>OZ038371.1:189434447-190735184 GCA_964036015.1 Leptarthrus brevirostris
CTCAATACGACCCGAATAATGAAACTCGTCCGAACAAAGTAATTTGAACAGTTGCAGAAGTAGTGCACTCTACAGGAAGTAAACAGAATTATCCAAATCGGGCAGCATATTACGAAATTAGTTTCGGTCACCCTTTCATACCCTTATCTTAGATGCAAAATTCATACCATGGCGCTAGTGCGCCACCGTACTTCACACAGGAAGAGAGAATTATAATAGTCAAAAATTCCTCGTAGTTACTCTTGTAGAAATTTTACTGTGCATATTATATACAACAGAATTAAATTCGGGGTGCTACCCCTCTTCCAACTCTCCTCATCAGCCACAATTTTTGTCATAATGCAAATTTCTATTCAGCAATAAACGAATCACCCAACATGATACGAAGTTAGGCTCACTTCTCTACCGCGCCCACTCCACCATAAAACTTATAACATGTTACCAATTACTAAAAACATTCTATACATCAAAAACAGAATCAACCCTCCTCCACACCAACTAAAATCCAAATTATTTTCTATTAGTAGCAATAGTATATACAACAAAGAAAGAATCATCCAAATCGTTTTAGGCGTTACTAATTTCGTTCTGCCACCCCCCCCCCCCTTCCCCCATCAATTTTAAAGACTATACCCTATATCCCTACCCACAAGCTAGATCAAAATTTATCTCATATTAGCAATATAAAGAATCATCGAGCTAATCTACATGACACCTGATAGCCAATATGGTGGTCAGGAGATAGGAGGTGCAGCAGAACACCGGTAAGGGTAGTGCGTAATGCCCCAGTAACACCGATGCAAGCCGTTTGTTGCACCTTAGTTAACTTGGCCTTGTTATAACTTAAAGCTGGCCACTAATCTAAGAATGCATAGGTGAGGATGGGATGTACTACTGCTATGTACAAACAATGGGATGAATGTGTACAACCACCGAGTAAGTTTAGGCCGCAATACGTACCTTTTACCAAACGTGCGATTGCGGGCATAGAGAGCCAGATACATCTTTTTGAACCTTTCTTCTTTGAATCTATCAACACTCCCAAGTACTTGACTGTTAACGATAATGAATGCAGACGCCCATTTAGTTTGGGCAACGCAAAGTTGAGTACTTGGGTTGTAGTGATAAACAGCATCAGCTCGGTCTTTTCCGAGTTCCCAGACAGTCCATACTCTTTGCACTAACTGCTGACCTTGCTCAGGGTATTGTGCACAATTTCGCTTATTACGAGAAGGTATTTTGCCGATCGATACCAGAATTGCCAAATCATCGGTATATGCGACAGCCTTAAATTTTTCCTGGTCAAGTTTCGACAATATTTTGTTCATTACGATCCGCCAAAGTAGTGGGGACACAATTCCAACCTGAGGTGTATCGCTTCAGACGTGACGTACAATAAAGCTAGTACCCAGTTCGGACTATACTACCGGTGATCTTAGAATTATCAAAATCTAAGGGCCTTTGCTCCACGCCCAACTCAACTAGAGCTTCAAAAGTAGATTCCGACCGAACGATAATGAAGGCTCCTTCAATGTCCAGGAATGCCGCAAGAGTTTATTCTTTATAATTTAATGAATTTTCAATCGTATGTACAGCCTCATGAAGAGCCGCCTCTGTGGATCTTCCCTTGCAGTAGTCATGCTAAGTTCTAGATATGCGGTTGCCGTCCTAACTAAAGCTTACGCTAAGCACACGCTCCAGAGTTTTTAGCCAAAAGAAGGTCAGACTGATTGTTCTGAAGTCCTTTGGAAGCTCGTTACCCATTAACCAACCTCAGAAATACCTTGACATTTCTTAGGTCTGGGGAATATACATAGTCAAGAACTATACAAACCCTGAAGATTGCCACCAGCTACTTCTCTACTATACCTGGTAGCTTCTGTTTGGAGTAATTCCATCCGGCCCAGGGGATTTGAAGCGGGCGAAGTTCTTTATAGCCCAGACAGATCTCTCTCTGGTGATGATAGCTTGAACTTCGCTCTTTAAAACGTGCATGCACCATCCGGTCTTTTCAGAAAAGAGGGGTTGATATGCCCATTGAACATTATCCTGCTTAGCCTGATCGATTCCCTAAAGTTTTAGTAGAACAACAGTACTCCAAGCTTGTTTCTTGGATACTCTGATGGGTTTTTTCATAATCCTTAAGGCAATTTTTATGAGATTCGTAGTATTTATACTTGCAGAAGATATTGAATAGTAATCATTCTCAGATTAAAGATATCTTTATTCCACCAGGGCGGAAGGAATATTTTACTATATGAAGACATTGAAAGCCGTACTCATGGCTTTCTCGAATATGCCCACCCTTGATTCTAGCTCTTGAATACTTTCAATGCCTAAATCAGGTATATTGGAAAGTTTTAATTACTTGACCGAATTTCTTCCAGTTAGTTCTTTTGGGGTTTTTGAAAGCTTGAGGCCGTTCACCTGCCAGGTTAATATTAAACAGTGCACAGTTATGGACACTCTTCAGTTGCATTATCTATTGATAAAATATGTTGTTAATAACCAAATGTTATTAAAAAGGATAGTTAATGAGGTTATATTTTTAGGTATTCAAACAGCAGGTCATTTAGTTCGTTTTCGGAAAAAATATTCCTCAATTCATGGATATCAAGTTTCGAGGAAAAATACTATCATAACTGATATGCAGCAAATTTATTAGTTGACTACTTATAAAAGAATTACCTCAAAAAAATTATTAAGGATCAGAGAAGTGCAGGCACTGAATTTAAAAGGAAAATACAAATATGAAATTCTCCGAAACGGGAATTCAAAACATTGTATATACGCTTTTTGACTGAAAATCGCATCTACTTTCACCTCTTTAAGTATTGCAGAGTTCCAAAAGATCACCATGTACAAGCTTTAAGGCCGTAAGTTAGTACACTCGCTTTTATAGTTAAAAATATATACATTGTTTATACATTCTTTATGTGTTTCCAACATACTGCAAAAATAAAACCGCCTTCTTATTAAAATGAAATTTTTACCCTATGTCAACTGCTTTTTGGATTTATTGATGCTTGAACATAGCTAATGCACGAACGCAACGCTTTTAAAATAATTTTATTTTTACTTATCAGAATGTGATTTTCACTTTTACTATTTTTCCAACAATCCAAAAACCAAACCAAAAAATCATTACCTCAAAAGCATTTGCGATGTATTTTTCCCCGGAGAACACTATCCTGCAAATTAGTTTTTTTGAAATTTTGTTCTCTTTTTTTGGTATCTTTTATTTTAATTTTAAGAAATATTTCTAGAAACTAATTACAAGATGGGGTTCTCCGAGGATAAATACATCGAAAATGATTTTTAGGTAATGATTTTTTTCATTATGCTGGAGAAGGGTCGGGGGGGGGGGGCTGAGATTGATAGAAAAACAGTAAAAGTGAATAAGAAGGTTGGGCGACCTCTAAACAAGCATAAAAATTGCCAGAAATTTACCAGAAGAACAAAGAAGGAGACGATCAAAAACTTTTGTTTTGTGGACCGTATACACAGGGTGTTTATTAGGTTGTGTGCAAAAATGAAGGAACTGGTAGATTTACACAAGAAACGAAAAAAATTAATGGGGGGGTCTATTTCCACTCTAATTCAGGCTATAGGAGCTTGCAATTTTTTACTAAGAAATTAACCAGTCTCACTTTTTAACGCATATTTTCTACAGTTTTAGTGTTATATCCATCTCTCTCTCTCTTTCTCTCTAGTTGCCGCAACCCCAGGGCATGGGGCGGGAGAAGAACTTCAACCGATTCGAAAAAACTATTGTAAGTGGACCTGCAATTCAAAGAGGCTTCGGAACCGGTGAAATTGTGTCTGCAACCCCATGACCTTTTTTCGTAATCTGTTTTCACCAGAAAATAACCATGCGCCATCGCGGGTGGGATGAGAACGTAGAACCTCCGGATTAGTAGGCCGACACGTTATCACTTACTTCACCGACGATTTTTTTTGTTTTAGTGTTATAGACGTTATTAATATCTCAGTTGACAATGGCGTTAAAGACTGTGTATTTTTTTCTTTAAATTTAAAAAAAATGGTATCCGAACCTAAATTTTTGGAAAAAATCAATCAATTAATAATTATTTTTTATTTTCGGGTTTAAAATAGTGTTCCATTTCAAAACAAATTTAAAACACACAAAAGTCTTTTACTATTCTCAAGTTACTTGATCAAACGCACAGCTCAGCTTTTAAGAAAAAATTCTAACTGCCTCCTAAATTGTTCATCTTTATAGACTTTGTGTTAAAATTTGGGAGTGCTAAGTCATTTTAATTAGCTCAAATATTTTCAAAATGCCCTCCGTCATTTTTAATACACAAAAAGCTCTTTTCCTCATGGATGTTTTTAAGTCAATTTCTAGATTTTCGTTTATTTTATTTCATCTCTCGTTGTAACTTCTACCATTTCATACATGGTCGTCAAATTATATGCAAAAGTACTTGCTCTGTAAAAGGGTGAATTTAATTTTCAAAAGGTTCAATTTGATTTGCTAAAGGGCGAAATTAACTTAAAAAAGGGTGAATTCAATCTTGTCGTATTTATTTTATTTCACTTAAATGTGACCCGGTTTTTTTTTTAATTAGTTAAATCTTAATAAAATTAATTAATCGGGGCGAAACCGAAACCGTACGATGGAACAATATTCCATTAAGTGCGGCAGCCAGAAAGAGATTTGCAGAAAAACTTATACGTCCATTTTTAACTATCGGTCCCGCGATAGTGGAATATGGATGTGGATGATAGGAGCGGATTGCGATAGCTTATGTTCGCAATGACCTCTAATGGTCAATTGCAATGAATGTCCCAACGTGCAGAAGATCCCTTAGAGTATTTTAACCTCCCAATAGGACTATATAAAAGAGTCATCCCTTTTGCGTTTGAAAAATTGCCTTTTATATAGTCGTAAAGTGAAGAGAAAAATAAGCAGATACAAATTCTAATAAAATAGCATTGCTCAAACATTTCATAAGTCCATCAAATAACGTTTCAATAGGGAGGTTTTCCGCAAAATTAAATTTATTGCAGTCCATTACACGATAAATTGCTAATAAAACCTCTAAATATTGCCGATTGACATAAACCTGGAATATCCGATAATATCTCTTGGGATACTTTACTTTTATTAGCTTACGGAGTCTAATGAAAGGACAAATTTGCTACAGAAGTTTCTGAATCCATTTACACGCAGATATTGAGCGTACTTCCTTCGTTCCAATTTCATTTTCACACGATTAAATTCACATCGTAATCGCAACTCTATAGTAAAACAGGATGCGACATAACAGCTGCAGTCATAGACATCAAAATAACAATTTGAAAGTTATGTAAATTCGGGTCATTTGTTTTGAATAGCCGAGAAAGTTTACCGACGATATTGGCAATGTTCGCAACTATCAAACTAAAACATTTTTTTCTTATGGTTACAGGAATGAAAAATTCTACACATGCTGTGATGAACCATATTTGGATATAACGTTCAATATAACAATGCGACGGAAAACACTGTTTTATACTGTTAATATTATTATCCCATGCATGGGGATATCGTTTCTGACAGTACTTACGTTCTACCTGCCATCAGATAGTGGAGAAAAGGTAAGTTTTGAATAGGATGATTATTAGAAATAGATTTAAAGTATAATCTAATGCTAGCGAAAAAATCCGTAGTTCTCTTCTTTTAATTTGCTTCTCTATATTTTTCTTTCTAAGAATATGTACATGCGCTTAGGGCATTTCAATACAAAGTTTTTTTTTATTTATTTTATTTTTAAGTTAAGTATGATTTATAAGTTCTATGCGAATCATTCCGTGTTATCAGCTTGAAGAATGATGATGGGTTGACAACTATCCAATAAAAATAAAACTTACATTATGACATGATGAAAAAAAAGGACTCTGCGCATTGTTTAGCAAATCCATAAAAACTGTAATTACATTAAAGTATCAACATTCTTGATAAAAGTTACACAATCTGGCTCTGCAGATAGAAAAGGAGTCAAAAAGACTACCGATAACTAGGACCAAATTTTAAGAAGTCTTTGTTTGAAAGAATTTAACAAAAAAACATTGACGGAATGCAGCGAGATTTTTTCGTGGAAACAGGTACAGAGATAAGCACCAGGAAGAAGACTTCTGTACCAACAACTTCCACTGTTACCACGATTTGTTAATCTGAGTACCTTCAAGCTATAAAGATCTTCTCCAGGTGTTGCACGGTCGTCCGGTTTGGCGTCTTCCATGGGTCCGTGCGGGTTTCAACCTAGAGTCCTTCCATTGCCACTTTCGTCTTCGAACACCAATGTCGATCCGGCCTTGGCCTGTAAGTCTTCTTTGGTTGGTATGGTGTTGTTATGGATGCGCCGGAGATACCTGTTGACAAAAGCTTGAAACTTACCTGTTATTTAACGAACTACTTTCCAACAGAATAGATTTTATGTTCGATTCGAAAATCCAGAGTTTCGTGCGTCTGGAAATGGTGTTATTGCAGCATATCTCAGCGAGAGTAGTAAATACAAATCGAACCTTGTTAATCCGAGCCTGTATATCAGCTTCGGCTTCTCCATCTGCTGTAACTATGCTTCCTTGTTCTATTTGCTTCTCTTCAAGATAAATTTAATTTGGTAACCTGGAGTTCAAGCTGATAAGCTTGGTTTTCGCAGCACTGATCTTACGCATTACTCTGTGTTACTCTCTATACTCAGGGCTTCGGACATTAGGGTTACATGACTCTGTTTATTGGTTAGGAAGCAAACACGTAAGGTGGGTAAAACTTTTCCATCTAATCCTTCGTGATCTATTACCCTAAACAATACGTCATTATTGACGGTAAAGAAGAACAAGGGTGATAGATTCATCCGACAGTTTTTCCTTGTGTTGGACGTGATATTAGACGTCTGAGTAGGACTCCTTCACGAATGTGATGCTATTTTCTGGGATGGTTCTCCTATGCTACTACGTAAAAGTGGGCAGTTTTGTACTCGCGATAAACGCTGACAAATGCCTTTTCGAATTCCGCGACTATTAGATGATTGCTCGGTTATATCTGAGAGAGTTTGCATATGATTACTGCAGGAGGAACCCTCTCGAAAACCTCCCTGTTCATGGGTTAAAGTGAGTTCGACTGCTTGCTTGATTCCCATTAAGATAATTTTTGCCATCAATTTGGAGGCTGCAGTTAAAAGAAAGATACCGCGCCAATTGCTACAAATCCACAAGTCACCTTTTTTGAAAAATTTTACAAGTATGCCTGATTTCCAGTCAGTGGAATAGGTCTCTCTAAACATTCCCGGATTACGGGAAGAAGAATATCATCCGCAGCCGTATTATCTCCTGGTATTCCATCCATCTCTGGGGCCTTACCGAGGTCCATCGACTTAAATGCGTCCTGGCTATGCCAATCTTGTCGGAGGTTTGATGTTACTGTTGACCACAGTCTGCGGTTATTCAGGTTTGGTATTCGACGATCCAAAGGTGTTCTTTAGGACTTCACAAAATATTCTCTCCAGCCCCGCAGTTGATGCTTCTCCGTAGCAAGTAAGGATCCGTTGATTACTCTTACAGTATTTTCAGTTGTTAGAGTCTTTATTGCCAGTTTCTTCACAGTCTTTTCTGTCACCGCGGTAGGCCGCTTCTTCTGCTGGTTCGTTGCTGTTGTTGCGCTTGTCACGTCTTTAATTTGCTTTTATTCTTGTATTATAAAAGTCTTTTTATATTACTTAAAGGAGCCTTATCAAAGGTGTCGCCAAGGAGCTGGTAGAAGGCTTCAAGTTTACAGGCCTACCTATCCTATCCCAGAAAGGGGGTTGCACCTTGAGGCATTCTGGGAATCACCGTTAGTGTATTTGTGTAGCGTCAGATTCTCTCTAAGCCGAGAGATTTTGGTTGGCGCGTAGGTTTTCCTCCTCCTTTCTCAACCGGGCTTAGAACCGGCTATGGCGAAGTTTTTAGGGATTTAATTATTATAACGACAATCCAGAACACAATCTTGTACCGAAAATTATCCCGAACGAATTCGATGGCTTGCGTCAACTAATTGAAAAGATCTTCACGACGACTGCGTATCCCGCCGAAATAAAATTCTTATAAGTTTTATGCCGTGGGAATGCATTTCATATTTCGCACATGGGGGTTTAACGTACTGCATCGGATTTATGACTACCGATAGGTGCTTCGGCATCATAAAGGATCATTTGATTCCATTAATTATGAGACTGTTTCCAGTCATTTATGACAAGGTGAATTTTACCGTATTTACTATCCTTAGAATCGGAATCACTAAAGATAATTCGGTCTACTAATATTTGCTAAATTTTATGCTACACAACTCAGAGTGTTGCCAATCAAGGATTAATAAGCATCCTAAATCGGTCAGGCTTAGCAGATTGGAAAAAAAATTTTAGTATTTTCGAAAGAAATATTGACTTTGCTCCAATTCGTTTGCCTTTTAACATCGCAGTGCTTACTTTGAATGCCTTTAGCAGCCTCTCCAGAGTCCGTGCTCTGAGTACTAAATCCGACGTATATTTAACATTAAACATTAAACATCTTGTTTTCACATGTTTTTTTATTACTAATCTTCATAAGAATAACCTGAGGTACCTAAATATTTATGGAGAAAGCGGCAGGCACCTGGATATCGCTCAGCATTTTCCAAAAAAGGCTACGATCACACGCTACTTGCATTTCTTAAAATTAATACGAACACGCAACGAATATCTAAAATTTCAAACTAGACCCAAACCTCGTGGAGCTCTCAGGGGATAAAATCAGTTTAAGGTATCAGAAGCATACGAAACTTTTCCGTGAAGGTTACTCCACATAAGCTAGTTTAATGTCCATCATGCCCCGCGGAGGGTTCCTCCTTCAGTTGTGCTGACCGTCACAGGCATTAAATGAATATGGCACATTCAATATTTCTACACTCGCATGTGCTAGTTGGCATTATATTATTTTGCTATAAAAATCAAAAAATGCTTAGTAAAGTTGTATGTATAAATAAACACTATACTTAAAAGTACTTTACTATATACAAATATTTTCTTCCAGGTAACGCTGTCGATTTCAATTCTTATTAGTCTCCATGTGTTCTTTTTACTGGTTGTCGAAATCATCCCACCAACATCTCTAGTAGTGCCTTTATTAGGCAAATACCTAATATTCGCCATGATATTAGTATCAATTAGGTAAGTACTTAATATAATTGAAAAATTATTTTTTTTCCTTTCGTATAACCGTTGTAATCGCCAAAACATATTACTCCGACTTTTTGACAACAAAACAGAAAAACGCGGTTTTGCGAAAATTCTTGTGTATGTATGTATGTCTGACCATCGCTTAATCTAGCGTCACCTTAGAGTTCTGGAATATCTCTAACCGTTTTATCATTTTCACAGTACATACGAAAATCTCGATTTTCTCGAAAACGATTCCAACGATTTTGCTTTTATTTATTTTCTGGAAATTCACCTGAAACCAAAAACAAATAAAACGAATTTGCTAGAGCTATGGAGATTAAACGGAAAGGTCAAAAGTGGTGGTTGAATAGAAACAAAATTCTTCAGCTGAAATAGTTAATAATATAAATATGGAAAATTTACTGGTTTTACTAATACTATTACATTTGATGTCCAAACCATGAAGCCCTACTGCACGATTGACCGCACTATTGCTGTATATACCCATTGCGACATACTGGGTTTCAGCCCCCACTTTGCACCGAAGAGTCTCTTACATGTATAGAAAACCTTGTTTGCCTTAGTAATCCTTTTTCCTACATTTAGTTTCCAGGTCAGTTTGCTTTCTAGAATGAGTCCCCGATATTTAGCCTGCGGTTTCATTTCCAGCAGCATACCGTCTAACCGTGGTTCCCTCAAGTACCTTATACTTCCTAGTGAAGACTTCATGTCGGTCTTGCGTGGGTTGATGCGAAGCCCCTGGTTTTCGCCCATGACCCTAGCATCCGTGAACTGCTAATCATGTTCAGGTGCTTGCCTGACATAACATCATCGGCGTAAGTAACACTTTTACACCCGTTATTTCAAGTGTTATTAGGATGATGATTGGTTATACACACCGTGAGGTAAGTAAAGCGAGGAAAGTTTGTGCATCTTTTTTCAATAATACATCTTCAATAAATACATGTTAAATTAAATAATACGTTAACGAAAATCAAACAATACACGCTTCCATAACGCACTAAAATTATAAAAATTGACTACGAAAATTTCTAGAAAAGAGTTCGTCAATTTACGAGGAAGAAACTAATGAAGATGCTCTAACTGGCATTGCAGGACCAATATAGGTACATTTAATGACAAATTTCAGCATATAAAACTGAAAGTTCCTCTTCTTAATCTAAGCATTATTTAAAGAAATAATCGAGATAACAATTTTTGAATAAAATAGGAAGTTATTAAAATTTCTTATTATTACGACTTTAATTAAATATTGAGACTTCAATTAAAATATTTAGTTACATCACTGCCAAGTCTCGTTCTTCTTATGAGTTGAAATAGGTCTTGCATTAAGAAATACTCTGAATGAAGCACGATACCCTTTCGAGTCTGAAAATCTAACTTCCAAGGACTTTAAGTCACTTTTGGCGTAAAGCTAAGAATATTAATCAAAGTCAATATTTTTATTTAACTTACCGCATAAATTATTATCATTACATAAATACAGACCAGACAAATTTGTTTTCTACCCCCAGTGCTCAATATTCGCAGAACTGCTGGTGACCTTAAAACGAAATTAAAACAAGGTTTTATTTTTACGTTAAATATGAATATTTTGCAAATTATCTCAAAATGTTTTCCATTTTTAGATAACTGGCTAATGGTAGCTTGTCATAAATGTGATAGGATATTGCAGATTGTCGACAAAGGGTATTATATTGACAAAATTCCACTATGCACTTCATTAAAAATTTTAATTAAATCATTTCTTTACGAACAATTTGTATTAAAGTATATACAAATCTTCTTTCACTTCACCAATATTAAATTTTGATCTGAGGGCACAGTAGTGCCCCCGCCTAGACTGGGCACTACCTACCTTTTCTTGAAGCGTTTCGTCGTATTTTCGAACCTTCATAGCTTCGGTCTGGATATTACCAGACCAATGAAACACACTAAGTTTTATTTGTCCAGCTCTAATACTTAGATTTCATTAAGACCTGAATACTTGATTTCGATACTCATAATCATCGAAACCTCCGTCATCAAAACCTCTAGGGTACATCCTCAAGTCTTAGAAAGATAAAATTTGGTATGCCGGCTAGGATTAGCACACAAACAACGAAAATATTAAGAAATCTATAACTTTTACTTTACTTTAACTTTCACCCTTCAACCCCCCATAAAGGGGTGCAGGTCTATATATAAAATTGCTTCTAGGGAGGTACTTCCAAAAGTTCTAGAAATCTGTTAAGTACATAAACAACTAAAAAGTGAGTGTGCTGCAAAGAAAGGAACGGTGGCGGGCAAACCATACCTTCTTCACTCGACTACCCCAGAACAAAGGTCCTAGTGCCTAATCTATTGCTTCCATGAACAGATAGTCTTTTATACTTGAAGTTAACAAAACAATCTTTCGAATGAAGTAGAAATAGTCATACCGTATTTAAGAAACTAACAAGCATTTTTAAGCCTAAAAGCGCGGAATTGTACGGAAGGAGAAATTTAAAAAAAATACAAACACCACTTTTTTGCAGCGAAACAAACGTTTAGCAGTTGCACTGACTTTACACCGAGAGCGAAACAAACGCCGTTTGACGTAAATTTTGCACACAGTGCAGGCAGTGCAGAAAAAGTGGAGCGAAACAAACAGACCTCATGATTTACTGCTTGCGTTTTGCATGAAAATTTGGTTTGCGACTAAAATTTCAGGTTTAATCAGAGATTTCTTCTTATTTCGGTTAATAAAGTGTACATGTTTTTACTTTGTTGGAAAGATAATTAAGTTTGCCTTAAGTTAATATAAATAAAGCACAACAGTCAGCTATAGTTGAATATAATCGGTTAATAGCTAAGTAGCACCCTGATTTATCGCTTATTGCAAACAACAAGCCAAAAAGGAAAAGAGGCAACGATAGGGAGTGGGCTATGAAAAAAAGAATAGCTGAAGCACAAGAAATACAGCCCGAAAAAATAAAAAGAACTAGAGCATCTTACAAAAATAAATGAAATCCCACCAAAAACATTTCATGTTAAGAAGGTTGCCAAGACTCACAAGCTTATACCGCTTTCATTGTTAAAAAGTTATCAGATCTCATGTGGAGCCAAGCCCTTAACTCTAAGAGGCCTAACTCTACAACCCCTAATTGTAGAAACCCTAACTATGGAAACCCTACTCTTGGTCAAAAAGTATGGCTTGGTCGTTTCATGGATCTAATGCATGACACAACATTAAAACCAGTGACTTTATTTCTTACCATAAATCCATAGGAGTGATTGTGCGATGGCCGCGAAACTGCCAAGATGTACGGTTTCTAGAGTTAAGAGTTGTAGAGTTAGGGGCTTGGCTCCACATGAGATCTGATAACTTCTTAACAGTGAAAGCGGTATGAGCTTGTGAGTCTTGGCAACCTTCTTTACATAAAAGGTTTTTGGTGGGATTAGTTTGTTCCTCGTAGTCGTACACCTAATTCTACTTTAATGGCAAAGAATGACGTAACTTTAACACATGATAAAAAGTACGCAATTTATAATGAAACCTTTTGTTAAAGCACCTAATAGGTCCTTCTATGTATAATTTATAAAAATGTTATTTACAAATATAAAAATTGTGGCGTCTTGAGGGGACTCCCCGGAGATGGCAGTTGTGATAAAGGCTTCAACCGTAACCATTGTAGTTCCACCAATTTTTATCTGAAAATAAACTCACAAACTTTCCCCCATTTCTTTTACCTCAACGAGTATTTATCCCCTTAAATGATTTTTTATTAGATATAGAAATAAATATTGCACGTGACAGTTGACATGCCGGCTTCTATTCATCCCATTCTCCCATTTGAAGAAAAAAGTGCGTTAAACGCGAGAAACCTATCTTTCTTTTACAAATGTACATTGTGAATAGAAAATTTCAAATAATTCCTCATCAGATTAGAATCGGAAACATAATTCTTGAGAAAAATGATAAAATGTCCCTAGACATTTATATCTTCCTCGCTAGAACTGAAGTAAATCCGTCTACACTTAACCCACGAGAAATGGGAATGAGATATATTCCGTTTAATGTAAAATCAATAAAAAGGGAACGTAAAGCATCGTGATGATGGTAATCATTTTATAAGAGATTTAAGTACAATTTTTGAGATCTTAAAAACTTGTTTGGCCAAAAATATTTTCAGTGTCTACTTAGTAAGTTATATCTACCTCATAAAATGATAAGAAAATGCTTATTCATGTACGGTAAATTAGGCCACACTTTTAAAGAAATATTTTTTAAAGGACGAAGATTAAAAGATGCTAAGAAAAGATGCAATTCAGTTTATTTTTAGTGCTCTGTACCTCAAAAAAAACGGACACCTTATGAGATCACTCTTGTGTCCGTACGTCTGTCTGTAACTTATTTTTTTTTTCGAAAATTACGTTTCATAGTAATTTGAAATTTGGCGTAATATTAGGTTCCGCGATGCGCACATATTCTGACAATCAAAGTCCCCGCTGATCTGCTAGATTTCTAAAGCTAAAATTTTTATATAACTTTTTTTTGCTGAAAATTTAAATGTTTTTTGTTAACTTGGAAGGTCAGTTTTACTCACAACACCAAATCTTAGTACATGACGGGCAGTTACGGATTGAGGGAACCTGACTCTCTCTTGCCCTGCATATTTAACTTTAAATCAAATTTAAACCATATAAATTCACTTACAATTTTTTGCATGTAAAAAAACCCACGTTTTTTTCGCCTTTAGGTTCTCTATTCACAGGCAGGGCCGAACTGGACTTATCGGCACACCGGGCGTATGCCCGATGGCCGCTGCCGAACGTGAACCGGTCTGCAGTATCTAAAAGTGTAAAAAAAATATTAGAAATTTAGTAATGCCGAAGAATGAAAAAATAATAAAACTGTCCTAAGAGCATCATTATTGACATTATTTGGCGCGGAAATATTAATTACTAATTTTTATTATTTGTAGGTGTTCGGATCACCAGTTGCGTTTTTTGTTTTAGGAGGGTAACCCTCAGAAGAACCCTCAGGTAACCCTCAGAAGTTACAGACTACTGATAAAAAATAGGTACTACTTTATTAGACTCTAATTAAATGCTTAATTTTACTATGAACAAACGAGATTTTACATATAAAAATCAAACAGGTCTGTTTACGTCTCATGTCACACTTGGAAAGATTTTGAAAATTGGAGCTAAATTTAAAGTCACTACATAACCCCCTTTCTGGGTAAAAACAATTAATTTCGTTTCGTTCTATGGGTTTTCCACGATCAAATAAAACGTAAAGTAAGAATTGAAATGAAATGCAATCTTTGACAGACACTTGCTTTACTCTCGAAGAGTCGACTTTTGTCACGTAATATGCGGGTTTTAACCGATCAATAAAAAATTTTTGTTTTTTTATCCTGTTCACAAGTACGACAAAATATTGTCTTAACCTGGGTATGATTTTGTAGGGGCCTTCGTAAGGCGGTTCACGCCTTTTTTTATCCTATCGATTCGTATGAAAGAGTGATCGCAACTAAATATATCTCTTCTTATTTGGTGACCGGAGTTTCACTACGAGATTCTGCCTTCGTTGTCTTATACGGTCAATAAGATTAGTATTCTCGATAAAAACTTTGCCTGGTATTTTAAGGGTATGCCCCTAAACAAATTCTGCTGGAGAACAACCGAGATCTTACTTCACGGAAGTTCGCATTCAACAAAAAAAAAACAAATGGTAGTTCATCGCGGCAGTGAACTGAACTAACTCGAGCTTTTGGAGCTTCCTCTAACTGACGGTGTACACCAGTGATGTCCAAACCTATGCCCGCGGGCAAGTGAGCTTTAAAGCTTTTAAATTCGTATAGGCACTTGCTTGGCTGTATTCGGTTTCTTGTTTTTGCGTTTTTTAATCGTTAAAGCATACAAAAGTTAAAAAAAAAAATCGTCATATTTAAGTAGTTTTGTAAGTAACAATGTAATATCTTGAAATTTGCAACATTTTGCAAAGATTTTAAGGTTCTAAATTAAATAAACGGTACGAAATACTGTTAAAGCTTTTAAGCATTCCTCACATTAAGTAGTGTGAGTTTGGCCATCACTGGTGTGACAGTGTAAGTGATCAGAATATGATACAGCTGTCTAGATCGGTGATAAAATTTCTGGATTAACATCTTGTTTTCGGTTTCGTACGAAAGCGTCCAGCAGTTAAAGAAGAAGAGGAAGAGCCAAAGGAGTTTAGTTTTTCTTAAACGCTGATCGAGTTGAGAAATTATTTTATATTTCTCACGTCGCTCGAGTTTTAGAAAGTTTGTTTTGAATTTTTTGCTAATTCACTCGGGTCAAGTGTACATTTCGTGCATATTTTGTGTATCCTGTTTAGTTATGGAAAGCCTTCCTACTCTTATTTTTCAGTGATTCCAGTTCACCGTCCTATGCCACCACTTCAGTTGAACTGCAGGCTTTGCGATAACCCTTCTCGACAGCCTTCTGTAAGATGTATAACTGTCCCTTTATGTGCACGATAATTTTGGGTATTCCAGTAGCCCATGCCGTAATTTTTTCTTTTAACACCTCCTGGGACTTCTGACTATTTGGGTTCATAAAGAGCCTGATCAGCCTCCGGCTACACCTCTAATTTGCCCTAAAGCGAATACAAACGTTATAGCTGACATATGGTCTGACAGCGTCATTACATCAATCACGCGCCAACTGAGCACTCTATCCAACAACTCAGTATTGCTCGGTGTTTCTTCGATTACATTGACATTTTATATCACTTGTTAATAGTAAATTCAGTCAAATAACCCACACCTTTTACTCTGTCTTATCATTAAGACTGCTTCAACCGACTGATCTACTTTATTTCATAGACCTATTCCCTTTTGAATTAGTTTAGCTTCCTCATAAAGATAGTTTAGTATACTCGATTAGTTAAGCTCCTATTGTTTTTAAACTTTGATTATCTCTCTCAGGTATATTAAGTCAGAAAATCAAGAACTTTATCACCATTTCATAATCCTACTGTTATAAACAGCACAAAATAAATCGCCTTCATAATGTTCACATATCCGCGGGCCACATCCCAGAATAAGTAAAATCTGTCTCTATAGTATTCTCAATTTACTTTGACACCCACTTGACAAAAACTCAGAAATAGTCACCTCTCAAAATTTGGCACCGACCCAATTTAATCTTATTCGCGCTGTCTACCTTTGATTTCTTTCAAGCAGATTTCTCTGTGTTTCGTAGGTAACAAGACTTTCATTTATTCTGGCAAACTGCCGGAGGCATCTTTTGAAATTTATAACATTTTCGAGTCTATTTCCTTTGCAACTGGCCTGTTAATGCATTTCCCTTAAATCTTCAAAGTATTGTGACCGAATTAATTTTCATTTAGGACTAAACCGAAAGGAGTTTTGCCAGAAACTTTCCTCTCACTGAAGTGAAGTGCAGTAATAAAAAGTTCCTGTCAAATGCAAAGCCATGCTAAAACCATCATTGCATCTCCTCATTTTACCCCACAGACCTAATTTAGAGTGTCATCTCTCGTCAACCACATTTAATCCCAGAACTTAGCTGTAGAAGCATTTTCCAACCCTTAATACATAATTAACGTCAACTTGATGGCATGTCACTAAGTATCCCCCAATACTCCGTAAATGAAGGTTTTTAGAATATTTAAATCCGCAAGAAAAGTTTGCAGCATTCATAAGACTGTTGGGGGCTAATCCTTCTCATATCCGACAAGTCATCTTCCAGCTTCACATAATTGCTTTGCCCGAAGGAGTTTCAAACTGCTCAAATGATATAGAGCAGTAATCCAGCAAAAAAAAAAAAAAATTAGAAAATAAAAATACACGAAGGATAAAAATGTGGTTGAGAACCAGTTAAAGTTGCAGCTGAGGGCCAATATTGATTCCCCCACTAGTGAAGAGTTCTTCATCTCTACTGCAATGCTGACGGAATTTCGAGGAAGCTGTTTGCTTAAGCACTCAGGCTACCACTTATAAAGCTTCTTTAAAGCTTTCCATACCCATTCAACCGCTTATTGTCTCCTCTGAACGGAGAACTACCCTAAGCACGCCAAAAATACTGCAAAGGACTTCCAAGCCCCGGTTCCTAGATAAAATGGGCAAAAGAAGTAATCAAAGCACCGTTTCGCATTGAAGAGGAGAGAATTGATTCCTCTAGATACAGTCATTGAAAATTGTTCGCTTCAATTTTATTTCCCTGCTGAATCGTTCATAAATTAGACGAGAATTGATACAGCTGGAAAAAGTGAGCAATGATGAAAGGGTGGGACCAGTAAATCCATTTTAATGACGATGTCTCCCTGGAAGGGCGTTTTAAATTGCTTGCATCAATAAATGAGTTTTGTTACTGCTGCTAACACTTTTACTATCATCCGCTAAAAAAGAGAGATCTTGCAATATAAAAAAAACCGAACAAATGCAAGTTTGACTTGCGCACCGAGAGTTCCATAATATTTTTTCATGTAATACGAGGGTTCCTACTTAAGTTTTGAGACAGACAAGTAAAAATAAAATTTTATAATCGAAAATGGCTTTATTGTTTTTCAAAATATTCTTTATGAAGTTCAATAGACTTTTGCACACGTTTGAACCAATTTTCGAATTATTTTTAATCTGCGGGAATAAGAAGAACTCGTTGGGTGCCTAACCAGGACTGTACGGCGGATGACCCATCAATTCGATGTTTTGAATGCTCAAAAATCTGAGAGCTTGCATTGTCATGGTGGAGAATGATTCGTCTCCTGCGATTGGTTTCCCTTCTGGCAAGCAAATGGTGGCGTATTATTCAGAATTGACCATTCTACGTTGCTGGCGTTGGTGGCGACAATAGTGTTGCCGCCGGGCTTAATTATTTTGTATCCAAATTTCCGAAGAAAATTATCCACTTCTACTTTTCTGATATAACTTGCAACATTACAATGAATAATATCATAACTAAAAAATAACCATTTAAAACCACCATTTCCATTAATATTGACATTATTTTACACAGTTGTAACGGAAGTTGTAATTATACTTTCAATTTTGTTGAAATTTTTTTAGTAACTAATATAAGGCAAGGTTAAGAATTTATTTATTAACTTTTACCCATTATTATATTATTGTAGTATTAAGTTGTTAATACTCATATATTAGTATATATGAGTATTAACAACTTTTTTTAATTCACTCATGCACAATGCTCGATAGTAAGCAAATGTACCTGCTCTTCTTGAATTTTCCTACTGTAGATACCATAATTGGTATCTGCCAAACTGTCCTGCCAAATAAGTTTGAATAAAATTCTTTGCAAAACAAGAAATTTCTAGGTGGTATAAAATAAAATTCGTAAGCCTCATATGTAAATTAATATTTAATTTTATTTAAAAGCTTTTCTTAGCTTTAACATTCCCAGAAATCTATCCTGAACACAAGAGCTAGTTTCATCGAAAACCTTTGCAACTAGCACAAGGGCTTTGGACGTACTTACATCCGTAGTTTCGTCCACTATACGAGAAAAATGTCACTTTTCCAGTACTGCGGAAATCTCCCCAAGGCCTTGTCTTCCAAAGAGTACTAGTCAACTATAATGAAAGATTTGCCGCCATTGTGTTCATAAGTTAAAACGCTTTTTTAAATTTTTCTCACTACTTTAAGGGAAAATGTACCCATTACGGAAAAAAGTATCCATGTATCCAAAATAAAAATTCTACAAAAATATATCCAAATGGATCCATTTGGATCCAAGTGGCATTACTGGCGCGACATGACCAATTACGAAAAAAAGGCGACCACGACACGAACCGTTTTTTTTTTTGAGCGATTGCCAAATTATGCGGTATCCAACGCGAATTATGCGAGTGGAACTAGTGTCCAAGCATGCCTCAATCTCACGGTATGTTACTTGACGATCTAGCAATATCGAAACGAGTTGACCGGCACACTGTTATTGGTTTAAACGACGTCGAAAGTCAGTGAGTGATTTGATTCGAGACTTGCAACTATCCAAACAAAACGCAAAATTGGTAGCATCGCGTATGAAGAATGGAAATATCTCTACGAAGAATAGGAATGTTACATTGATTCCGTATTACACAAAGAAGGCTGAGTTGTACTACTGTAATGATGTGGTAGGTTTATTTGCAGCGATTAAACAACCATACGATACAAATAAATGGCGTCTTTTCATATATGGTTCAACATACATTCTCAAAGCTGTCCTTCTGCATAATAAATAAAAAACCATCTATTCCACTTGCTCATCCCAGCAACACTAAAGAAAATTAGGGCTTTTTGTGCAGTCGGTTCAAATTTTTTTTAAAAAAACTATTTTATTTTTCACTTCTTAGTGTCTTCATATATAGGACTCGAAGAATGCCGCTCGTATGGCGAAACAATTTCAAAAGTTGTAGAGGTAGCGCACTCTTAATAATTGAATCAGACTTATCCAAATCCGGCAACATAGTCGGCCTTTCATATCCTCACCTTAGAAAGTTCTTACCATGGCCCTAGTACGTCGCCGTACTCTATACAGTAAGAGAGAATTATCGTACTCACTCTAGGTACAAAATTGTAATCATTTATCAAACAGGAAACGTATTCTGTGCAACAGAATCAAAATCATCAAAATCGATCGAAGTTAGGTTTCACCCCCACCCCACCAACTAATGTTTGGACATGGTACCAATCGAGGAACATACTCTACGCAGCAAAAAAGAATCGTCAAAATCGGTCCATACGTTATGAAATTATACATAAAAAAAAGAAAAACATAAAAAATACATGTCCAACCTTGTTGTTTTTGTGAAGTCTGAAAAAGTGCCAAATTTTGTAATACAAATATTTTAATTGATCAGGTAGACTATAGTAATAAAAGTCCGTTACCAGATTCGAAATTAATTGATAGGCTTCCTTAATTTGCATCATAACTTTAGTATCAGTGCTGATGCCCCAATAAGGCGAAACGCATTGTTTGTCAATTTAGAAAAATATACATTATTTGGAAGAAGAACAAGTGCTTAAAAAATTTAATCTAAAGTTCCAACAAGTACCTTATCTATAAATTTCCGTGACAAGAATGTTAATAAAAAATAAATCATAAAAAAATTATCATTAACGAAACTCCAGAACGGCGAGACATGTGGTACTAAAAATATCGGATGGCATATTAAAATCCCCAGCAGCAAAAGGGTATGGTTTGAAGGTGGTATCATCTCTGAAAATCATTCCGTTCTTGAAGACTGATGACGGTGAGGCAGGTGAAACATAGGCGGTCACAAAATATGATCCTGTTATGAAACTGTAAGGATACGCAGACATATTCTAGAGACTGGGCGCCACGAATTTCAATAGAAATGGACGACAACCCGCCATGCACTGCACAAAGAACGCCTCCGCCACCAGGAGCATCCAAGATAAATGTCGATCACGATGGAAAACCTGGAATTTAGAATAAGACAGTTCCATGTCAAGAATCTTACCACAAAGCCAGGTTTCAGTGAAGCGTTCCGTAATATTTTTTCACGCAACAAAAAGCCTGTTTGTCCTAGAACGCAAGCCAGTTGCGTTAACGTAGTACACTGAGACCTCGAGTTTTTTAAAGTGGAAACATGCAGCCGAGATTCAGAGATGAATTCTCATACAATAGAGTTCGCAGTTACTCAATTATTTAATTACTTTTTTTTAAATACGTATCATTTAGGCAAAGAAGTGGGAAGGGAAGTTCTGCCTGGCGTAATGCTTAGTTGGAAAGACTTATTTCTGAACGTAATTACTTCTATCAGAAATATAATGCAGACACCGCGCCAACTGCTACAACTCCTCAGGTCGCCATTTTAAATCTTCACAATTACGTCTGTTTTTTATTCAGTGTGATAGCACTCGGTTTCCCAACATTCCTGGATTACGGGGGGAAGAATATCAGCCGTAGCAAGTTTCACTGGTATTCTTGTCGGAGTTCTCAGTTTCAGGACCTCCGCAGTTAACGGTCCTCCGTGACAAGAAGGGATCTATTGGTATCTATCACTTAATCTTTAATTACATTGGGCTTTCCTGCCAGTTTATTGGCAATCTTGTATACATCTCCACTGTCACCACGGTAGGCCGCTTCTTCTGCCTTTTCTGCTTGCTGAAGTTGCGCTTGTCAATACAAGATGGTGATTGTTGCCAATATCAGCACCGCGCTTAGACCTTACGTAGAGAAGACATTTTCTGCAGCTTTTCAAAACAGCAATATGCTTAATCTGATTCTCAGTTCTGCCGTCTGGAGAAACTCAGGATGTTAGATGGCAATTTTTGTGTTTAAACAAGGATCCACCGGTGACAAGTTGCCGCGCGTTGCAAAATTCAACGAACAACGATATATTTGCGTTCCTATATCCAAGTTCATACTTCCCGATTATATGTTCCAGTCCGTTGTTGGTTGTGCCAATCGTAACATTGAGATTCTACATGACTATTTTTATATCACCTTAAGGGGGGAAGTACATGAAGACGTTTTCAAAAATCGATTTTTTTTTATTGTCTTAATCGATAAGTATATGCTCTAAGAATATAATTCCAAAAGCCTATCTCGAAAATTGTGAAAGATATGCCACTTGAAAGTGGTCGGCGCCGATCCGGACCAGCGCGCCTTGGATCGAGGATCTCTGCTGCGCGCGTGATTCCGCTTACCGGATTATTTTTTTTTCTGCTCTGGAATTTAGAGTGATAAATGCGACTTTGTTAAAGAGCGTTCTCGACGTTTTCAGTCCAAATACCGTTTTTTCTGAGAACACCCCTCCCCTCTTACCTTCTCCTTACTTGCATCTTTTTCGTCAGTTTTTCAAACTTAAAACGGCGTTTTCTCAAAACCATGTTTTTCAAATTGGCGTAAAAGATTACAAAAAAAAACTAGTGAACCGATTTTCTTCATCCAGCACTCATTTTAAAGGGCATAAAAAACTACTCTAGATAGACTACGGACATAGCAAAAAAATCATTTTAAGACCATTTTTGACGCAAAAATAATCAAAATTTTTGCAAAAAAAGCCAACTTTTTTTTCATGCCCAATTTTTATAGTTAATGTTCGAATTTCGAAAAGATCGTAGTCTATCTAGAATAAACAACCCCCTCGAGTATAAAAAGGTTTTTTGATTTGAGATGAAAATTGCGGCCAGGAGAACGATTTCGATGTCAGCCGCGACACGAGTTACGAAACCCATCAAAAGTTGATTAATTTTGTATTTTTCAAAATGTAAAAAATGTTTTTTCTCTTCTTAAAACATTGCCCTAAATACATATAATATCGATTTCATGTGGACCTTTTTCATTTTCCCAAAAATAAATCCCAAAAAAGTCCTTTTTTTTCGGCCTCTTCATGTACTTCCCCCCTTAAGAAGCCTTATCAAAGGTGTTGCAAAAAAGCTGGTGATGTTTAGTTGTTATATTCGCTTGCTCAGTCAGCGCACAGCTATGAATTATTGAGAAGTTACCTACCGTGCTCTGAAATCTAGCGATAATAATTCGATCAGATATTGGTGACCAGTCCATTAGTGATTGGCAGGCAAGCTTGGCTAGCAACAAGCCTATACATTCCATGCGGGGTATATTTAACTCTTCCTGGTCAGAGTATAGCAGCACGGTTTCAGATGTGGGTGATATAAAATCTCCACTTCCTCTCTATTTAGTTTCGATTAACCTTAAAATATTTAGTTTGTACTGGGTCATTTCCCGCTCTACCATCATGATCTTCGCGTTTCCACATTCATCCCATGGAGTTCTCACGTTCCGTAGTCCGATGTTTATAGCCAAAAATCGTTATCACAAAATCAGTCCGAGGTATTCAAGGCGTTCTTGACGTTTCCTCCGTATACCTTCGTTTTCAAATTATAGCTGGTTATAAGCCTACCTATCCTATCCTAGAAGAAGGACTGCTCCTTGAGGCTTCCTGGGAATCACAGAAAGTGTATTTGAGTAGCGCATGTACTCTCTCTAGGTCGAGGTGTGCTTGCTGGACCGTAGATTTCCATTCTTCTTTCTCAACTGGGCTTGGGATCGTTTACGGCGGAGTTAAACACATTCAACATGTTAATAAAGTTATTAATCTAGGACTGTTTATTAACAAAGTGTTTAACTGGTAGGATCATGTCGATTGTGTCGTTCACAAGATGAACTTCGTGGGCTGTAGTTCACGGCCTGCTTGATTCGGATGTTAACTCAATTAAGGCTTATTCAAATTTAAGTTATTACGATAATAAGTTTGGGTGATGTTGTCTATGCTGATTTGGACTCTGCGAGTAAAGAAAAACTTTACGTTCCCTTCAATTCGTGCACTCGATAAGTTTTTCTTCTAAGACGATTCGACCATGTTTAGATCTATTTATTATAGCGAAGGTTTGGATATGAAACTGCACTATTACTTACATTACTCATATTACATTATAACTTACCACCTCTTGCAATAAACATTTGCAACACCTTCCTTAAGCCTACCACAAGTAAAACTAATTTTTCCATTTAGGAGACGGCCCCAAACAATATATTAAAAGAAGAAGAAAATATTGAGTTGGAGAAGTGTACTTTCCAAATAACTACCAAATAAGTAAATAAAATTGCTGTACACCAAACAATATTAGATGAAATATCTACAAATCTACTGATATATCTACTATAGTATAACCAATCATTTAAAATGCTGTGATGAAAAACGTTGACAAAAAATATGCATAACATCAAACGAATCGCATTTATCAATGTACAAATAAAATTCCCTCACTAACCGCAAAAACCAAACTTTTCCCATAACAAACAAAATTTCTGTGAAAGTCAAGAGGGCTGGTTAAATCAAATTTCCTAATTCATGCCAATAACGATGTCAGGGCAACAACAATCCATCTTCATGTCGAAAGGGGAGAGCACCCGACCGAGGCTAATGGTTCCGATTGTCCTTGACGAAGTTAAGATACCTCATGACCAGTAAATCTCCGTAATTATGAGCCTTTTACGAGCAACATTAGTCCCTTAAATCAATCACCAAATGTTCTGGAACAGAATCAGACCACAGGAGTTAACCTCTTAAATTTCGTGATGGTAGATGTGCTCCTGCTGTGCCGAAGCCCTAGGAGCTGCTCTTCGCCACTTCCGCTTTCAGAAAGATTTATGATGAAACAATAACCAGTTCGAAATTCATAATTAATTGTCCGTAACTTTGGTATCACCCCTTTAGTATCGTCATGCACACCAGTAGCGAAGCCCGGCCACATAATAATTTATGTGGCCCTGTTGCCCCAATATTTGATCTGCGAACATCCCAGAAAGTGCGCTTGAAACTACCAAATACCTACACTCAGGAATTATTGTTAACTACAGCACTGCACGTAAATTATTGAGAAAGAAAAAATAACTTCACTGCAGCAAATCTGGTCATGGTTTAATCCGGGTCGAGGCAAACCAGGACTTTTCTCCTTGTACACTATAAATATCCAATATTCCTTTATAGCTTAATATTCCACTATTTTGTTGTTTATCTGGTACTAATAAAATCGATAATTTCATCAAATTACAGCATATGCGTTACTGTTGTTGTGCTCAACGTACACTTCCGGTCGCCACAAACCCACAGAATGGCACCATGGGTCAAACGAGTATTTATCCAGTTTTTACCGAAACTTCTGTTCATCAGAAGACCACAGTACAACTTCGAGACAAGGTGAGTGTAAAATGTTACAAAATAATTTTGATTATAACTCCTTTCACAGCAATCTCAGTACCCTAAAATTCATCCAATATTCCCAACCCTTATTCACCTTCTCCCTTATAATTCAGTTTAAATATTAATTTTCAGATAGGTCAAATTAATTAGTATATCAATCCAATTAAGTGGCTTTACCAGTGCTTCCTTACACAAGATACAATTAAAGCACATATACTTACATAATTGTGTGTATACAGGGTGTGCGATGGATATGTACAGGGTGTATTGCCTCCTTCATGAGCATACAACTGATGACTGGTGTAGCCTGAATGAGAACAGATTTTCATTTTGGATTAGGCTGTACATTTAAACTAAGTAGAGCTGCTGATTCCGGCCTGTTGAAGGACAGTTCAACACTGCCAAATCAATGTTGAACGGGTGCAATACAAACCAAATTCTACATTTAAGGATTTGTAATCCCAAGTAGAACGGATCTGGTTATTGTTGATTGATTAATATTTATTGAGCAATCCCACAGTAGGTCGAAGTCCCATGACACTTTTGTGTCTGTTTGCCTGTATTTCAATATAGACACCTTCGTCCTTACCTTGTTTACACAAGCTTTAAAATTGCCGACACCAGGAAATGTTTGCTAACTCACCTAATGTAGTGACATATACGGATAATAATATGCTGGTTCCTACCGTCTGCACCGTAGGAGGTTACAAACAGTTGTACTTGCATCCAGGATGTTTATGAAGACCATCACGATTGATTTAAGTCGTCGATCTAGTAAGTGATAACGTGATGGCCTTTCACCCCGGCACCGACCAATGCTTGTTTTCTGTTGAGAACAGATTGCAATAAAAGGCAATTGGTAGTTTCAGAGTAATGTCGGTGGTTCGGAATCCACACTTACAATCGTTGTCTCGAATTGGTTTTTCACCCGCCCCATGGCCCTCAAACGGAAACTATATTGATAAATCAAATAATAATCAAAGCTAAAGAAATTATAAATGAAAATTAAAATATATTTTATTATTACAAAAAAATATATTTCCCATTAATTCTCTCTCGGCGTCACTCTGATCTGGATCTCTTCTGAACGTTAAAACATTCGTTTAAAAATCACTTTTAAACTTATTTATTTATGGACATATTTACTCCAATATTTTTATCAAAATTTATATCCTACAGAATTTTTAAAAGATTGTAGAAAAACATATTAAATACTAACAACTTAAAACTTTTAAGATACATAAAACGTTGGAGTAAAGTTAGCTCAGAATAAATGAATTTTAGAAGTACCGTGAGTGCTTTTAAAATGAAGATTACAAAAAACAACATCGAGATCCTCCTGAACTTAAGTACGTCTCTGATATCAGTAGATCCTAGTTCAGTTTACCCCCTATAAGAGGGGGAGCCTAAATACTGTTTCCTGCAGTTGGCTAGAGGATATAATGGATGCTTTCCTCCTACCCGTCTGTCTTGACAACTACTACAAAACCTGCACATATAGGTTAAGTTAGGTGATATGTGGCGGCTAAAAAGCCCCACATAGACAACACCGGGTCCATACCACAGTCAGATGCCCTACTTCCTAGAGATGTCCTTTTGCGAACATCGGAGAACTACTCATTAAGTCTGTCTGTTTACTTTTGTGCATAATGACGTGGGCAAAAAACAAGTAAAACTGTTCTTCTGGTGGAGGGTATAAAAATGAGAAAGTTACCAGACGCTTTTTTGGTAAGTTGATGAGAACTGAAGAATAGTAGGTAAATAATTAAATCTTTAGGTTACTTTGAGAGAAATGAATGCGTTAACAGAAAACCGTGAAAATCAAATAAAATAAATAAAAATTTGCTGAAAAACTTGAGAGTTTCCCTCTTACAGACTCAAGTAGTAGCGTGAAGAAAGTTCCAGTGATTAAAGTGAATTCAGTAAACAACATCAATCAGTTCTGATTTGTCAACCATAAAGAAGAAGAAAAATTCTGCCAAACTTTTGGCCACACTCATCAGTATGTGTAAAATTTAGGTAAAAGTTTTTACTCGACTGTCAAATCTCTTCAAGCCCAATAGACGCAGTGGTCTTTTGGTTTTGTTTAAAAACTTTCGAGTAAACAGACAGACCTCATTTATGTCAAGGGTACCTGTCTTCGCTGCGAATTTCAGTATGCTTTGATAATTAATTATTATTATTAGTGGGTTTGCCATGTGGTGGCGCTACGACCAAGGATATTGTAAAAGACGTGCAGCCATCCTCAGGTAGGCAAGAATGTCTTTAACAGGGGAGAATATAACATCAGCTAGGCTCAGAAATTCTCGAAGGAAGGACAAAAGCACATAATGTGCATAGTGGTTTCATCATCTTCCAGACAGAGACACTCGTTCCCCTAGACAGGCCTATTCCTAGACCGACCTATCCTGATAGCAACCTGAGATCGGTCTTATTTAAGGTGGTAGTATCACTGTAAGCATAGGATAAAACAAGCACCTTAGATTGGGTAAGTCCGGGGATATTTTTCCAGTATATCAGCCGTTGATTCCTAGCCCAATCTTCTATACCAGCTCTGGCCACCGACCAGCTGATTCTGCAATAGGGTTTGGGCCTTAGCACCAATACGAACAATTCCTGGCCAGCTTATTAGCGATCTTATTCCCTTCGATATCGAAATGACCAGGTATTCAACGGAGCATGACCCTGTTATGGGCGGCTAGTTGTTGGAGGGTGTTGAAGCACTCCTTAGTGAGCCACGAGATTAGAAATAGCTATATTATCATCCTTCCTCATTTCTCCTGTTACAATTGTATTATATATCCAGAAAATCATCTTCAAGTCCTTCTGAAGAGTTTTCGGCATGCCCATAAAGCTCGTGAGGCCTTATTTGGGATAGAGTCAAGGCGAGCGTTCCAATTAAGTTTTCTTTCGAGCGTAATGCCCAAGTATTTTACCTCATTAGAGTACTCAATTACCGTACCTAGAATCGAAATTGAACCAAGGTCCTAATGGTACCTTCTGGTGAACGGCACAACCACAGCCTTGGCAGCGTTAATAGTGATATATTCGTTTGCGCACCAATCAGTAACCATTTGCAGAGCTGATTTTATGTGATTGGGCCTTCAATTCTTATCTTTGAGCCAAACGTCTATTTTCCATGCGAAATAGTTTCGAAGAAAATTGATTGTGACAAACGGAGAGCCGAACACCGAAGTGTTACTACAAGCTTTCCGTTTTTAGGGTTCCGTACCTCGGAAGGAAAATCAGAACTATTATAATATCACTCAGAATCTGTTTGACATAGAAACTGGAAATTTGGCATAACTATATATATATATATATATATTTTGAACCACATATTTCCATTATTATTACACAAAACTATTGTGAAAAAATTATGCAGGGTGGGAAAAAGTAAAATCCAAACAGCAACAATAATCGATTTTTTTAAATAGTTCATAGGGTATCATAAGAAAGCCTTAGAAGTAATGATTTAAAAATCTAAAACAAAATTTAAGAAACTGTGAAAATTTTTGAATTATACCACCTCACTCAAAACCATCCCCCCCCCCTTCAGTTTATCTAAAACTACTAGCAATATGAAAAACTGAAACAAAATAGGAAAAACTATAGCGACGGTCATAACTTGCATAGTTTTAAAAAAAATTCACATCAAGAAAACTAATTTGTTATAAAAAAAAACACGTGGAATATGTAAGGAAAAATATTGAAATATTTCAGTTTTAATATTATGCAACGATGCCATTCAAATATATCAGGCGTCAAACAACTCATTCAATGTATTCCATTATACATTCAAATTTTGTTAGAGCATTGCAAAATCCAAAAAGCATAACTTTAAATTGGCATAACGAACTTTTCACCGGAAATGCTGTCTTCTTCCCGCCGTTTAAATTAATTTCAAGTTGACGGCAGTCGCTTTTTAAGTCCTACGTCGAAAACTGCTTGGATTCGGACAAAATCCCTAGCGTGTTGTTCACGCAAGTAGAGGGTAAGTACATCTTTTTGTAATAAGCCAGTCTACGATAGAGCACACAGAATCTTATAATATCATCTTCCATTTTACCACCACTAAGGATATTCTCGGGCTCTTCGACTCTTCTATCAGATCTCTCTAGCGCACTGTTTAAACCATTTTGTCGGATTTTTTTGCTTTGCTAATGGTGATCTTCTGGCATCGTCGGTGTCAATTTGGTATTGTCGTATTCAAATGGTAAAGTAGTGGCAACTTCTTTAATTAACTTGTTTGCTTTAAAATATTCTTTTTATTCTCTTTCTTCTGATGGATGGTAATACCATTTTTGTTACTTTCGTAACAATCCTCTTCCGCTGTTTTGTTTAGTCTAAGCTTGAATATTCCACTCACATGATCTCTTTAAGTAGTTCACCAAGGCCTAAGACTTTATTTTTTTTTACTTTGATCCCTTCTTTAACGATTACATTTATAATTTTCATCTCGTTCTAACAATAATTCGGTAACCGAGTGTCGCGAAGGACTACCTCTCTTCAATATGACTTTTGAGGCTTTCGCGGTTGCTCACTGACATTTTTAATGTTTTCCGAATTATCCGCGTAGAATTATTGAAATAGTGCTAATAGAAGTACTCACCCCGACCGTTTCGCATCAAGTTGCATTGAGCATGGTCCCGGTGACCACGCTCAATGCAACTTGATGCGAAACGTTCGGAGTGAGTACTTCTACTAGCGCTCTTTCAATAATTCTACGCGGATAATTCGGAAAACATAAAAAAACCTCTCTTCAGTTTCCATAAACCCTTCTAGGAATGGGGCGCGAAGCAGAACTACAATTAAAGGTGGATTTCGAATCACCGACATTACTCTGCAAATCCCAATGGTCCTTTAATCATAATCGGTTGTCACCAAAGAACAACGATAGATTACCGCGGCCGGTGGTGCTCGAACCGGGTACCTTCGCAATGGCAGATCGACACGTGATTAGTTACTCCACCACCGACCCTCTAAGTGGCACGCTCAGCATTTAAGACGACCACGCTTTTCCAATGCATTGGTCCTGCGACAGAGATCTACTGTTTTGCACTTCAGAGCTTACTCCACAGGTTGTTACTCAGTGTTATTTAGACTTCTTTGACTAATTTTAGAAATATCACTAATAATGTTCTAGAAATGTCTGTAACTTATCATTCACTACACTAAGTTCCTACTGTTTTGAGCCGGCCTTGATTCCATCTGAATTTTCTGATTTCCAAATCTGAATATAACGTACTCTGATTCCCTTTTCTTCACGTATACATGTACAATATCTTATATATATATATATATATATATATATATATATATATATATATATACATACATAACAAATATATCATTGAATTTCTATTAATAATTCCCCAATTTTTCGTTGAAACTTCCGATATGAATTGACTGAATTCATCAATATATGCGCTACAGTTTTTCATATAAGTCAACACTGCACGAATACGTTTTTCATAATCATGTCATTAAATAGATATCCCTTTTCCCGTTTTAATGAATCCTTAACCACCTTTCCCCTGGAGCTATAAAATTTAATATTTCAAAATTTGAAGGAACTTGTAGCCATTTTCTCAATTTTTACTAAATTTCCCTCCGTAATACCATATGCATACATATGTATGCTTTTTAGCCGACGTGGATTCTGCAAAAACTTCAACTTTAATTTGATATCACATAAGCTCCTACCCAAATAAAACCATTGTATAGTTGTTCAACATATTTTACATTCAGAAAGTTTTTTCCAGGCGAAATTTAGTGCATGTGCATTTGGAGCACATAATTATTTTGTGAGGAGATTTAAGAAGTTAAATGCAAGTAAGAAAAGAATGACTTTTTAAAAAAAGGGCGCTTGAAACCTTGAAGTGAATTTGACATTATCTTAACTGGAAAAGTATAAGTGGGTTTAAGTGTAAAGAGCCCCTTAGAATGTCGTACATGTTTGAGGACATGTCCATCGAGATCGATGGCTTAACATATGTTTGTCTGACGTAGTAAGAGACTGTTCATTAGATTTAAAATATCTGCAACGTACAAGCTACAAAAATCAAAATAATAACTAAGGTATTATGACAAGTACACTAGTATAAGCCAAAAGAAAGAGAGAATTCGAGGAAAAGCTACGGTGCCACTCACCGTAATCGTGTTGCTAGTAAGACATTCTGTCAACATTAAAACAGCCGCACTATAAAACTTATAATCCTTCCAGCAATTTTTAAAATTAAAAATTTACGTTACTCGTAAAATTTACTGTGTAATTAAGAAAACATTTATCTAATAAACAATTTTTCCCAGAATAAGCGGCAAATTTTACGGTTCTCCAGAACATCACACCTGAAATCATTTTATTCGTTGTGTGATTAAAGATTAATTTAGTTTCAATCAATTATCTAAATATTCCAAGTATCAAAAAATACTGAATTTATATAGAAACTACTCTTTTAATCTCTTTGGAAGTGAATTGTCTAAATTGAAGATTAGCCTAGGGGAAAATACTGCTCATATAAAAAATCCGTTGCAACCCTTGCAAAGGTAGCCGCAGCTTCTTCCCCCCCTTCCTTACCCCGACCTAAACTAATTTGTATTGTGATACCAACAACACAACAACAATTGGTACACGCTTTACGAAGTTGCCCTCTCCATTTATCTATACATAAAAAACATTGAAGAGCATATTAGGCACGCTCATAATAGATTTTCGTAGAGTTATTTCCAAATTTTTTATAAACAATAATTCTTACTAATTTTCGTTGAAAGCAAGGCTACATCCAGGAATTTTTTTAGATACGTAGCAACGAAATTAGAGAGTTAGAATTTGTTTTTTATTGGGTTCCCGACAATCCCTGTACAGATCAGTATTGGAAACACCAATTCTGTGAGCCTGTACCACCGTAAGACAGAGGCCGGTGTAGATCCCGACTATGGTTCTACATGTAGATCCCGACCATATTTCTACATTGAGGATTTACACATGATTTTCGCGATTCGTCACGTCGTGGTCTCTTCCTATTTTGGCATACACATTTTTTTTCTCATGCAAATATCTACTGTGTGTATGCCGCCTCTTGTGCCATTTCTGTTCTTTAGCGCATTGATGTAATAGGTCTTACCCCGTTTTAAATTTTGTGGTCGCCTTTTTGTACAAAACAGTATGAAGGTTTGATATATTTGACTACGGTATTTAGTAGAATTAAAACAATCTTTAATTGATTATTTATTAATCCGTTCTTATATTTTAGCGAACGTCTCTATCCCTCAGTAAATATTGCATCAGCTCTCTCTCTCTAACTTCACCCGATTCGAGAAAACGATTGCAAGTGGATCTACAGTTTAAAATATCAGTTGCATCCACTGACATTTTTTTGAGCCGACCTTGACGTTGAAATCTTCCACATCTATTTGTGTATCACATTTAGAAGCCTTATCAAAGGTGTCGCCAAGGAGTTGGTAGAAGGCCTCTCGCTCAGTCGGCGCGTAGCACTTAATTATTGAGATATTACGCACTTTGGTGATGATATTGTTGACGAGGCCAGAAGGGATAGTTAAGGTCAATTCTTAGCTGCTGTCCTGCAGCACTGTTACAGATGCGTGGCTGATGTAAACTTTTCACTCATTCTCAATCTAGTTTCGCTTAAACCTTAGATGTTAATTTTAATTGGACTATTCCTCATTTCATCTCCACAATCTTAGCGTATTCACGCTCTTACCATAGATTTCTCACGTTCTATCGGAACGTCCACAATCAGCACGAAATATACTAAATCTTTTGCAAGTCTACTCTAGACACAAGCCCAAAAAAAAATTACAGTTCGGCCATTTTACCACCAAGCGTGTCGTCATTATGGCATTTTTGTTTTTTTTTTTGTGCCAAAGATTAACGAATCCTTCCACACAAGTTAATCTGCACACCCTCCTAATCAAAACTAAAGAAAAATACTGATGTTATTGACGCTTTCCAAGCACTTCAACACAACGAACACAAAACAGAATTGTAATTGAGAAACTTTTTATCGTGACCACATGTTTAGAACATTAAGTTAAGTAATATCCAAGTTAATAGTTTAAAAATATTGCGACAAATACGAGAAAGACAAATTTCCCAACCTTTTCCTGTTGTTTACTATGCAAATTTTAGGTTTGTTTACGTATTCACTGCTGAGCTGTTCGTATTTGCTTCTAAACTTGTATCTAGAGTAGGCTGTGTAAAAAGCCATGATGTCATTTATGACTTATGGGTCTATAGTGCGGTAAGCACCGGTAAAAGGTTTAGACTATTCTACTCCAGAATCTGCTTTCGATGTTCGATGCTCAAACCACTTGATAAATACAAAAATAATGTACCTCAACCAAAATAATGTTTCTCAACAGAAAATTAATTTTATTATTCATTGTTCGATAACTAATTTCTCCAATAGTATTTAAAGTACAAGGACTAGAAAAAAGTCAATATTTGAGTGTCAGATTTGCCAAGCTGTGTGTTGGGTAATGATTGTAACTTAAAAAAAATAATTTTTTTCTTCTTAGACTGATTTCAGCCTAAAGGTGCGCCAGAAAAAGAAAAGAAAAAAACTTTCTTCCGTAGAACATGAGAACAGCTAAAGTATTTATAGCGAGCGAAATATAAGAAATAACTTTCTCTGATTTCAAACGTTGAATTTTTTAAGTAGAAAATATTCCAAAGTAAAAACAACAAATAACTTTCCAAAGTAAAATGGCATCCCTTCAAAATTCCTAGCTGTCAATTTTGCTTTTCCCCTTTGCACTTTGAAACTTTGTTCATAAAAGTTTCTAGGCACTCGCCCTAGTAGGAAATGATTTATGTTTGTTTCACGAAGGTCATTTATCATCAGCGTCGGTACTAAAACGAATTCTATTTTTTTTATTATTTCCAGTAAATTACTTCTCAAAGATTCACACGCCTGTTTCTACCCGTACTATTCAACAACAGACTTGGATCACAGTCCACGCTTCAGTCGGACGCCATCTAAGGAGGATTTATCACCGTCAAGGTAAATTTTGAATTCATTCAAATGGAAACAATGAAAACAATAACTATCAATTGCTTTACTTCTTCTTGAACATTTACAGCTTAACTGGAACTGGACCATTTGGCGGAAGTTGTCAAATTCACGGACCAATTCCGCCCATACCACAGTCCGAATCGGATGACATGACATCCACAGCAGTGCCAGACTTAGATAATATGGGACCATCAGGCGTCAAAAGTCCCATCATCAATAACCCAGCCTTCTCCCATTCCAGATGTCCACCGAGAGTTCATAAAAGCTGCTTCTGTGTTCGGTTTATAGCTGAACATACAAAAATGCAAGAGGACTCCACTAAGGTAAAATTTCAATTTCAGGTTAAATGGAGACATGAATTGAGTTTCGTCAAAGTTATGGAAGTAAATTGGATGAAAAGTTTTCGAGAGGTTTTTGAAAAAGTTGCCAATCGAAAAGTAGTTACAGGAAGAGTTTTGAGTCTTCTAATTTGAAACAATTAAAGGAATTTTACTGTTCCCTATTAAGATTTAGTGGATTAATAAATCGTTTTTAGTTTGAAGAAAATATTTTTGAAGTTAAATAAACTGTTCAAACTAAAGTAAATTTTGTCTCAGTTAAAAGAATTCTGACTTATAAGTTTGAAATAGGTTTACTTTAAAGTGAAAATGTTATATTAAGAACTTGTAGTTAAAATCAGTTAAATTTTATAAAAATACTTAGGACTTGTTCACGAGCGCGATACGAATCCGTGCTATTAACTGCAATAGTTCTTCTTCTCAATTCCAAACAAAAGTAAAAATAATGTACAACTGTGCAAAATAGTTGGTCTACCTTGACATCAATGCAAAATAGTTGCCCTACCTCAGTTTTATTACCTATGTTACCACTTAGTAGCATCATCTTTGCTGGTTATGACATCTAAAACTCTTTGGGGCATAGTTTTTACGAGTCTTCGCATTCCTTTGGTATTAAGGAGTTCCAGACTTCTTTTATGGAGGAAATAAAGTTTTGTCGCGTTTTAGCTGGATATCTCTTTAAGCTTTTTATTTCATTTTACCCCGAAGAAACTCAATTGGAGTAAAGGTCTGGGCTATTGGACGGCCACTGTAGCAATGGTATGTTGTGGGCATTCAAACCAGATTTTGTGGATCTTGCTGTTTGCAGGAAGCTCCGTTTGTTAAAAGATGTATTCTACTTCGGGCGATTGCAGTTTTCTAACAGAAGGCAGGAGCTTTTTCTCCAAAATTCCTTGGTATTTTTGGACATTCTCGCAACCATCTCTGAAACAATCAATGAAGAAGGAAACTTAACTGTTATCCTTAAACAGTCCTTATGGAATTACTACGATTATTACTACGAAAAACTACCGTCCGTTTATCACCTATTAAAACCTGGATTTTTGATACGTCGCTCCATATCACAGATTTCCACTGTGTCCAGTCCTTGTGATACTTTGCCCAATTTAGACGCGTTTTCTTTTGTACAGTGGTAAGGGCTTTTTCTTTGCTTATTTAAACTTTTGCAGTTACATTTTTGTCTTTTGATTGAAAATCTAAATTTACCTTATAAAAGCTGTAGGCTACTCTGTTATTTCCCCTTTTCATATCTTCTTTCCAATTACCCGTAATTGCTGAAGCTGTAGCATGACGATTTTCTCTGACAATCGTCTTGAAAACTCTTCTCTCCTCATATCAGCTATGCACGGACGACATGTTTTTTTCTTTAAGTTCACATTACCTTCTTTTTTGTAACGTTAAATTATATTTGTTGAGTTCAGTCGTTGCTAGACGTCAAAAAATAATAGAAAAGATTTGACTTTTTTGTGTCATCCTCCGATTTGACGCTAATTAAGTTCATATCTAAGAACCTAATTAGCGTCAAATCAGTTGAAAATTAAGAATGTTGCATCAAAAAGGGTAAAATTCTTGTTTTTTTTCAATAAATTTGTTAATTAAAAAATATTTGTTATAAATAATTTTGAAAGACATTAGGTTCATCGTTAAGAAAAAGTATAAACAATAACTGTGCCAACTTGCAAGGGAATCGAATAGTTATTTCTCGAGATATCCTCCTTTAGAGGTCGAAAAACGAAGTTTCGAGAAAACGGCAGAGTAAGTTTCAGTACAAGGAAAAACATGAAAACGAGAGATTACAGCGCATGTAACCAAGAATTCACCTTGATTTCAGCTAATCGGCTATTCCTGGACCATATTTCAACCCTTCAGTTTTCTCAAGGAAGTCTTTAGATATTAATCATCTGATTTTTGAGCTTTTCTCGCCTATTTCGCTCCGAGACTTGCACGCAGTTCCTGTCGACGTGACGTGACAGCGGTGGCATGACATTGTACAAAAACGTCGAAAAAAGGAAGAAACACGTAGAATATTTAAAATCTACAGGGCTATTCTTAACCAATCAAATAATCATTTTCTGTAAAAACAAAATGAATTTTTTCGCTTTGTAAACTGTAATCCCCCCTTAAAATATTCAAATCCAAATATTCCAACTATTTTTACTGCTACGAAGAAAGGCTGTAAATAAAACAATGAGTGTGGTTATGTTCAACAATAGAAAAACAATCACACCAAATCTGGAGCATCGCTGCGATTATTTTTTCGTCGAACGACACAAGATAAAGGCAGAATATCAATGGACAGTCATATAACTTCAGCGGATGAGAATAGAGTCGCATAATTATAGCATACCTACTCCATGCAATAATTTTTGGTTTTGCACATTGGAGAAGAAATTCTATACCGACCGTTCTGAGAAAAAACCATTATTTTTCGTTGGAATATTTCGATCATTCCACAGTACCGTTATAAGAAATGAGACATTGCACTTTTGGCTCTTCTTTTCACGTTTTATAATTATAGTATATTGAAAGAAAACTAATATCAATTCAACTTTATTTTTGATATTATGATAAAAATAACAATACTCATTTAATAAAAATATACTGCTCTGAGCTGTTATGCTTTCAAAGATTCATTTGTTTAAATGAATCAGGCATAAATTTGAACAAATTTTGATCTAAACCCCCTCCACAAAATTGCAGTTTTAAGTTCAGAAACCGAGTCGTAGGAGCGACTATTGACATAAACGAATCTTACTAGAATTTCCCAAATATATTCCATTGGGTTAATATCCGGCGAGCAGTCTGTTCAATGCAACCCCCTTAAAAGTTAACTCTTTTCCTAAAAAGAGTGCATAGCGCGTTTATATGAAATGAATAATTCCAACACTTACACATCATTTGCAATAAAATGCGCCAATCTCTCAATAGAAACAGTCACATGATTCAGAGAAACGAACATGAGTCCAGTTCTAATTGAGGCGCACTTCCTTTTCACCCGAACTTGCCCTTAATCCACAAATTTTTGACGAAAGTGCTCGGAAACGAACCGAACGAACCGTCTAAAGTGCATTTACTCTCTAACCTATTTTCTACACATTTGTCTTTATTGTCGAAGCTTTTCTTAAAATATGGCAGTTTGAAAGTTTTAATTTTCTTGATTTTTTCCCTCTTTAGCCATATGGATCCGGATCTCTCAAAAAATTGTAGATTGGTTCTCCGGCCAATATTTTGAGCGATTTCTGTTATTTTCATTGAGAAAAATTTTCTTCCTTCTACTTAATTGGGTACCACGCGACATTTTACTTTTGCTTGGTTGGTTCATTTAGATGGTGAGCGTCGCCATCATGTTAACACTCCAATTAGCACTATTATGGCGCCATTTTGATGCGACAACCAGTAAAACCCGGTTTTTGGTTGGACTCATTTCACACGCAACCCTGATTTTTATCTGAAATCATGGTTGAAGTTCGCTGAGTTTATTAAGGAACTAAAGCCCGCCGGAGAAATTTAATAACTCACTATTTCCTTATTCTTTACCCCCAAGATTGCCATCAAGTTTTCAAAGAAGTAATTCCCCATAGCCCTCTTTCTGACTCTGACAAGAGCCAGACATTTACAGAGAACGTGAATAATGGTTTCTTTTTCGTTCACGCCGTCGCAACTGCGACAACGTGTTTTGTAATGAGCGCCCAGCCTAGCTGCATGCTTGTCTAAAGGACAGTGGCCCGTACAGACCACAGTGATTTTTACGATAAGAGCTCTCGGTCTGTTGAGCAGATCCGATGTGCTTTTTTCATTATAACTTGGTCATGTTGCCCTGGATATGCTTTCAGGACGCTCCATCTGGCATTTTCCATTGCCAAGGAATGCAAAAAAAGTCGTATGTCGGGGGACACAGTGCAAGGTTACGTTAAGCAAACTGCTCAAGGAGCCAACTAACTACCGACAGTCCTGCACCACACTAGAGGATGTGGTAACTGAGTCAAGCGCCCTAATGGCCGCCTGACTATCTATAAAAATGGCGATGTTCTGTTTCGTTGAATGGATACACAGAAGCAACGCACCCGCCTTCATAATCGCAAGCACGTCCGCCTGGAAGACACTCGATGTGTTCTGCAGACTATAAGGCTTCGATATATTCAGTGTCTCAGAGAACAGAATATTACAGTATCATAGTTTTTGGCCGGTTCCGTAATTCTCCATTCCCTTCTAGTTGGAATCCTGACACTGAATCCTTTTTCAAAAAGTATCACAGACACAATGTAGTCAGTTGAGTAGGATTGATCAGATTGATCTTACTATAGTATACTCTTTTACCAGCGTGGAGAGCTTTGTTCGCCGTAGTCATAATTTTTTTTCGCTTTTAACTTACACCTCAGTCTATGATAAGCTGCAAATATTTCAGATTTAACTTGAGTATTAGCTGCGTGCCGTCTATACTTGGTACTCTATTTAATGGTTCTGGTTTCTACGAAGCAGGAACTTATTTTCTTGATTGTTCTGCCCGTGATTTCACTTATCGTTTACTCACTACCACTATAACAGTATACCACGCTCTCACGCCCTCATTTTCAAACACTGTTTCCATATAATCAATAACAACTGCGATGGTTGGGTTACTAACAATCCTGCCTCAAAATATATTCTTTGTAGTCCAGGAACCCCTCGATTTCGAACACCAGCTCACGATGTGCAGTACAGACCGAATTACTATTTGTGTGCGCATTTTGGGTTCACATAGTAAACCAGGGTTCACATTTACCTTATATAGGAATCTAAAACCAGAAATTTAAGTAGGTACGGCATTAGTCTGATCGCGTCTGATTGCACTAAAAACAAATACTGAACGCTAACTTTCTGTCAAACTTTTTGCTCACACCACCGCAATCTGCATTCCCAAGTCTGTAAGGTCGGAGCTAATAGTGTTACATCTGAAACATTATCGCTAATTGGTCCCCTGAAGATAAGTACGTTTCCCCGGTTATGCTGAATAAAATTGCAAAGACTCATCCCTTTTGTGCATTGTCTCTTCCGATCAACAGATTGAGCTCTTTATACTTCCTTTCCTTATACCAGTCACTTTAAATCTTCTGACGGTGCATCCCGTGTAATTTGTAGTGTGTTTATATGCTACCAAGGATTCTACAAATAAGGAAATGGTACTTCAAACGTTTTGTTTCGATAGACAGAATAATCTAGGCGCAGTCATAAGGGTGATCACAAATCACTGCCTTATTGGTACGCACGCGAAGGGATTGGGACAGATCTCAAATAACTTCTGCTTAAGCTGCAGGAACGAGAAGATCACTTCCTCGGCTTGTGCTCTGTCTTAGCACGCATGCAGAAGGCTTCTCTAGACAACTTTTTCTTGGATAGTGGCTGCAATCTCGAAACAGCAGTGCCATCACAACGTACCTACCCCTAACCAGTCTTCAATAGTATGAGGATTTTTGTGCTGACTTATCAGATAAGTATCACAGATGCGAATCTCGTAGCTGTTTACTTCTGACCACAGATTACGTTAAAAGGCCATTGGGGATTGCAGAATGCTATCTATGGTTCGAAATTCTCCTTAAATTATTCCAGTAAAACATTCAATAAACTACAAAGAATAATCTCTAGTAGCATTCCTAGGCATAGAAGGAGCTTTCAGTAATATTCGCACTGAATCCCTAGCTGAGCTATGTGTGATGCAGGGCCGTGGCAGTTGGATACTAACGATGCTAAAATCAAGGGTAATACAGTCCGAACTGGGAACCACTCGTGTTGTAAGACACGTCTGCAGGGGAACGCCTCCAGATTTCTGTCTCCTCTGTTGTGGCGGATGGTAGTGAACAAAATACTGCTGAAAGTCGACCAGGACTGATCAGAGCTGTTGCGTATGCTGATGACCTGGCGATCCTGATATCGGGTAAATTCCTTCCAGTAATAAGTAATATTATGGAAAGTGCGCTGAGCAAGGTCAGCAGATGGTACAAGAAACCAGACTATCTGTTAATGCAGGAAAGAACGAGCTTATGCTATTTACGACTAAAATCAAGGTATCCATCTTTTCCATGCCCCAATTAAACAGGCATCAACTCTTGTTATCCTTTAGAGTTAAGTTCTTAGGAGCTATTTTAGGCCCAAAGCTTATCTGGAAGAAAAATATAGAAGAGTGAGTCACAATGGCGAATTTGGCTCTATGCCTGCAGCCGCACTTTTGGTAAAATTAGGGGGGCTGCACCCTAAAATAACCTTGAGGTTTTATACACCGGCGGTACGGCCTTTCCTCACTTATGGCTCCGTAGCTTAGTGGCCAGCCTTTGTGGAAATATTATAATAAGGAAAAATTGACCAAGGTGCAGAGAACTGCCTGCATTGGTGTTATTGGACCGCTACGCACCACCACAACTGATGCTCTCAATGTTCTGCTGCACCTTTTCCCCCTTGATCTCCACATCATCCATCAGGCGTCATGCAGGAGCGCCTCTTGAATGTATTGTTTGGTTCTTTTCTTCTCTTTTTTTCTCTTTTTTCTCTTTGGCCGTGACGACCTTCTGGCACCAATCAAGTCCAATCCTCAGCCTGCTTCTGCGTTCTCTTTATCGCCATCTTCTTAAACTTATTTTACTCAATCTGATTGCAAATTCCAATTATCTATAGTACCAAGCCTTTGTATGTTCGAAGAATTATCTGCTTCTTTGCAAATTAACTTCTTTCCTTGTTAGCAAGCCGTACTCTAGCTTTATACCAAGAGAGCGGTATCTAGCCATTTCCTGTTGGACACTTTTAATGGTTGAAGGATCCCCAAATTTCTCTTTGTTCATCGCTTAAAAGTGTTACCGCTTTCCCGGTCGAACGCTATTTCATAAATCAGTAGCAGCTATTTGTGAGGGCCGTCCATCAAACTAGTTGTTAGGGTAGTAATTGATTAATTACATCCGGTATATCTGGTCCACTCCCCCCCCCCACTTCCCCTTAGACTGGAATTAAAGCTGTTTATTATGGCTGTCGGAACAATGCAGGAAGCCAACACTGACTCCTTCCAATCGACGCAGGGAAGTAACACTGTACAAAATGGAAAATCTAAATAAGTGTTGACAGATCTAATTAAAAAAAGATTTCAGATTCGTTACAAAATAAAATAAGAAAGGTCATCTACTACTAAGGGTCCCGTTAAACTTTATCAAATTATTTGTTGTTAATCTTAATTGGGACAGACAAAAACTTTGCCTTGCCGCGAAAAACACAGTGAAGAGAATACAGCTCTTTTTACCATAAAAAATGTCGTATAAAGTTTCTCCATAATTATTTGCAACAAATAATGATGCTTAACACAAAATAATGAAAATCATAAAAAAAATCTCTGATAATTTTAAAGTTTAACAATTGTTAATGCTCGAACAATTCTGCGCTTTAACACTTGAACAATTTTGCTCTAAAAATTGGTCCATAAAGTGTTCAATGGGGCAAAAGTCCAAAGAAGAGCATAACTGGGCAAAAGATTTTATTGAAAGGAAGTTTTTGCTGCGTTCGAAATTTCCAATCAATTTTACAAAACTTTCTTCTGGAGGAAGTATAGGAAACTTCTGTATGCAACCAGCATAAAAATGTTGCCTAAGGAAATCAAGCGTAACTCAAAAACACTTCAATACACCCCGCGGAGGAGATAAACTGGAATAAACGGTTTGAAATATAAAGAGAAAGGGATGCTTATGACGTTCTTTTGCGTGTACCAAAACCGATGGTTTGAAGACGAAGGTAAAAAAGATAAACAGATCAATTTTACGTGAACATGGGGACACACAGAGAAACAAATTATTCGAGCTGATTCAAAGAGCTTATTCCAACAGTGCAAACTACCCTGGGGCATATATGGGTTGGGTGATTGCTAAATGGGACTAAGTAGTCCATTGGGGTACATTCTAATTTAGTTGCAAATTTTTGAGACAGGGACCATTTTGCCGAACCCATACGCAAACCATTTCTTTACGAAAATTTCTAATGGAATCTCTTTTACAGGTCAAAGAGGACTGGAAATACGTCGCGATGGTTCTCGATAGACTGTTCCTGTGGATTTTTACATTAGCAGTACTAGCAGGGACAGCTGGAATAATCCTCCAAGCGCCAACACTATACGATGATAGGATTCCTATTATAGATAAGAAATTTCCTGAATTTGCAACGAAAGCGGGTAAATGTCGACCGCCTCAATAGCAGTTTAATTGCAAGGTGTTCTTTTTATTTATTTTATGTGCAATGGGAATGAGTGCCTGTGTCATAGTGTCTGAGAAATATTTCTTGTACTATATAGGTCGATTGTTTTAAACATTTTGTTTTTTATTTTCGTTTTACACGTAAGTATTAAAAAAATGCCAATTGAAATTTTTCTATAGATGTAAACGAATACTGAAAGTAAGAGGTAAATCGAAACAATTAGGTAAATAAATAAATTTTTTAAACTATAAGAACGGAATAGGTCTAATGATTAATAACTGTGTGAAACTTAAAGTGTACCATAGGAAATAATGTTATAATTGTTAGATTTTTATACGGAACTTTTAGTTTTATTCATTTATTTAAGTAAAATCAATTACTTGTGGCTGAGAAGAATATCCAGCATTCATTATCATTTTTCTTTAAATTCGAATCAAATTTCATTTAAAATCAAGAAAAATTTTCCCCAAATGTACTTTTTCACTTTTGTTTATACTGTTTCATATTAACAAAGCTTTAAGTTTGCTTTAACTATAAATCTAAGAGTCATACAAATGCTCAAAGTAATGTATTTTATATTGTTTATTTTTTAGCCTCTTATCCGCATAAATATTAATTGATCAAATTAATGTTGGTTCAATTTAATTCACAAAAGCTTTGCATTCAAATTGAAAAATAAAGCTTTTTTGTAAAAAACTTCACATACAGATTTGGAAGCTCGAAATCAAGATCTTTATTTTGTAGCATTCAATAATTACTTAATATTTTGTTTTATTTGACTTAATTTAATTTAACTTAAATTATAAACGACACACGCCATATCATTCGAAAACGGTAATTGGGTGTTTACACAGCTTGAACTCATATAGCGGTGGATGTACAGCATGGTGCATTATCGTAATGCTAGGTTGAAATATCTCATAGCACTTACATTTATCAAACCTTCTTAAGATGAGTCCGGACAAAAATTTTTTTTATCTGTTTGTGGATCATAAGTATTTGCCAAATTTCAAGTTTCTAGTTCTAATACATAGATAGATAGACAACGAGACTCCGTTTTTACCTTTAACGAACCTTACAATTGCTTAAAGACTAACTAAATATAATCAATTGCTTCTAAGTGTTCTTTCAGGGGAGTTTCCATTCTACGAGCAAAAATAAACACTTTGGTTTTTCTTTTTTTTACTCGTTTATAGCGCCCGAATTTTTTTTACATAAAAATAAACATTAAAACTAATCTAAAAAAGTGTTTAACACATTTACGTTTTAACAACTTAATACTAGAGGATGTTGAACTTTACCATAATAAATCAGTTGCTCCGCGGTAATTCCGGTGCTTTGAAACATCTGCCATGTAAGGACTCTCGGTTGAGAAAAAAGCTGAAAGATAAAAACACTTTAGAGTTTTGAAAAAAGTACGAAAAATCGCGTTTTTTCGGATCTTTTTCAATCTGCTTTCCTGGAAAATGTTTTTCTAGAACGAATTGATCATCCCTTGAACCTGTTTGATACCGTTGATAAAGAGGTCATTTTGGCGTCATTTAAAAAAAATATTTTTACGATACATGTACGTTCGATGACGTCGAAAAACTGACTAAATATTTGCCTAAGTAATTAATATAAGTAAGTAAAGTCGGCTTAAATTGAAAGGAGTATATTTTCATTCCAACCTGGTCCAAAGTTTGAACTCAAACATGTTCACATTTTTATATAGATCAAGTATTGAAATCAAACTAGTCCACATTTTCAACTAAAACCAGTTGATGAGGAATAGTTTCAGTTCAATATTGCAACAAGTATGTTTTTAAAATGTGGACTTGCTTGCGTTAGACCAAATTAGTATGAAAATAGACCTCTTGGAATTTAAACCGACGTTTATAACTTCATTTAAAAATGGTCTAGTTTGATCTTAAAAAGTTATATATTAATGGAAAAATATTTCGAATCAATTGTTTGAAAAACAGAAAAAAATTATTTTTGAATACGAAACCATTAATGCCTGAATAACAATAAATTTTTACTCTCATCTAACTATGAAAAATCATAAATAATGATTGAATTTTTTGAAATACCTTTTCGACTATATTTGAGTATTCTCTTTCATAATTTGGAATCAGAATTAGTAAACACATTGGAAAAATACAAGTTTCTTCTTTTAACATGTTCTCGTATTCCGGATCAGTTTAAATTTTCTGTCATTAATTTTTACACTTCAAAATGACGTTTAATTTTTTTCAAAATTCACTATGGCGTATTAGTTTAGGCGCTCAAAGATTTTCAGCAATTTCTTACTTGAGTATGACAAACTTTCAGAAAAATTTTATAGAACAAAAAGTGCTGAGAATTGTTCACCAACTACACCAGAATCTGTTCGGATAATTGAAAAACATTTTTTGCTTTTTCAAGTTTTTCGGAAAATCCAAAAAAAACCCTAAAAAATCTGACCAAATTTCAGACGTATTCGGTAAGTAATTCTAAATTTTTTTGTTTTATAATTTTTTTTAATAGTGAACAGTTTTCGAGTAAAAAAGTAATTATGATTCATCCAAAAAAAAGTATAATTCTTTTATTCAAAAATAAAGTACTTTCCGACAAAAATTGTATTGAATCAAAACGAGCTTAGAATTGTTGAAAAAGTACGTCTGAATTTTTGCAGATTTTTTGGTGTAAATTTTAGATTTTTCGAAAAAAATTTGATTAATTCTAAATGCTTTTCGTTCTACACAATTTTTTCGTCATAATGGAGTAAAAAATTTTTGAAGTTTTGCACCATTTTTCTATATTTGAGCAGCTGTAACTAATACGCCATGAATTTTGAAAAAATCAAATGTCATTTAAAGTGTAAACATTAATAAGACAACATTAATTAATTTAAGCTGATCCGAAATACGAGAACATATTAAAAAATAAAGATTTTTGAAAAGCTAAGTTCAAAAAACGCGTATTTGATTTTATATTACAAGAAACATGTATTTTTCCAAAAATGCAATTATTATTTATTGTTTTTCATGGTTCGAATAACAGTAAAAAATATTTTGTAATTCATGCATTAATGGGTTTAGTAGTTAAAATTTTAAATGCCGGGCATATTGAAATATATTCTCCTGCAAGGTGGGAGACGGTTAATAAAAGAACTAAAAGCCTAATTAATACACCTCTTCCTTCCAGTTTAATAAAAAAGTTCGTGCTACCTTTAAGTTCGACCGTTTTTGAAATGAGAAGGTGTGTACCATAATCTGCATAATTACCAAATCTTCTCATATGGTCTAAAGATCTATAGTTCCGAAAAGGCTAAATCGATCGCGTGCTAGCTGATGTCAAAATTTCCCTCAAACATTTTGGGCAACGAACCTGCTAGCAAAGTTAAAAAAAAATTTATACAAATATTGCTTTATAATTTACTATTACATTATTTACAATTGTTTCCAATAACTTCATTTACGTTAACGACTTTTTAAATTCTTAATTTACCCCCTTAAATAATTTTTCCAAAGTTCACTACTTCCATGTTTTAAATATTCAAAAATTCTTCTTTGTAGAACAATGTCGAATAAAGACATTTTTGATTTCATAATTTCATATAATTCCCAAAATTTAATTTGTTTTCTGGTTAGTTTTAGTGTGTATTAATTTTCATTCAAATATACATATATACCAATAATATTTTCGACAATAGAAGCTAAAGTAATTGATTTTACTTAAATGAAAACATTTTTTGAAACTTCCTATTAAAAAAAGAAAAACAAATATTTTGTAATAATACTCATCTCCATTACAAAAACAACTGTATAATAATTTTGCACAAAATGCATTTAAACAAATTTTAGAAATTTATAAATCACCGTTTAGATACTTACTAAATTATAACATCGTTTTGAAAGAAACTCCTTTATAAATTTCGAAACTATTTATTAAGTGAATCGATGAATTCAATTATTTACACAGATTTAAGGGTAAGCTTTATAATAGAGACTTAAACATTTTATGGTCAAAACTAATTTATTTATATAAGAAATATTTTGCAGCAAAAGTCAGGAAATGCGCACTAAAAGTATAGAAGAAAGCTAAGATTCTGACTTTATTGAAAGATTTTCTCAAGAAAATAAACAACTATTTTCCACGAATTTTTACCATAAAGAGGTTTGCTCCCCCGAAATTTAAATATAATAATGACATTTTACATTCCACCCCTTAAATTTTTTTTTAAAAAATTGCTACACTTTTAGCTAGCAGATAAAATAATACCTACATATTCTGTTAAAATGATATACTTAAAATTTAAATTTTTATGAGATATTTTTATTTGAAACGCGAGAAACAAACAAAACAAAATTCAGAAACAAAAGGAAAGTTTTCAGGACCCCCAGGCTGCACAATGAACACGTCAGTAGAACTGACCGTATACTGAGTTTAAAAGTTAACTGACTACGACTGCGTTGTGTTAGTACATGTTAAAAATATCGTATAGCTGTGGAGAGATGTGTTCGTAATATACAGTGTTCAATTTATCTGAAGACAGTGAAATATCTCGAAAACTAAATTTCAAAGGAGTAAAAGTGCTTGGCTTTTTACAGGAAATGACAAAATTTTGTGAGAATTTTTTTTAGAAAATTTTGGATAACAAATTTTTTTTGAAAATGTTGCATAAAAAAATTTTCAAAAAATTTGGACAGTTTCCCTGCAGAAATCTAAGCACTTTTACTCCTCTGCAATTTTGCTGTAAACTTAACCATTTTCGAGTAAAAAATCTTTAAATTTCCAAAATTTTCAATTTTGTCCCTCAAGAATCTCAAAAACTTGACGATTTAAAAAAAAATTTTGTAACAAAAGTTGTTCACGTTTACGCAAAGAATACGAATCTGCAATAAAAAAAGGGTTCTTATTTAAGTTTTTTATCCCCCACCCCCTACCCACTGGGAGGTGGGAGCTGGGAGTTGAGTTTGGTCTCATTGGATGTTTCCCTCCGAGACAAACAAATTTTAACTTTAATTTTTTTTAATTTGATGTGTAGTTTTCGAGATATTTCAGTGTCTTCAGATAAATTGAACATCCTGTATCTTAAATGAATGGATTTCACTCATACAGTTTAATTAATTTAACTATTTCTTTCCTACTAAGCCTTCTTTTAATTAGTTTTAGTCCAAAATGCAGAAACCAAAAATCATAAATGAACTAAACATACATTTTTAAGTAATTCTTTTCGCGTACACCATGGAAATTTGTATGGATACTAAAAACAACTTTAAAGATTATATTTAGCAACAAAACGAAGGGGGCAGATAAGAAGAAAATTTAACAGGTCAATAACGTCAAGCAATGAAATAGTAAATACGTCACAAACCATGATTACGTTTTGACCACTATATGAGGACTATTTGCAAATTATAATTTTTTTTTCTAAAATATTTAAAGAAAACCATTTCTGTTTTAGATACTCCTTTATTTGGATAAACAATATTATATTTTTAGCGTCAACAAAATCCCCAATCGGCTGTACATGAGGAACTCCCTTCTCAAGAATTACCAATTTCTATTGAAGTTTTGCCCTTAATTTTAAATTTCATCAAAATGACAATCTACTAACTGATTAGTATCAAAATCAATACTGACATGTTATAAAGCAATCAAGTCAGTAGGGGTTTACACGGGGTTTTTTATTAACGCGTGTTAACACAGGCTAAGAAATCCTAATAATTTGGTTTTTATGGATACATTTAAGGGACCGTTTCATAATTACATAAGCAGAATTTTAACCATTCCTCTCCCCCCGCCCCTTAGTCGGCAAAAGTAAGCAAATCTCTTACTCCTTCCACCTCCCTCTTACGCTGACTTGAGCATTGGTAGAATTTTCTATAGATTTTTAAATACGTGTCATATTCATTAATTTGAGCCTATTACAATGAAACAAGCAATCTACAAGTTAATATTATAAATAAATAGTAATAAATATGCGAATTGATAATTAAATTACGTAGGTAGTATTTGTTATTAATCACCAAAAGAAGGAACAGAGTTATTAGCTGAATGTAAGTCGTCGATGATATTGAATGTTTGATTTTCGATGTTGAGTGTCAACTGACTACTGCTTCCTCCCGAGATATCGACATATTCTTCTTCCAGCCATTTAACATCTTCCTTTCCGTTTAAAGCCTGTAATATGCACATCAATTCATTGGCACAAAGAGCAGCCATTGCTACAAGTCTTACTTTTATTTCGGGCTGCGTTTTTACAATTTTATGTACATTTGTTCTTTATCGTACATTTGGTCTTTGTGCGCAATGAAAATAATTCCCTGACATTTCTCTGACTTTTCTCGGTTTTCCAGAAAGTAACTACCCTGACAATTTAATGTCTGGTAAAATAGAAAAGCGCGAGCAGGATAATCACCAATTGCCACCCCCCCCCCCCCCCTTCCCCCTCTTTACTACTTTATAATCAAAACTTTGCCTGGTTTTCCAGAGTGTGGCCATCCTGACAATTTAATGCCTGGTAAAATAGGAAAGCGTCAATATCAATCACCCCCCCCCCCTCCCCGTTGATGCTTACGTAATACTTGATCGGCCCTAATTTGTGAAGTGAAGTCATATTATCGGTTTTAAGAGCCGCTAATTTAAAAATTAAGTGAGCATTTTTTAAAGTAATTTATTTTAAAGTTTTTGAAACACCATTTCATACATATTTCGTACGTTACTAAAGAGCAGTTTTTTAGGGCTATTTTGTCGATTAAGTCTGAAGCAGTTGGATTGGACCCTATATGTATATCAGAAGTTTATTAAGTTAATTTTGTTAAATTATGCATTTGTTCAACTCTGCCATAACAACTTCTGTCTTTTTCATCGAAACTGTCTGAAGTTATTCAAGTAGCAAAGCCCTCACAATGGTCGGGTCGAGCTTACAGGTAAATGACACTATTGCCTTTCCTATTAACAACTTAATAAACTAATAATAACTTAGATACTCAGAAAATGAATATGTAATTGTTTGTCCTACTCTTGCAAAACCAATCTTTTTCAGTAAGTCTGCTAACTCTCACCGTTTTAAATTAGCTTAGTTTTATGCTTAAAGTTACTCATAGAAGTATAAAAGTATGAACATACTAAGCTCGTTTAGGTCAAGATTAAGGTAAATATTCAACTGAGTAAACAAAACAAGCACAACAGATGGAGCATCACGTAACAAAGCAGCTAAATAATCAGCTTGAAGTTCATCTAACTGAAGAGTCTAAAACTTGCGAAAAATTCCTCATTAATTCAGTGGATTCGCCCGATCCCTTGCTCCGAAAAGCAGCCACAGTCCAGAACATTACTTCCTCCATGTTTAACTGTTGGCATGCAATATCTTTGTCCTTTTGGTCTTATTCCCTCGGAATGTTTTAAATTGTACTTCGATTCATCAAAAATTTTGGAATGCTTCAGTGGATATGGGATAGTAAATCTTATCCTGTCTCTGCTGTTCTAGTCTGAAATCAAAGCCCTCCGTAAACTTAACTCTTGAAATTTGATTGGGAGAAACTGAAGGTTCTTTTAAAATTGTCATTTTAATCAAAAAATCTTCTTTACTAAACCTTTTTTGTTCCCGAGTTTCAGACGAAATTAATAAGATTGTTTAGATTGAATATGTTGTCTACCGGTCTTCCATGACCCGCGCTAAACACTGCCTGATATTAAGTTAAGATGTACGATTCCACAAATTTGAAAACTCTTAACATAATGCCTCAAAAAAATTTCTGAACTGCGTCCATGAAGACTATACCTCGATAATTCTGGTAACTAATACACATATACTGTGTACCGAATCGCACCGAGACCTTGTTAGCTAAAAAGTCATCGATTTATGCGAATTTATATATGAACTGAACGAAGTATGCTTTCTATTTCGGGGTAATGATGGTAATTTCCGCCGCACGATCTCTACAGAAGAGAATATTATAAATTATAATGATGCAATTTCGTTGCGGTATACTAGACATTTGAGATAACCGCATACCTAAAAATCAATGGGGTTTAAATTCGGGTATCTCAGAGTCCAAGTAATGGGTCCCCCACGTCCTATCCTCCTGTTGGGAAAGCGATGGTCGAGGAAATACCGCAATACTCTCCCGTAATGAGCAGGTGCCCCATCTTATTGTAGCCGACAATGTGGCTGGAGCTCAAAGGTAGGTTTTCCAAAAGAGAATCTAATTCATTCTGAAGGAACTCCACAAAATTTCTTGAATTGATCTTTGCCGGCAGTCCAACTGATCTAAGCAAATGGTTGCCAATTACTCCAACCCATATGTTGATGCTGAACTGCTCCTGAAAATGATGTGGACTTTTTGGATGCGGATTTTCCGTTGCCCATTGATGGTCGTTGTGAATATTTAGTATTCCTGTTCTTGTAAATGTAACTTCGTCCGTCAACTAAATATTAGATAGTAGGAGTCTTTTGGTTCCAAATGGTTTATTGAACTTTCAACTACAATAAAAAAAAAAAATTTTTTTTTTAATATTAACATTTTATTTAACGTATCTAAATGGACTGCTGATAAACTAGATGCTCCTCCTAGTCTGCATCCTTACTCCCCCCAAAATTATCCAGTCTGCAAAATGAAAGAGAATCTTGTAAAGTAATGTAGTACTTATAGTCTGATGGAGGGAATTTTTTTATTTTTTAGTTAGAAAATTTTTTTATAAATTATTAAACTCTATTTTTGCTCTTCTTTTTTTCATATTTAAGTTCAAAATACTGTAATTTTTGAATTTTTGAAAAGAAAAAAAAATTGCCCCGTCAGACTATAACTACTACATTATTTTACAAGATTCTCTTTCATTTTTGCAGACTGGATAATTTTGGGGGAAGTTAGGATGCAGACTAGGAGGCGCATCTATTTTATCAGCAGTCCATTTAGACACGTTAAATAAAATGTTAATGATAAAAAAAATTATTTTTTTTCTCGTAGTTGAAAGTTCAATAAACCATCTGGAACCAAAAGTTTTTTTTTTCACCGTATAACCCTTTGAATAATTTTTCAAATTTACTCGGTTATCAGCGCGCGCAGGGGAATGTGACCCCTTAAATAGAATAGCTGAAAAAAGCAATTGTTAGACACAATTTTATTCACACACTGCTTCAGATCAATGATAAAATTTAGAACACAGCACCTAAATTTAAACTTTGCTTACAGGTAAAAAAGCCAAAAATTTAGGAAAATATAAATTACATATGTAAGTGCTTAATACCTACCACTTGAAGGCAAATTGATTTTATAATTCACCCCTTTGTTCTCCTTTACGGTAGTTAGGGGTTCAGTTTAGCCAGGTAATTACAAAGGTTTTTTAAAATTATAAATTACAAAATGTAACAATGAGCTCACTATCAGAGCACAGTACACTTTTGACTGCATTAAAGGCAAACTGATTTTATAAATATAATGTTGTGTTCTTTTATGGTGAATGCAGATCTAATCTTTCCAGGTGCTTATCAACGTATTTGTGTGACCCTGTACAAACGTTCAGAAGTAAATCAAAAAAGTGCCACACTTTTGGAAAGGCAATAAAATTGACATGTTTTTAAGAGTTTTGCAAGTATGGTTATGTTAGTCAATTTACGAAAAAAACGTCAATGAAGAACTGATATCATCTCAGAAAACACTATGATGTTTCATTTTGTGCCATTTTTTTTAACTAAGATGAAAATATTTTATTTGTGTTAAAAAAAATTAAAAGCCAGTTCTCTTATTTTTGAAATGATCGTAAGATCATTGATGAGTGTAGAAAATTTTTGAAATTATAGCCAAAATACTAAACACAGGGGTCTCCTCGAAAATCCAAAAATCTCTTTTTGTTTGAAAAAAACAATAGCCGAATTGGAAAAATGTTAAATTTGACTACAAATGATGTCTACTTTCATTTCCTATAGTTAGGTGAATTATTTCTGGAACACCCTGTATAATAAGTGATGATTAGAAACTATTTAACGATTAGGTAATCGACTTCGACGTTTGACACTTTAAGAGATAGCCTAACCAAGATTTTGAAATTTCGTTTAATGAATTTTATTTCTCAGTAAATTGTTTATTCTAATATATTTTCAAAAATTATTCTAATTTTGAGGTCGGAACATATATTTTAGGAAAATACAATGTAATAAAAATTGTGCTCCTTTTTCTTCTTCTTTCAAGTAACGAATTCATCTTTTAATAAAGCCAGTTAAACAGACTTGCTGATTTCTAGGTCATTTTATCTTCATTAACTCATCAAGAAATTTGCTCATTAAGGGGTTATATACAAAGTTGAGGGGAAAAAGTGAGCTAAGTTGGTGATTTTTTTTAAGGGTTTTATGCAAATTTTATTAGAAAAAGCGAAAGATAATTTGTTGGTAGTACTATCGAAGAAAAAAAAACAAGTTGTATTATAAAAAAATATTAAAAATTGTCGGAGTTATGGCCCCTCCCCCGAAGCGCATTTTTTTGCATAGGCTTGCGGTGAACACTCTCCAAGGCGAACCGCTTAACTGAAATCAAAAGAGTAAAAAAATTATTGAAGAAAAATGTAATGTGGTGTACTTGAACGGTTCGGTTTCCGAAAAAAAAATGTTTTCCGATAAAAAAACCATGTTGACAAAAAAATTCTAAACAAAAAATCATTGCAAACAATCGAAAATTTTTAGATGAAAAAGGAACCGTTCAAGTACGCGAGATTGTAAATATGAACAATTTAAAAAAAAATTATGAAAATCGGTTGAAAAGTTTTTGAGATATCACGTTCACCGCAACGGTATTTTTCAAAAAACTTCATTCCGAGATCATCGCGTTTAAAGTTTTTGGACGCCGCTCGCCAAGTGCTTATGGATGCAATTAGCGCGCTGCGAACGGCTGTCATTTGAAATCTAGTGCTCCGATCTGGATGAAATTTCACATCGATATTTTCGAAAGTATGTACTTTCAGAATATGCAATCAAAAAATTTTCGATTCTTTGAGCCCCAACTTTGTATATAACCCCTTAATGCAAATCAACTTTTTAATCATAAGGCGCCACTAATTATAATTCTTATTATTCAATAATTAATTTTATTGAAATTAAGAAGTGATGTTTGTGTAGTAAAACGAGTGGATTTGCTTAGGATATTTGAGTGAGAAACGTAAAATTGGGTACCTTACCTAATAAACAATTAATTTTTTTTCTTAAGTGCTTCTCGCCAAATTTAAAAAAAAAGATTTTATGTCAACATGTTGCAGTATCCATAATTAATAACACAGGCCTGCAAGGTTTTTCCCCCTGCACAATGAAGAGTTGCTTCCGAGGTAATGTTTCCCGCTGAAACCGAATCTGGGCTCAAAATTGCTCTATCACGTTAGGTTTTTGAGATATTCTAACCTAAAAGTGCAAAAACACTGTTTTTTGTCATATTTTAGGTTATGTAGCACTGCGATGTTCTTCTTTTTCAAAAAACTATGTGTGGGATCTTATAGTATAAGTCGTCCTCTTTCAAATGCCGTTGAGTCTTTTTTTCACCGTGATATCGAATTTTAACATTTTCATGTTCCTGAATTTCTCGGTATAAGAAAACTGTATGATAACTTAAATAAGGTGACCATAAATTTTTTATATACCTAGAAATGCATGAACTTGAAAATTTCAAAATGCGATATCTCGGCGAATAAAAAAAGATTTTTGAGCAAACGCAACGGCATTTGAAAGAGGAAGACTTGTACTATAAGGTCCCACACATTGAATTTTGGAAGAAAAAAACATCGCGGTGCTACATAACCTCAAATATGGCAAAAAAACAGTGCTTTTTGAATTTTTAGGTTAGAATATCTCAAAAAACCTGACGTGATAGAGCAATTCTAAGCCCGGACTCGGTTTCAGCGGGAGAAATTAGTTCGGAAACAACTAATCATTGTCCAGGGGGACAATGTGTCTTTAATTAATTAATAAAAATTGTACCATATTAATCATACAACTCAATGTATTGACATACAATTATTTTTCTAGTCGATGGAACCAAATTCATCAAAATTTTTTAAAATGTCCCTAATTTAACATTTTTCACTGAGCCAGAATACTTTGAAAAAATTACCCGGCTTAATCCCTAAGGTATAAAAATCGAAGCTGAATCTGTTTATTTTTGAATATGTTGAATATGTTGAAATATCTGAAAATCCGCACGTGCCAGCAAATTCTATATAAAGATTCGATTTTAACACTGAAAATTACGAAGTCTAAGGTAGCTGAAACCTCGCAGTTTAGTCTTGTTAATTTGCTATAATTATGTTCAACTATCCATATAGTTGTTCTTAGTATGAAAATTAAGATTTTATTTAATTGCAATTTGATACAATTTTATTAATTTATATATTATTAAATGACCACAAAACTGTTTAAGCCTCTATTATGAAACTGATGTTTTGTAAAAATGTTCATAAACCTAAACAGAAAACTTATGATGTAACATGTAAACATGTACCTACATAATATGTTCTAGTTGTAATAAAAATTCGAAATAAGACGAATAGAAACTTTTTGTTAATTATTCCAATATTCGAAAATGTACAGACGAAAACATTTTTGTTTTTTCGACCCGAATAAATAATTGGAGCGTCATAATTCTAAATCACTTAAACATTTATAATAAAAGCATCTTAAATGGATGCAACAAACAGATTTCATTAAAATTTTACTCTCCAAGAGAGGAGTATCAACTAAACACGAGTCGATTTACACGTGAATATTAATGTGATTATAACACATTGTAAATCAATCAATAATTCGCACTGCTATTCTCTGATTTTTAATTATATTCTCAATACTAAGTTTTAAATTTAATTAATTTTTATTCACAGTTTTACATTTTGAAAGCAGGAACGTTGTGCTACATAACAGTTTTAAAGCATATTTTCTGAAATAATATTGGCTGTGTTTAAACGTTTTATGAAATAGTTACTTACTTACACCCATATCCCTTTTACTAATATAATTTACAACGGAATTAAAATAGAGCAGACTAAAATAAGTGAGGTGATAGATCTTAACTAGAAAAACAAAAAAAATTTTTGGCAAGAGGGGGGCAACTCAACCGCAAAAAACTACTATCCAATAACTTTTCGAAAATTGCCAACAATGCTGATCTAAATCCTACCATTGCAGATACAGTCACTTGCGAAAGTAAAAAAAAATATTTCGCTATTACATAAAATTCAGTGTTTTCCCAAATTGTTTCCACAATGTATATAATTAAGACATCTGTTTTTTTATATTTATTTAATTGCTATTACCTTTCTAAAAAGATAAAACGTGTCCTGCAGTAGTAGGAGTCAGATCAAGATTGTTGACATTTCTAGAATCACCTTTTAAGTCCCAAAAACCTACATACACCTACACACAATTTTTTTTGCCTAGGTGAGTTATATCACCCTACTTATTTTGCCACACCTAATGTGAAATACCTTGTATAAAGTATGTATAACATTTATAATATAATTTTACACCATGTGAAAAGAAAGCTGATTTTACAATGACCTCAGCCGTCTGTCTAAATCGACTATTATTCATTTGCTTTCAGTTTTACAACACTTAGTCAGTACATCTTACAGGCTTAAAACAAATTCAGCCATTCTTTAAGAAACGTTAAGGCTTATTTTCAATTTTAATGCATATGAATGTGAGGTGTATGCATTTAACATCTATATCCAAAACACATTTTATATTACGGGTTATACTCTTCAACTAAAATTTTCCTATATTTGAACGCCCAGCAAAAAAAATTGTATAAGCCCTCCCAAGCCCTACCATTCAGAGCTATACCTATGAATGAAGAGGCACGCGATTTCTCTCACTTCAACCCAATTGCGCTTACTTTCGTTTTACCTAAAGTTTTTGAATCACTCATCAACTCTCGGTTGATAAACTATCGAGAAAATAATTATCTTTTTGACAATTGCCACTATGGTTTCTACGCTGACCGCTCAACCGAAGACTAACTAACGGCTCTGAATTCCGTTGAGCATTGGAAGCGTTTCCTCCATAATTTTGGAGAGACAGAAATCATCGCATCTGATATTTAAATGCTTTTAATAGAGTATGGTATGCTGCTTTTCTGGCCAAGCTACCACCACCCTTTAAAATTATTGAAGTTTTTTGAAAGGTTGCTCAATCCGTGTAACAATACACGGAGTAACATCTGATCTCTAGATTCAGGCCTAGATTTGAATATAATTACCATATTCTCTTTTATCGCTATTTCCATGGTTACTGCTATAACGAAATTACCACTCTGATTACAAATTTACAACGCTCGATACAACAGCCTCATCAATATACCCTCCAGGTCAAATTTGGCCGTATCATCAAAATTTGGGAATTTTTCCTATGCAAAATAACACTAATCTGAAAGTGTGCCATTTTCCGTTTTTCCCTCATGACACCGATACTTTCAAATGAGGCGCACATCGTTACTTGCTTCATTCAAACTCTTAAACCATTTCCCTTACACTTAATTCTTTCACTGCCAAGACTGTGCATTTCACTGTCAAGGTTTGGCATTATCATATAAAAAAGCTCTTATCCAATAATTTATTAGGAATTACGCGAAGCAGAAAGATAATATTTAACTGTGTTGTTCAAACCACTTCCGGGTCACACAAAAGTCGTGTTTAAATTATCCTTTGCAATAAACAGTCCTGTTAACCTTAGTTTTATGTTAAACATCTTAACTTAACTTAACTTAACTTAACTTGGATATATTAAAATGGTAAAATCTCTTTCTCTAGTTTCCGTAACCCCTTATGGGGCGCAAGAAGAACTTCATCAGGTTTGTGACAATGATTACAAGTATGTGAATCTAAATGCTAATAATAATGCCAAAAAAAATTTCCCAAAACCTTTTCTGAAATAAAAGAGATGCTTAAAATTACGCTAAAAAATACCAGATTAAGCATTTAAGACACTAGAATGGAAATACTGTTCAAGTTACTAACAAATAATCAGTCTATAATTATATATGTCCATTTATAGTACAATTGCTTTCTTAGTTTTAGTAATCGCGGCATGGGCCAAGGGAGTTAAAACCTGGAAACCTTATGATGAAAGGTCAACATTTACTCCTTTACTCCACCGTCGAGATTATTTTCTCTGAGAAAATTAACTTATTTATAACAATCCCCTCTCCACTCCATTTTTATAATATATGGCATATGTTTAAGGCATTACTTTTCTCTTATTCGAGGTTACTTTTACGAGGTACCGCAGGGCTCCCGCTTCGGGCCATTGTTATTCAATATTTACATCAATAATGTATGAACGATTCTGTCTTACAACATTGTTCTTTGTAACGCTGACGACACGAAGATATTCTGTGTCGAACAATGCTGATTGCCAACTTTGAAATCCTGTCGTGGACGCTTTTCAGAATTAGTGTTTTATAAATGACCTTCCCCTAAATGTTAGCAACTGCACATCGATGTTTTTCCCTCGAAACAAAACAATCCCCCCCCCCTGCCCCTTTCACTTTAATTTTACCATAGATGGCTGTCTTACAAAGGCTAAGGACCTAGGCGTCTTCCTTGTAATAACTCCCTTACATTAGCACCTTATGTCGATAGACTTAGATCGTTTCATTCGGATACTCTCGAAAGGAGACGCCGTGACTCCAAGATTCTTTTTATCTTTCTACTGCATTCGAGGGTATATAAATTCTTCAGTACTTTTGAGCCAATCACATCGACATCGCAACTTCTAAATTCCCCTTTTGATTACATTGACTTTTTCTCGCGGAATCATGTCAGTAGTAAGTTTTGTTTAAGTTACTTTATACATAAATCTTTATAGATCGTTTCATTCGGATACTCTCGAAAGGAGACGCCGTGACTCCAAGATTCTTTTTATCTTTCTACTGCATTCGAGGGTATATAAATTCTTCAGTACTTTTGAGCCAATCACATCGACATCGCAACTTCTAAATTCCCCTTTTGATTACATTGACTTTTTCTCGCGGAATCATGTCAGTAGTAAGTTTTGTTTAAGTTACTTTATACATAAATCTTTATACTTTAAATTTATATTATTTTCTATATTCGTTCCTTGTTTTTCGATTTTATAATTTTGTATTATACCGTTTGTCAAGCATATTGTAGTACAGTCTCTCGTATCTCGATTAAATTTTGTTAAAAAAGAAACAAACAAAATCTAAAAAAAATTCTTACTCCTAACGAAAAGTATCTACACCATCTTTTACTTGTTGTGACGTAAAACTACTATACAAGGGACATCAAAAATAAAAAATGCTTCAACATATATTCTATCACTTGATACTGTCAGTTAAGAGATAAAATAAGTACTCCGTTTTTTATTTATATCGGCGGGTAATACATGTAGGTATCACTATCTTCCCAAATTAAAGATTTATAATAAAAACAAAAAAACTCACATAAGATTTCCTGGAGAAATGGTGACAATCACATATGAAAGTGAAAAAAGAACTGTCTATCTCGGGATAACTTGTCTGTCAATAAATCAGAATCAAAAATATAACGAAGCCATTTACATATATAAATTAAACAGACATATATACCTAATTGCACTTTTCAGAACCCATATCCAAACTGATTTAGAAAATCTAAATAACAATTATTTTAATGTATAAAATGTCTCTTAACAACAGTCAAGTCAACTTATGAAGTAGGTCAGCCTCCTATAGTGCTTCTGCTGGACACACTTCAATTTCTGAGGACAAATTTTATTTTTCTAGGAGATAGTGGCAATTTTGCAGACCAACTCTCGACCTACTATACTTTTTCAGGAAGTCAAAAACAAAAAAAAATTACGGAGATACTGTAATTATTCAAATGAAGTTTTTCTTTTCGTCCTTGTTTCGTTTTTAGAGAGGGCAAATATTTAATTATTTAAAAGGATTGTGGTCTACGATTACAGGTGACACCATGATAGAGAGTTGGAGACTTAAACTTTTGAAAAGAGATATGTATATAGTATAAAGCTTTAAAATTTAATCTCCCTCAGCTCAGAAAGGTTATTTAAAAGAGTTAAATGCTAGCTAGCTTGTTCGAATTGCATTACACTTCTAATATTTAAATACAGACAGAAAAGTGTTATTGATATAGTTGTTTAGAGAACTTGGGTATAAATTACTCAACAATTTTTACAGCTGTACTACACAGAATATTGCAGCTTGAGAGGTCAGTATTAAAGGAAATTATGGTACTTATCGAGATAAAAAAACATGTTGGCATAGGAGAGGGGAGCAATATTTACGGTTTAGAAGTTATAGGGTGATTAATAAATTTTGAGTTTTCATGAACCTATTTATTGTTTAGTATATACTGATGAAGTGTAACATCATAGAATAGGTGGCAAATGAAATGTGATAACTAGATCCCTTACCTGCCTTTATTTTAGCACAGCACCATTCAAAACATTGAAAATCGAAACCTGGTCCAAAGAGAGTTATTTTATTATTCAACTAAAACAAAAGTAAAAGTAATGGTTAATGTAAATTTTTTACAATACTCATTACATTACCCCTGGTGGGGGTGTCTGAACGGTGATAGTGTTATATTTCATCATCCCCCTTGGCATATCATAACAAATCGCAGCTATCTAACCTTAAACAGAAATGAACGCAAAAACCCCTTAAAAAGGTTTTTTTTTGCATGTTGCGGTAAGGTCGTCGGTTGGGTCGTTTGTTCCGAAGAAGTTCACCTTGGCTTGCCTAATTCTAAATCGAAGCTTTGATGACCATCCAGTCATCCATCGGAACTAAACAAGCTTGTTGCCCTCCAACTTCATGTTGGGCAATGAAATGCTAGCCCTCGGTCTCCCCGGGATCTCCAAAGCTCGAGATCTCCGAAGCTGGGATTACTCCAAGCTTGAAGTCCTCACACGCTTTGCGAACCTTGTCAATGCAGCTGCTAGGAAATCCCTAAAATATCAATCTTCTCCTTTACTCAATCTTATAGGAATCATGATAGGGAAACTGACCTCTCTGGTTGGCTAAGAGATAGTCCTTGACCATCCCAGACAGCCGGGCTTTTTGGTTTCGCTTTCTTTGGGTTCCTTTGGCGTTGGTCCCCTTTTTGCCTGGGTAGGGACTTTATGGTTGACTTACTAGCGGCAGAACGGTACTATGGCTGGTACTCGCCGTGCTGCTAATGTTAGTATTAGTCTCCTGACTAGAGGCCAAAGTTCGTCTTCAGACGAGGGTGTTATATCTAAAGAGACTGAAGAGCTTTTTGATTTTTTATTTAAATATGGCAATTCCATTTGGTTCTCACGAGTATGTCTGGAAAAAACAGTTCATCCCAACAGAACGGACATTCTGGGATAAAGCGCTTAATACAACCGACATTAGCGTGCTTTCTAACCTCAGCTGATTCGCATCCACAGCGGTGCATCTGTTGAATCATTATCAGTAAGCACCCATGAGTAGGATAGGTAGGTCCGCCGTACAAAAAAATTAATAAATTTTTTTTAAATTATTTAGATAAATATTGGAGGAAACAATCCTAAAATAAAAGTTTTTTATTTTTTCACTACAGAAAAGAAAAATAGCCCATCAACTCTGGCCACGACTTTTGATACTTTCTAAAGATCTTTACCACGTGCTACGCGGTCGGCTTCTTTTTGTGTCCCGTGCGCGTTCCAGTTTAGAGTCTGTTGAGCAATGCTGTTTGACTCTTTTCTCAGTGTGTGGCCTATCCACTGCCACTTTCGTCTTCGAACACCTATGTCTATCCCGTCTTGAACTGTACTTTTTATAGATTCGACCTCCGGCGAATGGATATTAAGGTTGACAAAGGCTTTGATGAATGTTAACTATTTGACAAGTCACATTTCATGTTAAACAGTCGTACAACAGAACAGAATGTTCGATTCAATGATCCGGAGTTTCATGAGTCTCGAGGTGTTGTTATTGCACCATAACTCAGCTAGATGATTCATGCAAGCCTGTAAATCGTATCTTTCGAGATAAAAACAACAAATTATCCACTGCCTTTCAATATGTCAATGATAACAATCAGGAAAAGCAAAGGTGATAATGTTCATTCTTGTCTCATTCCGGTCAGCACTTGGAAGTATCCAACAATTTTTCTTTGTAAAGCACGTGACATTGTCTCCCTAAGTGCATCAATTCATTACAATTAATTTCATTATTCTGGCATAATTCTAAACTACGACAGACTTCTTTTCCTTAATCTTATTTAAGTGTGGATTTATGAATTAGTATGCTTTTTTTAAATCTATGCAACGATAGAGATATGCAGTGATGATTTTATAACAAGGCAACATAGGCAATGGCCTAGTGCATTATTACAGAGAGGACGCCACAAAAAGTGATTACTTTTTTTCCAGTTCCGATTAAAAATTCATATTTGCACAGGACTTATAACATTTATGATCACTTTTTTATAGTCTTAGCGCTTTTTAATGATAAGAATTATAAGAACAAGGTGAAAGCAATATTCCTCTCTAGTTTCCGTAATCCCTTCTAGGGCATAGGGCGGGAGAAGAACTTCACTCGGTTCGAGATAAGGATTGAAAGAGAACCTGAAATTTAAAGTGCATTCTGAACCACTGAGATTTTCTCTGCAACCCCGATGGCCTTTTTATCATAATTTGTTGTCAGCAGAAAACAAACATGAGTTGCCGCCGGTGGGATTCAAACGTTGTACCCCCAGATTGGTTGGCCGACACATTAGCAACGATGACGAAAAAAATATTTCACCCACTAAACTATATTTTAAAATATGTAACTATTTCCAATCACAACCAACAAAAATTTTTGTACGTGTTACATGAATTTACTATAATTTTTCTCCTTATTTTGTTTCTTTATGAATAAATGATTCCATCTATCCTTTGGAAGTGAACATATCTAACAACAAAAAGAGAAAAACTAGGGTACCTTTCACAATACCTAGGGCACCAACAAGTTAAATCCGGCGCTGGAGATACGGAACTATAATCCGGATCGTGCATTTCTGAACAATAATACGATGACTTCTGTTGGTTATGAAAGTTTCCCTCGAGGAGGTTTCTATTACAGGTGAACACCGTCATTAAATGAGTACTTTGTAGCATATTATAGTCCTATACTAAATGCCAATACTACCAACATGCATGGATGTACCACGTAACCCACATTTTTTTCTGGTTCATAAAAAGTCGTGGCCTGTTTTCTAACGACACTTCAAAAATATTGTCTCTATATCTATCTCTAATGATTTAATTATTCAAAGCCTTTAATCAATGGAATATGCTGTAATTTAAAAAGAAACTTGATGGAGTTTCATATTACCACACTTACCTGTACTTATAATAAGTGCCGACCTAATACAACTCAAAGTATTTACTAAAGTAAATTAACTAATTAAATTTTCTACAGAAGTGGTAAAAAAGCATTACGTGCTACAAATAAAAATATCGAATTTATTTCTTTCCTCGTTACCTTCGCTTCTTTTCAGAATTACATAAGAAACTTCCATTATACTTTGTAATACTTCATCCAGACATTACGTGAACATAATCGTGTCATGTATCCTCTTATTTCTTTAAAAGCTTCTTTTTCCTTAATGGATCTCCTCGCATCTCTTTAACCGAAAGATCCAATTACGTAGTCTTCTCTTCCCAATAAAGTTCTTTCTCCTAAGAATAGACTGATGGTAAAGAATAGTTTCAACTCATGTTCCACGTTGTATTCTTGTTCGACACTGCCACCTGGATTTTCCTAATATTGTATTATAAAGAAAATTGATACTTACGAGAATTTCATATTAACATTGAGGAAATGTTGTATTTGGTGTATGTATATGACGAAGTTCTCTGCATTTCACAGGTATGAAGTTTTGCTAGACCTTGTGAGAAAGAACTACACAAGATATTGCAAGTGGATACATACGTAGATAAATACGTAACTTTTGTAAAAATTAGAGATAGTTTTAACTTATAAGAAAATATCACTTTTAATTAAATCAGAGAAAGCAGAGCAAATATTAATTTTCAAAATTATACTTGGAGAATAATTAAATCCTTTACGTTTTAAACCTAAAAGTAAGCTAAAAAAATACTTAGGAACCTATGCAATTCGATGTAAAAACAACTAATATGATAATTATGAAATTAGATTTTAAACTGCCATTCAAAACAATATTAACTTGAACCATGAGAGCAACAATTATATATTTATATAAAAAAAATGTCGTCTGTTTTCAAACAAAAAAAGAAACAAAACAAAATCGAAAAATACAAGTAAATTAGGAAATTGACGATGAAATAGAAAGTTAACATGTATAATAAAATTAAAGAATTTATATAAAAAAAACAGAAAAATAATTAATTATAGCCACGAAAAAAAATTATTAGAATTTTATGAACTAGAGAGATATTTTATCAAAGTGTAAATATGGAGCAGAGACGAAATATCGAAAACCAGAAGTAGATATTAAAATGTGTTATACATGCGTGCCATTAAGTTTTGTAAATTTGATTGCGAAAAATTTTTTTTTTGTAGGAATTTTGAAATGAATGACAAAATAATGTAAATGTTAGGCATTTCTTGAAAAAAAGATAAAATGTTATCAGTATTATTTTGCATTAAATAGAAACAATAAATTTGTTATTGTTACATTGTTGTCAATAATTCCACCTTTCTCCCTTTTCCCCTTTTATTTTTGCAGGAGACATTCCTTTTTGTACCTGAAAAAATAGATTGTGAAGTGCACGTTTTACTTGAACGCCACGGCTCATAAATTGGAGGAAAAACACAGAGAGGTTAACTGTGCCACAATCGTACTCTTTATCCGCCACTTAAATCTTCTTTAGATGGGAATCAAAAGCAAAAATATCGATAAATTAAAAAATAATTATCGATAGTAGAAAGTATCGGTAATCAAATGATTACATTTATGGATTTTATTTTGATTTATAACATTTAATATAAATTAGTAAATTAATAAATATGCATAAACTTGGAAACGATGTTGAAGACGAAGTTGGATCAATGGTAGAGATGGGCCATACTACATCGATATATCGGAGTATCGATACTTGGCCATCCTGCTATCGGGATTTTTCCTCATTTTTTCAATACTCGCAAGTATCGATGAATTTTATGCAATGATATCGGTATGGAAAGAATAATGCCATATTCATATATTTCACAATAGCAAACTTTGGAATTCTGTCACAAATGGCAACTTGACCCCAAAAATTGCCTTCTGAACGTTATTATACTAACAATGCGATAAATGCAAAAGAAGGTGCTAAGGAAGCTTTTGGGCCCGATAGACCATACGATCACTAAACTAACAGGAACACTAAAGTAGCCAACATCCCTGAGATTACTTAATTACTCAAGAAAATAACTGATATAGTAACTTTCTCGCATACCAGTGGCGACTTTTCTAAGGAAATCAAACGCGTCAAAGATGAAAGAGGCAGCAGTCAGTTGCGTTTGAATCAAGAAGTGCCAACGAAATGAGGCTCGGCCAGGGCAATGTTCAAACGTTTTTTAGAAATAGTAGAAGTGATAACATTTGCATTTACCACAGAATTCTGAGATTGCCAAGTTTCGCGCATATAAACAATTATAATTTCCTTTTCATCAAGCGACAACTGAATATTTTTAAGCGCAGTGGCTACATCTGTACCATCCGAATAGCCTTTCTTTCATACAGGGAGAATCATGACCGGTGATCGGAGTCATCTAACTTGTGAACATTTTTCGCAAATTGTATTTTTGGCAAACATGAATGAACAGATTTGGACACTTACGTTGTTGAAAAAACAATAGTCAATTTGGAACAATTCGGCCAAGCACTTAAATTTACGTAATGATCATATGACAGGTTGAGAGTGAAAGTGAGCTATCTACAAGGTCCCAGCAAAAGTGGCTTAGAAAATGAACCGCGTGAGATTTCGGGCAAAGACGAATCAGAGAAAAACTCCGGACAACAACGACTTAACTACTTAACAGCATTAACTTTGCATTACTTTTTGTAGTTAAGTCGTTCATTTTCTAAGCCACTTTTGCTGGGACCTTGTGGATAGGTCATTTGTATTCTCAGCCAGTCGCATATGATTACATCTTCAGATGAAAACACTAATCTATTAATGTTTTTAAAAATATAGATTTAATTAAACTATAAATAAAATAGTGTTTCCAATGTTTCTAAATAATCAAAATAAGTTATATAATTTGATACCAATATTAATGAATATCGATTTTTTTTTGCAATATATCGATACCTAGTATCACCATGCATCAATACATTGCGATTCCAAGTATCGATATTTATGCTTTCGATTCCCACCTCTAATGAATGGTTGAGCGGCACGATCACCACACCATGGATGTAGGTTCAAATCTCGGCCTACCTATGAGCAATTTAGAAGAAGTGCAATAAATAAAAAATCCACTCCATCATCAACCAAAGTATAAAATCATATTTCACTTGGCAAGAGAATTCCAAATTTGGTTATTTATACTGAATAAAAAAATGAGCTGGGATAGATGCTCCGATTACCAGCGTCGTCGAAAATTCTTCCTGCAGGTGGAAAAAGACTAGTAAGTTTTATTACATATTTTACTTTCTTTTTAAAAAAACTTTCCAAACGGCACTTTTTGGAGGCGTCATTTAACGGCTGCATTGACTAAATACTCTTTTTCTAGTCCTAAAATGCTATATATGAAAAGGAAATCGAACTTCTAATTAGCCGAAAATGGCATAAATAAAGTAAATAACATTAAAATCTAAGATTTATTTACGCGATCACCATTCATCTGATTATGTTATTTTACCCTTGAAACGTTGCAAAATATATATGTAATCGGAGAAAAAATAGCAACTGGCGGGATCTGGTCTTGAACTTACTTGTTGCTGATTCTCCGTTCCAAAGTTCTTTTCATTAAGAAGCCTCCATGCCACATGTATATACTTATCGCGATTTCTATTAAAGCCTTTTAACCTTCTAGCATCAAACATACTCTGATAAATAATCACTTGGATTGTTTTTATTTCCGAAAAAACGTCAAAACCGACAAAACTCTTGTGGTGGTACTATGGCGAGTCAGATCTCCGAGAAAGATGTTAAAAGCACCTGTGATACTATGGCCTCTTATAGATGGCTCCAGTTTACTTCGCTGTCAAACAATAATTTTCGCTATGCTATGGTGCGTATCGGTAACAAAATTTATCGATACTCGTGACTATCGAGTAAATGGAATATCGAAGTCAAAACATCTATGCCGATATATCACATCGGTATCGCCCATCCCTAGATTATTTTATTCGTCATTTACATCGCCTTAGAACAGAAAACGAAAGGAAGTGCACCATGCTCAAAAAGCTTCCAAATTTTCCTTATGTGTTTGAAAGGTGTGAATGTGTTAGTTTTCACCATGGAAGTAGTAAATTTGTGACTAATTCGAAGTGGTCCTCGCAAACATTACAACCATCGGATGGTATATAATCAGTTCTACCGATGGACTTTAACCATAGTTCTCTGAAGTCTTTATCTTTTGGAAACCGAAAATACCAAAAGGTAGAAAAATATTTTAATTTCTTTAGAGGCAAAAACTTCCGTCAGCTGTCGCTGAAACCAATAAGGCGAACCAAAACTCTGATAAATCTCAAATGTAAACAAACGAGCACCATCAAGAAAAATGGTCATTATTTTTGGTAATTTAGCTTTTATTTATACAGCTTTTGCACATACATATTTCAAAGAAATTATTATATTATTTAACCTCCCTGAAAATATCGCACACTTCATCACGAAAAATGTCCAAATTAAGCACGTGAGATTCTTAGTAAACTAAACGAAAACAGTCTTTTAAATGTTAATTGTCTTTATTTGTAAAATAACACCACTTTTAACAACTAAACACTGAAAATTATTCAATAAACACTTGGATCCGCACTCTTCAGAAAGTCCACGTCAAATTGACATTTCGTTATGGCGAAATTAAGGCTCCCTTCCCACACCTTTCCCACGAACAAAAAATCGGAAAACACGTAGGTACACGGTTTATACACGGTATTGCACTTCCTTTCGTTTTCTGTTCTAAGGTTAAAGCCGACATGTAGTGTAAAGTAGTTGAGGCTCTGCGGGCTCGGCGGGTTAATTTAGATACTTATCTTCAATCATAAATATTCCCAGCCTTTATTCAATTCGTATATAAACTTATCTTTTCACTTCAATCACAACTGACTCACCAGGCTGCGACTGAACTCTATTTATTCTACTTAGCTTGATTCTAGAATCTTATAGTTAAAGTGGTGGCCTGTACACTGACGGAGTCTCAATTACCAGGCAATATGCCTTTTCAATACTACAGAAACTCGTGACTCGATTATTCGAATATTAAGTATAGTATAAGTTGTGAAATGATCGATCGATACGAGACTATCAGATCCACCCTCTAGCATGAATGACTTCTCCAATTGTCCTCCCCGATATCTCCCCCAAATTGTTGAAATAAAAGTTGCCGAATGCGTGATATCCTGCCCTGGCCAGTGCCGAATATTCGCACAAGAAATTAAAATTACTTTCTTTCATCCCTTCATGACTGCAGCTGCGATAATGTGCATTAAAAGGGCTACCTAGCCTTGCGATCCTCGACTGCCGTGCACCCCCCGTTGTCCTAGCAACGTCAATTCGGGTCCTGGTTAGGAGTTCTCTCGTTCTTTTTATGTCATAATTTGACCTATGTTCTTAGATTTGACGGAAGAGGTTATGCCTCTCCATCTGAAGTTTACCATTGATAGAAAGTGCGAGAAAATAGTCCTATTAACTCCGCCACTTATTTCTGTATTCATTTTCACCTCCACACCGAGTCACCACAGGTTCGAGTCGGCCTTGACTTCATATGGCACGGGGCCTGCAGCCAGATGATGGGGGAAGCCTACTTAATTCTTATAATATAAGTTAATTTTATGTTATACACAAATTAAATTCGATTTATTTACAGCCTGATCAACGAAAAAGGCTCTTCGTTATTTTAAAAATCTATTCAGGATTTGTTAGTCATTTTGCATTAAAGTACAGTAAATGTACTACGACGCCAGCGCTATAACACGTCAGAACCGCTCGAACTGTTCGAAAGAGAAAGCGGAAACCAAAATGAGTGCAATATACGCGAGGCATTTCGAAGTGGTGTTCTAAAAAGTCGAAGGCATTCATGTGAAGATGGGTAGAGTGATACAAGGCCACCAAAAGTTTTGACGATTTCCGGGCACATGGCGGGCGTTTACCACCAAACAGGACAAAGAGATTATTTAGCATTTCCAGCGTACTCCCACTCTTATGTTGCGTGCAGCGCGAGCCCAGCTGGCTAGAAAGGAAGCCATGGTGAGCATCAATATAATCAGAGTGTAATTGAACGCATCGAAGCTACAGTAGCGTAGCACGAGGCAAAAACCATTGCTCTCGAAGACGCACAGCTCAAAACACAAAGCGTAGACAACCGAAAACATTGACCGCGACTAGTCAAATACCATTTTTTTTCTGATAAAGAATCGTTCTAGGTATAGGTTTTCATAAACCGTGCCTGGTCGATTACTGGCGAGAGATGCTCCAACAGACCGTTAAGCACCCAGTAAAGGTACATGTTGGTTGCTGGAGAATGGACGGACGAGTTGAAGCCTTCTAGGATACGGTGATCCTCATCTGGATATTCTCAAGTGTTAGTTACACCTCCAAGTGGTAGCAACCGGGCAATGCATCCTAGAATGTAGCCAAGTAACTAATGCGGGAGGAGATAACCTCTTGAAAAATCCCCCTAACTCCAAGAGAGTCTGCAGTGTTGCGTCCCCTCTGCAGGACCCAGGGGTAATTGGGTCGCGAATGGCGTTTTCCTCGGGCGCTTCTGTGGTAGTGGAGGTGGATTGTATGGGAGACCCCAACAGGTTGGCTATACCCACGGTACCCACAACACAACAGTAGCAGTTTTGAGAGAATTACCTTTCGAAGGAACTGTGGCGGCTATGGAGGCTGGTTCGCTTCCACCGGCTGAAACTGCTGTAGCAGTCCTGGAGAAGGGTGCCATTGGCATAATAACAACTACCACTTCTTCAGGTGCGGCGGTGCAGAGACGGGAGACTCTAACGAGTTGGCTGTCTCCGTGATACGCACACCAGGAGAAGATGCAGATCTGCCCTCCGTAGGGTTAGCTGCGGTTAATCCGGAGGGGGTTCCTCGTCCTGGCTCAGGACTAAAGCGTTACGGCCTGGAACGACATTGAAGGGGTCAATGACGTAACTAACGCATGGACCAAGAAGGAACACTGGAGACGGTAGGAAATCATGGATTTATGCAGATAGGCTAGGATTCTAGCAGTGACCCAGGAAACCGAGGTGAGTGGCGACAGTGGGATTACTGGATACTCAGTTGCCCCCACTAACGGAGACTGGGAGGGGACGAAAAGGGACCCGGTTATGTGGTCTGTTTCGGCTAATCCCCGGAGAGGTGTTTTTAGTGAGTAAGAATCTCACACTACCGGAGGGCACGGGCTGTCTGGTGTCTTTTGGAAGATTTTCACCTCTCCCGCAAAAAAAAAAAGGTACATGTTTGGGGTGCTTCTCAAAGCGCTTGTTGTTGGTTGTATTCTTCACCCAAATCATCAACGCAGCCACTTCCATCTCTATGACAGTGCATTAGTAGGCAAAAGCCGCTACACTTTCGCACTCGGGAAGTTTTTAGAGTACTTTCGAAACTCGACGTGTCCAAAGCTACTGGACCTGATGGTTTCTCGCCCCTTGTTTTAAAATGCTGCGCCTCTGCTTTGGCTAAACCTCTGCGCAAACTTTTTCACCTGTCATATTCAACAGGAATATTTCCAAGTGTATGGAAACTTGCTCATGTCCAGCCGATACTTAAAAAAGGAGAGGCATGCGACCCCTCTAACTACAGACCAATTGCACTAACCTCGATCATATCCAAAGTTTTTGAATCACTCATCAACTCTCAGTTGTTGAAATATCTAGAAAATAACCATCTTATCAACGATTGCCAGTACGGTTTCCGCGCTGGCCGCTCAACCGGAGACTTACTAACGGCTCTAACGGAGCGTTGGAATCATTGTCTCCATAATTTCGGTGAGTCCGAAATCGTCGCTCTTGATATTTCAAAGGCTTTTGATAGAGTCTGGCATGCTGCCCTTTTAGCCAAACTTCAAACATTTGGTCTGCATCCTACCCTCGTTAAATGGATAGAGAGCTTTTTGTCAGGCCGTTCAATCCGTGTAGTTATTGACGGCGTTACATCTGCATCCTACGAAATAAATGCCGGTGTACCTCAGGGTTCAGTTCTTTCACCAACTTTATTTCTTCTTTTCATCAATGATCTCTTATCCCTTACTCTCAATCCTATTCATAGTTTTGCCGACGACAGCACCCTTGATTTCGCGTACTCATTTGATTCTGTAATGAATTCACGTGGAAATGCTACAGAAGTCAATCGGGAACGCATGTTTAGATCATTAAACAACGACATTTCTAAGGTCCTCGCTTGGGGCAGAGCAAATCGTGTTACGTTTAATGCATCCAAAACTCAATGCTGTTTAATGTCCCTTAAAAAACGCCCAGTCCACCCCCAACCCATTTCAGTCGACGGAGTGAATATACCCAATTCACCCTCCCTAAAGATCTTGGGTATTGAGATATCCAGCAATCTTAGCTGGACTGATCATATTTTTGCAATCGCTAAAAGTGCGATGAAATGTTTGGGTTTTCTACAGAGATGTAAGAAATATTTCACCCCACCCGAAGCGTTGATCTACAAGTCTCACATTAGGCCTAGACTTGAATATAATTCCCATATTTGGGCAGGGGCAGGACACACCGCATTGTCCGCGTTAGACAAAGTTCAGCGTAAGGCTGTTAAACTTATTGGCGATTCCTCAATCTCTGAGGGCCTTGACTCTCTTGAGCATCGACGGAATGTCGGTTGTCTCTCACTCTTTTATCGCTATTTCCATGGCCATTGTTCTAACGAAATCGCTAGCCTGATTCCTTGTAGACTCATTACAACGCGCGATACAAGATCTACAAGTCGCTCCCACCCCTTTACTCTCCGGGTCAAATTTGGACGTACCGTCAAATTTCGGGAATCTTTTCTTAGCAGAACAACACGAATGTGGAACAGTTTACCATCTTCTGTTTTTCTGTTTGTTGTCTTATGAGCCTGGAACTTTCAAACGGGGCGTACATCGACACCTCCTTCACTCAACCTCCTAACCCATTTCCCTCATCCTTAATTCCTTTCCTGCCAAGGCTGTGCTTTAGCATCATAGGGCATCCCCTGAGCTTTGGCAACATCATATATAAAAAAAAAAAAAAAAAAAAAACGTAGATGCTTCAAAGATGCTCAATATCTACAAACGCGGTCTCAGGCCAAAAGACTTTCGGTGTGGGAAACTTCGATTGGTTATTTAGGTCGTTACACTGAATTGTCCCTCACAATCGCTCGATGCCGAAAACTTTTGATTGTTGATGAAGAAAAAGCTTGTAGAAGGACGGGTATACATTTTGGAGTACGCCGAAAAACTCGATGCTACCTGAGGTTTGAATCCCAAGACTATTTTCAAGTGTCTGTAGCTAGAACCACACAAAGTTGCAAAAATTGAAGGGTTATGAGATTTTTGATGAAAAGAGTAGAGTAAGCTTTCCAATTGGTAACATAATCAAAATTTTGGTAATGGGGGGGAAGAGTGATACCTAACTTTGTAATACATGGATCAATTTGGATGATTCTTTCTCTGTTGTATAGCAATATAACGGCTTAAGATTGAGGTTGCATTAAAGTGTGGGTGTACAGTTGAGGAGAAGTGATGCATATCTTCGTACTTTAAACACCGATATTTAAGACTCTTTTTAATCGACTTTCCAGGGCCGCCGAGAGGGGTGGTGAAGGGGATAGACCCTACGGGCCCGGGCTTTCAAAAGGGGCCCCGTCATCTAAGTCATCAATAGAAAAAATTTTCCATTTTAATTATATATAAAAAAATTTTTCACGATCGAAAAAGTGTAATATACTAGACAGATTTTAAATTGAAAGTCAGCCCCGAAGTTCCTTTCGCGGGGGGCCCGTATGTGGTACCCCCCCGCCCCAGTTTTGCCTCTACGGACCTACGACTTTCTAAAAATGAAACCTAGAGTTTGGTTGAGGCGGGGAGCATAACTTCGTAATGGGTGAACCGATTTGGATGATTCTTTTTTGTTGTTTAGAGTTATATGCTCCATTTGGATTATGAAAAAAAAAATTACTTTTAGGATATGGGTGAGAGGAAATCGCTTTGTAACGCTTGGCCAATTTTTATGATTTTGTTTTTGCTGCACAGAATACGTCTCCTCATTGATTCTATAATAAAATTGTTGTACCTACAGCGCGGATGGGGTAAGGGTGAGCAAATCTCTTTTTCTGTGTGCATGTTGCCGGACTAGCACCATAGTAAAAAAATTTTTATCGGTCGGCAACTAAGTTCGTAGCGGGTGGCAGGATATGTATGATTTTGATTCCTTTGTATAGAGTACACTACCTCTGAAATTGTTGCAATCGCTTTATTCATACAGGCAGGATTTTTCGAATAGCATATGTTAAGACGCTGGCAAGAGAAAAATAAAGTAGTTTTTAAAAGTGTGGAGTGTGGAAAATGTGGGAATTATCTTCTAGTCTAAGGAATTATCTTCTAGTCTAACTAATTACATTAGATTTCTCAAATTAATAATAAAGGAAAGGAAAGAAAGAATTCCGTTAATTTATATACGTAAATACTTAATATATTGGCTATGACAGTTAGTCACAGATTAGTCGTAGTAGCTTGAAGATGCCTAAGTAGGGCGAAACGCGTCGCTACACTTTTTATAAATAAATTAAAAATTTTTTGTAGAATTAACAAGTGTTTTCATTATACGTCATGGTGAATAACCAGAAATTCTACCAAGTGCCTACAAAATCCTCAATTTGTTCCTTCTAGTCTAATCCTGATGAGACGGAGTGAAATATTTATTACTTTAATAATCTGTCATGCACCTTTGAAATATAAGTATACATAGTTTCCGATTTACGGAAAAGAGTGGTGTAATATGTCTGCTATACCAAAAGCTTGAATGAGTTGCATTTTTAGTGTAACCGCTGAAAACCTGAAAACAAATTGTCTTTACTGTGCTTGTAAAAATTCTTAAATTTAAATATTTTTGTACGATGTGGCCAAAGCCTAGGGGACAACCCTTTGATGCGTTAGCATGGCTTTGCTCGGAAGGGAATTTATTGTAAGTGGAGTGAGGAAACTTGAATATCTTGTTGTTTGTACGATGTGGTCAAAGCCAAGGGGACAACCCTTTGATGCGTTAGCATGGCTTTGCTCGGAAGGGAATTTAAGGTAAAGGGAGTGAGGAAACTTGAATGTTTTGTTTTTACATTGCTGCGAGCTATTCAGCAGCCCAGAGACGAAGTGGATTTTTTAATTCAATTTAAAAACTCAGGGGGAGAACCCAGGAACCATGGCATGGTGGTCGTGTCGCTCAAACAATTGATCCAACTAAGTCTCCACATACAACTCCGTCTTACTTACTCCGCACTTCAGTATTCTGTATTAGGACTGTACTTATATAAGACACAACAAGCCGTTGGAAATTCTATACTTACACACACTATATACGTTGTTAACATTTAATTGAAGCTCGAACTCTCTGCGTTTGAATCCTAAAGACGTGGAAGGTTTAACTATTAGAATTAACTCTTCTAACACAGAAGGCGTACTTCTTGCTCGGAAGGGAATTTAAGGTAAAGGGAGTGAGGAAACTTGAATGTTTTGTTTTTACATTGCTGCGAGCTATTCAGCAGCCCAGAGACGAAGTGAATTTTTTAATTCAATTTAAAAACTCAGGGGGAGAACCCAGGAACCATGGCATGGTGGTCGTGTCGCTCAAACAATTGATCCAACTAAGTCTCCACATACAACTCCGTCTTACTTACTCCGCACTTCAGTATTCTGTATTAGGACTGTACTTATATAAGACACAACAAGCCGTTGGAAATTCTATACTTACACACACTATATACGTTGTTAACATTTAATTGAAGCTCGAACTCTCTGCGTTTGAATCCTAAAGACGTGGAAGGTTTAACTATTAGAATTAACTCTTCTAACACAGAAGGCGTACTTCTTGGTAGGAGCCAAGCATCAATTGACTATGAATTCCATCAAAACGGTGGAATAAGGCTTCCACAACAAAATGCATAGGAAATCAAACAAGCAACATGCATAGGAAAGCAATCAAGAAAAAAACAAGATAGGAAACCCAGCACACAACATGCATTACAGATAATCACGGAAATACAGGGAATACTTAAGTGCCTTCTTACTAAGAGTTGAATCGAAATTAGGGCATGCATTAACAGCTTTACATAAATGGTTAATTGGTTCATGCATGTCATAAGTTGATCTAATTGGGTCAACATGCAATAAAGGTTTCGGTGATTATGTTAGGACTGTCTTAAAGAAACCTTGCTAACAAGAGTACCCGGATCTATATTGGAGTTCAAGAGTGAATGAAGACCATTGCGTCTTTTCTCAAGTAAGGGCAAACCAAGTACACGAAGGCGGTCGGTGTTGGGCGGAAGTCTGAGCGGATCATCCCGAGGGAAAATCCCAAGCGAAAATCTGAATCTATCCGGTTGGCGTAGTAGGACGACCATACCTGATATGCATATTCTAGAATAATTAAGGAGCAGGACAAATCAATCAAAGATGATAAATCCGAGAACTCTCTAGACCAACGCTTTAAAAAGCCTAAAATTAAACTGCCTCTACACATAATATAATTAATATGCAGAGTAAAGTCAAGTTTCCTATCAAGTTCAACCCCCAAGGTCACTTACGTACAGCAGGCGACGGAGGCCATTCCCCGTAAAGCTGTAGTCAAAAACTTGTGGATTAAGTCATAGCCTCACATTTCTCAAAATTGAGATGTAAACCATTGTGGTCGCACCAATCCAGGAACGTGATAGAGGGCCTTTAATATAGGAGAAAATCTTCATGTCGTCAGCGTATAACAGAAGCTCAGAGTGTGAGATCAAATGGACAATGTCATCAATGGCCAGAGCGAATAGTAGAGGCCCAAGATGAATCTTGTGGCACACCATAACAGCTCTGAAAATTCTTGAGGTACAGCCACGGAGCGACACACGATGTGTCCTGTCTCTTAGATAGAAAGAAATCCAGTCGAGAAGAACAGGGGAAAACCAAGCCTTTTGAGTTTAAATACAATCACGGAGAATTTATCAAAGGATTTACTGAAATCCGTGTATATAGAGACTGTCTGCGTACCTCGTTGGAAACTTGAAATAACGTGGGGCATGAACTCTAGGAGGTTAGTAGTCGTTGATCTACCGAAGCGGGACGATCCAAAATATGAAAAGGCACTCTCAAAAAATTAAGCAAAATTATTTGCTATGTCGGAAGCGACATACACTTTCTTATGAAATCAGCTACATTGTATCCCCCAGAAACAATTATTCAGTCAACTAATTCAAATAGACTGCCAAGGTAACAAGTTGCACGATGTACATATATGAAAGAGTAAAGTTCTTAGAAGAATGAAACTAGTATATGATTCTTTTGGTCAGTACGACAAAGGTGACAGTGATGCTTGCGATTTAGTACAAAATGTCTACCTATAAAGTAATTTTTTGAAAATTGTGACATGTCTGCCACATATGGAAAATGTTTTTGTCTTTCTTTGTTCAGATAAATTTTCTGGTTTAGTTCCCAGCAACGACTTATGACTCTTCTTAGACATTAGAATCATTAAGTGAAACGAAAATAAAAGATTCTAAAAAGTAGTGTTGTTCACTTTCGCACTTTTATATCTAATTGACGTACGTTTTTTCTTTTTGCTTTGTGTCGCCATTTTAAAATATTTTTCCCATTAAAACTTTACAAATTACTTAAGAAATCCTCTCAAATCCCACAGATTTAGAATAAAGTGCTTAATTTAAGAGAAGCATCTTTTCTCATGCCACATTCAGCTTTTTCGCATAGAAATAATCTCAAGAACCAAAAGGAGGAAACAAAACGAAAAGAATTAAAAATTCCACGGAATACTTGAGGGTGAGAAGAATAGATTCAAGGCACTCAGCCCCCGATGGTATAATGAAACGAAAGCAGAGGTCTGAGTCTGGTACACGATATCTGATGTGCGACAAAGCTTAATTAAGGTAATTACATTGAGAGCAACTTAAAGTTTAAATTTAATGAGTTTTCTTGGTTGTTGAAATTTTCGCGAGATACTTTTGATACTTTTAAGGGCTCAAAATGGAACAAAACTTCAATTACATTCAAAATAGTTCCCACATTTTTCCCACTGCGCAAAATTGAAAAAAATATATTTCAAATTTAGGTTATATTAGAACTGCTAGGTTAAAGTGTTCTTGAGCCCATAAGATTATCAATACTGCACAAGTAGGTGTTGTGAAGCTGCAGTTTGGGACCCGATTATTAGAACCACTAACAAAAATTAAAGTGTATTGGTTGAACATAAGTCCGTGGAGTCTTTGTAATAGTATAAGCGAAAAGGATATTCGTCTTCTTTAGATGACACCTAAAGTGTCCATGTCCTGTTAATAATGCCTTCAACCAGCTCACAGCCCTTCGATCCATATCTAGGACCCTCGCCTATTCAGAACTCCTGGCAACTACAATGGACATCTTAGTCTTTCTACACGAGTCCGCGAAAATCCACTATTTCCAGTGATTCCTCGTGGCCCACGTATCCAACAGGCTTACTGCTGTGCCTCTGTCTAAGATACTTGAACGATCGCCGCTACCTAAACCTCAGCACGCATAACTTAAAGGGAGATCCCCAGAGACAAATCTCCACGAGGAAGTGCGCAGTAGCGAGTAAAGCATATAGTATTAAAAAATACATCCCAGCCGCCTTTGTGGATATAAAAGGCGCTTTTAACAATGTCCGTACTGAAACTAATCAAGAATCCGTCATAGCGCTGGGGATAAAAAAGAGCCTTAGTCATTGCCTAGTTTTAATGCTAAGGGCAAGGATTGTAAATTCAGGCATACGTAGCACCCAAGTAACCTAATTCGTGTGCAGGGGGACACCTCTGGGTGGTATTAAATCTCCACTACTTTGGTTCATTGCAATGAATAAGATGGGATTAAGGCAGTCGCATAAGCGGATGATTTGGTAAATTTTGGTTCCAGGAAGCTCTTCATCTGTACTAAGCAAAATCAAAGAAGGTGCTTTGAGTCTAGTAAGCATATGGGCTACCAGCAGTGGACTCGGCGTTGATCCAGGCAAAACGGTACTGATGCTTTTTCCACAAAAACCAAGATATTATTTAATCCTCCTAAACTAAACGGACAGACACTTTCACTATACTTTCAGCGCCAAGTACCTGGGCGTAATTCTTAACCTTGAACTCAGATGGAAACGTAACGTGGAAAAGCGTATTAACAAAGCCCGCATTGGTGCGGTGGCCCGCGCTAAGTAAAGGATAGAACATAAAGAAGCTAAGTAGGATTCAAAGAATATTAAGTCGGGTGGGGCGGTCTGACTGAGATATTCAGGATGCTGGAGGAGAGCACTGGACACACCTCTCACTGTACAGACGTGGTGCTTCAAGAGTCAGAGTCAGAGATGAGGCAACGTATGTGGTAGCCACCGGGGGACATCTGGGCTGAGAATGTGCAGGAGCAATGGGATAACTCTCACAAAGGAAGGTGGACACATACGTTAATTCCAAGGCTCGAGCCTTGCATAGTTCTACCGTTTTACTCAGTTTTTAACAAGGCAAGATGGTTATCGATATTATTAATTTACGCTTCGGGCATGAAAATTCTCTTTTTTGTCCTCAATGCCCAGCCAGATACTTACGAAGTCCCGGTGCATGTATTATTTTACTGCCCGCGGTTTGTAAGGATAGGGGAACTCTTAAAATCGTTTTTCAGAGGCGTATTAAGGGGTAACCGGTAATTCAGAGGAAACAACGGAAACGTATACCGTACACCCGATAAAAATTATCAAAATCGATCTACGCCTTACGCCGACTCTCACCATAAGCCATAATTTTTGTCACGATACAAATGGAGTAAGTTAGGCTCCACCAATACCAGTCCACCCTATAAATTTTGAGCCCGTGACACAAAAGCCTCAGACATTTGTTAGAAGCGTACTTTTTGAATCTCAGGTAAATTAAATATTTGGGCAACCCAAAAACGTATGGGTTGCGGGCCAAGTGTTCCAGAGCCTTAAAAAGGAGATTTTGGTCTCCCTCTGCAATTCGTCAGGGATCTCAAACATTTTTTACGATCATACATTTTGGATACATTTTCTCTACTGTCTACTGCATTTTGCACTTTCGAAGCTCATTTTCCAATCACATCAGTTTGAGCACGCAAATATTTTCTAGAAAAACCACCTGAGTTTTCTGCAAAACTGAGTTCCTACATTTCATCTTTGAAATGAAGAATCAGTTCAAAACGTGATTTTTGTGCACTGAAGGCGCTGGAACATTGCATGGTTTAATAATAATTTTGGGCAATGTTGAAACATTTTCCAAACATTATCTAGCTTTAATATTTGGAACTCGGGGCCATCTTCGTAAAAGGCTCAATTGCTCAATTCTGGCTGAAAAATTGGCTATAGATTTATGTAGCTTTGCCAGTTTTTACAGGAAAAGCAAGAAAAAACCTTTTCAAATTTTCGAAAAAAAAGGAATGGTTTGCCAATTTAACGGAAATTGTAGATGCAAGGAGACGAGAAGAAAATAAGAACACTGGAGAGTATACCCCATAAATGTAGCAATGACGGATCATACTCGATACAACAACAAAAAACAATTATCCAAACCGGTCTGCGCGTAACAAAGTTGGTTCCGCCCCCCTCTTCTAGCCTACCCTCCATAAAAATTATAACATAAGAAGAATGGAGGAACATACTCTATACATCAAAAGCAGAATCAACTAAATCGGTCCATGCGTTACAAAGTAACTTTCCCCCACCTTCACCCAAATACCATATTTTAAAGGCAGTCTATTTACCACCCTCAAATTGCCGTGTAATTGCCGTATACACGGAAAGTACACAGAAATACACGGAAAGTACACGGAAGTACACGGAAAGTACAAGTTCAAATTTTACGGACTACACGGAACTACACGTAAGTATACGATAAGTGTAAATAGTCACTTCCATATTCATATTACTGGTAAAAGTTTATCACAGCCTGTTCTAGATACAAACCTGGTGGGGGTTAGTTAATAAAGCAATTAAAAGCCTGATTAATACACGTGTATGTGTGCGAACACGTTCTGTCAAATTGTTATTAGTCTTTCTGGGAGGAAGAGGTGTATTAAGGGTTTTCCTCTACTCTCGAGGCCTGAAATTGCGCGGTTTTTTGGGGAATAAATTGCGAAGGATCTACTGAATACATTTAAAAATTTTTTTTTATTTCGAAGATACATGTTTTGACTTTTTAATTTTACTTTTGAAGATGAAAAAAAATAACTCTCGCGACCTTGAAACGTCATTGATGACATTAATGTTGAAACTGCATGGGTCCCGCTTAAGCAAAGTTGTGGCCAATTGGGTAATCTGTAATCAGAAAATTTATATTCTTTATAATCATAGTTACGTTGGCTATGTTTTCCGGAGACAGAATTTTTTAATTTTGCAATTTGTAAAAGTTATGCAACAATTTGTAAAAATTTTCAATTTTTACGTCATTTTTGGAGGCTATAAAATTTGAACAAAATAAAATTTTCCAAATCGTACTCGGACCAATACTTTTATGAGAACTCTTACTCGGCAGCTAAAAAAACACTACTTTCGGGAAAACGCGTTTGATGATAAATTACGGTGTATAACTTGATTGTAGTAAGTTACGAGTTAATCTGCTATACCGGGGGCGTAGAGTTTTCCTTCCTCTTCATGTTGATGTTTTTGGATGTCCACGTTCTTCTCAATAACGGACCGGTAAATTCTTTAGACAATGATTTTTAACTGGACAAGCGCCGTCGCGCTTAGTTTCTCGGAAACGGCCGGAGACGGGTACCTTTCTGTTCCCAGAAAAATGCAAAGGAATGTGATTTTCATGAAATCCTTTCTGTGGCGTATTCTCAGATACATATAGATTTAAATTTAAAAAAAAAAAAAAAATCGATTTTTTGAAACCGCAAGAGTAGAGGACCCCCTTAATCTGGCTTTTAGTTGCTTTATTAACTCATTGTAACATGTAGCATATAACAAAATTGAGAATCATCAAAATCACTCTACGTCTACGTCATACTCTATACAAAAACAAAGTCGGTCGACGCATTAAGAAGACATGTTTCGATGATATACTAAAGCACAGCCTACTCTAGATGCAAGCCCGGAAGCTGACATTAACAGCTGAGCATTGGTGGTGTAAACAAATCAAAACTTACAGTAGCATTAAGGAAAAGTTGGGGGAATTGTACTTTCTCGTAGTATTTCTCGCAATATATCTAAAGTCTTAAATTGGATTTTACTTGAGGTTAACCTACAAATGTTCTGAACATGTGAAGACGTGAGACATGTGTCTCTCTTATACAATTTACATGTCTTTTAAAAGAAAAACTCTCTTGTGCTCGTTTTGTTGAAGCATTGAGCTTAAAATGCGTCAATGAAGTCAGCATGGTTTTGGTTACGATAGTGTGCAGTCTTATTTGTGTGCGGAAGGATTGGTTAGTCTGTGCTACAACAAAAATGAAAAAATGACGAAACGCTTGATGGTGAAATGGCTAAACTGTCATGTTTTCCGGGCTTGTACCTAAAGGAGGCTGTGACTAAAGGCTGAAGTATGTATATGAGGAAAATAAAGACAACCTGTTTTTCGTTACGGCTGGTCGAAAAATGCAACCCGTTCTGACTTCTGATGTTGGCAGCAATTACTTGAAATTTTGTCGTATCACTCTTTCGCAAAAAGCGCAAAAGTGGCATACATGGATAAATGACAAATGTCAGTTTCGCATCTCTAAACATTAATTTCTTTTGAAACCATGTTTTCTCAATTTCTTTTTTTAACTGAGAACACCAATTTTATAAACTTTTATGTAAGTGAAAAGCTTAGAATAAAGAACGAGAGGAAGCGCTGTACCCTGTAAAATTCCTATCCGTGAGTGAAGCTCTACGAGGAAGCAACTAATGGAGATGCCCTGAACTCGAAAAATCGTGGCAAGTTTAATAGTGTGCGATAATCTTTCCCACACTAAGTAAAACGGCATTGCAGGCGGCGCAAAATTATTTTGATTGAGAGGGTTCTTGGTGCATTTTTTAAACAACTTAGACACGTTCAAAATAGAGATGAGCAAAACGGATCTTTTGAACGAACCGGCTCTTCGGATCTGCTTCTTTTCAAAGATCCGGCTCCAAGAGTCGGTTCGAAAGAGTCACTGAAAATTTTCAGCTTGAGACAGTTTGTCTCTCTCTAGAGCAGTGATGGCCAAACTCACCCGACTTAATGTGAGGAATGCTTAAAGGCTTTAGAAGCGTTTCGTACTGTTTGTTTAATTTAGAACCTTAAAATGTTTGCAAAAGGTTGTATATCTTAAGACATTGTATAATTGCTTACAAAACTACTTAAATATGATGATTTTTTTAACTTTTGTATGCTTTAACAATTAAAAAACGCAAAAACAGGAAACTGAATGCAGCCAAACAAGTGTATATACGAATTTAAAACTCAAAAGCTCACTTGCCCGCGGGCATAGGTTTGGACATCACTGCTCTAAAGCGAGGACCGAGGTGTTGCGTACGCTTCAGTGCTGGTTCTTGCAGAACTTTTAGTTCCACGTTCTCCTGTTATTTCAAGTATTCCTCTTTCTATCATTCTCTTCTTATGAGCGCTCATTCTCATTAGTCAGCAAGAAGAATCAAATCAAACTGATACAAATGTTGAGAAATGACTCTTCTGGATCCGTCACGGAACAAAACTGAGATCCGGTTCACTTGACTCACTTTTGAGAGCCGGTTCAGGTCTGAGTTAGCCATCTCTAGTTCAAATAAACAAAATGTAAATACAAATTTTACTATATAAAATTGGAAGTTCGAAGTTATTGAAAATATTCAACGCTAATTTAATTTGTAGGATTGTATCACTGCCTAGTCTCGTTTCTCTGCTCTCGTTGAAATAGGTCTTCGTCTTGAAAATCTTCTTCCAAGAACTTTAAGCCACTTTTGGCGTAAAACTACATATTTTGGGAGTCTAAAGTACAAGAAAGATAATCAATGTCAATATTATTATTTTATTAACGGCATAATTCATACTCAACTTTTCTCCATCCGCCAGTGCAGAATATTCGCGGAACAGCTGGTGATCTCTAAATGAAATGTTAACAAAGTTTCATTTTTACGTAAATTATGAATATTTCGTAAATAATCTTAAAACTTTCTCCATTTCTAGATAACTGATTAATAGTAGCTTGTCTTAGGTGTGATAGAATATTCCAGATAGTCGACACAGGGTGTTATTTGGACACAATTCTACTATGAACTTCACAATAAGTTTTCACTAAAACCTTGTTTATTTAATTAACAATTTCAGTTAAAGTGTATATAAATCTTCTTTCACTTCACCAATATAAATTTTTTAATGATATACATTACATCAATTTCATTAAATCAGAACTTTTAAATTGGTCAACAATTTTTTCACGTCAAGTAAACAGAAAAGTGACAGAACTTCCTTAATTTGACAGCACAACATTTAATTTTGACATCACACGCATTAAAATTTGACCATGGAAAATCAACGTATGTATACATATACGTAAGGGCATCTCCATTAGTTTCTTCCTCGTAGGTGAAGCTGCTCGAGGAATTTAAAATCAGCTGGGGTCGTTGAATAACAGAGACGAAAACATACTAAAAAGAGGGAAAAATATATTTCGTACTGTAAAATGTTGTTTACTTTTGGTGCGTGAATTAAGTTAAATTTTGTTAAATTTGTAAAAGTAACTTCTTTTAAAATGTTATGTAATCACTCCAATAAAGTTATTAGACTATTTTGTGATTTTTTGTGATCCGACTTTGTCTTAATACCCAGAATTTGTATAAATTAGTCAGAAATAAGATGATGGGAAGTCGTTTTTCCTGCAAATGCATAACTCGAATTACTTCTAAATTCATTCTATAAACATATGAAGTTCAATTAAAACCTCAATTTATGGAATAAAGCAAAAGTTTCGTAAGAATATTTGTGAGGTTAACGTGAAAACTGATTTTAATGTCGTTGGCACCAGGAAGGCGTCAAACAAATTTTTTAGGAGGCATCAATAGGAAATCTTAAATAAGATTTAATCAATAAAAAAAACATTGATGATTCGCTTGACTTATAATATAACGCCAAAATTAATATATGTATAGCTTAAATATTTTATTCAGAGAAGTTAAAATCAAATTATTCTTTAAGGGGGATTTCTCCCTGGAGCATTCAAAAATGACCCTTTTTCCCAATTTTTTTCTTTTTTTAGGAACAGGGAAAGGTATTGACAGGCGATTTTTTGGAATAAAGTAAGCATCGATTATATTGTATTATACAACTCGTGTATTATGGCTGAATTATTGGAGGTATTAGATAATTATCGTAATATAAAAACGTTTGTTTTGCAATCTGAATTAGAATGTAGGATGTATTTTGGCGATTCAGCACAGTCCTTTAAAGTATTTTGTTTAAATATTAGAAGCATAAGGAAAAATTTTAATGAGTTTCTGATACTTTTCAACAGTTTAAGAATTGATTTTGATTTGATTGTCTTCACAGAAACTTGGATGAATGAAGTTGATGGCTTTAATCTTGATGAATATCGTCTATTTACAAAACCCTGTGAATTAAATAAGTGTGATGGAATTGTTTCATATGTAAACAAAAAGTATTCGGCTAAAGTGGTGCAAATTGAAATTTGTGAAGCAAATGCCTTGCATCTTTCCATAATCTCACGTAGTTTTAATCTAAACGTTACTGTTGTGTACAGATCTCCAAGTTGCAATCCCATAAGTTTTATTAATTCACTGGAAAATTTTCTGGAAACTAATTCAAATTTTAGTAATCATCTCATTTTGGGAGATATCAACATAAATATTAACGCTAAACAACTTTCTAAAGACGCGCATGAGTATTTAGATACATTAACAAAATTTTGTTTTGTTGAATACCTGATTGGTACCACTCGGCAGGGTGACTTGGGGTATTTTAACATCTATTCGAACAAGGGACAAATTAGCCAAAAAAGTCAATAAACAACCTTTTAATGTTACGTTACTCTCTCACTATAAATCATACCGAAACAAGCTGAATGCTTTAATGAAAACAGCCAAAACTGATTACTACAGGAATGAAATTAGCCAAGTTCGTGACGATCCGAAAAAGTTATGGGAAAAAATTAATGAGATATCTATTAATTCTAGCAAACATAATAGACTAAATAGACTAAATTCAAAAAGAGGGGAAATTCTGCAGGAAGAATCCGAAATAGCTAATGAACTCAATGATCACTTTATTAATGTTGGTGCAGAAATTTCGAACTTTGCTACTTGTCCTAATAATAATGAGGCTAATGCACCCTTAAATAGAGCATTGCCAAATTTCAATATAACCCCTATAACTTCTGAGGAGGTAGGATTGCATATAGCTAACCTTAGGATGAATAAATCTCCTGGAATAGATGGTCTAACTGCGAAATTACTGAAGCCGATATCGGATTATATATCCTTACCACTTACTCACATTTTCAATCGCATAATACAGACTAGCATCATACCGGGTAAACTGAAATGTGCTGTTGTCATACCAGTCTTCAAAAGTGGCGATGACTGTGATCACTATAATTACAGGCCGATTTCACTACTTTCAATTGTTGCTAAGATTTTCGAAAAATGCATAAAGCAAAGATTAATAACTTATTTAGAGGATAATGTTATTTTAGCAAAGAACCAATATGGTTTTAAAAGTAATGTAAGTACAAATGATGCTTTGTATGATGTCAGTTCCTATATATGTTCAACTATTGATAACAATGAGAAAGTTTTAGCAGTTTTTTTAGACCTGCAAAAAGCTTTCGATACTGTCAATCATGACATGTTAATCAGGAAACTCTCAAACTTAGGGATAAGGAATAATGAGCTTTCACTTTTTAAGTCGTATCTATCCGAGAGAACTCAAAGTGTAAGGGTAGGTGATAAGTTAAGTGAACCTAAAATGGTGAGGTGTGGCATACCACAAGGCACAGTTCTGGGACCTCTGCTTTTCCTTCTATATATAAATGATTTGTGTTTGCTAGAAAACACGATTTTTAAAGGTCATATTGTAGCTTTTGCTGATGATACCGTATTACTATTTATGGGAAAGAGTTGGGACTCTGTGAAGGAGGAAGCTTGTACAGGATTAGATATTGTTTATAGATGGCTAAGTATGCACAAGTTGGCCCTAAATTTAAATAAAACACATTTTGTAAATTTTGGGCATACTACCATGACGATAAAAATCAAAGACACAGAACTTAAATGCGTGAACGAATCAAAGTATCTGGGCGTCATTATTGACAACAAGTTGAAGTGGGACAGACATGTTCAATATGTATGCAAGAGATTAAGAAAAGCTATTTTTTAAATTCTAACTCTGCGACATATATTAGACCTGAATCTCATGAGGTCAGTGTATTTTGCACTGATACAATCAATACTGCAATATGGCATTGTATTTTGGGGCTCGACATACACAACTTCCATCAATCCTCTAGTGAACTTGCAGAGTAAAATCATTAAATATTGTCTCAATAAGACTAAATTCTTTTCTACGACACAAGCTTTCACAATTTTCAATGTACCTACTGTAAGACAACTCCATGCTTTGACTTTACTCAAATTCACATATATGAGACTTCATTCATTCCAAGTTCACACCATAAGATACAACACAAGGAGACAAATAACTCGCCCACTAGCAATTTCAACATGCAACAGATGCTTATTTCAGAGGCACCCGAGTATTCTGGGACCCAAAATATATAATGAGCTTGATTTCCATTTAAAGAATAGACTTAATACAGGAAATTACAAATTTCTTCTGAAGGACTATGTTTTTGCCAATTATAATGAAATAGCTAAAAATCTTATGTACTGATATCACTTAATAAGATTAGATTAAGTAGTTTTAAGAGTAATTTTAGATTTGCCATTTACGTATTGATCATTTCGAATTCGTATGTACTTGTAAATTAACGCATTTAGCAATGTTATATAAGTAGTTTAGATGAACACTCAAACACAGGCTTGCTTACGTGAGTGTTAGCTTTGCTTTTTTCTATACATATATATTCGAATTTGTACTATGATGAATAAAGCTTGATTGATTGATTGAAAAAAAAATATTATGTTATTATATTCTTAGTTTTCGTAAAAAAACGAAATGGCGGCCTTCGGCCAATCACAAACAGGGAGGTCTCCGTCCCACTTTGGTCCCGGATTCCGGGTGCTGTAGTAGTCCGATCTGAAAAATTCCAAAAGTTTCTTAAAATATACCCTTTTCTTGCGTGCCGTATGAGAGGTTTTTTCAAATTTCAAATTCTGTAAAAATGGCGCCACTTTTTGAAAAAAATTCAATTTTTTGCTTTTTTTACTAATTTTTTAGTCCGAAAAAAATATTAAATATTCGAATTTCAAAAAAAGCCCTCATATAGCACCGAGGAATAGTATAAACTTTAATTTAAATCAACAAGAACCAGAATCGGTTAAATAGATTTGGCGCAATCCGGGACCGAAGTTCAAAAACGTTGTTTCGAGAAAAAAGCGTTTAAAGCTTTGCAATGGAATAACACGAAACGCAACGAAGACGTAGACAATGCATTTTCGAGAGAATTCCGCGAAAGGGCAACTGTATTACAGTTCTGAAAATGATCTAGAAATGTTATAGAAACGGAAGTAAAAAAGAAGAGTTTGTTTTGACGACTACAAAAATTATTTTTCGCGAATAAGTGCGGGCCGCGCGCGCCTGCAGGGATTTAAACGGACCCTGCGCGCTCGGCTTGTAAACAGTATAACACGGAAACGGAACGAAATTTTCAAAAATCTCTTTCAGGGAACATTTTTGGGGATATGTAGAAGAGATTAAACTAAAAAAAATCCAAATTTTGAAACCACTCGAGCAATCCCCCTTAACAAATTATCAAGATTTTAAATTTACTTTTGGCCCCACTTTAAATCTGACTTAGTTTACGCCTGAATTGTTGCTACCACTACATTGCCCGAAATTCTACCACAAACGAAATTTGCTTCACTAAACCTACGAAGAAATAACTAAACGGAACGGCTGTAAACGCAATTTTCTGAAGCATCTCACAACTCCAAACATACTTTCCACTACAAACGCATTTTGAACATGGCCGTAGTAGTTTTTCTTTTCTAGGTAAATTTGCGAAAAATTTTACTTTAAGTTCAATAGCCCCAACAATATTATATTTACGACGTCTCTGCGCCAATTGAACCAAGTTCAAGTTAAACAAAAAAAAATTTGCCAAATGTAAACAAGAACGAAAATGAATTTTCCTTACTACTTTTAATTAAAATTGCTTAGTAATTAACTTTGTTTACACGTTTAGAGCTTATTTACTACCTAATTTTAGCAACTGAAGAAACTTATGTATGAAATGATATTCCGGGCAATCGGCGATGGACGCGATTTTCACGCTTTTGCACAATGCACGACATTTTAATTAGTGTATTTTACAATGGAAACTATTTTCACTTCCCTTATGTTTAAGTTCATTAGGTTTTTTCACAAATTAACACTTTTTAAAGCGAGCGAACATAAAAGAAAACTTTGTCGGCACTTGTTTACATTTAAAATGACAATTCAAGTATCTTCTTCTTATTGACGAAATTAAAGTCGGTATTTCGTCCCCCATACTTCTTCCTCAAACGAGATGCTTCACTCACGTACAGGATTTTTACACGGTAAAGCCATTCCGTTTAGTTCTTTCTTCGTAGCACTAAAATCGAGTTTCATATCTTCCTCTAGTTCTTTATTCTAAGGTGAAAAGCGAGAGGAAAAGTCAACAAATTATGTGAATTATGTGACGTATAGCGCCTCTGGTTCCTTAAATAGGAACTAAAAACTGTTGCATTTGGCTTTTTAAGTTGCATTCCTAGAGGTTGTCGTTTCTTAATTAAATAAAATAAAATATAAAACAGATTAACATAAAATAGTATTCATATCTAATACTAATACATATATTTTTACTCAATCTCACACTTCCACTGGTAAGTGAGGTTATTATAAGATTTTTTTAATTTTTTAAGGCACTCTTTTTAAATTCCTCTTATCTCTAAAATTTCCTTACATACAATTTTTTATTTAACATAGCTATCCCAGGAGTCCTCGCAAGGTTGGTGGCAGTTGAAATGCTATTTTCTATTCTCCTCGCTGCATGGGGGACAGACATTCTTTGCAGTTGCATTTGCTTCGTCGGAAGGAATACTGTCATCTGCATCGCCAGGATTTACTTCTTCTAATTTCGACAATAGATGTGTCTGTATAAAAATAAATTTTTTTATATTATTCATAGTTTTATTTATTTAAGTCTTATTACAAAATAATTTAATTTTTATGTATTATTTTATCTGTTCTTATATTGTAAGAGAATCGCTATCTTTTCATCGGCAATAAAATTACCTACCGTAAAAAGCTTAGAATTTTTTCAAAAAATTATAAGCATTTTACGGTAGGTAGGTATATGTATCGTCCAGGCGGTATCTGTTGAGGGTGGGACGTTTTCCATATCAACGGTAATTTTTGTTTGGACTCTTACGAGAAATGATAATTTCAATAACTCTTCCGCATTCGAGTTATGCTAAACTTTTTAACAAACAGTGGAAACATTTCAAAATGACCTAATTTTTTCTCCTTTTCTTCTATAACTCGAAAATTAATTACTTTAGACAAGGGGTGGACAACCCGCGGCCCGCCTTGACCAGACTCAGACTCTCAGTTTCAAGTGAATATTTGCTTTTTAGTTTCGTTTTATGTGCTGTGACTGCAGGATAATTCTTGTACTTCAACAAAATATTTAAAACAACAGCAGCCAGGTAATAACTCCTATTAAATTTAAAAAAAATACATAAAATATATCTCTTCTTTTCAGTATGACTACAAAGAAAAGACGAATAGTGGACGAAAAAAGAATGTATAGCGAGGAATGGAAAGAAAAGTATTTCTTCATAGTTCGAAACACAAAATTATTGTGTTTAATTTGCCGAGAGGTCGTTGCTGTATTTAAGGAATATAATTTTAAGAGGCATTATGAAACAAAACAATCGAAGATCAAGGAGTTTAAGTCGAAATTAAAGGCTCAACAAAAAAGATTTTTGGTGCAGCATTACAGCAACCTTCAAATATTGTTAAGGCAAGCTATTCTGTTTTAATTTTGATTGCAAAAAAAATTAAGACATTTTCGGATGGTGAATTTGTGAAAGAATGTTTACAAGCTGTTGTAAAAGATATTTTGCCTGATAAAAGTAAACTGTTTTCGAACCTAAGCCTATATCGGCAAACAGTGTGTCGTCGAATTAATGACATTTCAAATGAAATCATCTTAAAACTGCACGACAGAGTTCGACATTTCAAATATTTTCCCTTGGCATTTGACGAAAGTACAGACATTTTAGACTCAGCTCAGCTTGTAGTGTTCCTTCGTGGAGTAAATGAATCATTTCATTGAAAAAATGTTAAATTTGATAAGTTTAAATGGTACAACAGCATTAGAAGATATTTTCCATGCAGTTGAAAACTGTTTATTCGAAAACAAATTGGATTTGGAAATACTTTCTAGAATATCAACTGATGGAGCACCTGCTATGATAGGTAAAAACAAGGGAGCTATAGAATTACTAATCGATAAAATAGAATCCAACAACAGAACTAGTAACCGCTCCAAAAGAGAGGATTTAATTATAATCCACTGTTTGATTCGTCAACAAAATTTATATGCCCAACAAGTATTATCATGTTATGCAAGTAATTATGAAAACAGTGAATTACATTCGATCACATGCACTTCCGTATCGACAATTTAAGGAGTTCCTGAAAGAATTAGATTCAGAATATGGCGACTTTATACTTCAGTCAAGTCTGATAGTTAAGTCGTGGAAGATGTTTACAATTGAGTTATTTATGAATGACAAGCAAAGACCTGTACCAGAATTAAGAAATGATAAGTGGTTATTGGATTTATGCTTTTTAGTGGATATTGTCGAAAAACTCAATCCATTAAATATATCATTGCAAGGAAAAGATAACCTTATAATCGATACATTTAATCACATCAAAGCATTTCAGAATAAATTGTTGTTATTTGAATCGCAATTGAAAAGTAATAACGCTCACCACTTTCCATTGTTGAAAGAATTTAAGAAATCAAAATGCAACAATTACATCAAATATGCAAAAGAAATAAGAAAAGTTACAGCTGCTTTTGAAAGCCGATTCAGTAATTTAGAGTTAGACAAATACAACCAAAATTTTTGAAATATATTCATCTCCCTTTCACGTTGAAATCGAGTCGGCCCCAGTATATCTCCAAAAATAGATTTTTATAACACTTACGTCACAAAAGAGAAATTTTCCAATTTGAGAAATTTGGCGCAAAAAGTTGTTAGCGCTTCTGGTTCAACTTACACCTGCGAATCGTTTTTTTTTTTTCGAAAATGAAATTGACCAAAAACAAATCACGCTCAAACATAACGGACGCTAATCTACAACATCAATTACGATGTGCAAATACCCAAATTGAGATCGATTTGCAAAAGCTAAGTGAAAGAGTGGAGAAACAAATATCGCATTAGTAAAACAAATATGATTTCATTTTTAGTGTTATGTATTTCTTTACAATGTGCATTTAGTATAATTATTATTATATAAACTATGTTTACATGTAAGAATGATAGTGAACACAATAATAATAACTCATTATGTTTCAATTTTTCACCCCAAAAAATGTCTATAGTGGGTCAAAATCTAATAGAGGCATATATAATTTTATATGCGGCCCGCGGAGTTATGATGCATTTCCAAAGTAGCCCGCAAATTTATTTGGGTTGGCCACCCCTGCTTTAGAGTAAAGTTAAAAAGAGAAAAAAGTTTCGAAATTGTATTAAAATATAACTGGGTTAAAATTAAAAAAATGCATTAATATTATTGCAAAAACAGCAAAAATTTACAAAATATGTTTCCTTTAAGCGTATAAATTATATTAACTCATTAAGAAGCCGGTGGGTTTAATACGAATTTATTGGGCGCCACGTAGTTTTTGAGTCCACGAACTCTGATGTTGCTGATACAAAAGTCACTTTTCCAAAACACTTAATAATTATTGATAATTAAACACCTAAATATTAGGTTGCCCCTAATAGCTCAAAACTGATCAGTACAAGACGGCCGAATGTAAATTTAAATAAAATAGTTTTTTAAAAAAAATTGAACCGACTTCACAAAAAGCACTAAAAAGCATTAAATAATTTTTAATTTTATATCTATTACGACATTATGAAGTCGGTGCAAATTAATGAAACAAACCAAACTACAACAAAAGTATTTAATCGTCCTTTTTTAAGATTCCTTGAGCTGAAACGTTTAGGTAAATTTATATAGTATCTTCGATTATGGTTGGGTAGTTGTTTTGTTTCTTTAATTTGCAAAGTTCAAAATGTCGTTATAGATATAAAATTAAAAATTATTTTATGCCTTTTAGTGCTTTTTGTGAAGTCGGTTGAATTTTTTTTAAAGCTATTTTATTTTTCATTTTTTAGTGTCTTCTACTCTGTACAAAAAACATAACCATCCAAATCGGTCCACTCGTTAAAAAGTTAGGTTCAACCCTATCCACCAAAATTTTTTTTCTCGCGGTATCAATCGGGACACATACTCTACCCAACAGACAAAGAATCATCGAAATTGATCTAATCGTTACGAAATTAGACTACCCCTCCCCCACCATAGAACCAAATTATCCTCCTAAAAGCAATGGGGGATCATACTCTATATAACAGCAAAGGAACCATTCAAATCGGACCACGCGTTACGAAGCTACACTACCCCTCCCCCTCCCCCCACCCTAGGCCAAATTTTTTTCTCCTATTAGCAATGGGGGATCATCCTCTGTACAACAAAAAAAATAACCATCCAAATTGGTCCACAAGTTACAAAGTTAGGTTTCTACTTAATCCACCATATTGACACCTTTTTCCTTCCTTTGACTTCCTTTTTTCGGTCTTTTAAGCTTTAAAAAACTATATGTGGCATCTAATAGTGCAAGTCTTCCTCTTTCAAATGCTGTTAAGTTTGCTCAAATATCCTTTTTTTCGCTGAGATACCACATTCTTTGTGTGACCTAAGAATAATCTGCGATAGCGAACTAAATTTCCGTTCCCATATTGATAGCATAATTAACAGAGCTAACTCCGCGCTAGGGTTTGTGAAGCGCTGGTCTAGAGAGTTCTCCAATCCTTATGTTTCCAAATCTCTCTATATTTCAGGTATGGTCACCTACGCAAACAACCCACATTAACAGAATTGAATCGGTCCAGCTGTCGGTTCATTCGCTTTGCTCTACGTGGGTAGACAGATTCAACCTTGCACCTTATGAAGACCGTCTGAAACTGATCGACTTACAACCCCTAAGTAAACGTCGTGATGTTTCCGACTATTATGGCTATTAGCTGGTGCCATAGACTCCCCTTCAATCCTGCAGTCTTTACCCATCTATACCAACCCTCGCAACCTTAGGTCCACTCCCCTTTTCCGACTCGACTGCCATTGCACGAACTACGATCAACGCGAACCAATTACCAGGATGCTAAGAAAAGTCAACGACCTTCCCTCCTTTGACTTCCATCTGAGTAAATCATCCCTTCAGAAAGCCTTATATCTTTATCCCGCCCATCTTGATCGCCTTTCCTAATTCTCCTTCCTCCCAGTTTATATTTATCATAATCATAGCTCACATTGTAGCTTACATTATCTGTTATGAATTATTGTTTATTTTAGTTTGTAGCATTTATTTTGTTATTTTGTAGTATTATGTAACAGCTTGCATTAAGCTTAAATCTTGGTAAAATCGTAATTTGATTCCCAAGGTGACATCCGGACTCACGTGTAAAAAAGCTGTTTGTGTTTAATTTTCTTCGCTTGAAACTTTAACCACCACATCCTTTGAGTTACGGACAGCCTAAATATTACTCCCGGAAAATAAAGTTTCTATGGAAATTCTGGTTGTTATGTAGTGAGGTTAAGCTCAGCTCAGGACAGGCAAGTAATTCAAGATATTTTTTCATGCGCTAGAAACAGTTATGATTCTTTCTGCATTCAGGATGATTTGAATACCTTCAAGGTTTGGTGTACCTCAAATGGACTGCAACTTAACCTGGATAAATGTGAAGTTATGTTATTTTCTAGGAACATCAATCAGCTCGTCTTTGATTACTTTGCGGAAACTACTATCCGTCGTGTGGAGTCCGTTACTGACCCTGGTGTAAAGCTAGGTTTCACTCTGGACATAATCTATATTGTATCTCGGAGCAATTCAGTTCTGGGTTTTGTTAAGCGGTGGTCAAGGTAGTCTCATCGACAGACCCTAATTCACTTATTTTTTTCTTCATTCAAAATTCGCCAAGTCATATAATTTGTTAATAATCTTAATAATTGTAAGTTATTTAAAAACTTTGATTTGTCAAAATGAGTTCGAAAGCATGAATGCTCTTTTATGTGAGAATAAATGTTCAAATATTTAAATTAATTATATCCGGCTCCACGCAGTTTTCAAAAATGGAAAAAATTTCGCCAAAGTCTGGATTCCAAAAACTATTAAATTGATTGTTTTGGAAATTGTTGGTTTAGTTTAATCATATCGAAAAGTTTTGTTTGTGCCAAAGTAAGTACGACAATTTTTTATTCAGTGCAAGAACTTGAAAAAAATGCCAATTATTGCTATTTTTGAAATAATATTAATGTATTTTTTTGTGTAAAATTTAATTTCGAAACTTTTTCCTCTCCTCAACTGTTCTATGTTTATAAATTTACTAGTTATATAGAAGAAAAGGAGAAAAATTTTGTCATTTTTTAAATTTTTCCACTGTTTGTTTAATAAAAAGTTTACCACAACTTTTTCGCATGGCGCATATCCAAATTATTATTTCTCGTAGCAATCCAAAGCCTGTCTGATTACAAGATTTTTTTTAATGGTAAATAAATAGACGACTGTTAAATTTTATTGCTGTTTATTTGACCACAACGCGAATGAACCTCTATGAGTACTTCCGAATTCTATTCAGTTTACATAACAACTACAAAAATCAAGTTAAGTGGAAACCAATTTTTAGAACAAATTCAATGAGCAATATTTAGTAAAGTGCGATAAGCGCCAAGTTCAAATTAATAGTTAAATAGCAGGAATGTTATATATAAACTATTTCAATTACAATGCGAAGTTTTAAATTAACATAGTATTTATAAAATTACCCACTTAATAGTAGAATGATATCCGTTGCCTCAACAAAGCCATTACAACAAAAATTAGTGTTGATATGGAAAGCATCCAAGCACCCTCATTTTAAAACATATATCGCCTGGACTAATATAGAATACAACACAGGCTAGCTAAACATATAATTTTTAGTCACAGTCATCCTGGCAAAAATAAATGGCAGCATACATTTTGACACCTTGACGAATTAAATGAAACATCGTTTCATTTCTTGCTATCTAAAATGCATCGAAATGTAAGAATTTCTACTACACTGGACTACCGAAGATTGGATGCGCCGAAGTTAATTGGATTGATTGCTGATTTAGTAAGTTGATTTCATGGAAAATACGAGCAAGTTTCTAGCTATTGAATCCACTAGGAAACTTGTGCAGGATTCCTGCTAGCTGGAATAGGAGGAGGTTTGGATAAAGCGGAGCCAAATTATCTTGTGGTTGATGAGAGTACTTTTTTCCGATTTCATATACATTGGTATCATTTACGTTTTGTACTCTGCAGGTGTTAATGATAGTGCTCTTGAAAACTTTATCACAAAGTTATATGCCAGAAAAGACATTGCAATTATCCTTATTGCGTCCGAAATTGCAGGAAGATTAAAAGGTTTTTTAGCAAATGCTAAACAAGTACTTCCAATTATTGTGGAAATACCTAACAAGTATGAAAATATGATGGAGCAAGGCCATTTAACTGCAAATGATGAAGATAGGGAAAAAAGATCTATGTAAATCAAAAATCTGATAGTAAACGTGTTGGTTATACTTCTGCTAATGTTTTGTTTTACTTTACCACTTATACGACTTAGACGGCTTGCCGCTATACCAGCTCTTCTTTTTCATGTTTCGACGTGGTCTGTCTGACTGAAACTTGGCTTTGTGGTAGGATCGCCGATGCTGAGCTCTTCGGCCCGGAATACATCGTCTTTCGGCGTGACCGACATCTATTTGCAGTGAACGCTCCTGTCGGGGGAGGAGTACTATGCGCTGTTCGTCGCAACATCCCTTGCTCTGTTATTGAGATTTTGGACTCGAATATTTTGGAACTTTTAAGTATAGTTCTCAGATTGCCGGATAAGAACGTGTTTATTGCCACCTCTTACATTCCTCCGGGAGCGACCAGGGATACTTACGACTCATTTGCTTCCTGCATCGACACTCTTACCTCCTCTTTGCGTCCTCAAGATGAGTAGTTGCTCCTCGGAGATTTCAACCTGCCAAGTATAAGCTGGGTGTCATCAGATGTTGACGGGCTGATTCCTTCCCAATCACCTGCATCGCAGAGTTCTCTGTTTCATCGAAAGCATTACCTCTTCCGGGCTTGTACAGTGTTCCAGCATCGCTAATGATTCCGGCAGATTTTTGGATTTGGTGTTCAGCACTGACCCATGCAGCACCTTGGTCAGGCGTTGCCCGGTTCCTTTAGTTCCTGAGACGTCTCATCATCCTGCGCTTCAAATTGCTTTGGTCTTCGATCCACTGCCTGCTGCATTTCTGATTCACGACGACTTTTTTTTAATTTTAAAAAGGCTGACTTTTCTGTATTGAATAATTTTTTATTGAATTGTAATTGGTCTAATGTTTTTTATGAGCGGAACATTGATGTGGCGGTAAGTGCTTTTTGTGACAATTTTTTTACTTGTTTCTTTCATTGTGTTCCTGTTTCTCGTTCGTTTTCTTCTTTCTCTAGTCCGCCTTGGCTCAATAGCTCGCTGAAGCATCTTAAAAACTTGAAAAATAAAGCATGGAAGCAATTCTGCTCATCAAAGAGCGACTCGGATTTTTATATCTACTCACAATTGCGCGATGAGTTCAATTCCGAAATTAATGCCTCATATAATAATTACTTTAACAGAATGAGGTCCATTATACACGGTGAGCCTAAACAGTTTTGGAGATTTGTTAACTCTAAGCGTAGCACCGACGGCTACCCTACTTAATTAAAACTAGGTCACACTGAAAGTAGTCATCCCTTGACGATTGCGAACCATTTCGGCGACTTTTTTAAGACAGCTTTTCTTTCTAACAACTGCGATACTAGCCCTAAGGATTTTAGCCACTTGACATTATTTCGTCCTTCTTCATTGGAAATAAAAGATCTTACATTTGATGACAATACAGTCGCGAAACACATCAATAATTTGTTCTTTGTTATTTATTTAATTTATCTATTTCTTGTGGAGTCTTTCCAAAATCTTGGAAATCATCTCTTATTATCCCTCTTCACAAGAAAGGCAAGAGGTGTGATATTTCCAATTACAGACCCATTGCAAACTTGTGTTGTATTGCTAAGATTTTTGAGGCATTAGTTTGCGATACACTACACTTTCATTGCAAACCTTTTCTTAGAACTTTCCAGCATGGCTTTACGAAAGGTAAGTCTACTGCGACTAACCTACTGGAATTCTCAAATTTCTGCTTATCCAACATTGAGGCTGGAAAACAAGTGGATTGTATCTTTACAGATTTTAGCAAGGCATTCGACAGAATAAGCCACCTAATTTTGATTCACAAGTTGACGGCCCTCGGGTTTCCTTCATTGTTTGTAGACTGGGTTCGTTCTTACCTACTAAATCGGACTCACCGTGTGCCCTTCCGTGTTTCCAAGTTTATTTTTAATTCCTCTGGGGTACCTCAGGGAAGTCATCTGGGCCCGATTTTATTTATTATATACATCAATGATGTATCTTTATTCTTGAAATATTCAAAAATTCTTTTTTATGCTGAGGACGCCAAAATTTTCCGTGTTGTGTCCTTTATTCGAGACTGTGAACTTTTAAATTCTGACTTAGACGCTTTCTACAACTGGTGTTCTGATAACTATCTTCCCCTCAATATTAGTAAGTGTACGTCTATGTCTTTTACTCGTAGAAAGAATCCTCTCGACTTCAACTACACCATGCGTAAAAATTAATAGGACCAAAGTCTGGTTGAACAGTCGTTTCACGTTTGACGATCACATTGATGATATAGTTATTAAGGCTAATTCTATATATATATATGTATATATCTACAAAAGAGTCGCGTCACTGAGAATACAGAAGTACATATTTGGCAAATAAGCAGAATAAGCCGTTTACCGCGAGTCCATAGTCTGCACTCTAAGACTATGATCGTTGCGGTCAAACAAAATCCACCTAAACTAAAAGCCATGAACTTACGATATTCACGCATACACATTCGGGCTAAAGTGACATTCAACTCCTCCCCTACTACAACCGCATCGTTTAAAATTGTATCGCGGTACCAAAGGGGAAATACACTCTATACGTCAGAAAAAGAATCATCCAACTCTGTCCACGCGTTACGAAGTTAGAGTATCCCTCCCTTTTCCCACCACACTCTACTAAAATTTCGTTAAATTTACATTGCTGCTTATTCCGGTATTTTGCGGAACAGAATTGACATTTTTAGGTTAAAATAATCATCGAGTAACGTTTGTAGGGCTTTGCGGGGGAGGGGTAACTCGAAACGTTACGGTGCGTTACAAGGAGGGAGGGGGGTCAGAAATCTTAAAAAACTGCGTTACGTAATACATAAACGGCCCCTAAGTCGTTCGAACCGTTTAAGGCATTATTGATTGGAAGATTTATTCCCAACATTACTCAAGTAAGGTAAGGAGTGAATACTCAGAAGCATATACATCGCCTTTTTAGCAATAGGGTACGTTTCCGTTTCGTGGAGAGAGATTGAGGTCATATTCCTGTCAAAATCCGAAAGAAAGACTGTGCTGAATCGAATTCTTTAAGACCCATGAGCTTGACTTCCTTTCCGTTGAAAACAATAAAGAGGATTGTGACGTATCACATCGAAGGGACGTTCCTCGAGAGATACCCATTCAGTAGGAACCAGCATGCTTATTGTCCCGGTAGATCTTCTGAAACGGCACTCCACCAAGTGGTGCGAGCAGCAGAAGAGAAGCTTAGTAGCAGAGGTATAGCAATGGCCGCCATAATGGATATTGAAGGAGCCTTTGATATAATATAGATTTCGGAATACTGGAAGACGTGAAACTAATCCTACTGTGAGTAGATGGATTAGCAATATGTTAAAGACAAGAGCTGTAAATATCCAGAGAGACAACCCGAGATTGCGTGGAGCATTACTGTCGACTCATTACTACATACACTTGATGTACAACATACAAAACGTGGGTTATACCGATAACATAGTTATTATGACAAAAGGGAAGTTCACACGCAACGTCGCACGTAAGGATAGGTCTTAAGGCCGCGCAGCAGTGGTGTGGGGAACAGGAGCTCTTCATAAATGTAGAGAAATCTGATGTCATCATATTCACTATGAAAAGAGAAATTTAGACTTTAGACCTGCGGTACTCTTTGGAGAAGAACTTACTTCTCATGTACATGGGGGTATTCCTAGACTCCAAACTTACCTGGAAAAGACATGTAGGGCAAAAAATTCAAAGAGCCAAGAGGGCCTTACATTAATGTGGGAGAGTGTGTGGTTGAATGTGGGGAATCTCGCCAAGTATCGCATACTGGGTCACACTATGATAGTGAGACCCATTAGCTTATATGCATCCCTACTATGGTCAAGAGCGTAAAAGGCCACTGTAAAACGGCAATTGAGTAAGGATAGGTAAAGTGTCAGAGATAAAGTAGTGGCTTGTGTGTCGATTGCAGGTGCCTTTCTAACCACGCCAGCATCGGCATTAGTGATGGCGGATTATATTCTAGATGCTGGTAAGTTTGCTGCCATTAGACTTGTGTAAAGAGGACTGCAGCATCAGCAGCTCTTCGCATGGATTGAATTGCAAATTTGCAAAGATCTAGTGATAACTGAAGGCATATAAAAATGCTTGTCAACGGTATAAGCAAAGGCCTTGGAGTGCGTCCGCAAACTTAACGCGTGTACCTCATTGAATGAGATGACGTCGGTGGGAGGATATGTAGGAATCAAAGGAAATGAGGTAACAGATAAACTGGCTAAGTTGGCAGCTGTTTCAAGGGGACATGCGCCACTAGGTTGCACTAGGAGAGACGTCTCATAAACAAATGCTTGCGTTGACCCGGAATTGATGTGAGGGAAGAAAACTGGATTAGTCAGGTATTCCTGGCTGAGATGACAAGGGGCGTTTTTAAAAATTTCAACCTACCACAGAAATTCGGGCTTCCTGGTGTCTGAAAGATGTTAACCTCTCACCTGAAAGATGTTAACCTCTCACGCAAAAAAACCAATCAAATTACATGAAAATCTGGAATTTTTGGATCACCCTGCAGCTTCAAAATCCCCTATCAGACAATTTTTTGTTTGACTAGTTAAGATCTTTCATGCCCCCCCCCCCCTTATTTCGGCATACATTATTCGAAATACCCATAATGCTATGTAAATTTCTTACTAATTATGTTCGGAACAAGAGAGAATGAGTGAAACGCTCGCGTTGTTGAGAATGACAGACTGTTATTAAAAGACGCATACGGTTTATATGATAGCTTGGGTTATACCATTAATTTATGTTTGTCGAAATTTCCCTGTACAAAAAATGAATTTAGTTCTTCCAAAGAAAGTGTATCAAAGGATTACTAACATTTACTACCGAGTTCTATTGCCATTTTGGTATTTTATTTACTATAATTTTAGTTTAAATTTCAAGTAAGGGTATACAGATATAACAAGTTCTCAGTGTAGTATGTGTCGGCCTACCAACCCGGAGGTCCCAGGTTCGAATCCCACTATCAAAAATATATGACGCAATCTTTGGTTTTCCGCACCTTAATTATTTCACAGATGTAAAGGAACATTCCATTCCTTGGTAAACCACGCACAAATATATTTAAATTTCATAAACAACAGAATTAGATGATCCTTGGATCATTTCAGCTGTGGCATATGAAAGTTTTAAGTAAACCAAAAATGACACCATTAACTGTCACGGTCTCCCCCCAAATCCATTCGTTTACGCGAAACAGCGCCTGGGGATAAAGGGACTCATATTTTGTTTGCCACAGATTTCCTTCCAAGCACAACAACAGCGAGCTCATATATCACAATCATAAATAATTTCTATTTGAGGTGTAACCTGGGCTGTCTTATACTGGTTATCTCTGCTTTGACACATGTGGAAAAAATTGCGAGGAAGATTTTGTGTCATCATAATTCCTACCCGGATACATATTCGCTTTCGCTTTGCAGATACTTACTGCCAAAGACAAGGACGAGCAAATAATTTGTTTTCAAGGATTAATGTTCTCAGGTGTATTACTCGAGCAAACAAACTTTGGAGGGTGTAGCAATATTTATGTCATTTTCCCTTTGCCCTTGTCGGCTCTTTTATGTGTTATCGTGATTCTTTTAGACCTCAAGCGTTGTAATTGCTATAGGTCCCAAACAGAAAAGAAGATTTCCATTTTTCTCTTATTATCGCGTTTATGAATGAAAAAGCAATTTTCCGGTTTCTATTTAAACGAAAACCTACGCTATGTGTATATTTTCAGGCAGATCGATGAAAACTTTAAGCCGATTGTACACAAAGGAGCGCTTTATGTTTTTAATTAAGTTTAATCTAAAAACGTCAAAATTTGATTTTCGCCGTACTCCCATCTAATTAATTTCGTTAAATCCTATAACGCACAGATTAGTTTTTAACCGAAAGGAAGTACTCAATTTAACAGCTGCCCAATTTTGTATTAAATTCCTTTAATACCCACTACAACAGTAGAGGAATAAATCGTTGGGCAAAATAACAGGATGCCTCATTTGAGAGTTGATATATCTGCAGGATGTAATAACACTCATCGACACAAGTAAAAAATTAAATACCTGAAAAATTAAGCATCATACAACGGATGGTCTGCCTAAGTATCATTGGAAGTCCTTGAGTCTTTACTGAACTCCTTATGCCTGAACGGACAAACATGGTTCGAAAACGAGTAGATTGCGAGAAAAATTCGATTTAAGTTTCGTAATATCTGAAGCAGTACCTTAACAATAATTGTACACGTTACTAGCATTGCGCCTTCTTTGCTTAATTCAGCACCCTACAATCTAAATATTGTCCTACTGCCGCTAAATCAGCAATAGCATTGTCAAGAGCTTCTAATATACTTGATTCATCGCTTTACCTTTGTGATATGTTAAAAAATACAGAAGAGGGAGTTACCGTTTGTTCTAGACGTTATTCTTGTTGGAACGAGTGAAAAGATCCATTTTCAAAATACAATTTATACATTTATTGAACTTTCCTTATTCTATATTTGTTTCTTTTAATAGTATATAGTTCTCGATGCTAGGACGTACAGACTAACACCACAAAAAGCTGGCGGAACGGAATGGCTAACAGACTAACATCATAGCTGATCGAGGGACGAAAATAGACTTACAAGCTAACATTATAGAAAGTCTGGAAAACGGAATGGTCAACATCACAGATAGACTGACATAGACTGACAGGTTAACTCCACAGAAATTCTCCGGAAAGGAATGGCCAACAGGCTAACACAACGTAAGGTACAGACACTAAAATGGAAACGGCGAAACAGAATGGCCAACATCACAGTTGGTCGAGGGATGGAAATAGGCTTGTAAAAGAGAAAGTATCCGGAACGGAATGACCAAGAAGCTAAAGGCCGAGGGACAGAAATATATTGACAGGCTAACACCACAGAAAGTCTATTGATGGAGATGACCAACAGGCTTACACCACAGAAGTTCGAGAAACGGAAATAGACTGAAGAAAGTCTATAACAAAAAATAATGCAGATAAGTTAAGTTCCCAGGCCAAAAAAAATGGAGCTACTTACCCGGCCACTTGCGTGCCAGGCAAATGCTCGGTTAATACATTGTGATTCCCACGTTTATACCTTTTGCGAGATATAGAAATATATATCTTCACTAAGCAAAATTACATTCGGCGAAGATGCGAACGAAGACCCGATTTTACCTAGTTTCTGGCAAAGTTCTTTTTGTGACCATTCTTCTAGATGCCTTTAAAAGCAAGCAAATGCCTGCTTTATCTGGTATCTGACGCCATATCGCAAGCTCATAGTGTTTAGTGATCGGATTTAATATAAATAACTGACAACAACACTACTTTCAGATAACAATGCCAAAATTGACAGCGCTGCATATTCTATTCATATGTAGCTACACGCAGCTTTACAATAACTTAGAGTTGGGCCAACTGATTGAGTGGTACGATCACCACGCAATGGTTCCAGGGTTCAAGCCTCGGGCACCCCGACAGTTTTTAATTGGAATTGAAAATCTACTCTCTGGGCTATTGTCTATTTCGCAGGAATGCAATAACAAGATTTACAAATTCATGATTCCCCATACCTTATTCCCTTCCCGCCGAAGCAATGCTAACGTATCATAAGGTTGTCCCCTGGGCATTTGATATATCATAAAAATAAGTCTCTTAGATATCTACATTAAAGAGACAGTCGAACCATCCAAGCTAATGTACAAAAAATACTAACTTACATCTTTCCTCGATATCTAGGGTGCTTTTAATAACGTCAAGTCGGAGGCGTTAGCTGCATCCTTGAGGAGGCTGGATCTTGACGATCCTCTCATCGAACTTATTGACCTTATGTTAAATATTAGGATCATTAACTCCAGTTTGAGAGCATGTAACATACAAAGAGTCGCTGATAAAGGTACTCCCCGGGGAGGTATCATATCACCACTCTTATGGAACCTAACTCTTGATGAGTTACTCCTAGATCTGGAGCACTCCGGCCACAAGTTTATCACCTACGGCGATGATATTGCCCAGATTATTTCAGGCAAGCACACTAATACATTTGCTGAAGATATCCTCATGGAGTGATAGGTGTGGACTAGGTATAAACCTGGATAAGACAGAGTTAATATTCTTCTCTCGGAAACAGAATGTTTCTCCTATGAACTGCCCTACACTAAATGGCGGGTCAGGCTGAAATTAGGTAATGAGGTTCAGTATCTAGATCATGTCCTGATAGGAAACTTATCGGGAAGCCTAACATTCAAGAGAGAGTATGAAAAGCTACTGTAGCGTTGTACTCGTGTAAAGGACCAATAAGAAAAAAGATGGGGTATGGAGCTACGTATTTTGCACTGGCTCTACACCAGTGTCATACGACCCATACACACTTATGGGATGGTCGTATCGTGGCCAGCACTGGACATAGCGAACCATCACAAAGGACTTGAAAAGGTTCAAAGAATGGCAATACTACTAATAACAGGTGCCCTTAGAACCACACCTTTTAAAGCCCTAAACACTATTCTCTACCTTCTACCGGTGGATCTCTTCGCTAAGCAAACCTCATCCTCGGCTGCCATTAGGTTAACTCAGTCCAGACTTGAAAATGCACTGGCTACGGTCACTCCAAAATCCTGTATGGTAGAATTGCAATTAATACTGACTATACCACACTCAAGCCTTTCGTTGTAACGAAATTACTATCCTCTTTTCCTATCAGATCGAAGTGGGAGGAAGATCTCCCTCAATGGGGAGAGTCAGTGCATCTTTACACTGATGGTTCCAAATTAGAAGGCAGAGTGGGTGGAGGTATATTTTCGGAATACTTGGATCTCATTTCAATTCGCTTTCAGGCGAAAATCATGGTTGTAAAGGTAGCCGTAGACCGTCTGAAGTATTTAACGCTGCCTACGGATAGCATTTATCTTCTCAGATAATCAGGCTGCTATTAAATCAGTCACGGGAGTGTATATAACCTCCAAAACGGTTATAGCATGGCGCTCAACTTGAAATATCATGGCTGAGCATCTGAAAGTACGACTCATTTGGGTGCCTAGGCATAGTGAAATTTTGGGTAATTGTACAGCCGACGAACTAGCGAGAATTAGTACAACTCGTCTCTACTGGGACATTAACCACCGGTTTTGCAAGCCGTTGGTCACTTGGCATCACTCAGGATTGCAAATGTTAGATGGCAGATGGAACACACCTGCCTTGTCACCCGACAGATATAGCCAAAACTTGACCCTAAGCGGGTAAGTGAGATCATCTTACTCGGGCGTAGTATAATAAGCGTTGTCGTGGCCGGTATTTCGGACCACTGTCTCATAAGCGCGCCTTCAAACGACTTATGTAGGAGTTGACAAGATGAGGAGGAAGAGGAAGCCATACTCCACCTCCACTGCAGTTACCCGCCTCTAGCCAACTGCAGGAACCGGATTTTGAACTCCCCCTTTTTTAAAGAGTTAACCGAATTAGGCTTCAATGACTTCAAGGATCTAGTTTTGGTATATTTTGGGCTTTAAATGGTTCCCGGTTCCTTGATAGGGCTAAAACCTTTTTGCTCCAGCCAATAATATCTATTAACTCCCCGAGAAGTAAATTCCACTGTCGACAGGGACCTAGCTCGATCTCCTAGAGTGCTATAGGTTAGCTCTACTTTTTCCTAGGGGTTTCTGGGATGGAGTACACAGCCTCAACTGTGATATCACAATAGTGCTCTTTGGCTTAGGTGTGCCTTTTTAGGCAGCTACCCTAACCTAACCTAAGTTATTTCATTAAAGAGAGAGCGTGTGAGATGGTATTTCGCGCACAGTAGTGGATATATTTTTAGTATACATACATGAAAGTTCCACATTTTTTTATAACAGTCGTTTGGCTGTAAGTAACCTATTTTACTTAAGTAAACATCAGATTATACTTTTTAGACCTAAATGTCAAATTCCTTCTTTACGATATTTATTTAAGGCGACCTCACCGGACTGAACCATATCAGAATCAAGACCAATATAGTACCTGAAAAAATTATTGCGGTTATCCAGTGACGCTAGAAATAGTACTTTGTATAGGCTACATCTTTAATAATCTTAAGCCAATCGCTGGAAAAAATATAAAAGGAATTAATTAATTTCCTAAATTCATTACGTTAGTAAGTCGAATACTAATACGACTTAGTTTACCTTAGGCTTAATTTTGTCTTCTCCAAGGCATTTGTAGCATCGAACTGATCTACAATTCCAATATATGTGCTTTATGAAATTTATTGTATATGGAGCCACAATTCTCATTACAGTTTATATTACTTTTCTCTTGTCGTTGCGGTATAAAACAAACTATAAACTAAAAAGATTTTTCGCTAAGTATATATCTGGGACACCAAATTGACTTCATTTTATCAAAAATTGAATAGCTACTTAATGCATCTCATGTGTTCAGATTGATTGAAGCATCCCTCAATAATCCTGGAAATATTGACTTTAAATCGCTGAGTATTCCATAATTGGTGCCCATCAAAAGCAGAAATCACAGAAAATACATGGCCTTGGGAAAAACGACAGGAAGAGGAGCCAAGTGTCCTTAGCAACGTTTATGTTGGGGTAAGTTCGTTTTTTTCATTCCTCCGTCTTTACTGTTCAATTGTTCTATCTGCCACATATGTACGTATATCTTTCTTTTGGGTTAATTTCGACTTCTTTAGACAAAATTGAATCTCTGCGAATATTGACTGATGTCGGAAAATGTGCAAGCTCAATATTTGCTCAGAATATGATTTCGAACTGCAGACTCATGTAGCTTTTTCTCATGACTGATTTTTTCCACATAAAGTGGAGGAAGGGCTAAATAAAGATTGAGATTTTCTACCTTTCCTTTTGGAAAGATATTATTGAATGTTTTCTGATGAAGTCTGAAGACTCTGAGAGCATCTTTACCATTCATTTTAGATGAGCTTAGTGCTTAACGTGTAAACACCATAAATTAATTCAAAGTCACCTTTTTCACAAAGAGTCGGGTTTGCCCAATAAAGGTTCTTTAATTACACGCTTCACTTCACCTTTTTGCATAAATTGATTTTCTGTCTTACTTTCAGCTGCAACCTGACTTTGTCTTTTCTGACTGTGCACCTATACGTCGTGTCATCTCAGAATCCTTTCAGAGTATCATCAATTAAACGAATGGCTATTCATGTCAGGGTAACTTCGCACCAGATGACACCATATAAATAAATCATCTGTAAAGGGTTAAAAAACCATTTCGAGTGGAAAACAACTCCCTGTGCAGGATTCTTTAATTTGATTAATTGGTTCCCTACAGGCCAGCATCTAGATGGTGCAAAATGAGTTTGTTTTCAAATTTGTTGTATTTTTGGACCTTTCTGCTCGTTAACAAATATCGGCCTTAATTATGTTTACATGGCCGGTCGTCCAGGTTAATTGGCAGGGAAGATTCAACAGGATGTTCAGTGCTATCTTTGACAGTAATGGATGCCTTTATAATCAACGCTGGGATGTTTGAATATGACCTTTTGCAAAAGGTAAATTCCCATTCATGATTGTAATGTTCACATCGAAAATAAATGCTAATCGCGAATTAAGTAAAAAAAATTATTGAAAAAAAGAACAAAAAACCCGACTGCGTAAAAAATTGTAAACATAAAATTTTCAAACTTACTTAATAAATGAACTGAACTGAACTGAACTGAATGAAATGCTGGGAAATGTGATCATATCTCCGAAGTCCAAATATGTATCGTACAGAGGAATTGTGAGCGACTTGTACCTCCATAAAGGATACGGAATCCGTCTTACTAAAGATCTCACTTCCATAAGTTTGAATGGGTGCAATAAGTGTTTTGACACGATATAGACGTGTTTCGCGAGGTATAAAAAAAAGCCGATAGAGACGGTTTGCGTAGGTTTCCATAAATTTTTGTGACAAGACTATCAATGTGACTATTCCAAAATAACTCGCTGTTGATCAAAAATCCCAGATCTTTAAAAACTTTTAAGTAAGGGATGACCACATTATCAAAAACTATGGGAGGTAACCAAGAACTATCAAAGTTCGAATTGTTAATAGCAATAGCATTAGATTTCAATGCATTTAATACGAGTGTGTTCCTCTCTGCCTAACCTAATATTGCAGTAAGGTCCTCACATAATCTATCTACTAGGTCTTTAATAAGTCCCAGCGGACGGGATAGGTATATTTAAACGTCATTTGCATAAATATGATATTTATAATACTTAACAACCATAGATAAATCATTAATGAAACACACAAAAGCAAAGGTCCCAGTATCGACCGCTGCGGCACGCCACTGGAAACAGGAAGCAGCCCGGACACAGAATCACCACACACAACACATTGAGATCTCCCCCTTAAGTAGGACCAAATAAGCCTACCAGCACACCTGGCAAAGCCGACCTTACGACAAAGTTTATCTATTAAGATATAATGGTCAACTTTATCAAATGCTTTTGAGAAGTCAAGCAATGCAAGGACAGTAATCAATTCCGAGGAAATACTGCAGTGAATGTCATCGGTTATTTTAAGCAATGCCGAGATACAGAGTGAGCCTTTAGGTGTTCGTTAACTCGTAAGAAAAGTATCCGCTCAAATGCCTTTGACAAAAATGGTAGATAGTATTCAGGTGTGGTAGACCGAGAGTTTTTACGAACTGGAATAACTTTAGCCAATTTCCACTTAGAAGGAAAGGTGAAAGTTGTTATAATAGTATTAAAAATATGCGTAATATAACGTAAAACGATGGGCAGGATAACTTTAATGAAATCTTGGTGGATATTGTCAAGGCCAACAGCTTTAGATTAGATGGAGAAAATAGCGCAGGCAACCTGTTCTTCATTAACATTAACAAAGGAAAAGTTACCGCCGGTTACAGATTCGCAAGGATCACCGCAGAAATTTAAAGGTGTGTTTAAATTTATAAATGTTTCGTTAAGTGCATCAGGATCCTCATCAATGTTGGATTTGTTACGTTTACCAAATCCAATACTCGTCAAATTATTTCAAAGCCGTTTTGATGTCAAGGTTTGAGTTGTAATACAACGCCTTGGATTTCCGAACCTTCATAGTAACTCTATTTTTCAAAACACGATAGCTGTTCTACATTTCAGGAATTTTAAAACGTTCCCAATATTTATATGCTTTGTTGCATTGGTGAATTAAAGAGAGTATGTCGGCAGTAAGCCAGGGTACAACGGAAACGGGGCTAGACTTAGTCCTTACTGGAACATGTGTATCAAAAAGATATCCCACCCGATTATTAAAATACTCAATCTGATCATCTGCAGTGCCAAATAAGTAAATATGCCCTCAGTCAACCGCTTGTGCATCTGAAATGAGTTGCTCAACGTTAACTGCCCGAACCGTGGAATGATCCATTAAGGCTTTCTCCATATGAGGATCGCCTCCGATTGCTTAATATGCACTCGTTGGAGGAACGACGTAGAATTGCTGACCTAGTATTTATTCACCAGCTTTTGAACTCGAATATAGATTCTTGCACTCTCGCAGATTTGGTTACTGATAGGCATACCCCGTATTGCTTAAGGATATTGCCTTTACTACATGTTGTCCATTCTCGGTCTAACTATGGTATGCATGAGCCTATTAATCGTAGTAGTGTTTGGACGTGTTTCACTATTTTGTTTACTAATATTTTTCTTTGCATGTTGGTGTGGGAGCCTCATTCACCTCAATATACGTTATATTCTGGTGACTAAGTCAATTGATTCCAGGCTTCTGCCTGTGAAGTGCGCCTTCTGAGTTAGAAGGGTTAATTCGATAAAAAAAATCTCTGTATGTAAACGAAAATGGGGAGTTATTAGTGTTACCGAAGTTATATGTCATGAAGATTAGATCATGTCTCGAGAAAGCAGAAAAATCGATTTGTTTATAGAAAAGAACTGAGTCAGAATCAGCCACAATAAAAAGATTTAAGAGCGTAGCCGAACTATCCGTGAAGTGAGTGGGCAAGGAGTTCACAACACTTAGAGATAATGTGCCAAGCAAAGAACGTAGAGAATTCGTCAAATTATTATTGACTAAGATGTTAGTGTTAAAATCACCTGGAATAATAATGTGTTTATATACTACCCAGTCACAAAAGTATTGGGACACTTGCATTTTTTTTACATTTTCAACTTTGTGGGTATATAAAAAAGTGTTTAATTATAAAAGTAAATTTTGTTATGGTAATAATTACTTTGTTTGTTTTGTTTGAAATTCTTTTCACAGTTACAAAAAATTTAAATAAATAACAAAAAAATAACGAAAATAATGCACAATAGCAGAAAGACAACCGTAGTCATGTTATACGGAAAAAATCCGAAGTATACCTGACAGAATGCTTGAAGCACCCTGTCAAATTTCCAACTTCTGTAATGGTTTTGGGGCTGCATTTCCGGATATGGACACTTTATTGCTGGTGCAATTAACTCCGCAAAATACCAAAATGTACTGGCATAAATACCTCTCCCTCAGTCGCCTGAAGGGAGTTCGTTTTTCAACAGGATGGAGCACCAAGCCATACTTCAAAATCCCGTAAAGCCTGGTTGCAGGGCAATGGAGTACCAACAATGGAGTGGCACGCTAATAGTCCAGATCTTTCCATAATAAAGAATTTATAGGGAGTTATTAAGAAAAGACTTGGGGCGGATCCATCCAGGAGGACTAAAACTGTTCTTCGTGAGAAAATAAAGGAAATTTGGAATTCTTTTACCGCCAAGGATTGTGAAGAGGGAGATTAAGACTTGTTAAAGCAATGCCACTCCATATTAAAGAGGTTGTAAAAGAAAAACGTAATGAAACGAAATGCTGAACATAAAGAAATCTATAGTAAATTTAATTCATTTTTCCTATTTTTCCAATGAATATGTATTATTTTCGTTATTTTGTTGTTATGTATTTGAATTTTTGTAACTGTGAAAAGAATTTTCAACAAAACATATAAAATAATTATTGCTACAACGAAATTTTCTTTTATAAATATTATACAATTTTTTATATACCCACAAAGTTGAAAGTGTGAAAAAAATGCAAGTGTCCCAGTACTTTTGTGGTTGGGTAGTAGATCGCATATGCAAGAAAGATCTTCCTCAAGAGCAAGAAAATCATTGACAGTGGTTGGCTTGTAAACCGTTCCGACAGAACACCTTTTGTTCCCTAAGCAAATTTCAACGAGTATGTATTCGATTGAGGCATATACACCAGATGAAGCAACAACACGACCACGCAAGCCGCTCCTCAGAAACATGGCAACACCACCACCAGCCCTACCCACACGATCATTACGAAAAACCTCATAACAGGGCAGTGAAATCAGATTATCACCACTGAGATATATTATACTGGAGTGACTGGTGCCATGAAATTTCTTCAAGAAAATGGTATCACTTTTCGCTAGTTGTCCCTTTCCGGGTAAGCATCTTTTTTTTCAACATGGTTTTCTTAATTGCGAACGTCATGTCGCCTATTAAATGCTGGCTTTAGAAATAGATGACAATATTCACAATCATCTTACATCTCTTTCTGGGTAAGCATTATCCAGACTAAAACAACCTTTTGTTTATAATTTGTATTCCAGTAATTCCAATGATTTTTACATTTGCCTTACAACAATATAGAAGACTAAAATTAAATATGTCTCTTCGTATATATTTGGTTATTATATTCTACTCTGAATGGCTGCAAATTCACAGTAAACGTTGGAGATTAAAAATTGTTTTCCTCCACTGAAAGTAAAATTGTACCCATATGAGATAGCTTATAAGTCAGTCCAGTTTAATACATGTCAGTAATTATCACTCATATGTGGCTTAAGCCAGGACTCAGAGACACAGATGATGTCTAATGAATTACAAAAGTGTTTCGAAATTCATCAATCTTCAGGTAAAGACTCTGCGCATTGAGATGACAGACCTTAAATCCAGTCTGTTGTTCAAATAAGATCCCAGCGGGGAAGTGAAGCGCTTTTTAAGAGCTTCTGAAGCGCTTCGTAGGAAGGTCAAAGCACTTCCTACAGCCATGTCATTAGAACGAAGCGCTTATATTTTGCTTCTTTGGAAGTGCATTTGAAGCTTGGATTGCAAATGCTTTTGATGTCTTTTTAGCAAATTGAACTTTCTTCCATATTAACCTTTTTAAATGGAGTTTACTGAATCCAGGAGCTATCTGACTCATTCTTTAAATTCTTTTAAGCTAAATTAAACATGTTTTGCCCAAGGAGAATGGTTAAGCGAGGGGTGGGGCAGGCGAGTTACTGTTACCTATAACCTGTGTGTCAGCAGGGGAAGGTTTAATAATTTAAGAAGTCTGTACATTTTTGGGAAACGTTCAGAAACTTTCTCAAAATAAATTTTTCAAATCAATATTTTTACATTCAAAATCGTTTCTTATTTTTTAATAATTATTTTATTAAACTCAATAATAAATTTTTCTTACCTTCCAAAATAAAATAAAACACCAGTTGCGCTACTTATCACTCACAAAAATGAATTACGTTGTGCTTCAGAGCACGTACGGCATTGCATTAAAAATAACTGTGTTATTGCATTATTTCTTTTACGCAAAAAATCAAAACAAAACGAGCACGTGCGTGCTTCCAAAGAGCTTCCAGGAGATATGAATCCGAAGCGTTTCGGTCTTGCTCCTTTTGGAAGCGTTTGACTTATTTCCTGCTGGGATCCTCAGTAAAATCCGTGTATTGTTCAGACAACCAGAGATGGATGCACTAGAATCTAAATTATCCATAATCAAGTCAAATAAAATAATACATAAGCAATGTAGTAAGTAGCAAATAAGGAAAGATATTGAATAAAAGTAAACAATAACAAATACCAAAATAACTGGTCGATTGAATTCAAACAGTAAACATAAACAGATAATTATAGTAACAAGGGAAAAAAAGAAAAGACAAATTTCAATATCAATGTCATTGCTGGTTGTGCTCAGGACCGTGCGCAGGATTTGCTCCGGGGGGGGGGGGGGGGGGGGATGTTATATTTAACTTTAGGATATTTTTTTAGTATTTCAATAAAAATTTTCCTAATCAAGAATTATAGAACATTTTAACCTAACTTTATAACGCGTGGACCTATTTCGATGGTTCTTTTGCTGTTGTATAGAGTGTGATCCCCCATTGCCAATACGAGAATAATTTGGTCCTATGGTGGGGGTTGGGGAGGAGATAGGAGTAAGGCCATTTATAAAAGGATTCACAGATCAAGCGATCAAGCGTGCTGCTCTGATGGTGTTGTCCATGATTTGGAAATGTATCAAGGAAAAGGCACAAAGTTTGGTTCCGGAAATTTTGGGTTTTGTGCCGATATTGTATTAAGCCTATGTGAAACTGTTGAAAGCAAAAACCACAAATTAATGTTCGATAATTATTATTTTTGTACTCTTCCATTTTTAAGAAGAATTAAAAATATTGGGTTTGAATGATCATGGTTGACAGTGTTCACAAATGCAGTCGGAGGCATCATGATTCACTAACAATTGATTCACATCCTTCACTTAAGCAGATTCTCCGCATGAACAGTCAAAATAACAACACTGTAAGTACTTTTGTTTTAATCAAATTTTGCAGCACACGCGATAGAAATATTATTTTGATAGCGGTATCACAAAAAAATAGTTTTTTAAAAAAAAAGTAGAACCGACTTGACAAAAAGCGCTAAAAAGCATAAAATAATTTTTAATCTTATATCTATTACGACATTTTGAAGTCGGGGCAAATTAAACAAATAAAACAACTACAGAACGACAATTGAAAATAATACATAATACTACCTGAACGTTTCAGCTCATGGGATCATAAGAAAGGATGATTAAATACTTTTGTTGTAGTTGTTTGGTTAGTTTGATTTGCACCGACTTAAAAATGTCGTAATCTATCGACATTTTACATCCGCCCATTTTCATCTCTTTCTGCTACAATGGTTCTAATATTGCTGATCCCAACGTACGTTCCTGACTTTAAAAGGGATCTCTGATCTTTCAAACAGGATCCTTGCAATCGATTTTCCATCTCTTTTTTATGATAGCGATATCGACGGTTGTGTTTCCGTGTTTTATGATAGGATCTGTTTAATTCGTGTGTACCACTCAAACGGTCGAGATCATCCTGTCATTCTCCCCCGTGGTATACTAGAGAACTAAGGAGCTTTAAAAATAAAAAAAATAGATTTTGGAAAACCTACTTACGCTGTAGAAGCTGTAATGTGAGCCTTTTTACTTCACATTTATAAATCAATCCGCGCCATCTCTGAGATTGGTGGCGCAGCACTCCTACTGCACTTCATTTTCTTTGCGAACGCACCTTCAGTAAAAATGAACGAGTCTTGTTCTTGTACTTCTGAGGTTGGTGCCCCTGCTTCTGCCACTGAACGGATGTGACACTTCTATCAAGAAAAGCACATTCGTTCGGTGACATCAAGCTGCAGGAGCCAACATTTTCAGAGGTGAGTAGGATTGATTTATTAAATGGCCGCTCTCAAATATATCTATGCCATCCTGGCAGTGATAATTAAGTAATTGTGTAAATTTTCACCCACAGTTAGTTACATAACGAAAAAATAAATATCGGAGGAGAAAAACACGATTTTCTCGGTGGCAGAAATTTCGAGCAATTAATGGCAAGAAAATGCTGTAGTATTTACATCTGATCCTCCTTCTCGCCGAAGCACCAGCAATATCGGTAATTTTTACATTTTTTTTGAGAATGTACCCACGAAATCTCGTTTCCTTCTCCAGCCTGTAAGGAATCGCCACAATCGAAGATCCAGGTAATAGGGCCACCGACAGACAGTCCCTGTCTTTATTTTTCCTCCACTCCAGCACCGACCTCTAGGCCCCGCTAGGGCCCACTATCAAGGCAGGAGCAATGGTGATCACTCGCAGGCAGGCTCTGATTTGGTCATCCGAAAAAAAACCACCCAAAACCAGTAAAATCGTTCAAGGATTGATTCCATGTTAAAGCTGACTAGTTGGAAAGCCAGATAAGTACCAGCAAAATTTAAAGTATATAGTTTTTAAGATATTAGTGAGTGCCAGTTTCTCCAGCGTCAAGCTAATATTCCTGTGCAAATGAATTTTAAATGATAATTGTAATCGGGATCGCAAATTTTGAAGCCACGACAAATGAATGTTGTTTTTATGCTTATAGGATTATATTCTTAACGCAATTTAGTGTTTATTACATTCCCTTGTTGAATTTGGAACCGAACGCAAAGAAAAAAAAAAGGTTCATAAGTTGCGAATATAGAACAAAAATATTCAGATATCGAGACTAAAACGAGAAAATTTATAAAGACGCATTTGTATTATATCTCTCCGGATTGTCCAGAATTCAATAGATTAGTCAACCTTCCCTTAAATTCGTCATTTGAAATTATTCCAAATTTAAGGTGTGCTGACAAATATTTTCCTCAAATTAGTCATAAACAGTGAGCACACAAATATATGAAATAATCGTTCTTGAAATTGATTCGCGTTTAAACTGTATCCTTATTAAAAGCATAGGTTGTTGATTTGCTTGTTTAAGAATGACAACATGTTCATGTTTTTTTATTAAATTTTGTTGCACAACAACAACAATATTATATTTATATATTATAGTTTTAAGTAACTAAGTAACTTCCTCTACCATAAATACTAGTGCTATTCCTAAGGGATTAGAGAGAAAGAAGGTGCCATGAATTTTAGATAAAGTAATTCATGAAACGATATAAAATCGGAAACGAAAAAGGAAATAATTAGACCAGTTACTCAGATCTCGACACTGAACATTAATTTAGTAGCTTATGAGTTGTAATTTTTTTTTGTAATACTTCGAAACTAATTTAACTACGAAGCGAGAGCCAGTTTGAATAAATTTTGGTTAGACATAACGCTTAAACGGAATCAGAAATGTTCGGATAGAGATCAACTCTATTTCGTTTGTGGCCAGATATTAATAAAGATGTTGTTACGATTCATTCTAATCCTATCCATGTATTCAAAGTACTTTAATTCTTAGTGAAATTTAGTTGAATTACTCAATACTTTTTTAGGCAATTTACCCAGGTAGTTAGGTTGTGCACAATCTAGTTGCAGGGTCTGAATACACATACACGAGAGAATCTAGTTATACACATATGATCAGCTAGACATAGTAATGGTCCCTTCAACAGTAACTCAATTTGTCACTTCTTGCGAATAATATAATAGTAATAAAGTTATCGTTTTCTTGGCAGTATTAAATTTTAATTCAGTCCAAAGATTCATGGCATTAATTCAACCTACAGTTCGGTAGTTGTTTTTGTTTACTTAGGTAAGAGGCTATTAATTATCAGGCCATAAGCGTTATTGTAGTTATTTGATTCTCAGGACTATGAAGATTATTTTATAGTAAACGCTAGGTCATAGTCTTGAATATGAAGATAGATTAAGTCAATGATGTGAACCTATTTTATTTAAGTAGGATGTATTCTTCTAAGGGATATTTTTTTTGTTTGATTAATTAAAATTGTTTAATATGGATTTCTAATCTGTTTTAATTTCAGGAACAACAACGAAGCTTCTTGTCCTCCTTGCATCCCTCATCCCCTTTCCCACTCTCTCCCCATGTTTATAATTTGATTTAATTTGACTTTTATTTTCCTGTTTCAGCACTCTTTCTAGGTTGGGCCTGTACCCTAGCCAGGTACAGGGATAGAGTGGGTTGTAGCCTGAACTGTCAGTATATGGGGGTAGATTTTTGTGTGTGCGATTTTCATGACAGTTCAGCGCGGCTAGGAACAACTGGTGACACCCGACCTGTTGTTCCTCCTTCAAGTTTCTGTTTTCTCGTTTTTCTTCTTTGTTGTGGCAGACCTGAAGAAAGGATACCACAACCTTTCTTCGCCACAGGCACGCGAACTTCTGTTTGCGATGTGTGATTAGATGTCCAAGAACCCTGACCCCATACCGACGAGCTAGGACGTGCTGCCAGCTAGCGCGTGCCACTTGGACATCTCGCAGCAACTTCACATTGCTAAACATGCGCACACATTACAAAGCACGTCAGCTTATTGTGATTTCGTTTATTGTCATGACAGCTTTTTAGCGTTATCTTCATCTTAATACAGGGAATACCTTGATAATGTTCGTGATAACTTGCATATATAAGTTGCGAATATAGAACAAAAATATTCAGATATCGAGACTAAAACGAGAAAATTTATAAAGACGCATTTGTATTATATCTCTCCGGATTGTCCAGAATTCAATAGATTAGTCAACCTTCCTTTAAATTCGTGATTTGAAATTATTCCAAATTTAAGGTGTGCTGACAAATATTCTATCTTTTTTAAATTTGTAAATATGAAGAAGAAAACTGATAATTATTCATTAACAATGTAGTACAATGGATCCTCTAAATTTGCGTTGTTTTTTTTAGGGTGCCTTTTCATCAGGTAATTTTGTGCCTCCCCTGGAAGAGTTTGGTCATATCCTAGATCGTCCCGCTGCCTCCATTACTTTGCCCATTATATCTCGTGATATTATCATGGATGATATCAAACTTAAACTGGACTTTTCTTCTGCTCCTGATGGTGTTCCACCTGCATTCTTGAGATCCTGCTCTGACTCCTTATTCACTAAACTGGAACTCATCTTCAACAAATCTCTTCAGGCCGGTAGATTTCTTACGTTATGGAAGAGCTTCTCTATAATTCTTGTTTATAAAGAGGGGCATAAAAACTTAATAACAAATTATAGGCCAATCGCGAAGCTTTCCTGCATACTCAAGTTGTTCGAATTTGTTATATATTCACAGCTTGTTGGACAGTGTAAGGGGTTAATCTCATCTAATCATCATGGCGTTCTGCCTGGTAGATCGACGACAACTAACCTGCAGGAATTTACATTCCACATTATCTCTGCCTTCCAACAAGATCTCCAAACTGACTGCGTCTACACCGACTTTAGCAAGGCATGTAATAAGCTCCCTTACTCTGTGATTATGCTTAAACTTGAAAGGTTGGGTTTTCCGCCTTTATTGCTCGACTGGATCTGCTCTTACTTAAAAGATAGGACATACCGAGTATCTTTCCGTAATACTTTATCCAGAGTCGTTAGGGCTTCATCTGGCGTACCGCAGGGTAGCCATTTGGGTTGCTGTTTATTCTTGCCATTGACGACATTGTCCCTCTGATTAAGCACTCCAAAGTTATAATCTACGCAGACGATATGAAGATTTTCTCATGCGGTAGAAACAGTTCTGATTCTTTCTGCATTCAGGATGATTTAAAGACATTCAGGAACTGGTGTGGATCTAATAGCCTGCAGCTTAACTTGGATAAATGTGAAGTTGTGTCATGCTCTAGGAACCAAAATCAGCTCATCTTTGATTATACTTTTTGTCGGGTACAGTCCTTCCGTGGAATGATCTACTCAGGCCTCCTCCTTATGTTGATCGCCTCCGGTTGCTTAATACGCACTCGTTGGAAGAACGACGTAGAGTTGCTGCCCTAGTCTTTATTCACCAGTTTTTGAACTTGAACATAGATGTTTGCACTCTCGCAAGTATGGTTTCTTATAGGTATACCCCGTATAGCTTAAGGAGATTGCCTTTACTGCATGTTGTTCATTCTCCAACATGCCATGGGTCCCGGGTTCGAGACCAGATGACCCCGTGAGCTTTTATTAAATAAATTAAAATAATACACTCCGTCTCTGGGCTTTTGTCTAGCTCGCAGCAATACAAAAACATGACTAAAGTTTCCTCACTTCCCTTACCCTAATTCCCTTCCGGCCAAAATCATGCTAACGCATCAAAGGGTTGTCCCCTAGGATTTGGCCACATCGTATAAAAAAAAATATAGTATGCATGAGCCTATACATTACATGTGAAAAGCCGTGAATATGTGCCCTGTTTTTGATCTGACTCTTACTAAGGCTGAAGCGTTCTCTGTTGTCCGCGCACCGCTGATTGTTGTTTTTTTTTCTTTATTTTTGGCAAATTGATGTGGGAGCCTCATTCGCGTCAATATATTGTTATATTCTTGCGAATATGTCAATTTTAGGCTACTCCCTGAGAAGTGCGCCTTCTGAGTTAGAAGGGTTAATTCTATAGCTAACACGATGGAACACCAGCACATACTGCTAACATTGTAAAAGCAATACTAAATGAAAAATTTAGAAATCACTGGATTGGACACCGATTCCGTGGAATGCAGCGACGAAAATACCGAAGAGGCTGGCTAGAAAGCACTTTAAACAGGGAATTAGAAGATTATTATCATGCAACGAAAGTGGTGAGAGGACATTTTCAACAGCTTTAGTAACATTAAATTGTTATTACTTTGGAATTCAATAAAAATCATTTAAGGATTAGTTTGAGTTTAATTCTGGACATGTTGCACCTTTTCGGAAAGGTAATGAGATTGGAAATTTTATAAAAATCTTGAATATTTAGTAATTTCAAAACTTTTTTTCACTTTTGGGAGCGACTTCAGGTGCAATGGTTGGAGTTAGATCAACATTGATGAGAATTTTCAAAAGGTCATTGGGATAGTAGGTATTTTAGCGTATGTTCGATGTCGCTGCATTGATTAGAGCAAAAAGATGAAAATAAAAGTGTTATATGTGGACCCCCCCCCCCCCCCGTGCAATTTTTTGTTGGCCTTAAGTGAGATCTATCACCCTTTTTATTTAGAAATAGAGACTAATACTATCAAACCAACCTATGGCTTATGCGGTTTTGCTATGAGCATACCTGAAAATAATAAAATTTATATAGTAAAACTGGATCACCGAGTATATACCCCCATAAACTACAAATCTTTAAAGAAATTCAGAAAAAAACAGACATTACTTATTACAAAATATTTATTTAAACTGAATGGACTATCTCTTCTTTTTTGCTTTTCTCCTACTTCTATCTTCACTTGAGTCTGAAGTGCCCGAATGATCGGAACTGTCTGAAGATGATGATGAGTGTCGTCTTTTTTTCTTCTTCGATTTCTTTTCCTTCTTCGCCTTCTTAGATTTTTTCTCCTTCTTCTTTTTCTCTTTTTTTACTCTAACTTTCTTTTCAAGCGGTTCAGCTTTCAAACGATCTCTGTTGATTTCACTCGTAGATGTAGATGCAATCGGTTCGGTTTTAATATTTTCAGAAGGAATCTGTGCTTTCGGTGCGCAACCCTCCATATAAAGTTTCTTTGTTTCTTCATCTGTCTTTTCATTTTCCTTGGGAACTTTATAGTCCGCAACATGGTCCACTCGAAGGGATCTGCCTAAAACCTAAAGATAATTAATTTATATTTCATATCCCACAAAAAATCAACTTGGACTTACCTTAATTCCATTCAGATTGTCCACTGACAAGATTGTTGAACGCTGGTCTTCGAAACAAATAAAACAATATCCTTTTTGCTTTCCTGTTTTCTTATCTCTGATTAAATTAATGTTGACTATTTCTCCATATTGTGAGAAAATACAAATAACGTCTCCTTCTGTTAAATCGTAAGGTAAGCCTCCAACAAATATCCAGGCACTATCCTTGTACATGTCATGCCATGAAGTTTTACTCTCCCGCTTCAGTTCTTGCTCGCTTAACTTGATCACATTTTTCATATTCCTGTAAAATATATACTCTTAAGTAGGTGTACAATAGTAATTGAATTTATATTTACGTTAAAGGATTCATTTTTGTTTAATTATTTTTCCATGCGCAAGTAAAAAAACGTTTTGTTTACGTAAAGTGTACTGTCAATTAGAACTGTCAGTCGTTTTCGGTTGTCAACTTGCTATAAATTAATTCAGGGTTGAATTCAAATTGTATAACTTCTACTGACATCTATATGTAAAACATAAAACAAAACTTCATTGTAAGTCAAAATAATAGTAAATCCAAACAAATTATATTTGAAAAAAAAACATCTTACACATTCTTCAAATAAATTTTTAATTAATTTCAACTTAAATTATTACTCAAATAACCTTCATAGCATAGAAAATTAAGATAATCAAATTAAAATTAAATTTTTACATTGTGAATTATAGGAATAACGTCAATAAAAGTCAGCTGACCTAGTAGCGGATTGACAATTTTCTCGTGATCAAAATCGTCAGGGTTTTCATTAGCGAAAATGGCTTTACACTCAGCAATAAAAGGAAAACTTATTTCCGTCATCGGGGATGAGGTAGGAATAACAATTTTGCCTTAAAATGAACTATAATATTATCTGTTCAGGACACTTGCGTTGGATTTTTGCTTGGTGGAATCGGGGAGATCAACAAGAATCGACACCCAAATTTTATGGTCGTGGATAAAAGTATTTCTTTTCTTTAATAATAAAAATAATGTAATCGTATAACAATTAAATTCGATAGATACGGCTGTAAGTGAAATTGAAGATTGCTTCAAACGCTTTCTGAAAAGGGACGACATCGATATTATCTTGATTAACCAAAACTATGCCGAGTTAATTCGTCACGTTATCGATGCGCACACCTCTCCAATTCCTGCAGTTCTAGAAATTCCTTCCAAGGACCATCCTTACGATGCTACAAAAGATTCTATATTAAGACGAGCAAAGGTATGTAGAGATTTTAACGCATATTAGGTTTAAATGTTTTCAATTTATTACTTCTTGCAGGGTATGTTCAATCCGGACGATCTTGTTTCTTCTCGTGGTTGAAAGGTGCAATATTATGTTGTAAAGTTGTAAAATGTGTTTTATGTAGGCATTAAAGTGAACCAGTAACAATTTTTCTTCATTCCATAAATGTATAAAATCATGATAATTATACATTTCTCAGTATTTATTTGTGCTCAAATTTTATTTCAATGATTTTATGTAGCATTGATAGGAGCTTCCTTCCGTTCTCTAGTTCCTGTAATTCCTTGTGGCTGGCGAAGAACTTCATCCGTATCGACGACAAAGATTGGAAGTGGACATAAAATTTCTGATAGATTTAGATCCAGCGACCTTATTATGCAACCCCAAACCAAACGGTCTTTGAGCCTAATCTGTAAAAAATAGGGTAACTTCCGCGGCAATTCTAACTTGCGACGGTAGTGTGAAAAAGCTAGCGCTTATTCCTTACAACATCAACGATCCTTCTGATGAAAACCTACAAAAAGTTGGCGGGCAGGTCTACTTGAAAGATAGATTAATTGAATTAGCATTGATAATATCTCTTTACATTTTCCTTAATTTTTCTCTTTATTTTCGTTTCTTCTCCAATCCGTCAAATCAGCCACTTTACTTTGATGGAACTACTATACAAAGAGTTGCAGATACAGGCACACCTCAAGGAAGAATCCGCTCTGCTTGTTGAATCTGGCCCTCAATGATTCCGTCCATAAGATTATCGCCTACGCTGATGACATTGGCCGTGGTACGTTCGGACAAGCACCCTTATACCTTGGCTGAGGTGTTGCGACATGCTCTTTCTAAAGTATCGGCTGCGGCCTGGGCATAAACCTCCTTTCCCAACACTAAATGGGGTCAGACTGAAACGAGGTGACCAGGTTAAATATCTAGGCATTGTTCTGGATAGGCGGCTTTGAAAACCTAAAATCTAAGGAAGAGTACGTAAAGATATAGAAGCGCTGTTCTCTTGTAAAAAGGCTACAGGTAAGATGAGACATGGAGCCTGCATTGTGTACTGGCTCTACGTTAGTATTATACGACCTATAATCACATATGGGGTGGTTGTATGGTGTATAAAGTAACCTACCAGAAAGAAAATGTTCAGGTGATAACAGCACTACTGATTACAGCTGCACTCGGAACTACACCCTATAAAACCGCCCAACACCATTCTACACCTACCAGTGAATTTTTTCAGCAAGTAAACCGCATCGTCTTCTGCCATAAAGCTCAATTCAGTCCAGACTTGAACGCTACCAACTACGGACACTCTAAATTTCTGGACGGTTAATACTGACTATATCAGACTCAAGCCTTTCTTCGACGCTAAATTTGATCCTTCTTTTCCCACCAGGTCGGAATGTAAGGATGGCTCCTTTCAACGAGGTGAGTCAGTGCATTTATACGCTGATGGTACCAATTGAATTGTCTGAAGAACAACGCTGGCTACGGAAGATACATGTATCTTCTAAGATAGTCAGTCTGCTAGAAAATCTCTCACGGAAGTATACACGACTTTCAATACCCTCAAATAATGTCGCTCAACTGAACAACATGACTGAGCGTCGAGGGGCATATAAAAAAAGTAACCTAACAAAGCTGATCCTTCACGTAAAGTCTCAACAAGTGAAAATCAATAAACTCAAACCGATTATTAAGAGAAGAGACAGGTTGCTGGAGAATGGACGGACGAGTTGAATCCTTCTAGGATACGGTGATCCTCATCTGGATATTCTCAAGTGTATCCAAGTAACTAATGCGGGAGGAGATAACCTCTTGAAAAATCCCCCTAACTCCAAGGGAGTCTGCAGTGCTGTCGTCCCCTCTGCAGGACCTCGGGCGCTTCTGTGGGAGTGGAGGTGGATTGTATGCTAGACACAACAGTAGCAGCTTTGGGAAAATTACCTTTCGAAAGTTCTGTGGCGGCTATGGAGGCTGGCTCCCACGTGCCGGCTGAAACGGCTGTAGCAATCCTGGAAGAGGGTGCCATTGGCAAAATAATAATTAGCACTTTCTCAGGTGCGGCGGTGCAGAGACGGTATACTCTAACGAGTTGGCTACCTCCGTGATACACACACCAGTAGAAGATGCAGATCTGCCTTCCTAAGGGTTAGCTGCGGTTAATCCGGAGGGGGTTCCTTGTCCTGGCTCTGAACTAAAGATTTACGGCCGTAGGCAGAGAAGGGGTGAAGGTTGTAATTAACGCATGGACCAAGGAGGAACACTGGAGACGGTGGGAAAACATGGATTTATGCAAATAGGCTAGGATTCTAGCAGTGACCCAGGAAACCGAGGTAAGTGGCGACAGTGGGATAACTGGATACTCAGTTGCCCCTACTAAGGGAGACTGGGAGGGTACGAAAAGGGACCCGATTTTATGTGGTCTGTTTCGCGACCCTACCTACTTCCCTCCTTATCCTGCCAGACTTAGTCTGATTTCCCTTGACACACTTGAAAAGAGACGCAAGGTCTCCAAAATTGTTTTTTTATATGGTGTTGCAGGGGTCAATCAATTCTGGAGAATTACTCAACGACGTGAGCATTTCCGTCCCGGCCCGGACCTTGAGGAATCGTGACTTCCTCCATGTGTCTCGCCACCGAACCTTATATGGTATGCACGAGCCCATAGCCTCTATGTCCCGGCTATTCAACGAGTTTTCGGCCCACATCGAGTTCGGACGTTCCAGGTTGCAGCTCAAAGTGCAACTTAAGCAAATCGTTGAACTCTGATTATTATTTTTATCTTAGGTATAAGTTGTTATATGTATGTATCACATTTGTAGTAGCCAGCTTTGGCAAATCTTCTTTATAAATAAATAAATAATCCCCAGAGAGGTGTTTTTAGTGAGTAAGAATCTCACACTACCGGAGGGCACGGGCTGTCTGGTGTCTTTTGGAAGATTTTCACCTCCCGCTAAAAATACTCGTGCATACTATAATTTCTGCAGTGGTGGGGAATATGCAGAAACCATTGGCTCCTCAAGGGGCGAGCAGGAATCGATAAATACAGAGCCCCAAGTAGTTCGGGAACTTAACCCCGCCCTGTAAGCAATCGAAGGCAAAAACAATTCTGGAGCTACCGCGTCTACTTTCAAAGGAGTCCAGGAGGCAGCCGAAAAGGAAGGTCACGAAGGGCAAATCTTACGAATCTACGCTGTACAGCTTCAAGGCAATTAATATGAGTCGCATAAAACGGGAGACCACATACGTCTAAGTCAGGGTTTAATAGTGCACAGTCATTCACACTTGAATTAACACGGAAAATGTTGGCGTCATCAGCGTAGCATAGAATTCTCGAATTAGGGTGAATTAAGAATACATCACTAATGTAAATGATAAAAAGCAATGGTCCTAGATGGCTACCTAGAGGAACACCGGAGTTGGTACAGATATCGTTAGAAAGTGCACCTTGAAATAGAACACGTTACGTGCGATCAGACAGATATGAACGAATCCAATTAACGAAAATTGATAGAAACCCTAGAAAAGATAACTTACGATCAAGAACACTGTGGTTAATTCTAAAAAAAAGCCTTGCTAAAATCCATGAAAATGCAGTAGATTTGCTTGCCAGTTTTAATAGCATAAATACAGCAATTACCTTTCAAGAAGCCATGCTGAAAGGTATTCAGAAAAGTTTCGCAGTGAAAGTTAAGAACACTGCACACCAGAGCTTCAAAAATTTTACTAATACAACATAAATTGGCAATTGGGCGATAATTTGATATGTCACATTTCCTCCCCTTCTTATGTAGAAGAATGATGACAGATAGTTTCCAGGGTTTCGGAAAACCACCCCAACAAATAGATAAGTTAATTAAATGGCAAAGTATAGAAACTAAGGGCATGGGACATTTTTTTACAAAGCAAGCAGGGATACCATCAGGACCACACGAAAAAATATCAGACAAACCAGAAATATGCTTTAGGACGGCATCCTTGTCAAACACTAGGTCTTCGGTTTCAAGAATGGTCTGCGCAAGCCTCGTCAAACGAGTAAAATCCTTATCACAGTCTGTAGCCAAAAAAGTCGCCAAATAGGTTGGCAATCGTCAGAGGATCCATACTCAACGTCACCAAAACTCAACACAGAGGGATAGCCACAACTACGCTTAAAGTTTACGAACCTCCAGAACTGTCTAGGCTCAACAGGCAAAGTCGATTTAATTCTCTCCAAATAGGCACAATAAGATATATCAAGTGCAGAGCAAAATTAACTCCTTGAGGAAAAAACCGCTTTCAAGCTTTATTCTTTAGATTCTTTAAGTGCTTCACGGAACTATTAAGGGGGGCAGTACAAAAAATTGCATGTTTTTTATGAGTTTTTAATAGATTTTTTTGTTGCACAGACTGGGGGACCCCACCCTGACGGCTCTAAAAAACGGTAATTTTCACGAATTTTTTTAAGGGTTAAAAAGCAACCGAATCATTTGTGGTTTTATGGTATTTTCAACTGTATTAAAAAACTTCTTTGAAAAATATTAATATTTGAAGCGGTGGTAGCCTTAGGCGTCAGAGATATGCAAAAAAGGCACTTTGAATAGTCCCAAGCGCGAACAGTCCTGAAATAAGGTACAACGAAATCTTTTAGATTTCTTTAAACTATATTAGACTGACTATCGTGTAGCGCAGGATTTTTTTTAAATTCAAAAAAATTACAAAAATGGCGGCAGTTTGAAAAAAGGTTCCATTTTTCGTGAAAAAAATGGTATAAAATTGTTTATAAAAAATCTAAAAATTAAAAAGATAGAGAAAACAGTTTTAGACATTGTCGAAAAAGATTGAATCGATTTCATTGAATGGTTCCGAGAAGAACTAGAACTCAGCTTAAAAAATGTGGTGTCGAGTTGGTAGATTTTTTCAAACCTTTAAAGTGGGGTCCTCCCTTAAACAATGGCAAATTAATTTTACATCTTTTGATAACTGACTAACAACATATTAAAATTTCAGCCATACTGAAATTCTTTAAAAATATTTTTTTTTAATTACAAAAAAGTATCTGGCACAGCGTTATCAACAACGAAAGTGTCTGGCAATAATAAATTTTTGTTGCTGCAAATTAATAAAAACCAATGAAAAAATTATAATGTACCTAAAATTATTTTAAAATTAATATTTGTACCTGTATTAGTGTTACGCTCCCAGGTAAACGCAACGTCTCCCGCCTGCCAGACTGTCCCCATGCCTGCCCGCGATAGTGAAAGAGAGCGGATATCAAAAAAAAACCAGCCGATGCGTTACTACTTCATTTTGAAATGCTTAACAACAAAGTCGACAAATATTTGCTGTTATTTACAGTGGAATAATATTGTTTAAGCAAATAATGGATATTGAAAAGGAAAAACGCGAAAATTGGACAAAAGAAGAGACAGGAAATTCAAATAAGATACAATTTGTCAGCTAGCAAAGTTTTAACACGAACGGACTAAACGTAGCCGGATTAGTATTACGTAAATCGACTTTCGTAAAACTAGTCCTAAATTCCTACAGTCTAAATAGGCTCATTGTTTACTTACCTGTTATCGCCAAGTTGAGCAAAAACAAGCGGCACCGCCGTACCATCCTTTTCTCGAAGCAGTTCAGGCCATTTTCGACCTCCCATATAACTTCGTTGTGGATAAAACTAGAAGCCTGAATTTTCAGTAACCAAGCAGGCATTGTATATTTCAAATTTCATTGAACCAGTAGTTTAAGAATTATAACTAATCAAAGTTTCTTAATTTGGTCATAAATCATGTGTATAAATCAAAGAAAAACTAAAATATTTTGCAATTTCGGTCCAGTTTTCTAGATACACCAACTGCATAAATAACTTTGTAATCTCATATAAATATAGGGCCCCAGATTAATTAATACATTTGCAGTGAATGAATCAGTGTACCTGTATACGTATAAATAATAATGGAATAATAAGGGTAGATAGGTACCTAGATATAATTATGTTCAAAGGTAACTTGTAATAAAATGGTCAAAACTTGTAAAATGGTCAACGGAATGAAAAAGCAAGAATGAGACATAGAAAAAAATAAAATAATGGGTTAAGTAATTTATTAATTTAAAAAAACTTTGAGTGCGGCAGTGAGTGCCGTACATTAGTTCAATTAATCCTCTGCTAAGCTTGATGTTGTAATTAATTTTCTGTTAGGTACATTGACAGTGTTTATAGTGAATGAGAGATAACAATTTTACATAAGGATTAACTTTAACCGAAATAAAACTTACAGCTGTAGATAGCATAGATTGCCTCAGATACCTAACAAAAAGAGCTCGTGAATGCATAAAAAAATATGAAGACGATGCTTCTATGACTGCAGGCCTGGAAGAGAACATAATTATAAAAATAGGAGCAAAAGTCATGTTGAGGCGAAATATTGACGTGAGTCTTGGTTTAGTTAATGGTTCTATCGGTATAGTGCAAAGAGTAAAGGTTGATCCGGAAAATACAAAAATAATTAAGAAAATATACATTACATTTAAAAAAGAACATGTTTACGAGCTTAATCCGGTCAAAACTAAATTTGAAATTATTAATAGAGCTTATGTTCATCGCGAACAGTTTCCCCATATGTATAGCCTATGCTATAACTATACACAAATTTCAGGGCCTAAGTCTAAATAATGCGCTGATGGATATCGGTTCTGCAGTATTCACATCCGGTCAAGCTTACGTGGCACTTTCGAGAGTTACAAGTCTGGACGGCTTACATCTAATTAATGTCGACTTTAGAAGTATTAAAGCGCAGGAATCCTCAATTTGTGAATACACTAGACTAAGAAGCATTTACCGTCCAGACTTGTCAAAAATCGTAACATAGCTTTCTTCCGAAAAGGCAAACTTAGGCCTTTCAAATTACTCGAAGAATCAAAAGATTATCAGTAAGCATTTCAAAATATTGTTACCGATGACGAAGAAATACTTGAGCGTACATTTGTCATCTTAGAGAAATTTGTTTGTAATGATGTTAGATTTTATATACATATTTTGTAATAATTATCGATCTAAAAATTTCGACGACAGTTTTCAAAAAAAAATTTAGATATTTCGACTCATCAAATGTACCGTCTTGTAAAGCTAAATTACGACAGCACTTATTATGAGTACGTTACGTGACAATATTTTGGAGAATTGCTCCACTTGAAATCTCCTACATCCTTGTCACCACTTAATGCTAAATATATTAATTTTAATGTCATGCTGTATATTTTTCGGCTTCTTCTTCTTGTTTGCAACTATCTCTCTTTTACTACCTGCATATCATCACAATACTTGCACAGACTGGGGGACGCCACCCGGCTCTAAAAAACAGCAATTTTCACGAATTTGTTTAAGGGTTAAAAAACAACCGAATCATTTGTGGTTTTATGCTATATCATTGCAGGTATTTTCAACTGTATTACAAAACTTCTTTGAAAAATATTAATATTTGAAGCGGTGGTAGCCTTAGGCGTCAGAGATATGCAAAAAAGGCACTTTGAATAGTCCCAAGCGCGAACAGTCCTGAAATAAGGTACAACGAAATCTTTTAGATTTCTTTAAACTATATTAGACTGACTATCGTGTAGCGCAGGATTTTTTTTAAATTCAAAAAAATTACAAAAATGGCGGCAGTTTGAAAAAAGGTTCCATTTTTCGTGAAAAAAATGGTATAAAATTGTTTATAAAAAATCTAAAAATTAAAAAGATAGAGAAAACAGTTTTAGACATTGTCGAAAAAGATTGAATCGATTTCATTGAATGGTTCCGAGAAGAACTAGAACTCAGCTTAAAAAATGTGGTGTCGAGTTGGTAGATTTTTTCAAACCTTTAAAGTGGGGTCCTCCCTTAAACAATGGCAAATTAATTTTACATCTTTTGATAACTGACTAACAACATATTAAAATTTCAGCCATACTGAAATTCTTTAAAAATATTTTTTTTTAATTACAAAAAAGTATCTGGCACAGCGTTATCAACAACGAAAGTGTCTGGCAATAATAAATTTTTGTTGCTGCAAATTAATAAAAACCAATGAAAAAATTATAATGTACCTAAAATTATTTTAAAATTAATATTTTTACCTGTATTAGTGTTACGCTCCCAGGTAAACGCAACGTCTCCCGCCTGCCAGACTGTTAACATGCCTGCCCGCGATAGTGAAATAGAGCGGATATCAAAAAACCACCCGACCTGAAATTCTCTGTCGAAAACGTTGCCAGCTTTTATACTATAGTCCTTATTGAAGTCATCATCTGATGCGTTACTACTTCATTTTGAAATGCTTAACAACAAAGTCGACAAATATTTGCTGTTATTTACAGTGGAATAATATTGTTTAAGCAAATAATGGATATTGAAAAGGAAAAACGCGAAAATAGGACAAAAGCAGAGACAGGAAATTCAAATAAGATACAATTTGTCAGCTAGCAAAGTTTAAACACGAGCGGACTAAACGTAGCCAGATTAGCAAACTAGTCCTAAATTCCTACGGTCTAAATAGGCTCATTGTCTACTTACCTCTAATTTCACTTTCTTCAAGTCAATTAACTAGGTATGTTTTATATTTCAAATTGGAACTGAATTTGCTCAGCGTCAGCATTAATAACGTTTACATGAAGTGCAATGAACTTTTTTCCGACCCACATTGACTTGCGCTGAAGAAATCCCAATAATGACCTAGCAATAATTATTTGTCATTAGTCGTAAGTAAATAATTTTATATAAATTTACGTTCAATAAGGAAATTTCTCTCTCTCTTGTAAGTTTGTTAATCGCAAAGGTAGCAGGGGTTTTCATTTAGTTAACCTTTTCTCTCGTACAGCTTTATCATCTCAAACTGGTGTAGTGGTTTATGCACTACTTGCACCCAATAATAAAGTGAAGGAATAAGAATCTTGGATTTGAATATACAGTAAGGTCGAGAACTTTACAAGATCCATTACTAATCTGTCTGTCATTGAGGAGCTCTTTGAAACAATAATGTGTGATGTCCAAAGTTTTCACTGCAAACCGTTTTTGGGGTCCTTTCAGCATGGTTTCATCGAAGGAAACCACTAGCAAACTTGTAGAATTCTCAAACTACTGTATTTCTTAAACTTCTTACTTTAGTGTCATCTGTATTGTATTTTTATTTGTACTTTTTTCTTTTCATTTTCTGTTTGTTAGTAATCAGCCTTGATGAAACTGACTGAGCGGGTTGCTTAATAATAAATCATTCTTTCGAGACTTTAAAGTGTTTGCACTTTGAAAATTAACAGGCTTAGTCGGTAAGTCTATCACAATTTTGAAACACCTGGTAAGTATAGTATGATATTTTCAATAATACCGTCACCACAATAATTCAATTTCATTCATTTACAACAATTAAGAAAAACAACTCTTTAAAATTATCATAGTTTTTGAGCTCATGGTTAATTAATTATAAATAAAAATATCAGCATTAAAAGTAAAAACTATTTGTTTTTATATAATACTACAAACATGAATATTTTTATTTTGTGATAACAATCAAACAGTTTTTTTCCTCCTGTAAAATTTGGTTTCTAAATCTAATTAATATACTTACATTTTTACTATTTACACTATTGAATTCTTATTATTTCTTGTCAAATTCTTACATTTATTCCTTGAATAATTTTCATTTCCTTAAACGGCAATCTGCATTTGATGCATTCAACCCGATACACAATTTGCTGGCTGCTTTAACAAATCCTAGAAGCATTATCAATATATCTCTATGTTATAGGTTATATAAATAAGCTTACTTACATGCATATTAGAAACATCATATATAAACGTGTTATACTACGTAGATTTTTGTATCATCTTCAGAAATTCGAAATAAGAGAAAATATATATGATTTCATGATTTTGTCTCTACCTTTTCATCAATAAATATTTACAACAGTTTTATAGGCATTAAAAAAAAATATTTAAATAAAACCAACACGACAAAATTTTATTTATTCCTCTTCCGTCGAGAATTTCTTACATTACTGGTCGTAGCTTTGGTTGTCTTTGATTTAATCTGGTTGTTGCTTTGTTTTGTTTCATTACATTTTTCATTCGTTTGACCAATTTTTTTCGACGCGTTCAGATTTGTTTGTGACCTGGTATTCCTACGCAATGGATTTTCTTCAATTTCTACCACTTTAGACATTTCGGGTAATTCGACTTCCGCTTTTGCAGCAATAGGCTCTTCAGATTTTTCTTCATCACATTCAATTTTTTCAATTAGTGTAACGGTTGTAGTGACGGTGCCTGTACCTGTATCTACAAATGATATTTCATCCGTATCGTCAAATTCCTTTTCACTTTCAAGATATTCGACCATTGTTATCTCAAGATCACTTTCGGTTTCAATTTGAACAGTACACCTCTTCTGATGTATAGCTAAAGATCTGGGCGTTTTAAATATTTTCTTACATTTCGGGCATTTCAAAGATTTCGAAGCTAGGGTGGCAAGATCTTCCAAGTCGCTGTCAGACGTAGCTGGAATCTCATTACTACTTCCATGGACAGAATCATTATCATTAATTTTTTTTACACGTTCTGATGTTCTTGTTTTGTAGGAATCTCTCGTTGGGGTATTAATTTTTGATTTTCTCCTACCTGGAAGTAGAGATCCGGTAAATGGTTTATAGTCAGGATCGTCTCCAATCCAGTTAACGGCAATGTTGGGAGATGAGTAATTCTTTTTTTTACGCTTACCAAGAAACATATGATCATATTGTCCATCCTTCTTACTGCTACCAGGAGTTCGACATGATGGGGATGTTTTGCTTTTTTCTTGGCTATTACAATCATCACCAGATTTCATTGTTTTAAGCTGCTCAAAAAATACACTATCCTCCCAATCCCGTATTTTAAGTTCTTGTTTACGTCTTTTTCTATCCGTTTTTGGACGATTAATTATCGTAGGAATTTGGACGTCACTGTTATCCAGCACAGCGACGTAATTCAACTCTAACGTCGAATTTGCACTATTGTCAGTGACAAAATCAATAGAAATTGTTGGATTTTCTTGTATTGTTCGTTTGGTTTGCAAAGGCGGACGGCAAATTACCACTTCCGGGACTACTCCTTTTTGAGGTTTTAACATAACATTTGTCCATTCTATGTTGCTATTTATTGGTATGATACTATCATAGCAATTTTGTTTAATTAAATGACAATTATTTTGATATATTACTTCCGTTACAGTTTTTGCGTTGTTCTCAACAGCATTCATTAGATTATTATTTGGATAAAGGTATTTGCTGCAACCTTCGTCATTCGATTCGATTTCTTTTGTCCTATTTTCAGGAGGTTTAATTAAATTTAGCATATTTATAGAATTATGACGACTTGTTTTATCGCAAATGTCTGTAGCATTGTTATCTACATATCTAGTTTTGGCGGCTTCGCCAATCTCATTAACATATTCCATATACTTTAAATTCCGATCTAGATTATTGAGCTTCTCAAATCCTGTAGTATTTTGATGAACTTGCTGAGGAACCTTTGAAAAGCCAGGTATACTTGCTGACGCCATACTGTCAATATTAAAATTTAAATAAACTGGACCCGAGTCATTCTCTTCACAAACATTATCCATTATAGGATTGGCCATCATTGGCATTTGCATTGCTGATGATGGCATAAAATTATTCGATGAATTCGAAAGGTAATTCATTGCGTAACTGGAAGATGGTATATCATAAGAAGTTTCACTATTCATATAATTTCCGTAGCACATATTATTTATTGGGGAAGTAAAAGTAGGTAACATTGTATGGGATGAGCTTGAAACCATTGGATATGTCATATTTGGTGATGATGCGAGGGAAGATTTTATATCATATATGTCTTTTAGAATATCGTCTAGAGGGGCCAAAAGTGGTTCTGTTTCGGTACAACTCCTGAAAAAGAAATGTTAACTATTGAATTCTTCATTATTAGGTATTTTTATAATTCAAATTCTATAAATGTTCATATTATATATATACTACTGAAAATCTTTTATTACCTATGTACAGACAGTACATATAGCCTTGTAGTAGCGAGCGGGTGCATAATTAAAGAGCGTTGCTAAGATTGCAACGAATCAAGTATATTATTTTAAATTATAATTAATTACATACGCAATGCAAACAGTCATGTTACTCTTAAAATTTTACTACAATTTGTATAAATATTTCAACACTTGTTCAAGTACACTACGCATAGAGTAAACATATATATCTTTTAATGAATCTTTACGAGGTACGCTTCAAACGATGCAGCTGTGTGAAAAAATGGATGTGTGTTCCCCGATTATGAAGTTCCGCAGAACCGACAGATTAAATGATGTTACTGGAAAATGTGCAAAAAGAAAATCCTCAGCAATTACTTTGTAATATTTTCTCTATGATTGACCACACGTTGTCTCCACACACTTCTGTGTTTCACGCCAGATCTACTTACTTTACAATTGCATAGCCCAGCCCGACTATAAATACAGCAATGGCTTCACTGGTTTGGGTAATTTTAGTCCTGCAGTTACTGAGACCACAACCAGCCAGCCGAACCAGCCGTATCCTCTAGGAGTAATTTTAATTGAGGGAATTGCGAGCCATCTGTCCGGTGATTAGGCAAGCCTAATACCAGCATCGAGCAGTAAACCCTGAACTGTAACCAGCCGTAACCGTAAGAGGAAATGCGGAGCTACTGGATATATAAGTCAGCTCTGTTTTCCGTCAATTGTCAGTATTCGGACGGACCACATCGACCAGCGCAGAAGGATCCCTGCTGTAACACGCCTGTTCAGCCGCGTGCCTCCATATATATGTTGGGTGGGCGAAAATCATAACTTAACAGTTTTTAACTTCGAAAATTATAATAATTAGCTCGATCTTTTATTGATAAACCTTTTAAAATTGGGAGTTAGATGGTGGGGGAGGGTGTTAAAAATTTGACCATTCTCCCTTTTCAATTTTTCAATTCCCCCCCCCTATAACTTTCAAAAAATCGATTTACATTTCTAAAAGTATTTTGTTAATTTAGAGTGATCGAAGCAGTCAAACTATATTATTTTGCGATCTTTACGTTGCTGCTTCTATGCTCTTAAAAAAACTTTAAACGCGTTTTTCTCAAACTATGTTTTTCCGGTCCGTGATTTTTCCGGAAGCACTGAACCGATTTTCATGAAATTTTCACCAGATATTCTACACAGTAAGAGGTACAGCGCATTCTACAACCAAATCAAAATTTTGATTTTTACTATTTTTTTTGGCCAAAAACAGTGGAAAAACTCATTTTTCTGTTTTTTTCTTTAAATGTCCGCAATTTTGTTATTTATCAATAAATATTAATTTGCACAGAATGCGTTAGAGCCACACTGATATACTGAACCTAAATATTTATGGTTTTTGGTGTTGCCGTTATCAAGGTCGCCAGCGACATACCAACTTTTCGAGGAGTTCCGTTCACCCGCTGTTTATGTACACTGAGGAGCAAAACTGATTCAATGTTAAAGAAAGCGTAGTCTTGCTTCTTTTCTGCGAACGAAAGAATTCTACGAACTTCAACTTTTTTGCCTTTTTAAGCACGCAGTATTCTCCTCTTAGAAATGGTCGTCTCAATTTGTTAAAACAATATAAAATTTAATAAAACAATACAAAATTCTGAGTTACCTCTCTGACTCAGTTTTGCTCACTTTTTGCATTAGGTTAGCCATTGTGGTGCGCAATTTTAACATTTAGCTTCTAAGTTCTTGATCATTTAGGTAGAATTCGTGAAAGTGTGAGCCAATTTTCCCGTAATTGTGAAAAATAACTGAAAATGAAAAAAATATCCGCCGCTTTGGTGTCACGTGTCAAAGAATTGGCAATTGAAGGATATTCCACTAGGAAAATTGTCAAAATTGTGAAAATTAGCCAAAGTTCAGTTAGCAGAATTCTGAAAAATGCTATACTGACCGAATTACTTCAAAAGGAGGCAGACCAAGAAAAATTTCTGACCGTGTAGCTCGAGAAATCGGTCGCAAATTAATTATTGGCAAATGTAATTCACCAAAAGAAGCGTTATATGGACCCGAGGAAGTTCGAATATTCGATGCTAGCATTTGGACAGTGAGAAGAGCGTTGCGTTCGGTTGGTCTGAAGCCCCAAGAAAAGAAAAAAAAAGCCCAGCTCCTTCAGCAAAAAATATAAAACTTCGAAAAGAGTTTGTGAAGAAATATGGGTCATGGAGCGAAAACGATTGAAAATAGGTTTGTGATTTATTCACCCCTTTTTTTCCTTATCATATTTTATCTAAGGTTATTTGGTCTGACGAGACGAAAATAAATAGAATTCAATCGGATGGTCGCTCGTGGTACTGGTCGAGAGTCAGCAAAATATACATCCATTGGGAGTAAAACAGACTGTTAAATTCGGGGGTGGATCTTTGATGGTCTGGGGATCTATAACGCCTCATGGAGTTGGCCCGCTTGTTAGGATTGAAGGCATAATGAACAAGGAATATTACCTTAAGATTCTGCAGGAAAATTTGCCAACAGCGATCGACCTAATGCTACTGAGTGCTGATAAAGTAATATTTCAACATGACAATGACCGACAACTAAAGCCAAAATTGTGTCGGAATGGCTTCAGAGTCAGCGGTTTAACGTTTAAGATTGGCTACCACAAAGTCCGGACCTAAATCCGATAGAAAACTTGTGGTCTTATCTAAAAATACAACTAGCCAAGTACGCAACGCCTTCACAAGGAATTAACGAGCTATGGAAGCGGGTGGAAGACGAATGGTATGCGATTCCAACAGAAACAGTTGGAAACTTATATAAAAGTGTCCTAAAACGCATACAGGAAGCAAAACGGGCCAAAGGATTGTGGACAAGCTATGTGATGGGTGCAAAAGTGAGTCAATGATGTGAAATTGTTAATTTTATTACTTTAGTGAAATGAAATTGACTTAGTTATAAGGTGTTTATAAAATCCTGAAAAATATTAAGAAGTATTTACATTAAAAAAGTGTTCTCTAAAAATATATATAATTTTTAAAACCTGTACCATTGAATCAGTTTTGCTCCTCAGTGTATATAAAAAGTGTAAAAAACTATAAATATAGATATTTTTTATGTTTTTCAAAAGTGTATTTATTGAGCTAAAAAAACCTTATATCAATTATAGTAGTTTTTTCATAAAAAAATTCATAAAACTAAGCATTTTTTCGAGCGCCTAAACCAGAAGTATCCCTTAATATTGCCTCACAATATTGTCAGTATGCACTGGGGTTTCCATCGCGTTGGTAAAACATTGCCCTAAGATTATTTAGAGGAATGCCCTCTAGTAGATTTAGTAGTGTATTTCCCAAAAAATCCGAATAAATTTGGCTTTTAAGCACTTGTGGCAAAATGAATGGTACCATTAAATGGATGCCAATGATACCAGCCCAAACATTGGCTCAGAATTTGGGCTGGAAGGAGGTCCGCTTGTCCTATTTGGGTTAGTGTCCGACCAGGCATGGAGATTGAGGAAGTTTCTGATACAATCCCAGCTGAACAGTGATTCATCCGTCCAGAGAATTCGGCCCAAAAATTCCCCGTTTTTAATGTCGCATTCCAGAAGCCAAATGGAACATTTTAATCTTCTCTCGCGATCTTCTTGTAGTCCTTGGGCTGGGATATAATGATATGAACGTCGCTCATCACTGCTGGATGAGTAACCCTCCAAACTTTAACTGGAGACACTTCTTATCATCTTGCGAATCAGCTCAGACTCGTTTCAGGGTCTTGCTCGACGAGGGTGATTTTTTACCGCTCGACGTCAGCAGAATCTTCCGATTGTAATTATGTGCTTATAATTATTGTAATTGTGTGCTCCTAACCTTCGGGAAGTCCGCAAAACTGTCCCTTCTTGGGGTGCAAGGTAATTAGGGAATCTCTTTTCATAGTTCAATTTTTGTTTCTGTCTATTACACAATAAATGTAAATAATACCCGCTTATTCCTTAGAAGTAAATTTTTCCATTTTTTACTAATTTTAGCTTTAGAACACCCGTAGTTATACACTTGTTTTTAAACTATGATTGATATTCTTGCTGACTGACGCTCTTTCATAGCAAAATTTTTATCAGGTTTTAGTAACAGGATAATAGGATCGTTAAGATTTTTTTAAACTTGTTTGCAGCAGTAAATAAAATTAATTACCTGTGTAACCTAACAAACATTTTCGGCCCTTTGTCTTAAAAATTTTTTGTTTGTTTAAAGAATTTCCTACATAAAGTGAAATAAAATAATTAGGTAATCAGGGATTTTTAAAGATGCAATTTTTAAACCTTTTTCTACCTGGACATGTTGCACCTTTTGGTAAAGGTAATAAGACAATAACAAAACTGGTGTATAAGTTATTTGATTTTCAGAGTAAATTTGGGAAAATTCTGAACTTTTAGTTATTTTAAGGGCGTCATCGTGACCTGGAGTGTGAATTTTAGACGTTTCTTTCTAAGGGAGTGAATACCATTTGTACTGGTATTGTGAAAGCTTTATTTAAGTATTTGCAATCACAAATATTTTTTAATCTTTTTTCTTTACCTCCTGGTTCTGTATAGATGGCGCTGAAAGTTGAGCGTAAAAAATTTGGGAGGAAATCGGTGGAAAATCACGCAGCAATTTTTTTTAGGGCCAAAATAATTTGAAATATGTCCACGTCAATGCTCAATTAACATTGTTTTTTTATCAATTGCATTTTTTTTCAGACATTCCAAAATTGAGCTACAAACTCCACAGATCTCCTCCCAAATTTTTTATGCTCAACTTTCAGCGCTATCTATGTATGTAGAACCAGGAAGTAACAAAAGAAATTAAAATGTTTTTTGTGATTGCAAATACTTAAATAAACAATTTTTTTAACAATATCATTTGTACTTATTTCACAATCAATTAAGAAAGAAACGTCTAAAATTCACACTCCAGGTCATGATAACCCCCTTAAAACATTTTTTTCATTTTTGGAAGTGACTGTACCTGCAATGGTAGAAGTTAGATCAACATTGTTGGGAATTTTGGAAAGGTCATTGGGATAGTAATGTACGAAAACAATAAGTAAATGAACGAAATTTATCGTTTCGAAAATAACGTATTATCTGGTACGAATTGCTTTAAATTTTTTACTATGAAGCAAAAACTAGAAGAAACGACCACAAATTGTACCTTTTTGTTGTTCCCGGTCTGTGTGAAATAATAACTAAATTTTTAATTTCAAAATTACACTTGACTGAGACTTGCCGTCAACATGAGTTTAGCGATGCAGAGATTCTTCATGATTCCTATTAGATTTTTCGCAGGGACAGATATTTCAACCTTGTGAGGCCGCGTTGTGGAGTGATGGTTGTTTGCAGATCGCACTTATACTGCAACTTAGTAGATGTTCCTGGCTTCTCAAGTACACTCACTGTTGAATCATTGGTTCTTAAGCTATCGCTGGATAAGCTCAATATCTTTTTGCTCTGTTGTTATATTCCCCCTAATCTGACAAACTGCATTGTCAGAAGTGCGTTGTCTGTATGACATTCTAACGCTTAGCTTAGATTTCATCTATAATTTGACGGCCTCTGAAGATGAAATTCTTCTTCTTGGTGACTTTAATTTACCCAATATTCTTTGGGTACCCAACAACGATGACGATGATTTCCTACTCTCTTGTTATCCCACAGCTAGGGATTCTAACTTTCTTACTGCTATCGCTTCCTTTTTTTGCACCAAACGCGTAATGTAAAAAAAACTCTATGAGAAGGTAGTTAAATTTTGTGTTTACTTTTAATTCGAGTAACACTATAGTCGAATTAGCTACTAATCAGTTATCCACTATTCATAGTTTTCATCCGCGCGTCTCTTCCTGCAATGACAGTACTAATATTGCGGATCCCAATTTAGAGCACTATGTTTATGACTTTTTGAGATCGAATATCTCTGAGATAACTTTTAATCTGCTTTCAGTTGATTTTCTGGCATTGCTAGACAACAATGATATTGATGTCTGTGGCTCCTTGTTTTATAACAAGATTTATGATTTCTTTAATTCTGAACTTCGCAACCTTAGGAACAGGAAGATCAAACTTTGGAAAAATTACTTGCGTTGTAAGGGGAGTCTCCCAGTAATAACTTGTCCGACATAGCAAATAATTTTGCTTCCTTTTTTTTATTAGGGCCTTATTTTCGATAACTTTGAGAATTGTGTGAATAGTTTTAGTCATATTTTGGATCGTTCCGCTTCATCAGACTTTTTGCCCCCTTATATCACGGGCACTTATTATGGACAAATCAGAGAACTTAAATCGGACTTTTTCTCCGGTCCTGACGGTATCCCTACTGCATTCATTAAATCTTGTTCCGATGCCCCTCTCACTCCATCAGCGATTCTCTTCAATAAGTCCCTTCAAGCTGGTAAATTGCCTGCCTTCTGATAGGTCTCCTTTATAGGCCCTGTTTATAAAAAATTGTCATAAGAATGTTATATCTAATTATACGCCAATCTCAAATTATTTCAGTCACGCGTTGTAAGGGTTTAATCAACCATAATCAGCATGGATTGTTATCCGGTAGATCAAAGACAATTACTACTTGGTATTTACCTCTCATGTTATTGCAGGCCTCCAACGAGGCATGCAAACGAATTGTATATACACGGATTGCAGTAAAACATTTGATAAACTTCCTCCCAACGTAATTATATTTAATTTCAGGAAGACTGGTTTCTACCTTCTTCTTCTCGAATGGTTTTCTTCCAATCCAAGAGGCAGGGCATATCGAGTGTCGCTTCGTGGTTCTATCTCAAGAATTTTCAGGGCTTCATCTGGTGTGCCGCAAGGTAGCCATCTCAACCCACTACTATACGTCCTTTCCATTAATGACATTGTCCACCTGATCTCGCACTGTAATGTTCTGATCTACGCTGACGATATGACGATTTTTTGTTAAGGGTGACACCGTCCTCATTCAAAAGGACTTACGACACGTTCCTGGATTGGTGCGGGCACAATGGCTACATTTCAATTTTGAAAATGGAGTCAAGAAGCCTGAATCCACAAGTTCTTAATTACAACATGATTTGATTATAAATATGTGGCTGATTATTGTTGATTGAGCGCAATAATAAAACAAAGAAAAAGTAAATTGCAATTACCCATTATAAAAAAAAAATCCGAAATGCTCCAGATTGTTAAAAAATCTAAAAAAGATTTAAGCTATCCTTTCAATTGATTCCATCAAGTTTATATTACAGGCTCAAAATAGAACAACCCCGTTCACCAATGTCTGAAGTTGCCCCTTGCTAGTAAACTTTCAGAGTAACTTGTAGAGGCTGGTATTTTTTAAAAGCACATTTTGTTGGCAAAGTACCTGTTTACACGTTTTGCTCTGCCTTTAGCTTTACATAAAATGTTCGTACAAACATGTGCAAATGAGTTGTCCCAAAAATTGTATAAGGAACACATCTAATGTTGCAATCTCGTTTCATGAGAAATATAATTCCCACTATTGGTTTTTGAAATTTTACTTGAGTTAATTAAATAGCCGCTCGATTTCTCTAACTGCTACCTAAAGAGGTACAGTAAGAGCACTCAGCCAGTTGTTGAAAGTAATTTAAGGGTCTACTTAAACACAATTTCTGCTACTACAGCTATAGGTGATATATCAGAGTCTTTTTATGAGCAGTTCGGCAGTTAAAAGGTAGAGCAATGACAAAGTCATTCACGTGATTATAGGCCTATCATATAAACAAATGGTTTTAGGCCCTTCGAAGTTGAAACAAGTGCTGGAATACCAATTGATGTATCTTCTTAATGTCAAGCCTTTTGAGTAACCCTGTTTTGAAGAGTACCTAATAGGAAAAACGTTCTTCTGTTTTGGTTTTTAGAATGATCATTTTTATGTTGGTAAAGCGATAGAAAAGTGTCAAATATGCTGCTATACCTAACCCGCTGGGGAGCATGCGCAATCTTAAGATACCTCCAAAATTAACTACCACTCTTTACATTCAATAAAAACAATTTTAAACCACAATTACGAAAAATTAAAAAAAATCTCTTATTTGAAAATAATAAAAAAAGAAACAATCTGCCCACCTCAGTGGCTCAACAGCTCCTAGAAGGGTATCACTTGCAGCATTTAATGATCCTTCAATCTCATCTGAAAGCACTTTAAAATCATTCGATGACACCGCATAACTAAAAAGTAAAATAAAATCTAAAAAATATATTTAACAGAAAACTTGACAATCAACCTGCTGTCAATAGCGCCTTCACTAAATCCAAACTGATTAATTTCTGATTCCATTTTTAAATTAAATAAAGGACTTTAAGAATTACCAAACTTATTTTAAAATAAATCTCTGCGCTTCCCTGCCGTGCTCTATGCTACTTTCAGCTAACCGGCAGCAGAAGTTCACAACAATCAGTAGACAGCCCATATTGCAAAAATAAACTGCAGTGGATTAGTTAAATTGGTGCTGCCAAATGCAAGAATTGAAATTGAAATAACGGATAAAAATTATGGTTTTCAATATGTGAAAGTCACAATGGTTTCCAACATGTGGAAGATTATAACATCATATAATTTACTATATTATTTAAAACACATTAATTTTGAGCTTAAACATAAATTTAAAATAATTTGTATAAACAACACATGGCAAATAATAATTTTAAAACAGATTTTTTGTATGAATGTTGGTTTTTTATAGGTATTGTTATAAACGACAACATTTTGTTCCTTCTAACTCATTGTGGCGTCTAGATCACCAACCCTCAACCTGCAGTCAATTATCCGTAACTGTCGCGCGAGTAGTTTCTTACTGGGGCATTCACAAATTACGTAAGCACTTTTTGCGAATTTCTTCACCCTTGAGGAAGCATCCTTTTGAATGAGGAATTGATGAGAGAAAGCGCCCACCCCCCTCCCTCAGAGATCCGAAGAGGGAAAAACGAACAAATGAGCCTTCAGCAACGTCATAATCGATTAGATTCTCTATAGGTTGAGTCACAGTATAATCAAGTAGATCAAGTCCATGCTGGAAGACCGAATAATAATTACAAGTTTCGGAAATGAACACCTGACGGCGCGGGTAAGTAGAGGAATTCCACAAGGAGAGATTCTTTCATCATTCCTGTGGCTGATAGTAATCGGTAATCTATTTGAAGCCCTATCGGAGAAAGGTCTCTACGTAACTTGTGATGCGGACAACCTAGCGATAGTAGTCAGAGGTAAGTTTGAAGAAAGCTTGGGATACTTACTTCAAGAAGCAATCGACACGGAAACCTCTTGGGCCCAGAATTGCGGACTGAAGATAAACCCAAATAAAACGGAACTGCTACTTCACCAAAAGACATAAATTAAGAAACTTAGTTCCCCGTGCTTCGGAAACGCGACATTAACTTTAAAGAATGGGACCAAATTTTCGGGGTTGGTTACGGACGGGAAACTAAATTAGGCAAGGCACCTACACGAGAAGAAAAGCAAAGCGTTAAGAGCTTTCTGGACGTGTAGAAATGCTATAGGTAAAATATGGGAACTTCACCCTATGATAACGCATGGAGCGATAGTCTGGTGGAAAGCGATGGAGGTGGGCAGAAACCAGAAGATTATGGAACAAGCCTAACGTATGTGCTCTTTAAGCATAACGGAGGTTACCAGGTCAACACCGACAAGGGCCTTGGAGGTCATTCTGAATATTACTTCACTCGAGTTCTTTGTTAAAGAAGTGGCACTTAACTCGGCTACACGTTTACGTATGAATAAACTGTGGAAGGTAAGGGGAATGCAAACCCAACATGAAAAGATATACTCGGTCAATAATACGATCAAGAGACTGTTTGAGGAAGAAGATTGCTGGGACTTCAAATCTGGTATTCCCAATTTAGAGGCAATCTTCAAAACTCAGCTCCCAACAAAAAGTGAATGGATCAACAATAGGGTGATTCAAGAAAACACTTTAGCGATTTACACAGACGGCTCAAAATGCGAGCGTGGCAGTGACTTGTAGTGGAATATCGTGCGAGGAACTTAACCTGGGAGGGGTAAACGACTCCTCCTGGGTTCTTCAATGTGAAATCGCAGTGATAGAGATAGGAGCTAAGCAGCTAATAGAACGGGGAGTAAGATCCTCTAGGATTGCAATATGCACGGATATCCAGGCGACCATCAAATCCTTAACTAACGCCGAGGTAAAACGAATAGAGATGATGTAAACATCCGATATCGCCAGACATTCAAAGGTGTTTTGGAGAACTTTCAATGCACATGAATCTGAAAAGGTCATTAAGCTTAACAAAGCCAAACTGAAACTTCTTGTTGGCCTTGTGACAGGACTTGCAAGATTAAGGGCTCATGCCATAAAAATGGGAAGGGCGAACACTAGTCTATGCAGGGGATGTGGGGAAAAAGGCGAGACCGTATTACACGTTCTCGGCCAATGCCCAGCCCTTACGCAAAAAAAGGTCCAGAATCTTAGAAATATACTGTTGCGAAGATTTGGCAGAAGTTAAGAAATCGGGTTATAATCGAATTATCCAATTCTTTACAGGGATCAGTTGGCTTGACAGTGGACTTTAGGGTACGCTGCCGAGCAGGGGGCGTACAACTGGCCACTAAAGGTCTCAGTGCGAGGAAGATATCCCCCCCCCCCCTCGAAACACAACCAACGAACAAATTGAACACTGCAAACAAGGTGGAATGGACAGTAAAATCTTTTAGCCCATATAAGAGTTAATTACCGGGCAGAGATGTGTTTTACTCCATTCTGTTAGAGCAAGAAGGTAAAATACCTTGGAATAGATCGCGCAATATTTTAAAGCTTGTCTGAAGTTTAGTTACACTCCCATAAATTGGAAAGTGGCAAAGGTATTGCAATATTTCTACACAAACCCAACAAAACCGACTATAGCACACGAAATGCATATAGATACATAAACCTCTCCTCATTTCTACTGAAAAGTCTAGAAAGACTTGTGGAATGGAAACTTAAAAGCAGATAAGTATAAACTAACTATCAAGTTGTCAACATGCCTATATGAAAGGAAGATCGGTTGTCTCCGCTTTACATAGCTTGATACATCACCTGAAAAAGGCATTGATGTACAATGAAGTAGCGTTGGTCTGCTTTATTAACATAGAAGGGGCTTTCAACAATAGCAAATTCGGTAAGACTCTCATCAGGTTGGGGGAGAAGGAGGTGCTGGAAGACCGAATTATTAAAATAACTTATGCAAATGACAAATTTACAGCGCTGGTAAATAGAGGAAATCCACAAGGACGGATTGTCTCACAATTCGTATGGCTGATAGTGATTGATGAACTACTTATAAATAAAGGTCTCTGCGTTATCTTCTATGCGGACGATCTATCGATAGTAGTTAGAGGTAAGTTTGAAGAAAACCTGTGATACTCATTTCAATCAATCGACACGGCAACCTCATGGGCGCAAGATTGCGGACTAAAGATTAACCCCGTTAAGATGGAATTCTGCTGATTCACCCATAAACAAAAATTGAGGAAGATAGTTCCCCCGCGATTTGGCAACATCAGAGTAATAATGAGAAATGAGGCCAATTGCTGATGACCGGGAAACTGAATTGGGCAAAACACTTACACGAAAAAAAAACAAAGCAGAATATCGCGCTATATCATAAAATGGATAAATACGTGTACATATAATTAGATCCATGATAACACATGCAGCAATAGACTGGTGGTAAGCAATGGAGGTGGGCAGAAACTAGAAGATTATGGACCCTTTAAGTCATATTACACATTATTCCACTGGAATTCCATGTTAAATTGGTGACACTTAATTCGGCCGCACTTTTATGTATGCTGAATGGTGGAAAGGAAGGGGATACAAACCCAACAACATTAAGAGATCGCGCAAATTTACAATGGATATACGATCAAAGGATTGTTCGAGGAAAAATGAAAGAAGATGGAGGCAAACCTCAAAAATTACTTCCAGACAAAAAGTGAGTGGACCAACAATAGGGTGATCTAGGAAAACACTATAGCGCTACACAAAGACGGCTGAAAAAGCGAGCGTAGCTGTGGTTACGGGGTATCATGCGAGGAACAAAGTCTGGAGATATGGATAAATAATTCCTTCTGTTCTTCATTGTGAAATCGCAGAGATAGAGAAAGGAGGTAGAAGATTTTAACAGATAGCAATATGTACAGATAGCCGGGCATCCATCAAATCATTATCAAACGCCGCGGAAAAATCTAAAACGGTAGGGGACTATTGACGGGCCCTCATGGTGTTAGGGAGACAAAACGATGTCACTTTAATAAACGTGCCATGGCACTGCGGAATCTCAGGAAATAAAAGGCAAATGAGCTGGCGCATCAGGACTCGCATGAGGAAACTTCCATAATGTTCAATCTGAGCATCTCTATCCAGAGAGTGAAAAAGGAAATCCTGGAATGGGTAACAAGGAGGAATGGGAATGAGAGGAACAAAGAAAATTGGGAGGGATCTGAATCAGAAAAGATAACTAAGCTGAACAAGGCGCAATTGAAACACCTTGTACAAGGAATGCGGGAAAGACGAGACCATTTTACACATTTTGAAATTAAACTGCGCTTGGTCAGTTTGAGATGATGATCCGCTGCTGCCTGGGTAATGATAAGCTCTTTCTTTACATTTTAGTTTGCGTAAATTAATTGCAATACTCTATGGAGTTCACCTTTTTTATGTCTGAGTCTCACTGCTCTGCCTGCTCTTGTCTCATTATAGGTTTAGGATACTTCTTGCCGTGTCCTCCTGTACTGAAGATAGATTTTTGTAGGCATTTATCTGCTTTGTTCTTTTTCTTGGCAACGGGGTGTAGGGTAAAGGATAAAGTTACTGATTACGTTAAGGAAATTTATCAGTTGATTATGCCTAACCCAACTCTTACAATTCTTCACACATAACTCATGATCGTTATAAGAGAACAAACACTTCTGATTCTCCAGCCAAAACCTCTTTCTTCGGTTCCTCTTGTGGGCATAGGACGTCTACTACATCGACTCTTCATCTTGCCCGGTTCTGCGCCAGCGCCTTGAACTGTTGCCACGATTTTTTGATCTGGGTACTTTCCTATCCTACGGATCTTCTCCAAGTGTTGCAAGATGTGGCTTTATTAAGAAGCAGGATTTGGATAAACAAGGTATACTCTTCACATTGCTACGGATCACAAAAAATTTTGCAGGTGAGAGTCAACACGACAAAACCATACTAAAAAAAAATATATATCAAAAGTCCCAGGATTACGATCATATCTTTTTTTTGAAAATCCCGGGGTGAAAAACTACTTAAATCATATAAACTACAATTTGTATGCACTACGAAAACTACATTCAAGACGTCTCTAAAAACTTCATGGAACATCGCTCACTCTGCTATTTTCTAATCTTGATATTAACAATGTAGCAGGTGTTGGTTGAGAAAAAGATGGGATGGTCTTGTTAGTCGAGTGCCTCAGGGTTCGATTCTTGGACCTCTTCTATTTTGTTTATTCATTAATGATATCCCTGATGTTATTGAAGATGTGAACATTCATCTGTATGCTGATTATGTTCAAATATATTTGTCCAGGACTATTGGCCTAGTGGAGGATTGTATTTTTAGAGTCAACGACTTGAGAAATATTTATTAGTGGGCGAGAAGTAACCGTCTCATATTAAGCCCCCCAAAGTCACAATGCTTGTTTTTCTACAGAAATGATCTCGATTTGATGTGTGTTTCTGGTGTTCATCTCAATGGACTGAGAGTAGGTCACTGTAACTAACTAGGTTACTCATTCCGAAAGGCAGAATTCTAAAGTACAGCCCCCTGCTAAATTAGTCGACGCACTAGTTTTAGTTAGAAGTTGTTTTGATAGACAATGTGGAAAACAGCGATGGAAAAAATGTTCGACCAAAAAGTAGGGTTCTGAATTGTGAACATATTAAATTACATATAAATTCCGCTTATAGGAAATTTAAAAAAATAATTGGAAATGAATTTAAATAACTGAACGATTGTAAAATGGTGGAGTAAGTAAAAACATTTCAGCCTACCAATCCAGAGGTCTCAGGTTCAAATCATACCGACGGTGACCCATGGTTGCTTTCTGCTAAAAACAGATGATGAAAAGGCCGTTGCAATCGTTGTCTCGAATCGGGTGAAGTTGTTCTGCTGCCCCATGCCCCACACGGGAACTAGAGATAGAACGACTGTAATTGATCTAAAAATGTGTTAATAACTAGCAATATTATTGTTTTTGCTGTGTAACTTGTTACATTATGATGATTAAAAAAAACACTTTTTGATTATTAATAAAATCAAAAATATTTTAGAATCAATCAGAATAGCGAATGATATAGGACTGAAGCCCAAATAATTTTTTAGCTCTGTTATGAAACACAAAAACTCAAACGTTTTTTTATTTACAATTAGTTTGATATATGACAATAAAATAAGATGAAAAAGAGAATGACAGTGTTGTTTTTGCAAAATATTCGAAAAGTGCTCAAATGTATAAGTACATCGCAGACAGAGTTCTGAGATTTGCGATGAAGTCATTTTCAGCCGACCTCTACCCCACAGAATATCTCTAGGATGTGCTAATCATTAAATAAAGAAAAAGAGTATTGCCCTTGAAAATAAAATTTATGGATTCAAGTTTATAATTAAATATAAAAATGAGAAATAAAAGAAAAACTTTTCAACAACTTTGTATTAGTAAAGAAAATACATAGTATTTAGAGAAAAAATTAAATACATATGAAAATACTATAATCTCACAATGTTATAGAGTCGACGAATATATACAGCAATTCCTCCATAAACTAAACGGAAGCATTAATCTAGTCACCGGCGCATCAAGTTCAGCTAATTCGGCAAGTTCCAGTCCATACTGAAATTGTTGCAATTCGTGTTAGATCCTGATTTACTTAGTCCATCTGTACTTTCTGAAATGTGATTATTCACTTTCTCAACATTATTGACATTCTGGAAGGCGAGTTCCTCTGTCATACTGCTAAACTGCTTTCGATGAGCTTGCACCAGACGCCAAATGTGAACTTCTACTCCACATCTGAAAAACAAATAGAGATTATCAGTTGTATCAAATAATTGATATATTTTTTACTTTGTCGTCAAAAGGATTCTTACCGCAATCCAATTCTTTGCAAATCAGCTCTATCCATATAATACATAAAGTCTTCATAACTGAACTCCTCGTTTAAAATTGCCGATCTTGAAGCTGGATCAATGTTATTACGGACTAGCCAGTCGTTTAATTTAACATCAATTTGTGCGGGTTGCGAATACAAAGGGTTATTACTCCTCTCTTCGATAAGCACTCGCCTAGAAGTAGGGCTTACTGTGCCAAAGCTCCTATTTGAATCAGTGCGAAGTGGAAGGTTTGGCCTACATGGCCTGTGATGTGTAGGACTAATGATAAGATTGTCTCCACTGGAAGAAGAAGGACCATCAACTTCTGTCGTTGAAATAGTTATACTAGGTGATGTAGGTGATGTATCTTCAGATGTGCGTACTTTTGCTGTTTCACTGCTATCACTGAAATAGCTAAATTGAATAATTTACTCACGTTGTTTACTTTTGTTTGAATTGAATTATGATCAGAACATGTAAGTACCCTTGAGAAATGCTTCGATCATAAAACGTTGACACCGTTGAAAGCTGCTTTGTAAAATTTTTCAACATTTCCAAATTCAGCGATTGTTCCTCAATTGTATTTCGTAATACATTTTGGTAGGCTCGTTGATTTTCTATCAAATCTTGCAATAAGCGAACATTTTCGAAACGAAGCACATTAATTTCATCGGCTATATATTTTCCATTTTCGGTTTTTGGCTGAATTTTTACAGAATTCACAGTGCTAACACCTGACGTTGACATCTCTTCATTTTCTTCATCATCGACATTTCCTAAATTTTCTTGGCCAGCCAAATTAGCACCAAGTTCTAGTGATTTATAAACTTTTTTATAATGAATTTATATTATATATAATATATATTTACCAGGAGAAAGCACTGTTATACCAGCTTGAACAGCACTTTTCACGAGATTATCAAGCGCAAACATCCAATGTGGTTTAATACTATGCGAACGAAGAACTGATACAACTGCATCCTAGAAAAGGTTAACAAATTATTTAGCTATCGATTTTCCATAGATAAGAAATTATCTGAAGACAAACAGTTTTCGGCTAAATTGTTGTTTGATCAATACCTGAAAAGAGTACAAAGCTAGATGCAAATGATCGATTGCAGTAGAATCAAAGTCGAGAGTCTTTTTTAAGTCAGTCATGGTGGTCTCCAATGATTCCTTATTCTGCTCAATAATATAATCTTTAAGAGCTCGTATCATCGTTTCAAGGTGTTGCTAAAGTTTAAGTTAATTAGAATTTTTCATTAATATTTTGAAGGAATTAATTACCTTACTTATAACAACCTGAACTTTGTGATTATTTTCAATTTTGTCCATCCAAACTTCACAAATTTTTTGCTCGTCATGAGTCAATACTTTTGAGAGAGTTGTTCGTCGTTGTGAATCTTTTTTTAGTAAATAAAATCCATCGCTTTCACTGGTTTCATTAAGTGATGATTTTGATGATGTCCCAGTTATTTCTACTTCCGGCGATAGAAGGGCTCCTTGAGAATTTCTTCGATTTAAATTAAATGAATTATTTTGATCAATATCGTTCTCTATGCAGGGAGAGTTGGCCAGGCTGGTAAATATAAAACATTTCGATACATGTTAGCAAATTATTGGGAATGTAATAATTAAAGCAAAACGAAGTAAGGACATTTTCAAATATATAACATATAATAACAATACAGTCAAAAGCATGCAAACATTTTTATTTTAAATATAATTAAACAGCTACTTTTCCAGGATTTTTAATATAAAAATACAGATTTCATAAATATATTCCAATATTTGTAATACCTTTAAGAAATCAGAAGTTTCAAAGATGAATGTGCTCAGTATTTAGAGTTATTGATTGTCTTTCCCAGCACGATTACAACAGAACGAAGTATGCATTCCAAAGTACTCTTTAAGTTTATTTGGCGAAATACAATACGATTTCTCTCAAATGAAAACTGCTTGACATAGAACATAGCTGACAACAACGACATTTCGTTTATAGTTAAAACAAATTAGTTTCCTAATACCTACATATATAACCCAATGCAGTGGATTTGTTCTTTTAATGAGATTTTTGTTGTGCAAAATAATAGTTTTGGGAAAAATTTCCATGCTTGAGTGGATGGATACAGGTTGACCAGAAATTCCGTAGCAATAAAACAATTAAAATTTCACTACGAATAAAGATAAATTTTATTTCAAGTTTAATACCTTAATTTAAAAAGAAACAGTCAGTAGGTGTAAAATGGCAAAGAGAAGAATAACTGTTCTAGTAACAGCAGGTAGGAAAGGTCCAGAAAACAATTGCTTGTAACCGGAAAATCGAAAACCTTGAGAGATTTTCAAAATGTTAAGCAAACAGTGACCTTGATGACGCAGGAAATAAAACAGTATGAATGCCATCCTAAAAGGGTCCAGTTGACTTCATAAAAAGAGCTAAAGCGTTAAGTTCCAATCACTCCAATACGGCACTCACCGATACTACCAGTGGGAGAAAATACTTTATACAGACCCTCCAAATTAGTCAACACGTTACTAAGTTAGGCTACACTCTTCCACTCAGTCTAACCTAGGGGAACATTTTTTCTCTTACCAATAATAGTCAGTTAGAACACCTCGTCAAATTCGGTGCATAAAGTACGAAGTTAGGCAACAGGAGAGCCTCCATCTCACTCTAACTACAAAACTGTTATCTGCCTATGGATGGGACGACATACTCTATACAACAGAAATAAGTATAATCATCGAAATCGTAGTCTTCCTCCACCCCCATCCTAAGTATGGAATTTTTAAGATGGTACCAATGGGACAAAAAAAAACTATACATAACATACAAATAATCATCTAAATCGGCCTACGCGTTATGGAGTTAGCTTCCGCCTTCTCCCTCACCCCAGGGCACGATATCAATGGTGTAACATACTGCATCCAACAAAAAATTCATCCAAATCAGTGCATGCGTTACGAATTTAAGCTCCACTTCCGCACACTAGGTCCAAAATAAGTAGCAAAGGGGAACATACTCTATATAAAAAAAATATAATTCATACCGGTCTACGTGTTACAAAGTTAGCTTTCGCCCCGTCGCCCCACCTACCAACAACATTTTTGACATGGTACTGGTCGGGGAATATACTTTATACAAAAAAAGAATCGTCTAATCGGTGGCTGCTGTTATTGGTCTAAAAACAAAAACCAAACCCGTTTTCATCAGATAACAAATTTGACTTTTATCTAAATATCAATTATCGAAAAAATATTTAAAGATAAAAATGGCAGCTAAAAAACGAAAAAATGGGAATATTTTCGATTTTATTCGCGATAAAAAAGCATTTTTTCCGCGAATTTGTCCACTTTTGGAGGTTCAGATAGAAGTGATATGACGTGAGAAGCTGTGGTTAAATTTCAGCTCGAGTGAACCCATAGTCCTTGAGTAATCGTACTTCAGGTGGTAAAAAACGCTGTTTCGAGATAAAAAAAAGAATTAGATCAAGAGACAGAGGCATGCGGGCTCCGTCCGGGCACGTCTGGAGCCCGACGCGATCGCGCGAGTCTTCTTGATACTATATATTGGTTTTGAGTATGATGGAATTAAAATATCGATTTATGCACATGTTCTTAAGACTCTAATGAATCAGTTTATGAAAAAAAATGGAGCCCCAGATGTAGCTTTTCCACAAATAAATAATATAAGATTTTGATTACTCTCTCCCTCCTTAGCTCTCCCCCTAGCAAGAACAGTTGAAAACGGAGCAATAACTGGATGAACAGTTTATCCACCATTATCATCCGGAATTGCTCATGATGGAGCTTCAGTAGACTTTTTTTCTCTACATCTTGCAGGAATCTCTTCTATTCTAGGAGCAGTAAATTTTATTACTACCGTAACTAACAGGAATTACACTAGATCGAATACCCTTATTTGTATGATCCGTTGTTATTACTGCAATTTTATGATTGCTTTCACTACCAGTCTCAGCAGGAGCAATTACTATATTATTAACAGATCGAAATTTAAATACATCTTTTTTTGACCCAGCAGGAGGAGGAGGCCCTATTCTATACCAACACTTATTTTGATTTTTTGGACACCCAGAAGTATATATTTAAATTCTACCATGATTTGGTATAATTTCTCATATTATTTGTCAAGAATCAGGTAAAAAGGAAACTTTTGGATCATAAGGAATAATAGGATTTATTGTATGAGCACATCATATATTTACAGTAGGAATAGATGTTGATACTCGAGCATATTTTACTACAGCAACAATAATTATTGCCGTTCCTACCGGAATTAAGATTTTTAGATGACTAGCTACATGGTACACAACTATCATATTCACCAGCAATTCTATGAGCATTAGGATTTGTTTTCGTATCAATTCCTTAATCCATTTCCCTTACCCTTAATTCATTTTCTGACAAGGCTGTACTTTAGCGTCCTAGGGCATCTCCTGAGCTTTGGCACTATCATAAAAAATGTCTATTCGCGTCTGCATGAAATTCACTAATGTTTCCCTAAGGAAAGCTTAGAGCTTCCTCACAAATTCAAATATTCTGCTATTTCGGTCTTTATAATACCCAAACAATTTCAGTATTGTTTAAATCAGGAGACATTAAGGCCTAAAACTAAGTGCAGAATGAAGTGGTCGGTTTCTAATCCATTATCCCTTTGCATAATATATCTAATCTTACATTACATTGTAAAAGTCACTGATCTCACAAGAGGTCTAAGGAAAAAAAGAGAAATTGAATAAAAGACTATTTGAAATGTCCACTGTAAAAGTCGGCGTACAGCAGGTGGAAGCAATGCCTGCAAGCATCTTTAGAAACAATAGAATAGCATAATCCAAATATGTACACAAATTCATTTGACTAAGTAACTTTAAGCATTGATTTCAGTTAATTTTTCGAAATTTCGTTTTCTAAATGTATTACTAAATCTATTACTCTCTCAGAGACGGAGTTGGGTGAATTCGTTGAGCGGCACGACCACCACGCCAAGGGCCCCGGGTTCTAGACTAAGTCTCCCCGTGAGCTTTTATTAAGAAATTAAAATAATCCACTCCGTCTCTGGGCTGTTGTCTAGCTCGCAGCAATGCAAAAACAAGACTCAAGTTTCCTCACTTCCTTTACCCTAATTCCCTTCCGGCCAAAAGCATGCTAACGCATCAAAGGGTTGTCCCTTAGGCTTTGGTCACATCGTATAAAAAAAATTGTTTTAAAAAATGCAGTATAAAAAATTTTTTACAGAGGAGCGATTTACATATGGGGCATTTCACGCAAAGCGGACAGCGAAAAAAATGTCAGGTTCTGGATTTTGTTTATATTTGGTTTAATTGTACTTTTATATGTCCTGAATGAATGTGCATTTTTATTTCTTTTCTATGAAGCCTAGTTGCCCTTTTCTAAGCCTTTAAAGAATTGACAAAATTTGAGGAGCGTGTTTTTTGAAAAAAAAGTTTGCTATTATTCATAGTGATAGAAGAAAAGTAAATAGTGTTATCTTAGAGACAAATAAATGTGTTTCTTGGCAGTTATTACAGAGTTGAAAAAACAATTTTTTTTCGTATAAAAAACCGGAAGTAAACATATGAAATCAGATTTTACTTAACTTCGGTATTTTTAAACATTTTTATTTTTACCTCAAAATGTATCTTATAGTTCATAAATAATATGTGTAAAATTTTAGAATGGGATTTGCATTCGTTTCGGAGATAGAGAATTTAAACTTAAATTTTGTAATGCTTCCATACCAAACAATCGCACTGGTCAAACGCCGACTACGCGCTGCACTGTGTTCAAATGCAGATCCCATTATGAAACTGAACAAGCAGTTACTGTACATTTGAAGTTATTTTTTGAGCTATTTAAAAAACAAAATTAAAAATGCCGAAGTTTGTCAAAATTTAATTTTAAGTATTAATTTTGGTTTTTTTACATGAAAAAAAAATCCAATTTCGAATTCGATACCACGACTGTGAAGAGCATGCAATTTCCTATAAGAATCACTATTTTAATTATTTTTATATAAGTTTCTTAATATGATTAATTGCCTTTGAAACAGGTCATACATAACTTCTTCAAAATTGTTGGCTGTCCGCTTCGCGTGAAATGCCCCATATACAATACAAAATAATATTCGTATAAAATGGGTTACTTTTAGCAAAAAGATATACATATTTTTAGCCATAAACGCTTTGAAGAGTTTGTTGAGTTTCGTTCACATAATAACGGACTGCTTAAGCCTAATGGAGCGACGAAACATTGTTCAAATAGACCATGTGTCAAAACACAGCATGTAAAGTTGTTTGTTGATTTCTCCCTTGCTAAGCGCACTACCAAATTATCTTTGAAGCAAATTCCTGAAATTTTCATAATTTTTAATTTACTTCGACTATATACTGGAATATTTCACCAGTTAGGTTTGTTCTATTAAAGATACGGCTTCAACAGTCCGGTAACATATGGTCGAAGCAATAAAACAGTTTTTTAATTATTCTTAAGGATATTTTCTCATGACTATTATTTATTTATTATAAGCGCTTAGTAATCGAACCAGCCAAAATTTAGTAAGAAACCAAATAATATTTCTATAGAAAGTGATACCTTGCGGTGTAAAAAAAATAATTAAATGAAACCTAGTTGCTCTAAGTCACCATTAATTAAGTGCTTAAACTAAAGCAACACGTTGCATAAGCTTAGTAGAATTCCTATAACAAGTTCTTGCGATAAGGTCACTATTAAAGCGAACTTTAATTTTATTGGTTGACCTAGTTAATAAGTGTTATAAAGTCTGTATATATCCTATTATTTCGTACTATTGGACTATTGTTATTTGCAAATTCTTCAAAAAAACTTCAGGAAAAAAGTAACATAATATAATAGTTAACGTTTAAATAGATTTTAATTGAGATGAAGCATTTAGACAGGTTTACTCTCACTTCTATTTTACATGTCTATACTAAACTAAATCCTAAAATCGTGCTCGAGAAAAAAAGTAAAACGATTTACTAGGAACTATTCCTGGCAACGTAACTGACGTCATTGACAGCAGATCGGAAATTAATTATCCTTCTTTTGGGCATTGGTAAAAGCTGTAAATCGATTATTGCTACTTTCAAAATATTTTTTAACATTATCTTTCAACACCTTAATATCAGCCTACTTCATTCTTAATTTTTATTTAGAACCGCTAATGCCCTTTTATTTCTAACTATCCAGAATTTGATTTGCTCTACTAACGACCGACGTTGACAGCAAGAGACAAAGCTCATTACTGATTAAAAAGGATAAAAATGTAATAATTAATTTCATTATTCAAATTTTGTAGTAAATTTAATATTTATACAAAGATCTATTATTATTAGAGATATCAACAAGCTGCTTTGTGTGGACCCGTGAGAGTATTTCAAATTTTAAAGCTCAGACTATGGGTTGCTGGAGAATGGACCGACGAGTTGAAGCCTTCTAGGATACGGCGATCCTCATCTGGACATTCTCAAGTATTAGAGCCACCACGAAGCGGTAGCAACCGGGCAATGCATCCTAGAACGTAGCCAAGTAACTAATGCGGGAGAACCTCTTGAAAAATCCCCCTAACTCCAAGGTTGTAGTAGGCCATGCCAAGGGAGTCGGCAATGGTGTTCTCCTCTCTGCAGGACCCAGGGGTAATTGGGTCGCGAATAGAGTTTCCTCAGGCACTTCTGCAGGAGTGGAGGTGGAGGCTACGGTTGACCATAAAAGGTTGGCTATACCCACGATACCCACAACACAACAGGAGCAGCTTTGGGAAAATTACCTTTCGAAGGTTCTGCGGCGGCTATGGAGGCTGACAGTGCTGTAGAAGTCCTGGAAGAAGGTGCCATTGGCAAAATAATAACTAGCATTACCTCAGGTGCGGTGATGGCAGAGATGGTAGCCTCTAAAGAGTTATCTATCTCCGCGGTACACGCACCAGTAGAAGATGCAGACCTTCCTTCCGATGGGTTAGCTGCGTTAATCCGGAGGAGGTTACTTGTCCTGGCTCTGAACTATAGCTTTATAGCCTGGAACCCTTCAATGCCTTAGGCAAAAAAGGGGTGAAGGTTGTAATTAACGCATGGACCAAGAAGGAACACTGGAGGCGGTGGGACAACATGGATTCCTGCAGATAGGCTAGGATTCTAACCGAGGTTATTGGCGACAGTGTTATAACTCGATACTCAGTCGCCCCCACTAAAGGAGACTGGGAGGGGACGAAAAGGGACCCGATTCTGTGGTGTGTTTCGGCTAATCCCCAGAGAGGTGTTTTTAGTGAGTAAGAATCTCACACTACCGGGGTGCACGGGTCCGGTGTCTTTTCATCTCTCCCGCTAAAAAAAAATTAAAGATTATGAGATATAACTTTTCCTTTCAAAATATACCGTATGCATTTTAAACTTTTTGGGGCATTTTGTTCTTAATAGTACTCGCAAAGTTTAGCTAAGCGCTTATAAAAATTAAATTAAATTAAAATTTTACGTTTACTGTAATGATCATTTTAGGCGTTTAGTTCTATAACTTTATAATTAAATTTCAAGAGACTTTTGTGCCTTAAAACAAAAACAAAACTGTGAATCTTACCTGAGGACAGATGTCGTAGGAATTTGAATCGGTGCTAACGAAGCATGATGAGTTTTGATCTTCATTGGTGATGTACGCGTGACACTGAGACAAATACTATAAAACAAATATAATCAAGACAAAATGGTAAGAAGCTGAAAACTAAAGCAATTTTAATTACGTTTTTATGGCATTAATTACTGTATCAATTAAAAATGCCTAACTAACTAACTAAGTATTCATAAAATTTTTTTTTATGTATTTCACACGGCTGAAGTACGGTTGAAAGCTTAGATGTGACCAAAACCAGAAAAACGCAATTCCTTTGAAAGATTGATGTTTTAAAAAATAAATAATTGTTCAAATAAATTTCTTGTTATCATGTGCTTCTCTATTTAAAAAACCAAAAATGTTAAACAATAATATCAACATAAAAAGCCAAATAAAATATCAATCTTTCTTTTGAAATATAGTGTAGCGAAAGTACATAAGACAGAAGATTTGAAACTAAACAGCCTGGCTTTAATAGCAAAAAAAGTTTACGATATGAACAACGCATGCGTATATAATGTAAACCGAAGTTAAAACTTACTCAATCTCTGGTGTAGTTGGAGTATTGCAAATTGAATTATTTTGAGTTGAAGAAGTAGTATTAGTATTGTTTTTATTAATTCGATCTGCTGGGACCGATATACTTCGAGAAAATTCAGCATTAGGAACACTTGGACGCGACTTTCGATGCTTTCTAAAAATATTATAAAATATTGTTCTCCAATTTAAAAAATTAAAGCAATTATTTTACTCTGATAAAAATGGATCCTCTAATAACTGCGCAGCAGTTGCTCTTTTATTGACATCGACTTCGAAACATTTTAAAACAAAGTTTCTAGCCATATGTGACAGCTCTTCTGGAATTTCGGGGTGTTTCTTATAAAAGCCTACTTTAAACATTGCAGCCTGAGCAGAACCAAGTTCAATAAAAGGTGGGTTTCCTGTAGCCATTTCAACATTTGTACAACCAAATGACCAAACATCTGCCTAAAGTGACTATAGAAATAAATAAACAAACAAAATATGAGTAAGCTTACCGCAGGCCCATATCCTCGTACACCTTGATCAATAACTTCCGGAGCCATATATTGCAAAGTTCCTGTAAATGTTTCTGTGATAGGATTTATACCAGCTAATCGTTTCGATGTTCCAAAATCAGAAATTTTCACAACTCCACTGTAAGTGTTTACTAGCACGTTGTCTCCTTTAATATCTCGATGAACAATTTTTTGGTCATGTAGATACTTCAACCCTACAAAAATAAATGTTTAGACTTCGAATGGGAAATTGTCTTGCGGACCTTCTAAAATTTGTTTTGAGTAGAATGCTATCGTGGCCTCATTATCTTTAAGAGGTCCCCATTTTTCTCGCAGCAATGCAGAGAGCGACCCTCCAGGCACTTGTTCCATAAAAATTTTAAAATATCCATCTTCAGACACTGAGCCCAGATACTATCAAATATCACGTTCAGGAGTTATTTTAAATGAATATAAAATAATTAATACCTGGACAATATTTCGGTGCCTGAGTTGTGAGTGTAATTTAATTTCTTCATGTAAGGGTTGAACGTCATGGGTAATTTTTTCTGGGACCTCCTTGATTGCTATTCTGACTTGGGTGTTCAAATCCCTTGCAGCATAAACAACACCATAAGTTCCTTTACCAAGAACCATTTTTCTAGTTTGGTCATCGTAATCATATTCATACTAAAATTTGAATATATTCTACTATTTCACAATGTTAATAAGCAACTTTTACCTTCATTTGTGTTTCGTCAATAGAAAGATCAACGAATACTTCCTGATCAACGGTCATTTCTAGAACCAAATCGTAAAATCGTTTTCGACAATGAACTGATGGAAAGTACATTTGAAAATCATCTGAGTTATGATGGACATACAAATAAGCGCATCTTTCGTCTCTTTTATATAGGCTTACTGATTTAATTTGATTGGCAGTAAAGAGAAAGTCGTGTACTTTTTTGCAAGTGCCCTTTGAGTGTGCAAGGCAAATGTTAATGATTTGTAGAGATTTTTCCTCTGCGCCCATGTTTACATTCACGTAACTCGGCATATAGATTTTTTGCGGTTCCAATATCTAAAATATTGTTTAAATATTTTTATATTATAAAAGAGCAAGTAATAAAATTACGTGGAATGCTGTCAACTGCTAGCAGAAACTCGTGTCTCCGGCGCATTCTTAACATTTATTGGCCGGAGGTCATTGCCAATGAACCCCTACAGACTTACAAGAAAGAAGAAAGTGGCAATGGCTAGGACACACACTAATAAATGAGCCAAACAACATCGATCAATAGGGAACCCACATGGGAAGATGTCGAAGAGTCGGTGTATTAGACGACATATGCCCCACAAGGGCTTAAAGGAAATAGAGAGAATAGCACAAATGGAATAAATTGTTGTGGTGCTCTGCTTTATATCTGTAGCGTAGGTTGGTGTAAGGAGTCAGTTTATGATTAATTGAGTTTTGACGAAATGCTACACCAAACGAATATTTACAAGTTCTTATAGTGTAATATATAATCATTTTTGGATATTAATCAATACATAGAAATCAAATTTAAGTGGCTGTGTGATTTCAAAACAGTCTTTTGTAATGTCATACGTTTATTTGCACGATACCGAAAGCAAACGCTTTTTAACGTTTGTCTGTTTCTCTGTTTGTTTGGACTAATTTAAATCGAAAACTGAGCAAATCAATCCGGCTGAACCAATTTTGATGGTACTTTTTATTTAATATGATAATGTCTAAGCTCAGGGGATGCCCTATGATGCTAAAGCACAGCCTTGACAGGAAAGGAATTAAGGGTAAGGGAAATGGGAGAAAGTGGAAAGGTATAAATTATTTTGTTGGGAATGATTTTGGATACTAAAAAATATTCGAGCCCATTAAAAAATGAAAACGGCGAAGAACGACTGGTGAATCAGCTTGTGAAAAATGTATAGCAATAACACTTCTGGAATGGCTGTTCTTATATACACGAGCAAATTATGCATATTTAGGAAGGGTTTCGAATGAATCTAACTTATCGCTTCGTCATTTCCAGGGAACTCTCACCTTTTTACTGTGTCTTGTATAATGTTCAACATATATGTCAATCATTTTTTAAACACTTCATGCGCCTGGACTATGCTGACAAAGTATGTCTACATCAAAATAATGTGGCTTAAGTTTCCGAAGCATTGGATACAACAGCACTCAGGACTTTTTGAAAATAAATAAATGAAATATGTTCAACTCACCAAAATAGGAAAACGAATACCATTTACGTCCTCAGATTGTGTAGCTTCAAGAAAAAACTCCATCCAAAACTGGAATATTTGCTGTTCGGGACTAGAAGTAGCATCTTCAGACCGTTTTCGAAAACGGTCAATAAGTGTGATGTTTCCGATTGTTGACTTAAGGTACCAATTCGGTGGTTTTAATTTAAACATGCATTCAGCGGCTTGAATTGCTTTACCATAGTCTTCTGCTAGAACGGATATCTCAAAAAATGTCGCTACATCCCAATACTCAGAAAGAGAGGACAAACTGCCTTTTTTGCCAATTAAATTATTTAGTACCATCCCTGATAAAAAAAAGTTACATGTAGTAGGTAATTTGTATTATTCACTTTTGAAGATTACCAATATGCTGCAATTCTTCTGTATTAGAAAAATCTCTTCCATCAATTACTAAAAGAGTTGCTAGATTGATTCCTGCATACTCATTTGGTTGGACCTCAAAACTTTGTCTGTACCTGAAAATATTTTTTTCATTAAGGCTTTAAATGATTTTTCAAACGATTAAGTACCATTGAATTGCATTCTTTAGACTGCTGGTATCTGTATAGTCAGATTCAACAAAAATATCCTTGTAAATTCTTCCGCAGAGACACAACATATCCGGAAAGCGATTTTCCTTCTTTTCTAAAGCTTTCACACATGTTTGTAATGCCTTTTCCCTGTCGCCCTCCTTGTTCCGTCGGTTCAATGCAAAAGAATATAGAAAGCACATGTTACCAGTTTCAATGTATTTCCTTTTGTTGGGTATGGTTTTGAGTTCGTTGACTAGGTGAACCATTGCATCATAATCTTGGACATCCCTTAATGAGCACATGAAACTGTGAACGACATCTCCAGAAAGCACATGTGGGTCGTCGAGACGTTTTCGCATTTTATGCAATACTTTTGCAAGTTCTTCTGTATTTCCGGCATACGATTCACGAGCCCCACGTAAGTCAGCCAGGAACTTCTCTCTCATGTGGGTTCTGAAAATTCCAAAGAGACTTGCATAAAGTTGAATATTTCAACAGACTACAATACTTTGACTGAACTTCGACATCTTGGAAAAGTTTTTTCAACTTTATAAGCAGTGAAGTAGGTTTCAGATCAGTGCCATCTTTGCTAAAGTTTGTAAGAATGCAAGTACTGCAGTCCTGCAGTTTATAAGGCAAAAAGGTATAACTTCCACAGGAAATCTAAAATAAATATTGAAAATATTCATATTTAAGTATAAATATAAGTTGATTTTACTTTAAGGCGAAGGGTCTGCTCTGTTTGTGTGTCATTATACATTAGGATATTTTCCTTCATTCCAAAACTCTCCCTAACCCCAAGGTGATAAAATAAGGCACTTTGCTGAGCTTGAATGCTTAAATCAAAAACGGCAACATCCGCGTTGTAAACAGTTTCTAGGACGTTCGTCTCACCAAAATCCAATTTTTCAAACTTTCAATAAAATAAATTTTTTATATATTGTTTTCACATGTAAATAGATAAATGTTTACCTGTACATTTTGTAAATTGGCGTTAACTAGTGTACAGGCTTGCCTCAGTTCTTCATAGGCACATTTACGAGCTGCAAGGTTTTCTGCTTGATGAGTATCTATAATACATGCGACATCCATTCGAGGTCTTCCTGTTTGTATGGCTGTGTTCCCAGATACGTCACTCAGGTTAGACATGCTGTCTGTCTGTCGAACACAGTTTCCCTCTGAAACAAAAATTGTTCAATTAATATTTGAAAATTGACGATGTAAAGAAAGAAAAGAAAATGTTTGTGAAAGTATTTCATCAAACTCGTGAAAGCAAGTAAATGAGAAATTAATAAAATATATGTTTATATTATTACTAGAGCTTCTCCTTCGATTGTCTTTCCCCATTTTAAGAAAATATTAAGGATACACTGATTTCTCTGCATGCTGTTTTGTAGCCACTTTTAAAATTTGGACTGATATATGCAATGATTCAACGAAATGAAAGAAATGTGACTAATCTTTTCTCTGTCTTTGTTGACTCATGTATCACTTAAGAACTCATTTTCAATTTTTAGGTACAGGTAAAATTAGGAAAATGATTGGATTATTACAAGGTGTTTATTTTCGATTTAAAAAAAATTATATTGTTTAAATGTGGCATATGATATGTAAATATTTAAAATCTTTGGGATTTTTAAAATTTGTTACTTGCACATGCGTAAGTGCCCGGCTAGAAATAATGTATTGACTCCATGTTATATATGGTCGTTGCATCTGTAAGAACTCCTATGTATCTATTGCAGTGTCACTCATAAGAGATTTTGTTTTTAGCTTTTGATTTAGCTCTAAAAAATTTCATTACATCAAAGTCATTGTCATGCGTGTCATTGAACTTTTTCTGTTGATAAACCGACGATGTGTAGATATGATATCAAAATCAATAACTTTATGATTAAAGAGGTCAATTATTTAATACTTTGCCCAGTGGATTTCTTCTTTATGTCGTCGGAATATAAGGGATGTTCGGAAAATAAATAAAGTTTTATTTTCAAATAATTTAAAGAAATTGTCATAAGGAGTATTGATGAGTTCCATAGAGAGAAACCCCATAATGTACTTAAACAACCAATAAGTAAATGTTGTGTTAGATTACATTAAGAGTAAAAGTCTTGTATGCTTTATCTAAAGGGTTTCTGTCTTTCTATTTCCCGTAACCCCTTGTGCGGTATGGGACGGGAGAAGGATTTCACCTGATTCAACACAACGGTTGCAAGGGGACTTAAAATTAAAGTGGATTCCCGAGTAAAAATGATCGGGACCCTACAGCGGTCGTACACGGGCCGTTCAGTTTTCCTAAGGGCGTACACGGGCTGTACAGGCTCCGGAAAATTTTACGAGTTGTACAGGCTCCGGAAAATTTTACGGGCTGTACACTGGCGCGTACAAGGGCCGAACTCGAGTGTAAAGCCCGAACGGCCGTACACTGGGCCGTACATCGGGGCGTACACGGTCCAAACTCGAGTGAAGGCCCAAACGGCCGTACACAGCAGGGTGGGCAAACGTATAATAATTATATTGTGAATGAAATGTAGTTTATTTTCTTTATCAATATTATTTTACAACATTTAAATACTGAAATATTCAAACACTAAGCAAACTTAAATTTGATCAATAGACTGCGAATAATTTCAGTTTCGTTCGACCCAACAACGAGATCTGAACTGTTAATAAAGACTGACCTTAAGTTATACATATCATTATTGAAAATATATAAGAGTAAATTGCATTATGTAAATAAACACAAAAGCTGAAAAAAAAAAATGATTTCATGGAGCCTCGAGCTCCGCTCATTGAAATTATATTAGGAAGTTTGAACGTTAACGCTGCGGTACAGAAGAACATTACAGCAAAATTGAAAACTATAGCTCTGGCATAAAGAATATTAAGATGGCTTTTTACTAGTTTTCCGTTGTTTTGCTGATGACCAAAAACGGAAATAAACACGAATTTTTGGGGGTTGTTTTATGACAATTGAACTCGGCTTTTTCTTCGGGTTACAGACAGTGGTCAGTTAGCAGTGAACGTTTGTCCTGTTAAAGTATTGTCGTTCTGATATAGTGCACTTTCATGGTTAATTATAAAAAGAAAATTTGGTGGACATTAATTTTTTGGTCGGAAACTAGTGAAATATTAGTTCATATAATCACAGACATTAGTGAAGCAATTCAACTGATGTATATAAAAGTTGATTGGAAAGGTGGTCTACCGTGGGTGGATAAAGAAAATATTACAACCTTGTACGAGGCAATATTACAACCCCTGTACGGCCCGTGTACGAGCCCTGTACGGCCCGTTTACGACCCTTTACGGTCTGTGTACGACTCATGGGAAAATCTTGTACGGCCCAATTGTCCTGCAAGAAGACCACGTAGGACCCTTGTACGACCCAGCAAAATGTTCAAACTGCGGCCCTTGTACAGCCTCACTTCAAAACTTAAATATTTTTACTCGGGTTCCGAACCATTGCCATTTTCTTTACAATCCCCACGACCTTTTTATCGTAATCTTTTGTCAGCAGAAAACAACAATAGGTCGCCGTCGTTGATTCGAATCTGGAACCTCCGGATTTATACGCCCACAGGTTATCACTTACTCCACCGACGACTTTAATATACACTACACGCAAAAATAAGGGAGCAGAGAATATTTGGGATTTTTTTTTTCTATTTTTGAAGAGCTATATTTTAATGAAAACTGGTCGTATGGAGAATAAAAAAAGGCATTATAAGGTTCATTTTTCTAGTTTCGAGATTTTTGGAAAGATTTTTTTTATGAACAACGGTTATCGTGCAATGATAAAAAATAGAGCGAGACATTTTTTTTAAGAGTCCACAGGGTTGGAAAATTTTTTTTTCAGTTAAACCAATGTTAACTTGCTTATCCAGCTTAAATTGGCTTTTTTCACTCTCTCTACGTCAATTTTTCGCTGAGAAAATAAAATGAAAAAGAATCCTTTTGTCCTTGATGTTCGATATCTCAGCTACCAATGACCGTACAGAAAATATAAGGGCAGTTTTAAAAACTGGAATAAATTTCTTACAAGATGTGTGGCCTATCATGCGTGTTCAACACGCTCTTATCCAATATTTTTTACCTATGTACATACCGAGAGAAAAAATTCTATTACAGGAAGAAAAAGTTAAAATTAGAGCATAGAAAGGCACAGCCTTTTAAAATCGGGCAATTGCGAAAAAATTTTAATAATTTCTGAAATTTAAAGAACAGTTATGGCAAAAATACACCAAAAAGAGAAAGGCAAAAGCTTACTAGATCACAGCTTCACTTATCTTCCGAGCTGCATCTTTTGACTAATGCGGCAAGATTGAATTTTCTAGAAATCACATGACTTGAGAAATGGAATGTAAGATAATATTTTCTGATGAAAAAAAATTTTTTCCTGGAGGAATAAGATGGTTTCTATTTTTACTGACACAAACTGCTTAAAAAAACTGAAGTTGCAATACTAAGCTGACCAGTTCGTGCTCCCGATTTAAGTCCCATAAATAATACTGGCACGCAGAGTTTATGCAAATGAAGAGTAGAACAACAGTTCTGATCTAAGGGTAGAAATAAGCCTGTCAACTCGATTTGGTTGTGAAGTAATTAATTTTGTCGCTATTTAGTTGCAGTTGCAAGTTAAGGATGTAAAAGTACAGCCTGTCTGTAATGCCATTGTTGAAATCAAATTTGTATTGTAAATCGTATTGAAAATCTATTTCAGTCATTTAATAATGACAAATACTATGATAGTTAAATTTTATTTATAATCATTTTTTAATAATTTATTAAAAATAAGAACGACAAAAAAATGTTTGCATAGCTAATTAACGACAAAATAACTTATGAGCCTATTCAGATTTTGATTTGCCAAAGCTGTTTCGCTTTATGCACGTATGCAAATTCAAACTCACAAGCTCAAATAAAATTTCGTTAGTTTCGTAACTACTAACAGATATCAATAACACAGGTCTACAAGCTTCTGCTGTTGGGCAGCTGGGGGTTATTTCCGAAGTAAACTGCTGCGCAGAATCCGAACCTGAGGTCAACATTGGGCCAGCACGTCAGCATTTAGAGATATTTGAGGTTATGTACTCAAAAATGGGTTTTCTGGCTACTTTTGAGGTTATGTAGAGGATCCACACAATTTGTTTGATCATTTTTTTTCTAGTTGCATCATTTAATGCTACTCTTACCCTTCAAAATAAGCTATTGAGCAGTCACCTGCGATTACGACCATTTTCAATTATGAAGTTCATATTTCATATAAATAGATATATTATGTTAATATGAAATATGAACTTCATAATTTAAAATGGTCGTAACTTTGCAGGAAAAAATTATAGGTGACCGCTCCATTTTTTGGATCCTGTACATAACCTCAAAAATAGTAAAAAAAACCATTTTTTGAGTACATAACCTTAAATATCTTAAAATCCTGACCTGGTGGCCCAATTCTGACCTTGGATTCGGATTCTAAGCAGAAAAATACTTCGGAACTGACCCACAGCTGCCCAGCACCAATCATCACCCCGCTTTTTGCAGACCTGTGTAATTGACTACTAAAAGAAATCGCAGTTCGAGAAATATTTTAGCAAGATATCGGCCTCTTTTGTAAAGAAAATGAGCAAAAGCTCAGACTCAATAGTTTATACGAAAAAGTAAGATTGGTCTCGAGATTGATCTCACTTTTTCATATTTAAAATATTGAAAAGCGTTTACTATTAATCGGAAACACTACTTAGAGTTGGTTAAATTAGATTATTCTACTAAACATCTGTGGGCAATCTTAGTAGATAAATATAGGACATTAGACAAAATATTAAACTATTTCTTAAAGTTAATTGTGGTTTGCACAGATAAAACGGCTTCATTTTTTTCAAAATTATATTTTTTTCGAAAATATAAAAAAAATGTTCAAGTCAAAAATCAAAAGTTATAGACAAAGTTATAGCGTTTATCTGGGTGTCCGGCCTTTGAACCAATATTATTTTGTAGAGCCTCAATAATAATTTAATAACTTTGTAAATTTTTAATTTTTTTGAATAACAATTTACATAACATAAATTGAAGGTATGCTTTATAACATTTATTTATTTTTTTATGTAATAGCTTGCATTAAGCTTAAATAAATAAATAAATTTTTCAACCCCGCACAGTGGTGTCCTCCCTTAATGTCCTTTATTAAGAAATGTTTCGAACTGAGCCTTTTTTCGGTTAACCGGTTTCTTTTGATTCCGACTCTACTTTAAAATCGATTTTAAAAAGTTAATGACCGAATGCTTTATATTAAAAATTGGCTATACAGTTAACCAATTTAATTAATTAATCCTTGAATCAAAATAATGCACGGTTTTATGACGGATTATTGATTTTTTAATAATTATTCCAATTTGGAAACGGAGTTGGATCAAATGGTTAAGTGACACGATCAACACCACATTGGATGCAGGTATAGATTATTTTTTAAAGAAACTAGTCGAGTTTTCTGGTTTTGTTAAGGACCTTATTTTTTGCATTAGGTATTATTTTTTTAATAACGTAGGCCTGTGAATTAAGCTTATAATTTCCCTTCTAATAATAATAATAATTTTTTTTGTAAGATAATAAAGTGTGCTGATTTTAAAAAAAGTGTTGGTTTTTTTCTATCACATTACATTCTTTTTTATTGATAAATTATCAACTATCAAATTAAATTTTATGTTGGAGTTCCGAAAATGGGTACCCTCTGATTGGTTTAAAATTTTTACCAGACACTCTTCTATACACTAGATGACAGTACCTAAAAGGATTTTTTGCGACTCGAAAGGGATGGGGGTGAAAAAAATTTGTTGATAATTATATTAATTATTAAAAAATATTATTAACATAAGTATGTATTCGGGAGGAGGATCCCCCCCCCCCTGCCAGAAACCCAACTTTGAAGGAGAATATATTTAAATAGTTAGTTAATAAAACAACTAAAATATTCGATCTTGAAATTTTAGTAACAAATCACCTCAAAAAAATCATGAAAAAGTGTTTTTTTCACACCCTTCTTTTTCGAGTCGCCAAAAATCCTTTTAGGTACTGTCATCTAGTGTATAGTAGCGTCTAGTAAAAATTTGAAGTGATTCTGAGGGTACCCATTTTCGGAACTCCAGCCAAATTTTACAAGCTTAAATTTGCAGGCCTGGGTAACTAATGCCAAATGCAAAATGCCAAATTAGAACCCTTCTGGGAATTGTTTTATATTTTCTCAGTAACTACTACTTCTCATTTTTGACATCTTATAATTGATAATAACAACTAAATTTTTGATTCCTAGACAAAATGTCAGATCAGACCTCTTCTGGGAACTATTTTATACAATTTTCTCAGGTGATACTTGGATAATGCTATACTACACTACTTCTACGACTCTTGCAATCGGTTTGTTCATCCTAAGGTGGCAAACTGGTGTAGCAACAAAAAACAAGGTAATTTTTTGTGAATTTTTGCTACGTAATGAAAAGTCCGATTAACCTATATTTTTATTTCAAACTTACAATACTAATTTATAAAAAATTTTTTTTACATCCACTTTACGGTGCACAATATTCAGCTCTTCTCAGTAGTCTGAAATCAAAATTTGAACTGTTACTTCATTCTTTATATATTTTTTCACGACGTGGCGTTTGTATGTCAAAAATTGTGCAAATGGCGCAACTTCAAACTTAGACATGCGATTTTCAACACATTTTTACTCCTTAATTTTGCTATAAAAAATGTTTAAATAATTTAAATGAAAAACGTCACGTCCTGCGTTCAATCGTTGTCTTTCATTAGCAGTTTAATTCAAGTCAATCGGCCATGTAGTTTGCGCGCAATACAGTACATCAGTTCCGAAAACGTGGTTTCGAGAAAAACGCGTTTAAACTTGGCAGAGAACTTATAACTCGATAAGCCAGCTCGAAGTTGGAAAGCTGATGTCTTCTATTCTATTCATCAAATTTTGTACGCATACTTCTAGTCCTATTCTAAACAATTTAAGATGAAAAGAAATTTTTTACACTAGTTTGCAGACACAGAAAAGTGAAAAATAAAATAGTTAAAAAAGTTAACTGACTTTACAAACATACGTAATTTTACCAAAATTACAAAGTATACCATGATTTTAAAGTATATAAACGGAGAAATTATATAATGTTATAGCTCGATTTCGGCCAAAATTATGAATACTTTTCTAATTAGGTAATTTTGGATGAGTGTGACCATACTATTACTTAAAAGTTGTACTATAAAATAAATCCTTTCAATAAATCCATTTTTCCAAACCGTATGTGTAGTGTAGGCTATTAAAATAGAATACCTGTAAATATGTTTTACTCTAGAATAAATTATTTTCAGGATACAAAAGCGAAATCAGTTCTGCTTACTAGGATTTAAGTTAGCATAAAATATTTCTTGAAAAGCTAGCAAAGAGTCAGATTCGTTGCAAAAACTCTTCTCTAAAAACGAAACTTGGTTTAAATAACTTCCTTTTGAAAATTACGTTCAGGGAAAGTTCAAATTAAGCTAGAGAAGGCAATGGTCAAGTTTATGAACGATACTTTATTATTCCTGTTTAAACCATTAAATAATTTGAAAGTCTCTTGCGAATACGCAATGAAATCCAACTGCAAATTTCCTAGCAGTGCAGGTTAATTAGTTGAAGAAAATGTTTTTTTACTGAATTTATTCTGAGAATTTATCAATAATTTGCACAATAAGTTGTTTTTCAGCATTCAGAAGAATTCTTAATAAATTACATTCTGGTTTATTCACAAAGAGTTCAATGTTATCGTACAAGCCAGTCCACTTTCCACCAACTACTTCGTCACAAACAAGTTTAATGAATCGAAATTGAATGAAAAAATCATCCCGGGCACAATGGCTATTTGGCATAGGTTGCAGCAATATCTCGGCCATCTAGAGTTGTGGCGACAAGCTTTCATTCATAAAGTCAGAACTGAAAATATTTGCTTTATTCAACTTGTAGATCGACCTCGGTACTCCCACAACAATATCTTACTGCAGAAGATACAGGTCAACCGTACGACCAGTTTTGAAGAATTTCATGATAAGTTACCTAAATTATACTTAGAAGGCCGTCGTGTTTAAGACAGCTGCTTTAAATTGAGATGGCTTCAAATAAATGCATAGGTGAAAATAATATTCTCCAAAGTAACTATCTGAAATTATTCATAAAATTTAACATAAATTAAATTAATTTTACTTGGGTCTCGTGACGTTCATTTATAGGAAGGAATATGAAGTATATTTCTGGAAATAAGAGATTTCGAATACCAGGAAGAGATAGTAGAGCCTACGTGTTTCAGCGATAATTTATGAGGGGATTATTATTGCCTTATGGCTTTTCATACTTTCAGCACAGGTCGTTCCAAAAAAAGTACTGTTATATTAATGTTTAAATGGATCTTTAACACGTTTTTTGTGAATAATAATTACATTGGTACGTATCTAGGTACATATGTGGGTGATGCAGTATTAAATGTAGGAGGACGCAATAAATAATGTGTGGGGGTATAACAAGAATTTGATGCTGTTAAATTCATTTAAGGTAAAATGGAAAATATCAAAATTACTATAAAAAATATACTTCGTCACCTTATATTCGTCCAAACCCTTGCAAAGGAATATATGATGGAATAAAATAAATAAATTCAAGCGTTCGTCATGTTATAAATAACAAATTTAAATTAATCAATAAATATATTTATATCTTGCGGCATTTCCGGTTTTTAATGAAAGAGATCTGTTAGTTGATTGTGCTAGCAGATAAAATATTTTATACATGCAACTGGAAATGACATGTTATAAAAAAAGTACGTTGCGACAGCGATAAAAAGGTAATCAAACAAGCAATAACTATTTCAGTAGCTCCTCCATATCGACTGATTAATGCTAATAACTCACTCAGCTAATGTAACACAAAATATCGTTCACACTATGTAACAAAGGTTAAACTTTGTTAGAGCTCTCTTAAACATCTATTTCAGCAAATTCTTTAATATAAGTCAATTCTTACAAATAATTACTAACTGAAATGGGTAACTGAAGTCGTTGGTGGAATAAGTGATATTAAGTCGGAATTTTATCCCGAAGGTCCCAATTTCGAACTCCACCGGCGGCAATCCATGGTTGTTTGCTACTGACAACAGATTACAATAAAAAAGCCATACTATATAAGTAATTGTTCGTTTAGTTCTTCTTCTATTGTGGATTTATTGGATTTGTGCAAGCTATTTAAATATGATAACATTTGTTGATAGGAAAGAAACGTACTAGAAGGCGGGGATTTCCCTGATGTACATTCTTTATAGGTTTGTCGACAGTTTAAGATTTAGTTTTGATCATTTGCTCAATGTTTACAGCTATGAAGAGATTGCTGTTGTGTTATTAATTGTATTTATAAATTAACTGTGGAAGAAAAAGTGGAAATTGTTGTATTAAGGGGTTCTTGCGGTCGTAAGGCGCTATTTTGCGGTCATTTTTCAAGATTATTTTTCTCGTGAAGTAATTAATATTTTTGATTCGGGTTTTTTGCAATGTTGTTATTCAATCTTTGGCATGTAGAAAACATATAAGTTATTTAATACTATAGTTTTATATACGAAATAAAAGGTCTCCTGTTCTGCGAGCCGACACATTTTCGAGCTACGATTCCGGCTACTGATGTTTTATACCCTAAATTAAATCTTGTACTAGAATCAGCTTTTAAAAAATGAAAATTGTCAATTTTAGAGCACTTTATATTTTTCTCCTCTAATTTTTGCAATTTTTTGACACTAAATTTGTTATAGAAGAAAAAAATTATTTTTATCGTAATAATCCTAAGTAAATGGTCTAGAAAAAAAGGTCCTAAGAAAATTGCAAGTAAGTCCAAACTTATTGGTAAGTCCAACCTTATTGTTCATTGGTTATTGTCGATTTCACGACCGCAAGATAGACAAGTAGGCTCTTCTAAAACTGCTACGAGAAATTTATAGAAAGGGTACCAGAAAACCCCTTATTGCGCGTGTCAGATCTCTATTTCTGGTTCCTTTAACCCCCTGTGGGGGTACTACTACTACCACACCGACAATCCACCTGGTTCGGTTCTAAAATGACTCACAATAAAAAATCGGTTCGATTATTACATTCCACAATTAAAATCTCAAATAAGCGATAGCGACAAAAGGGGATTAAATCTCCCGGCAAAAGTCTCTTCTTACTAAAGAAAAATGAATGATCAGAGAATAAAATGGACAAAAGACTCCTAACGGAGTGTAAAAATGAATGCTGGAATATAATGGGATATTATTTATTTAGATGTTTTGTTGAAAAATCGGTTTTCCAAGGTGATTCCGCTCTTGCTCGTTGTGCTTTTGCAAAAAGTTAATAAAGGATGGCAATAAAGGATCAAATTTAAGGGGGTCTTCTCGTCCTAAGGCTTTTTATTTTAATATTTTTCAAAGGGCGTTCTTGAGGAAACGGATAGATCGAGAGTTGATTTGTTTTTTAAATTTATTTTGCTACTTAGATTTAACACCGCTATTTCTTTCCGTGCGTGCCTCAGTGCTCGGATAGCTCGGGTCCTAATCATCCGAAAGAAACAAAAAAATAAATTTATTTCAATCTTGGTACTACTGGCTATAGCATGAACATGAACAAATCTTGAAAATATCGGTAAATAAACTTTTTACAGCAATTTGAATTTTTTTTTCAATTTTATGAATTTTTTCCAGCTTTTTCGGTCGCGAAATGAAAAATATTTGGTTTGGTTATGGTTCAAGCGATAACTATTCTATTCTTAACATCCTCTTAAAATTACAATGAATGTTGTTCCCGAGAAAATCGAGAGCCGAACACTAAAATACTGTACCAAGAAAAATGCGTTTGAGTCAATACATATTACAATACATCCAGGTGTTGAAACCCATGGTTTCAGAATATTATGAATTTTTTTTGTTCCATTTGCCATCCTTATTAACCAAGTAAAATTTTATTTTGATATCTTGAATACTTTTTTAGGTATTAATTTGCAAGAATGTATGAAATGGACGTTTTTGCATAAAAAAAACTTACATAAGTTTGGCAATTTTTATTATATCACAATGGTTTTTGACAAAACCATTCAGAACAACCTACTGAATAAGAGAAAAATGCATTAAGCAATGGAAGTCATTGTCAGCTCAAACCTGATTTTCATAAATATTTTGAAGAAAAAACATAAAATTTAAAAATGATATTTAAAATAAAAGGAGCTGTAGTAGCTAAATTATTATTATTAGGTGTACAACTTTGCTTTCACCGTTTTTCTCCCGAAATTGGAGGCTTTATTGTAAAAAACTGGTTATACCTTTACGATTCAAAGCATTGCCCATCGCTGGCATCCACTTTCTCCCATCTTTCGGACAGCCAAAAAAACTTGTCATCTATCGAGGCGATCCGCGAAGCGAATCAATTTTTGAAATCTGGAAGAACGGAAGTGCTGGTCAACTAGGCTTTGCGCCATTGATTGAAATAAGTGATAGTCAGAGGAACGTCTGGAGATTACGGCGGGTGGGGTAAAACTTCACATTTCAAGGTTTTAAATCTGTTTTGAGTGCATCTCGTTGTATTGCGCCCGTTTTATTTTAATGCTCGGCTCAAACGCATCAATTGCTTTCGATACCGATCGCCTGTGTTTGTTTCAGTCAGTTTTAGCAGCTCATAATATACTATGCCGAGTTAGTTCCACCAAATACAGAATAGCCGTGAGCCGTGAATATTCGGTTTGGCGGTTGACGTGGAAGTATGGATTTTCTGCGCTTGGGGCTATCGTAATGAACCCTTTCTTCGTTCCCAGCCACAATGCGATGCAGAAATCCCTTCCGTTCGCAAGCAAACAAACGCCGTTCAACATATCTCGGCTTCAACAAATTAGCGGAGTGCTTCTATATTTTAATTAATGTAGAAATATTATACGTTAAAGGTGGCAAGGGGTGGTTCCCATGCACTTAAAGGGTTGTATTAAGTTTTAAAAATCACTACACATATAATGAGAAGATATTTTAACAACGAAATATAGCGGGGTTATTTCGTTTTCTTTTTTCAAATACAAATTAGACAAGTTAATCATTGAAGCAGAGGTAGATTCCGACTGACTTTTGGGTTTGGGGTTTGTTTTGTTTTTGAAAATATCTTATGTGCGAAAATTTTTTTTTATGCAATGTGACCAAAGCCTAGGGGACAACCCTTTGATGCGTTAGCATGGTTTCAGCCGGAAGGGAAGTGGGGTAACTTGAGTCTTGTTTTTTTGCATTGCTGCGAGCTAGACAACAGCCCAGACGGAGTGGTTTTTTTTAATTTCTTAATAAAAGCTCACGGGGAGATCTGGTCTCGAACCTGGGGCCCATGGCATGGTGGCGTGCCGCTCAACGAATTCATTAAACTCCGTCTCCGTTGTTTTTGAAACAAAGTTAGCGGTTTTTTTATAATCTAGTGAAGAGACAAATTATTTTACGTTAACAGAGTCGCTAAGGGTGGTTTTCCGATACACTTTAAGGGCTGGTATATAAATATATTATTTTAATTTTTCTAACTAAAAGTTATTTTAGGATTAAAAAATAGAGGGGTTTTTAATTTTTATGACAGTTATTAGCGGGGTTAAATAAATGTCTCTTAGCTTAAAACATGTTTTTAATGTTTCGTTCATTTACCGTTCAGTTCTTTAAGTACCTTATTTATGCACGAACTTTGTTAGTCTTTTTTTATTAAATATACTGATAGTCAAAATATCACCAATTTCATTCCAGAACCTATTAGTTCATACTTTAAGGATTAATTAATTAAATTAAATAATTAAATAACTATCATTTTAAAATTTTGTTTTTTCTTCAAAATATTATTTATGAAAATCAGGTTTGAGCTGATAATGATTGCACTATTTAATAGATGTTGTAAATACATTTTTTTTTCTTATTCTTCTTTTTCTTGTTCTGGATATGTTTGTCAAAAATCATTGCGATATCATGAAAATTGCAAAAGTTATTAAAGTTTTACTTAAACTATGTCACTAGCGCTACAGTTCTCGGTAATGCAAAAACGTCTTTTTTCATACATCCTTGTAAATTAATATCTGAAAAAGTAATTCCAGAGATTAAAATAAAATTTTACTTAAAATCATAAAAATCTGAAACCATAGGTTTAATTTTAATTTTTGCTGGATGATTTGAAATGGAATGATCTGTTTGAAAGTTGACTTAGGACTTAGGTTCTTCTATAGTTATGGTAGCGGCATATGAAAAAAAATCTATTTGTCCAACTTTCTGGACGAGAAGGGGCGCCTTTAATAAACTGTCACCTCTGTAATGTAACGGAATATAAGAAATATCTTGGCATTAAAAGCAAGCAAACATAATAAGTTATCTTTTACTTAACAAATACTTTTTAATACACAAATAGTGTGAAAAAACAGACCACAGTTTCTGTAGTATTTTGGAGTTTTCCTTAACTCCCAACATTTTTTTTTGCGTATATGCGTATATCCATATGTTGAATTGTTGTAGTTATAACAGTAATTAATATCAGATATTAATGTTATTGGCAGAGTTGTAAAAAACTTATTTTTCGAACGAATCAACTCAAATGTGAATCAAATAACGAGTCCGCTCAGAATTTGATTCCGCTCACATTCTGCTCGGTTCTTTAGCGATCAAAATTTGAGCGGACTCAAATTTTGATCGCTGAAGAATCGATCAGAATGTGAACGGACTCAAATGTCCAGCGAATTTTCAGTTGATCGGAATCAACTTTCGGATATTTAAATTAAAAAGCGACGTATTTGGGAAAGAATTATTACATGAAAAGTGCTTTTATAATAGCAAAAGTTTTATTTTGCAAAACTTTACTAGTTTAGTCGGGACAATAATTATATTCCATTAATATTATATATAATAAAAGTTTGAGTCCGCTCAATATTTGAGTCCGATCACAATTTGAGTCCACTCAATATTTGTGTCCGATCACAATTTGAGCGGAATCAAAAAATCAAAATGAGTTGAGAAATGATTCGATTTCCCACTTATGAGTCCGCTCATTTACAACTCTGGTTATTGGGGAGTCATTCCATGTCAAATCAACCCAAAAAAATACGATTTGACACCCATGATCTCTGGCATGTTTGTTCCGTTCATGGATATATGTAAGTAAGGATATAAAATATCTTAGCTCTATCTTAAATGGTTTTTTAAAACCTTGCTAAAGTTTTTAAAATTTCGCGGTTTTTATCGATCGGGCGGAGGAAATGCAATTTGTTTTTCCATAGAAAATAAATGATTCCTTCCTTATTTACTAACTAATGTGATGAAATTTTTTATGAGAACACTTCCATATGTAAGGAAGTAAATATAATATAACCATAAAGCAGTGATGGGCATTATTCGAATAACTTTTCAATCAAATAACGATTTTTAAAAAAAATCGAATAACAAATTATTCGAATAAATTTTTATTCGATTTTCAATTTATTTTAAGTTATTCGCAAATAATTATTTGTTATTTGGTGCTCCTTAATCCAATTTCAAATAATTATTTGTTATTCGATTGTTCCTAATTCGATAATCAAATAATTATTCGTTATTTGATGAATTATTCTCAAATAATTATTTGTTATTTGGTGCTTTTTATTCGAATTTCAAATAATTATTTGTTATTCGATTATCAAGTAATTATTTGATAGTTCATGTCTCTTTATGAAATCATTATTTGTTGTTGGTGTCCATTAGTTCAATTTCAAAAAATTATTTCTTGGCACACATATTTCATATCACAAGGTGTCTCGTACTTAGCAAATTAAAACTGTCTTGTTATGTTTCGATGTTTACAGTAAAGATTTTAGTAAATGATACCATAAAACAATAAGTATTCCATAAAGAGACATCATGTGTCGAATAATTACTTGATAATCGAATAACAAATAATTATTCGAAATTCGAATAAAAAGCACCAAATAACAGATAATTATTTGCAAATAATCCTCCAAATAACAAATAATTTTTGTAATCAAATAAATTTTTATTCGATTTTTCAATTTATTTGAGCTTTTGGCTTTTATCTTTATTCGAATAAAAAATGCCCATCTCTGCCATAAAGTATCTATATATGATCTGAAAAAAATCCTAGTGTTGAAATGAAATTTTGTTTTAATGAAATGTGGAGCTAAGTGAAATATCATCGAAAGGGAAAAGGATAATCGCAATAGTTTTTTTTATTACTATTCTAAAAGATATACACTATCACATGAAAAATAAAATTAATGGTTTTTTCACTCCTTCATTATTGTTCTTCATAGACAAAAAATTGTTTCTTTAAACCAGCAACAGAACTATTCGTTTTTTTGAACTAAAAATGCGTTCATTATAATTCTCTTTGCATTCCTAGGAAGCAGAAATGGAATCCATTGATTACTTTGGGTTTATTAAACTTAGAATAAAGAACTAGAGGAAGAGCTGTAACCCGATTTCAGCGAAGCAAATTTCTTTTGTAGTAGAATTTCTTATTATAGTTCTTTATTCTAAGGGTTTAAATTACGAAATAATACTTGTAGAACAGATTTTATTTTTCGCAACTGGGAGTCAGTCACAGCCTTGCTAGTGTGATATACAAGTTTGATGGCTATATCTATATACTTTACATTTATTTTCATCTGATTAACTTTTTTACTGAACTGCTTTTTGTTGTGCTGTATCGCTGTTTGGATAGAGTCGACGCAAAAAAAGATGATACCGTAGCTCCCCATAATGACGAGAGCGGCAATGGTACTAAATGATATTTTGATGATGTTTTCTTTCATAGAAAGGAAGTAAGGCAAAATAGCTAAAACAATACAGAAAATGTAGCTTTTCCATCATTTTATGATATTTTGCGCCTATATTTTAACAGTGAATACTCTCCTCTCAAGTTTTTCAGATTCGTCGCAGTAGAAATAGACTACGCAAGCTAAACCAAAATTTAAAAATATCATCTTTTTTGGCGTCGATTCTACCAAGTAAGTGTGTGCAATTCTGAATAGTAACCTTATTAAAAAGATTTTTAAAAGAATCTATCGATTGCAGTTAAAATGGGGAAATGCAGTGTGGGTGAAGTTAGTGCTTGTCATTTGCTAAAAACTATGTAAAAAAAGCCATGCAAGCCATTAAAGCATTGTCTGAAAATAACTTAACTCTCTTAAAACTGAGAACTGTATCTAGTTCTGAGTTAAAAAAATTATTTGTCTACATTATCAAAGGGTGTTTTTGAAAAAAAAATATATATAAATTTTTACAAAGGGTAGGTTGCGACCCTCTTGAATTAACAAAACACTTTGTGCTGTAACCAGGGCAAAAACTTTGCGCTTTTGAAAAGTCGCGTCAAAGATGTTAAAACTCTTCCAGGAACAAGATCTTTCTAAAGTTTTCAGCAATAGCTGATTTCGGAATGATTGAGGCTAAAAGAATTAGTTGTGAAGAAAACTTTCAACTTATGTATGTTAACAAGTAGCAAACTTTATTTGTAAAAATAGAAGATTTATATCGCTTGTATTTATGAGAATTTATGGTATTTTGGTATGGTGCGTGAGATGAATGCAGAAGAAGATGATTTTATTGTAAAGTTTTACATCCCCATGGACCATCAGCATCATTTTTTTGGACCCAGAGGAAAGATACTTGTGCGGTACCCATCATTCATCTCCTTGCAATCGTGCAACTTCCAAAACCAATGACTGGAAGAACTTATCAGATGTCTAAAGTTAGCAGAGCAAAATGGGCAGAACCAAAATTTAAATACAAAAAATTAAAAGGCTCATTAAAGGCTAATTAAGTGCCCAACTGTCGATTTAAGTGCTCTTATATTTTTTGCAAAAAACCATGTTCTGCTAACTTTTGAAAAAGTTAGCAGAGCATACAGTTCAAATCAGAACAAAATGGGCAGAACCAAAATGTTAATACAAAAAATTAAAAGGCTCATTAAAGGCTAATTAAGTGCCCAATTAAATAACTTTTTAAAAAAGGTTAGCAGAGCATACAGTTCAAGTCCTTCAAAAAATAACAATGATTAAATGTTGCAGAAAAATGTATTTTTACGCAAATGAATTTTATTGATAATAAACATTTCGTTTATACAGCAGAGCGTACAAATAAATTTTTTTTAATTATGCAATCAGAAAAGAGAAGCTAAAATTATCATACTTTCTACCAACAAAGGGAAAATTCCAAATTTTGGGACCTTTCAACCAGTTTTCTCATATAAAAAATACCGAAAATCTTACTGAATATGTTAAAAATGCATTAAAAAATTTACCTCGTTTGCTAGAGAGATGGTAATTTTTGTTCTTTGTTCTTTTCCGTGTAATAATTGTAATTTTAATAATAAATATTAAAAATTTAGTTTATTCTTTCTAAAAAAAATCATCCAGTGCTTGATCTTTTGAATTTGTGTAATTCTTCGAATTGCGCCCGTTCTTACCCTTAGAATAAAGAACTAGAGGCAACACTATACTTTATTAAGATAGCTTCTATTAAAACTGTATATTATCATTGTAATAAAATTATTAGACTATTTTGATTTTTTGTGAACTGACTGACAAAGAGCAGTTTTTATTAAAACAAACCAGCACGAAGTGTTAGATTTTTTGGTGCCCAAATAATTAGAAATAGCATGACGGGAAAACGCTTTTCCGGAAATACATTATATAGATTACTTCTAAATTCATTCTATAAAGATGTCATGTTCCATTAAAACCTAAATTTGCGGAAAAAGTGAAAGTTTCGTATGAATGTTTGTGTGGTTTATGAAAACTGATTTAATGTTCCGTGGTTGTTCGTTTTAGTGGTGGCGCAAAAAAAATTTGTAGGGGGCGTCCATAGAAAATCTTAACTAAGATTTAATCAATTAAAAGCAAAATTGATGATTCGCTTGAACTTATAATATTACCCTCAAAATTATATACAGGTTAACTATTATATTCAGAGAAGTTAAAATCAAATTATTCTTTTAGGAATTATAAAGATTTTAAATTTCCTTTTGGCCTCACCTAAAATCTGAGATAGATTACGCCTATATTGTTGATACCACTACTAGTTCTTTATTCTAATGCCTTACCAACATTCCGTACGGATTACCTTCAGGCCGAAATATCAATGATATCTATATATTATACCTAACTGTCAGTATCTGGGATTGTCGTGCGTCGCTTTGTCATGTATGTGCGAATGTTTTTCTTGAAATGCCTCCTCAAGTAAGGATTCCCCGATTAAGGCCAAGTATGTTGGTGAATTCCCTGTTAAATTACAAAAATGACGTTGTGTTGCCATCGGATAAAATTGTCTCAACGTCCAATACAATCTGGGAAGAATTTCGGATGAATTGGAAAGGAACATTGCTGCAAAATCGCTCTACTGATTCGTTTACGGCAACAACAGACAGAGAGTTTAGTTTGAAAAAGTTAGAAGAACTTGGATTTAAAAAAAATATAAGAGCACTTAAATTGACAATTGGGCACTTAATTAGCATTTAATTAGCCTTTTAATTTTTTGTATTAACATTTTGGTTCTGCCCATTTTGTTCTGATTTGAACTGTATGCTCTGCTAACTTTTTCAAAAGTTAGCAGAACATGGTTTTTAAAAAAAAATATAAGAGCACTTAAATCGACAGTTGGGCACTTAATTAGCCTTTAATGAGCCTTTTAATTTTTTGTATTAACATTTTGGTTCTGCCCATTTTGCTCTGCTAACTTTAGACATCTGAACTTATCAATTCTCTCAAAAATACATGACATACATATGTATGTTCAATCCAATTTTAAAAGCTCTGGAGAATATTCAAGTGTATTTCGTAAACTTTTAAATAGTTTTGATGGTATGGTGATTTTTGTAACATTTTAATATCCGAGAAATATTATAAACATGCTTTTTATAATTAAAATTTTTACTTTATTAATTTGTTTTAAAATCATGTTTTATCAAGCTAAGTTTGTAGTTTTGGATAATAGTGGTTACTTTTTACAGCTTTTAAAGTGAAATGACTATTTAAACAAAATGAAAAACTTTAATTTAATATATTGTAAACAAAAACGTTAATCATTATTTTTTGTCTATGAAGAAAAAATAATGAAGAAGTGAAAAAAGATTAATTTTATTGTTTCATGTGACAGTATATGTATATCTTAGAATAAAGAAAACTTTTGTGATTATCCTTTTCTCTTTCGATGATATTCCACTTACCGTGGAACTGGGAGATTTTAGTTTCCGTGGCACGTCGATTTGACGATGAATTTCGATAAAGCACCCTAAAATAAAACGAAAATAATAAATAAATTTTTTTGATATCTGGCTTAGTTTTGGAGATATTCGATCTTAAAATTTTAAAACATATCACTTCACGACTTGTCAAAAGAGGTGTATTAATTAGGCTTTTAGGTGTTTCATTAACTAACCAATGAAATATATGCCTCTGCAGGGTGGGTTAATAAAATAAAAGTTAAATAAGTAAAATTAAAGTTAATAAAAGAACTAAAAGACTTATTTATACACCTCTTCCTCCCAGAAAGTTTAATAAAAAAGTTCGCGCTATCTTTAAGTTCGGCCTTTGACAAGTGATGTGTTCTTAAAATTTCAAAATCGAATATCTTGAAATCTAAACCAGATATCAAAAATATTTATTTATTATTTTCGTTTTATTTTGTGGTGTTTTATCGAACTTCATAAAAAAGTTCGCGTCATAAGCCTTTAAGGCCGTTTTTACAAGTCGTGAAGTGATGTGTTACTAAAATTTCAAGATCGAATATCTCCAAAACTAAGCCAGATATTAAAAAAATTTATTTATTATTTTCGTTTTATTTTGTGATGTTTTATCGAAATTTATCGTCAAATCGGCGTGCCACGGAAACTAAAATCGTGCCGTGGAACTCCCATATTTCATTAAAAAAAGATTCTTTTTTCAGACCACTTATAGATACTTTATGATTATATTAATTTCTTTTAGCTTCCTTACCTATTGATATTCTCATAAAAAATTGCATCAACGTTGGTTGGTAAATAAGGAAGGTACAGTGGTCGCCGCTTAATGTGAGCACGCTTATTAAAATCAGCCGCTTATTGTGATCAAAAGACCCGGTCCCGATTCACTCCTATCTAAATATATTGAATTTTTCTCGGCTATTATGATCAAAATACCGCTTAATGTAATCACTCGATTCGCGGAATGTCAACAAACTTCCCATTTCTTTTATATTTCTCTTCGATTTCGGGATTCGGGCGGACTCAGTTTTCAGTCAGTTTTCGCAAAGCATCATGAGTAAACTACGCGATTTAAGCCTCGATGAAAAAGTGCAATTATTGAAAGATTTTGATGTGCTTCCGTCTATGTCTCAGCGTGATGCAGCTAAGCGCCTGAACATTTCCCAGGCATCCTTATGTAAAATTTTAAAATCGCGACAAGATCTCGAAAAATCACTTGTTTTTAATGAGAATAGAGTCCGAAAACGGAAAAGAAATGGGAAAGATGCAGATGTCGAGAACGCCTTAAAACAGTGGTTTGTCAGTGTACGTGAAAAAGATGCCCGAGTGAATACTCCTTTGATGAAGAAAAAGGTGGAGTGTCTGGGGAAGAAGATGGGCAAGGAACATTTCTCAGCAACCGACGGTTGGTTTTGTCGATGGCTCAAGAGAGAGAACATTATTTTTCGACGACCTCATGGTGAATCTGGTTCCGCTGATAGACCAGCTGCTGACAAGTGGCTTACAGAGGTAAATTTATCTGATTGATTTGTGAAAATTTGTTCATTTAAATTTTTATTGTTAGGTATGGCCCGCGATTATTGAGAAATATCATCGTGAAGATATCTATAACGCCGATGAGACCGGCCTATATTTTCGTGCGATGCCTGAACACACCTATATTTTCAAGTGTGAAAAATCGAGTTTGAAAGGATTCAAGGCGTACAAGGATCGTGTGACCGTCCTCTGTTGCGCAAATATGGCTGGTGGAAAAGAAGATTTGCTGGTGATTGGAAAGAGCAAAAACCCAAGGTGTTTCAAGAACGTAAGAAAATTTCCAGTCACTTATAGGAATAACCAGAATGCATGGATGGTCACTAGCATTTTTACAGAATGGCTTATGGATTGGGATCACAGATTGAAGAGAAAAATTCTGTTATTGGTTGACAATTGCGCGGCTCACAAGTGTACAGTCCCATTGAAAAATATCGAGCTGGTGTACCTGCCAGCAAAACCACTTCAATAATGCAACCGTGTGACCAAGGTATTTTCCGGGCATTCAAGAGCCATTGCCGACAAGAAATGCGTGGCATAGTTCTGGAAAATTTGGACAGTGCGCATAATGCAAATTATGTGGCCAAAAAGATATCCCTCCTTGATGCCTTACATCTAGCTGCTAGATCTAGGAGTACAGTCATAAAGGAATCTATTGTAAATTGTTTCAAAAAAGGTGGGCTTTTTCAAGGCGGCGACGTGGAAATGGACATTGAAACCATACATGAAGACACCAATGATTATGTAAATATCGATAAGGATCTAGAAACTACGTCTGGGATGACCGACGAACTTATCTGTGCTCAATATAGGGAAGATGATGACAATGAAAATAATGAAGTTGAAGATGAGGAGGAACCTCCGAAAATTCCAAGCATAGAAGAAATGACGACGGCCTTACAGATGCTACGAAATGGCATTCAATATTACGGCGAAAATTTCGAGTTACATTATATATATGAAAATATGATTAAATCTATTATTTGTAAAAATAAAAGACAGACAAGAATTGAGAATTTCTTCTCAAAGAAATAATGTAAACATTGTATTATATTAATAATAAATAAATCTTTTTGTTTGATACACTCGATCAATGTTTTTTTTTATGTGTTAACAACCTACCGTCTATTAGAATCATCCGCTTAATGTGATCAAACGGCCCGGTCCCGTAGTGATCACATTAAGCGGCGACCACTGTATAATTTATTTTCTATGGAAAAACAAGTTGCATTTCCTCCGCCCGATCGATAATAACCGCGAAATTTCAAAAACTTTAGCAGGGTGTAAACAATAAACCATTTGAGATAGAGTAAAGATATTTTATAGATTTGAGTAAAACATATCTAAGTTCGAACAACATAAAGTAAAAACCCATCCTTCCCAATAAGAAACTGCCATGCACTGAAATCTATCAATTGGCCTGTAATAGTCCACATAATTGGCTGTATCTTTACTTCTAGTAACTCATGCGGAAGAATTTTTCCTGATTTTAACGCAAAAATGGAGCTTTTTTTTAGTTTAACTTTTTTTTCTGTAGTTAGTAGAAAACAACCATGAGTAGCCACCAGCACATCTGCAACTATCGTGTGGAAAGCCAGGACGTAATTCCATACATCATTCAAGTCATATGTGCTAAAAATCGATAATTAAAGCAACAAGGTAGTAAAAAAATCTTGCTGGCTGACCTTAGTATCACATTGATGTAATTTTATTTAAAATCTAGACCTCAATAAAATTATTCTATCAATGACATGATGTACAAAATTATGTTTTATTCGATCTAGATAATACGTTCACATCTTATTCAACTTACCAGGAAATTCTTCGATGGCTGGTATTGAAGAAGGCATTTTTAATATATTGCAGAATAATTTGCACTAAAATATTTACTTGCAACTTTGCTTCTTAACAATTGAATGGAAATATTTCACACGATAAACATAATTTTATTTATCACACATAATTTTGGCAGCAATTTTTTTCTTAATCAAAATGACAATAAACAGCTGACTTTAGGTAAACACAGGCACTGTGGCACTCACGTTGTAAAGCCTATGAATAGAACCAACATTTTAACGTGCTTAGATTAATTAATTTTTTTGTAGGAAAAGCACAACTTAATAATGTAATGAAAAACAATATAAAACAAATTATTTTTCTAATCTGTTGCTCTGTTGACGGCCGAGATATGAAACGCACGAGTAAGGTTCTTCATTAGACTCCAAATGTCATTTGGCATCAAATAAGGGAAAAGCAACTTTCACATAAGAAAAAATCAATTTTTACACACTAACAACACATTTACTGCACAAATTTTAATGGATAACCGTAATTTACAAACTTAGAAACAATTTAAACGTATTTTTTACATAATTTATCACGGTTTAATGCGAATAAAAAGCAAAAATATTACTACGTGTTATCGCGACCACCAACCCGTTGACAAGCAATCTCACCACTCTAAAGTTTGTCTTACTTCATATGGCAGGCGGAATGAAGGTGGATATTTTTTAATTCATCGTAAAAATGGTGAATAGAAAGTAAATCTCCAAACCGTTCTCACACATGGACAAAAATCACTAACCCCAGCGCAACTTCACTAATCCTTTCAAATTTTATTTGGAGAGCTTTACAAACCTACTAGGCAGATTAAGTTGGCTGCAGTTTAATATAACCGCCAATTTAGTTATATTATATTTTTCAAATGAAATTGGCTTTTTTTCGGGGAAATACATTTGGACAAATGTAGCCCTCCTCTGTATACATTGTGCATTGCATTTTAAATATATACATAGTACTGCAAAAATAAATAAAATATCATAAATAATTCAACGTTTAAATTGAACTGTTGCCCACTTAATCTGCCTAGTATGGATTTGTTGTTGTAACGCGAAGTGAAGTTGGCTCCAGGTGAAAAACATGATATTATTAAAATGATTAATGAAGGAAATTACCAGCTTAGATGCTAAAGTACCCACATACCTTGCAACTTCAAAGGATTTTAACTGAATAGAGTAAATTAAGGAGACAACTTTTTACTTTTGCCTGTCTTCTAAATATACATTTCATTTAGTCAATTGTTCACAGCATATTACTTAGAAAAATACAAAACAGGTCTAATTAAGTAATTGAAAGAATTCGCAAAGGAAATATTTCTCACTCGATATTTTATTTAATTATTTTAAAAATTTACCAAATAAATGCAAAGCGATTTCAGAAATCGACTTAAGAAATTTCACATCATTGCACTTAGAATCATTAAGTACGTGCTAATTCGGAGCGGAAGGGATAACGTCGGCTGAATTCTAGTTTACTTCATAAGCCATTGACATCTTTTCGAGAAAAAATGATTTGAATGTTCAACATTTCATAAAACAAAATTCATCCGATAGAATATTTTTTAAATTTGTGAATACAAAATTTATTATGTTAATAATACATTTACCGACTTTTAAGCACAATCGATGAAGAGTTTCGTAATTAGGTACATTTTTCAAAAATGTGTAATTAATTTTTCTAGTTCACTCCACTTCATATTCCGCCTGGATCGCCCTCTGATTGCTATGAGTCGATGTCTACTTGTGTTGAAGGACTGGCCGATCTGCTGCTTCCGTCGGATGACCTTTTACTCCTTGGAGATTTCAATATGCCTTGGGTCAGCTGGGAGCGCTTCTTGGATAAGGATTGCTTACTACCATCTTTTTCCGCTGCCCCACAGTATATTCCGGCGTTCCTGGACTCCATTGCCTCTTGCGGCTTATCACAGGCCTGTGACGTGATGAATGACTCGGGCAGGTTCTTGGATTTGGTGTTCTCATCTGACTGCTCGAGTACTGTCGTGAAGCACTGTCTATCTCCTCTGGTTCCTGAATCTCGTCACCATCCTGCACTGCACATCATCTTCGGTTTTGATCCTGTACTGACGGCGTCTTCTGACTCAAGTAATTTTTGTTATAACTTTAGCAAAGCTGATTATTCTAAACTTAATGATTGGCTCTTTGCCTGCGATTGGACGAATGTTCTGAATGAATGCGATATTGATAATGCTGTAATGTCATTTTATGATTCTCTTTCTGTTTGTTTTGCTAATTGTGTTCCTGTTTCAAGGTCTCGTGGTTCGCGTTCATATCAGCCCTGGCTTAATAGTTCTGTGAAGCACTTAAAGAATCTGAAGAATAAAGCTTGGAAGCGGTTTTGTTCCTCAAGGAGTGATGCTGACTATTTCACTTACTCCATGTTACGCAACCAATTTTGCTCTGCACTTGATATTTCTTATTCTGACTATTTGGAGAAAGTTAAATCGTCTTTGCGTGCTGAGCCTAAACAGTTCTGGAGGTTCGTAAATTCTAAGCGCAATTGTGATGGCTACCCTTCCGTGTTAAGTTTTGGTGATGTCGAGAGTGACGACCCCCTGACGACTGCCAACCTTTTTGGCGAATTCTTTGGCACTGTATTTTTGACTTCAGACTGTGATATTAGCGATAAGGATTTTATTCATATGACGAGGTTTGCTCCGACTACTCTTGAAACCAAAGACCTTGTGTTTGACGAGGATGCTGTGCTGAAACATATTTCTGGTTTGGCTGATGGTTTCTCGTGCGGTCCTGATGGTATCCCTGCTTGCTTTGTAAAAAATTGTCGCTTGTCCCTGGTTTCTATTCTTTGTCACTTATTTAACTTGTCTATTCGTTGCGGTGTTTTTCCGAAATCTTGGAAAGCATCTGTCATCATTCCCCTTCATAAGAAAGGTAGTAAAAAGGACATATCAAACTACCGTCCCATTGCCAAGTTATGTTGTATTGGTAAAATGATTGAGGCTCTGGTGTGCAATGCTCTTAACTTCCACTGCAAGCCCTTTTCTTGGTTCCTTTCAACATGGCTTCATGAAGGGTAGATCTACTGTGACTAACCTGCTGGAATTCTCTAATTGCTGTATTTCTGCCATTGAAGCGGGTAAGCAGGTGGACTGCGTTTTTACTGATTTTAACAAGGCTTTTGACAGAATTAGCCATAGTATTCTTGTTCGTAAGTTGTCTTTTCTGGGGTTTCCGTCAATTTTTGTTAATTGCATTCGTTCCTATCTGTCTGATCGTACGCAACGTGTGCTATTTCGAGGTTCACTTTCGAACGATATTTATGTTACCTCTGGTGTTCCTCAAGGAAGCCATCTAGGACCATTGCTTTTTATCATTTACATCAATGATGTATCCGTAATTCTCCCGAATTCCAGAATTCTATGTTACGCCGATGACGCCAAAATATTCCGCGTTATTTCAAGTGCGAATGACTGTGCACTATTAAACTCGGACTTAGACGCCTTTCATAATTGGTGTTCTATAAACTTCCTTCCCCTAAATATTAGCAAGTGCACTACTATGTCATTCTCTCGATCAAGGAATCCAGTGCCCTTTAACTACACCTTAGACGGTGGCTCTCTGAACAAACTTGACAAGACCAAAGATTTAGGAGTAGTGCTAAATACGACCTTTTCATTTGATGACCCAACACTATCGTAAACAAAGCTAATTCTGCTCTGGGCTTCGTCAAGCGATGGTCTAAGGAGTTTGATGACCCATATGTAACTAAACTCCTTTATTTTACGTTCGTGAGACCTGTTTTGGAGTATGCTAGTCCTGTGTGGTCTCCTTTTTATGCGATTCATATTAATCGCATTGAGGCTGTGCAGCGTAGATTCGTTAAATTTGCCCTTCGCGGCCATCCTTGGACCGATCCTCTTCGGCTGCCTCCCTATGCTGACCGTTTAAAGCTTATTTCATTGGAGTCCCTTGAAAGCAGACGTGACAACTCCAGAGTTGTTTTTGCCTTTGATTGCTTGCGGGGCGCGGTTGATTCCCCGGAACTGCTGGGAGCTCTAGGTTTATCGATTCCTGCTCGTCCCTTGAGAAACCATTGCTTTCTCCATACTCCCCACCACAGCACTAATTATGGTATGCATGAGCCTATTACATCTATGTGCCGTCTTTTCAATAATAATTTTGAGCTTATTGATTTTCATTTATCTAGATCTCATCTGAAGAATCAGCTTTGTTAGGGTTACTTTTTCTCTTTCTTTGTGATTATATTGTTATTTTTTGTTTTTTATAGCTGTCAGTATTTGAGTATTTGATGAATCGTAATAGTTAATCACTTTGTAATTTACTTTATACTTCATTGTATGTTAGATTTACTTTTTTTTTGATTTCATTGATTTGTAGTAGTCAGTACTTGGCGAATTTGTAAATAAATAAATAAAAATAAATAAATATTCAATATATGTAGAACTTTGTTCCGAGTTTGCTTATGGAGCAAAATGAGCAAAATTTTGAGTCAGTAGAGCAAAGAAGAAGAAAGCCTTACGTACGTATAAGCTCCACTGAACCATCTTTTTTAACCGACTTCCCAAAAACAAAGAGGATTTGGATAATTCTTTTTCTGTTGGCTAGAGTATATTCCCTGGTTGAAACCACGAGAAAAAAATGTTTGTGGGGTGTCGGTGTGGTGAGGGGGTGGAACCTAAGTTTGTAAAGCGTGGACCGATTTGGATGGTTCATTTGCTGTTGTATACAGTTTGATCCCCCATTGCTAATATGAGAATAGTTTGGTCCTGGGGGGGGGGGGGGTAGTATAACTTGGTAATGCGTGGACCGATTTGGATAATTCTTTTTCTGTTGGGTAGAGTATGTTCCTTGGTTGATACCCCTAGAAAAATAAATGTTGGGGGGGGGGGGGGTGTGGAACTTAACTTTGTAACGCGTGGACCGATTTGGATGGTTCTTTTGCTGTTGTATAGAGTGTGATCCCCCATTTCTAATAGCACAATAATTTCGTCCTATAGTGGGGGGTGGGGGAAGGGGTAGTATAACTTCGTAACGCGTGGACCGATTTCGATGATTCTATTACTGTTGGGTAGAGTATGTTCCTTGATTGATACCAGGAGAAAAAAATTTAGTGGTATGGAGGTGGGGTAGGGGGTTGAACCTAACTTTTTAACGCGTGGACTGCTCTAAAAAGTATAAAATAATTTTTAATGTTGCATCTATTACGACATTTTGAAGTCGGTGCAAATAAAACAACTACATAATCATTGAAGATAATACATAATACTACCTGAAAGTTTTAGCTGACGGGATCATGAGAAAGGACGATCAAGTACTTTTGTTGTAGTTGTTTGGTTTGTTTGATTAGCACCGACTTCTAAATAATAGATATAAAACTAAAAATTATTTTATGCTTTTTAGCGCTTTTTATGAAGTCGGTTCAACTTTTTTTTTAAATTATTTTTTAACGCCAAAATCATTTTAGTATAAGGTAATGATAAAGCAAAATGCATTGTTTAGAAACAAAATAAACATATTTAATTTTTTTTTATAAAAACATAAAAATTAGCTTTTCTTCGCAGCCAATAATTTTAATTTCACTTAAGTAATTTGTCTTAATATTCTAACTTAACTATTAGCTTTTCTTCACAGATTTATAAATTCAGTTTTCATATAATTCTTAATTTTATAATTTTAGTAATGATTGCAAATAATATAATCTATTTGATACATTGACGTTTTATATTTTATTAAAAACGGCTCTGATTTGTCGTAGAGGATTACTTTTAGCTTAGTAAATGGAGTGTCTGAATATGTTAATTTCGCAGCTGCAATACTATAAGCTTTAAGGGGTTAGGTCTAGTCAGAATTTAAAAAAAAATCGATTTTTGTTTTTTTGGCATTTTCTTGAAGTATGATATCTTGAAAATATTCTCTGAAAACTTCAATTCAATCCGATAAATAGTTTTTGAGATATTCCACATTTACTGAAGGGATCTCTGCAACGCGCTAATGAGAACTTTAAACGCGTTTTTCTCGAAACTATATTTTCAAAATCGGTGACCACTATAATTCAAAAACTACTGGACGGATTTGGGTGAAATTTATATAGTTTATTATAAGCATAAAAAACTTGTCCCTGATCGACGGATTTTAATTTTAAAACTTCGATTTTTTTAAACAATAAGCTAGTGGTTTTTGCTTGCAAATCAGCAAGTAAACTTTCAGAAGCCGCCATTTTGAAAATTTTCAAAAAAAAAAAATAGCCTTCATTGAGGACAAAATTAACTATTAAACCAATGATTCCATTTGTTTGATTAATTTCCGATGAACCAGTAAGATGCTGTGTTGGTCACTGCAAATCGCAACTTCCGGAACGGGGTCCAGCAAAGTTGGCGATAACTTTTTTAAAACTTAATTTTTTTTTAATTTTGATAAAATCAAGCTAAAAGCTGATGTAACAACTCAACATAATTAGTTTTATAAAATAAATTTAATTACCGCCAAAAAAAATTATTTAAAATAGTATTTTTTTCACTCCTCTGACTAGACCTAATCCCTTAAAATTTGATGGCATCATCTGTAAAATAACTAGCTTTACGTTTGTAGTATCGATAAATTTCAGTAGTTTAATTAAATGTAACGGCCTATGGACATCTAAATTTTTCAAATATCTATCAATGGCGGAATGAATGCAATCTATCTCCTGAATTAAAGAATGTCAATGTTCTGAATATTTTTGGACAATTTCAATTACATTATGCTCATTTAAATTTACAAAATGATTAATTGCGGTTGAAGTGATTTGATTTTTATTTTGAGGAATGCATGAGTCACTCCAAAATGTAATTTTGTTAAGTTAAACGTGTTAAGCTTTCTCTTATAAAAGAAAGCAGATGCGTTGCCTTTAGGCAGATTGAAAACATCTATGTTTGATCGGTCGAAATCTCGTTGTGTTTTTTATGGATGTGCTCCTCATAATTTAATGTTTCCTCATTTGTTAGATTGTGTAAATTGATACTATGAGGTCAAAGCCTGAAGGACAACCCTTTTATGCGTTAGCATGACTTTGGTCGGAAGGGAACTAGGATAAGGAGAGTGAGGAAGCTTGAATGTCATGTTGTTGTATTGCTGCGAGCTAGACAACAAGCCCAGAGAAGGAGTGGATTTTTTTTAAATTAAATTTTAAAATCCCACGGGGAGATCTGTTCTCAAACCCGGGAACCATAGCATGGTCGTCGTGCCGCTCAACCAATTGATCTAACTCCCTCTCCAAACAAGCACAAACTGATTTAAAAAAAGGGATATGGAGCAAACTGACCACGTCATATCTTGAAAATAACAAAAGAAAGAGAAAAATGGATTTCATATTCGGAAAGAGCACGCTCAAGAACCCTTAGTAGTGTTCTTAAGGGTAGGTTCTAGTCGAGCAATTTAAAAAAAATTTAGTTTTCTTTTTTGCATATTTTAAATCCTTAGTGTCTAGTATAAGTCTCTAAAACGATTTGACCAAGTTCCGAAAAGTGTAAAAGTTTAAGCCGATTTAGTGCGAACGCGTACCGGCCGAAAATCATGCCTACGTTCGGGCCAAATGCAGGTGCACACGCGCCGTATTGTTTGCTCAGCAGGTATAAAAATTCTTTTAAATGTTCTGTTTGGATAAAATAATGTTCTTTGAATATAATAGTCAAAATCAGGTTCACAAGGAAGAGGAAAGATTGCTCTATGGTCCAGGAACGGCTGACTAGCTGTAAGAAACAAGAATTATATTTTTTCCCACTTTTTTTCTTTGTCAAACTTTAAACGCGTTTTTATCTCTTTCTCTCTTTTTAGACCCGTGCAGAGTTGCAGTCTAACCGTTCAACCGATTGACTTCTTTCTTCAAACAAAAAGAAGATCATTGAATTAAGGGGCCATGGACCATTTTCAACAATATTAATATTTACTATTTTTTAAGCACTATGAGCAACAAAAAAAGGGTAAAAAATTGACTTTTTTCTTCAAACGGTCGCCGTTTTATCAAAAATCACTGAATCTTTCTAAAAATGGTCCATGGCCCCGCAAATTTATTTTACTTTGCAAGATTTTTGAATTTCAGATAAAAGAGGAAGGCGGAATCCTGCACGGCGCAGCGCGTTGCAGCTACATGGCTCCAGAAGCGCTTGGATATCTCGCAAATTTTACAATTTAAAGAATTAAAAAATATTTTATTGTGAACTTAAGTAAATGTACCTACTAATAGCTGCAAAAGTCGAGTTATACATTATTTACCTTCTTCTGTGAGAAAAAAATTCGTAAGCTTCAGCCATTTTTCAGGCCGCTCGACTAGAACTTACCCCTTAACTCAAAATGTCCTAAAATGGCTAATGGAGCAAACAAGAATTCAGCCGACGATATATTTTTACTACGCCTAAGGATATTTTGCCAAAATATTTGGAGTGAAATCACCAAAATAAACATATATGTAAAGGTTTTATAATTGCAGAAATACAAATTACAAATAAAATATAACGTAAACTATTGCTTATTTAAAGTACGTGTAACAATCAATTTCTTTTAAATTGGATCGTTTTCAATCATTGGTTGAACAAAAACTTTGCTTATTAACAGATTCTGGCCAAAAATAAACTGTTTCGATAATTTTAATTTTTAATTAAAATTAATTTAAAGTATCATTTGTAGGGAAAGATCAATATTTTCGTTCAGGTGGGATGGGGATAATATTATTGTAATTTTCAAAGAAACGAATAAAAAACAAAAGTAAATAATAAAAAATTTTCCTTATGTAAACATACTCAAGAATCTGATTGGTCGTCATCAGCCTGTGCATTATCAGCGTAGTTCTCAGCTATTGGGCCACACGACAAATATATTTTGTCTGAGCAAAATAATAATACACCAACGAAAATTCTTGCCAATTTGAAAGATAACTTTTAAGAAAAGCCAAAACAAAAAAGGGCCAGTCAATTTAAGTAAATTTCACGATTTTACCGGCAGCCAGTTGAAAATTCATTTCATTTCAGCATGGGTGTTACAAAGTGGACAGGGTTGTTAAATTTGTGATATAAAAACAGAAACAAATCTCTTTATTCACATATTAATGCCCTTAAATATCTTAAGTATCAACAAATAAAGCAAACACCTAGAATCCTTTACGAAAATAAACATTTTATCAAGAACGAAAAATTGTAATCTTCTGACAAAACAAAACTAAAGTTATAATTTCTTACTTCAAGTTGTGAACTTAAGGAAAAAGAAAAATCAACTGAACAGTACTTCTATAGGTTTTTTGAACTTTTAAAGTGGATTTTTCTGCTACTTCCAATGGCCTCTTCTATCGTAATCTGATGTCAGCAGAAAACAACCATGGGTCGCCGCCGGTGGGATTATATCCTGCGACCTCCGGGTTGGAAGGCTGACACGTTATCACTTACGCCACCGACAACTAATTCTCAATTTGTTTAACAGAAACAAATAGACTTTGAACAGGATCCAATTTTTATCATTATAATTTAAAAAAAGCGATTTTCATTCAAGAACTGCTACATAGTGGTATTTTGTGGTCTTGCCTAATAATTTAACTAGAACGTAATCTCCCGTCTCAAATATTTTTTGATTCCTTAGTTCTAATCTCTCTTTTCTTTTCAGGTCCGGCACATTCGTTATCATATCATAGCTTTCCTAGCCATAAATGTTTACAGATGTCTTCCGAATAAAAACAACTTAAACTTTTCTGTATTCTTTAAGAAAATACTCCCTTTAGAGTCTCTTTAAATGGCACAGATTTAGATTCATTATTTCTGACAAGTTGTTCCATTTCCAGATGCAAAGATGTTATATTTCATCCTCTGGTGACAAATTGATCCGCCGTCTTTTTTACATACCGCTTCAACTCCATCAGGTGCAGTTTGCCATGACCTACCTCGTGATAGTTCCAAGTAAAATTAATAAGATCTGGATAAAATGTTTTCAGCCTATAACCAAATAAAACATTGTTTTATTTCTATATTGCGTTAGCGGCCCGTCACTAAGAAAATGAAGATTTACAATACAATTGGTGGCAGTGTTCTAAAAATGGGCATTGTGTGTACCCAAATCGCAGCACGAGAATGTGCCAAGTTTCTAGATAAGGTGCATCCACACGTTTTCAGCCAAATTATTTTTTAATGTTTTCATTGTTTGGCACTGGAAGAACCGATCCAACCTTTCCTCAAGCATCATAATAATATTACTTGGGGCTATATTTAAAGAGCGTTTTGGCATATTTTCTAATCTTTTTAGATTTATTTATTTTTTTATTGGTTCTAAAAGTAACTATTTCTTCTGATACAAGAACCCATTGCTTTAATTTAACATTTGTTGCATTGTTAAATTCATTGTATACGATAATTATTATACACACTGCTGACATACTCTCGAGAGGCACTTCTCATTTACCCTATCACAGCAAAGTTCGAAGAGGTTTTGGTGACAGCTGACAGAAATCATAAGCGAATGGTACAAGCAGGAGAGGATCCACGAAGTGGGGGGGGGGGGGGGGGGGGGTTGCACCCATTACCAACCCCTCTTATTTATCGACGAAAATTTTTATTGCTTACAAGAGTCGTTATAAACTAAACTCTAATTAGACTGACTAGACACGGAAAGGACCACATTTTATACTATACTATACTGAACCAAAACGATGGAGCGAGTCAAACGTAGACTTATTTTAAGGAATCAACCCGTACTTTTTACGGTACAGTTAAAGAATTTACTTTATTCTCGAATAACATTGCTTAGTTATTTAACAATAAGTAAAAATTCCCATTATAAGTAATATGTTTTTCTGAATAATAATGTATTGTCGTAATTATGATATTAAATAATTGTTAGGGATTTTGTTTAGAATACATTTCGATATTACTTCTCTAGGGAGATTTCTAGTGTGTTGGCTTCAAAAATTCGATTGTTTTATTTAGACATTTTCCGATATTCTAAAGGTCTGTAAAATAATCCTATGTAATGTAATTTTATCATATCTGCACTATAAAATGAGTTGTACGGAATTTTATGATGGCCGGTCGGGCCACGTCAGCAATTTCAAAACTTTAAAGGCATTTTCCTCGAAACTATGTTTTTTAGGTTGGCGTACTTCGATATGTAATAAAAAAATTTTTTAAAAAAAAATTTGAACCGACTTCACAAAAAGCGCAAAAAAGCATAACATATTTTTTTATTTTATATCGACATTTTGAAGATAGTGCAAAGTAAAGAAACCAAACAACTACAACAAAAGTATTTAATCGTCCTTAATTTGATTCCGTGATCTGAAAAGTTCATGTAGTTTAATAAATTATCTTCAATTGTGGTTGGGTAGTTGTTTTGTTGGTTTACTTTGCACCGACTTCAAAATTTCGCAATAGATATAAAATGAAAAATTATTTTATGTTTTTTATCGCTTTTTGTGAAGTCGGTTCAAATTTTTTTTAAAAACTATTTTATTTTCTACTTTTTAGTGTCTGCATATATACGACTCCAAGGATGCTGCTCGTACGAACAAAACTATTTCAAAAGTTCCAGAGATAGTTAGTCACGGTTACCCTTTAGTACACTCACCTTAGAAAATTCTTAACATGACCCTAGTGCGCCACTTTTCTCTACACAGGAAGAAAGAATTATCGTAGTCACTCTAGGTACAAAATTGTTATCATTTATCAATCAGGAAACGTATTCTGAACAACAGAATCAAAATCATCAAAATCGGTCTATACCTTATGAAGCGCCGCCCATCCTATAACTCTGACTACAAGCCAACATTTTTGTCAGAATACAAATAGATACTCTATGCATTCAGAATCATCTAAATCAGTCCACGCGTTACAAAGTTAGGTAACCCCTCCCCCACCCAACAATAGGTCAAAATTTTTCCATAGAGTAGCAATGGGGGATCGGACTGTACACAACAAAAAATAATCTTCCAAATAGATGTGTGAACGCCCCCTCCGCACATCACCCAACTTATAAGTATTTGTCGTCGTATGCTACACAACAAAAGAAGAATCATCGAAATCGGTCTACGCGTTACGAAGTTACACTACCCTGCCCCTCCTCCACCCACACCTTAAGACCAAATTATTCTCCTATTAGAAATGGGGGATCACACTCTATACAACAGCAAAAGAACCACCCCAATCGGTCCACGAGTTACAAAGTTAGGTTTCACCTAAAATTTACGTTGTCAGACCCTCTTCTGAGTCGGATCACTGCAATCGGTACATTTTAGTGGTAATGGATTATTTTAGGAATTCACCAGAGATGTACACCTTCCCGAATTATAAAAGGCAAAGATAGACGATGAGCTTCAAACCACGGATAAAACTTTGAGTCTTCCTTTAATAATAATAAATTATAGTGGGATTGAGATAGGTATATTTAGATTTTTCTATGAGTCTGCCGGGCAGTCATTCATAACTCAGAGGGAAAGGGGAAAGATAAATTCGATTGCCAGGTGACTTTAAATTTGGAATTTCCGAAGTGGATAAAGAAACTAATGGATAATAAATGTCCGCACTTTGAAAGCGTTAATAATTGATCAGGAAAAACCTAAAACATTCAACTTCAGTGGGTTAAAGAAAGCCGACTTTGCGTGTTATTTAATCCCAGGCAATGAAAAGTACAGAGGGGGACCGAAAACTAGGTATCAAAGCTATCCTTTTGTTTCTCAGCTGGACCAAGAGGTAAATAACAATCACACGTACCAACAGGGCTTTTACTTGAGATGTCTCCTGTATTGTTCTTTATTCTAAATCAAAATGCGTAACTACCGTATTCCACTATTTAAAAATCCAGAAATGTCAAATGCCGCAGGAAGCCAAGAACGTTCCAACCTATGGTAGCTTAATATGGTGAATAGAATAGGAGTCTAAATAGGGCTAGAAGTAACTTAGTTAATTCAGTTATCATTTAATCTGTAAAGAGTTAAGCTGTAAGCGAGGTGTTAAAATATTAGTTTGTTAAGAAAATCGGACCAACTGTGAATGAATTAGTGTTCAGTGAAGCAAGTAAAAATTGTGACCTTTTGTGGGTAAAAGTTCATGACTAATTAATCCATTGAGTCCGAAAAGCCAAACGTAGTCGTATAGTTAAAACACTCTCTGAGTTTCTTGAGTATTGATTTTACAAACTAAGTACTATAAAATATAAATATTTACCACGATAAATTTTTCGTAGTAGTTACCAAAAATAATTCAAAACTTAACGTTTCAAGCTAAAAATGGTTATTTTTATTAATGAAATGTTTAATTGGGCCGATGCTTTTAAAAATGAAGACAGATTCTCCCTCTTTCTCTCATTTCCGTAACCCCTTGTGGGGCATGGAGCGGGAAAAGAACTTCACCCGATTGGAGTCAACGATTGCAAAAGCGGGTTCCGAACCACTGTCACTTTCTCTGCAACCCCATGGCATTTTTATCGCAAATGTTGCCAGCAGAAAACAGCAATGGACCGCCGTCGATGGGATTCGAACTTGGGACCTCCGGATTTTTAGGCCGATACGTTATCACTTACTCCACCGACGACTAAAAAACAGATGTAATTTCCTTAAAAATTCTTTCTTTAAACTCCGAACAGAAGTAAGTAGGCACAAGGTCACCGTGGAAATGTTTTTCCCAAATACTAATCTATTGCTATATGAAAGTTTGCCTTGAAACATTACTGTCTGTGGTTTTTGTGTTTTATGAGAATTGTTTTGAACTTCTGTAGCTTTCATTCACGAATAGTTAACAATTTGCAATTTAAAAATCTTTAGACTAAAGTGACTTGCTTTTCTGCACCTGTACCGATTTCACTGCTGTACAAATGTAAATCATTTTTCGAACTTTTTTTAAAGATCGGATTAAGAGCAACCTCACATAATAGCTACGCCAGCATTAAGTCCTCTTTATCATTTCTATCAAATTAGTTCCATACGTAATTTCAGCTATATATGTGCCGTACCAATTGGAGCTATTCTTCTGCTCTTATTTGCCGGAGGCTAATCGGCTTAATAAAGTTTTACGTATTTTCTTGTTGAATTGAAAAGTTATTACTGTGGAACTCCAGGTGACATATCACCTTGAATTCAGTGAACGGTGGTACTGTGCTAATTACCGATCAAAATTGCACTCTTCTACTGTTGCTCCGCGTCTGTCGGAAAGACCACACCCTATTCGGATTTATTCAAAGGTTGAGTAACGTGGATTGTTTAATTATTCGACTATAAGCAGACAACATGAAAAATGGTCAGATGTTCACGAATTCATGACCCGGACGTTAAAAACGTTGGGTAGTTTGCCATTACCTTGGCGTCATCTGTTGATATGATTGCTGGCATTTTCTCGAGTCGATATAATATTGCCAATTACGGACGCTTGATAAATTATCAATTCTGACTTAAATGAGTTTAATGTGACCACCTTAGTTGTTATTGCTTTTGGGTTTTTGCAAATTGACTTAAAGTGCATTTGGTGATGAATGGGTATGTCAATTAGTAATGGTCATCTTGTTTAAACTTTTGGATGCTTCCTTATCTACTCATGGACGGAAGAAAAACGCGCAAATTATGAAGCTGGGTTTGCATTTGTGATATTTTCTACAAGTTTTAGAAAGTGAACTTCTCATTGAATTTTTTTTATATAAGTATCATATAAGAAACACAAAATTGAATTCATAAGGTAGACTAAATTATGATAGTATGCAAATCATGTTTTGCATTCAGTGAAAATATATCTGAAGCCCAGAGCACCGTTCCTCTACTGAAATGGAGAGCCAGGAAGTAAATTTATTCCGCTATTGATTGCAATAAAGATTAAAATATGTTAGTGTATGTTCATATAGATGCTTAACTATGCCTTATTACATTTAGAGGTGGAGTTCAACTATAGCCTATTCATATGCTCCTTACTTCCCTTTCCGGCAAAAATAATGACTTCAGGCTTGACAGGATCAACATCTTAGCCAGTAGCACAAAACCAGGGAGTCGAAATGGGACCGCAACCGAAATTATAATTCGGTTACGGTCAACCGAAATCAAATTGGGTTTTTTAAACCGCAATTGCAACAACCTTAACCGTAATTAATTTTCTTCAATTCGGTTTCGGTTGGAACCGAAATGTAAAATTTCATTTTCGGTTTCGGTTAAAACCGAAATGTGAAATATAATTTTCGGTTTCGGTTTCGGTTAAAACCGAAATGTGAAATATAGTTTTCGGTTGCGGTTAAAAACCACGTAGATAAAATTTTCGGTTTCGGTTACAACTGAAACGTTAGGGTTAGAGTTAAATTGCTGTTGTTGGGATTTTTATATAATATAATGAAGTCATCCGACTCCCCTCTACTCCCTACCACCCTCCCTTCATATAGACATTTACTCCCCTTCCCCTCCCTACCCCTTCCCCAACCCTTCCCTTCCCTTCCCCTCACCTTCCCCTTCCCCTCACCACCCCTTCCCCTACCCTCCCCATCCCCTTCCCCCTACCCTCCCCTTCCCCTTCCCCCCGCCCCCCCACCCCCCACTCCCTCAGTCACTATCAACCCTCTTCCAGCAGACGGTCCCTTCATCAAGACATTTACCGAATATGCTATGTAATGAAGGTAGTGAAAAATCGCAAGACCGGACATATAACTTCTTCCGCGGTCGGTACCAATTTAAATCGGTCTTTGAATTTCGGTCTTTGAATTACGGTCTTTGAATTTCGGTCTTTGAATTTCGGTCTGGCGGTTACGGTCACATATTTTTAAGGTCTTTTTATTTCGGGACCTTTTAATTTCGGTCGCTCTATTTCGGTACACTTTAAATTTCGGTTTTAATTTCGGTACCGAAATCAAGACCGGTTAAAACAACCGAAATATGACAGGTTTCGGTCCCGTTTCGACTCCCTGCACAAAACTGATTATCATTATTTACTTATATGCAATGCCTATAAAGACTGTGTCCTTTCTTCCTGTAGGTTCTATAACTAAATTGTTGTCCAATTATTATACGTACCAACCATATTTATCACATGCTTGCAGAACTGAAGAATCGCTTACAGCAATCCTTCCATTATCGCGTGCAGAACGTCATTGTCGTCGCGTACTTGACAGCAGCAGCAGTCCCACCACCAGATCTTAAACGTCAATTGCTCTTCTCGCTTTTAAGTTCACGGTGACTTCTTAATTTTTCTCAGAAAACTTCTAAGTTTTTCTATTTGATCGACAAACTGGCGGAAAACTTTTTGAGGTCATCTAATTTCTATGTTAAAAGCAGTCAGATGTCGACTATAGAGATCCCAATAAACGGACATACTCGTCGCATGTATGTAAAGACCTTCTTATTTGTATTTCCACACAATTCTAATTATTAGTCCACTAGATATTGTGCTATTCCTCATTACAATATTACTATTATTATTATAAAAGATAATTTAGATGTTTTGGGTATTCTTGTTTATTTCAACCTTAGTTGGGGGTAAATGAGTTGCTGATCCTCAGTCTTCTCCATTTATAAGAACTTTCATATTCGTATGGATTGGTTCCAGTCTATATATACTAGTTATGCCTTTGCCCTATACTAGTCTATATGTCTATATCTGTGCCCCCCCCATACACACATACCCATCCTACTGTATAGATATTACAGTTTAGAAGGTCCAGTCAACCGAATGGATGGGCAACTGTAAAAGTTTCGTTTCTTAAACTTTTGAGGACGGAACTATAAAATTTGCAAAAATTTAAGATCCTTTCCAATGCAAATAGCAGCCTAACACTCCTAAAAAGATCAGATGGAACTTAGGAGCAGTCCTACCTGTAACTCACTAGACCTTCCTAGCACTACCTTCCGAGTTGCTGTACGGAATACTATCGCCATCTTCCTTGGGTCCAGCGCGGCCTGTTCTTTGGCTCAGTCCTAAGGGTATGAGCTTCCGTTGCTACTATCATCTTCGAATACTCAACTTTATCTCGTATACATATTCGTTGGTAATAACCTCCGGCCAATAGATATTCATGATGCAACGGAGGTAAAAAGTGTTATCTGCAACTGGAGTACTTATCAGCTGCTATCAGTCATCTGATGTTACTAAGCTACTGCAAAATGTGTTCTATTAGCTGCTATTCTAGATAAATTGTATCCCGTACCCTAGAGTCGCTAACTCTGCTGAAGCCGGGCCCGAGCCCGGTTAAAAAAGGAGGAGGGAAACCCACGCACCAGCCAGAACACCTTGGCTGAGAGAGAACCTACGCGTTATACCAATACACTTTCGGTGACTTCCAGGACGCCTTAAGGAGCAGGTCTCCTTTTGGGATAGGATAGGTAGGCTTTTAACCAGCTATCTGAACAACCATACATACATTCCCCACAAGAAATCAGAGAGAGACCGTAGGGTCCAAGCTCAAGTTTGGTTTTAGCAGCATTAACCTTAAGTCTTGCTCTACGTCTACGTCTGCACTCGGCTTCGAATATTTGAACTATGCTATAGGTTAACTCATTGATGACAATCAAGAATAGTAGAGGTGATATTATGCAATTTTGTCTCACTCAATTCAGTAATTTTTTTTTAGGATGCGACCGAAGCCTTGCGGATAACCCTATGATACGTTAGCATTGTTTCAACCGGAGAGAAATTATGGTAAGGGGGATGAGGAAACTTGAATGTCTTATTTTTTTTGCATTGCTGTGAGCAATAAAACAGCCCAGAAACAGAGCGGAGTTTTTAAAAGTTTTATTTAAAAACTCACGGGGAGACCGAGGCTTGATCACCGGAAACATGGCGTGGTGATCATGCCACTCAACCAGTTGACCCAACTCCGTCTCCACATAAAGGGCTCCATTGAAAGGACTCTGTCTCCATTGAAAGGGCTTCTGTTGTGCAGTAACATTGGGCTCCTAGATAACAGTGAACATTTTTTCTGGGATGCTTCTCCTACGTATAGTTGCCTACACGTACTCGCGATTGACGCTGTCAAATGTGTTTTCGAAATCGAGGAACATAAGATGTAAAAAGAGACCTTCATTCGGCGGATTGCACATTGTTGAGAGTGCGCTCGATTATTTGCCTCACTCTCATTAAGATAACTTTTTCATCTCTTTGAAGACTGCAGTTAAGAGACAGACATGCTAATGATGTCGTTAAGGTCTACTAGCTGGAGCTTTTATTTTTATTTCTTTTACAACCAATTTTTCTAAAGTAAAAAGAAATTATTTGTCTTTGTTAATTATATTAACCTCAATCTACTTCAATATTTGATGTTTATGTTCGTTAAATTGGCCCTCAACCAACGATTACTTACTACTAGATGAACGGCTTCGAACAAAGCAGTGAAACATTTTTGGTTGCTTTTATACGTTTCCGGCATCGGGCAACCCTGCAGTCAGAATTAAAAATTTGGTTTCCGGGAAGAGAGTTTGTGGATAAGAGACACGTATACTTTTCTTATGTGCATTTACAAATGTCAAATGTACTTCACTCATTAAAAGATCAGAATATATTGACAGTTTGATAGTTTCTTACGAACACAAGTAACTAACTCAGTCATGTGATTCACATGAATTCTTTTTATTGGTGGTACTTTTTGGTACATTTTTACTCTTCAAGACAAGACAAGATTTGGTGGTACTTTTAACTTTTACTTTTACTGTAATTCTTTCCGGATGAGAACAGAATTTTGACAGTAGTAAGTGATTTTCTCAAATAATTTTGACAGGAGTAAATGACTGTACACTACCTGTAGTCTTTAGTTGCATGTATTTTCTTATGACATTAAAAGCTGGATATATTTCGTTTTACTGTGGTGTCAGTGTTACTTTTTAAAATTAGCTAGGTTATTTAGGGAGCCGAGTAGGAAGTAATCTTTGCCTTAACTATCAAGCAAATTAATTTTTCTGTAGAGAAACATCGATGGTATTAATTTACAAAAGATTCTTTAAAAAATATCACTGTGATATCAAAAGGTTCATAAAAGGTAATACAAATATCAACTATTAACAATACGAACTCCTTTCAATAATAGTCTCTAATACGCATGTAAGCGTCCATGTGATTTAACGTAAAAAATTGATATTTTCCGAAGAGTTTTTTGCGTTATGGGTTCAACTAATAAATGCATATATCGTAAAGAGGATACATTTCTGCTGAGTTTATATTTTGTAGTTTTTCATTTCATTTCATTGTACATGCAAAGCCGACATAATTGTGTACTTTTGATGGTCGTCCGCTTTTGAGCTCTTCATAATGAAGACATGTTGCTGCAGAGAGGTTTTTCCCTCAAACGGATAATCGTTTATCTTGGCTCGGTATTTTCAAGTTATGCCAAAAAATGGTTCATTATTTTTGTCGCACAATTTTTTTGGACATTAAACACCCAATAGCCGGAAAAAATTTCATCGCCTCCAATTTTCCTGCATAGTACTTGAAACCTTGATGCTCTAACGTAAAAGTCCTAGTTGGGTTTTAGTCGTTGTGCTATTTTGGATTTTTTTTTATCACCGTTACCCAAACATTTTTCCAACCTTCATCCCTTTACCGGGACAGAAGATAAATAGTCTTTCTGTACAAACGTCCTGCGGGTTCATGGTATTCAGTTCAGTAGCGTTATTTTATTGCTGGAAGATGAATTCCCACCGTAATTGTGCAATAAAACATTACGAAATGATAATAACAGGAAGCGACAGGGTTTTTTGTTAACAGTTTGTGTTGGGGGCGTCTATAACTTAATGACGTTTTCAAGGGAAGTGATGCTCTCTAATGGGGTTGTGGCTCAAGTTATTCTAGTCTGACGTAAATCAAATTTCTAGGGTTTAAGCAGGGTATGCGAAAACTGAGTTGACGGGCATTAAAGACTATGAAAAGCTATATGAAAATGTTCTGCTTTTATGGAAGTACGTTTCCTATAAAGTAAAATATTGAGGATGCTTATACTTTACTCTTTAAGAGAAACACCCTTATCCATCCATTAAAAGATTTCATTTTTATGTGAAAATGTTTCGTTTAATGACTTTATTTTTGTTAGAAGTGGTAAGCTTTAATGACAACTCCTTCGGTTGTATTGGTGAATGTAGAACAGTGGTATTACTTTCATGCGATGCAGTGTGAATCCTTTTAGCGTGAGATAAAACTTTGCTTGAAAATCCGGAAGGGTTTATGCTGCCGGTTTTGTATAACAATAAGAAAGTCGTTGGCATTCGTTATTCTTAGAAATTCTTTGAATAACCGCGAATCTGAATAATTCCTCTTCCACTAGAGGTATATTGTCCTCAGCCAGAAAGTAGTGGCTTACGTTAGTGGTCAGTTTACATTACAGTAAAAATATTGTATACTATGTTTTGTCAAGATAACGCAAAAGTCTAACGAAAGGTAATTAGGAAAAAGTTCTTACTGTGGTTCTTTCTGAACCAACAAAAGTTAAGATAGTTTGTTTTTACTTTTTAACGATGTTTCTATATAAAAGTAAAATTGTATTATTAAAGTTCGCACCTTTTGTATCTTATGCAGAAAATATTGTCGTTTTTTTATTAGTATAAATCTAATTTGACCGAGATCTATGTGAAACATTCTGTTGGTAAACTATAATTCTGGGTTTTTTTTCTCGCAGTTGAAAAAAAATGGAATTACTTGAAATTCAATTTATATACCAAAATAGCTTCTGGTTGTCTGTCCCTTGAAAACATTTCTTGATTACACTAGTAATTACTTGTAATTTGTACAAGGTACATTTTATAAGTAACATTGTAATGAAACACGATTTCAGTCTAATGATAAATGTTTAAATATATATTATAGTTACAATATGAGTAGTTAAGGGATGATTTCACAGTAAGGCACCTGAAATGATAGGCACTGATTTAAAAAGACCCGGGTAGGAATTGTCAAATTTAAACAACGCACCAAATCCGAGCCTTATTTGGTAAGCCAAGCCTTGTTCAGTTACTCATGGTTTTAGTCTGGGCCAGTTGTAAGTGCCTAGACTGAACCAAGATTCCGTTTATCATATTTATCAAGCTAATGCATTATATACACGTGCAAATGAATCATCTTCAATGAAATCGTAAGTTTAAAATTTTACGTATTTTTACTCTTTAGAAAAGTCCATTAATAATCTTTTTAATTGTGTTGTTTGTTATAAAAGAGTTTATCGAAAGTGTAGTTAAATAAAAAGGCAAAATCTACATAAATAATAATATTTTTGTAATAAAAATGTTAAATTCTAAGTAAAAATAAATCTACATTACCATTACATTACATTTTTGTGATATTTTTATAGTTATTTTTCAATTTGATCACTGAAAACTTAAAATAAAGTCTGGGCAACGATTGGTTTGCTAGACCTGAGCCCCAGGACATCAGTCCAAACTTGATGCAATCTTGGACCATTGGGAAATGTTTAGCCTGGCCCAAACCTCAGTAGCCGTAGCGCGGGTATGGTCCAGGTTTGGACCATTGACTTATTCCTTCCCGAGAATTGTGTTTTACAACAATCTTTAACTAATTAATGTTCAAGGTACAATTTGAAAAAAGAACCATAAAAAAAGATGAAAGAAATATGTCTGACCCACTGACTGATCTATTGTCGCTGAAGCTATAAATATAAAATTTGGTCCATAGTTTCCTTTTCTAATAAATTCAACCCCTAAAGGGGGGTGGGGGGGGCGGTCATATTGACTTATGTAATAATTTATAAATGTACTTTTAAACATAAATAATTAACGTAACGTATTTCCTATATTTTGGAAATGGGGCGGTAAAATTGGGGTATAAAAGTTTAAATTGGTAAAAAATATTAGCTTTATTTAAAACTTAGCATAAATACTCGACAATACAAACAATGAGAGTGACACACGTATTTCAGCATTTCCCAAAATTTAACCCCTGAAGGGTTTATAAACGCAAAGTCCAGGGAATGGTTGTGTGAGCGTGTCTACTATTAATAATCTTCTATAATGGGATAGCTGATATTTAAACATTTAGCCTAGCTGTTGAGTCATAAAAGATATTTTTCATCCAGCAGCATATGTCGTCGGTGGCCGCTCCGAATATGTGAAATTTTGTTCTCTGATTTGAAATAATCGCACTAATAGGTTCCAATTCTGGCAAACACCTGGAGCCCTATTCTGAACGTGAAGGCTGAATAAGTTTAAAATACCCATTAGAATTTTAGCATTAATTTTATTATAAGGAGTTTCGTTTACGTTTTCGGATTCGAATTAGAAAATAAAAATTTAAAAATTTGACGAGCATAGCAATATACGAGTATTTATTGCGGATAAGTCGCAAGCAGCTAGTCATACATAAGACATGACATGACAGGCGACTTTAATGGGGTCGACGTTGTGGTTGTTTTATTGGCGGACATTATATCTCCAAAATAAAGGTTCCCAAACAAACAAAACGAGTTTATTAGAACAGAAGACAGATAGAAATCAAGCAATCCTAAATCTAAGTATCTAAATATTGATCTTTAAAAAATATTTCAAATAAATTTTTTGGGACAAAACGATTTTTTTGGTACATAAAAAAATTTTTCAATTTTTATAAGATGGCCGGAAAACTTATTTTGTACCCAACTTTTCCAAAAATGAAGTTGCTATTCTAATTTGCGACAATGTCTGCCAATTAAAAAAAATGCATTTATAGAAAACGCTGTTCAAAGTTAGACACTGCGTATCAGATTCTAAGCAGTTAACGATGAGTATGCCAAAAGAATTACCTGTAGCGGCGGGAATCTTTTGAATTTAGCGCCGCGAGTAGTGGTATTTGAGAGATAAAAGTCGCTGGATCCGCAGTACCGATTGTCTTGGAATAAGTATGCTGTATAATTCGTCATCCTGAACAAAAATATCTATATACGTATGTTCGGCGCAGAACTCATAACTTCAAATAGTTTTTAACTTTAAAAATTGAAATAATTGGCTGGATCTACTATCGATAATCTTTTGGAAATTTTAAAATTGGAAGGTGGTAGTGTAATACAGGCGGAGGGGGGGGGGGGGAGGAATGAAGGAGTAAGCTTACTTCGAATGTACTTCGAGTATGATTTCTTTATAGCACCATGTTAAAAATTGTGAGAGGTCGCTGTTCCAACCATTATTACCTCGTTCGACAGTGGATTCGTTCACACGAGCAGCATTTTACGAGTAGATATATTACATATTAGGCAAAAAAATAAATAATATTTTATATATTTCTTCCTTTTGAAGTCGATTGAACTTATCCTTAAAAAACTATTTTATATTTTTAAGGAACAGTATCTTTGTCTATTTTGAAACCGTCAGTCGTTCAGTATAAATTATCATGCTTGACAGGTTTGACAGCTTTGACAACTTGCTAGATTGGACAAACAGATTGCTAATAGCTAGGGCAAGTACCGATTATCAAGACTTAGTTTTGGAATAGTAGCTATAATTTTTAATGAGTTGTACAGATCTCCACTTTACAAACTGCTGAATCAATTCGGTATCTGTTTTACTGTCCAACCTAATGGGATTTAAATGCTTCAGCTTCAATTTTAATACAAATGTCACTTTTGAGACAACTAACAAATACAATTTTTTTCAATGCAATTTATGTCTTCTAATATTGTATCTCTATTTTTCCCATTAGACTTTATCTTTGATGTAAAATGTAATCTTGGTAAGCCTGCAATCTGTCACATAAGTAAGTTTAATCTTAAAATTTCCCTAATTAGTTTTTTTATGATTCATGAACCAGTTCATTTAAAAAACACAAATATTGCACCGGCTCAAATGTTCGGCAACCCTCGGTTTTTTAGGTTTTACTTACGCTTCAGCCACCTCTCAGATATCATATCTAGAGTCTTGTCAAAAAATTCGAAAAATATGGATTTGTTTTTAATTTTCGAAAAGTATACACTTTTAAGAATACGATGAAAATTTACAGCACCTCTGAATGAAACCATATAGCTGTCCGGTGCATCCTAGTATCTTTAACGCGTTTTTCTCAAAACTATTTTATGATTTTTATGATAAAAAGAAATCCATTAAACCCATTAGTCATTTAAATTTAAAGTGTTTCGGGATATTAACATAACCATATTTAATGACATTCAATTTGATTTTTTTTTCTTAGTTAACAGAATCAAAAATAACCTGATGAAAATTGGTTGCAACATTTAGCGCTGGAGGATGAGACGACTCAGGACGAGCATGCTTGAAAGAGCCGTAAGAGCTAGAAAGGTAGTTTTCTTTCAGAATTATCTATTCAACCTCAGATCATGACAGGGTCTAACCTTCAATGATTCGCTGTAGGCGGACGAGGACCTGGAATCACGCTTAAGAAAAGGCAGCGTGGCATACGTTGTCACCAATGCCGTCGAAAGAGATCTATGTGCTACAGACCTTTGCACAACAGAAATAAATCATATGAATTCAGCATATGGTTGTAAGATTCCACAAATAGATAAAATAAAGAATTAGCTTAATATTGACTACTTTGATGACGAAAATTCCTAAGACAAACGACAACAAAATTGGCTACAAAAGCTGACAAGGTTACTAGGATAAATTTAGTTGTTTACTTTGATCACACAATGATCTTGTATTAAATATTTGCTGCAAAAAATTTGAAGAGGAAGTGCTCAGGCAATAATGCACGCTATATGGTGTCCACCTTCAAAAATTCATGCATTGACTGTCAGAATCCTTTGCAAATAAAATAATATCTGGTGGTTTGGAATCCACCTTAAGTGGAAAGGTGCAATTTTTTGCATTTAATTTAGGCAAAGTTTATCTCCTACTCCTTGCCTTAGAAAAGGAGTACATAGCAAAGCTTATCGTTTGCTAACACGACCTGACCTAATAATTTTTTTTAGTATGAATCAAATGCAAAATGACCAAACAACTAAAATGAAGCGAACTTCGCAAGTTTATTTTGATTATTCTAACAGGTTCTTGAAGCTTGTGCAATTCGTCTAAAGCTTTGTTTAAAGTTTCTTCTTGACAAACAAATCCTTATACCATAACAAAATCTCGGTCAAAATTTGAATAATTCGCGAGCCATTGTATGCTGCAATTCGTGTAATTTTCTTTGGTTGCATCTTTTCAGCGATAATTTGCATACGCAAAAAGCTTGGACTTTTGCCTATAACTTGTAATTTCCACAACATTTCGGGCTCTGAATATTTACAAGCTGACGACTATTTACTGGCTGCTTTCTTTTGGCAACGTCATCTATTAATTTAGCCACATAATTTTGCACAACGTGCGAAAACCTTGTAGTGTCGCTATGAAATTAATTACAAAAGCCTCTGGTAAATAAATACAGCCCCGAATAAGCAAAAGTAAAGGAGGATGGTCCAGCTGGGATTCCTTGATTAATTGCAATAATAGCATGGCGGAAAGCTTTTCTGCTTTAGGTGAATGCTTAGTATCATTAATTTAAAAGGTCTGCTGAATGTCCGAGGCGTTTTATCCTTCTAAAGGGGGATCAACATTGTGTTTTTAACGAATACAGAATGGTGTTGATGTTCATTTGTCATGCTTTCAGGACAATGTGGTTTCTTAAAGCTCATATGAATCCTTAAATATAGAACTTATATGTAGGTTAATGTGACATATATGATAATTGCAAGATCTTAAGATCTTAATGCGTATCATGTCACAAGCTACTTAATTATAAAATGTATTTTATCCTACTAATGAGATAGGTTATAAACAGTCTTTTATTAAATTATTGGGTTTAAATGAAATTTTGTGCTATCAAGAAATATTTAAATGCAAAGTGTTTTTAGTTAAAACTAATATTGTTATTAATAATATATGTATCACTATTTTGTCTGAGGAATCGGTGAAGTAAGTTTTCTACTGGCAACGCGTTAAGCTAAAATGCCCCTGTTCTATTGCTTTGCAACCCAGTAAAGTCGGTGGCTCGAAATATATCTTAAATGGTATGCCTACGTGCAATCGGAGCCACATAAGTGGTTACGGGAGCTAGAGAGTGACTTTGTTTAACAATCGTTCTCATTAAGGGTATTTTCATAATTGCCAACTCCGGGGGTTGGGTTTTTCTTAATGGCGATATAGTTTTCGAGGAACTCTAGCAAAACGGCAGTCTACTAAAAAGATGGCCAAAAGTTCAAATCGTCAAGTTCAAATTGAGGTATAGTCAACTAGAGTTAACCGCAGAATCTGAATGCCTGTGACTAACATGCATATTTTCATTTTGGAGATAGTAATGTTTTAAAAGTGATAATTTACAGTTTTACGAAACATTTGGTGTATTATGAATTTTTCTCATTCAGGTCTATACGGCATACTTGTTAGTAATCGGGTAATCGTTCAGATCTGACCGAACTTTTAGTTACTCTAATGATTTTTTTCTTCTTCCCCATTATATGAAATTTATCACACTAAAGGATAGTGCTTGTAGTTTATTTTAATAGAGAAACTGATTTCGGAGTGGTCTGGATGATTGCTAATTTCGGTTTAGATATTATTTTTTGATTAAAGTGATTTTATTTGTTATTGCCCTTACAGTCAAAATAACTCAAAAATGATTCCATACTATAGTGCAACAATATTAAATATGTATTATTGGAGTCAACAGTAACCTATTAAAATGTAAAAATATTTAAAAAATTAAAGAACGGAGCTTAAGTTTAAAATATCACTCTTTAAGAAGAACATTTTTAAAAAATAATAAGATCTGTCTTCAGGAAAATTAAAAAGTATTCCACATTCATAAGTAAAGGATTCCCAAGATTCAAGTAATCGAAGATAAAGGCGTGAGACTCAACATATTGCAGCATGAACGGGGAGAAGTTATCGCTTGTTAAAAATATAAAAGAAAAACAGACTCTTCTAAGGTTTTGCGAGAGATAGATAAATCACCTTAGCGTGCAATAGATTACAGAAAGGCTTGTTTAAGTGACACACAAACAACTCGAATGATATTATGATATTGTTAATCACTTAAAATAATGTATCTTTATAACTGTTCCTATATGTCACAAAAGAAAAAAAGTTCCTATCCTAATCTATCCTATCCTAATCTTATAGAAAAAAGGAGTTTAATCTTAATAATGTTTTTTTTAAAGACATTTGCCTGCTGCTGTATATTATTTGTAGATATAGTTAAAATGTTGCAGTTTACGGGTACAAGTAAACAATAATGTTGGTTAATATATTAATATAAATAAGATCCCAGGTAAGCTGCAGTAATTTTTGTAGGCTCTAATGATACCATCGATTTAAGATTGGTGAAATCCGGTCCATTTTTTCAGAAATAGAATTGGTACATCTGCTGCTGTTTCTTCTATAATTCCGGTTTAGGCTTCGAAGTGATTAGTAATATAAGTGATTTCTCTTACGAACTATTTTGTTGGACGTAATTTTATGTTAATGGTCCATCGTCGATCATTATTTGTTTCTAAAAAAAAGGAGTTTGGCACAGCGAGTCGCATATTGGAAATAAAAGCATGGTATTACATGTTTACATAAATGTTTCACAAGAAATAATAAAAGTACAAATTCAAAAAATATAACTAGTAAATACCAAAATAAGATTAAACAATAAAAAAAATTACAGAAAAAGTGCAAGGTAAATAAGAAAATCTACTAATAACTAAACACTGACAAATAAATCTACAAGACATTGATGGTATACGATGGTTACGCTCGTCAATACCATATTTAGTGATGGAGTGTGACGGGATATGGAAGAAGGAATCAATATATACAAAACTCCTTTTTATTTTGGGATTTTTTCATGAGGAGATTTCGAAATTTTGGGAACATAATAAATTCTGTTAAATCATCGGTGGAGTAGGGTATAACGTGTTGGTCTAATGGAAGGCCTCAGTTTGGAACCTCAACGGTGGTGAACCAAGTCTTTTTTTGATTGGGAGAGAATTGCATTGCAGAGTAATGTTGATGGTTTGAAATCTACCTTGAATTGTAGGTCTACTTGCAATCGTTTTCATCGAATCTGGTGAAATTCTTCACCCACCCTCAAGGGGTTACCAAAACTTGACAGAGAATAAATCATGTAAATAATCAGACGCAAAAACGACACTTAATTTGACTGCTTTTATGGTTTAATGCAGAGATAAGCTTACTCGATCAGCCTAAAAAGGAAGTCAAGAAGGATTGGTCCAAAGAAGCCCACGAAGAGCAAATCTTTAAAATCGTCACTGAAGTGCTTAAGTGCCAGCAATATGAACAGCTTTTAAAGGAGACGAAACCGGTCGTAATATTAAAATTGATCTAACAATTGTGCAGTAAAGCAGTTTCTTAAGGGAGACTTATACCTTAGAGCACCATGCTTTAGGTGTCCATATTTATATTTTTTGTGAGAAAATGAATAAATATAGACTGCCAAAGTTACATCTCTTAGTTCAATTGTTGTATCTTCTTAGATAAAATTAAAAATCAAAAAGTTTTCTGGCAGTTTTTTGAAGTACCGATTAAGTGAATATTTTCCATCAATCATCGAAAGGATGTATATGAGTTTTTATGGAATTTTTAGCATTCTTAAGGTGCAAAAAGAATTATGTGCATATTGTTATGGTAAAATTGTTTTTTCTGGTATCTAAAAATGGTGCTTCTAATGCATGTTGGCATACCCGATTTCTTGCATGCTGGGACACCTCCTTTTTTATTTGTAAGCATTTCTACGTCATATTTAGTAGGAGTATTATTTATGAAAAGGAATGATTACTAAAGCGATTTGCAAGTGTTTGGTCGACAAGTTATTTGAGTTTTGTGTGATTTTTGTTTCCTTTTTAGTAAAAATGTTGCAATGTCAACTAGAAAACAAAAAACTCTCTAGATCTTTCGAGATGACAATGGAATTTTCTAGAAATTAGTCGAATTCTCTATCGATCACCAGTGAACTTTCTCAAACATTGTCAAAATCGCAAAATTTCCACAACAGATCTGTCAAGAATTTCTAAAATACCAGAAATTTCTATGTTGAATTTCTGGAAATTTCGATTTGCTGTTATAAATCCCTCAGATTCCGTGTTTGTAAAAAGCTAGCTTACAAAGATTGCCGTGAATAGCGTTTCCATATTTGCAAGTTCAAGATTGCGATTTTGGCGATGAACTGAATTAAGCAGAATCTGTTTTCGATTGATTCCTGTTGCCAATTGTATGCACAAAGAGCAAAAAAGAAATAAAATTCTTAATTAATGAATAAATTCTAGTATTTTTACTTTATTTAGCCACTATTATATAGAGTATATGCAGTATAAAGTTTTTCGTGCAAAAAAAAAATTTCTTTATAAAATTGACGAAATTTTTTTGATTCTTCTTGAAGTTTTATATAAATGTTATTGTGATCTTTTCTTTCTTCCGCTCTTAACTACCCATTGTCATTTTGCCTTATCTTTTCAGTACTTAAGAGAGAGGGAAAATAGTTTTGAATTTAGTATGGATCACAGCTTCAGCATAACAAGTTAAAATTATAAGAAAATAAAAATTGCAAAATAATTCAATTTCTATTCTCCAACTTTATTTTTTTCCCATCCCACATCGAAACTCGTCGTAAATCGAGAAGTTCTTCAAAACCCTCTTGAAAGCCAACTTTTTCTAGGTCAGATACTTCTTTACATATTTTCTAGAATGTCCTTGGACAGAACAACCCAGGGAAGTTCAGAATTCTCTAGGGTATAGTTTAACAAGACTACTAGTTGGGTTTCCTTAAGGGGAAGTCTACTACAACTAACCTGCTTGCATTTCTTCCTCCACTCCTTGCCGGCCATTGAATTGGATAGATAGATTTTTACTCAATCACCGCATCATAATGTACAAGCTAATATTGCTCGGGTTTCTCCTCGTTTTGTTGATTGATTATATTCTTACATATCTGATCACTCGCAGTGTTGTTGAGGGGTGTTCTGCCCGCTGAGATATCGATCTTCTCCGGGGTGCCACAGGGTGACATTCTTGGTCTGTTTGATATTTATATCAACGACTTTCCGCTGCTTCTTCCAAACTTGAGAATTCTTATGACGACAATGCTAAAATCTTTCGAACCTCTTCTAGAGGCAGTGATTCCGTTTTTCTAAACACTGATCTAACTACATTTCTCATTGGTGTTCAAAAAATTATCAGCAACTAAACACCGGTAAGTGCTCTGCTGTCCTGTCCTATCCTCTTTGACTACGCTAGCGACGGAAGTACGTTGAGTATATTCGATAAGTTCAAAGATTCACCTATCACCTACCCTTCGGGAATCGTGTTGACTTTATCGTTGACAGGACTTGCTTGACGTTGGGCTCGAATTGGTCTGACGAAGGTGCAATGTAGAAGCTTTGTTAAGTAAATTCCACTAAGTTCTCTGTAGCATTATTTCAGCTACAGAGAACTTAGTGGCATTTGCTTAACAAAGCTTCTACATTCTACCTTCGTCAGACCAATTTTGAAGTACGCTAGCCCTTTATGGGTTTCTTGTTTCGCAGTGCGTATTAACTGCATCGAGGCAGTGCAGCGTAGGTTCGCTCTGCGAACTCTCCTGTGACATTATTTGTTTACTTTCTTTGGACACCATTGAAAAGAGGCGACACATTTTTAGGATTGTTTTCATTTTCGACATGCTGCTTGGAGTGGTAAACTTGTCCGAATTGCTTGACTCTGTGATCATTTCTCTTTCTGCTCGCTCCCTGAGGAGAACAGCTTCCTATACATTCTTCATCACCAAACTCTGTACGGCATAGATGAGCCAACAGGTTCAATGTCTCGCCTCTAAAATGAGATCATCGCTTGCTTCGACTTTAACACTTCCAGGCTGCTGCTGAAGAAGCAATTCCAGTTACATCTTAATTAAATATAGTTTCATTTGTATTATATTTCAGCTTTGTCGAATACGAAATATTGTATACAAATAAAAACATAAATAAAGAGTTCAAATTGGGTGTTGTATCTACAAGCAAAACAGTCAGTTAGGTCATCGCAATATCCAATACCTGATAGTGGATTCAGATAGGATTAATAACCGTTTCGAAAGTGCAGAATGGTTATTTAAACTTGTTTTATATAGAATATTGTATATAAAGTCCTTTCGAACTTCCGATCTTTCGTAATCAGATCACACAAACAGATTTGGGGAAAAGGTATACGGTATTAGTTTTAAATTTAAAAATGTTTCTATGTATATTATTTCGCTTTCCAAGGATCAATAATACTTTTCACGAGGAATATGTAAAATCTGTTATTAAAAGTCGGAAACACTTGTTTTTGAGTATTTATTTATCGAACTGAATAAATTAGAGAAATATAAATAGCTTTAGCTGCGGAAGAGAATGCAGCTGTTTATCACACCTCTAACCATACTGTAGACGAAATTATTTAAATCTTTAGGTTTACAATCCCTTATTTTACAATAACCTAGTCCATTCCCTAAAGTTATTCAATGCATTTGGAAGACATTTAATATACCACTACTGACCTAATTTTAACTAAGTTGAATAAAATATGTCTGGCCACTTCTTTAAAGGAAGGATTCGTTTTTCCTTAATAAACACTTGAAATTTTCTCACTCTCCTTTTCTTCCTACGACCATCGATTCAAACCATCATTTTCTGGTGCACATTTCTAGCCACATTTTATTCCAGCCAGTGAGATTTTGCCAAATCCATAGGACTTTGGGATAGGAAGTGGAAAGTAAATTGGGATGAAAATTTCTTGATAGACTGAAATAAAATGGAAGGGAGAAGTAGCTTCGTGTCGCCATTGAATGAGAAAGTCTGTGAAAGCTTTCCTCAGGAAGTACATTTATAAAATTATTTCTGCACACAATGATCCTCTCATATCCTGAAGGTATTCAGCTAGTATCTCGAGTACCCAAGTGTGGTGACGATAATTTTCTTATTCTTGGAGCTGATTTTGCAAAATTTCAGTGAAAATTGTTAGAGACATGATTCAAGATAAATTTGAAAGCATCCGAATATTTTGCCGTGAATTTTCTTTTGTGTTTTAGGATTTTTCTGAAACTGACAAGGAAATGGGAAGAATATGATAAATTGTTTGTGCTTGGGCGTCTTGATTTTTGCTGTCCATTTAGACGTTCTTTTATCAAAATAAGTCGAATACTTTATTTTGAAAGACGTCATACATTTCGAATGTTAAAAACTATTATTGGATTAATGTAATATATATTTATTTACAGAACTCTTAAGGTGGGTGGGTAACTCTATGCAAGTGGATGCAAACGCATTTGTTCACACCTTTGCAATAGTTATATATATAACTTCTCTTAATGCTCCATCTCGCAATCTAAACCATATAGCAATAATATTAAAGTAATGCTAAATCGAATCGTTAGAACGATACGATAGTGATAAGAAATGGCAATATAATCACAATAATTACTTGTCGTAGCCGGTCCCAAGTTCGGTTGAGAAAGGAGGAGGGAAATCCATAAGTCAGCCAGATTAGTTCAGTTTAGAGGAAATGAATGCGCTATACTCTCGGTGATTTCCAGGACGCCACAAGGGGCAGCCCTCCTTCTAGGATAAAATAGGTAGGTTTGTAACTCGCTTATTTGAAAACTCAACCAATACAGATGAAACGTCTAGGACGCCTCGGATTCCTTGGACCGATTTTGTGATGACGACCTTTGGCTATAAACATCGGACTACGATCTTGCTATGATATGTGAAAACGCTGTGGAATGAGTGTTGTTACGCTAAGACCATTGGGTCGGAACGGGAAATGGCCTAGTACTAAATAAATATTTTAGGGTTAAGCGAAACTAGTTCGGGAGGAAGTGGAGAGTTTACATAACCCACATCTGAAACTGTGCTGTTACACTACGGCCAGGAAGAATTGGATACACTACGCATGATATGTGTAGGTTTGCTGCTAACCAAGCTTACCCGCCAATTACTACTGGACTTGTCACCAATATCCGACCGAATTATCATCGTCAGATTCCGGACTAGGGTACGTAACATCTCAATACTTCAATGCTATACGCCGACCGAGGAAGCGGATATAACAACCTTCTACCAATTCCTTGGTGACAGCTTTGATAAGACTCCTAAAGGTGATATAAATGATAAATAGTAATAGGGACCTCAACGCTAAGATGGGCTCTAACAACAACATCGGCCTGAGCATATAATGGGGAAGTTTGACTCGAAAACAGGAATGCAAATGGGGAATTGTTGTTTAATTTTGTATCTCGCGGAAACTTGTCATCGGTGGATCCTTATTTAAACAGGCAAAATTCCATTTACCTTCCTGGGTTTCTCCAGAAGGCAGAACCAGGAATTAGGAACATCAACTGCGGAGAGAATATTTTGTCGAAGTCCTAAACAATATTGTAACGTAAATGGGGCTCTTCGGGCTTGACGGATTAATTAAGACACTTATTTTGAATCACAAATATTCACAAGTTTATTCACTTCACTAATTAGTTCGTTTAACAATTTCCTTCACAATATTACGTTTCACTTTACTAATTATCAGTTATCACTTCACTGGTTAAAATACAACTAACTATTCTCATTATCACATGTAAACGCTTTGCAGTCTAAGAAACGACTAAAACTACCTAGGCTACTGCCCAGCCCTATTTATACTACTTAGCTTAGTTCTAGAACGTTCAGTCACTTAGTTCTGGATATTTCCTTCACACATTTTCACCTCATATATTCACCATGGGTTCAAGTCGTTATTGACTTTCCCCGTTTGGCATTTCCTTTTCTTGATTTCTGGCCACCTGGGACATGCGCATTACACGGTTGACTATTTCCCTTTTCGTGGCCTACCTCGTGCACGTTACAATATCATCGTACCGTTGAATACCTCTTCACACGAGCCTTACCATCAGAACTCCGACAAGATTGAAGTTGGCAGACGCAATTAAGTCGGTGGACCTCGGTAAGATCGCGCAGGGATTGATGGAATATCAGTGTAACTACTTAAGGCGGATCCCATTTCTGGGGCTGATGTTCTACTCCTCGTAATCAAAGAATGTTGGGAAACCAAGACTTATCCCACGGAATGGAAAACAGGCGTAATTTTGAAGGTTCTCTAATAAGGAGACCTGAGCAAACAATCGAGCGTACAATGATGAGCAGGCAGGCTTTCACGATGGTTTCTCTCGTAGCGATCACATCAAAACCCTTCAAATTATCATTGAGCAAACCGTCGAATGGAGGTCACCTTTACAACTAATGTCCATTGACTTAGAAAAGACGTTCGACAGCGTTGATCGCGAGTATCCATATGTATATGGGCAGTTTTACATAGAAGAGGCATCCCAGAAAATGTTATCACCATCATTCGAAAAACTGTCAGAACCCTTCTAAGTGCTGAACGGAGTGAGACAAGCATGTATACTGTCTCCACAATACTCTTGCTGAAATATGACGCAATAACAACATCTCCAGACGCACAAAACTTCGGATCTTCGAATCGAACGCAAATTCTGTTCTGCTGTACGGATGTTCAACATGGAAAGTGACCTGCCTAATATCATCTAAGCTACAAGACTTTGTCAACCAGTGCACGCAAGCCCAACGAAGACCAACACAGACGGGATAGGCACCAGTATTCGCAGGCGAAAGTGGCAATGGATAGGCCACACACTAAGAAAATAGCCAAACAACATCGCACAAGAAACTCTAAATTGGAACCCTCACGGGACCAAATGAAGACATCGGATTAGACGACCGCGCAATATATGGAGAAGATCCGTCGAGAGGGAAGGTACTCAGATCAAGAAATCATGGCCACAGTTAAAGGCGTTGGCGCAGAACTACACCAAGTGGAGAGTCGGTGTAGTAGACGCCCTATGCCCCACAAGGGGTTAGAAGAACCAAAAATTTTTTGCATATTATACTAATTATACAGAGTTTTCCACTAGTGAATACTTCCATTACTTTGAGGTCCGCTATCACCATTGAAGATTTCAATTTCTAGAATGATATAGAAGACTGAGACTGCGAGCTGAGTGAGTATTTAGGGTCGCAACATATTTTACTTTGTAAATATAGTAAGTCATTTTTCTAACGCTTGAAAATTCGTTCTCTTCTACGACACCGATGTCGACTTTTTTTAAAGTCTCGTTTTGAAACTTCAAAAGAGCAGCAATAATAACTGTTTGAGCTCTGCATAGCTTCAAATTTTATTTCGGTACTATAGTTTTCATCAAGCTCCATAATATCGGAGATTAACCACGGTGACAGATACAAGGATGTATAAATTAGTAATTCACTCGATTTCACTCCATTTTTAGGGATTTTATCGAAAAAGGACTTTGAGAATTGGCAGAGTTTTAGGTCTTTCTGATCCACCCATATGGAAGATTATGAAATATGTTTTTATTCTTTAATTTTTAAGGGAAGAAGTGGAACGCTCAAAACAAAAGTTCTCTGTTTTTTATCATGTGGGGTATAGTTTGAGAGGGCTAGTTTTAAGGATTTCAAAAATTTTTTTATTTCAAAAATTTTGGTGAATAAATTATGAAGATATAGCTGAAAATGTGCGAAAAAAACGCCTTCCCCCTCCCTGATCTTCTAGGTTTCCAAAGCTAAAAATTGGATATTTTCAGGGTTAATAGGTATAGATAAAATAAGAAAAGTGTCGCTTTTTTCATCGGCAAGTTTGTACCTTCATAAGATTTCATACAAAAGAATGTGAATTTAGCTTTTCAATTTCTAGAAAATTTGGGAAACGTTTTTCCAGAATATTATTCTTTTCAAAATATCTTATGTAAATTTCGATTTGACTTTCTTAAAAGTAGCTTTGTCACAGTTTTTAAGTTGTTCGTGGCGTTGATCCATTCTTGCTACTAATATTTAAAGGGGTTAGATCTAGTCAGAGACGTGAAAAATGGTTATTTTAAATAATCCTTTTTTGAGGTAATTAAATTTATTTTACAAAACTAATTATGCAGAGTTGTAACATCATCTTTTAGCTCGATTTTATCCAAATTTAAAAAAAAATTATTTTTAAAAAAGTTATCGCCATATTTGTTGGACCTCGTTCCGGAAGTTGCAATTTGCAGTGACCAACACAGCATCTTACTGTTTCATCGGAAATTAATCAAATAAAGGGAATCATTAGTTTATTAGTTAATCTTTTTATTAATCGACGCTTTTTTGTTTTTCTTTGAAAATTTTTTAAATGGCGGCTTCTGAAAGTTTACTTGCTGATCAGCAAAAAACCACTAGTTTATTGTTTAAATCAAGGACAAATTTTTTATGGTTAGATACAATAAGCTATATAAATTTCATCCAAATCCGCCCAATAGTTTTTGAATTATAGTGGTCACCGACTTTGAAAACATAGTTTCGAGCCCTTCAGTAAATATGGGACATTTCGAAAACTATTTGTCGGATTGACATGAAATTTTCGGAGAATATTTTCAAGATATCATACTTCAAGAAAATGCCAAAAAATAGAAATCGATTTTTTCAAAATTCTGACTAGACCTAACCTAGACCTAGAGTTAAATTTAATGACAGGATAAAAATATGGTTTAGGACATTTTCAAGCAATCATGGTATAATGCACATGCATGCACATATGTATTACTTAATATCAAGCTATCTGTCTATTTGTCAAAAAAATTATATGTTTTTAAGTTATTTTTAGATACGAATAAAAAAAACGATTGTGCTTAAATTATTATATTTGTTGTACTTAATAGTACTTCGCTATTTAGCCCACTATTTTTAAATCGAGACGGGAAAAGAAGCCGCACTTGTACATATTAAAGGCTGAATGTTTCCTAAAATTTCGTACACTTCTCATTTAAGGGGAGAGTAATGTTAATTCGATACAAAAAAAGCATATTTTCGATAATTTTTTTTGGCAACACAGTTAATATATATTTATTTCTATAATTACTACATAATAAAACAACATTTCGTGAATTTTTCATTAATTTTTATGAAGAAATGAGCCATTGACAGCGAATCTCCGCGGACGTCTCAAAAAAAAGTTTGATTGCGGTGCCCCTCATTACTCATCATTGGATTATCTGAAGTCAAAAAACCAAAATGATTTTTTTACTTCATAAGTTTCTGCATGTAATGACGTCGAGTTTTTTTTTATTGATTTTTCAATTTCTTACAGCACTTGGAAGTCAAAATGCCGATTTTTTATCAAAAAAATAGAAAATTTTATAATTTTAAAATACATTACAATTAAAAAAAAACTCGACGTCATTACCTCGTCATTTATGTAAAGAAAAAGTGTGCAAAATTTCAAAAGGATCGGTGTAGTAGATTTTTAGCTACAGGGGGCACCGACTCTGAAAAAGCTAAGTGTGAGAAAACCGCGTATAAAGTTTTAACACTGATGTTTTGTATATGGGATGTATCGGATGTTTTGCTCCAATCGACCTCAAATTTTAACTAGATACTCTTGAAGAGTTGTACTATCAAATAAAAAAAACATGCAAAAAAAAATTTTAATACCGAAATAATTACGAATGCCTCTCTCGCTCATTAACGAGGATGAAAGGGGGGACTTTTCAGGTTTGGTTATTTTGTCGTCACCCACTAGAATGGTTGAACAAAATCTCCTTGCTAAATTTATGCCCGATCGAATAATTTTCAGACTGAACGATTCTTTTGGGTAAAATACAGGAGTCGGTTTTTTAAATCAAGTCTTGGTGACAACAAAATAACACTGAACGACATATAAATATTATTATTTAAAGAAGAAATCTATATCTCACGTTTTTTTGGACAAGGGTTCTTTTTTCAAGTGGGGGAATTGTTTCCTATAATCGAACAACTTGAAGTAAATATTACTTTTGCTCGTCATCTTTTGTCAGTAAATTATTATTATTATATATATAATTATAATTAATATTAATTTAAGACCCTGTTCCACTACATTAATAACGACTTTCAATTTTTTTACAAAGTCAAGAAAGTTTGAATAACGTTCCTTTGTAACTTATATAGGGTGGGTGGGGGGGGGGGGGGGGGGGGTTTACTTCCAGAAATTGCTGATCTAAATTAAAGCTCGTAAAAAAGTTACTTTAAAAGTTAATTGAAATACCTTTGTGTTGTAATTGCTGTCTTTACTTGATAGCTTTGATAGAGTTTCCACTAGTTTAATTTTAATTTCTCGGAACAATCTCGAATCAAGGATAGACAAGGCACCTGTGTTTGGAGTAAGGTATCATAATTGATTTTTAAATATTTTGACTGTTACTCGCTTTAAGCCTGGGTCGGTGGATTCGTATTATTGATTCTTTTTTTTTAAACAAAAATCTTGGTACGGAGCGAAAGTTGTCAGTGGTGCTCAGAATGAAGGTTCCAGGCAAATTTTAGTAATAAAAATTTAAATAACTGAAATGCTTACGTTCTGCAGCCGCAAGATCAAATTCTTTCCAAAACAAAGAAAATTTTCAGAATATTAATCGACTTTACCATCCACCGGGAATGGTTCATCGCTCCTGGAGCACGTGAACAACAGAACAAAATCAATGCTTATTTCAGAAATTCCCCGCTAGCCACATGTAATATATCGGCAACTGATTTCCAATGCATTCCTGTAACATACTTGAAAAGGATATGCTGTATATTTGGTTACGCACACTTTACATGTAACGCATATTGTTTTCTCAAAGTGGCTCTGGTATGTTGATTAAATTTTCTTTAGATTTTGACTATGAGGAGAATTTATAACTGCAGCAGAAAAATTCTTTGAGTTCTTGTGAAATCTTTTAAGAAGGAACAAATGAATCGTGAAGTGTAAATGCGTTTTGAAAGGATAGAGAATTGACATTAGGCAATGCCTTTAAAAGCAAAGAGAGTTAGGGGCAGGAGACCGCTCTCGAAAAAAACTATGCAAAACTCTGTTACGCTTTCTTTTATGTGTTATAAACATTTAAAAGAATATAAAAATATACATTGCAAATATATTGTTAATGCATTACACGTATCTAAACATGTGATTGATTCCACATGAATTTTTAATGAATTACAAGTAATATATTACGCCTGCCGGCATGGTCTGTACAAATTACTGCATTCAGTACTGCATACGTAATGGTTACTGTAATTTAACAAATGCCTTACTGTAATGCATTCATTTCGATTGCATTCGTGTATTGTCGCGACGTTCGGTAGCTTCGAGAGTACGCAGTATACATTGGGAAATTTCGCCTATATTGTGTAGGCGATCACTGACATACGGATCTTCGAAAGCCGACTTGAAATAGTTTAAATAAAAGTTTACCCATTCCTTTTGGAATTGTAAAAAAATGAAAAATTTTGTCATGGGACCGCTAATCTTCAGAATTTTACATCAAACGTCGTATTAAAAATAAAAAAGTCATTTTCCAGAAACTGTTCTAATAAAACATAGGTTGAAGGCTTATCGCTGCTGTTGTTGCGCATGGCTGAAATTGTGAAATGTCTGAAGTCTTCTTCTTCAGGGCTTCTACAATAGTGAAATAATTTTAATATTAAAATTTAGGGACGCATAATTTTTTTCTAATTTAGGGTCCTCCCTGTGTTGGGAATACGCGTGTGGTTCCTGAACGACTAGGGCTGACTAACATAATTTCAAAGCCGAAGTTGGAAGGACTGGCGTGTTTTCGTCGCTGCTTTACTAGCTTGTAACCTCTAAAAGTTGTTCTAAAACAGATGAAATGCCTTAATTTAACTCTTCTTCAGCTCTTATTTCCTTTTCCGCAAATTCCTGATCAACGCCATATTTGAATCCTTATATGCCTTTCGCACGTTGTCAAATTACGATTAAAAGATCATGGGGGTTGCAGAGAAAAGCAATGGGTCGGAATAAACTTTAAATTGTAGGTCCACTTGCAATCGTTGTCCCGAATCGGGTGAAGTTCTTCTCCCGCCCCATGCTCTACAAGGGGTTACGGGAACTAGAGAGAGAGAGAAATAAAAAAATACTACCACTTATTATATTCTATTTTCTTAACTGCTGTGTTTAATCTTCATATTGTCATAATTATTCATAATTAAATGGCGGGGGGAGTAATTTAAAAAAAAATTATCTTTTCAAAATAAATTGTCAACAATGTTGATATAACTCCTACCATTGCAAGTACAGTGACTATCAAAGCGAAAAAATTTTTAGCGATTACCTAATATTCAGCATTTTTTCAAAATATTTTTGATGTAATTAATACACCTGTTTATTATTTTTTTAAATTTCCCATCTTAATACCTTTCCAAAAAGGTACAACATGCCAAGGCACATAAAAGATTAGAAAAACCACATGTTTAGAGATCCCTGACTAATTATTTTGTTGCACTTTTTGCAGGAAATTCTTTGTTTTAGCCAGAGTTTACACCCTCGTATCGTGGCGTTCTGCTACTAATACCTGATGGAAATTTCGCAATAAAAAAGGGTTAGTCAGCAAGAATATCGATCATAGTTGAAAATCGAATTGATAACTTAACTACGAGTATTTTTAAGTTAAAATTATTAAAAATTTCTTTTGAGGAATATGCGAATATAATATTCATTTATTCTGTCGTAGCCTGAAACAAAAAGTGACTATACTAGACTATGAAAGGAGATTCTCTAATCAACCTGCACCCCAAAGCGGGATATTTGCGCGGACTTTCCGAAGATTAAGATAAACCGGAAGTGTAACTTGAAACAACATGGAATTACGAGTTGGGACATCAAGCAGCAAATAATCATCCTCGTCGGGCAAGACTCTGAAACGAGCCCGAGAGGAGTTGCAAGACGATTAGGAGTGTCTTCAGTTAAAGTTTGTAGGGTTACTCTTCCAGCAGACGTTCATATCATCATATTCCAGTTCAAGGACTACTGGAAGGAGACTGCATTTGGCTTCTGGAATTCGATGGGGAGAACGGGACCTTTCTGAGCCGAATACTGTGGACGAATGAATCACAGTTCATAAGGTATGGTATCACAAACTTTCAAAACCCTTATAACTGGTTAGATACTAACTAACATACAAGGACAAGCAGACCTTCCAGCCCAAATTCTGCACCAATGTTTCGGCTGGTATCATCAGCACCCATTTAATAGGACTATTCATTTTGTCGCAACTACGTAAAAGCCAAATTTAGGCGGATATTCTTAGGGGAATGTTTTACCAACACGATGTAGCCCATGCACTTTTTAGAAAGGTAATGAGATAAAACAATAAAAAAACAGATGTATTAATTACATGAATTTAGAAGAAAATTTGGGAAAATGTTGAATTTTTGTAATTTCAAATATTTTTATAAATTTTGGAAGTGACTGTACCTGCCGAAAATGGTAAGAGATAAACCAACATTGCTGATAATTTTGGAAAGTTCATTGTGATAGTATGTAGTTTTTTAGCGTTTGTTTAATGCCGCTGCGTTGAGTATAACAAAAGATAAAAATTGAAGAGTTATGTGCATACCACGAAAATTTGAAATTTATGAATCACCCTGTAACTCCCATATGGTTGAGATTGCCCCCACCCTGCCATAAAATTTTTTGTTTAACTAGGTTATATCTATCACCCCACTTATTTTGGCACACTTTATGCAAAACACCCTATATTATTAAGAACACATTCGTACTCTATTTAAGTTAATAAAGCAACCGAGATTTTGAAAAGTAATTAATTTTCGAGCAAGCAAATTATTAAAATGAAATGTGTCAAGGGGAACCATTAAAACATGGATAACAAGTAACTTCACTTGTACAAACCGGCTCATCTTTAGACAATGAGGGAATGAATAGCATCAAAAACAGGCAGCGAGTCACATTGGCAGGTGTATGCAAGTGTGAGTCGATGATCTAAATAAATGGCCCGATACTAAACTCTTACACAACAGAAGAAGACCTGCAGATAGAAACGGCAGTTTTCTGAATGAACAGAATCGGGACAATTTATCACGTCGCGGTGTCATTACTGGCAAAGAGTGGCCTTTCAAAATGTTGGAAGGTAACTATGATACGCCGTACATAGATTAAAACTCATCTGCCTATCCCCGCGAGCATCGTTTGTTTTGGAAGTGTTGATCAACCGGGAGGCAGAGTACATTCGCATGGATGCTATGCTGGCATGAATTGTAATCTCGTGGTACAGACGACGCATTTTTTGGACTATTTAAAAAGGTTACAGACTCTTCAAGTAGAACCTGTGCAGACAATGGATTCCACTGTCGAGAGATGAAGTCAACATTATGAATGTTGCAGCAGGCTCTTAATTTATGAAGAGATTGCAGGTATTAATTGAATGGATAGGAAAGAAGGCTCTCACCCCTTGGCACCAAAATTAATCGTTTCTAAACAAAACATTTGCTGAAGTCACTCTTTTAAATTTTATGAACGACCTTGAGATTAATTATCACAGGTTCGTGCAAGATGTTTGCTAGTCTGAAACTATATCAGAGGCGGCAGAGGAGATGGATGATGTGTGAGATATACGCTCGCCACTATTGTGCCTCTTGACTAATTATCCGAAAACCGTCGGTGGACCCCAACCTTGCATTCATTTTAAGATGAAATAGAGATAAAATGCGATCTTTTGATGGATTTATTTTCAGATTTAGATTGACTTTATGTGCCTTAGAAGAAAAACTAAATGTTGCCGAATTTCGACCTTAATGTTACGGCAATGGCAGGGGAATTCAACAAACTCAACGGAAATATACAACTAATGCTGCAATTAAACAAATTCTTGCTCGCATTCTTTCCGGGAGAAATAGCTTCAAACAGCTCTTCCGACTCTTTAATTTGCACCATTACGCCGATTCACCTATCCATAAAATACCTACGCTTGAAATGAATGACTATAGCAACCGGAAGGCACAGTTAATTATAAAAAATTCTATGGCACGAAATTAGATATTTGCGCTAAAGACCGGAGACCTTAGGATCCGCAATAAATAAATAACAGAAAATTTACGTGACTCACTGCTGTAACAGTACAAGAAAATAGACAAGGTCGAATGAAAGTGAATTTTATCAGATTACTCTTTGTGGTATCGACAAACGAACAAAAAAAAGTAGGTTGGGCTGCTACAATTAAAAAATTATCTCAGCCTTGTCGTGTTACTTCAGTTACTGGACCTTATCTGAAGATCTTAATTTTGGGTTTACAATATAGCTAAGAAGCAGTGTGCTTGAGATGAGTAACGAGTTGAAAAATTTATCTTTGGAAGCAAGTGTAACGACATAATAGGTTGGGTGAGTTCAGATTGCTTAACCGACATTAAACGTCCTTCAAAGGGCATGAAACTCGTTAGTTGCGAAGGTACGTAATAATTCACCGCACGTATGCATTCAATGCGAACTTGGATCTTTCGGAAAACGTTTCGACCGCTAAAAATCTCAAGTTTTAAGATGAATTTGTCCATTTTTCAGGCTAATATATGATGACTTTTCTTAAGATACGTCCTCGCAATATACATATGTACCTCCGACAACAAGTACCCATTACCATAACAATTTATAAATATTAACTGGTTCTTTATAATCACTTTTACAACAATGACAATTAATTTGCTATAATTCTGGGAAATCTCTTAAAAATTTTGATAAGTTGCAGTCTGCCAATAAAGTTTCGAATGCTTTTTATAAGGCCAAGGATGAAATAAATTTTTAGATGTGATACCTGCAGGTATAGCCCGTAAGCGACCAATTACCTAACATAAAAAAGTGACGGAATTTCCGAATTGAGAGCTAAAAATATAGTCCACGTTTTTTATTTTTAATATACATATTTAGAGGACGACTAACTTTCAGTTTTACTTTCATGCCAACATTATAAATTTTATTAATTTTTTTGTTGCCTTTAATATGTTTCTTGTGTTAGTTGGCAGGTCGTTTAATGTCGATATAAAATTTAGATCACCCTTTATATATTAACTACTAGAGAGAATATTTTCGATTGGAGAACTTTTAAATGAAATTTATTTCTGAAAATAAATTGTACTTTAGAAAACATGGCGGATTTTGCAAACCTTTAGAGTAGGGATGCAATCAGATAAATGTACGTTATCTATTTTTGTGAATAAAGCGTGGTCCTTATTTATACTTGGCGAAAACCAATTTTCGAATTCAGTTTGTGGCGCACCCAGAGTAGTTCCAATTCCTAAAAAAATAGTTCCTGTGTAATCCCAACCAAATTGGTTAAGGTGAAAACGTCGCAATCACTCCTACGATTCTGACTTTCAAATCTCGCTTTTATTGCCTGCATATGTAGACTAATGAAGGTATCATAAATCTGATTAACCCTTCTCAATAAATAACCCAGAAAACCATAAATGCGTTTTAAAAGCATAATAAATGCGTTTCAGTAACGCATGAAATGTCTTACAGTAATCATTGATTGTACATCACATAATGCGTCACTTTTTACAGGCTATGTCCGCCGAAAAGCATTTTTGGTAACGCATTAGAAATGCATTTCAAACTAGTTATAGTAGCTTGTAGAAAATCTCAGTATCGTATATAATGCATAACAGTTATACAGTTTTATACATTACATTACTTTATACAGGTCATGTCCGCAACCGAAGTGCACTACTTCAATATGATTTGTTACAGGCTCCTCCATCCTTATATCTGAAGTATCATCGCTCTAATGAAAGTGACGTGTTAATGCAAATAAAACACTTATGGATCTGAAATCACCTGTACTTTGTGTTGACCTGACTGGTTTAAAATAAAGATGATTCTCCGCTTCTGGCTTGGTTCTATTTCAGTTCAAGAATGGTAATACGAATTGGATGCAAATATCGATCGGTGTCAATATTAATCCAAACCGTATGTTCTATGGGGTTAGAGATCTACTATTCACCTGTTATCATGAGAAAAATCATCGCTCTGTAGTCATTATGGCAAAGGATGTAGATATTTCTTTGAACCGAAAAAAGTAACCTCGGAATAGTTAGAATTGTTAAATATTAAGGTTACATATGGCAAAACAAATTGTAAATGCTATGACTTAAAGGAAGCATCTATTTACCTAACTATGATGTTAGTAGATGAAGATAGCCAGCGCACACACTCTTGCAGAATTCCTGAAAATATAGTATTCGTGATATTCCCAGCAAATCTTTTTTTTATTATTGCTTACAAAATGTCCCCAAAACACATTCACCACTTTAATTTAGCTTTATAAACCCAAGCAAGTCCCACTCTAAACAGGCAATTTTTCCTTCGTTTATGCAAAGCAGATCCTAACAAATATGATCACTGCACACACAGCGTTACTTTTGCATTACAAGTAACGCATTTTGAATGCATTGCATTTAGTTACACGTTACACATGGTTTCCTGGGAATGTATGCGAACAAGATCTCTCTTCAGCTTTTGGTTTTGTCATTCTATTTTGGACAAACAAGGAGAAGAGCGCATGACAACACTGTGTTTTATTTCATGACTTAGTAAAGTTCGGCAGTTTTATATTGAACAGTGCAACGAATCACCGATAGTAATGAATTTCAATATGATGGGAGTTACTTTATACGATCACTGGAAGCAAATTTCCATACAATAAACATTATTGTTTATTTATTTATAAAAGATTTGTCAAGGCTGGTTACTACAAATGTGGTACATATATACAACTAATGCCTAAGATAAAAATAATCAAAGTTCGACGTCAAATAGGGATCGTCAAGCTTCCTAGACTATCTTTTTACAAAGCCAAGCGTTGAATTGGCTCTGCTTACCAAGAAATTCATGTGGGCCTCGAAAGAAAGACGGGAGTTAAGAAACACCCCCAGGTCCTTGATCAAGTCAATCCTGCTCAAGGTGCAACTGCCCATTGAGTAGTTGAAGGAAACAGAACGAAACCTACGTGAAAAAGACATAACGAAGCATTTGCTGGCATTCAGTGGAAGACGATTATTGGAGCACCAAATCTTAAAAATGCGCATATCGGAACTCAACAGAACACAGTCGTCGGTGCAAGAGACCGCGCGGAAGACTTCAGCATCATCAGCACAGTATTCTGGATCTGGGCAGAAGTAGCGAGACGTCATTGTTGTAAATTATGAAGAGTAGCGGGCCAAGGATGCTACCCTGGGGCACACCAGAGGTAACCGAGATTTCGGTGGATAGGGCGCCACGGAACCACGACCTACAGACCCGTTTCGATCAGGGGTAAATTGTAATGCACGAATGCGAGTAGATTGGTGGTGGTTAACTTACCCTTCATGAAGCCGTGCTGAAAAGAACCCAGGAAAGGTTTACAATGAAAACGGAGCACATCACTAATCAGGGCTTCAAAGTCCTTCACAACGTGTGACAAATTGACGATGGGTCTGTAGTAGGATATGTCTGCCTTATCTCCTTTCTTGTGAAGAGGGATTATCACAGAATGTTTCCAAAGCTTCGGAAAACGACCACGAGTCGTTGAGAACAAGGTCCTTGGATTCAAGTGATGTTAGCGGAAGCCTTATCAAGTGGGAGAAGTCAGTGGGAGCGACGTCACAGTAAGGGTCACAGAAAGCGGCACTAAAGAAGTCAGCGAACGAGTTTGATACCACAAGAGGGTAATGGCTCTCGCGGTCACCCAGCCTCAGGGAGGAAGGGTATCAATGGCAGCGTCGCTTAGAATTCCAAAGCTGTCTCGGATTATTGAGCAAATTGGATCTCGAGTTAGACAGAAATCTACTGTATCACGCCTGTAGATCCGTAAAGGTCATAATAATCCAGGTAGTCCTCATCCCGCCTAGAGGAGCAAAACTTTTTGCAGGCTTTACACTTTAGATTTTGAAGGTGTCTCAAATGGCCATCTATCCAGGGTTGCGATGAACTGGAGGAGGAAGAAGAGGAAAAAGAGATCGGAACATACTGCGTGAAGCAGGTATAAAGAGCGTTGTAAAAAGAATGGACAGCCTGGTCAATATCCGGCTCAGTTAGGACAGCAGCCCAGTCATAGTCCGAAAGCCAATCATTGATAATGATGGATGTATATTTTTCTAATATCAGGCAAGTAAAATTAGATTTACGCGGAAGTGTAAAACTTACGGTTCAAAACACAGTAGTGTGTCGGGAAAAAGCAAGAATCCCAACAATAAGTCATTATTAAGGTGGAAAATCTTAATATAGTATAGAAAGAAGTGCAAAAGAGCTCCAACAGGATAACAGAAACTAAACGCGGAAAAAGGAAGTTATTCATGATCTATTTAATATTGCAACTGCAGATGCGTTGAATTAACGATTTGAAGTGGACCTCAATTTAAAGTGGATTCCGAACACTGCCATTTTCTCTGCAATCCCCAGCAAAAATCAACCATGTGTCGGTGCCGATGGAATTCGAACCTGGTACCTCCAATATCACTCACTCGACCGACGACTTAAGTATTGTTATGTAATATTGCAAATATAGACAAAATTAATACGAATTAATGCAATGCAAAGTTATTCGTTTTCGGTATCTGGTTTTGTTTCTTGCTCTCACTTTTGCCAGGATTCACAGATTCCGTAATTTTCGGTTCATTCGCTTCTCCTTTAAAAAATATTATAGGTACATGAACGGACATGTACGGACACTGCGAACATCCCATTATTCTCCTAAGCCGCGACATTCACTTTGCTCGAGCTTTAGAAGGAGTTTTTCACGACCATCAGCCAGAGTAGAGAGAAAAAGCGGCAACCTGAGGTGTTTCTCTGCGTACATGCCTGGTAGCATGACTTATACGAAATTCAGACTGAATTATCCTTGTTCTATTCCGCAAGAGATTAATGGACGGCCTTCAAAGATCATTGTTGAAGGCTCATGAAGGCATATTTAGAGTTCAGTGGCGCGCACTAATTTACAGAGATCTTTGTTTATGGATTTTCTCTTGCAATTAGCACGCCGGCACCTTAAAGCCATTACTCTGTGTATAGGTGACCTCAGGGCCGCCGAGAGGGAGGGGGGGGGGCGATGGGGATAGACCCCCCGGGCCCGGCTTTCATAAGGGGCCCCGTCATCTAAGTCATCAACAGAAAATGTTTCCCATTTTAATTATATGTATATAAAAAATGTTTCACTATCGAAAAAGTGTAAGTAAGTTGGTAAGTGACTTTCAATTTAAAATCTATCTAGCATGATTTTAAATTGAAAGTCACTCATTCGTTCATTAACGCTTAGTTTCTGGCCCGAAATTCCTTTCCCGGGTGCCCGTATGTGGTACATCCCGATCCCGAATTTTGTCACTACGGGCCTGGGTGATCTTATCTGTTTATCTGGGACTCGCCTATTGGTTTTTAGTACAAAGGTCAGACTGATTGGTATAAAGCCTTTGCCGATTTCAGAAATCCTTAGAATGAATAACACCTTAACGTGGCAAGAACCAAGCTTTGTTCCAAGCAGCTTCTAAAATTCGCGCCAACCGAGACATTACTATGTTCGTCACTTTTTGCAGCATAGCTCGGGAGATTCTTAAAGAGCGAGGTTTCTTATTATTAAAGGTGTTGGCGCAGAATCGGACCAGAATCCTTCAGTGTCCGTCACCGTCAACAGCCATGACATACCGGCTGTTTCCTCAGTAACTACTATTGCTATAAAAAAAAAAAAAATTCAGCACAATAACTAGTTTCAGAAAACAATTTTTAAATTAAATATTGGGAGGGAGGGGGGAGGGGTGCGAACTAGAAATTCTTTTGCCTATTTACCATGTGGGATCACATTTCAAAGGGCTTGAGCTAAGCATTCAAAGAAGGTTTTTTAAATTCACCCAAAAATGTTAGAAAAAATACCATATCCACCCCTTTCCCATTTATCAACGAAGGCTGTACGTCAAAAAATCTGAAATATTTCATACTAGATCTGATATATTACAGGAAAAACATTCATAAATCTGTAATTTTTTTTTATATTCTACGGAACGCTAGGCACGCGAGGCTGACTTGCACTGAGTCGTATTTTCAAATCCTTTTATTTGTGATATTAGAAGAACATTTTTTAATTTTTATTTGACGAATTTTAATATTAATATTTCTACAGCAGTCTAATGTAGTAGTAGAACTTGTAAAATGTGAACAAAATTGAAAATTGTAAATAATTTGAAGTTAAGAAAAAAAGTACGATTTTTGGAGTTTTATGTATTGAAAAATATTGTTTGTTTACATAATATTTTGAAACCTGTAGGTTTATCTAGTAAATATTCCTATTTTATAGAAACCTGTATATTTATCTGGTAAATATTCCGCGTTGGTAGGCCGACAGATTCTTTTAAAATAAGACATTTTTGGCCCTTTACAGTATACTCCGATCTTAAGAGAACTTAAGGGAACATTCTGGTCTACAAATTTAAAAAAAACCGGAATATTTTTACATATTGGGAAAGTTTAATATCTAGTGGCCTTATAGCTTTTGGCCGAGATTATCAGAATATTTTAGCTGCTGTACTCTTTTGAAGAGACTGGTCAGGCAGTAACCGGGTTAAACGTAACAAACGGAGAAACTGAAAATGTTTTGTTTTTAAAGAAAAAAGTATTCGTCCAATAAAATACAAAATAAAATAAAAATATAAAAATTTTTTACAAAGTATTAGTATTTTTATTAAATGGGCAGGACGCGCTGAGTTTGCCACCTAAAAAATAACATGGCAAATGGATCCAGCGATTAAAAAAAACTATTTAACATATTGAGTTGAATCTTTCGACAATTTGTCGAAAATCACATTGCCAAGTTAGCTAATGTACATTTGTTTTCAAAAGCTTGTTATTTATATTTTATCTTTCCTTTCTTACCCGTTTTTGAGCGGAAAAAGGGAAATTTTTTGTTTTTTTTTCTGTAAAATACGCAAGGATTTTTGTTTGGAATTTTGACTAATGTGGACATTAGTGAACTAAAGGACGTAATTTTTGACAAGACTGCTTTTGATTTTTGTGTTTATGACCGATGGGGTGGAGCTATAGTTACAATCGTTTGCCATGTTAATTTTGACCTGTCAACTTCAGCGCGTCTTGCACATTTATTTGTGACGGCAAAGAAAAAAAATTCCAAAAATCGTTAATCTTTTGCCTCAAAAATCAAAACAACTCCTTAAGGGGGGAAGTACATGAAGAGGCCGAAAAAAGAGGACTTTTTTGGGATTTATTTTTGGGAAAGTGAAAAAGGTGCACATGAAATCGATATTATATGTATTTAGGGCAATGTTTTAAGAAGAGAAAAAACATTTTTTACAATTTGAAAAATAACAAAATTTGTAAATTCTCCTGGCCACAATTTTCATCTGAAATCAAAAAACCAAACATTTTTATACTGGAGGGGGTGGTTTATTCTAGATAGACTACGATCTTTTCGAAATTCGAACATTAACTATAAAAATCGGGCATGAAAAAAAAGTTGGCCTTTTTGCAAAAATTTTAATTATTTTCGCGTCAAAAATGGTCTTAAAATGATTTTTTTGCTATGTCCGTACGTACGCCACGTCACAGGTTCGAACCCCACCATCGGCGACCCATGATTGCTTTCTGCTGACTACAAATTACGATAGAAAGATCATTGGTGGTTTTTTTTTATACGATGTGACCAAAGCCTAGGGGACAACCCTTTGATGCGTTAGAATGTTTTTGGCCAGAAGGGAATTAGGGTAAGGGAAGTGAGGAAACCTGTTTTTTTGTATTGTTACGACCTAGCCCAGAGACGAAGTGGATTATTTTAATTTATTAATAAAAGCTCACGGGGAGACCTGGTCTCGAACCCGGGTCCCATGGAATGGTCGTGCCGCTCAAAAAATTCATCCAATTCCGTCTCCGTTGCAGAATAATAACGCTAAGAAGCATCTTTATTTAAACAAAACAACAACAAAAGTACTTAATCGTCCTTTAAGGTAATTCGATTAGGTAGTTGTTTTTTTTATTTAATTTGCACCAAAAATTGCGATTAGGTAGTTGTTTTGTTTATTTAATTTGCACCAACTTTAACATGTCTTAATAGACATAAAATTAAATATTATATTATTCTTTTTAGCGTTTTTTGTGAATTTGGTAAAATTTTTTCAACAGTTCAGAGGTACTAAATTCGGCAATACGTTATGAAGTTAGTTAATGCCACCCTTTCATATCCTCACTTTAGATACAAAACTCTTACTTTCATCTCTTCAACTCTTTTTTATCATTTATCAATGAGGTTTCTGTACAACGGAATCAGAATCATCAAAATCGGTCTACGCTCCGTCCTCCCACACTAACCGTAAGCCACCCCACCCAAAGTTTAATTTTTTTTCATAGTAGTATGGAGACGGAGTATGGAGACGGAGTTGGACCAGATCTCCCCGTGAGTTCTTATTAAGCAATTAAGATAATCCACTCCGTCTCTGGGCTGTCTTCTAACTCGCAGCAATGTAAAAACAAGACATTCAAGTTTCCTCACCTCCCTTACCATAATTCCCTTCCGGCCAAAGCCATGCTAACGCATCAAAGGGTTGTCCCCTAGGAAGTGGGTTCCGGCCCCACCCCAACAATTTTAACACGGCTCCATTGGGGGATGCATATTCTATATATACATCAAAAATCATCTAAATCGGTTCACGTGCTACTAAGTTAGACTACATCTGCCCCCCCTCCCCCCACCGTACATCCAAATTTTTTTTGTTATTGTTAATGCTCCAAATGAAAGAAAAAAAGAATTATCCAAATCGGTCCATGAAGTTAGGTTCAAAAATCACTCCACCAAGTAAACTTTTGACATGATATCAATCGAGTAACATACTCTACCCAACAAAAAAGGAGTCATCCGAATTGGTCTGGCTTCATTTGTACATTATAAAATATATTTTCATTTCTTTTTATGCCGCATAGTTTTCGACTTGTGATGAAAGATGTCTAAAAAATAGCACAATTGGCTGAGTTTAAAATTAATTATAATCTCAGGAATTGAAATCATATGCTGTTTTGCATCTCCAATTGTTTTTAAACTTTTTAATTAAATTTTGATCTACCCTGTCATTTTTTTTGATAAACGTATTTCTAATTTAAAATTTCTCGAGTAATCGTAACAATTTGCGTATTTGTAAAACTTAATATGACTTTTCAAAATTAATTAAATTTCCACCAATTGAAAAGTAATACACACTTTGTGCAAAATATTTGCGAACTCATTTTGGGATCGTGAGAGTGGTCCAATTCCATTAACTAGGATTGCGTATTTCACGTCACATTCCATCCGTAATTCGTGACAACTGCCCGCTAAACAAGAGGAAATCCCAATGAATAAAACCAATCGATAAACTTAGTAAACGCTGAAATTGCGGTGCAATCATATGAAATTATTAACAACGAGGGCAGTACCTCATTATTACCTCAATAGAGGCTCCGCGCCCCCGCAATCCTAAAAGAAATCAATCGAGTTGCCGCTGCCGATTCACGACAAGCTGCAGATCTGACATCAGACAGAATGGTCTGAATTCATTTCGCATGAGTTGATCACATCAAAATCATGCAAATCGGATTAAATGACTGACATTCCCAGGAGAGCTTCGAATTGTTTTAATTCAAAGCAGAGCAGCCTTGTGCGGTTAGCAATTTTAGACTATATTGAGAGTACCCCCATTCTGAGAAGTACTCTATTACTCAGCGCTATTGCCTTTCTGTGCTGTACCCGCACTTGGCCGCTGCATCATGCTCGGTCCCTGCTCCCAGTGGAACCTCGAGTTACAAGCCTTGGAGTATTGCTATTGATTACATTACCCCAATACTCTACTAGCGTTCCTGTGCTGACTGTCGTGATTAAAGTGGAGCCAAGTGGTGGAGTTTGACACAATTTCAGTGATTCCATCAATGAAACGAAAACACAAGTTCATATAGCTCCGGAACGACCCTAAAGTGCTGACGATGACGAGGATGTGGAGTCATTAAAGGGTGCTTGTTCCATCTTGCTATCCTCGAGTTTTTGCTATAAGATGATTTGAGACACACAAACGTTTCACGTTTGAATACTTTGCGGGGCACCCGCTACCCACAAAAACTCAAGCACCCTTTAGGGATGAATGAACCACGATAGTTTATAACGCTCAGATGGGTTTCCTTATCAAAAAGAGAAATACCCGGGGTTCGGTGCGGTGATACCAACTCAACTGGGATTATAATTTTGTAGGTTTCCTGTGGTTTGCAGATGGCATCGCACTTCATAGGTTTATTTGCAAATAAGTTAGAGCTTAACACGTGCTCTGGTAAATTAAACGTGATGGCTTCAAATTTACTTAAGCTTAAGGATTTGAGTTCAATTAAGCTCATTTCAAGGATGTTTAATGTTAAGAAAGTAGGACGTTGCGGTTTTAAGGACTGTTAACCCACGATTAAGAGGAATTCTGCAAAGTGCGAACCGTACATACTTAATTTTCAAGTCTTAACCCTTGCTTGCCAGATGTTGACGTCACCGAAGCCAAGTGATTTATAATTAGAGTTGATTAGGCGAAGCTCTGCAAAAGGCTTACTTATAGAATATGCGTTATGCGCTGAAAACTTTTACAGAATTACCAACAAAAGTCAAACAAACCTGATCTTGGCAAGAGGTCACAGTAAATTTCTCGTGAAGAATTCATTGATAGTGACGGTGTGAAACTGAGCTTAATTTTATGTTCACTGTTCGCACATAGATATAACAGGTACAATGGATTGCATGTAATTCAACGGAATTTTTTTTAAAAAATTCCTTCCACGATAAAAATGAATTGTTTGTGGTCATAACGACTACCGCTAATTTGGTTTTGTATTCAATTCTGCTCTGAACCCCGGCAGCATACTATGGACAAGTCTGGCGTTTAGACGCCATTAAGCAAGTGAAGTGAAATTACTTTCGTTGCAAGCCAGTTGAACGGCTAATGACGAAAATTCATAGAAAGTAAACATGAAAAGTGAAGTGGATGTCAGGGCAAGCAACTGAAGAATTTTATCTAAATTGACTAGTTTTTATTGAAATATTGTAACCAGTTTGCATTGATTAATTGCTCTAGGCACGGCATGATCCTATGTGATTTGTTTAAATTGACCGGAAAATTCCGAAATATCCCACAGGAGAATGCGGAAACATGAAAAATCAAGGACATTTTTTTGAACTCGATCCGATTCTTTGCGATTAAGTCAATACTCAGGAGAATCCTTTGATGCATTTGGACAGTAAAATAAATAAGGTTAGGGAAATACGTAGGTGACTACTGGGTGGAATCATAGAGTATACTTGTCATGAGAACAAATTGCTGCCATTATACGAAACAAGAGGGAAAGACGATAATTCCGACTTCTATGCTATGCGCACTAGTATTCCTGTAGTTCTGTGATGTATACCCAGGGGTAAATGTGACTATATCTTCCTTTTGAAAGAATTTTTGAGGTCTTCATAAAATGAAAAATACTTTCTGGATGAAGAAGTATAACCTGCATTTGGCAAACCGTGAAATTAATTTAATTTAGAGCTGCCTTAATTGCATTGGAATACGCAATAAGATTAAATAGTTGTTTTTTAGAAGAATTTATTAAAAATATAATCATTTTTCTTTATTCTTTTTCATACATTCATGCGGCCATCAGCCACTATATTCATGTCATATGTGTTTTTTTTCGCCCAAATATATAAATATGGGTATCAAACTGCGTAAAAAGCGAACTAAATAGATGGAAAGAAAGGTGAAATAGAAAATCCTTTACCCTGTGATAAAAATTGGCACGGTTCTCAGCCTTAAAGGAACACTAAAATGCATGCTATAAAACTATAACATGCAATCGGAGGAATTCATAATATTCGCATATTTAACAGAAATGTTCGATTGCTGTTATCATTTTATAGCATGTAGTGCCCACGAAATTTCCTATGATCTTCTAATGCTCCTCGTATCCATTTCGAGCCGAGCGTAAAGGATTTTTTGTTTCATCTTGTTTCCATCTCTTTAGTTCACATTTTACGCATTCAGGTTTTCTGATTTTTTAATTAACTTTTCTTATTTGTAATCTTTAGAATACAAAAACCGCTTAAAAAATTGTGTAAGGTTTCTTTAAAATGGCCCGGAAATGTTTCTTTCTTGGACTGGGATCACATTGATTAAAGTGGTAGAGTCAATTTAATTGATTCTTCTAAAAGTACACTACCCGCAAAAATTAAGGAAGCAGAGAATTTTTTCGAATTTTTTCCAATTTTTGAAGATCGATATCTAAGTGAAAAATGGATAATGCAAAAGGGATGAAAAAAAGAATTTTGAAGATTTAGTTTTTTATTTTTTGATTGTTTTTTTTTTTTTGGAAAATTTGAAAAGAAATCAAGACACAATACAATACTAATTTTTGAGACCATTCAGCCTTTGCGTACTATAATTTTCTCACTATTAAATCATGTTCAGAAAAAATACATTTGTTTCATTAATTCTTTTGTAAAACTTTGATCAATCAGTTCGAAAAAATGGTTTGATGGATTAATTTGAAAATTCGCATGACTTGTAGATCGTCTCCCTCTTGTAGATCGGTAGATTATCTGAGAAACCGTAAGAATTTGTTATATATTTTTTAAATCAATGTTGAGGGTGAAAAAAAATTTTTCTCAAAAAATCTTGAAAGGAACTAGTAGGAAATTTGTTTCAGTTTTTGAAACTGTCCTCGCGTTTTCTGTGCGGTCATTGGCTGCTGATATATAAGATTCCTTTTTAATTAAAATGAAGATATCTCAGCGGAAAATTGACTTAGAGAGAATAAAAAAAATTGAAGCTGGATAAACAAGCTAACTACAATTTTTTCTCTCGCCCTATTTTTTTATGATGATATGAAAAATTATTCCTAAAAATCTTGACCATTTTTCACAAAGACACAGCTTTTGAAAAATACCGAAAAAATTCTTTGCTCCCTTAATTTTTGCGAGTAGTATATTGTTACAACCCCTTCAGGTGAACAATAAACTAGCTCAGGAGAAGGGCGGGTTAAAAAAACACATGTATATAAAAACAATCTCACACTTGTTGTTGTTGGGCGCCACGTAGTTTTGTCTGAGTCTACGAACTCGAATAAGAATAAAGAAACAAAATCACGTCAAACATTATAAATATTATATTCCTGAATAATTCAATTTCGGTAGAGAAAAGAAACTTTAATTAACATTCTCGGCAGCCGTGATAAATAAAAATTTCAACGTCTAATAGAAATTAAACCAATTCAAAAAAAAAGAGAGGAAACTAACCAAATTAAACAATCAAAAAATCAATCCCAAAAAGCAAAATAAAGTAATTAGATAATCTAAAAATCCATTCCAAGAGAAACTAACTAACTAAATGAATTAAATAATCTGAAATCTAATTTCAAGAAAAAAATTTAAACTTGCAATTTAAGGCCGAGTTATTGCAGGTAGCTGTCACACACTTTTCACACCACCCAAAAACGTCTATATATGTATATTTATAGAAATAAAAGGAAAAACCACACTTATCTTTTCAGTTCCTTTCTGTTTTCGTTTAACTTCTGCCGGCTCACCGATTTACCATCCAGAACTCTTCCTTCCTAGACACTGCGACCGTTGTTTCCACCAACAATGACGAATACTTTGACTAACGTTACGCCTTCACTTATAATACTCGCTGCACTTTTCAAGAAAAACTGCCTGCTTCACCTACCAAAGCAGTTGATTTTATCTAGTTTTGCCCACTATTGGAAATCCTTCCCATATTTTTCCAATCAGGACTATCTTCAGCGTTGAATTTTCCAATCGGTTTGATATTTTAAAATAATATTATTTATATTTTCAGTTTATTTTGTTCCTTTTAATTCAACTTTCATCAGAATTATGCCAGAAAAATTCTTAGGCTTTTTAAAATCATATTTTCCTCCAGAAAATTATTTTTTTTGACAGTCACTCGCACGTGCAAAAATTTTATTATTTTAGGGCTTTCGTCCAAAATTTTATAAATCAACATTAGCTTTGGGTTACAGGAGTTCTTCAGCATTGTTTCGTTTTACGGGAACTATAAAGTTTCTGATGAAATTCCACAATATTTTCCTTATAGGTTATCCTTGGTCTATTTTCGCTCCTCCAATTATATTAGGTTGAGAAAAGATCTGGATGGGTCTAATTTAATTCGTTTCGTTTCTTAACATCAATCGATAAGCATGGTTTTCCTTGTTATTGCCAAAAGAAAATTTAATTTTCAAAGTGTGCATCACCTACCCGCCTTACAAAAATCTTGACAATATTTTATATATATTTCAAATTTTGTAATAAATTGCCGTGATAAACGCAGTCCAATCCCGTCCGGTATGTCTATTATGTCGTTGAGTTTTGATTTTCTTCGAATTTCGATTGTCGCTGTCTATTTTTGAAAATATCCTTAATTGAGATATTTAAGGTGTTGTGAAAGTGAAGTTCATTGTGTCTTCTTTGTTAAGTGTGTATTTCTTAGTCAATTGAATTATTTGAATTGATTCCAACGTCTAGGTAAGTGGTACCATTTTAAATTACTACTTCCTATTTAGCTATTGCCATTTTTTCCAGTTTTCTTCACAAAAGAGTTTCGCCACGAAGATGATGGTCGATTTTCCAGCCCACATCTAACTAACCACATTCGATATTACCTGGAATAGAGGATATTTGCAGCATCAACGGTTCGATAATAGCACATAATGGACATCACAACAGGTAACATCTAATTTCTTTCTTTCTTACTCCTTAATAACTATCTTATATTCTAGGTCGAATACTGGAATTCATAAAAACCGGAACCATAAAACCGGAACCGTAACACACTTCCCCTTCTTCCTGGAGAATTCGTAGAATTCTTCATAATCCCTATTTTTAAACTAACCATCTTAATTTGAATATCTGAAATTCCCTTGTCGAAACAATACAACCAATAAATCCTCAGCGAAAACTCGTAAAACCGCACAGAATTCCCCTTTTTTTTTTTTATAACCGTAAGTGCTTAGATGATATTGACAGCAAATCCCTCTACAAGAGGTTAGTTAAGGCACTGATGCCTAGGCTTCTACCACTGAGTGATCCCAACACCATATACTAGAAAGTCTCCGAAGAATTGACCTCCAAATTAATCCCTTATAACTATAACACTTGTCAACTATCTCATTTGACACTACATGATCACCTAATTACTTTAATCGAGATTTATTTCTCTAATTTTGATGGAATTTAGTTGGAAGGAGGAAGGATGGAAGAAGGAAAAGAAAAAGAAAAGAGTATCGACCGCTACTAAACTGAGTAAGCGGCACTTCGGTACCCTGTATTTTCCCAGTGAAGCTGGGTGGATGCCTTATTGGGGCCTTGCCTTACTTCTTGCAATGCTTTAGACCTTTGTTCTGGATTGAATCGATTATTACTATCAACGCTGGGGTAATCTTTACCATCTACGACCATCTCTCGACCGAAATTGATAAAATATGGTGTCAATTTTGTAGCTTCTTGTGTTTGCGTACGGATTGCACAGGCGATCTGTGCCAAATGTTGATCCCAAACTCGATGGTTCTCCGATACGTAAGCACGAAGCATAGACTTAATAGTTTGATTAATTCGTTCGGCTGGATTAGCTTGAGGGTGATAAAGCGCAGTATGTCTGATTTCTACGTCATATCTATCGCAAAGCTTTTTGAACTCCCTACTTTTGAATTGTGCACCATTGTCACTAATAAGTATCTTAGGAACTCCGAATAACAAAAATACATGATCCTCCAGGAATTTACAAATGGGTCCAGTAGTTGCAGAACGTAATGGTGACAAAATCGGGAACTTCGAAAACTGATCGACTACAGTTAGTATATAGGTAAATCCTCGGCTTGTGCGCGGTAAAGGACCAATTAAGTCAATACACAAGCATTCCCAAGGGTTATCTGCGATCCTACGGGGAGCCATAAGGCCTGCAGTCTTTTTGCGCTCTGGTTTAGTAGCCTGGCAAGTCGCGCAATTTCTGACATACGCTGCTACATCTGCCTTCATTTTCGGCCAATAAAAGCTTTTTGATAGCCGATCGTATGTTCTCTTCACCCCGCAGTGTCCACAGATCGGTATATCATGCGCCTTGAAAATCATATCCTTCCTCTGGTATTTAGGTACGACTTGTAACCAAAAATCAGAAGGTGTAGCTAGAGAGGGATACCTTGGACGGTGGTGTCTGTATAAGATACTATTTTCGACCTTCCAATCAGGGAATTTTTCTGGATTCTCCATGACCTGCTGAAGCATCTTTTGGTACCAACAATCTTCTTGCTTGCCATCTGCTCCGCTTATGCAGTCGACTACGGGTACTGATCGTGATAGCCAATCTGGCAAGAGGTGTTCCTTCCCTTTTCGATGAATTATTTCGAAATCGTGTTGTTGTAAGCGCATAGCCCATCGTGCCAACCTGCCTGTCGGATCTTTTAGGTTATGGAGCCAGATTAGGGAAGCATGATCCGTTACCACAGTGAATTTTGATCCTTCTACATATGGTCTTAGCTTTTCAATGGCCCACAAAACAGCTAAACACTCTCTTTCAGTTGTTGAATAATTACGTTCGCATTTATTTAAAGAGCGACTTAGATAGGCAATAACTTTTATGTTTTCATCTATTTCCTGTGTTAGTACAGCGCCCAGCCCATAACCCGACGCATCCGTATGAATGGTAAAAGGGTATTCGAAATTCGGACAACTAAGGATTGGGGCACTTACCAATTTCTCTTTTATCTCCTTGAAACAGACTTCACATTCTGCTGACCAAACAAATTTCTTCTTCTTCCTCAAAAGTTCAGTAATAGGAGCGATCAGGGTAGAGAAATTGGGTACAAATCTACGGTACCATCCTATCATTCCGATGAAACGTCGAACCTCTGATACTGTTTTGGGGTTGGAAATGTTCAGTATGCATTCCACCTTTTCGGGATCTACCTGCAATCCATGTTCGCCCACGATGTATCCTAAGTATCGTAACTCCGGTCGGCAAAATTCACATTTGTCATAGTTTATAACTAAACCTGCTTGCTGCAATCTCTCTAGCACTTCCTTCAGGACAACTTTATGCTTTTCGAATGTTGGTGTAACAATTATAACATCATCTAGATAAACAAAAACGTTGCTTTCCAGACTGCCATAAAGGACCCTATCTATCAAACGTTGCCAAGTTGCAGGTGAATTGCTCAGTCCGAATGGCATCCTTGTAAATTGAAAAAGTCCTCTATTAGGAACTGTGAAAGCTGTATATTGCTTGGAACCTTCCTCCAGAGGAACTTGCCAAAATGCGGACTTTATGTCTAATGAAGACAAATATTTCGCGTTTCTTAATTTGTCTAGTGTCGCAGATACATATGGGAGCGGATAGGCGTCCCTTTTTGTGACTTTATTTAATTTACGGTAATCCACACAGAATCTATAAGAGTTGTCCTTTTTCTTTACTATTACTACCGGGGAGGCCCAAGCACTTTCTGAGACCTCAACTACTCCGGCTTCTAACATTTTGTCTAATTCTTCGTTAATTACTTGCTGGATCGCTGGGGAAACAGGGTAATATCTTTGTTTAATTGGCGCGGAGTCGGTACGAATTACGTGTTCAACTTTATTCGTACAACCTAGTCCAGAGCCCATCTTGAGCTTTATCTCCTCTATTATATTATTTAGCTCCTGTTTCTGTTTTTCTGTAAGCCTCGAATGGCTTTCTAACGTCATGACATGCTCCTCACATTCAAAGTTTTTAAAATTCCATGAGTTTGTTAGAAAATCCGCAGAAATACCCATTGCTCTCCAAAAATCCATTCCTAAAATTATAGATTGTGGTAATTCGGGGATAACTAAAGCATCGATCAATTTAATCCGTCCTTCTAACTCTATAGGTAGAGTAACCTTTCCTATAACCTTAATGTTCTTACCGTCGGCTAGTGACACATTTTGCGCATCAGATTTTGAAATTTTAAAGTCAATATTACTTAACAATTGCCATCCTGTTCCACCAACAACCGTGCGCGTTGCTCCAGAATCCAGTAATCCACGAATTCTAATGCCACTAATAGTGATATTCAAGTGTGGACGAGCATCATTTTCTACTGGTGCGAATACGTAGTACAATAGTGATATGAGCTCCTCTTGATCCCCTTTGGACACCTGATTCACGGAAATTCCTCTACAGTGAGTGTTAACGGCCATTAGAATACCACTTGAGCTCGGCTTGCCGTCTACTGCCGGGCTCGACTTCCGTTTCCCGAATTCTGACCATCTGGATATCTGCCACCTCTATTTGGATGATTTGCTCTACCGCCCCCTGTTAACCGCTGCGCGTTTTGCTCCTGGCTCCTTCTGCTGCTATTCCCCGCTCGATCAAGATTCCTTGTTCTGCAATTGTTGCAATCAGGTTGCCTAATACCTTGAGCTCCACATCCGTAGCACTTTATATTTTTTTGGCAAAAGCGTGCGATATGTCCTGGCTGGCCACACTTAAAGCATTTCACCATGGTGTTTTTGTTCTGCTGTGAATTATCTATAGAAGCAATACTTGGTGAGTTCATGGAAACGTAGGCAAGATCTGGTTCTAAAAGGTTGCCGTGGCGTTTTGTAGGTGGTGGAATAAATGCTTCTACGGATGCGCGAACAGATTCTAACTGTCTGCCCAATTTTACTAACTCATTAGTCGATTGTACTTCCGTTAAACCTAATTGCGATTGGTAAAATGGAGCCAGATTTCGTTTTAAAATTTTTAAACGTTGATCCTCAGGTATTTCTACACTTAATCGAGAGAATAAGCTTGACATAATCGCTGTGTATGTTCCGATGGTTTCATCTCTCCCTTGCGTTCTTTTCTTGATTTCATCTAAAAGGCGGTCGTCGTAATCAGCTGGTAAAAATTCCTTCTTCATCTCCCTGACAAGGTCTATCCAAGAGTGAAGGCTCGATTTGTTAGCCCGATACCAAATTAAGGCGCGTCCCGTAAATAAATCCAACGCAGATCGAAATAACTGGCTTTGGGAGACCCCTCTAGCTTCAGCGAGTTCAGTAACTCTTTCCAAAAAAGAGTTCAAAGATTGTCCATATTCACCCGAAAATTTAATGTCCCACTTGTACAAGGGAATCGCCGAACGTGTTACGATGACGTTATTAGACCGATGTGGTGCCTCGTTATCATCAGAGGAAGAATCCTCATCTCCTTCACCGCATGCCTTAGTATGTAAGGTACCCAGACAGAATATTAAATCACCCCTAATTTTGATTTTTGCTTTCTTGTGCTCTTCTTCAACTGGAACCGATCTGTCGCATCTATTTAAAGCCCATTCAACCTTTGTTGCCAACTTCTTGTAATCTGCGGAGTCTGTATCACCCTCGAATGACTCTATTAAAGAAGTAATTTCCTCAACTTTCTTTTCCAGTGCTTGTTTGTCGTCTTCAAATTTAATAGGGTATGGAGAAAGAATCATCGACTTCCCGCTCTTTTCGGCTTTCAGTGCTGAACGTAAAGCTACTCGCATCTCATCAACTCTTCCAACCGGCATACCTCGAATAGTGATCTCATAGGTGAGCTCTTCTTGGTTAAGGCGATTTATTTCCATTTTCGATATATAATATTTATATGGATTTAATAGGAATTACGGATATAATAGGAATTATAATTCAGGGACTTTTCCGATTGAATTTTCCTCTTAAATATCTTGGAGGAATTCTCAATTAAAAGAACCAATATCTTACCAATCAATAATAATAATAATCTAGATTGAGGAAAAGGAAAAAAAAATCTTATCGTAAAAGGGTTAAGTGCCGCCAATAATCTCTAAGTCAACCCTTATTTTTATTACCTTTTCATATTCTAATAATAATACTTATCTGTAAGGAAAACCCCACAATGCATCTTTCCAACAACAATAAAAATCCAATCAGACCGCATAAATTTCGACCTTTACAAAAAAATATTTCTACCAGAATCAAAGTCAAATTCCTTTACAAAAAAATTCAAAACAAGACTTCATTTATTTGATCAAGCATACAGTCATATATTCAGTATAACCTTGCGAGTATTTGAACGCAAAACCATGTGATTCTGTTTTTATAATAATTCAAGTTCAACAAAGCAATAAATTTCTACGTCATCAAAAGAATCATTTAAAATTCTCTGCAAAATACAACTGGAAGGGAAAACTGAATTGGATATTGCTCTTGGTCAGTAAAAATACCTCCAGTAAGTTATGCAGATTCAGCTATCGATCAGCTGGAATCGAATAGGACAAGTAACTTTCTTGATAATACTGTTCTCTTTCGACAAATTATCATCAGCGTTCATCCGCTTTAATTCACACAATCCATGAATTGCCTTAAGTTCATTTACAACCATCGATTAGCGTAGCCGGTCGCAAATAACACGTGCATTTAAAGTTAAATTTAATATTGCTTAAAATAGCCAAATTAATAAATAATTACGTGGTAAAGTGCTATATTTATAAAGTGTTAACGTGCCACCAGTTCTTTAGAAGTTTAAGTGCAAAAAAAAATATTTTTAAATGAGTGAACAAAAAAATATATCTCAATTAAAAAAACATGTGAGTGGCAATAGAAAAGCATCCATAGTTAAGTGGGTTTATGTGATTAAATTCCCAAAAGCAGTGATATGACAGTATAAAACAAAATTTTTCTACGAAGTTATAGTTTCAAGTAAAATAAATTACAATCATTTGGGATTATCGTCGCATAACAGGATTTCATTGAGAAATTGGTAAGTTTCTTGTTCCCAATTATCGTTTTCACTTTACAGGCAGTTATCTCTTTTTCGCAATTGCTTTCCACACTTCCACAATATTTCCAAGTGTCGGTATACTTGAGTCTGAAACACCGCAACACTTTTTTCAGCTCAACACTTTGTTTATAAACTTTACCTTCAAATTATTTTCTACCGCCGCATTTCAAACGTCACTTTTGCAATTTTTCACTTGTTTATAACTTTTAAATAGTTTATATTTTCTTTCCTTTTCGATATTTAGGCCCCACGTTGGGCGCCAAAATTTATGTTACAACCCCTTCAGGTGAACAATAAACTAGCTCAGGAGAAGGGCGGGTTAAAAAAACACATGTATATAAAAACAATCTCACACTTGTTGTTGTTGGGCGCCACGTAGTTTTGTCTGAGTCTACGAACTCGAATAAGAATAAAGAAACAAAATCACGTCAAACATTATAAATATTATATTCCTGAATAATTCAATTTCGGTAGAGAAAAGAAACTTTAATTAACATTCTCGGCAGCCGTGATAAATAAAAATTTCAACGTCTAATAGAAATTAAACCAATTCAAAAAAAAAGAGAGGAAACTAACCAAATTAAACAATCAAAAAATCAATCCCAAAAAGCAAAATAAAGTAATTAGATAATCTAAAAATCCATTCCAAGAGAAACTAACTAACTAAATGAATTAAATAATCTGAAATCTAATTTCAAGAAAAAAATTTAAACTTGCAATTTAAGGCCGAGTTATTGCAGGTAGCTGTCACACACTTTTCACACCACCCAAAAACGTCTATATATGTATATTTATAGAAATAAAAGGAAAAACCACACTTATCTTTTCAGTTCCTTTCTGTTTTCGTTTAACTTCTGCCGGCTCACCGATTTACCATCCAGAACTCTTCCTTCCTAGACACTGCGACCGTTGTTTCCACCAACAATGACGAATACTTTGACTAACGTTACGCCTTCACTTATAATACTCGCTGCACTTTTCAAGGAAAACTGCCTGCTTCACCTACCAAAGCAGTTGATTTTATCTAGTTTTGCCCACTATTGGAAATCCTTCCCATATTTTTCCAATCAGGACTATCTTCAGCGTTGAATTTTCCAATCGGTTTGATATTTTAAAATAATATTATTTATATTTTCAGTTTATTTTGTTCCTTTTAATTCAACTTTCATCAGAATTATGCCAGAAAAATTCTTAGGCTTTTTAAAATCATATTTTCCTCCAGAAAATTATTTTTTTTGACAGTCACTCGCACGTGCAAAAATTTTATTATTTTAGGGCTTTCGTCCAAAATTTTATAAATCAACATTAGCTTTGGGTTACAGGAGTTCTTCAGCATTGTTTCGTTTTACGGGAACTATAAAGTTTCTGATGAAATTCCACAATATTTTCCTTATAGGTTATCCTTGGTCTATTTTCGCTCCTCCAATTATATTAGGTTGAGAAAAGATCTGGATGGGTCTAATTTAATTCGTTTCGTTTCTTAACATCAATCGATAAGCATGGTTTTCCTTGTTATTGCCAAAAGAAAATTTAATTTTCAAAGTGTGCATCACCTACCCGCCTTACAAAAATCTTGACAATATTTTATATATATTTCAAATTTTGTAATAAATTGCCGTGATAAACGCAGTCCAATCCCGTCCGGTATGTCTATTATGTCGTTGAGTTTTGATTTTCTTCGAATTTCGATTGTCGCTGTCTATTTTTGAAAATATCCTTAATTGAGATATTTAAGGTGTTGTGAAAGTGAAGTTCATTGTGTCTTCTTTGTTAAGTGTGTATTTCTTAGTCAATTGAATTATTTGAATTGATTCCAACGTCTAGGTAAGTGGTACCATTTTAAATTACTACTTCCTATTTAGCTATTGCCATTTTTTCCAGTTTTCTTCACAAAAGAGTTTCGCCACGAAGATGATGGTCGATTTTCCAGCCCACATCTAACTAACCACATTCGATATTACCTGGAATAGAGGATATTTGCAGCATCAACGGTTCGATAATAGCACATAATGGACATCACAACAGGTAACATCTAATTTCTTTCTTTCTTACTCCTTAATAACTATCTTATATTCTAGGTCGAATACTGGAATTCATAAAAACCGGAACCATAAAACCGGAACCGTAACAATATTTGTTATTCGAAATGATTTGAATATAAATGAGAGCTTTCATCTAATTAATTTTCATTTATGGTTGTGAGTAAGCCTAGCGCCTTATTGTGGGTCCACATGATACATATTTTTGTTCGTACATATATCTGTACGAACAAAAGTATGTATCGTGTGGACCCACGTTAACTCCAAAAAATACGCAGCCATCCATGCTTACTTCCGACTTTCATGCATACCTCCGACTTTTCTAACGCACCGACATTTGTCTGTACTGCTTTGTTGCACAGACAAAATTCTATAGAAGTTTATAGAAGTCTGTGTCGTGTGGACCCACTATTAGACGGCTTCTCATATTTTAATAATAATGCCTAAATATATTGAACAGCATTCGTCAATTTCATCCCAGCAATCGGGGTTTCGGCAACATTTACATACGCAAGGCGCTTGATAAAGGTAATATGAGCATTCTAGTCATACTGAACTTCTCCAAAGCCTTTGTTCTCTGCTGTCAATAATTTGAAAAGCTTCTTGTCGGGTCGTTCCGAGGATGTTAAATTGGGAATTAAATTTCTGGCTCAGTACAGCTTAAGCGCGGTGTACATCAAGGTTCTATCTTAGGTCCTGTACTGTTTGGCCTATCCATAAACGGCCTACCTAATTCAATCTGAAATGCAATGCACTCATTAGTCTGTTGGAAGATGATTTTTACCGCTTAAATATGGCCTATGTACATATTTTTTATTATTTAATAATGGTAAGTCGAATTATATGATAATTCACTGGGGATGATTGGAACCTACAGATTATCCTCTGGTTCTACTGCTTTACCACATCTTAAATTTGTTAGGAATCTTAGTGCGGTGCTGAATTCAAATATGATATGCTGTGACCAGGTAAAGAAATAATTAAATAATGTATATGGTGCCTCACAAAGACTTGGAGTTTTTGTGATATCTTCTCTCTGCTGCTGCAAAACTTAGGACTATAGAAGTCCTGTTAATACCGCTCTTTACATATAGTAGCCTTGTTTTCTCTGCGTTTGACCATCATTGTTCTCGTAAACGGAGACGGAGTTGGATCAATTCGTTGAGCGGCACGACCACCATGCCATAATTCGAGAACAGGTCTCCCCGTGAGCTTTTATTAAGAAATTAAAATAATCCACTCCGTCGTTGGACTGTTGTCTAGCTTGCAATGCTAAAAAAAGACTCAAGTTTCCTCACTTCAATTGGTTGTCCCCTAGGCTTTGGCCACATCGTATAAAAAAACTGAATGTGGCGTTTCACAGTTGTACCACCATGGAAGTCCTTCTGTCTTTCTAGTTTCCGTGACCCCTTGTGGAGCTTGGGGCGGGAGAAGAATTTCACCCGATTCCAGACAACGACTGCACGTGGACCTACAATTTAAACTGGATTCCGAAGCACTCATTTTCTTTGCAAGCCCCATTGCTTTTTAACAGTTTTTACAGCAATCTGTTGGCGGCATCACACGCCGCCGGTGTGGTGCGAACCTGGTACCTCCGGATTGGTAGGCGGACACGTTATTACTTACTTCACCGTCCATTTATATAAGTCCTTACTATAACGAAATCTTGAGGTGGGTGTTTGTTCTGCATACGTAACTTGAAAGATCTTGGAATATCGCAGATTGAGAATATATTGTAAAGCTCGACTTTTTGAGCTCTAAGTATTAATTATGAAACTTAATGGTAGTCAAATTTTCGAAAAGTATTTTTCGTTTTATTTCAGAGAAAATTCAGAAAGGGTTTATTTTCAAAGAACTCATTACTTTAACTGATTTTTTCCTCTTATTAAGTTGCTGCGAATCCTCATTAAATCACCTATTTCCTGATACCTTTGATTTTTCCCATCATCTCATCGCACAAAAAGAACATGCTTTTAAAGTTCATTTTTTAATTATCTTATAATGAATATTGCTTTTCTTGTTGAAGTCTAAAATAGGAGTTCTGAGAGCTTTGTAGGAATAAGATTACTCTTGTTTTTCATAAGTATATATGTATAAGTATATAGCTAGAATTCTTTAATATAATTATTCTCCATTTAAATGGACAAAGCAGGTCGACGATTTTCAAGTTTAAAAAACTTGTGGACGTGGCATATGAATTACTAGTGAAGCAGAAACTATTTGCATTTGAAAAATATATTTATGTATCTTTAAATCCTGTATGATAAGCCTAAAAACTATTTGCTTTAAGACGTACTTCGCTTTTATCCTCCAATTGTAGAAAAAGCTCTGGCGGTATTAATTTTGTTTTTTTTTTTACAATTGTTTTCTTTTTATGGAAGCAAAACCCAGGGTACAACCCTATGAGGTCACCTATTACGGGAAGGAATTTCCCCGATATCAGGTTTGCCAAATTGTCGGCTAAGGCGACAGCCCTAATTTTATCTTGGTCGCGTTTCAACAATTTTTTGATTATTTCCATCCGCCCGAGGCAGAACTCCACCCTGAGGAGTACCAGACGTGCCTTACAATAGGGCTGGTACCCACTGCGGACTATACTATCCTTAATCTTATCATAATATAAAACCAACGGCCGAGACTTTGCTCCATTCCCAACTCGGTGACAGTCTCAAGGGCAGATTCAGAGCGAACGTTATTGAAGGCTCCTTTAATGTCCAAGGCCACCGCAAGAGAACTATATATTCTTAATAATTTAATGAGTGTTCAATCGTACGTACAACCTCATGAATAGCTGGCTCTGTAGATGTTCCCATTTACATAGTAGACATACGTAGATCTAGACATATTGTTGCCGTCCAGAGTTTGTCTTAAGTGAACGTCGAGCACAAGCCTGACCATTGCAAGTTCGTGACCCTGTTCATCAAACTTAGAAATTAACACTACCTTGACAATTCTCCAGGTCTGAGGAATGAAGTTAAGATCTATATAAAGTCTGAAGATAGCCACCAGCGACCACGACTGGAGCAATTTCATCTGGCTCAGTGGATTTGTAGGGGGTGAAGCAGTTTATAGCTTATAGTTTATAGTTCTCTCGGCTTTCTGGGGTTTTCCTATGCCCTTTGGACATTAACCTGATGAGTCTAGTTGATTCTCTAGAGCTTTCAATAGAATGACCATTCTCCATCCAAGCCTGTTTTTGGCATCTGTGATAACTTTTTTTTTTAAACCTTAACATAATCTTTACATACGTTCGTAGTATTTATGTCTGCAGCAGATGTTGAACATGCCTCAAGTAATCTTTCTTAGATTAGAGAAATCTTTATTCCACAAGGGTGCAAGGGATTTTTTTACTATACTTTAAGGGGCAGGAGACGTTGAAAGCCGTACTCATGCCTACCCTCTAACTCATGAATAGTTTCAATGCCTAAGTTAGTTCTTCTGGGGTTTCTGAAAGATTGCGGCTTTTCACCTGCCAGGTTAATATTGAACAGTAACCAGTTATTGTCGGAGAATGAGCTTAAGTCTGACACTCTTCAGGATTCGACATTCATTTTCTCTCTGGTTAATAACATTGTGATATCGAACACCTCCTCTCAGCCGACTAAGTTACCTTCATTAGGAGACTTGTCGGTGGGGGAGGTGCCTTCGTTATGATTTGAGGATAGTATTAATCAGACCCGTGCGCACAGGAGGGTCCCCCAGGAGGGTTTTTAACATTTTCTGAAATTAGATCCCCCCCTCCCCCAGCAGCAAATCCTGCGCACGGTCGTGGTATTAATTATAAAATCGAAAAGGGAATCTATAATGCATTCCGAAAAACCTATAAGTTCTTTTTTCCCAGAATGCAGGTACTAATAAAGGTTGTACTTTACGTCACCCAGTGCCCTTACTGCCAGATCTCTGACTCAAGTTTTAAGACAAAATCGATGTGCTTTTCCCTAAGAAAGATCAGCAGATTTGCTGTAGCACAATTCCAGTTCTGCAGATTAATATGAACGAGCCTTAGCATTGCTTCTCTGCCGGAGGATCGGGGTCGTCAATACTATCTCATGCTCATCAACCAGTACATCGGCACCTTCGACCAGACCAGCGGCGTCAGGGCATTGGCTGCTGGACTGGGAAACCTTCAACTTGGCTATGTACGGAAACTATAACCTAACAGTTTTGGCTGGCGATATATGTTCTAATCAGGAGCATTGGTTTGTTACTGTGAAAATTTTCGTCAAAATTTTGAAAAAAAAATAAGGTCGGGGAATAGTTTAATATCAAAATTTATTTTTTTTTATCACTATAACGACTTTTTTGATATAAGCAACGGAACGTGACGTTCATATTGTGACTCACTGAGAAAAAGCGTAAGTGACGTTTTTATTCTGACTCCGGCTTCATATATCTACCGAACATAACATTTGGACAGCAATTCTTAAAATTACTCCGAGAACGTCGAGTGGATCTTATCTATGTTTCGGCCGAATGAAATTGCCATTCAAAATACGTAATGCGTAAGAAAACGAGGTCTCTGATATGTAATAGATACAAAAATTAAAATTCAGTTTGGCAATTACTATTAAGACGTGATAAGGAAAAATAAGGAAGCATACAAATGGCTAACTTTAACGTACTTCAACAGAGGAAGTTAGTCTTGCATAGTTTGTATAATATGAAACTCAATGTAATCTGAAAAATAACATTTTTACGGAAGTTGTATAAAAATTTTCAGTTGCTCATAACAGAAAAAAACTACATACGCAGGTAACTTTAGTCATAATATACCAATAGGAAATCCATAAGCGACGCTTGTTGGTTTCGTATAATATCATTTTATGTTTTAATTTAACTGAGTGAAGAAATTGTCCATAAAAACTCTCACGCTGTGAGTAACACCTGGTCTACAACGAAAGAGTTAATTGCAGTCACTACAGACTTTATCCGCTAAGTCTTCTGGAGCAATTCTTAATAAATACCAAGTACAATAACTAACATCCCGGCAAACCACTGCCATAATAGCAGAATAATCAAAGTCTTTTGTTTTATTTATTTTTTTTTAAGTAAATCGTGTTTAAGCATTGGAAAACGAGGAATAATACCGCAAATCGTGGTCCGAATGCATACAATAACGCTGAATAGTGTCTCCCACAACAATGTCTGAGCTCAAGTCTAAGTCTAAGACGAAGAGGTGTTTTAAGGTGACTTGTCCTCAAAAGTGGAAGTTCGAGTGAGTTTTGCTCTACCTTTGGTGGCTATATTGCATCTCACCTCACTATTCCAGCGCAGCCGTCTCACGATTTCTTTCTTTCTTTTGATTTCTTGGCTCAGATCGCGTTGAATCAGACAACAAGCGCGCCCCTACAGGTCTTACCACTTCTAGAAAATGTTATAAAACGAACTGGAGGTAGGTCATGAAAGTCATTTTGCAAAAGAACTTTGAATTGTTAACAGACGGACGTTTCAATTTGGACTTAATAAAATAAAAAAAAATAATAAAAAATAAAAACAGAAAAAAAGCATAGAAACCTCTCGCGTCTTAGTAGTTCACCGGAAAGTGGAAAGGCTAAAATTGTCGTACTCGTAGAATGTCACAAAGTACCACGGAATAGAAGGTATCAGGGGCCCCGCTAAAGAAGTGTGTTGTGAAAATCGTGAATAGTTAAAGTCAGTGATCGTGATCTGATTGTTTTAGTTATTACAACTTGATTTCATATGTGCCAATTCTTTCTCTGATTCTGGATAAAATACTTTGCTAAGCAAAGAAAGTGCTGAGAAAGGAGTTCGTGTCTTACCTTGGATAACATCTGCGCAGGATTAAGTAACTATCGCAAGTGTTAACAGAAAGCGGAAAGAACTATTGCCGTGTCTTCCGATTCCGTTCTCTTTCTTCATTCGACCTGAGCGTAACGGCAGCAATACTTTGTAATCATGCGGTTTAGAAAATTGGTGAGTGTTTCCCATCAGTTACATACTTACTCCTAAGGTTTACCGATCATGTTATTGCATATGGATTTCCATGGAAAGTGAAATTTTCCCAACAGTTGTGTGACTGCGACTTGTATTACCTTTGCGACTCGACTTGCATGATAAACGATCGAATAGCGAGGGAGAAAATAGTGCGAAAGTCGACTTTTCTGGATAATAAGACATGCACAGTGTGTCACTATGATTTGAACCGGTTATCCAGAGGATTATGTTCGCTTTATTCTTCTAAGTATCTATAAACTTTCATTTTTTGTATGGGAGATAAGACCGAAGTGTGGCTCCGTTAAGAAACTCAAAAGTGTTAAGTCTTCAGGTAATGCTGTGCTCAAACCTTATCTAGATTGTCCAATTTATATTGCCTTTTGTTGCTGCGATTCAATGGGTTTGCAGCCAAATAGTTGTGCAATAGTCATGGAATTTTTTTCTTCTTTATTGTCCAAGTGTCTTTTGAGTGCTTTACTCGTGGTTACAAACATCTTTATCAACGGATTTCCATTTTGTTTTGTAATCTACTTTACTGTTGCATTTCGGTGCAAAGGTAATTTTATTTTTGACTAAGGCATAATGTTTTACGGAAGACTTGATAACGACTTCTGTATTTTTAACGATCAATTTTAAAGGAAAGTTATATAAGATCTTTAGTTATTGCTTGTTGATGTTGATTGATTCAGTAAATCTTATAATAAAATACGATTTTTTTAACAGATAGAGCAAAACTTTATTTAAATGGGGTTTTAATGGTATCCACCTTAGCCCGATGCACTCGAACCTCTATTCTGAAATGTAATTATACCTGGAATATGAAGTTTATATCTATATCTTGTTCTAAGGTGAATGTTGCCTAAATTTCGTTTTCACAACAACAGCAATAGGCCAAATCTATAATTATTTCATGCCTGATAGGTTTAATGCCAAGGTTGCAACAATCCAATGAAATATAATAAGTTTCACTCTGTGAATTGACTTAATTTAATGTTGGTCATCTAAATAGGAAGATATTTATTTAGTGGGCTCTAAGTTCGAGAAAGTCAATTTTTACTTCTAAAATTGGAATTAGGTGAACCTTGTCTAAGTAATCTTAAATAGTAATCTTAACTGAAGATTCTGGAAATATTAACGTTTATATATCTTTGGTTAATTTAACCTTTTGGCCTCAGCACCACTTCTTTTAGATTATATTCCTTTTCCAGGGATGACTACTACGGAATTTAATTTTCCTTAAAGACGGTTGCAGCCTCATTTAGCATGTATATACGCTCTTTGTCTAGTTCCCGTAGCATCCGATTTGAGTACAACGATTGCAAGCCGCTCTCCAATTTGTCCCAATATCCTTTTAGCGTAATCTGCTGTCAGCAGAAAACAACCATGCGTCGCAACCATGGGGTTCGAAACTGGGACCCTCATGTTGGGGGGTTAAATATGCTTACTCCACTGGCGATGACACTAATGAGAAAGACCTTTGAATTTTTCTTAAATTTATGTTTAGTTATTCATGGCCTCTCGTAGATCGTAAGCAAAAATAAACTGTAGATCTAGGAGAGAGACAAAAAAATTTATAATAGTAAGTGGGGGGGATATATCCATCCTCTTAATTAACAAATTTTACATTTTAAGGCATATTTTCTATATTTTTCGTAGCATCGACGTTATTAATGTTTTAGTTGAGAAGTAATACAATGGCGTTTAATGTTGTATAATTTTTTGTTACGACTAATGGATAGTGAACGTCATATTATTCTTTTCCTGGATCCGACGACGATACCTGAGATATTAGCTTTAAGGATTTTACCCATTTTACGAGGTTTTCACCGACTTCTCTCGAATCCAAAGACCTTTTACTTGACAATCTACGACTTTAAAGAAAATGTCTACCTTGGCTGATAGTTTTCCAATTGGTCCAGACGGTATCGCTGCCTCATTCGTGAAAAGATGTCGTTCCTCTCTTGCTCCTATTATGTGTTATTTATTTAATTTATGTGCGGTGCGGGTTTTTTCGCAAGCTTGGAAGATCGCCTTAATTATTCCTCTCCAAAAAAAAATAATTATAAATGCGAAATTTTGAACTACACACCAATTGCTAATCTTTGCTGTTGTATATCCATGATTTTTGAGGCTGTTATTTGTGATGTTCTTTACCTCCACTGCAAGACGTTGTTGAAGCCGTTCGAACATGGCAAAAAGGACAAATTAACTACCACCAATTTTAATTTTAAAATTTTTGCATATCTGAAATTGAAGGGGTAAATAAGTTGACTGTATTTTTATTGACTTCAGCAAAGCATTCGACAGAATAAATCATCAAACTTTTGTTTTAAAACTCTCCCCTCTCGGATGACCTCGTTTTCTTTTTGTAAATTGGATTTATTCGTACTTACTTATCTGAGCGCACTAAGCGCGTTTTTTTTCGTAGAGATCTGTTTGCTGTTATTTTCAACAATTCCGGGGTACCGCAGGGCTCCCACCATTGGCGATTGTTATTAATAATTTACATCAATGATTTATGTACGATTCTGTCTCACTCAAATATTCCTTGTTATGCTGACGACCGAAGATAGTCCGCACTTTGTCAGACAATGCCGATTGCATACTTTTAAATTCTGACTGGACGCCTTTCAGAATTGTTGTTACCTTGCGGCCTTCCCCTAAATATCAGCAAGTGCATATCTGTCTTTCTCTCGAAAAAGATTTCCCTTTCAATTTAACTTCACCATTGATGGTTGCCCCTTAACAATACTTACAAAGACTAAGGACCTGGGAGTCTGACTAAATTCAAAATTTTCTTTCGAGGAATTGATAACCCCTAGATCACAGAGCTTCTCTATTGCACTTTTATTAGGCCTATTCTGGAATATGCCTCTCTAGTGTGGTCAGCTCTCTATGCGACACATATCAATCGCATTGCAGCTGTTCAAAGGTGGTTCGTTAAGTTCGCTCATCAAGGCCTTCCTTGGAATAACTCTTTTATAGACTTGTACTGTTGCATTTGGAAACTCTTGAAAATAGACGCTGGAGTTGCGGGCTCGGTTTCACTTTGGGCTGCATCGGTATTCTATAAACTCTTTCGTTCTCTTGCTATGTTTATACATATCAGTGGGCGTGGTGTGTACAAATTCCGAAACTGCTAATTCGATTACGATGGGGAGAAGTTGGTGGCGACATGTACAAATAATCAAAGCGTCCGATATTAGTGTCGAATCCATAATTTTCGTAAGATAAATAATGACACTCCCGATGCCATTAAATAATTTTTTTATAAAACTCCGTTATGAAGGAGATGAGGAGGGTGAAGGGAGTGATATGTACAATTGAAACCGATCGATATTAGTGTGAGAATCCATAGTTTTCGGTGTCGCTGAGAAGAATAATGACACTCTCGATGCCATTAGATAATGTGAGAAGATGATACCCCTAGGCGTGGGGTGGAAAGGAAATAACAGAAAAAGTAATCGAAATCGACAGATGTCAATGTAGAATTCATAGTTTTTGGGGTGTCTGAGATGAACAATCACACTCTAAATGTCGTTGAATACTATGGAGTTGAGGCACATCTAGCAGTCCTAAAATGGAGTAAAGGAAGTGACATGTAAAAATAATCGGAAACGACACTCACCGAAAGTCCGAGCAACGCCGGGCACATGCAGCTAGTGTTAAGTAAATAAATAAATAAACTGACTTTAAAACTTAAATTTGGTGAAAAAATTCAATGCTTTCATTTTAAACGGAGATATCTTGAAAATTTATATTATAATTGTTTTTTTATTGTCGAGTTTAAATAGTACCTTGTTGCAACTTAAGGGGTTATAGCCACTCGTGGCGCTCCATTGATATAAAATATCTCTTCCTGTATACTGGCATATCTATATTATTTGACAGACCTATGCACGCCCTTAAGAAAAGATTCATTATGCAAAACTTTGAGAGAAATGATTGGTTATGCAAAAATTTTTGCTGACAAATTGAGAGATTTTGACAGGATGTACCGAAAGATGTATTCAGTGGAAGGGAATAGTTGGTACCTCCGGTACAAACTCGCGATACTCGTGATAATTCTCACTGTCGGTGGCGGTTTATATAATTGGTAACAATACGATAACGAAAGTGGACAAGATTTTAGTTGTTTCAGCTTTTATGTGACCCCGAAAAGTATCAATTGTGTGATTTATGGATTTATGGGGCATATCAGTATGTATACACTGCTTTCCTCATTTGCTTCTTTCTAGATACATTACTTCCTTCTTCAGATATTTGCGTTATATCTGCAATAGCAAAGAAGAGTTTTCAGGACGAGGGGAATAAGAGAAAAATGCATACATATATATATATATATATATATATACAGATATATCGCTTGTCCTCGCTCCCCGTTTTCCCCCCGAAATTCCATTTTTTTATCTCGCCGAGAGCGAGACGGGACCGTCGTTGGCCTTTATCTTGCCGAAATTCCGACGAGAGCAAGATTGTCTTCACCTTGATGAGACCCGGACCGAGATAAGCCAAGTTCTCGGTCTTGTCTCGGTTCCGTGAAGCCCTACTGCAAACGTATGGTTTCAGATTTGCAATGATGCCTCAAAAATTACCCTGTTCTTAGTCTTAGACGGAGTTAAATCAATTGGTTGAGCGGCACGACCACCATACCATGATTCCCGGGTTCGCGACCAGGTCTCCCCGTGGGCTTTTAAAATTGAATTAAAGAAAGTCCACTCGTCTCTGGGCTGTTGTCTAGTTCGTAGCAAGGCAAAAACATGGCATTCAAGTTTCCTTACTCCCCTTACCCTAATTCCCTTCCGACCAAATCCATGCTAAGGCATCAACGGGTTGTTCCCTAGGCTTTGGCCACATCGTGAAAAAAAACTATCTGATAAATCTGATCCATTGCTATTCACATTATTGTCGCCAAATTCGTTGATTTCATGACTAGATTTACAAATTGGCCGGGTTTATTTTCGAGGGAGTTTCCGCAAATCAGAAATACTTGAATCTGATGAAATCGGAAGTCTGTGTAAATCATCTTCAATATTTTTAGTACGGCTACGTAGCTGTTTTTGTGCAGCTTCGAAATGCATACATGTGCTATTTCTTCAAGTTATTATTATTGTTTTATTTCTTTTTATTTTACAAAAAAAAATTTTTTATATCTTTTATTGCACCAAATTCAATTTAATTTAGTAATAATATTTCTACTTTGTGCAGGAGATGTCTGGACAACTGTTCTAATATTCCTAAAAGATTAAGTACATTATATAAATAATTTTTAAAATTATTTTATAATAATTCAAGAATCCAACTTATTATCCATGAATAACATGTATGCATAACGTATTGTACTATATAATACAATAAAAAAAAGTTGAATAGACTTTACAAAAAGCGCTAAAAGTATAAAATAATATTTAATATATTACGGCATTTTGAAGTCGGTGCAAATTAAACATACCCTCGCCTCATATACAAAATTCTTACCATGACCGTAGTGTACCACCGTCCTCTGTATATGAAGAGGCAAGAGAGAGCATCGTCGCAGTCACTCTAGGTAAATTTTTTTTATCACTTATCAAACAGGAAACGTATTCTGTACAACACAATTAAAGTAGGTCTATGCCTTACGAAGCTAGGCGCCGCTCCTCCTCCAACTGTCACCACAAGCCTTAATTTTTGTCAGAATATAAATAGATACTCTATGCATTCATATTGATATAAATTACTCTACCCGATACAAAATTAGACTACTCCTTCTTTATAGTAGCAATGGGGGATCATACTGTAAACAACAAAAAAGAATCATCCAAACGGGTCTATGTAATAAGAAATGGGGTAAAGCCCCTCCGCACACCACCCCGCCCCATAAATTTTTATGGTGGCGCAAGTGTGGTAACATATTCTACACATCAAAAGAAGAATCATCCAAATCGGTCCACATGTTGCGAAGTTAACCTACTCCTGTCCCCACCACTACCCTGGAGTAACATTTATCCTTATATTAGCAGTGAGGGATTATACTCTAAATAACGTAAGAAGAATCATCCAAATTGGTTCACGCGTTAAGAAGTTCACATCCACCCTTCCACCAGAACAACCCCACCGTTTAAAATTGTGCCGTGGTACGAATGGGGAAACATTCATCAGAAAAAGACTGATCCCACTCCGGGAAATGTATTACGTGCCCACACGTTACGAAGTTAGGTTACCCCTCCCTCTGTTCAACACATCCTAGAGCCATATCTTTTCATTATTAGCAGTGGGGTATGCTCTCTGCAACAAAAGAAGTTTTAAAGCTAGGCGCAATGCTGGTATGGATACATGGTCCAAGCCTGATATTAAAATCTCAGCCAAGGTTGCCTAAGCACTGGCCAGAAACTGTTTCTAGGTACAAACCAAGTTTTGTAGTAAGAAACAAAAATTTACATTATTTATTTTCTTTTACTTATTCAATTCAATACTATTTTATTCCAGTACATTTAAGTTGACAAAACTTTTATTTAAAATGTACAAAGAATCAAATTCAAAAATCCATTAACTTTACAAAATATGTAAGAAAAAGGAAAAAATGCTTACTAAAGAACTGTTCTGTTGAAATGCTTTGTGATATTTTTATCAATGGTTTTCAGATCAAATTTATCTCTTTAAAGTTCCAAAAAGTAAAAAAGTACTTTTTTGACAAAGGAAGAAACAAGAAAAAGCTTTCCAGCATTCAGACCCGGTTCCAGGCCCATCTAACTCTACTCCTGGCCTTTTGAATGAATTATAAAATGCTTCATGAAAATGAGGACACCCCCGAAAACCAACAACCCCCTCCTACCGCTTCCGGCGTTAACTTTCGAAAAAATGTAAAAAGAGACTCTCGTAGAAAATCGATTGTAGATTCGGAAGACAGCGAACCGTTTATGGCTTCTGATTTCGACTAAAATCGTTTATTATTTTTGGAAAATTTTATTATTTATGATTTCGAATTACAAAAAAAAAACTAATTCGAGTACGAGAGTATTTTTCTATTGACTATTTCCTATGAGCGGCGCTTACGGCGATTTATGACACTCAAAAAAAAACAGCTCGAATATATTATTTTTATTATAAATTCATATGTCCAAATATCTGAACACTTTGTCATCTTACTCCATAAAACTTTAAACTCGACAAAATTGAAATTATTAATTGGATATGTGATTAAATGTAAAGATTTTTATTTCTTTCAAATTTGTTGGATATTTAGACAAATTTTTATATTGTACAGTGTTTTAGAAAAATGTAAATAAACGGTTAAATTTTACAAATGTTTTTTTATTTTTTCCCAGCTGACCAGGGTTATAGTAGACCGGTGCTAATATAAAAATTGTGTGTTATAAACAAGTAATAAAACCGTTTGTTTACATTTTCCTAAAACACGATATATAATAAAACAAAAAGATTACACCTTCGTTTTACAAGTTCAATAATTGTTAAATTTGTGGTAAATTTCCTTCAATAAATTCAACAGAAATAACTCAGTAATTGCGGAATCAGACGAAATCGTATATCTCGTGATTTAATGGTGGACCTTGGTAGTGCGTGAATGCTGCGAACAACCTAATTGTGTCACAAGGGGTAACGTTTCAAGAAACTGAACGACGTCACATCCACCCAGTAAGACGAGATTTACAACTCTTCGACAGGGGATAAATCACTATGAAAGAATGTCAGAAAAACCAGGGAACAACGAGTACTACATGTACCAAGGACCATAATTATATTGTGTATCGAGAAATGCTTTTGAAATTTCAATTTGATGTATAGAACAGGTAGGTAGGTATAGTCTCTGGTATTATTTATAGGTTATGTTATATTACGTACGTTTACACATTCGGACATATCTGTAGATAGCCTAAATAACGCATGAATGTTTTTCCTGACCTACATGACAAACCTTTTTACAGCATTTTGAGAACAATGTTAAATTTATGAATTTCGTCTGGGGTGCACAGTTTTCAAGCTAATGTCGAGAATGAGTACGTGTAGGAACGTGTCATGAATGTTAAGTGGATTGCTTTTAAGGAAATTTAAAGCTCTTCTGAAATTCACTTGTGTTATGTTGATACTTTTATGTATACGTACCTACTTGAAAACTCTTTTTGGGGTTTTAACCCAAATGAGACATCTGCTTATTAGAATTCATGACAAGAATTTCTCCAAATCCAACATACAAATCAAACTTTTATTGTCACAATAATGTTTCCTTTTCTATTGTACACCTGCCGTAGTGACATGCAAACTCTCAGTTTAGAAGCCAGCTTATAATGATTACTGAAAGTTTTTGTAAGATGGCACCCATTCTTCTGGTCCTTTTACACCTTCCTTAACCCTTGTGGTAACCGTATAACAGGCAAGTCTCTAAAAAATGACCTACTTCATTAGGATAATGGAAAGTTTTTACTAGCCGTGGTAGTAGTTTCATTTGGTTACAGGGGTCAGATTATATTCTTATATACAAGTCAATAAAGCCCACAAACGTACGAAATGAATTTGTTATGGACCGAATACAGTGAAGTTACTTTCAGAAGTGGAAAAAAGCGTAACCTAGATAAAAGGTTTTTAATTTAAATTTAAATTCTTTATAGATATAATACAATTAAGATACTGAGTTTCATTTAATTATGAACCTAAAGAAACTATAGATAGTGAAGGTATGTACGTTCAAATTTAAATATCGAATAAATTCTACAATAAATATAGAATTAATTCTACAATTTTCAATTAATTGACGGGATAATATACATGTTAAATTATATGCAGTGAAATTAACAAAACTTATTGTACACGAAAAGGTCACTATGATTTTGAAGTTTATAACATTTTTAGAAAGCTGAAGCAGTCTTGCGCTACTTGAGTATGTTGCCAGCATACAATACGCTCTAAAATGCTCAAATATAATTTTCATGAGTGTAGTCCAAATGTAACTTAAGTGAAGAGGAAGTGAGTTACATAATTTAATTGCATGGACAAAGAAGGATCTTTTATTTTGAAGAATAGAATATCTCGGTATATTCAATGCCGTAGTTCTTATGAAGAAGAAAAGCTTTATTTATTTACAAAAATTTCATCAAGGCTTATTACAGTAGGAAAGAAAAAAAATAAAAAAAGGAAAAAATAAAAATACAAAATAATGTCCGCTAAAGTGAAAATGAACCAAATAAAAAAAAGAGTTAATAATTTTTACGGGTCAACACAGGTTAAAGTTCAAACACAATTTCAAATTCATTAGAGAAAACTAATACAACAAATACGGGGGCTAAAACGACTTTAAAGTTTAACGTGACTCAACTATGTACCCAAGTCCTTTTAAACTCACCAACAAAAACATTCAAAGCAAAAACAATACAAATCAACAAATTTGTGTGCAAAACTACAACAATTTAAATACTTTTGCAGTTAATTGTAAAAATTTATTATTATTTGTTAAAATATGGCACCAAATCCCGGAAATTGTTGGTATCTTTTAAAATACGGATGTCTTAAACAATAATCGGTGGAAAGAAACCGACGTATTATCCTCTGCACTTGTATTATAAATTCTTAGCGTCCGCAAAGTTTTGAAATGTTGCACATACACAAGCGTGTTTTGAATTCCCAAGGTACTATTATACATTATTGGCAGAGTTGGGCATAATAAATTACACTTTTAACTTAATGACTCGGTCAATTATAATTACAAGTAATTGTAACTAGGTGTAATGGTAATAGTAAAATACAAAATTTCAATAGTCTTCAATAAGACAAGATTTTTAAATTTGGTTTCACTGAGTTTTTGTCGTAAATATCGTTGATTTTTGGTATTGGTATTGGTATTTTCACTGCTGATACGTCGTTAATATCTCTAACAAATATTCTTCGGGTGACGTCAAAAAACTCAGCTAACTTTTAAATGCTAGTACTTTTATTAAAAGACAAAAATAGATTTGGTATAAAACAAATATTATTTCAGTTAATTTTTTTTTCTTTATATTTTATAAGTAATAAAATACCTACAAAAATAATCATTACCACTTTTTTATAATAGCATTATTCTACAAGAAAAATTACGGCAAATAAAAACCTCCATTTCTATAGTAAAATTGTCCGCTAAATCCGAAAATCATAATCCTTGGGACGTCCAGAAAGTAAGAATACAACACTAAAAATCGAAAAATGAATATACATATTTAAATGTTTTCCACATGATCGCACTTGAGGCCAATGCACTTTTGGAGCCTGGACATCACCTTTTGTATACCCTCGTCGTATACCTTCCACTACACCTCCTTAAGCCACTTTTTCACAGTCTCCATGACCTCCTCATCGTTAGAAAATCGCTGTCCACCCAAGAACTCCTTCAATTTGGTGAAAAGATGGTAATCCGATGGTGCCAGATCCTGGGAGGAGGGTGGATGAGTCACAATGTCCCGTCAAAACGTCACGCGGTATGGGGTCGGGACTTGTGACATACCACAAGTCAGCATTCCCCTCTTTTTGTCTTTGATTTTTTCTTCAACTTTATTGGGGTCTGACAATGTGCAGCAACATTGATGGTGGTCCCAAAAGATATATACCATGATTTTCCTTTGTGAAGACTAAATTTTGAATTTTTTGGATGTTCGCGAATGGGTATACCGCCACTGCAAAGACTGTATTTTTCACTCCCAATCATAAATGGAGTCGAAAAAGGATTCACCCTCAGTTTGAACGTGAGGAAACGAATGACTGAGAGAATCTCACACCTGTAATACGTGGAGAAACGGGGAAAAACTGGTTGACTTCCAACGATATTTTGTAACGGTGATCACGTCACGGGTGATCCGAAAGATAATGCCGTATAGGCGAGAAGTTAAAATGTAATTTTAGATGATATAATTCCAAAGTTGTTTTCTTAAAAGTTAAGATCACCATAAAAATGGTAGGGCATTATATGTCACAATAGTACCACTAGTTTAGGTGCTACGGCCAAAAATAATTTAAAAAAATGCCTTTTTTTTTGGAATTTGTGGAAAAATTTTCAATTTTGCCAACCTATAACTCGAAAAGAAATGTATTGAACTCAAAAAGATGCCTACCTTATCTTATAGAAAATTTAATTACGAAAGTTTTTCAGTATAATATGTATATATTCACTTCAGCTTCATTTTACCAAGGTTATGTAAAGCAGATTAAAATTTAAATTATACAAAAATAATTTTACATCTTTTGTTATTTAATTATTTTTAACGTTCATTTTCGATTTTGATAAAAATTATTAAAAATAAAAAAAAGAATGCCCAAATTTTTTTTAAATTGGTATTCAGTCCTTTTTTTATACTGACTAAGATCAGTCTCAAGAATGATTCCCCAGCAATAATCTCTGCGAATGGTTGCCTCCCAGACACCTTGATATCGTTTTAATAAAAACATCAGATTCTGGTGAAACCTTTCTCTCTGCTTATCGCCCAGATTTTCGGGAAAGAACTTCAAATGAGAATGCAAAAAATGCAATTTGAGAAACATATTGGCTTTAATCTTGTGATAATTCTGAAGAAATGTTGCTATTATCTCTTGATAGTTATCTTCTCTGTTATTGCCTAGAAACACATTTACAGTTTGTACAAAACTGGAGAAGTTCAAGTAGTGTGAAAGTGGTGTTAAAATTCTAAAGAAATTTTCGTCTCGCATCAGTTTATAATTTGGGGACTTACAAATATACCTTCTTTTATCTTCGCAATTGTAACGTGAGCAGGGAAAAAATTTCACCATGACCTAACGTCTCTGGATAAAAGATATCAAGGAAGCATCCACGCCTTGAAATTATTGCTGGGGAATCATTCGTAGGACTGATCTTAGTCAATATAATAAAATAGTTTTTAAAAAATAAGGTTGCACCGACTTTAAGAAAAGCGCTAAAAATCAATGTTTAATTTTACATCTATTGCGGCGTTTTGAAGTCGGTGCAAATTAAACAAACAAAATAACAGCAACAAAAATATTAAATCGTCCTTTCTTATGATCCCGTGAGCTGAAATGTTCGGGTTGTTTTGGATACTTATATAAAATTTTATATAAATTTTATATATTTAGATATGTTACTCGAAAAGCACTGCTCGTATAACAAAGCAATTTCAACAGTTTCAGAGATACTGCGCTCTGCACAAAGGAACGCTCTACAAAAGAAAACGTGTCACCCCCACGCTGCAAAAAAAATTTCGGCGAATATACTCTACCCAATAAAAAATAAAAATCATTTAAATCGGTGTACGCGTTACGAAGTAAGACTACCTCTCATCGCTCCAACAACCCCCAGTTCAATTTGTTTCTCATATCAGCAACAAAAAAAGAACCATCCAAATTGGTCGACGCGTTACGAAATTAGCCTTAAACCCCACCATAAAAAATTTTATTTGGAAAAACATTTAATAAATAATGGAGACGGAGTTGAAACAATTCGTTGAGCGGCTCGAACACAAAGCCATGGGTCACGGGTTCGAGACCAGGAGTTTTTATTAAGAAATTAAATAAATAATTATAATATTGTCTAGCTCAAAGCAATGCAAAAGCAAGAAATATAAGTTTCCTCACTTCCCTTACCCTAATTCCCTTTCGTCCAAAACCATGCTATGCATCAAAGAGTTTGGTATCATCGTATAAAAAAAAAAAACATATTTTTCGAAATAAAAAAAAATACATTTTTGGACTCTTTTTATACTTTAAAATTTTTTTTAAAATTCGAAAATGAACGTTCAAAGTTATAAAACAACAAACGATGGAAAATATTAATAAAATGCTCATCGTTAAAGAGGCCGATTTTTAAATTTTTTTAGTTTTTTTAACATAACCTTTGTAAAGTGAAGCCGAAATATGGAGCTTTTTGAGTTCATTAATTTTTTTTTATTTATAAGTTGCCAAAGTTACAATTTTTAAAAAAATTGAAAAAAAAATTAATTTGTTAAGCTATTTGAGTTGTACACAGCTTACTATAGATGGCAGACCGGAAAGCAGGGAAGATCGGCCATTTTACCACTAAGCGTGTCGTTATTATTTCATTCATTTTTGTATCACAGATTAACCATTCCTTGCACACTCAAAACTGCACACTTTCCTAGCCAACACCAAAGAGAAATGCTGATGTCATTGATGCATTTTAAGTTTAATACTTCAACAAAATGAACACAAGAAAGAGTATTCCCTCTAAAATACATTAAATTGAGAAACCTTTTATCGTGAAAATATGTTCAGAATATTTGTAGGTGTACGTCAAGTTAAATATAAGTTGAGACTTTAAAAATATTATCAGAAATATGTACTACGAGAAAGTAGAATTTCCCAACCTTTTCCAATTGTGAACTGTAGCAAGTTTCGGTTTGTTTGCACCACCAATGCTCACCTGTGCGTGTCAGCTTCCGGAATTGTATCTAAAGTAGGCTATGAGTGGTGTTATTTTGACATACATATAAAACAATAAAAATTTTGTGGTGATTTCTACTTTTAGGAGGAAAAAACTTTTTATATCATGTAAAATTACATTTTTACTTATGGCCTGTATGGCGTTATCTCTCGGAACAGTGCATTTATTTGGAAATTCAGCAAAACCACTACGATTTTTGGATTCAGCAGAAAATTTTACTATAGAAATTTTGCAAAAATTTGTAGCGTGATGTAATTTTTCCTTCCTTTATTTTTTCTATTGATAATTGGAATTTTCAATTACAAGCACCTGCAATTCAATAGTTTTTAATTACAATTATGTGTCATTTATTTTGTATAGCCAATTATTATTATTATTAATTTAAAGTTTTTCTTATTCTCTTGCCAAAACATTACATAGTTTAAAACCCCTGTAACTAAAACCGGCAGTAAAGTTTCTCTCAAACTTCTTCGTTCTTCTTCTGCCCCATGCCTCCCATGGGTTGCGGGAACTAGACAGAGAGAGTAGTGATACACATATTTATTATTATTATTAAAACATGTTAGGAAACAACGTCACTAAGTTAAAAAAAAACTAAATAAACAATACTTTGGAATATTTAAACTGTTGATTAATGGTGTAGTATTGTGTGCAAGAATTATGTAGCACTTTCTCTTTACCGTAAAAATTCCAATTCATCGGATTAGTTTTGGAAATAGTTTTCGAAATTCCAATGGATTGTTTTTTATCCATACATAAAACCTAAACAAATGACTGTGATTTTTTTGCATCTTCTTTATAAAATAATTTAGCTTGTGTGGTGCTAATGTGACAAACACACGTTAATTTATGAATGGCAGTTAAGTAACAATTAAGTTCTTGAAATTACATAAATAATACTTCCTAATATGCTGCAATTACTTATTCCAGCCTTGGTCTATGATGATATAAGTTTGATGCTAGCTCCTGCTATTTTCAAACTAGATATGTGTTTAATTGCAATTGCATAACGCTATAAAACCAGTTCGGTGACTTGCGTTTGCTTAAAATCAAATTAAACGTTTTACTTTCTTTCAAAAAAGGTTTAATTAAAAAAACTTGTGATACAAATTGGATTAATTTTGTAATTCGTTTGGCACATATCACGGAAGAAACTTAAAATTGACGTAAAACTTGAAATGCATGTTACGTACACGTAGTTGCCATATGGTTAAATATATACGGTTGTTGCTAGAAAAGTGAATTTAGTTTTGAAAGAAATAAACGTTGCAGAAATAAAAATATATTAGTTATAATTAGGCCTTTCATGATATTTTAGTTATTAAATAAAGCAAAATTAGCATTCATATTTTAATGATGTTTGAATAATTGGAAAAACACCCCTGCCATTGTAATGACAACCGATGCACGGTAATGACAAGTGATTTAAGCTGTAATATCAGTACTGATATAATTGGGAGAAGTTCTGGAAAAATTCTGTAAAAGAAAACTTATACTCGTATTATTATTTTATTCACTTGAAAACTTATTTTTAGATTCATTTTGTGTAGCATCAAATACCGATGAATGAACTAAAATAAAATTAAACATAAAGTTAGTTGTTTAAGAACGTGTTGTGTTCAGGAATTTTCTCAGAAATATTTTATCGATAACTTAGAAGTTAGAAGGAAGGAACGCTTTTTTACCGATTTCGAAAGCAAATATTTGTGACTAAAGTGTTCTAAATGTCCTAAAACCTTTTTTGTTTTATGTTTGTATTGTCTGTATGTCACGACCATTTTCCTCAGTAACTACTATTGCTATGGACTCGGAATTTGGAACAGTTGTAGAAGTCTTTTGTCATCTGTTCCCGGCGAAAGAATTTGAGAATAATATTTTCAGATAAAATTTGGGGAAGAGAATATTTTTTTATATTGAAAGGACTTCCTTTAAGGATTCAAAAAAATATATATTTGTTAAATTTTAAGTTGCATTAACTTGTGAAATATGCTAAGGAATGTGTGACAAAATATCATCATCCCCAACCCATCCCTCTTCAATTCATTCAAGCTCGGGCATTCTACAGAAACTCCACTTTTTTGTGGTTATCTTTCATAGCCCCGGCAAGGTATATACAATTTAATTAAGCATCTTACTGTCAAACAATAAGAACACATACCTTCTAAAGGATTGCTAAGCTTTTTGACTTAACTTTTGGCCTACGGATCAATCTTATTATATTCCTACCAAAGAGCTTTCCTCGAGTTGGCGACTATGTTGACCACTAATTTTATTTTTCTTAAGAAAAATGATATCATGAACAGCCATGTTTTGTTAAAAAAGCTCATCCCAACCTGAACTAGAAATTATTACACAATCTGCATTAAGATTACTAAAGCGAATTATAGGCATTTATTCATTACTTAAAATTCTAGTATCTTATCTTGTTCTACATTATCTTTCTTATTACCAATAAAAACCGTCTCAAATAATTATTTCTTTACCCCTTTACTTATCATTACTTTATTAGAAACAAAAAAAAAATCAGTTAAGTATGAAAGTTGTTTATGCGCCAAGGTATCCTTACTTACACCATTTTTAATAATTGTTTTTTTCCGGTTTAATCTCCAGGCCAGTTTATCATTATTATTATTGAACCATGTTTTTAAAGATGGTGTTAGTTCGGTCACTAAAAATTGTTCGATTTTAGGAAATCGGGGCTTAAATCTTTGGAGACATGTGATTCTCTTCCTGACCACATTCAGATTTTTCACGATATTAAGGGCAAGGTTACGGTCCCATAAAGACTAAAAAATATAGAAAATTTGAAAATTCATGTTGAATTTCGCGCCAGTTCTACACTATTCAAAATTTCGACCTGACTCTGGTCAGTACGATAACCACAAACCTCTACTTTAAGAATCTGACTCTAAATCTGAGAATGTGAATTTTTTTAATTCAGATCACTGGTAGGGCCGGAACTCTGCATGCCGTGGAGCCGCGTTTTTTTGAAGGCACCAAATTCTTCGCTCTGCAACGCCCTATGTTTGCGTTTTCTTACCAAATGTCCCAAATAAAAAGACGCAAAAAGTTACATAACTGCACCTATGTTACTTTTCCCAAAAATAAAAAATAAAAAATCGCGAATTTAGGTATCAAAAACAGGCCATCACATTAGAAATTCATGTTAAGCAGTCTAAAAAAGAATAGATATAAGGTAACCTTAACGAAGCTGATTTTTAAATAGGCTTTAGGCGAAAAACAAAGTAGTCACAGAAGGAATTAGAGAGTCGTTTCATCGACGAGACCTGTATAAATTTGTCATAATTAGTAAGGTGAAGTCGTGATTCCTCAAAGAGTGAGCAAGAATTGCTATGGTAAAAGAAGCTTATAATTCAGGAGAGTTAATTGAACCCTGTAAGGACTTTGTTTTACAATATTGCGCCAGAGCTCAAGAAATGCCATATAATGATAAAGTACAGCCTTAGAAGGAACGGATTTAAGGGTGAGGCAAATAGGTTAAGAGGTTGAGTGAAAGTAGTGTCGACGTACGCTTCAGATTCACGTTTTTCTGCTTAGGAAAGATTTCCGAAATTTGACGGCCCGTCCAAATTTGACATGGAGCGTACAGGAGTGGGAGCGACATGAAGCTCTAGTATCGCTAGACGTACACTTACTGATGTTTCGAGCGAGGCCAGTGTTGCCAAGTCGTCGATGAAGAATGTCACTAGATAGGGACTAAAAAGGACACCTTTTTTAAAAAAAGTCACCAGAATTTGCTTCCAATATAATATTAGAAATTTCTAAGTAACAAAAATGTAAATACTACTACTCAATAAAAGACTGTATTTACCTGAATCACAAGCGTATTTACCTTTAATTGGTGCTCATTAACTTAAGCGGCGTGTAATTTCTTCCTTTCAATTTGTAAAAGGAAAGGGAGGAGAAACAGAGAACTATTAGAATGTGATAAAGTTCTAATTATCGTAAGCGACAGAAAATGAGTATCGTTGAAAGTTTCAGGGTCCCGCTGGAAAGTCATGAAGTCTCACAGAAAATTGTTCGAGTCTTACACATGCGTTTAGCTTAACAACAAAAGCATTAAATGGGCCAACTTGAATATGTGGTGCAACACCGGTTGTACCTGAATTAAGTAGTAACCCAGCAAATATGTACAAAAATAGTCAAAAACAATGAGAAATGCGGAATATTTACGTTAAAACGTTAAAGAGTGGGAGAACATTTGGTGTCATCAGCAGAGTTTCAAAATCACAGTGTCGCTAAAAAAATATCAATCATTAGAAAGGTATTCAAAAACACCAGATTTGGTGACAAAGTCCATGATTTGGCATCACTGCATTAAAAGTCACCAGAAGTCATCGCAGTGGAAGTTAAAAATCACCAACTTTTAGACGTGTCTGAGAAAACAAAATTCTGTCACTAGGGAGGTGTTCGAAAATACCAGATTTGATGACAAAATCACTGAATTGGCATCACTGAGCGAGGCAGTTAATAGAACACCAACTATGAAAGGCGTCCAAAGGAAGATGAAAGATGTTGGCGTGGTCAGTTTAACAAAGTATTTTAAAATGAGACAGCTTCAAAGATACGTCATTAAAATAAATAAATAAAAAGCAATGGTCCGAGATGGCTGCTTTTTGAACCCCAGAAATGTTTAAAAAAGCTCAACAAAAGAGTACGATCGGACAGATACGAATCAATTAACTAATTATCAAAAACAGACAGGAACCCTACCCTAAAATTAGTAAAAATGCAGTCAGGAGATGTAATAATTGTAGAATTCCAATAAGTTTGTGGTGGTCAATTTGTACACACTAAGGCCTTAACATTTTCGAGGCACAGCAAAGATTATCAATTGGAGTGTAATTCGATATATCGAATTTGTCGCCTTTTTTATTAAGAGGAATAATTAGGGAGAGTTTCCAGGTGTTCCGGAAGCTCACATATAAATTAAATAAATAACATGAAACTGAAACAACAGACGAATCACACTTTTTTTTTATAAAAGAGACAGAAATACAGTCCAGTTGGGCCTGATGGAAGCTATCTGCCAAGGAAATCTGCTTCAAAGTCTCAAATACAGCTCTTGGAGTTCAAGAGAAGTCGACGGAAGCCTCGAAAACTTTTAGGATCGATTCGTAGGCTAGCCTTAAGGTGATCGCGTAAATTAATATAAGTTAACTAGTCAGCGATGCTCTTGAAGGAGCAGTACTTCTTCCAGGCCATGTAAACAGAGATAAAGTAAAGAATTAGTAAAAAAAGATAACGTAACTTTAACTAAGCTGATCTCTCTTCCGATTTCTCGAGAGATGAAAATCAATGTAATTAAAGTTGTCATCAATGAGACGCGACATCCAGTGGCATATTCATTCCGTACTTAGATCGATGATAAGGAACTTAGAAAAAGCTGCGGGTCCGCAGGGAGCGAGCCGGAACGGAGATATTCAGAGACCCTAGCAGCTATGGAGAGTTCGTTGTGCCCTGCAAACTACCATGCAAAAATAATTTTAGGGTTGTTATGCCTGTTCTCAAGAGTATCCAATGAAAATAAGTCTATTCAAAGAAGGAGGCAGAATATGAGGATTATTCCAGGGAAGGCCCCTAAAGGCAAAACTCAAAAATCTGTCCTGGAAGGCCTCGATGCGATTAATATTGACCGCATAATAGGGTGACCAAACGAACTAGCGTATTCCAAAATAGGCCTAATAAAAGTACAGAGAAGTGTTGATATATAAGGATCATAAAATTTTTTGACAATCCTTTCGTAAAACTTAAAGTCGCATTAGCCTTATTTACAAGAGAATCTATGTGGTCATCAAAGGAAGAGTGAGTGTCAAGTATGACCCCCAAATCCCTGCAATTGTCAAGTCTAGTTAATGAGCTATTATCAGTATGAAATTTAAACTGTAGAGGAACCAATTATGTGAAAATGACATAAGGATGCACTTGAGGATGTTCAGAGGGATATAATTAATAGAACACCATTTATGAAAGAGTTTAACAGTGAACACTCATGTTCGTTAGCGACAATACGAAAAATTTTAGCATCATCAGCATTGCAAAGAATTCTCGAGTTATTAAGTATCATCGATACATCATTGATGTAAATGATAAAAAGCAATGTCCCAAGATGGCTACCCTGTGGCACCTCTGAAGTGTTAAGTATTTCATTACAAAGCGCAAAAACGAAACAAAACACGCTGTGTACAACCGGACCGATACAAAAACATCCAGTTTACAAAAACAGAAGGAAACCTAGAACGTGTAACTTATGAATGAGAATTCTGTGATTGATTCTGCGAAAGCTTGACAAAAGTCAGGAAGTATGTAAATGCAATCAACTTGCTTACCGGCTTCAAGAGAGGAACCGCAGTACTTAGAGAATTCTAATAAGTTGTTTGTGGTGGCATTTGGGGGGGGGGGGGGGGGTGAGCTATAAGGAATTAGTTCTACATTACTAACAACAGAACGTTAGTAACAATAGAAAGATTAGGTTTTAATGATCAGTCAGTAAGCCAGTATCAAAGTACGCTTTGAATGGCCGTATCTTTTCATTGCATTGTGTTAGAAGCTCAATATAACATTCCTGAAGAAAAGGATCTTGATAGATAGACAGACAGAAAACAAAGTGATTCTATAGGAATTTCGTCTTTCCATTTCGAGGTACGAACCCCTAAAAGTCATGAACTTCTACCTACAGTAAAAGTAATTTCTACTAGGAGTAAACAATTAAACATTATTTAGTTTATTATTTATTTACAAGCAGGTATATCTGGAAGTATCTTACAAATTGTTCGATTACGTTCGAATATTATTCATCATAGGAAATCCAATTTAAAATGTGTGAGCACGAACGAATTATGAAGTAATATCGGAAAATAATTAATATCATAATCCGATTGCACAACATTTCATTTTCACTTTAAATTTCTGTTCACATACATATGCTTGCACAGGGTGTTTTCTAAACGTGCTCATCACACGGAAGCACTTTGATAACGAAAGCGAAAACAAAATTTCGTAACAGAATATTGGAACAGCCAGGATAGGAAAGCGGATGCGAAACCTGTAGTGTGGTTGATAGGCTCCCTTAATTAAATATGCTGAGCTCACGGCGGGAATGAACGTACCTAACTCTTTGGAATTTGTAATTAGTAATCAAAATTGGTTTGGTAATGGGCAGCATTCAAAACCGAGCTCGATTAAATCATCTACATATTTACAATTAGCACTCGGAGTAATAGCGCCCATAATAGCTACATTTACACCTGTCTCTAGTGTTTGCAACAGGTCATGTATTTGACTTGAATCTCAAATGCAAATTAAATGCCTTCGCAACTCAATTTATAATTCTTCTATAGATCAGTTCTACTGAACCGTGCTCGCGAGGCTTCAACTCGCGGTTACTATTCAGTTGCATCAATCGAGATAAGTTTTACTGCCGGCTGCATTTCATTGTCCAAACAGAGCCAACATAATAATTATTTTCAATTATTCTAAAATGGAAAATAGCACGTTGCAGATAGCAAGGCGAAGTGAATTAACTTATAGTCCCACTCAAGTAGATATCACTGTGGCTGTGGTTTGGATTTAATTCATCACTGGTCCAGCAAAAGCGTGGAGTGTTCATGTGGTACCATCGCAACAATGCCGTTTTCACAGAAAAATAAAATTTAATTAATTTATTTGCCATTCTCTGGAACAATGAAAGCATCCAGATACTGACGGGATTTAATTAAAAATCTGATGAGGTTCTGCACTTGTATTGCATTGCACCTAAACCCTTAATTTATCAATTGCTGAAAAATCTAAATAGCTTAATTAAATCAAGTTGGCCAGTGAAAAAGAACCTGTCTGAAACGAGTCCATGGTCTGGGAAGTAAACAAAAGTTATACAACAGACCTTTACCCATTTCATTCTTACATACATTATGTATGTACGTCCTTTAGGTTTGTTAAAGACTGAAAATGCAGAGTAATATAGTAATTTACTTTCCAGTTAAAGTTTTTTTTACGAAACGTATGGTTGAAACAAAGCACTCTAATTGTCGAAAATATTATAAGTTTAATCAATTGAAATACATGCTATAATAAAAGCCTGTATGTTTAACATTCTAGTGTCATACATACATTCTTTCGGTTATTAGACATCAAAAACTAAAGTATAATTCACAATTTATTTTGAAATAATGAATGTTTCCTCTACATAAAAAATTACCTTAAGAGTAAAGATTGTTCTTGCCGATGTTTATGTACATTCTCAAGAGCAAATTATAATTATTATTATTTATTTTTGTGCAAGAGGTGACAATCTTCCAAAGACACCAGGAGATCCGAATGTCTCCGGTAGTGTGAGATTTTTACTCACTAAAAACACTTCTCTAGAGATTAGTCGAACCAAATCACTTTATTCGGGTCTCTTTTCGTTTCAACCCCTTCTTTTCTCAGCGAGGAATTCCTGGACTAATACAATTTTGTTCGTTTCGTTTTTCACATTCCCCGGGTAAGCATTTCCTTATGATTTACCTTTTTTATCCTTCCAGCCACCATCCAGTGGTGTCACATTAGCCTCCTTTCCCTGCTTGCTAAGGCAGGACCCTGGCACACTATGTGCGCCGCAGCCTCTTGCTCCTCCAGGCATAACCTATAGGTATCATACTCAAGGATGTTCATTTTCTTTAGATGAAACCTGAAGGTTCCATGTCCTAACAATAGTGCCGTCAGTCATCTCAAAATCTTTCGTGTAGAACCGTTTTCTGTTCAGCACATTTGGGCGTTGTAATCACCATCTTAGCCAGCCTACACTAATTTGCGCCGGTCCACTGTTACCAGCGTCGACTTCGTCGCCCTCTCCAACAGGTGCACTGCCTCAGGCAGTAAACGACACCAGACCTTGGAAACTCGAAAGAGCTCCCAGCTTAGCCAGCCCATCTGCTTTCTCGTTTCCGTCGATTCCTACATGTCCCCTAACCCACGTCAGCGTCACCACGTCAGTTAAACTGTCATCATTAGACCTGTGCCAGTTTGCACCTCCATCCATCTAATCGAAAAGCTGCTGATATTGCAGTCCTCTTTACATATAAGTCTAATGGCAGTCACCCTAGCAGCTTCTCTAACTCCGATGCCGGCGTGGTTCCAAAGTCACCTATTATCCTCATACAAGCCAGCCCCCGAACCTTGCTCAACTGCCTTTTTAAGGTGGCATCTGAAGCACCTGCCCACCAAACCACCGAAGCATACGAGATACTGGGTACCACCATCATAGTGTAGATCCAGTATACGGCCTTGAGCGAGAATCCCCACCTTCTACCATACACCCTCCCACATTGATGTAAGGCCCTGTTGGTTCTCAGAATTTTTGCTCTACCAATGTTTTTCAGGCAAGTCTTGAGTTTAGGAGATACTTGACCAAGCCTGAGACAGTAAGTTCTTCTCCACTGGTCTAAATATCGATTCTTCATTTTTCTAGTAAAAATTATGAGATTAAACTTCTTTGCATTTACCAAAAGCTCCTGTTCCACACACCATTGATACCCGTAGATGTCTTCCTATAGTGCGTATGAACTTATCTCTTGTCTTAATTGCTAATTGCTCAATATAACCCACATTGTATATGTCCTCTTCATTAAGTTTGTGTACCAATGAGTCGACAGTAATTTTTCACAGAATGGGAATGCCTACTCTGCCGCGCAATCTCAATTATCCTCTCTGGATATCCACTGCTTTCATCTCAAGGTAGGATTACTTTCACGTCCCCAGCCATCCGAAGAGTCTATTATCAAAGGTTCCTTCATTATTGCTATGTCTCTGATAATAAGTTCTTCTTCTGCTACTCCCATCATTTACTAAAATGCCGTTTCAGTAGATCTGATAGGATAGTGAGCGTGATGGTTTCTACTTAATAGGTATTTCTCGAACATCGTCCCTTCGATATGATAAGCCACAATTCTCTCCATTGTTTTCAACAGAAAGGACTTGAGGCTCACGGGTCTAAATAACTTCGGCTAAGTATAGTCTCTTCTTTTTGGTTTCGGTAGAAATCTGTCCTCAGCCTCTCTCTACGGAACACGGACGTATGCTATTACCAAGTATGCTAAATATGTACATATATGCCCCTGAGTATTGGTGTTACAATTTCACTGCCACACTGATGTAGGGCTGGGAATATACCACCTACTTGTGCCCCTTTAAACGATTCAAACGACTTAATAGATCGTCTGACCCCCTCAAGAAACGCAATCCTCTCCGCTTAGGTTAAGTAAGGTTAGAGTGGTGCCTATCGAAAAGTCGAACACATAGACCTAAGAAAGGTCCGTTGTGTTACCACAATCGCGGGACCGCACTTGAATGCCAGTATAGTATTTATTTAGCTCTATGTTAGCAACCTCGTAGAGTCCACTGAGAAAGTACACGCCTAACGCTTTGTACTTTCCTGGTCCGGGAAATCTCAGAATGTATGCTGAACCTCCTGCTTAAGATCGATCCATAACATTCGCACCCTGTTTCCTCATATTTTGTAGCATAACGGAAAGTGAGTTTCCAGCAGGATCTCAATTGTTTCATCCCAGGTCTCCAGGTCGTTGGTTGCTCGGGTTTTTCTCTCGGTTTGTGGATTGGTTGTCCTCTTACTTATCTCATCGCACATAACTTGTCTTCTGGGTTACCAGAGGGCAGTATTCTTGACCTACTCTTTTTTGTTCTTTATATAAACGACGTTTCGCAACTTAGCAATTCCAGAATTCTTTGTTATGTAGACGATGCTAAGATATTTCGAATCTTTTTCCGTGACACTGATTGTGTTATTTTTAATATCACCTAGCTACGTTTCATCACTGGTATTCTACTAACCATCTTCCTGTGAATACTGGTAAGTGCCACTGAATACTAAGATGGTTGCAGCATAAAGCATCCAATTCTCTTTGATTACTCTATAGACGGAAGCAATGTGGGAAGACTCGATAAATTCAAGGATTTGGGTGTTGTTCTCATCATCCTATCTTTCGATGATCACATAGACTCTATCGTTAGCAGGACTTTCTCAACATTGGACTCGGTGAAACGATTCTTGATGATCCTTATTTGTAAAAGCTTATATATTATACCTTCGTCAGAAGGTATAATATATAATACGCTAGCCCTGTATGGGCTGCTTACATCGCAGTTCACATTAATCGCATTGAAGCAGTTTGGCGTAGATTTATTAAGTTCGAACTTCGTGGGCTGCCCTGGATAATCCCTTTATCCTACCCTCTTATCGTGATAGACTTTACTTAATTTCTTTGGACACCCTTGAAGGGAGGCGAAATGTTTCCAAGATTGCTTTTATTTTCGATTTGCTGTGTAAACTCGTCCGAATTGCTGGATTCTGTGAGCATTTCAGTTTCTGCTCGCTCCTCGCGGAATCATGACTTCCTTCGCATTCCTCAGCAACGAACTCTCTACGGCATGCAGGAGTAAGGGTTCATAACTTGGAGACGCTCTTTTCACTCAGCAAACAAGATTTAATTCTTCTAATATGACTTTTAACTAGTCATTGCACAGGTTACCACCTAAACACAGGTTACCACCTAAAACAGGCGCTGCTGGCTGAGGATGATACCTTTTGCTTATGTTCGGAACAGGAGTAGACAGTGGAACATACCCTTTGCCTGAATTAGAGGCTCAGACATCTCGGTAAAGGTTTTCCCATCACTGGTCGACATATGTTCAAAATATATTCAGTGCTTTCATGGAAAAGCAATTAGACTAGTATAGTTGCTCTCTTTATTAACCCTGCCGAATCAGCATTTTTTATAATGCCACACTAATCTTTTGTGGAAATTTGATTAGTGGTTATCAGAGAGAGAGCAAAATTGGGCAGAGATAAGACAATGGCCTGAAATGTCCAAGGGGGCCGTAACCTAAGTCGGCGGCGGTGTTAAAAAAAAATCCGAAAGATGCACGTTGTGCCCTAAAGTATTATGAACACGAGTCGGATACCAGTTTTTGCAAATTAAACGAATCTCTAAATAGCTTTACCTGTCTTCCAGACTGGCATATGATAGAAGAATGCTTGAGCGTAGAAGCTTATCGATATTATCAATTTATCAATGTAACGCACAATATCAGTGGGCTGTGGTATAAAAAGCAGAAATGAATGATAAGTCGATGGTGTTTAAATCTAATCAAAACATAATTAAAGTCGGGAGCAATAAAAGTGAATTGAGGGAAATGTGGTAAGGGCACATAATTTTTAATGTAAATTGCGATTCTCCTCTAGGAATAGAGGAGCTAGGAGAGAAGTGATAACAAAGATTGCGATGCATTTTAATATCGGAAACAGAAATAACCTTGATTTGACTTAATGCAAAATTAGCCGGCTTTCGGAGGTCAAGAAGCAGTTAATCGAAAAATGGTTACTCTACAATACTCTCACGAATATTGCGAGAGTTAGAACAGATTTTTTGCATATTGCCATAAGTAAGATCTTAATTTTTCCAAAAATAGAGCCAAAACGTATAACTGATAAGCGGGGAACCTAATGCGAAGCAAAGCCGCCTCGATGTGGTCAAAGCAAGCAGCAGTGTTTGATCAACATTTTTTGCGAAGTATTGACTTCCTGATTGCAGAAAAACTATGTGATAGAAAAAGCTTTTATTTGCCAAAATTTAAGAACTTTTGAATTAAAAAAGGGATGGTCAGATTTATGAGGCGGATTTTCAAGCGAAAAACTCCTTACAGAGTTTCTTTAATTTTAAATTATGTGACACAGCTGAATTGGGAGTAGAAATCTCTATCATGTGATACTCCACATGAGGGTTTCTATGGAGCACGTAGACTTCACCTCGTTTCCCCCATTTTAATGGAATATCCTTAAACCAAGTGAGGAATCCTTCTATATATCGAAGCATGTATTTATTATATAAATGATTTTTACTATTTTCTTAAGCAGCGTTTCTGAAACATCTGTTAGATAGCTTTTAAAAAAATTGGTTAAATTAAAATAAATCTTCCATAAATTGGAAAGAAATGTTTATAAGACCTATGTTTAGGAGTATTGCAATTAAATGTGATGGATTCCATCCTTAATGCTATTTGTAAATCACTTAGTGACAATATAATGAGACACTTGAGACCTTCGTCCCGTACCCAATCCATCTTATCAAAACAAGAAACAAGTGTTCCCCAACCATGTGAAATTTGCACTCCGAAATTTAATCTCTTTCCCGTCAGCAGATTTGGAGATATCCTTGACACCCAAGTTCCTCAGAACGAATACATTCAACAAAAGTTTATCTTCAAATTTCCCTCGAGTACGCGCGCTCTTGACACATGTAGTTGTAACCCTGAAAAAGGACTTCACATTTTATGATAGAACCAAAGACATGAAAATGCTGTAAAATTGGCAGCATGTGATGAGACTGTTCTTTTATTCGTAAGCCTTCCCTTCACAAGTAGCAGAAGTTTGTTGAAATGGATTTGTATGAAATGACGATTAATGTTATCCTTCCCCAAAATGACGTAAATAAAATGGCAATCAGATGGGAAAATTTTCATCGAAATATTTTCCTCCAGAGATGGCAAAAGTTTCTGCACTAAGAAATTCTTTTGAAATTCTCGAACCAATTAAATCCTTCCAACAAAGCTTGATTGACCGTTTTCCGTTCCATGAAATTTCAAATTAAATTTTCTCTACTTTAACCCAGAAGTATAAAAAATCAATTTTACCTTTCCACTCCATTCCTCTATAAATGATATCGGGGGAGAACTTATCCGCAATGGGAAAATAAATCGCGAAGCTTTACTTCACTTTAACAATGGAGAACCATTTTGCGGAAAAGGAAATTTTAACTACTGATTGAGTTATAGGAGAAAAACGATTAAGACATTCATTGCGGGGCAATTTCCACAAGATTGGAGTAATATCGCTTTTAAAGGAATTCTATGTGAGACATAGTTTCATAGTTAACTAGTTATTGTGTTTAAATTCTACTCGTTTTTATTTCTTTTTATTACTTTGGAGCAACTCTAGGAGTGAAGAAATTACTGAATATTAACTTCAGGCTTTTGACGAGTTTTGATTCTATATTAATCTGAAGTACTCAAAAGAGGTTTTAAAAAAAAATGTATGAGTGTCGAGTGAACCAATATTGTTCAAATTTAATATTTATGATTTATATACGAATATTTCCTGAATTTTTTTTGTACCATACATTACTAAATCAAGGAAGTTTTTTTTGCTATAAAAACATACATTGGGAACAGAACGAAAAAAAATATAAGTTTCTGAGCAGAGCGAACCAAAATGTATGTTTTTGATAAGAATTTAAAAAAATCCACTCCGTCTCTGGGCTGTTGTCTATCTCGTAGCAATGCAAGAGCAAGACATTCAATTTCCGTTGCCCTAACACTATCCCGGTTAAAACCATTCTATAGGCATCATAGGGTTGTCCCGTGGGCTTTGGCTACATCATAAAAAAAATTGATGTACTAAAACCTAGAAATTGTGGGGCACAGATTAGGGGCTTACCGAGATATAGGTACTGTCTACTGATAAGAAATTACGTAGAACCAAGAGCAGTGACGACCCCTGGTGTCGGTGGACACTTTCGGTCGTTGGATCAGCGAGATAAGTAAGTAGTGGTATCTTACCACCAAATTATTTAGCGGCATTGGGAGTGTCATTATTCATCTTATTGACTCCAAAAAAAAAATATGAATTCGACACCACTATCGGTCGTTTCGATTTTTTGTACATGTGTGGGAACATACTCTATACAACAAAAGAGAAATCGATTGACGGGTAACAAACTTAAGTACCACACAACTATTCTAGGTGTAACATTTTTTTATTCTGGGACTAATGAGGAATTTTACTTTCTACAACATAAAAGTAATCCTCTTAATCGGTACATGCGTACCGAATATAAGTGCCGCCTGCTTCCTTCACTCATCCCCACCTCCCCCTCCAACTCTAGGTCGAATATTTTTGACTCCGTGCTAATGGAGAAACACAATTTGCACAACAAAAAAGATACTTTCAAATCAGTCCGCGCTTAAGGAATTGGGATTGCACCCTCCCCCAGCCTCACCCCTCCTTCACCATAACTGTAGCTATAAAACTTACATCACGGTACCAGAGGATGTTCATACTCTGTAAAGTTTTCACTCATAGAAGGCCACACTTCCTTTCGATATACACGCTTCTATATTCCTCTGACAATTAACTTTCGAGTCTGATGTTATCTCTTCCCATAACTCCTTATGGGGCATGGGGTGGGAGAAGAATGTGACCCGATTCGACGACTTACAAGTTTAAAGTGGATTCCGAACTAACGAAATTTTCTCTGCAACCCGCAATGGTATTTTACTGTGATCAACAAACAACGTGAACAAACATGGGTCGTTGCCAATGGGTTTCGAACCTAGGTATTTTGAATTGGACAGCCGCAACGTATAATTTTTCACTGACGACTGACTGCATTAGAAAAAATCTGTAATTTTTTTTCTTTGTTGTAAAAATCACAAGCGCTGCCTTGAGGGGTAATCTATTGTTAGACTGGTTCTCAAGAAGCTGCCATGCGAATATGCAGAAACTATGAAATGTTCTGTCTCTAGTATATTCAGGATTTCGTCCATAACACGATTCACAAGAGTGGTCATAGCACCTTGCCTCCCCCAACCCTTTCATGTTCCTCCCATATAGTTCTCCTCTGAAAGGAGTCGTCCATTCACGAGCTAACCTTTCTACTGAGGAGCATATAATCGATTCAGTATGATATACCATTAATAATACCTATCCTTCTTATAAATAACTTCCTTCTTTACATCATTGAAGGCCTTCTTTAACGTCTAGGAAAGTAAACATTGAACTCCAAAGATCTTTCAATCGCCGACACTTCTGCGTTTAGCGCCGTCTCTACTGATTTCTCTTTAGCATAGGTATGATAGTTTTTTGAAATGTAATAGCCCTATCTAATCTCTCATACGAGCACGTCTATTAGCCTCTTTGGCTTTCGGAATGAAGATTACCCTCACTTCGGGGCAAGCTGTTGGTATGTATTGTAGTCAGAGACAGCTTCTGTATAACGACTGCAGCTATGCCATGATGTGATTTAGTGCCTTCTGGAGAATAACTGGCCTTAGTCCGTCAGCTCCAGAGATTTAACGGGATCGGATAAGTTTACTTTTATATATTAGACTTTATAAATTCCTAATCTTCTTAAAGTTCACAGCCTTTCGAGAGCAGCAGGGATGATGACCAGCATGAAAAAATGCTCTCAAAAGGCTCTAAACTTGAACTCTATAGTCAACTAAGGAACTATAGCATGGACAGTAAATTCATCCGAACCCCTAAAGGCTTTGGGGTTGACGGGCTAAGGTCTCGAGGTATATAAGTACCTTATTTTTTTGTGGCTGTCCAGTCTTCGTTTTCCTCTATAATTGAAGATGGTATAGGTGATCTTTAGATAAAACTCTCCTGAGTCTCGATGCCTTGGCATTCGCTTAATGAGATCCGCAAAACTTCTTCCATTAGAAGAAGAGCCTACGCAATTGCACCCTTACCTTTACCAAATCCGCATTCTATCATAGTGCCCATGATTCTGTGTTCTGCTAATAGGGCAGGATGTAATGAATGGTTCATTTATCAACTTGATAACAGTATTGACCACATTGTCAGTGCCAGTTCCATTTAGCCAACCTGCTTTTACCCACCACCGAAAAACTATCCCAATTTGTCCTAAAAGTCGACGACACTTGCTTTAAAACTTTCCAATTGTGTTCCGCAAAGCCATCTGTGCTTGTGATAAGAGTTAACTGCAAGTCTTCCTGCTATTCACTGTAATAAAAGTGGGCTCATTACCCCTATTGCATACATATAAGTCTCTAAAATGTAATTAAAAAGAAACTCACCCGTTGAGTTCATATCCGTTTTGTCTCAGATAACATGGAGGATTAGGCTCGTACCTTGGTTTCCTTCCGCAACGACTACAGTCCTTATTTCTTCCTAGGGAACGATGACTTGACATGTATGAATTACACAACAATAACAAAATCATCGGTCCATGCGTTATGAAGGTCGAATTGAGAATACCCCTCTGTTTGTGAGAAGTCGGTTAAAAAAAGCAGGTTTTAGTCCGTTCCCGAGATCTGTAAAAAAAATTTCAGTTTTAAGATTTTGACCCGTATTGAGCGGGGTTTTGCATTTGGCTCTTATTAAAGAACCTCTTTGGTTTTAGAGATTGATGCAGTACATGTAGCTCTATATATGTTACCTTGTAGAGAAAGACTTAATTAAGGATTTATTTATTTTATTTATCATTTATTTAATAAAGTGTTAAAGCGGAAAATTACAATTTTCCGGGATCTCGAAAAACTGATATAATGCGATATTTTAGATTTAAGCGTGGTCAAATATAATAAAATTGCTATTGCGTGCACAGAAAATATTTTACCTTTGAGGTGCACCAATGAATTCCATTACAGATAATTTCACGCCCCCCGTTTTGCTATAAAAACTACTGAAAAGTAAAGCCATGTGAGTCATAGAAGACTTTCTTATTTCAAAAGTGCAACTGCAGTGAACCACTTTCAATTTCAATACTAAGCGCAACACTAATGGACGGCAATTAAGTAAAACTATTTATGAATTTCCGGCAGCAACTGCTGATCACCATTTCGAAATTATTTTTAGATTCGACCTTGAAAGCAGAAATTGCAACTATAGTTAGTTGCCCACGGCAAGTTATGCGAAAAGCACAATAATGAAATTTTCCATGCAATTTGACGAGCTATTGTACTCTTGTAAAATTGTTTTGGGAAAGGAGCACTGAGAAATTATGTTGAGGCAACGAAACTTTTTTCAATTGACTCGTACTGTGCCCCCAGGTGATTTCAAATATTAAGCTAAAGCAGATTTAGCAGATTTTCACGTTAAGAGACCGTTTGGACACAATGTTGAGAAATCTCAGGCACTTTCACGCTTTTGTCATGCTAACCAATTCATTTCAGGTACTTTCTGGAGTTTTATTGATAGATTAGGTAGCTTGCACCTGTTGAGCTGAATTCAGATAATGTAATTTCACCGGTGTGTGAAGTACACTTCATTTATGAGTCTCATTGTTGTTATCCCTAATAAAAAATGAGAACGCCAAATTGGCTTTTTTGTCATTGGCTGTAATTTAGTATTGTTTTGCATGACTGCGGCAGGGGAATTCATTAAATTTCATACTTTTTATTAATTATCTGTGAGTGAATAGAATTATAATTAATAATATGATTATTTCCCTTGTAACACTAATTGTATTAAATCTGCATATCCTAATTACTGCAACAAAAAAAATCATAATTTTCGTCACTCAATTAATTCATTTGACTTACAAGTTTTCACTAACGAAATTCCTAGCCTTTAACTATACATAATTTCTAGCCTGATTACTTGTAGACACATCTCAACGCGCGATACAATCATCTAATGATCAGCAGCCGATTTACCTTTCTTGCAAGACGCCCTTAATTTTATTATTATTTTCCCTTTTAGATGTTTTCATTGTTTTTTATTTTTTATTATTTTATTTATTTTTTATTGCTTTTACTTCTTTTAAATAAGTAATTAAAGGATACATTGTGTACATTATTATGTAATTTAAATATTAATTTTTTAAATTTCCTGGCATGTTAGGATAGAGAATCATATACAGTTCCTGAAGTTTAGTTAATTTATTTTTTTATTATTTCATTCATTCCAAAATCATTATTTGATTTAATATGAATTACAGAATAACGCCGATTATCCGAACGCCGATTAACCGAATCGCCAATTATCCGAATCGGTCCTAAGCCTAATATAAAAAATTAAAACCAAGTAATTTTTCAATAAAAACAAGTGATCGAGATGTTCAAGTGAGCATTATTGTAGAACTGTGTTTGTTGAACTTAATAAAGTTTATTCTATGTGTGACAGTTCGTTTTTCTTTATTACCAGTCTATGTCCGATTATCCGAATTTTCGATTATCCGAATCGACCCTGGTCCCAATTAATTCGGATAATCGGCGTTCTACTGTAATTAAAAAAATATTAAATTTTTTATGTCCACAATTTTCAGATAATTAATATTATCTCACTTGAGACCCGCGGTCCCTCCGAGCTACCTGTAAAAGTCTCCAGCAATTAAAAAGATTAAGACATTTATTTCCAGTGAGGGCCACAGTCCCCTTCGAAGCTGCTTGCTAAAATCATTGAAAGTTTTATTTCAACATCATATACCTACTAAGAAATAAAATGGGCCAAGGGTCATATATCTAAGAAATAAAAATTCGATGAGGGAAAAACCATCTTAGCTTTTGTTTTGAGATATTATAGACCAGGGGTATTGTACTAATTTATAATAAAGTTCGTTATCATTTTTTCTCAATTGGGGCCTGGGCCCTCTTCGAGTTCATTTCCTTCACTTATTAAAGTTGTGCAATAGGATCATTATGCCTAAGTTGTGTACGAGAACTAGCAACATCACCAAAAAAAAATTTCAGGTAGGCTAGTATTTTGATATCCCATCAATTTCACTATCTCGATAGGTATGCTGACTGGCCGGCTAGCTAATTTTAAAATCATTTTAGTTACGGGTTTTTGAATGAAAAAAAATTATAATTAAAATTATTTTAAAATTAATACTTTTACCTGTATAACACCTACAGTTAAACACATTCTGTCCCGCCAGCCAGACAGTCCGCATGCCTACCAAGCTAGTGAAAGAGAGGGGATATCAAAAAAGCAGCCATCCTGAAATTTTCTGTCGAAAACGTTGCCAGCTCTTAAACTATATATGATAACGTATCGGCCTTCCATCTCGGAGGTCTCAGGTTTGATTTCCATTAGCGGCGATTGTTGTTTACTGCTGACAACAGATTACAATAAATTATTCGGGGTTGCAAAGTATGTCGGTGGTTCGGAATCCATTTTAAATTGTTGATCCACTTGCATTGTCTCGGATCGGGTGAAATTCTCCCGCCCCATGTGTTACAAGAGACAACTAGAGATAAAGCGATGCAGTGTTTTTCTTAAGGTTGAATGCTGCGAAATAGGATTACTGACGAAATCCCGAATATAAAGTCCCGAATTATAGAATTTTCTACAGGTTTAGTACCCTGATTTTTAACTCTAACTTACAATTCTAAGAAGTTAAGGAAATCTACAGAATATTAGATTTCCTGTTCATGTCTATTACCGGTACTCTTCAAAGTCTCCTTCTATATTTTTTGCATTTATTTGTCCTACAATCATTTTTTATTCTCTATTGCCACCCATATCACGGGTGTCGAAAATAAAACAATAGTCCGCCATCATATGTTACGGTGGCGACGAAGAAAGCCTCGCATAGACCACATCGATTCCATAGCTCTTCCGCCATCTTGGCGAATGAATTTCTGATTATGTCCTTCCCCGGCTTTAAGGGGACATTTACATCAGTTGGACCAGAATTTCATGATTTTTTGAGACCGTATATCTCGTGAATGAACAATGCTAATCAGTTGAACTTTTTTTTATTATTTTTGTACATTTTTTAAGTTACATTTGCTACGTCGCCGATTCATCCCCCCCAAGTCCAACCCCCCCTCCGCGCCGTCAAAGATTGCCGTTCTCGGCAGATTTCCTGGGTACACACGTGACCTAAAAACAAAAAAGTCAACATTTTTTTAAAGTTTATACCATAATGCGTGGTTTAGACGTTTGGCAAGCCAAAATTCCAATAAAAAAAAAAATGGCGGCCATTTGAAAAAAAAACCTCGTTTTTTGGTCATTTTTTTGGTTCTATTTTTTTATTAACTTTTGAAAAAAACAATCAAAATAAAAAATTGAGGTCTATACCACAATGACATATGAAATGAATAATTAGAACGCTTTTGTGAAAAATCGCAGTAGCCCGTTTGCTCAGAAACGCTGCCGAGAGGAAAAAATGTGACAAGCTGAGATATTTGGCCTTAAACATTTCAGTCGACTTCGCTTTCGCTTAGAAAGCAGTTGGGCGCTCGACGGGAGGCACGCCTCTTTAATGACCTGTAACTCGGAAACTACTGAAGATATCAATTTGGAATTTCGGCACATTATTTTTGATCGATATATCCATCGATTAAGCCAATAAAAAAATGAATTTTTTGGTCCCAACTGATGTAAATGTCCCCTTAAAGTAAAGTTGACTTTGGTCAAAATCGGGTAAGTTCCACGAAAAAACGAAGTGCGTGAAATTCCGGGCTAAATTAGAGAATTAGAGAAAAATTTCGGGCAAAAACGACTTCTACTTAGCCCCATTACCTTGCCTTACCTTTTGTAATTAAGTCGTTTTAGCCCAGGGTTTTTCCCTGATTCGTTTTTGCCTGGAAATTCATGCGGTTCGTTTTTGCGCGGGTGGAAAATTTGCTGGAGATTAAAGAAAATGCATTTTTCGACGGTACACAATTATAACGACTTTGGTCATGTAGTACAGTTTTCCTATCCGTAATTACTTGCTAGAGATAGGTTTTCAAATAAAAAATATGGGGGTGATTTGTTTTCTAAGTTTGATTACCTAGCGATTTATATAATTGTTATCGTGATCTGATCAATAGTTTTTGAAGAAAATGTAACTGAATGGAAAAAGTTCTTTTTGCAGCGTGATTTTAACGAAAGTGACATAACTTTTAGAGCTAATACTCTTAGAAGAAAATAACGGCAGTCGTACAACTCCTTTGGAGTCGCATTATTTAGAAAATGTAAAATTGGCAGGAAAAAAGTCAGTGACAAAGAGATTTTGATTGAAAAAAATCATAACGGCTTTCGATTGTTGACCGAATTCCCTTTAATTTGATACGCCACATGAGGAAATCGCACGATTTGTTTGGGGTGCATCATCCCCAGTCCAAAATGTTTTTTTTTCATCTGAACTTGATTGAGTTTGAATATCTTCTAAAGACATCAGGACAACCGAATATCTCAGCTAGTGTAAGATTTTTACTCACTGCAAACACCTCTCTAGGGGTTAGCCGACTCAGACCACTTTATTCGGGTCACTTTCGTTGTCAACTCCGGGAGGATTATTATTATAAAAGAAATTTCCAATTACAGGCCAATTGCTAAATTGTGCTGTGTTCCTCATCTTTCAGAACTATCAATTCAATCCCAATTATCGGAAGTCTGTAAAAGCTTAATCTCCACTCGGCAGCATGGTTTTCTTCAAGGTAGGTCCACGGTTTCAAACTTGGTTGAGTTTATTCTTGCACTGTTGGCGGATTCTTTGATGGTTGCCAAACTGACTGTATTTACACTGATTTTAGTAAGGCCGTGATAAGCTCTTATTCTACCACCTTATGAGGACCGCTTACGGTTACTTCAACTTGATACACTCGAGAAGCGACTTTGGGTTGCTGATTTGATATTTTTGCATCAGCTTCTGCAGGGAAAGCTAAACAGCGCTGAACTAACTTCCAAAATATTGCCTTTACAGATTGCTTTTTCGCGCACTTATTACGGCCAAAAATGACGTTATACTAAGTTTTCAGAGTGGGTCTCATTTTTGAAAATGCAAAAAACCCTGGAATTTCTTTTCGTTTCTGAGACACACTGAGAAAACTTGATATTGCGCCGTTTTTGAGTCAAAACCAATCGATTGGTGACAAAAATGAAATTAAATATGTAGTTATTTTCTTCAATTTGAAAATGCAAAAAACGCGTCGAAAATGTAAAAACCGCTCGCATTTAAAATATTCAAAGTGACCAATTCTTTTTATTTTAATCTGAAAGAGGGATATTTTCCATAAAAATATATATATATATATATGGAAATCCAAATTCCCAATTTCGTCCGCAACTATAAATAATGCAACGCCTGATTTCGATCGATTATCAACTGATCTAACTTCTACCATTGCAGGTACTCATATCCATAAATGAAAAAATGTTTTGCGATTACCTAAAATTCAAAATTTTCCCAAATTTTCTCCGAAATTCATGTAATTAATACACCTTTTTTTATTTTTATTAAATTGCCTTCTTATTACCTTTCTAAAAAGGTTCAACATGTCGAGGTAGAGAAGGGATATATAAATTTCTACTTAGATCAACTTTTGGGGAATGTTATAAAAATCTGCAATTTAAAGAAATTAAACTCAAACTAAGTCGAAAGTGTTTTTTTATTGAGTTAAAAAGTTATTACAATTAATCTTAGTATGTTACAAAAGCTGTTCGAAATGTCTTTCGCCAATAACCTGCTTCTAATTCCCTCTTTTAAAATAATCCACTCCGTTGTCTAGCTCACAGCAATGTAAAAAGAAGACATTCAAGTTTCCTCACTGGCAAAACCATGCAAATGTATCAAAAGGGTTGTCCCCTAGGCCTTGACCATATCTTATAACAAAAAACAGGTTATTGTAGCCAACTTCTCCCGTATTTTCGTCGCTGTAGTCCTAATTTTAACAAATTCGTCTCTATCGTTAACAGACATTGAATAGACTTCATACTATATTGTTTTGCATAAAAAAAGTTCAGTGGATAAAGATCTGGAGCTCTATCAGGCCAAGGAATAGGTTTACCTCGTCCAATCCAGCAAACAGAAAATTTGTTATTCAATAATGCCTCACAATGTTGTCAGTATACACTGGGGCTCCATCGTGTTGGTGAAATATTGCACTAAGAATATCCACAGGGATGTCCTCTAGTAGGTCTGGCAGTGTATTCTCCAAAAATTCCGCATAAATTTGGCTATTTACCAAACATTGGCTCAGAATTTGGGTTGGAAGAATACTATCCCCGGTGAACAGAATTCGGCCCAAAAACACCCCATTTTCCATATCTCATTTCGGAAGCCAAATGCAAAATTTTAATCTTTTCTCGGAATCCTCTTCCAGTAGTCCTTGGACTGGAATATGATGATATTAACGTCTCTGGAGGATGAATTACCCTCCAAGCTTTAACTGAAGGCACTTCTATTCGTCTTAAGACCCCTCACGGGATCGTTTGAGGATCTTGCCTGACGAGGTTGATTGCTCGACGTTGGCAGAATCTTTCAATGTTCCAACTTGCAATTCCGTGCTGTTGGAAGTTCTACTTACGGTTTTTTGTTAACATTTGGAAAGTATTCGAAAATACTCCTCTTTGGGATGCGCGTCAATTAGGAAATCTCTTTTGATATTCCAGTATAGCCGCTTTTTCATTTCAGTCTACTACACACGCAGTTATTGTTTTGTTTTTCAACAATGATGGATATTATTGCTGACTGACCCTCTTTTATAGGAAAATTTTTACAGGTATTAGTAACAGAATGCCAGGATTGAAGGGTGTGTACTCTGGGTAACACAAGCTAATATCGATAATAAAACAAAATTTCACTAACATTTTTATTACTTTTTTGCAGCAATAAGTAAAATTAATTACCAGTCTACTCTACAAACATTTTCGACCATTTGTCTTAAAATTTTTTGATTATTTAAAGAATTTCCTACCTAAAGTGCAATATAATAATTAGGTAATCTACCTTGCCTGGTTGTACCTTTTTGGAAAGGTAATAAGATGTGCAATTTAATACAAATAAGAAATTGTTGTCTTTATTACATAAATTTCGAAGAAAATTCGAGAAAATTCTCAATTTTAGGTAATTGTAAATATTTTTCTTTCACTTTTAGAAGTAATATACCTACAATGGTAGGAGTTAGATCAACATTGTTGAGAATTACGGAAAGGTAATTCAGATGGTAGCTTTGTAGCATTTGCTTGATGTCCCTGTGTAGAGTACATCGAAAGATAAAAATAAAATAGTGATGTGCATAGCATGAAAATTTAAAATTTATGAATTACCCTGTAACTCCAAAATGGTTGAGATTGCCTCCTGCCATACAATTTTTTGTTTGTGTGATCAAACACCCCACTTGTTTTCGTATACCTTATGCGATTGATTTAGATAAAAGTGAACTGTGATTGTTTTTTGCCTGTCCTTTTCAATGCTTCCGGGGTATTAATGTGAAGACCGAGTGAGTTGAAACGCTATTACCATCCATTAAATATTCTGCATTTCTGAACACCTGTACAATTTTTACCTTAATGTCAAAGTCAAAAACTGACTTTCCTTGGTCTTTTGAGAGCATTCAAAACTTTCAGTTAAAAAAGATTGTAAAAACTGTAGCAATTTACCTTTAGCGGAAGGACTTTTTAACGAGTTACCAATCAAAGTGCTTTTCCCAATTATGCACTGAAAGTTATAAGCCAATTCCAATAATGGTAGCTTATTGCCATAGCTACAAAATTACCATTATTATTTTGTATTTCGTCGGACAAGGCTTTCGTTTGGTGCCATAATTAAATCTGTTATTGACAACAACAATAGTTGCTTGCATTGAGATGCCGAACAAAATTCGAAATCCAAATTAAAAGTATTTAACCATTTTCCTCTGATATATTTTCTCATTTGGAGCAATTATTCGCATCAATTGGGCCATTAGCTATGATCATTGGCCTTATTCCTTTTTATGCTCGTGTACAATTCATTTCCAAATTATACCGTCATCTGTTCGATATAGGCGTACCTTAATAAATTGATCACTTTGCACGTGAATTTAAATGAACGCTGCAATTATCTCATCCAAGCGTGCTTTTCGCCATTTATGCAGAGATTCGTTCGCAAGCCAAAGAAATCACCACAATCATCACCGTTCGTAGCTTTCGCGAAAAACACTTTCAATAATTCGCGAAGTGCAATTGACCATTAACCAGCTAACGCCGACCGTGAACTTAAAATTTTTAATTAGCCCACCATGTGATACTTGAACGGTAGAAAAACAGCCGATTTACCTACTGCTTAAGCAGCGGTAGTGTGCATCTTTTGCACCTGTAATCATTCGCGACCGGTAATTCTCGGTACATATCAATCTGCAATCTTACATCGAATAAAAGCTGCAATTACAAAAAAAACAATTACAGCCTCCTCCGAGTTGGCACTGAGATTAGCATAAAATGGCCAAATGGGTTCTTTCGTTCACAAGCAACAGTGGAACACTCTTTGCATTTTAAGCGTTTCTGATGCGAACTTTTAATGCAGATACATTTTTTTGGGCCATAGAGTTTGTTCGGAATGGGTTCAAAGCCACAGCACGCCCCAAAACGGTGGAGTATAATTTTCAATTTCTGTCGCTGAATTGGGGTATGGGCTCCTGAACCTTGTTATGCCATCCATCCATGCTGCAAGCTGGATGAGGGAACTTGAAAAGACTTTTGCTTTTATTGATCGTTTATAAATTAACTTTATTTAAATTCCACTAACGTCGACGGTGACATTCTGAGCGACAGCAATTACTTTCCAAATGAAAGCTCGCTATTTTGTCTTTCCAAAGTGGTGTGAGCTTAGTTGGAATGAAGAATGCTATCGTGTAGATTGTTTATACATTTTTGACAGTTTTTTAATAGAAAAAGTTTCTTACAAATTTTAAAGATTTAATCTCCAATATTCGATGTGCAATATTTGGAAATGTGTTGTATATTTTCCGAATTATTTACTTTAGAACATAAATCTTTATTTACCTTTTATATGTAATAATGTGTGAACTTTTTGGAGACGGAGGAGGATTAATTCGTTGAGCCGCAAAACCACCATGCCATGGGTCGCGGGTTCGAGACTAGGTCTCCCTGTGAGCTTTTATTAAGAAATTAAAATAATAAACTCTGTCTCTGGGCTGTTCCCTTACGTCCCTTACCCTAATTCCCTTCCGGCCAAAACCATGCTAACGCATCAACGGGTTGTCCCCTAGGATTTGGCTTCATTGTATATAAAAAAAAGAAAAGAAAAAAACAAAAAGAGCATAGGGCAGAAACGTTAGTATTTAAATTTGGCTAGTACAGTGAATCAGTCGTCGGTGGACTAAGTGATAACTTATCGGCCTACGAATCCGGAGGCCCTACGTTAAAATTCTACCCATGGTTGTTTTCTGGTGACAACAGATTACGATAAAAAGGCCATGGTTGTTGCAGTGAAAACGCCAGTGGTTCGGAATCCACTTTAAACTGCAGGTCCACTAAAAATCGTTGTCTCGATTCGGGTGAAATTCTTTCAACGTGCCTCACAAGGGTTTACGGGAACTGGCGAGAGAGGGAAACTATTGTATTATCAAGGGCGTGTGATATTTATTCTTGATAATGCAACCACATAGATTAACACGTTCGCTGCTAACAAAATTGAACTATTTCTAGCACAAAAAGCGTATGAAATACATTTGACTCAAGCAAACTAAAAAAGTTTAAATAAACAAACCATTTAAAATTTGTGTGGTCTATGAAATGTTAAAATTGCACAGAAAACATAATCGGCGTTTATGATAAAGTAATGCTAAATACTTGGCTCTTTTCCAACAGTAACACCTTCTTTAGCTAGACGCCCTCATATAAAACTTCTTCCTCTGTAGTTCCTGTAACCACTTGTTTAGCATGAGACGGAAAAAGTACCTCACACATGGTTAAAAATTATGCGCCTGCCTAAAATTACAATTCAAATTTTGAGATTTCCGAGCGGTGTTCCTTTCCGTAGGTTTTCCTCTGTTGATTAGACCTAAACCATTACAGATAAAAACAAACCCAACAAATAGCGCCAGGAAAAGCAAATATCTTAGTTATAAATTGTAACAGTGTCCTTCTTCAATTTGATTTTATAAACCAATTCGCCAAAGTAATTTAAAACTCTGCGTTTCAAAATATGGTGTTCAAAATACCAAAACAAATTTTTAAAAACACATCTTTGCCAAAAAGCACCTGACTAGAGTGAATTTGTAAAATATATTTATTAAAATAAAAAAATTTGAATATACGAGCAAATTAAGAAACAATCAATGTTTAGAATAAGTAGAATTTTGTAATGTTTTGTTTTTGTAAAGAGAAACTTTACCAAAAGTCTGAAAGTGACATGGAATCATACACACTCATATATGGCCGGTTCGGCGACATAATTCTTGACGTATGCATTTATTTATGAAAACTTGAAACCGTATCGTGATAGACTGAGTGATCTTAAAAATTTCGCAACCGTACATAAGGATCGTCTGAATGTTGGATATGACTATCTATTTATTTAACTAATTTCATCAATGTGCTGACTACTACAATATACTTGACAAACGATATAAAAAAAATATAAAATCAAAGAACGAGGGAAGACTTGAGAAAATATAAATATGAAATATACAAATGTGCATAAAAAGTACAAAATAGTTTTTAAAAAAAAAGTTGAACCGACTTCACATAAAGCGCTAAAAAGTATAAAATAATTTTTAATTTTATATCTATTACTACATTTTGAAGTCGGTGCAAATCAAACAAACCAAACAACTACAACAAAAATATTTAATCGTCATTTCTTATGATCCCGTAAGCTGAAACGTTTAGGTACACAACAGCAAAAGAACAATCCAAATCGGTCCACGTGTTACAAAGTTAGGTTCCACCCTCCCTCACCCCACCAACATTTGTTTTCTCGTAGTATCAACCAAGGATTATATTCTACGCAATAGAAAAAGAATTATCCAAATCGGTTCACGCGTTACGAAGTTAGACTACCCCTCCCCCCAATCCCATCTTTCACCATAGGACCAAATTATTCTCCTATTAGCAATAGGGGATCATACTCTATACAACAAAAAAAGAACCATCGAAATCGGACTACGCGTTACAAAGTGAGGTTTCACCCCCACCCCCACCCCCATCACTCCAAAAAAATTTTCTCGTGGCATCAACCACGGAACATACTCTACCCAACAAAAAATTACCATCCAAATCGGACCACGCGTTACAAAGTTAGGTTTCACCCTCGCCCCCCCCCCCTTCCAAAAACTTTTTTGACATGGTACCAATCGGTGAACATACTCTACCCAACAAAAAAAGAATCATCAAATCGGTCGACGCGTTACGAAGTTATGCCCGGTCAGGCATAAAAAAATAAAAATAAAAAATAAATAAAAAAAAATACGCGTCGAACTTAAAACCTCTTTGTTTTTGGGAAGTCGGTTAAAAAATAATTTCAACGAATGATTTCGCGACAGATGAAAATCAATGGAATTAAAAAATCGCGACATCGACGTCATTGGCTCATTTACCCGATAATTAGTGTGATAGAAAGGTACCTAAAAAAAAGTCTTGATTCCTCAGAGGGTGAGCCGGAACTGATATGTCAAAACAAGCCTGCAGCTACAGCGTCTCTTTTCAAGAGTATTCAAACGCAACAATCTAAATATATTGACGTTAGGTGGTAATATAAGGAAAGGCCTCGAAAAACGAATCTAACAAACCTCCGCTGAACAGCTTCAATCCGTTACATAAAGGGGTTACCAGACTGCAGAGGCATATTCCAGAATAGGACTGACAAAAGTGCCATATAGAAGCTTCAAACTACTTTGACCATCACTTCACGAAAGCCAGAGTAATATTAGCCTTGGTAACTATGGCACATGTTAATGGAACACCAATTCTGAAAGGCCTCCAATCAAAAATTTAAAAGTAGACAATCGGCATAATCTGACACTGTGTGGAATATCTTCGCGTCGTCAGCTTAACAAAGAATATTTGAATGAAATAGAATCGTAGATACATCATTGATGTAAATTATGAAGAACAATGGCCCGAGGTGGGAGCCCTGCGGTACTCCGGAAGTGTTGAAAATAATATCAGACAAAGCTCCACTAAAAGAAACCCGCTGAGTACGCTCAGATTAGTACGAATGAAACCAGGATCAATTGAAAAACTATCAGCCAAGGAAGAAATTTTCTTTAAAATCGTAGCTTCGTCATCTAAAAGGTCTTGTGAGAGAAGTCGGTGAAAACCTCATCAAATGGGTAAAATACTTAAAGCTAATATCACAAATATCGTCCAAAAACGAAGTCTCAAAAATATCAGCAACGAGATTCTCATTGCTTTCACTGTCTTCAAAAGACAAAGAAGATGGATTTCTTATTATTATTATTATTAAGGATTGGATCAATTACTAACCGCATCCTTAGTCACTGCGACCAATTTGATCTTTTGTGACCTGATCCAGGTTCAGTATTAAGAAGCCCCGTCAATGTTTAGTTCCCTTATCAGACCTAAAATTTTTCTGGGCGCTGCCTTGGCTATATCTGATGTTGATGGGAAAGCCCCACCAAGGTGTCTAAGTCTGATACGGCCGAGGGCCTCACAGTGACAGAGGATATGTTCCGCTGTCTCTTCCTCTTCTAGACAGAATCGACAGGTGTCATCATCGGCCAGCCCCAACTTTTTAGGTGGTAGCCCAGTTGACAGTGACCAGTTAGAAGTCCAGTTATCAGCCTTAAATCTGGTCTGCTGAGTGAGAGCAGCTCCTACGTTTTCTGTTTTGAGTAGGTTATAAACCTCTTTGCTTGCCTTGACCCTGGGATGCGCATTGCTATTCGACTTTTTTAGTAGCCACAGAATGGTTCCGGTCCAATAAACTGAGAATCCGCGCCTTTTTTTGCTAGGAAATCCGCCTTCTCGTTGCCTTCAATGCCCTCGTGCCAGAGCCTTAAGTGCCGCCTGATTGTCGCACAAGATATATATTTTAGCACCGCGTATTCCTCTCTTGGTAATTTCACGTGCGCAGATTTCGATAGCATGTATCTCTGCTTGAAATATGGTTGGTGTAGAACCGAGCGATTTGTACAGCCTTAATCTTGGTCCATAGACCCCAATGCCCGTTCTGTCTTCCATCTTGGATCCGCCCGTGTACCAAACCAGAGATCCCCTTTCAAAGATATGTCTATTATTGAGCCAATAATCTCTGCTCTGAAGATCAGCTTGAATGGTATATCAAAGTTATGCCTCTTCGGCATAATATCCGACATTGAGTTGATCACCCATGAATTCTTTAAGGATTTTCCTATGGCCAGACCAGTCTCCTGCTGAGAGGAGATTGGTGCCATTCAGCCTTATTGCGCTTGAGGCAGCCTCCTTCTTTAAATGCAAATGTAAAGGGGGGAGGTCTAAGAGGGCCTCCGTAGCTGCCGTGGGGCATGTGCGCATAGCACCAGTAACTCCTAGACATGCTGACCTCTGCAGTTTTAGCAGTGTGGATCGCGCTGTCTTTCGTTTTACTTTTTGCCACCACACTAGAGCTGCATAGGTGACTATGGGTCTTATGATTGTTTCATATGCCCAAAGGGCCATTTTGAGCCTTAGTCCCCAGGTCTTTCCAAAGAGTCTTCGGCAGTGTGAGTCTTTGATCTAGAACTACTCCTAGATATTTGACCTCACTTGAGAATTCTATTCTTGTTCCTTCAAGAGTAGGAGCCTCTAGCCTTAGGTTCCTTTTTCTTGTGAATGGTATGATGGTTGTTTTATTAGGGTTGACTCTGAGCCGTTTCCTAGCACACCAGGATTGTACCATATTCAGAGCATTTTGCAGTCTTACTGATAGGGTTCTATCCTGCTTGCCCTTGATGGTAATAACCAGGTCATCAGCGTAGTCCTGGCAAAGAAGATGGATAGTGATCAGAATTGCGCTTGAAAGATGCTCTCATTCTGTTAATATAGTTCTTATAAGAAGACCCTAAGTCAGATAAAAATTGACTGCGTAAGTTGGCATAAGTTAAATAGTCAGCGTCGCTCCTAGAGGAACAAAACTTTTCCAGGTCTTATTTTTAATATTCTTAAGACGTTCCAAGGAGCAATCGAACCAAGGCTGATTGGAACGTGAGTTATTAGATTTACACAGTAATTAAAATAGATAGACAATAGATTATAGAAAGATTTCACGATCTCATTAATATCTCATTTAGGACGCTACTGCAAGTACAAGGCGGTTGAAATAGTATAGGTGGTTGAAATATATACAGTTTTACTAGGCAGTTTATTAGCGATGCATAAAACCTCCAATTCTTCGGAGTTCGGGACGTCGTCAAGTCTGTACGGAATATCGCGACGTACAGCCCAGAGAACACCTCCATGGCCGTATCACCACGTCAGTGTAACGATCACGGTGGAAAATAATGTACTTACATTAATTTAGAGGTGGGGGTGTACTCAGATTTTTTTTTTTTTACATTTGTTATTTTATTATTTGCTGTATAAAAAAATTAATATTCCATAAAAATGAAACTCAATTCTAATTACAACATGTTTGTTATTTTATACAAAAGTTCACTTAAAAACTAAGCGTCTTGTATCATCCGCGAATTTTCCCAACATATCATTTTTGAACATGTATTTATTTTCAAGGACCTATTTTCTATTTACACTGAGCATACAGAGACCGTTCAATGGCTTTTAAGTCATTATAGATTTCAGCCACGTAGAGAAAGACATTTCGGTACCTTTTTGTACATGGCTGGGCTATATCTCTATTTATGTAGATCCGGAAATAATGTCTCAGCCTTCTTCAGCATTTCTATAAAATTTACTTCCTTTCAGACTTTTCTCCATTTTTTTATCACGCCAAACGTTATACCATATTTCAGCTGCATCAAAAATATTTTCAATATTGTAATACTTTAAGGATCCTTGTATCTTTCTCTCTCTCTTTGGTTCCTTTAACCTATTCTGGACATAGGGCGTCTACTACACTGACTCTCTACCTGGTCCGGTCTTCAACTGTGGGCACGATTTGTTAATGTGGGCCCATTCCCTCTCGACGGATCTTCTCCATTTGTGTTCAATTCGGCGTCTTCCTTGGATCCTGTGAGATTCCACTCTAGCGCCTATTGAGCGATGTTGTTTGACCGTTTTCTTAGTGTGTAGCCTATCCATTGCCACTTTCGTCTGTGATTACTGGTATCTATCACGTCTTGGCCTGTAAGTTTGCGTAGGTCTTCGTTGGTAACGCCCTTCGGCAAATGGATGTTAAGAATGTGCTTTGCTTCTTTAAATTCATTAAATGTCATTTATAATTGAACCAGTGTGCAACAAAATTAAGGAATAAGCTGGTAGATATTACTTGTGAGGAAAATTAAGCATCTAGCAATTTAAAAGAACTGCAAAATGTGTTGCATGAAAAGCATAAACAAAAAAATTTACGAGGTTTTCGCAACTAGTTCTATATTCTAAGGAGTCCCCACTTATTCAGATATGTTCACCCGTATCGTGCGATCCGGCTTCATTACATAACCTTGATGTTGCAGTGTTTTTGTTCGATTACAGAGTTCTTACAATCCAAGTTCCTGTTCGTGTTTTTGACCTTAAATCACTGATGGCCAAACTTTCACTACTTAATGTGAAGAATTCTTAAAAGCTTTAGAAGCAAGAAGTTTGTATATTTTAAGTTGTTGTATAAGTGCTTACAAAACCACTAAAATATGATGATTTTTTTTAACTTTTGTATGCTTTTACGATTAAAAAACGCAAAAATAGGAAACCAAATACAGCCAAACAAGTGCATATGCGAATTTAAAAGCTTAAAAGCTTACTTGCCCTCGGGCATAGGTTTGGATATCGCTGGCTTAAAGCAAAGACCGTCATTGTATTATCCGTTTTCGCGGGAGTATGTTGGTAACCTTACACAATAAGCGAAGCGTGACGCTAGCTCTGCACTATTCTTGCCAGGCGCGTCAGCGCTCGGTTGCAATGGTAAAACTGGGTTTTTTTACATTTTGCAACAAATTTAATTGAAGTAAGAGCTTTTTTTAAAGAACAGATTTTATTCTGTAAGATAAAACCAGTTTTAGATCATGTTAAACGTATATTAATTACAAAAATCGCAAACGATGTTCGGGATGCTTTGTTGGGCTTCACTTAATTCTTTATTCAATCTCGTTGTACATTATTCGAATAGAAACCTACAAAAATTCGTAATAACACAGGCCTGCGAAATTTTGAAAATTTTGTCCCCCTGGACAATGAATAGTTGTTTCCGAAGTAATTTCTCTGGCTGAAACCGAATCCGGGCTCAGAATTGCTCTATCACAACAGTGTTTTTGCATTTTTAGGTTAAAATATCTCAAAAATCTGACGTGATAGAGCAATTCTGAGCCCGGATTCGGTTTTAGCCAGAGAAATTACTTCGGAAACAACTATTCATTGTCCAGGGGGAAAAACCTCGCAGGCCTGTGTAATCTGTCTTGTAATTTATTTGTCTACTATTTTGGTATTTACTGACTATTTCTATAAGATATATCGACTTGTAGGGGGAACAGTTGCTAATGCCTTAGTTACTTTCGGTTAATATTTTGAATATTGTAAGTAAAGAATATAATCTTTTTTTAAAGATATCAGCTTTAAGTATGGCGTCGTGGTATGCGTATGTGGTTTCCAAGACAACGGCTAGTTTTTTTTTTTAAATTTAGAGGTTTTAGGATCACCCTGGGTAATGTTTTTGGGACAGTGTAATGTGAAGCTGCCGCCTGAGCTCAATTGGCACGCTTAAATGACAGAACGTACTAACCCGTTGGCTTGGCTAACTACCAAAGAATTTGAGAGACTATTTCAAAAGAGAATTGTGGAATCTTTTCCTAAGAACTGCTCCTTCATGAAAAAAGGAAGCCGGGTTTAAAAAAGATAGCAATGTATGGTAAAGCCTAACTTGACTCTGCTGACTGAAAAATGATAAAAAAAAATTTTAAGAGCATGTTGGACACGCTTATGTAGGGTTCCATAGAATTAATTATTTCTAAATTTTTCATTAACTATTATTTGTACATATTTTTTGTTCATTATACTTTTGAATGAAACTAACGACAACATTTAAGAAATTTTCAGATATTTTGAAATCATAGTTTTAAATTAGAAAGGGAAACTTTGATAAGTACTTTGAAAGCAAATATCTCGTGACTGAAGGGACAAAATCGAAAGGTCCTAAACTGTTTACTGTTGCGTTTGAGGACAACTATCTAATGACACCACACATTAGGGTATGAAAGAAAAATGTTGAGAACACTTTTCGCTCTATGAGAGAGGATCCAAAAGATGATTGTTCCGAAAATCTCATTGTTTCTGTTTTTGGGTCACTTATGTACCTCCGTATACCTAATTTTATTTTAGTGGGTATACATGTGTATACATGTAATATGTAGACGTATGTATATAATTTGTAGACAGACAGACAGAAAGGCAGATAGACAGATAGACGCACGGATGGGTAGACCGACACTATAATAGTTCTTAGTTGACGGAACCCTAAAAAGATGGCCCAATGAATAAGCAAGTCTATTCAGCATCTGGCTAGCACGCAATCCCGACCGATAAGGAACAAAAGAATACAATAAACGGTGCAAAATATTGTTTTGAAGATAACTCGAAATGTTGTCACAAAAAAGTAAAAATATTAAAGATAAATTATAAAGTAGCTCATGAGTTTGGGCACCAGGAAAAGAATAAGCAACAGCACATAGAAACTACACTCAGGTGGGGTTTTGTGCCATTACTCTAACGGGGCTAGAAATAAACTTATAGAGAAGAATCGATACGGAAATAATAGTGTTTCCTTACTTCTTCGAAAGGCTTTAGATCGGGATAGTGGTCCACGCTGTGTGATGATCAAAGAATAAGATAATGGTTTAATAAGATCGTTTATTTTTCAATGAAAACTTTGGCATAGATCACGTTTCCAAACGAATGGAAGGCAATTCAAAATTTTACGCAAGACAAGTGTTGGATAAATAAATTGTTACCTTATGTACTTTCAACATAATTGTACCTTAGAAAAATAACAAAGTAGGTTCCTCAATTTTGTGAGATAAATTTTATTTTATTTATTTTTTTGGCTGGCAGTCAAAATAACATTTTTCCTGGAAGTAGTGAATGTCAATGTTCACAGAAGCGGAATTGTACAAAAATTGCACAGCGTTATTGTTGATGGGTAGATAACTTTAAACCAATTAGAAGGATTACAGATGGAAAAATCGCAAAATCAATAACTACGAAGTCGCATGTTACGAAGTTTTGAGCAAAATTTATAACGAAGGAAATAACCTAGGTTATCAAAAAAAATTGTCAACCTGCTATAGTTATTGAGCAAAATACATGCTTCCGTGCAGTTTATGGGAGAAACTAGGGATGGGGGATCGAACTGAGAAACTCGATTCAGTACTGATCGATCTGTAAGTTTTTCCCGAATTTGAAGATCAATTAATCGCCCTAAAAAGATCGATGTTCATAGATCGATCCCATTTATTTTGATATCTAAATTTTGACAGTTGATCTCACCACTGTCCTTAGAATATATAACTAGAGAAAGTGCATATCGCTCAGAAAAGTTAAGCATTTTTCTTCATGTGTTAGAAGTGTATATTTGTGGTAGTTTTCTCCATAGCAGTAGTAAAAAAACGGACTTGCGCTTGACGGGGCAAACACAAGTTTTGAAATTTAACTACATTTTGGCAGACCTCCACTGGACATCTAAGGCGACACAGAAATTCCAATCCTCAGAATGTAAACAAACTGAGAATGAGGACAGATACTTTGATGTTTTTAGTTACCCTTTTCAGTCGTAGGAATTTTAATGATTTAACCTAAAATTAAACATGTCAATAAACATATTTATGAATTGTGACAGGAGTAAGTGATTCTCTCAAATAATTTTGACAGGAGTAAATGACCGCACACTACCTGTAGTCTTTGTTTGCATGTATATTCTTATGACCTTAAAAGCTGGATATATTTCGTTTTACTGTGGTGGTGCCAGTGTTACTTTTTCAGGACCGGCTGGGTAATTTAGGAAGTCGGTTGTCTAGTAGTAGGTAATCTTTGGGATAAACACCCACCGATGCTCACAAAATCATGGTACTCACTGACAAAGATAACACTAACATATTATAGAGTTCCGAAACGCATTTATCTAACGTTAACAGGTTTTTAGATACGAAATTTTAATTTTGCAGAATTATAACACGAATTAATGATGGCGCGAAAAAATTCCACGTGAACTTACTCAGTTTTATTTTAGCGCGTTTCGTCTTGTCTAAATTGGATGGGAGGCGGAAATAAATAAATCGATTCGAGCTAAATTGGTCCACCGAAGAATCGATTAAAAAATCGGCAGATCGAAGTGGATGTATGAAAATTGTTTGGTTTGATCAACGATTTTTTTTTATGTAAATCCAGTACTAAATTTTAAAGACTGTATATTTAATTGTATACATATACTGTTTTTCTATAAACTGATTTGAAGTCAGTGTCCACGAATAAAGTCTACCTTTAAAACTCAATTATTGATATTACCATACCTTACAAACTTAAAATTTCATAATGAAATGTTCAATTTCCTATGTCATGAATTAAAGTTCTTCTATTAAGTCCTAGTCACCTGGTTATTTGTTGTTGTTGATTTAATTAATCTAATTGAAGCCACACCTAAATGTCATTAGTTCTAAACATGAACTGCACAGCAATTACGTTTTAAAATATGCTATGTTAATGGTGTCTGAATCGCATTAATTACATGGGCTTGAGCTCAGTAAATAACATGTTTCTCTGGTATTCCCTTAAGCCAAAATCACGTTCCTCCCCCTGTCATTATCTATTGCATAACTAACCCTTGATCCACTATTGTGCCCTTTTCAGAAATATAAGTTGGGTAATACGAATTCTGTGCATATGAATTAATGTTAATTAAATATCTGCATTTTTCCTTTGGCATAAATTTATTTGAGTTGCTAATAATAATTCGCAAGCAATAAAGCTTTCAACTTCATGAAGCAATACCAAAGACCATGTGATTGTCCACCTTGGCAATAAGAAAAAAAAAACACCTTCGGTCTCCGCTAAGAATATACTCGTAAACATTTTCATCTTATTAATATTAACGCAAAAAATCGAATCTTTCTATAATTTGCAGCCTCCAATAGAGTAATTTGCAATGGTTGTAAAATGCTCGCATGTAGGTGGTAGCATATATCACACGAATGCATATGACTGCCAGACAAACTTCCAGCCGAGAAGCCATCGAAACTTAAGAATTTATGAGCTTAACCTATGCCACATAGAGTTCCAGATGAATGTGGTTGCCCAGAAAGCAAACAGCAAGTGAATATTCCCACGGTGGAAGAAAAACCAGTGGGAGATCCATTAGAGAAGAGTCACACGACTGCCGAAGCATCTTCTTTTCGGGTGCCAACCGTATCCAATCTAGTTGCAATTGTGGTCCCAGCTTGTACTCTTTTCGCAAGTTCTTTCATTATTTTGAACAGAAAATAGCAAATTTGAGCAAATTTCTAGTGGAACATGGGTACAAGTCTTCAAGATTACCCTGGCAAGATGAGAAGAGGGAAAGGTGATATGCTGTCCATGAGTCGGATTGCCGCCTTTGCGATTCCCTCGATTCTAATGGGGTTTCGTGCATGTTGTTAGATGAGATTGCAAGGAAATGTAAGAAAAAACCTAGTGAAACTTGATAATTATTATGCAACACACATTGAGAAGACAATTTGATAGCTGTATCTAATCGAACAACATCTTTAGAGCGATGGTTATGGGTCGATCAAATTGGAGCCATGGGGGAATTTGACCTTTCTTTTGTGTATTTTTATTACACTTTGCATACACCGGTATTTCGGTAATCGTATAGTGAACTTTTCTTTCTTTCAAATAATACGCAACTTATGCAATAATAAATATCATTTCCCGAAATAATTTTCTTTTTTTATTTTTATTGCAGATTTCGCCGCTGCTTCTTTGCTTTCTGCTGTTAACAACAATCGAAGGTAGACGTGTTCGGGTACGACCGCGGCCCGTTGAACCCCAGCAGGAAAGTGAAGAGATCCCGGAATCTGAGTTGAGTGAAGAAGACAATCGTCCACAATCAGCTATTCAGTATTATAATGCAGATTCACGAGAAAATCTTCCGCAAAATCGGATCGTGCTGGTATCATCGGATGATGAGTACAATGGACTGTATGGGCAACCAACGCCGAGAGGTAGAGTTGATTATAATCGACCACAGGTTGCGGCGCTTCGGTCTACAACACCTGCTCCACGAACCAAAGATCAAGCCACGAAATCGCCTCCAGTACAAACAATCCGTAATTATAGTAAGGTTAATGACGATGGGTCATTTACTTTTGGCTATGAGGCGGCGGATGGTTCGTTCAAGGAAGAAACTCGTGGCACTGATTGTGTTGTTAGAGGAAAGTATGGATACATTGACCCTGATGGAAATAAACGAGAATTTACCTATGTATCCGGAAATCCGTGTGATCCCAATAACCCTGATGGCCGCGAAAGCGAGGAAGATCGAGATGCATCTGAAGAGGACTCGAGAGAACCAGAAAATATTCCACAGAACTATCCAAAGAGACCAATTCGACCGGTACGGCCTATTCATACTACTACAAGTGCCCCAACAACTATTTTCCAGAATACATATTCCCACCACTCTATCCAAGAAGAGAGTGCTGAAGAGGAAGAACCAGAACCAATTCAAGTTTTACAACCGCAACGACAAAGAATATCAACTGCAGTACAGCCATTACCTCAATATCTTAAAGTCGCACAACAACAAGAACCTCAAGAAATTCAAATTAGACAACGACCAAGAATTTCGTTTAACACAACTCCGTCACCAGTCACACAGTATCAACCAGGTCAATCCGTTAGCATAACTCCACGACCAACTTATAGGACCCCAATCCAAACTTTACAGACACAACCTCCAGCAACCACATATCGGCCAAGTGTGAACATAGCTCAGCAACCAGCTTCAGTGTCATATTCTAAATCAACAAGTCGCCCTCACTCATTCATATCTTCGTCTGCACCAAATGCTATTCCTTCAACGACCCGAAGACCTTCAGTAGATTTTGCAGCCGAGTTCCAGAAGTTTCAAAAGGAGCATAATATTCCAATAACAACATCTACTTTGCGCACTACAACACCTTATAAACATTTCAAGCCGTCGATCCCAGAACGAGTTGAAGGGCCAGCTACATCAAATCCCATTTACGAATCACAACTTATTTTCGATCCGAACAGTGGACAATATGACTCTGCACTTTACCAGCAGCTTCCTCAAACTGACGGTGACTTCCAAGTGAACCATAGAATTCAACCATACGTTCATCCTATCAGTTCTCCAGCACCTCAGTTGTTAAGCTTAGAACAACTTCAACAGCTGAATCCTCTCTATAGAAGGCAACAAGCTCAGCCTCCTGTAGCAGCACATCTTTCGCAACAAATTTATGAAAATGATCGCGAAAATCTTCAGGTTTTGAATTCACAACAGCTTTTCCAACAACAGCAAGAACTGCAGAAGCAACAGCTACAGCAAGATAGGATAGAAGCTCGAAAAGCTGCAGCGGTAGAACAACAGCAGCAGCAGCAGCAACAACAACAACATCGATTCCAGCCACAGCTGCAGAGACCCATCGCTCCCCAATCGCAAGGTTTCTACTATATTCAGCCATCGGAAGGGCAGATTGACGCCTTTCTTAGAGGACATAACATCGACTTTTAAGTGAACGAGTCAGCGGCCTTCTAAGGGCCCTCTTCTAGATGTATTTGTCTTAGGCTAAGTTTGTATGTTCATTGTATGTATGTATTTTAGTTTTTTTTTTTTTTGTAAATTGGTTACTTTACGTTAATCGTTGAAGATACGTTATTTTAACTGTAATATACAAGTTTTTACAGGTTAGACTAAAATTGTGTTGTTTTTATACTTTACCTACTTAATACTTTTCCAGAATAACTGAATTTGCACTTTGTAGTAAGTATTTACTTAAAGTCGGATGAACCAATAAGTTTTTGAACTTGAAAACACTTTTAGGATCCTTTATATTTGTAAATATAACAATCCTGTTCACTTTCACCACTCTCTTCCTTTTTCCTCTTGAGTTTAGTCCGCTTACTTTACGATGAAACTGCTATTCAAAATTTAAGTCCTTCCACTGTTGCCTTTAGTCAGTTTCTTGGTATATTGAGTACTACATCACACAGTCAAATCTATTACTAAGAGGTCATAGGTCGCTCCTCCGATCGACTGATGTGGATGTGAATGTAACCAAGTTTAGTCACACGCCCTGTCACGATCCTGATCTATTTTAAGGTATTATTCCGAATTAACTAAGGATGTAATTGACTATATTTAACCGCAGGGTGGTGCTCCTAGCTTCATCGTAACATGAAAAAAGATTTTCGCCATACTTCTCCAAGGCTCTTATCCTAAGGATTTGTTTCCACTAACTCCAGAACATCCAAGCTTCCTTCAAAAGGTCGTAGCGATATTTGAATGCCTTATAAACCTATTATTATAATTTACTATTACCGCAGCCAATGTAACCTAACTTCGTTCAAAAAGGACGTTCACTACTGACGTCATCAGTCTTTTCGCGATGCAAAACCGTTTCTATCTCGAAGAACGTGAAATTTATGGTCAACATTTAAACTTCTTCGAGACAGAAACAGATTTTTATCGCTGGAGTTACGGGCTCTGAGGATGTTATTCTAAGATATAGATTTTTTGATCGGAGCGTCACGACATCATTTTCCTGGGCAATCTTACTTACTAACAATTATTTTTTCTCTTGAATTTTAAAGTACTATACAATGATAACTAACGACTTCTCTTAAATCTAGCGCGGGTCCCTATCAACACGCATACTGAGCCCGAATAGAAAGTTGACTTAGATCAATCCACTCAATACCGCTACTGGACCAAGACAGCGACCAGCTTTTTACCTGTTTACTATTATATTAAGTGACGAAATCCCTGAGATCGTGCAGCTTAACATTAGGACTGGGCCTAAACTGTAGCAACCTTAAGACATTTCACTCAACACAAATACCGGAGCTGGACAGCAACTACATTTCATCTACTAACTTACTTCGGAGCTTAGTCCCTTAGGGTACAGATTCCATCAAATCACAGCCCACCAACAAACTTGACATAGAACTTTTTGATTTTGAATTCCAAATTGTCTGTCCTGATCGCCATTTATCTTGCCTAGATGCTTCTATTGGCGGAGACGTCCTTTGTGCGGTGTGTGGTGGCTTGTCGTTCTCTTTGATACAGATTCTAGATTCCGCTGAGGCCCTGGAATATGTCTACATCTTTTCACAGAATCATCTATGCTATGACCATCTTTGATCCACCTGGGTCGCCGTCTTAAGTGTATGATCTTCTGACTTCGGCTGTATAATGGTTCTCTGAGTTGATGTCTATTTGCGCTGATCTTATACTGCTTGATGATTTCAATTTCCGATACCCGGAAGTATTTCGTCTACGAAGATTACTTGCATAATGCCTCGGGGCGTATTGTTGACCTGTAGTTTGCCACGGAATACTGATGAAGTATGGTGAGGAGATATTTGTTCCCACTGCTTCATAAGTCTGACTTTCACCCCGCTCTTCAAGTTGTTTTCTGCTCTAAACTTTGTACTTTGTATTAATCTGCCTTCCAATTTAGATATCAATTGACTTTAAATGAACTGATTACTTGCTAATGAAGCAAATTGGGATTGTTTCTTTTTTTATAAGCGTGACATTAACACTCTGTGATCAGAGTATTGGCGATCTATTGACTTCTGCCAAACTATTTACTAGTTTCTCGGGAGCTGCCTTTCGATAAATAGCTGCGATATTAGTTAAGGTGATTTGAATACTTTGACGGACTATTCACTAACCTCCATATCGATTATGGACTTTTGTGACAATTCGATTATGAAGTACATTATGAAATTGCTCAATAGTTTATCTACTGGTGCCGATGGTAGCCCTGTGTCTTTTGTTAGTCTCTTGCTCCTGTCCTTTCTTAATCATTTAACTCGTTTATGACCTGTAGTAATTTTTCTAAATTGTGGAAGTCGTCTTCACAAAAAGAGTAAAAAGGACGATATCCCCAATCATAGACTCATTGCTAATTTGTCGGCAGTTGGGAAGCTCTTCAATGCAATGTTATGCACTGGATATTCATTGTAAAGCGTTTTTGGTGCCTTTCCAACATGGTTTCATCAATGGCAGATCAATCACTAGCATTCTTGTAAAATTCTCTAACTATTGTGTATCTGCCATCGAGGCTGCTAAGTAAGAAGCTGATTATAGTATGACCTGATAGTTTGAACTGATCTTATAGATCAGAAATAGGTCGTTTTCGTTTCGTTTCTATGTTGGGGTTATCTTCTCCTTTCGTTAATTGATATCTGATGTAATGAAAACACTTCTAGTGTACTGCAGGGCAGTCATTTGGGCTCGCCTTTTTTTATTATATGTAACAATGACTTGGAGAACTCGAAAATGTTAATCATTAATGTTTTTTTCTTGAACTTTGATCTTCAGTCTTTTAATTCTCGGTGTGTTGCGAACTATATGCAACTGAACTTTAATAGATGTACTTTTTCTCGTATTCTAGAAGGAAGAATCCATTGACCTATGATTATTGTGTAAGTAGCAACTTGCTGACTAGACTGGATAGAGTGAGGGATCTTGGTGTTTTGTTTTATTGACATTTATCTTTCGTTGATCATGTTTGTTCCATCGTTAAAAAGGGTAATACTTTCTTGGGCTTTGTAAAAAGATGGTCTAAGGGGTCACCACCAAATGTTTTTTGGAGTATGCCTATTGGCCTCCCTACACCAATTAGAAATTTTGATAACAATAAACACCTCATCACATAACTACAAATATATATCAATAGATTTTATTTAAAAAATAAATAAATGATCCCTAAAATTTGAACTGGTGCCATGGTGAATTGCGATAATCAATTCTTTATCATACATGTGCCAAAATAAGTGGAATAATAGTTCTTAGCTAGGCTAACAACAAATTTTACGGCAGGGGAGGGGGGGGTTGAAATCTTAACCGTTTGGGAGTTACAGGCTGATCCATAATTGCAATTTACGTGGTATGCCATAGACTACCTAATTATTTTATTCCACTTTATGTAGGAAATTAGTATAAAAAAAAATAAACTAAATTTTTAAGAGAAAGGGTCGAAAATGTCTGTTTAGAGTACATAGGTAATGCAACTTGGTTATTAAAAGGTAAGTGTAATTTATTTTATTGTTGTTATTAGCTTGTGTTAGTCTGTGTTTACACCCAAGTGTACTGTCGTTCTCTTACTAATACCTGTTGGAATTTTTGTTATAAAAGGAATTCAGTTATCAAGATTATCGATCATAGTTGAAAAACAAATGGATAACTACGGGTATTCTTAAGCTAACATTTACGCAGATACAATTTATATTTATGGTGAGGTAGACGGAAGCGATAGATCGGCTGTACTGGAATATTAATATTGATTCCTTAATCGACTTGTACCCTAAAGAGGGGTATTTTCGCGGACCTTGCGAAGGTTAAGAGAAACTGGAGTGTAACTTCAAACAGCATGGAATCGCAATCTGACACTTCAGGAAGTTGTACCGGCGTCATGCAACAAATATTCACTCTCGCCAGGAAACGAACACGAGACGGATCGCAAGACGAATAGGAGTGCCTTCAACTAAGATTGGAGGGCTATTCATCCAGCAGACTTTCATATCATAGTCCAATCTACTGAAAGTATCGGAACCGATACTAACCCACATAGAACAAGCATGATCTCATTTCAGCGCAAATTCTGGGTCAATGTTTAGATTACCTAAAATTCAGCATTTTCTAAAATTTGCTCTGAAATTCATGTAATAAGTATTCCTCTCTTTTCTCTGGCTTCTGGAACTCGACATTGACGACAGAGCGTCTCTGGACCGAACTCTGTGAACAGCTGAATGTCAATTCACCAGGAATGATATCACGATCTTCTATAACTTCCATACTTGGTCGAACAATAACCCACGCAAAGGTGACCTCATTGCAGCAGAGATTCAGTGTCAATGTTTGGCCTGGTATCATCGGCAACCATTTGGTATTCATTATGCCTGAAGTGCATAGTGAAATTTATGCAGAATTTTTGGACAATACACTGCCAGATATAAAAGAGAAGAACCCTATGGATAATCTTAGGGGAATGTTTCACCAACACGATGGAATACCAGCGGACTTGGCTAACATTGTGAAGGTACACCGATTCTTTGGCCTGCTGGATCTTCAGACCTTACCCAAGTGGACTTTTCTTATGGGGAACAATGAAGGATGAAGTATATTCAAGCCCAGTGAACAATAGGGAGGATTTAGTTAGCCAAGTTGGGAATGCAGGGACGAAAATACGGGAGAGGCTGGCTGTTATACGTCTTAAACAGGGACTTAGAAGGAGATTGTTGGCATGCATCCAAAATGCTGGTGGACGGTTTGAATGGCTTTTGTTACTTTTCAAGATTAATTGTAATTAATTTAAATTCAATAAAAAGCATTTTAGAATTAATTTGAGTTTAATTTCTTTAATTTGTTGGTTTTTATAATATTCTTCGTCTACGTCGACATGTTGCACCTTTGCTGAAAGGTAATATGATAAGCAATCCAATAAAAATAAAAAAGGGGTGTACTAATTACATGAATTTCGGAGAAAATTTGGAAAAATGCTGAACTTTAGGTAATCGCAAACCATTTCTTTCACTTTTGGAAGTACCTTTAATAGTAGGAGTTAGATCAATATTGTTGACACGGTTGAGATTGCCCCCCCCCTGCCTAAATTTTGTTTTGTCTAGTTGAGATCTATCACCCTAGAGTACACTATAATGTACTGTAGTGACTGTGGAAATTAGTAACAAAATATTTTGTAAGGTAAAAACCAATTTTCCTATGTACAGATTGGGGTTGGAAAGAAACAGCGGAAGGCATCATTAAGCCGAATATCACAGATGATAAATTAATACCCGATCATCTCCTGAAAACTATTTGTTGCAGCTGTGAAAAGGGTTGTTCTTCTGTAATATGCGGCTGTAGAAAACATGGTCTGAAATGTACCAACTTGTGTTAAAATTGTTTTAATTTAGAAAATTGCTCAAAGCCACAAGTTTATATAGACGAAAGTGACTCGGAAGAAATAATAATAATCTTTATTGCTGGTTACAGTACACAAGATTGACAATCTTTTCTACGTACTAACTCAAAACAGGTTATAGACGGTATGAAATTAGTTAACAAGAGTATGAAAAATAAAATAATATTAAAATTAGATTGAATAATTGAGAATAATTAATTTAATACTGAACAATTACCTACTGATGATTCCAGACAAAGAACAAATGATAAGAATTATAATAAGTGATCTTTAACGAGTGCCTTGAAGTTACTGATGGTGCTGTGATGATGTTGTGAAGTTAAAGAAAACTCTGAGGTAATCCGGTTTATTAGATTGAAGAAGATTGTACAAGAAAGCAAGAGCCCTTTGCTTTAGATAAGATGACAATGTACACCCAAGTATTCTCAACCGGAACGGTGAAACATGGTCGTACCTCCGTAGTCCGAAAACAAAACGTATGCAGTCGTTGAAAGCAACTTCCATTTTACGCGCACAGGTGCTATCTAGCTTCGGGTAGATCATGCTACCGAAGGTAAAAAGGGGCATTATTAACGCCTTAACTAATCTTAGACGCGTACTGACGGGTGAAATACGCGCCGAGAGCGTCAGCCTACGAAGGCCACCATAAATCACGCCAAGCTTCCCCTTTGTATTGTCGCAACATTTCATTTGCTGATTCATAGTAGTCCCAAGATTCTTAACTTTTTCTAGAACTGGTAGCGAATACCCGTTTAAAACCACCGACGGAATATTAGACTGATCAATTACGCTGTTGGAGAAAATGATAAACTGCGATTTTCTAGGGTTTACCTGCAAATGGTTATAATCGGACCATATGCATATACTTTCAAGGTCAGAATTAATGCGAGCTATACAGTCCTCAATGAGACCTATCGGCCGGCTTAAACATAATTGTACGTCGTCCGCATAGAGATGAATAGTTGAGTCGCGGATCACCGATGGCAGATCATTAATAAATAAACTGAACAGTAACGGATCCAAAATTGATCCTTGAGGCACGCCTTGCCTCAGATATAGCCGCGAGGAGAATGTGTTGTCAACCTGTTGAGAACGGCTCGAAAGGAAATTAATAATCATTTGAACTGCCAGTGTATCAAACATAAAATAAGAAGAAAGTTTGCGGATGAGAATGCAATGATCAACACAATCAAAAGCCTTTGAGAAATCTAGAAGAATTAAGGTGGTTAAATCATTCCTATCAAGGGCGCTTCTTACGTCAGAACAGACTTTAAGAATGGCAGTTTCGCAGGAGTGATAGGCTCAGAAGCCAGACTGCAAACATGTTAACAAGTTATATTTCTCCAAAAATTCCGAAGGCCCGACGGTGATTCTGGACAGGACTTCTTAGGTATGGGTAGAACTACAGCAGTCTTCCAGGTAGTGGGAAACGTAGATCTAGTGAGACAGGAATTTAATATATGGTGAATATACCTACCGATTATAAGGAATAGAAGTTTGATAAAGCGAGGTGAAAGGTTGTCTGGTCCTGTTGCGCCTGACTTGATTGAGATAATAGCAGTTACGACTTCATCAAGATCGACCGTACGGAAAGAAAACAAATTGGTAGAATGACTAAATACCGGAGAATGACTAAATACCGGGTTGGGTTATCAAAAACGGCGGCCTGACTTGGAGCTACTGAAGGGACATAATTTACGGAAGTGAAAAAAGTATTAAGATCATCAGGTTTTAAGGTGCATGGAATTCGGTCCTTGCCGTATACTCCGGCCTGCCGTAAATTGCGCCATAACGTACGAGAGTCAAGATCCGTGCTCAGTTTGGTGCTAAAGAATTGTTGTTTGGCACGACGAATCGCCGTATTAGTCTTGTTGCGAGCGAATTTGTATAACGACCTCGACTTATCAGTTCTAACCCTTCTCTAGCGGTGATATAAATATTCCCGCTCGGCGATAAGGGACTTGACCCTAGCCGAGAACCATGGGCATCGAGTTGCAGCAACACATTTCGATCTCAGGGGGACATACTTGTCAAATAAATACAACGCTAATGACGTAAACCTGGTCGTCAACTGATGTAAAACGGAGTATGTTTTCCCAGGGCAGGTCGATGTTGCTAAAATTGCGGTACGTAAAGCTAATAGGAGGTGGACTAGAGTTTACAGCAAGATCATAGGCTAAAAACATGAGATCGTGATCGAGAGTGCTGGGTGGAGTGATCTGGTTGTGGGCTAGAACCTTATCGCGGTCTGACACAAGAATTAAATCAAGAAGCGAGGGATTCTCTGAATTGAAATATGTCGGATAGTGGTTGACTACGGTAAGGTTAATGGACCGGAGAAAATATAGAAAATTATGTGCTGAGCTGTCACGTTTACATAGGTTAACGTTAAAGTCCCCACCCACGATAACATTTGAATAGCGTTGAGTTAAGCATCAGGAACAGATCAATTGTAACTGAAACAGTACATACTGTCGATAACACTGAAGAATGAAGAATCGTTCAGTTTTGTTGCATCTGACGTTGCATCACTCTGCACAGAGAGCAAGATTAGAGAAAAATTCATGAACAGGACAGGACTTTAATACATACTTTTTTTCAATTTGGCATGCAAATACTGTCGTATTATTGAAAACCACTTTCCAAGACCCGTATCATTGTAGATCCACTCCATTACCTATTGTATGAATACATATTGTTCAGAAAACTAATTGATTTCGAGCAAAAAACAAAAATTGTTTATTAATACATATTTGGGATTTGCATTTCTTATGTTTTTTTTTGATAATAACAATCCTATGTACGACGCTCGTAGAAGGCATAAAAATGCACATTATACTTTTTTGTTAATTAAATAAAGTAAACATAGCAATGGCATATAATTATTCATTAATTTGTTCCTGAATAATCGTCGTTAACGTGAATATAAAAAAATTTGAATGGTTTTATTAGTTAATAACAATTTATTATTTAACGATAAATATGCAAATTACCACGAAAAAAGCGATTTTTTTTGAACATTTATTGAAAGTAGACATAACAACGAGTAAGTGAGCCAAAACAGAATTCCGTAGGAAGCGTAGTTTTAAGAGGAATCGTACTTAAAAATTACGCTTTTTTTAAAAAAAAATTAAATTTAACAACAACCTCTAAATATTTCCGTCTGAAAAAATTACTGCCTTTTTGTAACACTAAAAATTATCTTTTGCCCAAGTTTCAGCTTCATAGAAATTTTTTTGTGAAAGAAAAAAATTAAAAACCGAAAAACCGGTTTTCCGCCATTTTTTCGAAAAATTTTGAGGTTAAGGTGAAAATGGTAAATACAAAAGTTGTAGATCTTTTTTTTCCTCCAACTTTTACATTTAATTTTTTTCGATAGGATGCACAGTTTAGCCAGAAAATGTTTGGCCGGATAACTACTGTCGGTTCGATTTATTATTTCCTCTTTTACAAGAGCTTGGTCGACAATATTCCGCTGTCAGAGTGCTGTAACTAATTATTATAATTTTTGCTTATTTTTACGCCTTTTTCTACTGGATTATAACAATAAAGATATAAATATAATATATAAAAATGCTTAATAATGAAAATGTTGCCTGGATCAAGCAACAATTTGGGAAGTTAGCAAAAAATTGTGATATCTCCTCTCTTCTATATGTTGCAAATTTCAGCTTTAAATGCTAATTCAAAGCTTAAGGATAACAATTAAGGAATGCAATTTTTTGGCATTTGAAAGCATCAAAAACTTTTTTATTGAAAATATATGTCACAAAATTAGCAGCGAAAGCTTCATAATAGCTCATCAATACATAGTACAGCGAATGCAAAGGAAATAGAGCTACGTGGGAAGAAAACTTACATTCCGTCAATGCTTGAAAGACTAAATGTTCTCAGAGATACTAAAGCCCCCAACAAAAAACTGATTTAAATTTGTTTTTCAGTTCTATAGTCCCCTTTATCCCACGCGGATAATGCGGTATGCCCGGCCTCTGTCTAAATATTGAAATTGTATTCCAGTCTACAGACCCTGTCGAAAAAATTAGCACCACTACAAAAAATTTTCAATCCATGCACAAACAAACAAATAATTTCTAAGTAAATTTTCCTAGTCTTACCCCCGGAATGAAAAAAGCAAGGCTAGAATTTGCGAAGAAATATTCACACCCGGGGAGGACTGGCAGCAGGTATTTTGCACATTTAACTTATATACATTAATTACAAGTTTAGTATTAGTGAATAGTTTTAGAGGCTTACTTATTTTTCATTGTGTCCAGGTCGAATTTTCCGATGAATCGATCCTCCAGGCCCTCACGGAACATAAGCAGTTCATTAGAAGACGCCCGCATTAAACGCTGGATCCTTCTAAAATAATAAAAGTGATAAAGCATCCGCTCTCTGTGATGATATGGGGTGCAATATGCGGTGAAGGACCCGGACCTTTGTACTTCCTACAGGGCACGATGAAGTCGGATCAGTACTTAAATATCCTAAACAACGTTTTATTGCCATATTTGGAGGAAATTCGGTTTGATTCGTCACAATACTTCTTTATGCAGGATGGAGCACCATGCCACACAGCGAAAATAATTCAAAATTTTCTCAGTAACACAAATATTCCCATACTTTCATGGCCGGGGAATTCCCCGGACCTTAACCCCATAGAAAATGTTTGGTCACTCTTAAAAGAAGTGGTATATGAGAATTCAAACCTCAACAAAACCATTCTCATTGAAAATATTAAGAAAGTGTGGAATGATGCTCCTGAAATTCGAAATTGCGTACCAAATTGCTTAGAAAGTATGCCCAGACGAATCCAAGCTGTTATCAAAGCTAAGGGGGAAGTACAAGATACTGAAGTTTAATAATATTTTTTTTTTGTATTCTATAATGTACAACACAATAAATTAATCAACTATACCAACATTTGTGTTATTGCTTTTATATTTCCTTACAAAATTAGCACACAAAGTTGAAAATTGTGAAAATGGCGTAGTGGTGCTAATTTTTTGGACAGGGTCTGTAGGCCTAATGTGGGATTTTTTGATCCGTGCCAAATCAGAAGTTCTTATATCTTTGTAGAAAATCCAAGCGAAGCGACTGCAAATATATGAAAATATATGAATTGCACACATTACCCCCCCCCCCCCCCATCGCTCCACTCCATCACCATTGCAGGACAAACTGTCAGCCTGAGTAACTGCATATATAAGAGGTTTGCTATACCATCTTGCCCGTTAGGAGTATTACCATTTTACCCGACCCATTGGACAAGATGGGATGGAATATCATTTTCTACATATTATTATTTGGTGAATAATTTATTTGTTTAGTGTTCCTAATTTTATGTAATTTTAAAAGCTAGCTTTACAAAAAAAAACATGATTATTCAACTACAAAAGCCTATGATTACCCGAGCTTTGATTCTTAAAGAATTTTCCAATTTGCCAATTTTCTCGCGTCCTTCTTAATTCCCAACCAACAAAAAACAATCCAAACTCTAGGTAAAGTATGAGAGAATGAACAATTAATTTTTGTTAAATATATATTTTAATATTATTTTCTCTTATTAAAATCTTTATCAAAACTTCTCGTTTTCAATTTAAGTTTTAAAATCGCAGCTATGTATTAAAAATGATCCAATTTTACTGACGAAAGTCATTTCCGATTTTAGTCAATATGACCTCTCCTATTTAATCATTGGCAAAATTAAGTTGTTTTATGGGATTTACTAACTTCCACTTTGTTTTTAAAATCGAGTCGTCAAAACATGCTGTTCATTTTTGTTTCTAAGAGTAACATTTTCTACGACAGTTGTTTGAAACATTTATTGGCGATATATTTATTAATTTCTTCGGTATATAAATAAAAACTAAGTAAACGAAAAGGCGCTGTTTATAAAAACTCAAATATTTCGAAAATGCATTTATTTAATCTCAATGGAAAATTGATTGTGTCATACGTAGAAAAAGTTAAACACTGGCACAAATTGCAAAAACATTCCGGCAAACCACTAAGTAAGTATGCCTGTATACACAAACCAGTTCTAAATACCTTTTGATAGTCATTACAATTTGCAATTTCATCAGCCGGAGTATAGAATAAGTTCAGCAATTTTCCATTTTACTCAACCGCTTTCGCGGTGGCGGAACACTGAGTAATTCTTCTATTGGTAGTAAATAAAAGCAAAAGCAGTCTGTAGAGTGAAAGTGGTCTTCTAGAATCTGAACGACTACAATAATGCTTCATTTTGTTCATTGTGTTTGAGTAATGGAGACTCATTCAAGACGGCTAAGTGGTTTAAATAGAGCAACTACTATGCTCACCTATACGGAGTCTAGTTTCCGAAGTTGGTTTATGCGATTAAGTAACAAGCTCACCTCATGGACATGCCGCATTCCTTTCAAGGTATTAAGCATGAGTTACGACGTACTCCAATTAAATCGGTCACGGTGGGCTGATGGTAGATTTCTATGTCCATGTTCACTTTAACCATTTTGTTGACTTTAGATTACCTGCCCTCCTGTTCCAGCGGATGACTAACGCTGTCTTCGCTACTAACCACGTCTTTTGTAGGCGAACTTAATCGAATGAACTGAAAAAGTCTCATTATTATGAATTATGGGCACCTCTTCTATCATTTTTCAATTATATCCATCCGCTAAGTGGAGGATTGCGAGAAGGGTGAAAACCTAATTAAGTTTAAAGATTTGTTTCTCAAAATTTCCTCCAGGTGATTCAAAGTAAGTAGACGATATTTAATTGTTCTCAAATTATAATAAACATGTTAAGAAATTTTTATTGAAATGGTAAAATGGCAAAATATTACCTTTGGAAAGATAGCTTTCTGCCAGAAATCTTTGCTTTAATAAAAACTTTATAATCAATTTGTTAATTAGCAGTAACACCTTTTCCACGCACTATTTTGGGGTTATGAAAAATATCGAGAGTCAATTACTCTCTGGAGGAATTTGAAAATAAAGTACCACTAACCAGACCGTTAAATACATAAATAGTACACACCAATGTGTAGTGATATAAAAAATTATTTATGGAATAGGGATGGGTATTGTATTAAAATAATTAACATATATTTAGTAACTTTTAAGCTACCTTATATAAAATGAAGACTATCCGGCGAAGAGAACTTCGCTTATGATAAACAGCTTTTATTAGTCCAAAGGTAGATTGTTTGTTTTTAGGGTAATGTACCTAAAAAGTAGGGCTTCACGATACTCGAGATAATTCTCGCTGCCGATGCCGGTCTCGACATGGTAGCGAGACCAATATCATTGGTAACAGTGCGATACCGAGAGCGAGATTGAGGTGACGAGAGTGGACGAGATATTAGTTTTTATTATTTTATTGTGGATAATTTTTTTAGTTGTTTCAGCTTATATGTCGCTGTCAATTGTGTGATTTATGGGGCATATAAGTATACACTGCTTTCCTCAATCGCTTTTTTCTACATTATTTCATTCTTCAGATCTTTGCGTTTTACTCCCAAAATTAAGAAGAGCCTTTTCTACCTTGGTTTGGCGAGGGGAATAAGAAGAAAATGCATCTGTACATAGATATGTCACTTGCCCTCGCTCCCTGTTATCTCACCGAAATTCCCTTTTTTTATCTTGCCGAGAGCGAGATCGGACCGAGACTGGCGTTTATCTCGCCGAGATTGCGACGAAAGCAAGATCGCCTTCACCTTGACGAGACCAAGACCGAGATGTGCCAAAGTCTCGGTCTTGTACCGGTGCCGTGAAGCCCTACTAAAAAGTCAAAGAACGATTATAGTAGCATTTCAGTGTCTGTCTGTATGTCACGGACATATTCTTAGTAACTAACTACTATTACCTTGATCAACGGCTACTAACTAATTTCCCTCCTGTTATTGTAGGCTTCCTATGAGGCATGCCGACGGCCTATATCTACCCTGATTTCAGCAAAGCCTTAATTTTGTCGAAACCCCTCTCCTTCTTAAGAAACAAGACATATCGAGTGCCGTTCCGTGTCTTCACCTCAAATATTTTCAGGGCTTCATTTGGTGTGCCCTAAAGTAGCCATCTCGGTTCAATACTGCTCCTCCTTGCCATTGATGACATTGTCCCTTTAATCTCGCACTTTGATGTTCTGATCTGCGCAGACGACATGAAGAGCTTCTCCATTGTTTTTTGAGGGTGCCTTTTTATCAGGCAATTTTGTGCCTTCCCTGGAAGAGTTTGGTCATATCCAAGATCGTCCCGCTACCTCCATTGCTTTGCCCATTATATTTCGGGATATTATCATGAATGCTATCAAGGAACTGGACTTTTCTTTTGGTCCTGATGGTGTTCCACCTGTATTCTTGAGATCCTGTTCTGATCCCTTACTCACTCCATTGGAACTCATCTTCAACTAATCTTTTCAGGCCGGCAGATTTCCTACGTTATGGAAGAACTCCTTTATAATTCCTGTTTATAAAAAGGGCATAAAAACTCCATAACAAATTATAGGCCAATCGCGAAGCCTTCCTGCATACCTAAGTTGTTTGAATCTGTTATATACTCACAGTTTGTTGGGCAGTGTAAGGGGTTAATCTCATCTAATCAACATGGCTTTCTGCCTGGTAGATCGACAACAACCAACCTTCTTGAATTTACATCACACATTATCTCTGCCTTCCAACAAGGACTCCAGACTTTCTGTGTCTACACCGATTTTAGCAAGGCATTTGATAAGCTCCCTCACCCCGTGATTATGCTTAAGCTTGAAAGGTTGGGTTTTCCGCCTTTATTGCTCGACTGGATCTGCTCTTACTTAAAATATAGGACTTACCGTGTCTCTTTCCATAATACTTTATCTAGAGTCGTTAGGGCTTCATCTGGTGTACCTCAAGCTAGCCATCTGGGACCGCTGCTGTTTATTCTTGCCATTGACGATATTTTCCCTCTGATCAAGTACTTCAAAGTTTTAGTCTGCGCAGACGATATGAAGATTTTCTCATGCGATAGAAACAGTTATGATTCTTCCTGCATTCAGGATGATTTGAATACCTTCAGGGGTTGGTGTGCCACAAATGGACTGCAACTTAACCTTGATAAATGTGAAGTTATGTTATTTTCTAGGAACATCAATCAGCTCGTCTTTGATTATACCTTTGTGGAAACTAATATCCATCGTGTGGAGTCCGTTACTGACCTCGGTGTAATGCTAGACAAAAAACTCGATTTCACTCTGCACATAAACCATATAGTATCTCGGAGTAATTCAGTCCTTGGTTTTGTTAAGCGGTGGTCAAGGGAGTTTTCTGATCGACAGACCCTTATTCACTTATTTTTTTCTTTAGTTAGACCAATTCTTGAGTACGCATCTCAGGTTTGGTCTCCTTGCTATGCTGTTCATTCTAGACGCATTGAATCAGTGCAGCGGAACTTTGTTAGGTTCGCACTAAGGGACCTCCCGTGGAATGATCCATTAAGGCTTCTTCCTTATGAGGATCGCCTCCGATTGCTTAATATGCACTCGTTAGAGGAACGTCGTAGAATTGCTGACCTAGTATTTATTCATCAGCTTTCGAACTTGAATATAGATTCTCTCATACTCGCAAGTTTGGTTACCTATAGGCAAACCCCGTATAGCTTAAGGAGATTGCCTTTACTACAAGTTATCCATTCTCGCTCTAACTATGGTATGCATGAGCTTATTAACCGCATGTGTAGAGCCGTGAATATGTGTCCTATTTTTGACCTGGCTCTTACTAAGGATTTGCTCAAACGATCTCTGTTGTCTTTGCACCCCTGATTGTAGTGTTTGGGATTGTTTTGGATTTTTTTTTGTTTTTTACTAATATTATATTGCATGGGTTGTGGGAGCCTCATTCTTCTCAATATATGTTATATTCTGGTGAATAGGTCAATTGATTCCGGCCCCTGCCTGTGAAGTGCGCCTTCTGAATTAGAATGGTTAATTCTATTATGTTAAAGAGGACTTAGATACGGTCCTGCGTTGGTGTGGGTACAATGGCTTATAGCTCACTTTTGAGAAATGTGAGGCTATGTCCTTTTCTAGGAGACGCAATCCAAAAGTTTTTAATTACACCTTATTTGTCATCAGCATATTGCCGAACAGGTTTGAAGGGTTTATTTTGGGCTTCGAAGTCTCTGGCGCCATGCTGACTACATACCGCGACAACATCGTTTAAGGTTAGTTAAAGCTTTGCTTATTCCTATATTATTTTATGTAGATGTTTTTTTTAATGTTGATTCCCATACTCGCAGAAGGCTGAACGTGGCGTTTAATTCTTATTCTAGATACATCTTTGGTTTCAGTAGGTATGATCATATATCGGAAATTTGCAGGCAAATATTTTAATGATCATTCGATGATTAGCTCAGATAAAGACTGCGTTACGATGTTTAAAATTATAATTGACCTGACTCCTAGAAAGACAGCATTATGTTTCGGAGCCCTAAAAAACAAATGCTTACTTTCATTCTTTTGAGTACTGAAATTTGCCCCTAAAGGATCTCAACATAGCAAAATTGTTTTTTTAATTTTCTACTTTACCCCCCCCCCCAACTCCCCAAGTGACCACCATGAAAAATTCATTTATTAACGTCACCCGTCCGTGTTTGGGTCACATAAATTCATATGTGTACCAAATTTCAACTTAATCTAGACACACGAGTGATCCTATAAGGGTCCGTTTTTCCAAAAGATAAAGATTTATTGCTGGTAAACAAACAATTTGATTTTAATAATAATAGCCCTTTACTTGATGCTAAGCTCCTGAGTGCGTGAATAGATGGTAGTCCGGTCAAAGTAGTTGAAAAAATAGTGGTTGGCTTACAATAATTAGCATAGAGCTGAAAGCTGGTAAAGACTTTGGGGACATTATTACAAATAAAATAATAAAAGTCCCCACAGATCCTATATTTGCAAAAAAAAGTTACTCAAGGTCAAAGGTAAAAAAAATGGTTTTTACAATTTTTCCGGTAAACAGTAAATTTTATCATACAAATAGACTAGACAAAAGTTGTATAGTAGATCATGAAATTATCCACAAAATTTGTTCCTATACTTTTTTTTCTAAAAATCACCATTCCTGAGATATTGCGATTCTAAATCACCGAAAACAATAATATGTACGCTGAACCATCACACACACGGATGTTTAATTTTTAATATGAGTAAAAATATTGGTTTGTGTAACTTATACATACAATTTATATCATTGGGAGAATATACACATAAAATAAACTCAGTCCAGTCAGGATTAGAAGATCTCGCTAATATTAGATGAATACAACAAATCAGCATCTAGATGCAAGTGATTCACGAGAAAAGAAAGATGCTAAAGATATTGAAAAACTTCTTCACATGATCCTTTCCCTAAAGTTAAAGAAATCATATCAATTGCCAGTGGAGTCGTGGGTAATAATAAAATTAACTGTCATAAAGCTCGTGAAGTTGGGATTGTTTCTATGTCTAAACTGACAGCAGAAACGTTTTATAATATCAAATTAAAACGCGCTGATAAAGTACTTCCTCATTCAACCATGAATAGAACCATAAAAGTTCATGATGAGAAAGTACCTGTGGATCCTGTATTATTATTTCAACGTATGAGCATTATTAAGCCATTTGAGGATGAAATTGAAAAATTCTTTGAATTTGAATTAGCCCCATATCCATTATCACTCTTCGATGCAATTGGAATGCGTAAAACACAGAAATCAGCTATTTACGATTGCTTTGAATCAGGGAACATTGAAATTAACAACACAAATGCTAGTTACATCATCGATGGAGGATATTTATTATATCGCGTTGTGTGGGATCGGGAAGAAACGGTCAACGTTATTTTTGATAAATACGTTCAGTTTGTATATACACAGTTTGGTTTATATTGAGATTTTGGATTTTGATTTTGTTTGATTTTGGATTTTGGTTGATATTGGGATTTTGGGTGGTGCAATCAGAGAGTACACCAAACTCTTTGACGATTGAAGCCGCAGACCCGCCTTAGCGCCTGGTCATAGAATGCCTATAGTATTTGATGGTTATACTGATTATAAAAAAAACATTAAAGTTGCAGAACAGCGTCATCGAACCACAAAAACATTTTCATCTTCTGATGTCCGTTTTGATCAATTTATGACAGTTTCAATATACCAAGAACAATTCCTTGCAAATACTCACAACAAGTCTCGCTTCATTTTAATGTTATACGAAAAATTTACAGGTCCAATTGATAAGATTATTGGTAAAGGTAAAGCAAACAACCCCAAGGGGTGGGATGGAGCGGGAGGGGTAGAAGTGGTTTTGGGGGGACGCTAAAGTGGCCAATTATAGTATAGGCGGGCGTAGGGGAAGCAGCCCCCCAGTTAATAGCACCTAAAATCCTGATTAAAATACATCTTCCTCCCAGAAAGTCTAAAGAAACATTGATTGCGCTGCTGGAAGGTGGCAACGGAATGGAATTGCGCGACAACGGAATAGAATTTTGTGTGAAATGAATGTTAATGATGTCACCATTGAGGCATTTTCGAGGTCTCGCCACTTCCCCCCATCACTCGTCCCCCACCACCACCCCATGGTTGGTCGTGGGGGTTACCCCAACACTTCCACCCCCCCCCCCCCCCCCCCCCCCCGTGGGGTTGTTTGCTTAGCCTCACCACTTCCCCCACCCCAACCACTGTTTGCTTAACCTTCACCAGATTATTTACTTTTTGAAACCCGGGAAAGCTCAACAGCCATACTACATCAGCATTTTTCGCAAGAAGTAAAACAACACTGTTTAAATTATTTGGAAAAGATGATTTAATTAATTGCGCAAAGTGTTTCAAAAGATCGACTCTTCTCCACAAGACATCAGCATTAACGGGATTCGCTTTCTTCTTGCACAATATGGAGCTCCAAAAAAAGTTTTGTAAAAAATACACGGAACAATCCAACATCTTCTTCTGCTAATCATCTGCTTCTGCTAGTCAACATTATCTACTAACAAGTTCAAGTATGGCTAGGCAATCAACTGGGCCCTGTAGATGGGTTGGAAATTAGTAGGAGCCAATTCAAACTTTACTCCCACCTGCTCCGGAAAGACTTCTCAACACCATCTTTTGCAATTGCAAAAAGGGTTGTAGTGCAAAATGTAGCTGTAAAAAAGTCGGGTTATTTTGTTCACCAGTATGTACTAATTGCCAAGGCATGTTTTACTCCAATTTTGAATCAACTTCAACAGATGAAGATTTTTATGATGGCAATGTGGAGGCAACTGATGTATCTTTTTCACATATCCAGCTAGAAGAACGAGAAGAAGAAGAAAGTGAAGAAGATATAACTATTGAAGTTTCATTTGAAGATTATCAGTCAGAATAACATCTTTTAATTAATACAATATTTTTTAATAAAACACATTTTTGTAGATAATTTCATGATATACAACTTAAGTCTGATCTATTTTTCTGATTGGAAAAACCATTTTTTTTACTTCTGACTTTTAGTATCTTATTTGTAATAATGTTCCCAAAGTCTGTACCAACTTACAGTTCTATGCGAATTATTTTAAATTGAAATGCATACTTTGACCGGACTATGGGTGATGTTATTAAACAAAACACAGCTAATAGAATCTACCACTAGAGCAAAAATTTAGTAGCAGTTTAGCCACTCACTTGATAATGCCTGCAGTGCGAAACGCGTCGTGTAAATTTATTTAATAAATTGTGGAATTAAGCAAGGTTGTTTATATTATACAGGATGTTTCAAATCTGACGTGCCAATATGAGTGGGGTGATAGACCTCACCTAGGCAAAGAAAAAATTATATGGCAGGGGGGGGGGGGACTCTCAACCGTTTGGGAGTTACAGGGTGATTCATAAAATTAAGTTTTTCATAGTATGCCCATTACTCTTTTCTTTTATCTCTTCATCTACCCAACACAGCCACATGAAACAAACGCTAAAAAACAACTATCCTAATTACCTTTCCAAAAATGTCAACAATGTTGATCTCACTACTACCACTGCAGGTACAGTCACGGCCAAAATTGATAAAAATGTTTTGAAATTACCAAAATTTCAGCATTTTCTCAAATTTTCTCCGAAATTTATGTAATTAGTATTCCTTTTTTTATTTTTATTGGATTGCGCGTCTTATTATCTCTTCAAAAAGGTACAACATGTCCACGTAGAGAAAGTATCTAGCAATTTATATGTACGTAGAAATCCTATCGGAGAATATTATTAGAATCAACAAATTAAAAAAATTTTACTAATATTAACTCAAAAATTCTTTTTATTGAATGTAAAAATAATTACAATTAATCTTGATAAGTAACAATAGCCGTTCAAAATATCCACCGCAACTTTCGATGCATTTCAACAACCTCCTTCTACCATAAGTCCCTGTCTAAGGCATATTGCAGCCAGCCTCTCCCATATTTTCGTCGCTGCATTCCCAATCCGGCCATCTAAATCCCCCTATTGTTAACTAGGTTTGAATAAACTTCATCCTTCATTGTTCCCCATAAGAACAAGTCCAATGGGGTAAGGTCTAGAGATCTAGCTGGCCAAGGAATCGGTGCACCTCGTCCAATCCAGCAGTTGCGAAATTTTTTAATCAGTATTACCTTCACAATGTTAGCCGTATGCGCTGGTTCTCCATCGTGTTGGTGAAATATTCCCCTAAGATTATCCAAAGAGTTCTCCTCTATTAGATTTGGCAGTGTATTGTCCAAAAAGTCCGCATAAAATTCACTATTAAGCACTAGCGGCAAAATGAATGGTCCTACCAAATAGTTGCCGATGATACCAGCCCAAACATTGACACTAAATCTCTGCTGGAATAAGGTAACCCGTGCCCTCTTTGGGTTAGTGTTCGACCAGCTATGGAGGTTATGGAAGTTCTTGATATCATTCCTGGTGAATTGACATTCATCTGTCCACAGAATTCGGTCCAGAAACGCGCTATCATCAATATCGCGTTCCAGAAGCCAAGTGCTAAATTTCAGTTTTCTCTCGGAGTCTCCTTCCAGTAGTCAGTCCTAGGGCAGGGTGATGATGGTATGGACGTGATCCCCCTCGATGAATAACCCTCCAAGCCTTAGATGACAACAATCCTAATCGCATTGCGACTCGTTTCGTGGTCGTCTCAGGGTCCTTCCTCACGATGGTGATTATTTGCTGCTCGACGTCGGCAGAAGTTCCCGAAGTTTCGGGTCGTGTCTCCATGTCGTGTGGAGTCACACTTCCTGTTTCTCTTAACCTTCTGAAAGTCCGTGCAAATACCCCACTGTGGGGTGCTTGCCGGTTGGGGAATCTCCTTTGATATTCCAGCACAGCCGCTCTCTCTTTTCCGTCTACTTCACCATAAGTGTAAATAATATCCCCGTATTCCTCAAATGTAAATTTTACCATCTTTTACTGATTTTTGCTTAAAAACACCCGCACTTATAGATTTGTTTTTCAACTATGATAGGTATTCTTGTTTACTGACCCTTTTTTAAAGCAAAATTTCCATCAGGTGCGAGTAACAAAACGCCAGGATACAAGGATGTGAATTCTGCCTAACCCATGCTAATACCTTAAGCCAAAAGAAACCTTTTCGACCCTTTATCATAAAAATTTTGTTAACTTAGAGAATTTGCTACCTAAAGTGCAATAAAATAATTAGGTAGTCAGAGATTTCTAAAAATTCAGTTTTTCTAATTCCTTGTCTACCTTGGCATATTGCACCTTTTTGGAAAGGTAATAGGACGGGCAATCCAATAAAAATTAAAAAAGGTATACTAATTACATAAATTTCGGAGAAAATTTGAGAAAATGCTGAAATTTTGGTAATTTCAAAACATTTTTTTCAATTTTGGCCGTGACTCTACATGCAGTGGTAGTAGTGAGATGAGCATTGTTGACAGTTTTTGAAAGGTAATTAGGAGAGTTGTTTTTTAGCGTTTGTTTCATGTGGCTGTGTTGGGTAGATGAAGAGATAAGAATAAAAGAGTAATGTGCATTCCATGAATAACTGAAATTTATGAATCACCCTGTAACTCCCAAACGGTTGATAGTTCCCCTCCCCCCCCCCCCCCTGCCATAAAATTTTATGTTTGCCTAGGTGAGATCACCCCACTAATTTTGGCACGTCAGATCTGAAACACCCTATATAATATATTTCCGAAAAGTAAAAAATTCCACCAAGTGCCAAATGTAATTCTATAAAAAAGATGTCATTCCAAAAATATTCGCTTGTTTCATTTCAATCTAAGTTGTATTTCGCTTGAAAGGCACGCTTTACAAGATTTTTTCAAGGTTATATATTTCAGAAAGGTGCATATAAATTCAATTATTGTAAAAAAGTATGAAAGTGCTCGACTGAGAACACCTTTAGGAAAAAAGTCTTACTTCATTCGTTACATAACCGCGTGCCACCGTGCTATGCGTAATTACACATCACACTGTATACATACCCTCATTTCCTTAAAACGGCTACTATTGCCGAACATCACACGGCACAAAAGGTACGTGATGTATCTACCCAGAGCAGGAAATTTCAATCGAAAAACCAAATCAGTGCAAAATTCCGGGTTTATCGATTGCGCAACAGTAAACTTACCAGAAACTAGTTAACAGTCAGTTATCTCTGGTTCGCGTGGCGCGCATTTCCAATCGCATCCTGGTCTCACCATATTAGGCTTCCACGTCAAGTAAACCGCACCAGTTTTAAGCGATTGCGTGCAAAAGCGACGTCTATGCACTTTCTGCCACCAATCAAAGAAAAAACATATAAAAACGCAATTAAACACTATAAATGCCAAGCAGTCGACCTTAGAAGGATTTGTAGAACAAATCTTGAACGAACTTAGCCTAACTGTTTTTGTGAGAAAACGCCTGCAGTTACAAGTCACCTCACCTGGGCTGGTTAACTTGTTACCTGGTAGTCGGTTCAAGGTTTGTTTTCAGTTTCATTTACTGCTCCTGTGCTGTGATAGCTGGTTTTTTCTCATCCAACCGACAGGCATCGGCCTTCAGGTACCCTCGCGATTATAATGAACACCTACAGAGCGATCATCTAGCAGTTTGATAGTCATCGATCTCTGTAGGAGTTTGCGGTCAATTTTTTTTTACCTGAGACTGTGTGTCAGATTTCAATGCAAAGCGCGTTACCGCGCAGGTAATTCTAAGTGAGGCAGAAATATCAGTGGTACCGCTTTAATTTCAGTTGAGAAATTAACGTAGGCATATAAACCAGCAAATTATAGGTTGTCTGATAAAGTGAACGTTCCCAAAGTCTTCTCTAACCGATCGCACGCAGGTCCGATTCAAAGAAAACTCTTCTTGGACCCATTGATTCCCCAATTAATCATACTTCTGGCACATAAGCTTACAAAAACGCGAATATACTTATGCAAGCAATCGAATATGCTCGCATTTTTTCACGGTCCACACCAACAATCGAAACCATTTTTAATTGAATTCGCCAACTGTCGGAGAAAAAGTTTAAATTTCACAGCTAATTAGGGAAGCTATCACTGGTCAAGCATAGAATCAACTGGAATTATCCGTTAAAATTGACACGAATACACCGAAACAGCTATTAATGCGCTCAAAGCGATAATCTTCTATGTTGGTCTGACACTTCGAGGCTGGAGCAAGTTACATAAAATAACTATGATAAGTTGAGACGCTTGCATAATTTATGATTCCGACGAGCATAAAGGAAAAACGTTGCATGAATTAAATGGGAAAGACGTCGAAAACAAGGGTGGAGTCGAGTGCATTTGAATTCTAAAAGACGTGATTCATGTCTGGTTGCGCTACTTTTTATCTTTTAGATCTTTAGCCTTGGGCTAGAGGAGTTTGCGAACAATGACAAAGAGGCACCACACTAATTAGGTGTTTTTGGAATATTCTAAGGAAAATTTAAATATATTAAAATGAGAACTCAAAAAAACATTTCAAAAGCATTAGCACAACAAAAACTTTCAAATAAAAAACATTAATTAGTATTAGTTGGTAAACACCTACCGTAGTCTGTAGGGTAGGCATTTTCGACTTGGGCGTTAGAAGGGTGTTTGAGAGGTTAGTACAGAAATAATAAGAAAAAATCGAATTCAAAGTTGTGGAGTTGAATCACAGTGCTCTGGCTTTTTGGAAGGCCACTCTTAACCATCGAGGAATTTTTAAATATATTCTTCTATTTTGTATATGTTTAATAACCATATAAATTTAGTTACGAAAATTGCTACGTCATCGGTGACAAAAGATGATAACGTTTTGGCTTTCCATCAGGAGGGTCTCAGGATTGAACCCCGCACCGTTGCCGACACATGGTTTCTCTTTATGATAATGCCACAGCTCAGGGTAAGCTCTATGGTGTTAAGCACAGCCTTGGAAGGAAAGGAATTAAGGGTAAGGGAAATGGGTTTAGAGGTTGGGTGAAGGAAATTACGATGTATGCCTCGATTGAATTGAAAGCTTAGGACTCATAAGACGAGGAAAACTCAGAGGTAAATAAATTGTACCACATTCGCATTGTTCTGCTTAAGAAGGATTCCCGAAATTTAACCTGGAGAGTGTCTCTATAAGTGGGAGCAACTTAATGGTTAACAAATTTGTCAGTACAATTGTGCTGAAAATAGTGGTTGAAGATTTAGAGACAACCAACATTCTGCCAATGCTACAGAGAGTCAATGCTTTTAGAACCAACATTCTTTTGATGCTCCAGAGAGTCAATGCTTTCAGATATTCTCAATATACCCTTTCTATGCATTTGATTGGTTATTTGGTTTGGGGGGGTATGTATGTATGTTGCCTTGCTTTTAGTGTTCCGTTGTACGCCTAGAGCCAACTGATGTCTATAATGAATTGAATAATTTGTTTATATCCTGGGTAGGAATTCTCAGCCAAATTGTTACCTCCACACAACCAAACCGTTTCAATAAATAAAGCGCATTCCCAAAAAATGTTGTGGCAACAGAAATAAATTTCCTAGCAACGAATAAATGTATCAAGTTTGTGCGCATGATCTGTAATTCTCCCATGCCGTTCCCCGGAACTTGCATCTAAATCTTCAGTCGTCTATTTGGAAGCTGGCGTGTGATTTTGACACTTCATAGCGCTTGGACTGCCATGAGTAAAAATTTTGTAAAACGGTTGGCATTCTCCTTCAACGGATTGAACACACACTTGTTAAATTCAACCTCTACACATTTCTACATTTTTGCGTACTTACAAGGCAACCAGGTTGTCTGAAAACAACCAATTTCGTGAGAATTCCTACCCAGATCTCTTTACTCTCTACTAGTATGTTGCTAAGATTCTAAATCTTCTTTAAATTAGGACTGGGCATACACCCAGAAAGTGCAAAACGGAATCTTTTAGGATTCATATGCATTATGAGTTCTAGCTATGTCGGATTCCTCCCAATTTTTTTTCTACTCCTCGTTACATATTCCAGGATTTCCTTTTGAGATTTGAATGGAAATGCTCAGGTTGAGCATTATTGAGGTATCTTCATTTGCGCCTTTCTGCCGCAGCTCATTTAATTTTTCATTTCCTGGTATTCAGCAATGCCCCGGCATCTATATTAAGGTAACATCGTTTCGTCGGCCTGTTAACATCCCTCTACCATTTTCAGGTTTTACCGCGGCTTCCGATGGTCGCCTGGCTATCTGTACATATTGATATTCTAGAGGATCTTAATCCCCATTCCATTAGCACCTTAACTTCTAACTCTATCACTGTGATTTCACATTAAAAAATCGAAGAGAAATTGTTTATCCCGCCCCATATCTCCAGGTTTTCTTCTTCTCACGATACCCTGAAACCACAGCTATGCGCGCATTTTGAGCCGTCTCTATAAAGCGCTATGATATTTTCCTGGATTACTTTGCTTTCGACCCACTCACTTTTTGTTGGGAAATAAGTTTTGAAGTTTGCCTCCATATTGGGGTGCCCGGTTTTGAAATCCCTGCAATCTTCTTTCTCAATGAACAGTCTTTTGATTGTATACCCATTGCAGATTTGGGTTTGTATTTCCCTTTTCTCCACAGTTTATTCATGCGTAAACGTGCGACCGAGTTAAGTGCCACCTGCATAATATCAAATTCTAGTAAAGTAAGGTTTAGAATGACATCCAGGGCCGTTATCGGCGTTGACCTAATAGCTCCTGTTATGCCGAAACAGCACATTCGTCGGGCTAATCCATAATCTTTTGGTTTCTGCACAACTCAATTACTTTCCACCAGACTATCGTCATAGGTATGATTTCCTATCGCATTCCTACACGTCCAGAAAGCCATTACTGCTTTGTTTTTCGTTTCGTGTAGATGTAAGTATAGCCCAATTTAGTTTCCGGGCCATCAGCATCACCCAGATATTTGGCATCAACCCTTCTAGTTAATCTGCTGTTGCCAATGCACGAGGAATTGTCTTTACCTTAATTTTTATTTTCCAATAAAGTAGCAGAGTTCCATCTTATCTGGGTTTATCTTCAGCCCGCAATCTTGCGCCCAAGTGATTGCCGTGTCGATTGCTTCTTGAAGTAAGTATCCCAGGTTGTCTTCAAATTTATCTCTGACTATTATCGATAGGTCGTCCGCATAACCGATAACGTAGAAACCCTTATTTAACAAGCCTTCATTATTAGCCATAAGAATGATAAAATAATCTCTCCTTGTGGAGTTCCTCTAATTACCAACGCTGTCAACTGTTAATTTCCGAAACTTGTCTTCCAGCATGGACTTAATCCAGCTAATTATGCTGATCTGCCCGCATCTCCGTTAATCTGTTGAGAGTTTTATCAATTCTGATATTGTTGAAAGATTGGGCGAGTCTGTTACCTCCTTGCTTTAGGAAAATGGGATAAATGCTATGTCTACTTAGTGATTTGTATGGCCTTAAAGATTTTGCTGCCCATCTTACTTCGATCGTAGTACATACTTTCTTCGTTTTCTTCTCTTCCATTCCTAATTGGTATCCCCGAGGGTAGCATCTTCACCCATTGATTCCCCATCTACTGGGTGCTTCTCGGGAAGCTGTTCAAATTCATCTTCTCAACAAGTTCCCTCATGTTGGATGAGTTCTCGATAAGTTCTGTATGGCTTTTTGACTTAGATAATATTTTCCTAAGTCAAGCTGCTTACTTGTTTTCCGCCTACCACTGCCTTCTTGGTCACAGGTGTAACCTTTGCCTCACCGGCAGTCTCCGGCTTCTTTAAAATTCCTTTCTTGAACATTGTTTAACGCAAATAGTATGTCCGGCCGATGAATAAATATGGAAAATATATTTCAGTCTAAGGCTGATCTGGGACTTGTAGATCAGCGGCATTTTTAGCGACTGAAAATACAGGGTGCGTAACGTGTGGTTCGAACCTCTGACCTCCGGGATGTGAGGTCGCCACGTTATCACATACTCGACCTACGACAATTTAATTTATTTAGTAATACTGTCCGCTGTCATTTAGACTTTTATTTTAACCCGTTCAGATTTATACCCTTGTTTTTTTTTATCTCGTAGGAGAATTATCTGTTTTCAATCACAAACAGTTTCTTCCTGAAGACAAGGTAACCAACCCCCATAGCAGTCATCAATACTGCTAGGAAGAGCAGTAATTTGACAGATACCGACCGTAGACGCCGTAAAACAGAGCAACATCTCGCTACCGCAGTTAGATATAGTAGTTAGAGATGGACCGTAGTCACCGTGCGGCAGAATAGCATCTCGATACCATGAGACAGTGGCACGTCGATAGGACCATAGTGGGTCTCTGTGAAGACAAGGTAATCGGCGTCCATATCTGTTTATCAATACCTTGAGGCAGTACCGATCGTAGTCACAAAGAGGCAGAGCAGCACCTCTATATCGATCGTAGTCACGGTGAGATAAAGCAGACCCGAGACATCACCAGACAGAACAGTACTCCGATGAAGATTAACTAGTTATTCAGCGTTTAAACCGCAACACTGCAGAGGTGTACAAGCATCCTAGCAAAGACAGCAAGAGGAAAGTTCCGTTTAAAATATTTGCAAACACCTTTACAAGATGTAGGATAGGTTAGGTTAGAGTACGTTAGAGTGGCTGCTTAAAAAGGTACACTTAGGCAAAAGAGGTGCATTTTGATACCATAGTTGAGGATGCATTTTAGACTCCATATAAATTCCTAGAAAAGAAGAGAGTCTACCTATTATTCCGTTTCAAGTGGAATCTAGTTCTCGAGGATTCAATATAAATATTGGCTGGGGCGGAAAGGGTTTAGCCTTAACACGTTTTCGGGAACCATTTGGAGCTCCTGATAAATTGAACTAGGTCCCTGACTTCAGTGGAGCCTCGGTTAGCTCTTCAAAAACCCGTTTCAACCGTTGGCTATGGCCGGGCAGTTGCAGAGGAGGTGGAGTATGGTTTCCTCTTCCTCTTCGTCATCACAACTCCTACAGAAGTCGTTTGAAGGTGCGATGAGGCTATCGGCGTGTCTACCTATGAGACAGTGGCCCGTAATAACGGCCACGGTAAAGCTAATTAATTTGCGTTTGAGTAAGATGAGCTCTGTTGACCGTTTAGGGTCAAGCTTTAACCATATCTGTCGGGTAATCAGGCAGGTGTGTTCCTCCTGCCAAATAACATTTGCAATCCTGAGATATGTCTGTGAAATCTCCAGTTTACAAGTGGCTAGCGACGAGTTAGCTATCTGTAAATATACAAATGCTATCTGTAGACAGCTTTAAACGTTTCAGACTAGCGGCTTCCTCTATAGACATGATTTCCGTTTCAGGCGGACGCTGCGATAGTCAGGAAAGCGAAGTGAGATATCGAGGTCCAGATGTTCTACCTACTCTGCTTTCCAGTTTGGAGTCGTCAGTGTAAAGATGCGCTGGCCGCCCCCCCCCCCCCCCCCCCGGTTGACGTGGACCTACCTTCCACTCTGATCTGATGGAAAGGAAGAATCCAGTTTCGGAATTTCGTTGCAACGAAAGGCTTGAGCATGGTACACTCGATTTTGTTCTTCCGTCCAGAATTTTGATGTGATCGAAGTCGGTTGGTTACCAGGTCTGAACTGAGTTAAGCCTAAAGGTAGCTGGGGAGGGGGTTTGCTTACCGAACAGACCCACCAGTAGAAGGTAGAGAATAGTTTTCAGGACTTTAGAAGCTGTCTTTCTAAGGGCACCCGTTATCAGTAGTGTTGCCATCCTCTAAACCTTATCCAGTGCTTTGTGATGGGTTTCTAAATCCAGTGCCGGCCACCAAACGATCACCCCTTAACTGAGTGTATATAGGATAACTTTAAGGCTTGAAAAATACTGTTTTTAATCTTAAGCCGCAGTAGTTTTGAGTTATACCCAAAATTACCCCGCTTTAGCAAATCTCTAAAACATATTTCAGCAAAAAGAAAAACCTGACCGTTGAGTATCTTTTTTGAAATATTCTCCAACTTAAAAGCTATTAAATCGGGTCATTTTGACTGTTCACAAAAAGTCCTGACTGCATGCAGCAGAATGGAAACTGACGAAGAATCAAAATTTAGTTCTACCTACGCATTAGTGATGGCTGACTTATTCTCAATGTCCTTAGAATTGTTGATGCAACTTTTACACTTATCCTATAACTGGCGTCAGAATATTATAGTTTGATTAGGTTTCCATATATGTTTCAGGAAGTTTAAATGTCTGGAGCGATAGACGTTTTATGTTAATTAAGTTTTGTACGAAACTTTAGACGAGTGCAAATTTTCCTTAATCGAAGTGTCAAAGTTGTAGAACTTATTAGAGGCTGGCAACATATGTCTGAAATTCTAAGGACAGAAAACTTGCAAGTAAATCAAATTACGGCAACCGGCTGCGACGCTCTTTCCTGTAACTTCTTACGGTAGCCACATACACTCCATATTTACTTCATAGGTAGGTTAAATGAAATCGATCGGCCAGGTCCCGGCGTTTCCTCCAAACGAAACTTTTCTACTCCACTTGCACAAACGGAACGGCTTCATAAATACTTACCGGATGCCTGTAGAACGTTTGACCACATTTACCGACCTTTTCCATTTGAAGGGCCAGTACCTGTTGATTGAAAAGTTCCCCAGTTCAATTTACTGTCCATACTCCCCCACCCTTTGGCTTCTAGCTTTTGATTGAGCTTTACGTAACCACGGGACAGAATCGTGGCAGACCAATCCGTCAAATAGAACCCAAATTGGCGATATAATTTAAAATCGATAAGACTTTTGGAAGGCGAAGGTGGGATTTCCGAGAGCGGCACCTTCTGGCCAGGATGATCTACTTTGAAAAAACGACCAAAGGACGAAGTGGTACAGCTGAGATTACGGTTGCGAGAGTAGGTGTACAGATTTATTAATTGGGCTTTGTTCACCCTCTTCGTTGCTGTAAAATTGCTGATTACCCTGTGATGAACTTTCTCCAGCCATCTCGTTTAAAATACACTTGGGTGAGGGAGAATGATTTATGTATTTTCCTAAAATTTTAAAAGGAGACCAAGTCATTTCAGGAAAATTTTCGTTTTATTTATGTTTGCTGTGATAATAATTCATCTGCGGGATTAGAGGACCACTCAGACTATTTTCCTTCATTCACTTAATAAGTCGTTTCTGGCAAAAGGGAAAATTCCTTGAAAAACGTTCTTCTGACGAAAAGGAGCTGGGACTAAATCCTTCAGGCCGGAAAGTGAAATTTTCAAAAGCGGAAAGAAAGTTTATTTAGCAGTAATTCGGCGCAGCTTTGACAAGGTGGCAGTCTGTGATGAGATTTCTGACCATTCCGGGTAGAAGAACGGAAAATGGCCCGGCTGGTCCCAGCAAAGTCTCTTCAGTTGTTGGACATAAGACTTTCAGATTTTTCAATAAAAAATGTTTCTGTGTTTATTTTTTCAAGCTCTAAGTTTATAAGTTTTTTTCATTTTCCGGTCCAAAATGAAAGGAATTGCCTTGTAAAGATTTTCGTATTCAGCCGAGACCGGAGAATTAAAAGTAAATTTAGAAATAAATGGAAAGGTAAGAGACGTTAGTTTGTTGATTCTTTTAAATGTCGTATATTTCTTTATTTACTTTTACGCAAAGTATGAGAAATGTAATATTTTTTGTTTGAAATTAAAATTTTTTTATAAGAAATAGCGCCTAAGATTATGCAAAGCACATATTTTAATCACAAATTATTCACAATAAGTAATTTATTTTAAATTATCAAATGATCGAATTTAAGGATCTTCTAATAGAAAGTAGGACCTCGCATGACGCGGTTTCCTATTAAGAGAACTAAAAATTTATTTGCCGTTCCTGTATAACGCGATAGATCTAATGCTGTGCTGGTAAAACATTCCCAATTATCAAATACTGTAAAAAGAGAAACAGTTGTTAAATAATAATGAATAAAAAAATAAGTATGAATAAAATCAAGCACGTACAGGCAAATGCTCATATTCAAAATTTTTGAAATTAAACGTCACTTGTTTTATGTTCGCCTTTCTAGGACATTATCTAGCAACTAAAACATCTAACTTCTAATCAGTGTTGGCCGATTTTGTGTAAAAAATAAATAAATTTTAAATAATCGAAAAAATATATAAAAAATGTAAAAAAGGTAAAATAAGCAAAATATGGACAAAATATGTACAAAATTTACACTTGACCCGAGTGAATTTGCGAAAAATCCAAAATAAACTTGGTTTGGACCAGGAACAGCTGTGACACTACTAACACAAATGAAGTAGATGAGTAAAAGTAACTGGCATTGTGCTTGCGTGCTGCGAGTTTCTATATTTAATTAATTATTTTTACTGTCCTGTTACATATAATAAGAATGAGAAAAACGAAAAATCTTTACTCTTTTCATTCCTTTTATTTTAAAGAGGAAAATTTCACTTTCGTATTCTTCACGTAGCCCTTCTTCTTCTTCAAAATACTCATTTTCATTATTGTAACGCTGCAGTAAACCAATAATTGTTGAAATTGCTGCTATTTTATTAATCGCCATAATTTTCAATTGTAATTTGACAGCAGGTGACACTAATAAACTCGAACACAGGGTTTAGCACTTGGAAGCAGATGACACTTTGGTGCAGGGTCCCAGTAACTCCAGTTGTCCCCGGTGTTATGTCTCGGTGGCAAAATCGAAAACACTCAATATCACATTCAAACTGTACCTACAATGCCATCTTGATAACTACAGGCCGTAAGGTAGAGCCAGTTTTTGGCCGCGACGTCACACAAAATGGAAAAAGTTAAAAAAGTCATGATTCTGTCATCCGAAGTTTTGTTTAATTTTAAGAATTGTGATTAAGTTTTAAAATCGTTCTAACCAAAAACTAATATTGAATCGTATAAAGAGTAATTTGCGGTAAAAGTTTTGTGACATTCAAGTGGTGAAGTGTATATATTTTTTAGTTAAAGTGAAAATTTCAGCTAATTCGCCTCGGACTTTAAAGTAATATTGTGTGAATTTCAGACATTATTTAAGTGAAATAATTAGTGTATAATAAAATTAACTTGTGAGATAATGTCGTGATAAAAGTTTCGTTTAGATCTATTTAATTATGTGTGAGTTATCGCCGGTCAAAATATATTGGCAATATCCAAAAGAAATGTCAAATGGACTTTGAACTTTATTATAAGTAATAATATAATAGTTTTGTGATGTTGTGAGAATATGTGGTACTAGTGATTCGAGTTTTGTTGGTAAATGGGACAAATCTATTGACAACTTCTACATTTGAAGAGTTGGCTTAGATTTTTCTCTAATTGCTGGCATTATACAACAAATTGTACGATAAATATGAAGTGATCTGATTTTGTTTCCACATAAATTGACGTCATCTTTTCTACCTTACGGCCTGTAGTTATCAAGATGGCGTTGGTACCTTAGAATATATAACAACAGGAAAGGCCCTTATCTGTGAAACCGTGTACATGAGATCGGCATTTGGCTTTATGGCGAGATGAGGACGGAGAGCTCTTCTCCTTAGCTTGCGAACTGTCAAAGTTATTACCGTGAATTGTCCAATGGTTTAAGAATTTTGTTTTGTAATTCCATATAAAGTTCCGAGTGTTTTTTACTCTTTATTTTAATACAATATATTAGAAAACTTTAAAGCTAATAGCTTTCAACTTTTTGGAGTGTAGACAGTGTACTTTAATGGTGAAATTCTTGAAATGAAGTGCGCGGTTTGGTGTTGTGCAAACAATCGGCGTTGTACACGTGGGATATCGTTTTTCAGGGAAGTTCTTGATTAAAATAATGCTTTGTTAGTTCTTGAGCTTGATATAATTGCATTGACACGCTAAGAACAGCAACGGAACGTAAAGAAAAGTGAAGTTTTCTTGGCGTTCTTAGTTTGTTCACATTTTCTAAGATCGAATTTTTTGCTTCTCCTTAGCTCACCCAGTGGCACGTGATTTAACTTTTATAAAGGGACACTAAAAACTTAAATTCGTGATTGAAATGTTTAAAAGTTCTAATTTAATTTTGTGATATAGATTCGCTAAAAAGAAAGAAAATCATTCGCAATACCTTGAGGCAATTGTAAAATGCGATTACGCTCTAATTTCCAATTTATTTTTGCCCTTCTCTAGACATGTCGCTGTTTCGCTACTGCCATGACGAAAACAAATACAACTCAACGATTCAACTACATCAAGAAAAGTGCCGAGGTTTTTTGGCTTTGTGGCCTCTCCTTATAGTTATATACTCTAAGGTTGGTACCTAGCTGTCAATTCTAGGGATGGCGATCGGAGATCGATTAATCGAAGAATCGATTTTCTTAATGATGTCAAACAAAATATTATCTCAATTAGGCATGGCCGCACCCAATCGATGCATTCAATCAAGCGTTGCAACGCGAAAAACTGTACGATGTCGATGATTTAAGAGAATCAGTTCGAATAAATCTTCCGCTGTTGATTCAACAACAAAAGTATGTATTTGATACTCTTAGAAAGTTGTAAATGAAGGAACTGGAGGTATTTACTTCTTGGACGCTCCCGGTGGTATATGAAAAACTCTTTTTGCAGCAATGTCAATTGATAGTGTGCGATGAATGTACGATGGCACATAACAAGTCTTTGGAGGCATTAGACCGAACCATGGAAGATCTGTGGAACAATCAAAATCGATTTGGTGCTGCGATAATTTTGTTAGCAGGAGATTTTCGTCAAACATTGCCAGTGATTCCACGGTCAACTCCAGCGAGTGTTGCCAAGTCGTCGATGAAGCGTGTCACTAGATAGGGAACGAAAGGACACAAAAAACCCACCAGATTCAAATAATATATTTTTTCAAGATTGCTTCCAATATAATATAAGAAATTTTTAAATACCAGAAATGTGAATACTACTACTCAATAAAAGACTGTATTCACTTCAATCACAAGCGCATTTACCTTTAATTGGTGCTCATTAAGAACTCAAGTGCACTTTGATTTGATCCACAGCTGATCTCATGTACTTAAGCGGCGTGCAAAATCTTTCTTTCAATTTGTAAAAGGAAAAGTAGGAGAAACAGAGAGCTATTAGAATGTGATAAAGTTCTAAGGAGACTACTTAGACTTACTCTAACTTCATAACGCGTGGATCGATTTGGATAATTCTTTTTCTGTTGGGTAGAGTATGCTCCCTGTTTGACACCACGAGAAAACAGGGGGGGGGCGGGTAAGAAGGGGAGGAGGGTGGCACCTAACTCTGTAAGGTGTGGACCGATTTGGATGGTTCTTTTGCTGTTGTATAGAGTGTAATCCCCCATTGCTAATAGGAGAATAATTTGGTCCTATGGTGGTGGTGGGGGAGGGGGAGTGGTAGTAACTTCGTAACGCGTGGGCCGATTTCGATGATTCCTTTTCTGTTCGGTAGAGTATGTTCTTTGATTGATACCATGAAAAAATTTTGTTAGTTAAATGGAGGTCGGGAAGGGGGTTTAAGCTTACTTTTTAAGGCGTGGACGGATTTGGATGGTTGTTTCTTCGTTGTATAGAGTAGAAGACACTACAAAGTGAAAAATAACATAGTTTTTAAAAAGAAAGTTGAACCGACTTCACAAAAAGCGCTAAAAAGCATAAAATAATTTTTTTTTGTACATCTATTACGACATAAAACAACTACAGAACCACAATTGAAGGTAATAATACTACCTGATCGTTCACGGGATCATAAGAAAGGACGACTAAATACTTTTGTTGCAGTTATTTGGTTTGTTTGATTTGCACCGACTTCAAAATGTCGTAATAGATATAAAATTAAAAATAATTTTATGCTTTTTAGCGCTTTTTGTTAAGTCGGTTCAACTTTTTTTTTAAACACTATTTTATTATCGTAATCTCTTTTCAGCTGAAAGCAACCATTGGTCGTGGTATTAGAATCTGAGACCTCCGGGTTGGAAAGCCGACACGTTATCACTAACTCCGTGGACGACATATCTACATCAATAGATGGTTCGTTGGAAAGAAATTTAACTCAAATCGAGCTATCGCTGAAATTAACGCTTAAGTTTTTGAAAAATTGTACTATACTAAAAAAAATCTTCGTTAAAATATTAAAGAGAACTTGTCAAACTACTCTCGCATTTCTAAGATTATTCTTTTGTAACATTTAAGCAGCCATAATTCTGAAACGCAGACCAATAAAAACAAATTTTATTTCACCAATGCTACAAACTTTCATGAATAAATTTTATCTATCGGAATACTTAGCATATAAAATAAAACATTATTTGTGGTCCAATGAAGGAAAATTGTTATTCTCCATAAACTGAAATGAAAGTGGTAATGTTGAGGTATAAAATACGCAAAATCGTTTATGTACCAGATGCCTCATCTAATAACCATCCATTGCAAGAAAAATATCCCATGAATCCCCTCCACGAGAAAAGTCAAGGCCTTTTTCAGTTACATTATTGCGTTACAAATCGGAATAAATATAGCTAAAGCAAACAAAAACTCTTTATTGTTCCCCTCAAATGCTATTACGAAAATTGCATTGTAGTTCTCCGGTGCGTACCCAATAGATAGCAATATAACATTCGTATGTTCAAGAAAAATTTAAATTGTTCACGATATAAAATCGCTTGTTTTCCTTGTGGAATTTGTGATTGCTTGAAATTATGGGAATAATGCAAGATTTCAATATACATAAGCCCAAAGATTATACCATCAGCCAAGACGCCAGCCATATTAGACTGTAAGATTTTGGCAGGACCACGGTGGAGTTAAAAGTACTCAAAACCCCAGAGACAGGGAGGTCGTAAAAAACGAGCAATAAAAATGAAAATATTCGCGCTCACTGTAAATATTTCCCACACGCCAAAAGTATTTCACGAGCACTTAAAAATTTAATAGCGTGGGACCCTTGGGCGCTGAAAAGAAGTATTTTGCCTTGACACTGACCTTAATAAAAAAGAATTTGCTCCACATTAACATTTCATAAATCATTAGCACCAAATGAGCGTTATTAGCGTTACCAGGTCTATTTTCAGAGTTTCTTTCTTGATTTCATGGCATTATTTTGCCCTATTCCCGGCAGGGCTTTAAGCGCTTTAATTACATCCCGCGATAATGTGAATAATTTATTATGTCCGATTTTTTTTTTATATTTTCCTCAATTCAGTATTTTTAGAGGCTGAATACAATTCACAGCCTCGAAAAGTATTTTGTAGAAAGATATTTTATGGTACGATTTAAGTTCAATGTACCGCCCAGTTTTTAATGCTAAATAGAAATGTGAGAGATTATTGTGAAGACAATTTTAAATTGAGGTAGGTAAACAACAACTACGTGTGTTAATCTTCAAAAGAGACTATATCTCCTCCACAATAGGGAACATGCAATCCACGTCGTCGGTGGAGTATGTGATAACCTATTGGTATTCCATCATAAGGCTCTCAGGTTTAAACCCCACCGGAGGCAACTTAATGGTTGTTTTGTCCAGCAAACAGATTGTGTTAAAAGTCCATTGGGGTTCGGCTTCCCTTGGAACCTAAAATTGTTAATACAATTACTATCGTTTTCGCCGAATTGAGTAAAGCTCTTTCCTGCCAAATACCCTACAACGAAAGCTTAAATTAATCAACAAGTGCATAATCAAGAATTTTTATAGTAGGTTTTCGGGTGTAACCTTGCCCCATGAATAAGCAAATGGGCGCTCGAGTTTGAGGTGTCATAACTCGCGTCATGTTTCGTATTGTTCTTCTAAGTTTTTTTAAAATAATAATCAACTTGAACCCAAGCTTAGAATTTAGTAACAGTTGGCACCAGGGTTTTGAATTGATACAAAATATCACTCCACTCCACATATCGATTCGACCTGGAGCTTTATGAAAATATCGAACCGTTCCGTGGATGATTGGTGGGTTCATGGTACATGCCTTTGGAGCGAAATTTCGTATTGATTCGGAACCCTGGTTGGCACAAGGTCTTCGGCGCTATTCTTATTTTCACCAGAGCGTCAGAGGGAGGGTATTTTCCATCCAAAAGTGTACTTAGGGCGTCTGGTCTCTCGTCAAAACCGTGAGGAATTATATTACCAGTTCTTCAATATCGGGACCCATCCATAATGGGAATGTTTGTACTAGCTCTTTAGATAAAACCAACCAGCTTGCTGCGAATTCTTACTCACCACTTTCATCTCCGCAGCAATGCACCAGCAGGTCACCACACTTTCGCATTTGGGAAGTGTTTTAAGTTACTCTCTAAACTCGACGTGTCCAAAGCTACTAGACCTGATGGCTTTAAGACCCCGGTTTCAATATGCTGCGCCTCTCCTTTAGAGAAACCTCTACATAACTTTTTTCAACTGGAGTATTTGCGACTACATATAAAATTGCTCATGTTCAGCCGATACCTAAAAAGAAGAAGCATGCGACCCTTCAACTGGAAACTTACGGAGCGTTAGCATCATTGTCTCCATAACTTAGGTGAGTCCGAAATCGTCGCTTTTGATATTTCAGAGGCTTTTGATATTGTCTGGAATGCTGCCATTTTAGCCAAACTTCAAGCAATTAGTCTGGACTTTCAACTTTTAAACTTTTCAAGTTTTTAGGTCGTTAAACTCGTGTAATAATAGGCGAAGTTACATCTGATTCCTACGAAATAAATGCCAGTGTATCTCAGGGTTCAGTTCTCTCACCCAACTTATTTCTTTTTATCAATGTTCTTTTATCTCTCTCTTACAGTCAGATTCATAGTTTCCCCGACAACAGCACATTTGATTTCTCATAATCTTTTGATTCTGTAATGGAAACTCGAAGGACATTTTTTTTTACATACGAAAAGTGTCGCGTCATTGAGTATACGGAAGTACATACAAATATGTATGGCAAATAACCACAATAAGTCGAGTACCACGAGTACATAGTTTGGATTCTTAGAGTCCGATCGTTGTGGTCAAGCAAAACCACAATTACAAACCATGAGCTTACGAATTTCAACCACACACATTAGTGCCAAAGTGGGCTGAAATTTAGCTTAATTTACATTGCTTCTCATTCCGGTATTTTACACAACATAATTGACATTTTTAGGTAAAAATAATCATCTGAGCGTTACGTAAGGTGTGGAGGGGGGGGGCGTTACGAGGGGGGGTCAGAAATCATCAAAAATTGCGTTACGTAATACTTAAACGGCCCCATAGCTCATAAATTTGCAATCATGAAATGTGATGAACTTGGTGCTCATCTACAGACCCTGTCCAAAAAATTTGCACTACTACGCCATTTTCACAATTTTCAATCTTCAAAGAACCAATACTAATACCAATACAATTCCAAGTAATTAAAACAGTTTTTTCTTCAAAGCGTATCAGTCAGAGAAATAAAATAGTAAATAAAGGATGCATTTTGCATTATTTGTTTGTTTGTGCATGGATTGAACATTTTTTGTAGTGGTGCAGTTGGAGAGTTAGGTCCCACAAGGCGTTAGGCGTTTTCCGATTTTTCCTTGCCCGCTTCAATTCAGAGCCTATTAAGAGGTCTTGTTTGGCTTTTTTCTCAGTAGTTTGCCTATCTATGCCGCTTTTGTGTTCGAACACCGATATATATTCCATCTTGGACTGTAAGGCTTTGTAGGTCTTTGCAAACACCGGTTGACAAAGGCTTTTAGTTTGTATGTTATTTGTTATTTGATCCCTTTGTTAAAAAATAAAATGCTTGTATTATTTCTGTAAGTCGCAAACCTATGCTCGAACCTGTCAATTGAAAATTCGATTAATCAACTCACGAAAATCAGTTTTTCATTTTTCAGATTATTAGGGACTACATTAGCAAAGTCCAGCGTAAGGCTATTAAACTTATTGGTGATTTCTCAATCTCTCAGGGGCTTGACTCTCTAGAGCATCGACGGAGTGTCAGTTGTTTCTCACTCTTCTATCGCTATTTCCATGACCATTGTTCTAACGAAATTGCTAGCCTGATCCCTTGTAGACACATGACAACGCGCGATAAAAGAGCTACAAGTCGCTCTCACCCCTATACACTCCAGGTCAAATTTGGAAGTACCGTCAAATTTCGGGAATCTTTTCTAAGCAGAACAACACGAATGTAGAACAGTTAACATCTTCTGTTTTTTCCTCGTCATATGAGTCCGAAACTTTCAAACGGGGGGTACATCGACACCTTCTTCACTCAACCTCCTAACCCATTTCCCTCACCCTTAATTCTTTTCCTGCTAAGGCTGTACTTTACCATCATCTCCTGAGCTTTGACAACATATATATATGTATGTATATATATATATATAAACAAGCCGTTGAGGTTGGTCCACTCGTATTCATTACACAGGTCTACAAAAAAATGGGGTTATGATTGCGGTTGGGCAGCTGCGGGTCATTTCCGAAGTAATTTGCTGCGCAGAAACCGAATCCGAGTCCAAAATTGGGCCACCACGTCAGGATTTTGAGATATTTGAGGTTATGTACTCAAAAAATTTGGTTTTTTGGCTATTTTTGAGGTTACTTTTGAGGTTGAGGGGGCACACAATGTTTTGGTAATTTTTTAATAGTTGTATCATTTAATACTACTCCTACCCTTGAAAATAAGCTATAAAGCGGTGACCTATGATTTTTTCTTGCAAAGTTACGACCAGAAAAAAGCCGATATTAATACGAAACATTGTTTCAATCTGAATTTTTTTTGTAGTTCCTCTGTTTCATTGTTTTTTATAGTACCTTTTCTAGTGTTTATGTAGTGTTCGCAGAGCTGCAGGAGTATTAACCCAAACAGCAACAATTACAATGTTTTTTTACTGTAGACGTTTTCGATAGGATAAATTCGGTGATTCGGTTAGATTTTAGTAGGATGAACGGGGGAGGTTGGTGGTGTTGATCTACTTAGTTGAATTTTGCGATTTTGAATAGTTTGAGGTGGGTTTGACACTTGTTATTTCAGCCACGCTACGTGTTTTAAAATTTTGTTCTTTCGATCTACATTTTGCTATTGTTGACTGAGGCAAAGGTGAATAAATAAATCCCAATCTCAAATATGGAAAGGTAGTATTGAAGATATTTTAATTTAGAAAATTCTTGAAGTTGTCGTTGCAGGTACTTAATCAAAAAGCCAAAACGAAGTAGTACTGAACACGACGTTGCTGAAAATGTTGAAAAGAGAGTGTGTGTTGAAGAAAAGTGCTAAGATGTTATTCCTGCTATAAAACCTGTTGGAAAGCCACAAAGCAATAGGTAATTATTTATTTATAAAGCTTCAACAAATTAATAATGTTAGTTTTTTAGCGATACAGATATCTGTCTGTCTTTCTCATCATCCGAAACAGAGCTAGAACGTGACAGTGAAAATGAAAACGAAAATCCCGCGAAGAAAAATTATCAACACAAATTTAGAGACGAATGACAGCGATAATTCCCATCGATAAGTAAAAAGGGCGAAAGAGCTTTTTGTACAATTTGTGAAAAAAACCGTAAGTATCATATTCAACGTCATCAAAAAACTGAGTACCATCAAAAGCGTTTTCTTACAAAATAAGGACAGGTAAGAATTGAAGATTCTATAAAAAACAGTGAAGCTAATAAATTACTTCGAGCAAAAATAAAAAGGGCGGGGTTGGGATTAGCTATGTTTTCGTACTGCATCACCTTCCCTTTAATTTGATGGAATATTTGCCTTGTGTACTATATAAGGTCTTCATTTCCGGACTCGGAAATTGATAAAAATATTAAAATTGGCCGAACAAAAGCTACTTACATTACACATAATTTCTAAGAAAAAACAAAAACGCAACAAGTTTGTTATGACCTTAAAAAGAACAAATTTTCTTTAATCGCAGACGAGTCCACGGACTCGTGTAAGTCTCTTGTATTAATTGTTCGGTATTTTGAACAAGCTTCAGCTACAGTTCATAAATGCGAAGCCCAAAGTTTGGGTGATTTAGTAACACAGGCCTACGAAATTTTGAAAATTTTTCTCTTTGGACAATAAATAGTTGTTTCCGAAGTATTTTTTTACGCTTAAACCGAATCCGGGTTCAGAACTGCTCTATCACGTCAAGTTTTTGAGATATTCTAGTCTAGTGCAAAAACACTGTTTTTTTTTTACATATTTGAGGTTATGTAGCACCACGATGTTTTTTTTCAAAAAACTATGTATGGGATCTTATAGAACAAGTCTACTTTACTACTTTATGGTCACTTGAATAAATACATTTTTCGTATATCGAGAAATTCATGAACATGAAAATTTCAAAATGCAATATCTCGGCGAAAAAAATATATTTGAGCAAACTCAACGGTATTTAAAAGAGGAAGATTTGTACTATAAGATCCCATACATAGTTTTTTGAAAAAAAAAATCAAATATGTCAAAAACCTGATGTGATGGAGCAATTCTGAGCCCGGATTCGGTTTCAGCGAGAGGAATTGCTTCGGAAACAACTATTCATTGTCCAGGGGGAAAAATCTCGCAGGCCTGTGAATTAATTTTCTTAATTAAAATTTTGGAAAATATGATTGGCCTAGGCTCTGATAATGTGTCAGTGATGTCAGGAGAATTTAAGGGCCTTCAAGCTAAATTAAAAATGAAAATTAGTGAATACTTGTTATTTATGGGGTGTATTTGCCATTCTGTACTCCAGGTTGGCAAACTCTATAAAAAAATTTAGTAAAATATATTTATTTATTATTTGCACACAATGCAAAACTCATATCAGAACTAAAGGAATTTTACGATATCTGTTCCCTTAAGCAGCACAAGATTATACGAAGGGTACAAACCCGTTGACTGTCTTTAGAAGCGGATATTGATCGTATTTTAGAACAATGGACTGCTTTAAAATTATTTTTTCTACACTACTTTATTAACGATAAATAGGACATGGACGTTCCAGGAAATAAATTATATCTTCTGTTCCTATCTTATATTTTAAGAATTGTTAACAGAATGAATAACGAATTTCAGCATGAAAGCGTTTGCGGTCATGCAGTTTTGCCAACTATGGAAATGTGTTTTAAAACAATATTAATTAACTTTATGAGCGAAGATTATATCACAAATTTAATAATTTATGTCAATTAGAATTTTAAAATAAACATTTTATTCCATTTGATAAAATTTATTTCGATTCTTCTTTTGGAGAATGAAAATGCACCAGATTCTAATGTTATTGAAAAGGTGAAACGAGACTGTCGAGAATTTTACATTAAATTATGTAGGGAAATACTAGGACGCTTTGATTTTACTGATGTAAGTTTAAATTAATTGACATATGCAGATCCAAAAAATATTTGGACTTCTAAAAATTTTTCTATATTGCCTTTTTTAAAAGTTTTTTCTAATATTGCTAGCAGATGTGATTGGAAGGATATTAAACTGAATGGAGATTGTTAAGGGCTTTGGAAGTTCAGGTAGATCAGGGTAATGTTGTTAAGTTTTGGTCAGATAATGAAAAAATAACAAATTGACTTCATGAACCCACGTTTTCAAAACTACCTACTGTTATGTTAAGGGTAGGTTCTAGCCGAGCAATTTCAAAAAGTTAATTTTTCTTTTTTTGCATATTTCAAATCCTTATAGTTTCTAGAATAAGCCTCAAAAATGATTTGACGAAATTCGGAAAATGTAAAAGTTACAGCCGATTTAGTGCGAACGCGTACCGGCCGAAAATCATGCCTACGTTCGGGCCAAATGCCAAATGCAGATGCACGCGCGCCGTATTGTTTGCTCAACAGGCAAAATTCTGTTTGGGCAAAATAATGTTCTTTGAATATAATAGTCAAAATCTGTTTCAGAAGGAAGAGAAAGGATTGCTCTATGGTCCACAAACACCTGACTAGCTTCAAGAAACAAAAATTATATTTCTTTCCACGTTTTTTCTTTGTCAAACTTTAAACGCGTTTTTCTCAAAACAATGTTCATAGAGAGTTGAAGTCAAACCGTTTAACAGATTGATTCTTTTTTCTACTAAATAAAGATAATTGAATTTAGGGGGCCATGGACCATTTTCAAAAACAAATATTAATATTTACTATTTTTTAACCACTATGAAAAAAAAAAAGGTGGGCTTTTTTCTTCAAACGGTAGCCATTTTATCAAAAATCACTGAATTTTTTTAAAAATGGTCCATGACCCCGAAAATTTATTCTACTTTGCAAATAACTTTGATTTTTGTGTTTCAGATAAAAGAGAAAGGCGGAATCCTGCACGGTTCTACACGGCTCCAAAAGTGCGTGGATATCTCGCAAATTCTACAATTTAAAGAATTAAAAAACATTTTTTTGTGAACTTAAGTAAATGTCCTAATAGCTGAAAAAGTCAAATTATACATTATTTACCTTCTTCTGTAAAAAGAAAATTTATAAACTTCAGAAATTTTTTAGGGCGCTCGACAAGAACCTAACCTTAAGCATTCTCTTTTAGTTATAGTAGTGCAGTCGCTGAGAAACAGTTTGCTGACTTAAGATGGGTAGTATATTCAAAAAATCGATTTTAAACGTTGCTAAACTTTAAAGTGGATTTTCTCAGAACTTATTTTTACAAGGTTGCGCGCAAGGTTTCTTGGAAACCGTTTGACTTACAGAGTTCTTATTTGGCACAATTACTTTCCATAGTATTTTCTTCAAATTGTCATAAGAGATTTTCAAAATTTTAACCCTGGCTAAAGTTATCAATATTTTAAGGTGTAAAAATGGCATAATTTTTTCCATGATTTAAACCAAAATAACTTTTTTCAGAAAATGTCAAAAAAAAATCCTATGACAATTTGTAGCTTTTAAAAAGACCTTTCCGATGAAGTTTGTTTTATATTTTTATGTTGAAGGGTTCACGAGAAATCATGGGCGCAAGCCTTTTGCTCCTAAATTCACCCTCTTACTTTACACCCTCCTGAGTCTTATATAGGAGGTATTTTTTTTTTAAATAGCATAAAATTATAGGCAAAGCCATGAGGAATCCAAATATACCAGAAAAAATCATCAAGTACAAGGGTCATCATGAAAGAAATTTTTTCACTTTCTGCTAGATATACATATGTACAGTGAGTGTAAAAAGTTAACGTACACCCTTGATTTTCTGGAAAGAATGATTTTCGTGTTGATAAATCTAAAACATTTATTTATAGAAAACAAGTATTTTATTCACAGCAGCCTCTTTTACATAAATATGTTAATAAAATTAAAAACAACAGATATTTTCAACATTAGTGTAATAAAAAAAAAGTATTCCACAGTATAAAGCGCAAAAAGTTAGCGTACAGCTGAAATATTAATTGATAAGTTTAAGAATATTTTGCAAAGTTTTTTGTTTTTACCTCGATTTAATATTTTGTAGGATTACCATTGGACTTGATGATAGCTTCTAGTCTCCGTGGCATTGAATTTACTAAATTTAGAAGGATATCAGGAGACAACTTCTTCCATTCTTCCTCAAGCACTGATTTTAGGACAGATTTGCTGGTGATATGATGTTTTCTAACATTTCTATCCAGCAAATCCCAAACATGCTCAATTGGGTTGATATCTGAGGATTACGGAGGAGTCTTAAGTACCTCGGGGATGTTATATAATATCCATAATTTGGTATTAAAAGCTGTATGCTTTGGGTCATTGTCCTGCATAAAAATAAAATTATTTCCCAAGCCCATATTTGCAGCACTTTCCCGTAAGTTTTTTTTTTAAATATTGATGTACATCAGATGATCCATAACACCATCGATAAAGTGGAGGTTTTCGACACCAGCTGCACTCATACAACCCCAAACTAGAACGGAACCCCCGCCATGCTTCACGAAAATTTTCAAATTTTTTAATTTTTTAATTTTTTCTTTATTTAGCTCGGTATTCTTTTTTCTCCAGATTTTTACATGTCCATCTGAACCGAATTTATTAAATTTTGACTCGTCCGTAAATACAACACGCTTCCAAAATTCCATTGGGGCATTTTTGTATTTTTGGGCAAAATCCAATCTCTTCTTACGATTTATTTCACTTACAAAATATTTTTTGCGTGGAACTCGTCCATGGTAACCACTTCTTCTAAGAATATTTCTCACTGTACTAGCAGAAATATTCTCATTCTTTCTTTCACTAAGCTGCGCTGCAATGTTTGGTGCACTTATCTTTAGATTTGATTTAATTGTTCTTGTTACGAAACGACAATCAAAATCACTCACTTTTTTAGGACGACCACTTTTAGGCTTATTTTTTATTGTTTTTCTCACACAAAAGCGATCTATTACACCTTGCACTGTCGAATGTGTTCTTCCAACAATTCCTGCAATTTCCCTTAATGTTTTGCACTGATAGTGTAAATTTATTATAATTTTCCTTTCATATTTGGTTGTTTTTCTTCGCGTACCGGACATTTTCATGAAAACTTCAAAACTCCAACCAATTTTACAAGTCTGCGACAACGCACGGTATGTGTCCTCAATGAAGGCCCATCGGTATCTTTGAAAATTTTGCATCACTTGGGGAATCCAGTGGGACGAAACTGCGCTAGTTTCTGTAAGAACCACGACACAGCGCGCGTCAGTTTGGCCGAGATGAGAGCGTACCAAGCCACGCGGGAAGAAAGAATCAATCGCAGACAGGCCAAAGCAGTTCAATAGGACGCTATAACTGACCAGGAAGGTCTTGTGTATGGAGCCGGAATATCAGATTGACGGTAACTAGCAATATTCTCTATTCAGAATGGTTATAATCGTGATCGAAACCTTGAACACGTTTTCTCAAAAGCCTTTTTTCAATACCGTGACGGCTGTAACTTTTGAACTGTATGAATACGTCAAAATACATTCTTAATCGCTTCAAGATCGCAAATTTTACATATAATTAATATTTTTCGAAAAATTTATATTTAAAGTGACAAATTTTTGACCAAAAATGCGTAAAAAAGTTCGATGGCCGCCCTTTTCTTTAAGACTTCAATTTTAAAACCGAAGATCGTCAGCCAATTGTAAACACGTCTACCTTTGGGGCATTTAACGTGAAGCTGACAAGCAAACATATTTAAGTTTTTCAAATTCGTTGATATTTGGGTACGATACACCTCTACAAGTCCCTAATCAGTATACACAATTTTTATCCTGTGTGAAACGTAGTTACCGACTTACGGGCTTCGGAAAACTTGGTTAAGAGCTAGGTTTGACCTATTTCGAAGGCAATTAATCACATTAAGAAACTTATATAAAAATAAGTAAAAGGATGATTCTCATAGGAAATTGCATATCTTCACAGTCGTGGTATCGAATTCGAAATTGGATTTTTTTTTCATCTAAGAAATGCAAAATTAATAATTAAAACTAAATTTTGACCAACTTCGACCATTTTAATTTTTTTTAAATAGCTCAAAAAATAACTTAAAATATATAGTAAATGCTAGTCAAGGTTCATAATGGGATCTACATTCGTTTCGGAGATAGAGAATTCAAACTTAAATTTTTACATGTTTCCATTCAAAACAATCGCACTGTCCAAACGCCGACTACGCGCTGCACTGTATGCGAATGCAGATCCATTATGAAACTTAACAGGTATTTTCTATACATTTTAAGTTATTTTTTGAGCTATTTAAAAAAAAATAAAATGGTCGAAGTTTGTCAAAGTTTAATTTTTTTTTACATGAAAAAAATCCAACAATCCGACTGTGAAGAGCATGCATCCTCTGAGAATCACCCTTTTACTTATTTTTATATAATATGATTAATTACTGATGTTATTACGTCTGATGTTATTACGTCTTCTTTTTGTTAAAAAAAATTCCATCTTTCTTATCACTTCTTATTGTACAAAAAAATCACCCTGAGCTTCACTTTGACACTGTGGCTGGATGTAGCCCCTTAAACCTGATAAAAACTAAAAAGACTAATGGTTTTAATACCGCAACGCAAGACTCAATAGAAACGGAGTTGGATCAATTCGTTAAGCCGCACGACAACCATTCCATGATCCCGGGTTCGAGACCAGGTCTCCCAGTGAGCTTTTATTAAGAAATTAAAATAATCCACTCCGTCTCTGGGCTGTTGTCCAGCTAGCAGCAATGCAAAAACAAGACTTTCAAGTTTCCTCACTTGATTTGGACGCCTAATTTTGTGCCATAAGGTTTTTTTAAACGCAAATAATATAGGAACGTTATATAGCTTGGAATATTTTTAACATAGAAATATACTATTTTAATGGCGGTGTCTACGCTCAAATTGCCGTGTAATTTCCATGTATACGGAAAATGCACGGAAATACACGGAAAGTACACGGAAAGTATACGGAAATACACGGAAAGTACACAGAAATACACGGAAAGGACAAGGAAAGTACAAGGAAATTACACGGAAGTACACGGAAATACACGGAAAGTATTATACAAGGAAAGTGTCTATTCGCATCGGCCGTGTCCGCGTGCACGCAATATTTCCACGGACTACATGGAACTACACGTAAGTACACGATAAGCGCAAACAGTCACTTCCATATTCATATTACTGGTAAAAGTTTTTCACAACCTATTCTAGATACAAACCTGGCGGGTGTGGGTTGGGGAGGGGCGGTAACACCCCAGTTAATAAAGCAACTAAAAGCCTGAATAATACACCTCTTCCTCCAGTGTTGTGTACACTAAAAAACGTACTAAACTAAACGACTAAAACGTATTGCGTAAACTAAAAATAATTTAGTCGTAATGTTCACGGGTTATACATTAAACTCTTGAATTTAATAAAACTGAATATTATTCATGCATCTTTGCTTGGATCATTTAGTTGTCTGTTACAATAATCCAAGGATAAAATAAAAGAACTCCACCTGTTCAAAACGCTACAATAAATCATTAAAATATTATATCTACTTATTTTTCGTAACAACACCAACACCAATAAAGTAAGGTACTTAATGCAAATGTTACCGAAAAATAAGTAGAAATGCTATGGCATGGTTTATGGGGTTCTTTATTTCTAAGTGACAAAACAGGGATATTCTTTAAAGATGCAAGAGATGCACTTCTAAATAGTTATTTCACCTAATTCCGGAGAGAGTAAACATTAAATCTTTTATAGCTGCTCGAACAAACCTTACACAAGACGTTTCAGACATCATCTTATTATCTGCTATATCTTCTCACGTGCTAACAAGAAAACAGTCCGAATGAAGTGGCTACATATAGTATATATCTTTTAACACATATGGACAAAATATATTTGTTTTATCCACTGCGTTTTTTCTCTTTGTTTTTTTGTTGTTTATTTATTTTTACAAGAAGTAGGTTAGGGACTACGGATGCCCGTAGATATGTGAATGAAACACTTACAGGATTTCCTGCTTATATGTAAGGGAATTTGACTCGTTATTATTTCCCGGTTGCCTCGAAATATATTTCACAGCACAAAAGCAATTTTCTCCATCATAAATACACTTCAGTACCATCTTCATCATATCACTGCAGCAACAGCCTTACTACGTTGATATAGAACAACATTGAATGGAGGAACTAAACTCCCTACAGTACATCAGGAAGAGCTTTTTTGCCCTGCGATTTGTAAATGTTATTCTATGTGAATGCACTACAGGAAAGGAGTACTTATTTTTCTTGCATATTGCTGCAGATGCTCTTTCGATTTGAATTTCGATTCAATTTCTCTGACAAAAGCTATGTGGGAGTTCTAATAGACTTGGGAATCCTAAGTATAACGCAATGCTGCATGTTAAAATTGGTGAATGGTTTGAGCTTTCCTAAGGTTATGAAATCTACCTTAAGAGATAAAAATATATTCGAAAGGACGTAAAGAAAATGTTTTTGAATAAATGGGATGGAATACTCTTATTATTCAAAGGAATATCGAGAAGGTACTGCATAACTGACATTATATTGAATTGATCGGTAATTGGGCATTTCTATTCATACAGTAAGTTCAAAAGCCAATTTTGTTAAATTATGTTTTATTGTACAGTAAGAAAATTCAAATTTGTCATTCACTTTACCTGCAAATATAATGAAATATTGCTCCAAAAATGCCTCATTTGTTAAAGGTGGTGCCTGGTTTACAAAGTTGAAAATTTATATTTTTTATATTGCACTAACACCTAGTAATGCTATTGGAGATTGCACAATTAGAATTTACGAACGACTATTTATGTATTTTGTAAGTTATATGGTCAAGAGCAGGTACACGAGGTACACTTAGGGGTAAGTATCATATCATGTACCAGGCAGCAGTATTCTAAGAAGCTATTGTTTTTGTCCCTTCCATTGTTATATTTTAGCCAGTAGATATTATTAAAACAGACTTTTATTGGTTGTACGTAGCTGGCGTAGCAGATTAACCACCAATTTTGGAAAATATGCAGACTTTTGTACTCTCTAAGCCAGGTTAATTAAAACACTTGCCGATGGTGCTCGTAAAGGAGTACTGAATTAAAAGCCAAAGGAGTTTTAGTGCTCCTGACAACTGCCGTCATCCGTCCAACCAAACAGCATAAAAAAATAATTTAGTTCATATAATTTTCGATATAAACTGTAAAATTTGTCAAAATAATAATAAGAATCCAAAAAGCTATTTTTTACCATCAACAAATTTTTTAAGGGCTATAATTTTAGATTGGACGGGTGGGGGAATTTGTCAACAGTACTGAAATCCCTTTTACATGGCCGTTTTTTTTTGCATAAAAATTTGTGTTTTCTTTAAAGTCAACTTTGCAACGCGTGGACCAATTTGGATGGTTCCCCCATTGCTAATAGGGGAAAAAAATTTGGCCTAGAGAGGGGGGGGGGGGGGTAGTCTAGCTTCGGAACGCGTGCTCCGATTTGAATGGTTCTTTTGCTGTTATATAGAGTATAATCCCCCATTGCTTATAGGAGGATAATTTGGTTCTATGGTGGGGGAGGGGAAAGGGGACGGGAGGGGTAGTCTAATTTCGTAACGCTAACGTGAGTAGAAGACACTAAAAAGTGAAAAATAAAATAGTTTTTGAAAAAAAAATTGAACCAACTTCACAAAAAGCACTAAAAAGCATAAAATAATTTTTAATTTTATATCTATTACGACATTTTGAAGTCGGTGCAAATTAAAGAAACAAAACAACTACCCAACCATAATCAAAGATACTATATAAATTTACCTAAACGTTTCAGCTCAAGGGATCATAAAAAAGGGCGATTAAATACTTTTGTTGTAGTTTGGTTTCTTTAATTTGCACCGACTTTAAAATGTCGTAATAGATATAAGATTAAACATTATTATTACTGCTTTTTGTCAAGTCATGCATCTAGTTCAACCCCTTACTTTGCTTTTTCGTCTCTCGGTCACTCAAGGGGTTTTCCCTCAATTATGGAAAAATTCGTATATTTTTCCCATCTTCAAAAAAGGTTGCAAGAACGATGTGTCCAACTACAGCCCCATTTCTAAATTATCATCCATACCTAAACTATTTGAAAAATTGGTCTATGATTCCATGTTTTTCCACTGTAAGTCTATCTTCTCACTCTCCCAGCATGGCTTCCTCAAAGGTAGATCTACAACCACCAACCTTACTGACATCGTCTCTAAAACACTATGTGCCCTGGAAAACGGTAATGATGTTGATGTTATCGCCACCGATTTTAGTAAAGCCTTCGACAAGATCTCCCATAACGTTATCTTGTTCAAATTTGATCGCCAATTCCCCCCCCCCCCCCCCCCCCAGATTCATCTCCTGGATTCGATCCTACCTCAACAACCGTCAGTACAATATTCTTTTCAGTTCATCCATTTCTAACACTATTGTCGCTCGTTCCGGCGTCCCTCAGGCCAACCACCTAGGTCCATTGATTTTTATCCTCACAATAAATGATGTTGAATGTGTCATCAAACACTCAGAGTTGTCTATTTATGCCGATGACATGAAAATAATCAAACATATCTCCTCCACTACCGACTCTCTTCTCCTTCAAGAAGACCTCGATCATTAATCACATGGTGCATGAAAAACTTTCTAGAGCTCAATGTCTCCAAATGCCAGTCCATCTCTTATTCCCGCAAGCGTCTTACCACCACCCCGATAGTATATATGTTAACCGACGTAGCAGTCCCTATCGTTACCTCTTTGTGTGACTTAGGAATAATCTGTGATAGTGAACTCAATTTCCGTTCCCACATTGACAGCATAATTAACAGAGCTAACTCCGCGCTAGGGTTTGTGAAGCGCTGGTCTAGAGAGTTCTCCAATCCTTACGTTTCCAAATCTCTCTACGTCTCCTTCGTTAGACCTCTCCTTGAATATTCCAGCCAGGTATGGTCCCCTACACAAACAACTCACATCAATAGGATTGAATCTGTCCAGCGTGGGTTTATTCGCTTCGCTCTACGTGATCTTCCGTGGGTTGACAGATTCAACCTTCCACCCTATGAAAACCGTCTGAAACTGATCGACTTACAACCTCTAAGCAAACGTCGTGATGTTTCCGACATTCTCTTCATTTATCAATTATTAACTGGTGCCATAGACTGCCCCTCAATCCCGCAATCTTTACCCATCTATACCAATCCCCGTAACCTTAGGTCTCATCCCCTTTTCCGACTCGACCGCCATCGCGCAAACTACGGTCAAAGCGAGCCAATTACCAGGATGTTACGAAAAGTCAACGACCTTTTCTCTTTTGACTTCCATCTGAGTAAAGCATCCCTCCACAAAGCCTTATATCTTGACCCCGCCCATCTTGATCCTGATCCGGCTGTTAATGAGATGTATCTGATTATGTCATTATTAACTTCCCATGTGGTAGGAAGAAGTTACTGGAATCACTACGATTATAAAAAATTGAATTTTTATAGGTGTTCACTTCTAATCTAATTCATTCAATTTCGCTTCCAATAAATCTTTTCGCTATGAAAAATCATCTAAGTAACGTCAATGTATCTACATATGTATGCCCTAAAGTGAATCTCTCGTTTCTAGAAAATTTGTATTTTAAAAATCGCTAAAAATATGACAGCAGCAGCACTATAGCTACCAAGCGGATTACACTTAGACGCGCCTAATCCAATTCCATTGTCAATTCGAGTTAATTCAAGAATAATTGAAAAATTAGATCCCAATTTAAGCAATTCAATTCTCCCTTTTGGAGTCAATCCACAGTAAATCCGCCGACATGAGAGAATTTTTTGAATAAATTGTCTTGAAAGGGATCCGAGATTGTGTTTCCCACTTTTTTCGTGAATCCCATTTTAAGAGGTTTTAACAAAAACGAAAATAAGTGAGATTGTGCTTTATTGTCGACGGAAAATATTATCAAAGCACTGGTAACTGGTGCATAATAAGTGTTGGACACTACTTAACATTTCTTCTAAACTTTCAGCAGTACTTACATCTGGATCGGGTACTTAGCTACATATTTTGATCCACGCTTCTATTGTCAGACCCGCGTTAAGCAATTGTGAGAATTAAATCCGGTATCCACCCGCTCTCCCATCGCGTTGTGCATAAATTTATTGTTATGAAATGAAATTGTTGGGTATGGCTTGGGGCCAAGCACTGGCTGCCGAGCCATATAGTCCATTTATCCATATCTTTTGTGTCAATGGTGGATACAAAGTGGTACCCGGCGGGTGCTTAACTGCCTAAAATAATGGCTTGTACCTCAAGGAGAGTCGATAATTGACCATTTTAGGGTTAATGGAGTGAACTTCTGTAATCCGATTGTCTTTATGACTTTTCCATAGCCTCATTGGTGGCTGTTGGGTCATTCTTGTTTTTTTCGAGCTTTCAAACCTTAAAGCGACGAACACAGAAGAACGCTGTGAGCAAATTCATGGCTGAATCGGTCTTGAACGTTTCAATTTATTGCTTCATTGTTTTGTCGTTCAACTGCCTCTACAGTAAGTTCTTTTAGCTGTTCGAAGGGTAAATACACCTCAGAATACCTAGGGGTCGTTTTAATCAATATCAGGTTCTAAGTGTAAATACAATCAAAGGTCTACAAATTGCTTTCTTAATATAGCTTACATCGATTGCTTGTCTTTATTTTAATTAAAAGAACCGATTCATTTACTGATTCCAAAGCAATCAGTGTTAATTATGATATAATCGTTTACGAATGTCTGTAATTATTCAAAAAGTGCAGCTAATTTTTTCATCTGTCAATATGTGTTGCGGCTTGTTTCCCGATTACAAAAATATGAAAATTATATCTTACGACACAAGAAATTTTAAGAAAAAAATAATAATTTAGATAGAGTGCGGTTATTAAATAATTTCCCAAACGTCGACATATTCGTTCGTAAATTTTTCGACCAATTGCGAAAAAAAACTTGGCAACTTAATTAAGGACCCAAATTCGAAATGCGTAGACCGATTTTGATGATTCTTCTGTTATTTTATGGCATATATTTGGAGGTAGACGAGGAGTCGAACCCAACTTCGTCACAGGTGATTTGATTTAGATAAACTACATTCTGTGTTACAGAATATTTTGCTCCATTTGTATCATTTCAAAAATGTGTGGGTCTCAGAAAGGGGTCGTAACACGTGGACTGATTTTGATTTTGTTTAATAGATAACGTTTCTCAATGATACTATGTACAAATTTTCTGGAGTGCGGACAGGGAGTTGAGGGAACAATTGTCTTACTTTGAATCCGTGACCCAATTTGTTGGTGTTGCCGAAATAGCACAATGTTAAAAATGTTGTACAGGATAAGGGAAGGGAAAGGGGGTGGCGGCTAATTTCGTAACGTGTAATAGATTTTATTTCCTTTGTAACGTACTCTATACATCTGCAACTGTTGCAATCGCTCTGCTCACACGAGTAGTATTTTTCGAGTACTATACCTAAACACAAATAAAAGTGAAAAATAGGTACAATAAATAAATAAAAAAAAATTTTTGAACCGACTTCATAAAATGAGCTAAAAATATGAAATAATATATAATATTATGTCTATTACGATATTTTGTGGTCAAAGCAAGTTTAAGAAATATTACAGCTCCTATCCATAAGACCACACATTTTTGCAAAATGTTATTGCGGCAAATAAGAACCGCCATCTTTATAGTATAATTTTCTGCTGAATCATAAAATTATAGGGGTTTTACTGGATCAGATTTGGTTTTCGAGATAAATGGCAAAAACCAAAAAAATATTTGATAACGTGGGGGTGGGGGTTAAACATAGCTTTGTAACATGTGATTTGGATGGTTTCCTTTTGTTGGATATAGTGTGTTACTGATATAAGAAAAATGTGGACCTTGAGTGTGGAAGGGAAGAAGGGTAGTCTAACTTCGTAACACATGGATCGATTTCAAACAATGTTTTTGGTGTGTTGGGGATTGAACCTAACTTCGTACCGCGTGGATCGATTTGGATGACTATGACCATGGAAAGAATTTATTTTATCTAAGGTGAGGGTGTGAAGGGTAGCTGTGTTTAATTTCATAAGTTGCCAGATTCGATTGATTCTGTTTCCTTTCGTGGAGCGCAGTTCGTTTAGGGCGCAGTTTGTTTGGAGCGCAATTGTTTTATTATACGAGAAGCGTTTTTCTAATAGCATATCTGATAACACTTAGAGGTTAAAAATAAAATAGTTTAAAAAAACAAACTCCAGACTCCACAAAAAGCACTAAAAAGCATAAAATAATATGTAATTTTATATTTATTACAACATTTTGAAGTCGGCGCAAACTAAACAAACAACACAACAACAAATTTATTCATTTATTTCCTTTACAGAAATGTTTATGCTGCTTTATATATCTTTGTGGTTAGGTAGTTAATAGGTTTGTCTAATGTGCACCGACTTAAAAATTTCGTAAAATTTTCTTGAAGTTGGTAAAATTTATGTTTTTAAAACTTTTCTATTTTTCACTTTTTTATTGCTATACAAATTAATAAGGTGCTTTTATTTTGTACGTTAGTCATTTCATATCAAAGTTATATAAATTGATTCAACTTTTGCCTTTTCTAAGTGTGTATTATTAACCTCTCAGCAACAATATATTTTTAACCGACGAGGTGATATAACATAGAAAATAGAAGTGGAAAATATGTCTGTCAATAAGCAACATTTCAGACACTGCATTCTCTTTACGTTTCAATTAAAGACAAATGCTGCTGGAGCTGCAGAACTGATATGTAATGCTCTGGGGAAAAACGCTGTAACACATAGAACGCGTAAGAACTAAGAAGTGGTATCAAAGGTTTCGAATGGTAGATTTTGATCTTTTAGATCGAGAACGCTCGGGCCAACCACAATGATGAAAAACTCGAAAAACTGTTGAAAGAAGATCCTCCTCAGACTCAAGCTTGCACTACAACTCGGTGTTACTCAGCAATGTGTTTCAAATCGCCTACATCAACTTGGTAAAGTTCAAAGGAGGGTAGATGGGTTCCGCATAAATTGACCTTAGATAACAAAGAGCGGAGGGTGGACACGGGCATTTTTTTGTCAACCAGGTTTAAAAGAAAAGATTTTCTTTACAAAATAATGTTGTACGATAACCCTAAACGCAAAAAACCTTGGTTGAGTGCTGGCGAACCGTCAACGTCTACTTGGAAGCCTAACGCTGTGTATCTGGTGGGACATGAAAGCCGTAGTGTATTATGAGTTGCTGAAACCTGGGCAGACTGTTAATGCAGACCTTAATTAACAGTAGCTTATATGTTTGAGCGATGCATTAGAGCAAAAGAGACCTTTGACTGGCAGCGGCAGTATACAAGTAATTTTGCAACATGATAATGCTCGGCCGCATGTTGCAAATGGTACCAAATATATCATCTGTGGATTGGGTTAGCCCGTCGGATTAGCATCTATTCCGATCGCTCCAGCATCACCTGGCTAATAAGCATTTCAAAAAAGTTGATGAGATTTAAAAATATATTCAGTTTCTTCCGCGAAGGAATTCTTCAGCTACCAGAAAAATGTTGATCGTACTAACAAATTAATTTAACAGTTACAAAGGTAGTATCAAAATCTGGCAACATATTATGAAATTAGTTAAGGCCACCCTGGAACAAGATACTCTGTTCAGTAATAAACGAACCATCCAAATCGCTCCACGCGTATTAGAAATTAGGCTACGCCAGCACAACATTTTTGACATGCTACCAATGAGAGAACATTTTCTATACATAAAAAAAGGAATCATCCAAAATAGTTAACTTACTATTACTATTCTACCCACGCTAACCAACTACCAAACTTTTTCTTTTCTAAAAGTAGCAATAATATTTCACAGGGTGTTTCAGATCTGCTGTGCCAAAAGAAAACATTTTCTCCGAACTGTTACAAGTTATTAATACACCTGTTTTAATGAGGGTAGGGTTAATTTTCAATATGTTAAACATATTTTTAAATAAACAAACAAAAAATATGGTAAATATAAATTTATTTTTAAGTTAAGAACATAATAGTACAACATTTCAAGAATCTTCTGTTAAAGTTGTGGGTAAAAATATTGTGAATTGAGCGACTGACAGGAAATAAAAAGATAAAAAATATAAAATCTCGATGTTGTTACCTCGTTATTTATGTATAAAAGGAGTGTGCAAAATTTGAGAAGGATCGGATGAGTAGTTTTCGAGTTACAGTGATCACCGATTTTGAAAAACTTAATCTGAGAAAAACGCGTTTAAAGTTTTAACACTGCTCCTTTGGATATGGGATGTATCGAATGGAGAGAGACCCGAGGCACTGTATCTCCGGCAGTTTTGCTCCAAATAAAAAAAATGCAAAACGAAAATTTAATACCCCCCCCCCCAAAACTCCAGACATTATTTTTTAAATTACCCATCTTATTATTATCTTATTACTTTTCCAAGAAGGTACAACATGTCTACGAGTAGAAAAATCACATCCTTAGAAAACATGGCTACCTAACTATTTTATTACTCTATGTAGGAAATTCTTTAAATAAATTATAATTAATTAATTATATAAATAATTCTTTTAAGACAAAGGGTCGAAAGTGTTTGTTTAGGGTACACAGATGATTAATTATAATTATTGCTGCAAAAAAGTTATAAAAATGTAAGTGTAGTTTTGTTTTATTGCCTATATTGGCTATTGGCTATTGGCCAGAGTTCACACACTACTATCCTGACGTTCTGTTACTAATACCTGATCGAAATTTTGCAATAAATAGTTTCAGTCAGCACGAATATCGATCATAGTTGAAAACAAAATCGATAACTATGGCTCATGTCCAGCCGATACTTAAAAAAGGAGAGGCATGCGACCCCTCTAACTACAGACCAATTGCACTAACCTCGATCATATCCAAAGTTTTTGAATCACTCGTCAACTCTCAGTTTTTGAAATATCTAGAAAATAACCATCTTATCAACGATTGCCAGTACGGTTTCCGCGCTGGCCGCTCAACCGGAGACTTACTAACGGCTCTAACGGAGCGTTGGAATCATTGTCTCCATAATTTCGGTGAGTCCGAAATCGTCGCTCTTGATATTTCAAAGGCTTTTGATAGAGTCTGGCACGCTGGCCTTTTAGCCAAACTTCAAACATTTGGTCTGCACCCTACCCTCGTTAAATGGATAGAGAGCTTTTTGTTAGGCCGTTCAATCCGTGTAGTTATTGACGGAGTTACATCTGCATCCTACGAAATAAATGCCGGTGTACCTCAGGGTTCAGTTCTTTCACCAACTTTATTTCTTCTTTTTATTAATGATCTCTTATCCCTTACTCTCAATCCTATTCATAGTTTTGCCGACGACAGCACCCTTGATTTCGCGTACTCATTTGATTCTGTAATGAATTCACGTGGAAATGCTACAGAAGTCAATCGGGAACGCATGCTTAGATCATTAAACAAAAACATTTCTATGGTCCTCGCTTGGGGCAGAGCATATCGTGTTACGTTTAATGCATCCAAAACTCAATGCTGTTTAATGTCCCTTAAAAAACGCCCAGTTCACCCCCAACCCAATTCAGTCGACGGAGTGAATATACCCAATTCACTCTCCCTAAAGATCTTGATATCCAGCAATCTTAGCTATATTTGCAATCGCTAAAAGTGCGATGAAATGTTTGGGTTTTCTACAGAGATGTAAGAAATATTTCACTCCACCCGACTTAGCGTTGATCTACAAGTCCCACATTAGGCCTAGACTTGAATATAATTCCCATATTTGGGCAGGGGCAGGACACACCGCATTGTCCGCGTTAGACAAAGTTCAGCGTAAGGCTATTAAACTTATTGGCGATTCCTCAGTCTCTGAGGGCCTTGACTCTCTGGAGCATCGACGGAATATCGGTTGTCTCTCACTCTTTTATCGCTATTTCCATGGCCATTGTTCTAACGAAGCTAACGAATCGCTAGCCTGATTTCTTGTAGACTTATTACAACGCGCGATACAAGATCTACAAGTGGCTCCCACCCCTATACTCTCCGGGTCAAATTTGGACGTACCGTCAAATTTCGGGAATCTTTTCTTAGCAGATCAACACGAATGTGGAACAGTTTACCATCTTCTGTTTTTCCCTCGTCTTATGAGCCTGAAACTTTCAAACGGGGCGTACATCGACACCTCCTTCACTCAACCTCCTAACCCATTTCCCTCAACCTTAATTCCTTTCCTGCCAAGGCTGTGCTTTAGCATCATAGGGCATCCCCTGAGCTTTGGCAACATCATATATATAAATAAAAGGGTAATTGAAAGGCACCTCGAAACGCTTATAAGGGATGGGTCACTCCCTGAAAACCATTTAAGCGACGTTACAGTATTCACGGATGGATCCAGAATTGATGGGAGAGCGGGCGCAGGTATCTTCAGTGATGACCTGAACCTGAACACCCATCTTTGCCTGGGGATATACACCTCAGTATTTCAGGCAGAGATGCTGGCTCTGATCTATGCACTTGATCGTATACTAGAGAGTCGAGTGAGGGACAAGAAGATAGTGGTGGCACTCGATAATCAGGCGGTGATCAGGTGTATGGATGATACAGAGTTCAACACAGCGCTGTCATTGGAATGTGTTCGCAAGCTAAACGCGTGTGCCTCATGAAATGAGTTGACACTGGCGTGGGTCCGAGGACATGAGAAAGCAGACGTACTGGCGAAGCTAGGGGCTGCTACGAGTTTCCAAGGTCCGGAGCCGTTCACTGCACTAGGCAGGGGCACGGCAGAGTTCCTGATAGAAAAGTGGGCCACGAGGGAGCACTGGGAACGGTGGAACGTCGTGGACTCGTTCAGACAGGCTAAGATGGCAGTTGTAGCGACCAGATGTGCGAAACAGAAGGAGGTCCTGGATATGGATCGTAGGAGCTTGAGATGGCTGACGGCACTACTAACAGGACATGGTAACTTCAGATGTCATCTAAAGAGGATGAACATTCTCGAGGATGATATCTGCAGGCTGTGCCTAGAGGAGCAGGAGATGGCGGCACACATAGTGTGCCAGTGCCCTGCACTGGCAAGTAGAAGAAGGAAGCTGATGGGACACCACTGGATGGAAGATGGAAGAATGGCAGAAGTGTCCTATAAGCAAATGCTTGCGCTGACCCGAGGAATCGAGGTGAGGGAAGAAAACTGGATTAGTCCGGATCTCTCTCGCTGAGATCACAGGGGTTAGGGACGAAAAGGGACCCGGGTAAAGTGGTCTGTTTCGGCTAATCCCTAGAGGGGTGTTTTTAGTATGTAAAAATCTCACACTACCAGAGCCAATCGGGTCTCCTGGTGTCTTTGGAAGATTTTCACCCCTCACGCAAAAACAAAAACAAAAAAAACAAAAAATGAGTTTAGTTTATTTAAATTACAGATTTTTATAATATTCCCTGATATAGGTTTACTACGTATAAATTTTTACATTCTTTCTCTAGGTACACGATGGACAATTTTATAAAAGTAATAAACGGATGTATTAATTCCATAAATTTCGGAGAAAATTTGGGAAAATGCTGAATTGATGGTAATTGCAAAATATTTTTTTCAATTCTGCTTGTTCAACTGTAGAAGAAGTTAGATCAACATTGTTGAGAATTTTGGCCAGTAGGATAGTAGTTTTTTGGCGTTTATTTGATGTCCTGCGTTGCATAGTTCAAAAGAGGAAAATAAAAATTTTTTATATGTACAAAAATAGTCAAAAAAAATAAATTAGAAGAGGTTCAAAATCACAGTGGCGCTAAAAAAATATCAGTCACTAGAAAGGTATTCGAAAACACCAGATTTGGTGACAAAGTCCATGATTTGGCTTCACTGCATTAAAAGTCACCAGAAGTCACCGCAGTGGAAGTTAAAAATCATAAATTTTTAGACGTGTCTGAGAAAACAAAATTCTGTCACTAGGAAGGTGTTCGAAAACACCAGATTTGGTAACAAAATCACTGAATCGGCATCACTGGTAAGGATGGAATATTGTATTGTCATCCATTCTTAGTACCTTTGCAAAATTTCATCAGTTAGTTATGTCAGGAAGTCTGTTAAACAGAGGATGCAAGATTTGAAGACAAACATTCTAAAAAAACTACATTGTCAGCAAGATATTCTCAAGTGTTAGTAATATCTTCTAACAGTAGCAACCGGACAATGCATCCTAGAACGTAGCCAAGTAACTAATGTCTTGTTTTTGCATTGCTGCGAGCTAGACAACATCCCAGAGATGAAATGGATTATTTTAGTTTCTTAATAAAAACTTATGGGGAGACCTGGTCTCGAACCCGGGACCCAAGGCATGTTGTTCTCCCCACTGTGAAACCCGGGAGTGATTGGGTCTCAAATGGCGTTTCCTCAGGCACTTTTGTAGGAGTGGAGGTGTAGTATATGATATACCCTAACAGGTTGGCTATATCCACGGTGCCCACAACACAACAAAAGCAGCTTTGAGAAAATGACCTTTCGAAGGTTCTGCGGTGGCTACGGAGGTTGGCTTGCACCGACTGAAAGTGCTGTAGTAGTACCGAAAGAAGCTGCCATTGGTAAAATAATAACTAGCACTTCCTCAGGTGCGGCGGTGGTAGAGATGAGAGACTGTAATGAGTTTGCTATCTCCGTCGTACACGCACTAGTAGAAGATGCAGACCTGTTTTCCGTAGAGTTAGCTGTGGTTAATCCGGAGGAGGTTACTTGTCCTGGCTCTTAAGTCAGACCGGTGCGATCGGGAGAAGGGGGGGACAAATTTGACTGAAATACTAAAAAATTACCTAAAATGTATGTATCATATTTTATGTAGATCCATTTGTTAATAGTTTTCTTTGTATAGCTTATGTTTTTTTATAAAATGAAATACCCCCTGGAAAACTATGTTAGTGGCGACAGTGGGATAACTGGATGCTCAGTTGCCCACTAAGGGAGGCTGGAAGGGGACGCAAACGGACCTGCTTCTATGTGGTCTGTTTGGGCTAGTTTAGGCTGTTTAGTGAATAAGAATCTTACACTGCCGGTGTCTTTTGGAAGATTTCACCTTTACTGATAAAAAAAAAAAGCTAAACAATTAAAACAGCTACTTATCGACAAAAGAAGATACCATATAAAACTACCCGAACATTTAAGCTTGTGTAATCATAAGAAAGAAGAATTAATATACATAATTATGTTTGTACAGATTGAGTATATGTCAGTGCATGTTGGTAATTGTTTTGTTTATTTTATTTGCGAGGATGTCAAAATATTTTACTGACATCAAATTAAATTTTTTTGTAGCTCTTTAGCGCCCTTTTTTAAGTCAGGTCAACTATTTTTTAACTATTTTAATTACCATTTCCACAAGCCGAGACAGTAGCGTTTTACGTAGCTACTTCTGCGTTGCAGAATCAATGATTCCGATTGAGGGGCGACTCTCATTAAATAACAGGATATGTTCGAATATCCTTTGACTCCTCTTTATGTTGCAACTTACTAACTTTCTATCCATGAAAAGATACAGCAGATGAAAATGATTCTTTCAGTTTATAATATGCTGTTCAACATCTAGTTTTCCATCTAATTAATAATTAAGTATTTAATAGAGCATTTGATAGCGGCAAATTAAAGGTAACGGAAAAGCTGAAACAGTTGTATAAACTGTTAGGTAAAATTACATATTAGAAGAGTCATTAATTAAATTTTTCCCATTCTCACTACTTATGTAATATCAAGAGCAATTAAACTAGCACCACTGCTATTTTCACACCTCAGTCCCAGCTAGGTGTGCTCGAAACTGAAGTGACAATAGCACTATAGAACCACCGCTAATAGGTTTTGTCTACATTAACAAGAAAATTGAAATGTTCCAGTAATTTCACTTTTTCCATATACTCGAAAGTGCGGCAATACGCATGCAGGTAATGTTACAGTTCTTTGTTTTCCGCTAGTTGGACAACTTAGTTAGTTGAACTCTTTAAAAACAATAACACAACCAAAGCGCGGTAAGTGCCCTAAGATTTTGCGAGCTCCACTGTCTGAGAAAATAACGTAAAATGGAAAAGAACGCAAGTAGCAAAACAATCGAATTGGATGGCAACGAATACAATAAGGGTGTTCTCACGGCGGTGATAATCGAGTCCATAGAGACTTGAATCCGAAACTGCGGATAGAGTCGAAGTTCGACTAGGGCGAATTTGCAGTGCTACCAAGTGCCGCGATAGCAGAATGCAACGACCCGTGTGTGGGAGTTTGGATTTTGTGGCAAGGTCGTTTCGGTTTCGTTCGCTGTAAGAAATAACGCATTGTCTCAGGCACCCCCAACTTTTGTCTCTAATGTGTGTGTAATTCACAGGTGTTTCGGGGATCCACGTATATAGAACTAAGACTTCTTTGGTTTGTGGTTATTTCAATTTGTGATCTTGCATCGTACTTGTCGTACAGTCCGGGTGCGCTTTGTTGACTGCGTCTTTTAGCGAAGGAGCTCACTTAAGATGGGACTTCAATCTCATCGCAAGGTACTCTAGTTAAGTCATTATTTTGTTGGTGTTTTTTTGGAAAAGATGTGCTCAAAGATTGTGTCGAAGTTCAGATTTTCGTTTAATTGCAAAACGCTTGGTTGAGTTTTACTCATGGCCCTGAGACAGAAAATTGTGTTAACCAAGAGTGTGCGTTCATATGTCAATCAATTGTTTCCACTTTCTTTGTAGTTCACTTTTTCGACAATTTTGAATGACATTGGTTTAATGTAGTGTGGTGCAATCTAACCCAGTTAGTAAAACTTACTAACCGAAAAATTTTTTTAACCAAGGGCATGCAAATGCAATACCACGACAAAGTTATTCTTAGGTGTTTTTGTTGATCTTCCAGATATCAACAGCATGTGTGATTCTAGTGTTGATGTGTACTTTTGGATTACAAGTCATCTCGACTGCAGCAACAAACTCGCCTTCATCAACAGAATCTGTCGAAGAGGTCGACGGTGAGAAGACAAAATTGGATTTAGACAAAGCAGAAACAAGGGATGCTCAAAAAGTGGAAATAATTAAGCAAATTCAAAAAGTTAACAACGACGGGTCGTATACTGTTGGATATGAGGCAGAAGACGGAACCTTCAAGATAGAGAGTAGAGATGTTTTGGGAAATGTTAAAGGTACTTTCGGATATGTTGATGCGCATGGTGAAATTAAAAGGGTGTCGTATACCGCTAATAATGGCACAGGATTAAAAAGTGTTCCAATTCCAGAGCCTTCAGAAGACGTGATTGCAATTCCCAGATATAATAGAAGTGCAGGTACGCCGACAACACGTCGTCCCGGAGGATATTCATCAACTTCATCAGCCTCACCAACTCGAGCAACAGTTATACAAACCATACCTAGACGTCTTCGTGTACTATCGTCTTCACCTTCTTCAACGGAGCGGTCGAATCCTAGGGAGTATAGCTCACCATCATCATCTTCTTCATCAACAACAAAATCGCCAAAAAATGATCCAACCACGACAATTGTATACGCAACTTCTGTGCCAACACCTAAAACATATGTAAATATAAGACCTACTCCACTTCCCGGCTCAAACATTAGACCAGCAGAGCAAATAGCTCGCCCAGAGAAGTTGGAAATAAATCATGTGTCTAAAGTTCAGATATCAAGTGGTCGCGTTATATCACCACCTAAACCTGTTGTTGAAGAAATAGATGAAAAACAAGATGACAAAAAATCTATACGTGGAAATTCTCTTCGACGACAGTTAATGCAAGAAACTGATAATAAGTATGAGCCGCGACAGCAAATCCTTTATAGTGAATCGGCAGGGGATGATGCAGGCCATGTATACGGTCCTACGACAGGTAACCAAAGGCCGTTATTTACAACTACGGCAACAACACCAAGAATACCAGCATTAGTTTTAGCAGCTCGACACAGAGCAGCTCAAATTCAAACAGCTATAAGTAACACTTCTCCCGTACCTACTGAAAAGTACTATATAAAGCCGATAAGAAAAGATGATGAATCTGACAATGATGCAACAACCGAATCAACGTCTGAACACCAATATCTCACTCAGAGTCCAATACCAGTTCAAATACCAGCCAACAGGTATATTCAAAATGTTGGTGAAGAAGAGAAGAGAGTTGTTAGGAAGCAGGAGCAAATCCCTGATGGCAGGTATCGGAATCCTCAATTTGTTCGTGTCCAACCCTCAAATGGACCTCGTTTGATCAGAATACCAATTCCCCAAATCAAAGAGCAGAATGATGAGGAGGAGCAATATTTACGGGAAACTAGTTCGTCTTCCAAAAATGAGCAAGGTGAAGAGCAGGAACAAATTCCTGTGCCTGTCCGGCCTCCGCAACCATTCTTTAGAAATCCGAATCCGCAATACTATGTTTTACCGCAACACGACCAAGCAAATGGATACCTACCACAACCATATCCTGGATCATATCAAGTACCACCACCACCAATACGTTCCCCGCCTAATTATTATCCTGATTACATGGATAGGCCTCTTACTGCTAGAGATTTTGAAAGATTGTTACAAATGTTGATTTATCGTTACCAAAGAGTACAAAGATTGGGTTACAATTTCGGTGGTTTAGGCTACTCACCATATCCAATTGATCCATATAATATGCCCGTCCGTCTTCCCATTTACAATCCTTATGACAATCGGTCTCCTTACAGAAGCCCTATTTCCGTATACCCTGAGCCAGAGAACATGTATCAAGCACAGAATCCAATTCCAACAACAGATTCTCTGATACCATATGAGCTGCAAAGACTTATGCCTAGGAAAAAGCAATATAATCCGAGATATTTTGGTGCACAGACATCGGCTTACAATATAGATGACTATGGAGCGTCATCGATTGCCCAAGGTCCATCAGGTCATTCACCATCCTATCTGCCACCTGATATACGAGAAGAATTGCTTTACAGGATGTTAATGCTGGCCTTGCAGACCGATTCACAAGCTGCTCTAGGATCTAATCCTGCAGTTTCTACGGTAGCACCAGATTCCGATTCGAGTACAACCACAAGATCCCCCACAAATTATAAGAAACCTGTTCGTAGTGTCCAAATTATAGGAGAAGAATAATAGATGGATCCTTGTCAGTATACCACCAAAATAAATTTATAGTTAGAAAAATTTCTTTAAGCCAAATGAAGGTAGTCCTTTTGTATCTCAAGGATGTATCTTTCTAGGGAGTATTTTTGTAAATAAATCGAAAACAATGTAATATTTTCAAATTGGTTTTCTTCAGTTGTCCTAATTCCCCCTGTGCAACACTAACACTAACTACCATGCGTACGCAGCAATTTTTTTTTTGATAATTAAAGCGACAAAAATGGATTTGCTGTAGGTGACTTGAAGTTGCGCAATTCTGTCTTAACAATACCGAAACATTGGGTAAGAAGCAGTGACGATCCAGATCAGTGCTCCTTCAAAAGACTGCTGCTACTATTGTGGGTGCCACCTTCTGTTTCTACTTGACTAATTACCGGTGTGACTTTTCGGTTCAATTCAATTCGCTTTTTTCACACGATTGTAGAGTCAGTGCAGCACTAGACGACTATGTGATGCAATTTCGGTAAACTTGTCATATGTGGTTTAATGTGGAGCTTACTACTTGAACAGTCCTCACGATTGTTTTCTATAGCTGATTTTTTTAACCTTTGGGAAATGTGCGAATGAACTGTATCGTGTACGTACACCAAAGTACAGTCGTTTCTATTGTTTTTCTTCTATTGCACATTGTTGAGATTCGCAAAATTTTTCTCAACGATCCGAGGTCGGTTGAACGACATCATTTCCCTTTCATTCTGTAACACTTCTGAGAAAAAATGACACAGGTTTTGCCACAATCGATTTTTCTTACCGATATGAAGTGGAAATGTGAGAGACACTGTCAGAGCAAAGCACACCTAGGAAGATTTGTGGAGATAATCTTAGTTAATTGATATTAAATTTTCTTAAATGATCTCAGGGTAATTACGGGTCATTTAATTAATTATTTAATTGAGACAAAAGCTTTTGTTCCGCATAGTGTAGTTGACTGCTGATTTATTTTAAACTACACGAGGAAACTTTCGTGCCGAATAACGCAAAAACTAAGTGGCATGAAAGTGAAAGATTTAATCAGAAGAAATCATGTATAGTTTTCGTTAACCTATAAAGCCACTAAGGAACACATGCAACTAGGCTACCGGCTCTGTTGCTGATCTCTATTCAAAAGCTCTTTGATGTAGAAGCCTCGATCCCATATGTATATCTTTTAATGTTTTCTATATTGGGCCATTGATCTTCCATGATCAATTCCTAAATACTCTGAAATAAGGATAGCCAATATTAATAAGGAGAGTTATAGATAATTATTCGCAATAAATGTGACTTGAGCTTCTTTTATGCAAGCCTGTACACCAGGCTTAGCTCCGCCATCTGCTGTTACCACACTTCCGAGATAACAACATTTACCTACTACGCGGGAGATCCGGAGAAGGTATCTGAAGTACGAAATGTAGAACGTCATTTTAGCTTTAAGGATTTTACCTATTGAAGAAGTTTTCACCGACTTCTCTCGAATCCACAGACCTTTTACTTGACGAAACTAAGATTTTAAAGAATATTTTTTCTTTGACTGATAGTTATTCAAGTGGTCCTGATGGTTCCCTGCCTCATTCATTATCATCAAAATATGTGGTACCTCTCTTACTTCTATTCTGTGTTATTTATATAATCTATTGACTCGTTGTGTTTTTCCGAAAGCTTGGAAGATCACCTTAATTATTCCTCTTCACAAAAAAAGGTGATAAATGCAAATTTCAAACTACAGACCAATTATTAATCTTTGCAGTACATCCAATATTTTTGAGGCTGTTATTTGCAATGTTCTTTGCTTCGACAACAAGCTGTTCTTGCAGGTCTTCTAACAGGCATAAAGGGTAAATTAGATACCACCTATTTATTGGTAATTTCTCGTGTTTCTGCGGGCCTTTGTAAATAGGATTCATTCGTACTTACCTAACCGCACTCAAGGGGTTTCTATTCGGAAGAGTAAGGGAAGTGAGGAAACTTGAATGTCTTGCTTTTGCATTGCTGCAAGCTAGACAACAGCCCAGTGACGGGGTAGATTATTTTAATTTCTTAATAAGACCTCACGGGGAGACCTGGTCTTGAACCCGGGAACCAAGACATTGTGGTCGTCCCGCTCTACCAATTGATCTAACTCCGTCTCCTGTTTTTTTCAACACTTTCGGTGTACAGCAGGGGTCCCACCTCGGGCCATTGTTATTTATAATTTACACCATTCCACGGTTATGTTTCACACAGCTATTATTTATTGCGCAGACAATGCCGATTGCTTATTATTAAATTCTTACTTGGACGCCTTTCAGAATTGGTGTTTCATTAACGATCTTCCCTTAAATATCGGCAACTGCACATCTATGCAATGAAGTCGTTTAACGACAAGGTTTCTTTTTCGAGGCCTTCCTTGGAATAGGTCCCATATATTAGTATATTACTACTTTATCTCGACTCACTATTGCATTTGAATACCCTTCAAAAGACACGCTGTAACTCCAGAATCCTGTTTGTCTTCGACTGCATTCGGGAGTCTATAAACTCTTCCGTTTTCTTGGCATGTTTTAACATATCAGTTGCGGCTCGATCCCTGAGGAATCACGACTTCTTTCAGGTACTTATTCATCGCACTAGTTGTGAAGTAAATGATCCAATCAATGTCGCGATTTTGTATTCCTGTTTTGACCGCATTGATTTTCATCTGTCGAGAAATCATGTGAGGAATCAGCTTTGTTGAAGCTATTTTTTTTCTACACATTTGTATATTTTCTGTTTCTGTTTCCATATTCTTTGATTTAATATTTTCGTATTATACTATTTGTTTTTCGCATTTTGTAGTAGTCGGCAAATTGACGAAATATTGTGAAACCAACATTTCGAGACACAGTAATTGATCTCAGCTGGTGAGAATTAGCCTGAAAGGCACCCAAAGATAAATTTTCAGCTGAGCTCGATGTATTATCGGGAGGAGCTGAAGAAACACATGTGACCGCAAAAGTAGTATGTCCATCGGTAGACATAGTTATGTAAGGCTCACCAGCATGAACAGCAGCCAGAAGGGAAGGTTCAATGGGCGGGTGAAATGTTTGATCAGCAGGACGCTTTATAGTAGCACACTTTCGCCTTTGCTTTTAGGAAGACTGTGGGAAGGGAGCACGATCGTTCAGTCTTACGCGGGGAGTAGAGAGCGTCCTGGATGCCGCCGAATGACGCACCAGAGGATGAGGGTTCGAAAGTAGCCAAGTATCTTGCAGACAGGGTCCTTAGGTCAGAGACAATGGAATCCAACGACTCGGAGTTGGCGAATACAACCAAAGATCAAGTGCCGAGGCTGCATTTTATCTGTTTAACGCCACGGCGAATATCGCTGATAATAGGGATAACGGGAGAAGGGTCCACAGGTGGAACTGGATTGAAGTCAAGGCTCGCGGCGGCTGTGTGGGCGTCATCAAGCGAACCCGACAGGAACGAAATACGAGAGGAAATATTTCGTGACCTATTTAGGAGGACATCTGTGTTACACGCAACAGTGCTAAAGATGCCTAGCAGTCTGTGACAATTTTAGTGGTCCATGTGCCAGTATCATCTACCAGAAGTTGGAGATTCCTCAAGTGGAGTCAACCCTGTCTGCGAAGAGCGAGAGAGTACTTGCAGCATGCTACTCACGAGTCTCAGTATATGGCAAAGCTTAAAGTCCCAGCACTCACCAATCGTCGAGGAGCTGGTAGATCGGGTTCCGCGCCTTAAGCAACTCGGATGGAAACGCGGGCCACAGACGCAATCACAAGAAATCCCATCACGGGCAATCTCACCCGAGTAGAACCCGCATACCGCCATAGTCGGAGCAAAACAGGAAGGATAGCAGCAACACAATGGCAAAGTGCTCATTGAACATGCGATACATCGCTGTAATAGGTCCGTACAGAGTTCGGTGACTGATTATGTGCAGGAAGTCATGACTCCTCAGGGAGCGGGGCGAGATAGATAGAGATGCTCACAGCTCCAGCAATTCTGGTGAATTTATCGTTTCCAGAGTCCAGAGAAATAAGTCTCAGTCGAACAGTACAATAGGGAAGCGCCAGAAAATCACCCCAAGAGAGTCAGCGAAGTGCAAACCTACGGAATCGACACTGCACTGCCTTGATGCGGTTGCAAAGCAGGGAGCCCAAACGGGGCTGGCATATTCCAAAATTGTTCTGACGGATGTGCAGTAAAGCAGTTGGTTAGGTACGGATCGTCAAGTTCCCTGGACCACCTTTCCACAAAGCCCAACATCAAATAAGCTCTCAAATAACTCTTGAAATTACATGATCGTCGAAAGAAAGAAGATAGTTGAGAACCACGCATAAGTTTCTACCCATGTCAACTCTGCTCAAGATATCAGCATCGAAGGAGTATTCGAAGAGGATAGGACGCCTTTAAAGGGAGAAAGGCAAGGCCGTGCACTAGCCGGCATATAAGCGGATGCCATTACAAGAACTCCAATCATAAAACATAGCCAAGTCGGAATTCAAGGGACTACAATCAGTGTTATTAGTGACAGTGCGAAATATTTTGGCATCGTCCGCGTAACATAGAATTTTAACGTTCGACAGAAGAAGCGAAACGTCATCAATGTATAGGATGAAAATAAGCGGGGCATGTATGCTGCCCTGGGGAACCCCTGAAGTGACAAAGATATGGCCAGAAAGAGCTCGCTGGAATAGGACACGATGTGAACGATCTGTCAAACCAGTCCTCCAGGCAAGAAAGAAAGCCAATAAAAGGCAGCTTTTAGAACAGGATAAGGTTGCAAATCCTATCAAACTTACTGAAATCAGTAAAGACGCAGTCCACCTGTTTGTCTGACTCAATGATCAAGGAAAGGTAATTAAGTAATTCAAGAGGGTTAGTAGGCGTCAATTTAAGGAAAGCCATGCTGAAAGGAACCCATAAAAGGCCTACAACGAAAACGAAGTGTCTCAATGACAAGGGCCTCGAAAACCTTCGCGACATGACACAGACTTATTGCCCTTCTTATGGAAAGGAAGTTGCACACAAGTTTTCTCTAGCTCAGGAAACTGCCGCATGTGTAGGATGTTGACAAAGCCTAGAGGACAACCCTTTGATACGTTAGCATGACTGTAGCTGGAAGGGAATTAGAGTTGGGGGAGTCAGGAAACAAGGCATTCAGTTTTTGCATTGCTGCGAGTACGAAGACGGAGTTGATTTTTTTTACATTCAATTCTTTTTTAAACCCACGGTGAGACCGATTCTTGAACCTGGGAACCATGGCGCGGTGGTCATACCGCTTAAGCAATAGATTCAACATCGTCTCCAAATGTCAACAGAGAACACGAACAAGAGACAAATGGCATTTTTTGAAGAAGGAGGCAGGAGCATCATAATTAGAATCACAGATTTTAGTTCGAAAAATTCCGCGAAGAAGTTAGCAATTGTAAGAGGATCGTCACTAACAGACTCACAAAGTACCAGACCAGACCAGTCGCATGACAGAAGCCAACCATTGATAGACAACAAGTCAGTGCGTTTTAGGTTCAAAAGAAGTCGTCGAATAGAGCGGAATAAACTCCGGCGGCATGAAAACGCATGAAATCTTAGAGTGCAGGATGATGGCAGAACTCAGGAAGCAAAAGACCACGGTACCATCCGAATTGGACTAAAACAACAGATCAAGAAACCTTTCCGAATCATTGGCAACATTACAACTGATCCAAGCTAGAAGAAAAAAGAGAGTCCAAAAATAAAAGAGCGTATTGAGGAGTAGACTTGAATACGTTCATGAGGCCATTAGTGTCAGGAGAAGGTTTCCCACAGCCTACCGTAGGTACAAGTCCGGAAAACATGATAGTTTGGCAATTCCACACCAAACGTTTCATCATTATTTCATTTTTATTGTACCACAAATTAACCAATCCTTGCAAACACAAATAAAACTGCACATTCTCGTAACAAAAATCAAAGAGAAACGCTGATGTCATTGACGCATTTCAAGCTCAATACTTCAACAAAACGAGCACAAGAGAGTTTTCCCTTTAAAACATATAAAAATTGAGTAAAATCCGATTTAAGACTTTAAATATATTGCGAGAAATACTACGAGAAAGTACAGTTCCCCAAACTTTTCCTTATAACTACTGTGGCAGGTTTTGGTTTGTTTACACTACCAATGCTCAGCTGCTAATGTCAGTTTCCGGGATTGTATCTAGTGTAGGCTGTGGGTTCCCAACCGATGGCAGGAAGATTGAAATCGGCGTAAACATTACGTCATTGATAACGATTAAGAATAGCAAAGGTGACAGTATGTACTCTTGTCTCCCTCTGTTCGGCACTTAGAAAGGCTTCACTATGATAGTTATAATTTTTTCTGTGATGCCTCTCCTAAGCTGTCCATATGTATTCAAGCAACACTCTCTAGTGCATTCTCGGTATCGACATTTAATCTCATGGGAAAAATGTAAGGCTAAGGACCAATTAGCAAATGATTTAATAATAGTATTGCTTTGGAATTTTCCAGATTTCTCAGATTTATAATATTTCGTCTCGCAAATGAACACACATCGTACAAATTTTTCTTTAAATTATTAAGGACAAATTAAATCCAACGGCAAGAAAGTAAGAAGTAAATTATTATTATAATGCCACGTTGCGGGTGGCAACAATAAATTTTTTCATGTAAACTTGAGGGCCAAAATAGAGCTTTAAATAAATGTCAATCCTTAAATAAGCGGAATTCAAACCTTGAGAATTAAGTTAATTGAAATCAATTGAATGTTATATAAAAGCTATCAATCTAAATGAAGCCTTATTGTTCAACCACCTTATTTCTTACTTAATTTAGAAAGAATCTGGAAAGGTACTCGGCAGTCGTTTCACTTTTATCCTTAATAAGCAAAATAAAATCAGCGTAACTCAATAAGACTTTAAAAACGGCTCCAGATTAAGTGTTTGAGATTTACGTAAACCAATGTGGTTTAGGGTTGTCTCTAGTACCGTGAAACTCGATTACACCAAAAGCACGCCTTCGTGGTAAGTTACTCGCACAAAGGTCTGATTCCAAACACGGGAAAATTAATTAGTTGTTGCTCGTAAATTGATTTGAACGCGTCACTGGCCCCAATTGGGGAAGGGCGTCATCGACTCAGTCGAACAAATCGATGGCATGGTAACCAGTTCAAAGAGGAAGAGCAGCCCTGGTGAACTTACTTGAATTTACGGATCTGCAGGAAAGTGGAAGTACAAAAGGCGAGGGATGCAGCTGTAAAGGAGTACTCATTCACATTTTGGCATCTATACAGAACATGGTACTTCTCTGATTTATTATGGATATTACAAGCAACATGAATTGGGGCTTATTCTGTGGGGGCAACGAGATCCCAAGAGCAATGGATGAGGTTAAATAAATTTCTGGATCATATTATATTCGCACTTGAAATTTAATTGAAATTTCTTCCCATATCTCTCCAACAATCTACTTGTTATTTCGTTTATTCAAATTGCCATAGACAATGCAAAGCACCTTCTCCGGGAGCTATATAAATTGCCAAAAAGGACTCTTCTGTGTCTTGAGCTACCTACTTAAGCTACTGTTCATGTTACGCTCTTGGCAACTTTTCAATTTCACTATTTGAGTAACCCAACGCTAAGAAAGCATATCCAAACGCGTGTGGGCAAAAACAATTTTCGGAGATATTTTAAGTTCATCCAGTAATAAATACAAAAGGTTTGAAAAGGTTTTTCCTTAAGAGGTGTCGTCATATCTCATAGCATAGTTACATTCCTAAATAATTTTTGAATACCTATCTAAATACTTTGTAAGGATTTAATATTTCGAAAATTCTACATTCTTTGAGAAAACATCAAACATTTCTGAAATATAAAAAATGGTGGTGGAGTGGGAAAGAACGAGCTCCCATATTTCGATTGAAATTTGTCATTGAAAGGATTATATATTGCGCCCTAGTAATATTATATTAAATATATTAACTTTATGTTTATTTTCAGCAGAAAACAACCATGGGTCGCCGTCGGTCGAACCTGGGACCTCCAGATTGGTTGGTCGACACGTTATCATTTACTCCACCGACGATTTAAGATGCGAGGTCTTATAATTAACACAAGTTCAATGTTATATGTAGTTAGGGAGATGAGTGCAATTATGAGTCCAGTGTTGTCCATGCCCAAAACTTATGCTTATATTTGAAGGGTCCATAGTAAGGTTAGAGGGCGGAGGGAGCGTCAGATTTGAAAATTATAAAAAGTAAGAAAACGCGATTTCCAAATTGATACATTACATTTGCACGAACGAAAAGTGATTGAAAACCAATTTTCTGTCAATCTGGTTAATTGTGGCAGTTTTGAGAGAATTTTAAAAATAAAAAATAAATTTATAATTTATAAAATTTATTAAAGTTTGCAGTGGCGTAACGCTTCCACCGCACCCCCCCACACACAAAATGTTTACTTGGATCTCCTGATTTTCGCTCTCTTTGAAAAAGTGCGTGCTCACTTACTTCTACACATGTAAGTCCTTTTCTTGTTATTGTTTTTGTTAAAACAATTACCGATACTGAGCGAAATAAATCTGTAGTTTCCCGGAGTAACCAAAAAAAAAAGTCTAAAGAAACTTTTCGAGGTGTTTAATAGTGGAGGATCTAACATCAACGAGGCTCAAGAATTCCCGACTGAAAATTCCTCTTTCTAAGCCATGCCAAGGCAGGACAAATGCACAATATAGTTGTTTCATCGTCTTCCAGACGGATCCTAAAGACGGATATCTAAACCCACAATGGCCAGGTAGGTAACCTGAAGGCAACCTTAGTTCTGCTTTACTTAAGGCGATGGTATCGTCGTAAGTATAGGGGGCCTTAAACCGGGTAACCCCGGGTACATATCCCCAGTATAACAGCTTGGACTCCTAGCTCAATCTTCAGTGACAGTTGTTGGCGACGACAAGCTGAGGCTGCAAAAAGCCATGTGACTTTGTCACCGAGAGGAGGAGCCTTTTCTGGACAGTTCATCGGCGGTCTTGCTACCCTCGAAACCCGAGTAACCAGGTATCCAACGACGTGACCCTGTTATGCGTGGCCAGTTGTTGGAGAGTATCGAAGCACTCCTTCATTAGCCTCGAGGAAAAGCACCACAAGAATAGAGCCTTAATGGCAGCTTTGCTATCGGAGAAGATATTTATATCCGCCCCCTTCAATCCTTTTCTGATGTTGATAAGGGCGCAAATTTCGATAATATGAATTTCGGCTTGAAAAACACAGGGCAAACTACCCAGTGCATTTGAAACTCTAGTGTTGGGTACCAGTACTATGTTCCATTTTGGAGCCATCAGTGAACCATTTAAAGCCTTTATGGTCCAGACGTAGGCCACCTCTATCCCAGTCTGCTCGTTCAGGAAAGAGAGTCTTGAATTTTCTGCCAAGCACAGTTTCTTGATCATGTTGTCCGATACTGCGCATACATCTATGCCAAGAATGCCCTGAAGGATAGATATAGACACATAACGTGTTGTCGAAAGCACCTTCTATGTCAAGAAAAGCAAATAATGCCACTTCTTTATAGTGAAGGAATTTCGACGCCTGGAATTTGATCTGGTGATCAAGGGGAAGTAGATGCAGAAGCACTTTAAGAGCTTCAGTTGTAGAGCGCAGGGCTACGTTACGTATGACTTTCCAGAGATAAAATAAAACAATTTCAAAAAAGTCCAATTCATATCTTAAATCCTATTGTGTAACGTTTTTTAACCTTGTCTTTTGGTTATTTATTTACTAATTCCGATCTCCCGATAGCCCAATAGATTTTAGTGTCGGGTTGTTGTGCATGATGTTTTTATAGCTTAAGATTTCCTCGACTAATTTCACCAAAATTGGACTTTCCATTTGTTTCTTTATTTCGACTTTTTTTTTGGCACATTATATACTCTATTAAATTTAGTTTTTTTTTAAATCAGTCCTAAATCTTCAATCCTAAATTATTTAAGTAAACTGCTTGCCTGAACTGTATAGCAATATTACAATATTTTTTTTAAACTTAAATAAGGTACGGGAAATGCTTCGCAGCTTTACGACGTCGGATTATTACAATGCTGGCTCTAATCTGGCATGACGATCAATCCAACTACAAACTTGCAGGATCACGCGTTCCTTGATGTTTATGGTACTTTTTAAGTAAGTGTAAGCGTTTCTTGTAAGTGTAAGCATGTTGCGAGACAGACAGCTTAGAAAGACTGATTGTTCCTTTAATATAGATATCTAAGAGTCTCTCCAGTGTTTTGAGCAGGAAGGAGGAGAGGCTGATGGAGCTTATAGTGCGAGGCTCTTCCTCCTTTTGGAATAAAGACCACCTTCACCTTCGTCCATGAGGATGGGATTAAGGCAGGCTTCGTAAATGACCATTAGCCACGGAATAAGTATCTCGGAAGCTAATTTTAGTTCAGCTGGGGTGGTGCCATCTAATCGCGGTAATTTATAGGGCTTGAAACTTCGAAGCGCCCATTTCAGTTTTCTGTTGTCAATAATCTTGCGGACCAGTTCATGACCGCCTAGAGTAAGCGGCAACTCAGCAACACTGGTTGCTGAGCACCCCGGAAAGTGTGTGTTGACTAGTAACTCCAGGGACTCAAGGCTGGATGAGGTCCAGCTACCATCACTTTTGGTCAAGAGGCTTGGTGTGATGGGCGTTGTTGAGTGGATTTTCCGCAAGCGACTCTCTTCAGAGGTGCTTTCGATTTTATTACAAAAGCTTTCCCACGAGGATCGTTTTGCTTTCCTGATCAGTTTCTTAAATTTGTTGAGGCATTCTTATAAGAAGTCCAGTTATTAATTCTTTTCGCTTGGTTAAGAAACTTACGACATTCCTTCCTTAGAGTCATAATGTCACTGGAGCACCACGCAGGTTTGGGCTTCCTTATGGGGACCTATCGGGGCAAGAAATTTTTGTCGCCGCGTTACACGCAAGCCTCAAGGTGTCCACCACCTTATCGAGGGTTTGTCTGTCTGCAATTACAGGTGAAACTGTGACAGGCAGACTATTGCTGAGAATCATCCTGTAGAGGTCCCAGTTCGTTCTGCACCCACGTTACAGATCTGGAGGTTAGTTCCAAGAATGAAATCAAAAAGTAACTCACCTTATTCGTTGATGTCCGAGCTGCCAAAGACTGTGTGGTGTGCGTTGGCGTCCGCTTCGATCACCAGCGTCTTCTTTTGTATAGTGGCTTTTTTGACCACATCCCTCAGTGTTGTATCAGGAATGTTCACCGCATCGTACGCCATATAACTGGAGGTTATCCATATATTGTAGGTTTTAAGGTCCAGTGTGGCTGTTATGTTGTTCTTATCACTGAACTGAGGGAGGATAAGGGCATTAATATCATTATTAATGAGGATAGATGACTTTGGTTTACATGTACCTTGTATGTAGAGGAGCTTATACCCCTTCATGTTGAGTCCGCAAACCTTGTCTCTGACGACCCAAGGTTCTTGGACAAGGATAAGCTCTTCTCCTCTCTGTGCTAGACGAAGGAGAAGAGCTGCAGACGCTGCCTTTGAGTGCTGAAAGTTAACTTGGACCACTCTAAGCATAACTGTGTTTTGGTGAGGATATCTCTAACACAGTAATGTCAGCGGTCTCCTCTTCGCTGCTGGCATCTTCGTCAGCCGTAGAACCCAGAAGTAGTTCCTCCAACTCTGGTCCGGGATTAGGAAGAGTGTCAACTTCCATTATGGAGTTGAGTTTCGCATCACCATCTTCTGGTGAGGAAGTGACGACGGCAGAAACTGTCGTTGCACTCTGTTTTTCTTTCTTCTCCGCAGTAGTGCTTGCGGAGGCTGCTGACTTCTCCTTTTAGTTACTAGCGGTGTTATGCGCATTCAGGTTCTTCTCATAGACCTTCCGGCTAATTGAGCTGAAGGCATAGCAATTAATGCCATTGCGTTCGGCAAGTGGGGCAAGGGATAGCTCATTTAGGATCGCAATGACCATTGTTTAGTTTTTCTTGAGTTCGCCTACCTGGGTTACTTTCCAGTCATGGGTAGGTAACCCAGGTTTAGCTACTTACATGAACTGTAAGATCTCTAAAGGATCCGAAGGTTCGATCGGTATCTAGGCCCTTGACCTAGGTCTACAAGGGATTTTATCCCTGGGAACGGCTTCGATTCTTGCACCAGCCCAGATTTCACCGAGTTGGGAAACCGCCTGGTTAAGAAGCTCTGCCGATCTTTGGTCAGAGAAGGCAAGTAGTTTAATGTGGCCTTGATGCCAACCAACATGAAGACAACGTGGGGAAGGGCCACGGTTTAGTGGAAGAACCTCCATATAGACCTTCAGCAACGCGACCTCCACCATCTTCCATCTATCTGGCGTGAGGGAGCCGTCCGCGTTGCTGCGTTCTATAATCGCCCTTACTAAGCTATCTTTCGCTATCTCGCTGAAAGATTTAGCGGTAGAGGAAAGGGAGCTAGCCTGCTTTACCCTTTAGGAGGATGGCTGAGGCGCGTTAGGCGAGCGCAACTTTTTCGGGGTAGCTTGCAGAGAGCATTTAGAGGCCGAAGCGTTATTTTGGGCAATGATCTCATTTGCCTACTGCAGAGAGGCTTTGTCCTTCTCCGCGATGTTCTCCTGAGAGACGGAGCTCAGTCGTCGGAGGATTCTGAGCGCAGTCCGTCTCTCTTTGTAGGCCACCGTTAAGGTGTTTCCCTCCTGCTTGGTGGTCGCTGGGTTAGACTGAGATGTCCTGAGTAGCGCGCTGGTGAATGTATGTCCGGGTGTGTTAGCCTTGGCCAGGGACGTACTACCACGCGTAGGTTTGTAGAGGGAAGAGGAACTTAACTGCCACTTCCGGGTTTTAAAGCCTTGGCAGCAGCGTGTTCTTTCCTTGAGGAAGGGGGTTCTCAGGACTCCTTGGGGGGAGCCACCGTGTTGGCCTCAATACTCGCAGAAGATTGCCCACTTAACCCGTCGGCTGGGTCTGCCTTGACGGCGGGTTGTCCCCCTTTTCGGGTGGACGAAATTTTCTCGGGTTTATCCGAGGCTTGGTATTTTTTGTGCATAATAAAATTTTCATAATCGACTATTTTAACGACAAGGCGGTACTCATTGTCTCAAGATATTGTGAGGTTGAGGGATCACCCATTGTAGACCCCCATACTATGGAACGTCCTTCTTACTCCTTGAGGCGGACAGGTATCAAGGAGGCTCCATTATAATACAGCTAGTTACCCTCAGCTGCAAACTATACAATGGGCACAGTAGTCGCTTAACACCCTGGATTGGGGGAGTTTGATCAAGAGAGTGAATGTCATTTCGCTAGTCTAGAGTAAAAACTACATGAGTGTTACCAGCTGCCTCACGTTTGGACGTTGGATCAATTCGTTAAGCGGCACGACCAACAATCCATGGGTCCCGGATTCGAGAACAGATGACACCGTGAGCTTTTTTTAAGAAATTGAAATAATCCACTCCGTCTCTGGGCTGTTGTCTGGCTCGCAGCAATGCAAAAACCAAGACTCAAGTTTCCTCACTTCCCTTACCCTAATTCCCTTCCAACCAAAACCATGCTAACGCATCAAAGGGTTGTCCCCTAGAATTTGGCGACATTGTATAAAAAACAATTATTTATGTGTAAAAAAAATCTTTTCTACATGTCAAAGCTTGAATAAAAACATTGCAAAAAACCGAATCAAAAATATTAATTACTTCACGAGAAAAATAATCTCGAAAAATGACCGCGAAATAGTGCCTTGCGACCGCAAGACCCTCTTAATAAACTCTTTAAACAACAACCGCCTAAAAGTAAGCTTATTGTTTTGTAGTCACTGCTGTAGGAAATGGTAGAATCGTACTAAATTATAATTTGCAATTCAGATCGTATAAATTTTAATGTTTATTGGCTAAAACATATCTGAAGAAATAACAGTTTACTTCTACAGAATTAGTGGCAATCCTCAAATTTGATTAATATTTATCATCTGACGCTTGCCCTGCCATAATATCAAAAGTCTAGCAATGTTCAGAACCCCGTTCATATTGAAAACTTCTCTTGGCAAGACGAGCGCTGCTATCACTTGTCATTGCTAACGGTCGATTTTGATTCAGTCTAGTCGCGAATGTGTGGAGGATTGTCGCGTTGATTTGCGATCGTCGAAAACGATTTTCACTGTCAGTTTTTGTCACAAATCGCTTAATTAAGTAACTAAACAATTGCGCAATTATTATGCAAATAATTTACGCATCAATTACTGTCAAAAGTTAATTAAAAATCGATTTATTGCGTGTGATAATTCAAATGATCGAAAACTGTTTATGTTCGCCGGTTGTGAGTGTTGGTGGTCGCGAGTATCTTTTTTCTTTTTCGAGTGCCCAGTGCCCATGTGCCTGCCGTAATCTGGCGTTTGCTTGCGCTGAAGATCATTTATTCCAATTCAAGCAATAAAAGTGAGTGAACTAGTGTTACCTGTGAAGGTGTGTGCTGTGCAAAGATACCTGTTTTTCGTGTACCTTGCTTGCTGGTAGTTGGAAATGTCATTTTCGTGAGAGCGCCCGGAGCTTTTTAACTTGTTTACCTGGATTTTACCTGTTCAACCGCTTGCCGTTTTGGCCGACTTTTCGAAAGGTTAGTGCTGTTTAGTTTCCCTCTTTTTCATAACCTAGGCCAAGCTAATTAGCGGATACTCAAACGGAAGAGATTTGCGCATTGTTTGACGGGATTTTAATTGATAATTACTTTAAGGCGGTAATTTGCCCAAGTTAACGGGTAATTGGAGCGTAGATTTTCTTGTTTGACGGATAGCTACTCTCCTTGCTTGTGTTACTTTCTCGTCTGGTGTTGTAGGAAGCAATATGATCGCATTTAATTTCCAATTCTTCGCGTTCGATGGAGCATGCAATATGCGGTGCTGTATGACGACGCGTGATCGTTTGAATATGAACGCGCTCGCCTATCCGAAACGGTCTCCTCAACTTGACCTGGTTCAATGCTAGATTCTGGCTCAATCAATTTTACTACGACGGACGACCTGAATTAATAGAAAGGCGTTTTATATAATAACGAGTTTGCAATTAATGCCATTTTCGCGGAATAAAATTCCAAGCGGAGAGAGGCGTTAGCCAACCGGAGTGAAAGGAACAGTTCTGGGCGATGTTGCGCATTAGATTTTTCGCTTCAGAAGGACAGAATAGAAAGCATTTCAGTTTTTTTTGCTACTGGTTGGTTTTAAATTGTCATAAATTGCGTAAATATTGTATATTAAATCAGCAAAAATTTCATATTTCTCGAAACTAAATAGAAAGCTTTCTTTTAACGTAGTTAACTTGTTTCCAGCTCTATAGCGTTCAACTCAGCACGAAATAGCAGTTGTGTGAAGCTGGCCCTCAAAATTGGAAAATTTCGATTGACCACTATTGACCAGCAATAATTTTGTCATCATCACCCCTCACCACACTTTTATTAAACCACCCCACATAGGAACTGCAACTCTGATTTAAAAAAAAAGTTACGATCGTTTTCTTAGGCTGGTTAAAAATGGGAAAATATCTGATTTTTCAATTTGGCTCTAATAATGGCTCCATGGGAGGTGTGAAGATAGCCCTGACGGAGGATTTTTTTTTTAAACTCGTAATTCTGATTTTAAAAAATATGCAAGAGGGTTAAAAAAACATGAGAGGATGTGGGACCAAAATAAGAAGCCTTTCAACAGCTGATATGGATTATACAAAAAAAAATGTAAAAAAAAAGTTTGTTTATATGTTTTTAACCCCTCCACCCTAAAGCTCGAGAATACCTCTTCGTCTGATCCTCAGGTTATCGCCAACCTCTTTGCACACTTCTTCAGTAAATCTTTCAGCGACAATTCCCAACAACCTGACCTTAACTACTTTTCATTCTTGGACAAATGCACTCAAACGTCGTTTACATCTTTCGAACCTGACCCCGAACTAATCGCCGCCAGTATCAACGGGCTTGAGGACGACTTTCATCCAGGTCCCGACATCACTCCGGCATCGTTCTGAAAAAGTTTGCCATGCATCTAGTTCAACCCCTTACTTTGCTTTTCCGCCTCTTGGTCACTCAAGGGGTTTTCCCTCAATTATGGAAAAATTCGTATATTTTTCCCATCATCAAAAAAGGCTGCAAGGACGATGTATCCAACTACAGACCCATTGCGAAATTATCATCCATACCTAAACTATTCGAAAAATTGGTCTATGATTCAATATTTTTCCACTGTAGGTCTATCTTCTCCCTCTCCCAGCATGGCTTCCTCAAAGGAAGATCTACTCCCACCAACCTTACCGACTTCGTCTCCAAAACAGTATGTGCAGTGGAAAACGGTAAAGATGTTGATGTTATCGCCACCGATTTTAGTACAGCCTTTTACAAGATCTCCCATAACGTTATCCTGTTTAAACTTGATTGCCTAGGCTTCCCCCCCCCCCCCCCCCCCCCCCCCCCCGAGATTCATCTCCTGGATTCAATCCTACCTCAACAACAGTCAATACAATGTTCTTTTTAGCTCATCCATTTCTAACCCTACTGTCGCTCGTTCCGGCGTCCCTCACGGCAGCCACCACGGTCCATTGATTTTCATCCTTACAATAAATGATGTTGATTGTGTCACCAAACACTCAGAGTTGTCCATTTATGCCGATGACATGAAAATAATTAAACATATCTCCTCCACAACCGACTCTCTTCTCCTGCAAAACGACCTTTGATTCCTTCACCACATGCTGCATGAAAAACTTTCTTGAGCTCAATGTCTTAACACCACCTTGAGGGTCTATATGTTAACCGACGTACCAGTCCCTATCGTTACCTCTTTGTGTGACCTAGGAATAATCTGTGATAGCGAACTCAATTTCCGTTCCTATATTGACAGTATAACTAACAGAGCTAACTCAGCGCCAAGGTTTGTGAAGCGCTGGCCTAAAGAGTTCTCCAATCCTTATCTTTCCAAATCTCTCTATATCTCATTCGTTAGACCTCTCCTTGAATATGCCAGCCAGATATGGTCACCTACACAATTAATTCTTCTTCTTACTAGTTTGCATTCATTATAATTATAGCTCATATTGTAGCTTATACTATTTATTTTGACTTATCTTTTATTATAGCTTGTATATTATTATTATTATGTTATTATGTTATAGCTTGTATTAAGCTTAAATAAATAAATTTTTCAACGGGTGGGTCAGCAATTTTGGGGTGTAGGTCTACGTGGTCAAACGATCAACGTTCAATCGATGTAACTACCGATTTTCGAATTTCTTAAAGTGTGAAGTTAGCCCCGAGTTTTGTTTTTTGAATAACTCGTTTTCAAAAAGTGGCTTAACAAAACTAATTGGCGGGTCAACATGGTCATTCCCTGGTCAACCGAATGAGCTATTAACCCATTTCATCCCGGAACTAGAAAAACAGTAGCCCCCCGTACGCCCAGAACTTTTTTTAAAATTTTTTTCGTTTTTTCAGAGTAAACTTTTAATAATTTTAGTCATATTTAAATTCTTTGGGTACTATTTTGTAAAAAAGTAATTCTTAAATGAAATGTGAGACAGGTCGAAAACGACCGTTTGGGCTAATAAGTTAAGGAATTGTAACGGGATAATGCTCATTTCAGAGCATTTTTTATATAAATAAAAACAACTTTATTTAAATAAAAACAACACTTGCTAAATTCCACAGTTTATTAAATAAATAAATTTACACGACGCGTTTCGCCCTACTTAGGCATTATCAAGTGAGTGGCTAAACTGCTACTCAGTTTTAGCAGTTTAGCCACTCACTTGATAATGCCTAAGTAGGGCGAAACGCGTCGTGTAAATTTATTTATTTAATAAACTGTGGAATTTAGCAAGTGTTGTTTTTATTTATATAAAAAATGTTCCCGAAAAGTAACAAATTCCACCAAGTGCCAAGTGTAATTTCTATTAATTCATTTCAGAGCGTTAGAAGTGGAGCGGTCGTTTTCGACCCTTTGGGATGAAATGGGTTAAAATCGAATTTTCGTTCGATTCGGGGGCTAACTTCCCAGACCTTTCGACATGTGCCGGTGAGACCATCCATGCTGTTACTTTAAAGACCAGCTGTGCTTCCTTGTTTATAGTGATCGGCATCTGAACACGACATTGAACGCCCCTTCCGGATATCAACTGGGAATCTTCGGATGTTGAAGAGATGATTCTCTCCCACTTGTCGGCATCGCGGACCTCTTTATGTTTCATCGATAACCTTTCTCTTCTGGACTTACACAGTGTTCTAGCATTGTTTTTTGTGCGGTCCTGATGGTGTTCTTGCTTCCCTGTTAAAGAACTGCTCTTTTTCTCTTGTTTATGTTCTTTGCCATTTATTTAATTTATCTATTTCTAGTGGTGTCTTCCCAAACTCTTGGAAATCATACCTAAGTATTCCTCATTTTGAAGAATTTTTTTAGGAGCTACAGGTAATACAAATTTATTTAATTGATCGTAACATTATAGTATATAATTTAAACAATATTTCCTCGAAAAAAAAGTTGTCCGCCGGTGAACACTATCACTCATGACTGGATCCTCCGAAATTAAAAAAAATTGTATCATTAGATAATCGCTTTCCTGAGGTATTGCTGGGAGGACATTTTTTTTCGATTTTTCAATTTTTGGTGACACTTAGAAGCGAAAACACCGATTTTCGCCCTAAAAAATGTTATTGTAAAATTAATAATTATGAAAAAAAAGCGCCCAGGAATACCTGGTCATTAATGTAAGGAAGAAGTATACCAAATTTCAAAAGAATCGGTTAAGTAGATTTTGATTTAAACTGTTCACCGACTTCAAAAATGACAAGTGTCAGAAAATCGCTTTAAAGTTTTGTATACCAGAAAATCCAATATTAAACAAAGGAGCAACGAACACTTACACTTCTATATCTTAGTTAGGTTTTTTTAAAAATTTTGACACAACAATCTTAAGATGTTGTACGATCATATGAAACAATAAAAAAAAATAAGAAAAAAGTAACGAAATAGAGCCACCGTGAAAACCATAAAAGAGAATGGTACATCAATTGCAGTTTCAAAATACCCGCTAAGAGATCGACAGATCGACTAAAGAGTAACTTCCCAACCATGACGATATTGCTGGCAACGAGAGGGCACAAAATCAGAAGTGGTTGAGGAAGAGAGGAAGAGAACGGACGGACATGTGAGGTTTTTTTTTTATACGGGCGAGGAAGTTTTTTTTCCTTCTTCTCCTGCTGGGATTGGTTCTAGTTGGTGACGAAACGTGGAGCTCCAGTTTTTTTAAATTTCATTGAAGAAGAGATGAGTGCAGAAGAACCACAAGAAAAGGCGTAGTTCGGAAGAAGACTTCCAGGAAAGGAATAAGTTCGACGAGAATTGCAGCCAGCACGTTTTACGCCAGTAATGTTGTGAAGTCAACAATTTCGACGAGAATTGCTGTCACCACACATGAATCCAAACAAAGTCGAGGCAGGATTTTTGAACTTCCAGAATTCGAGTTCAGGTAAAAGGCAGGAAATTCAACAACACATTCCTGTGAAGCTGGTGCCGAATCAACAACCAATGTATGAAGAAAGCTTAAGAGGTAGAAAGGAACAGACGTAGCTGCGGGAAATTTGGCCACAACGAGGGATCCTAATTGCAAGTGAACCTTAAATAATCAAAGAATTATTAATCTAGCTATAAGAGTAGTTTTAGGTATTATCCAGTTAGTATATTGATTAATTTGTAGTTGAAAGTAATATTAAGCAGAAGTACCAGTAGCAAATTTGTGTGTTTTAGAATTATAGAGCAGGGGAATAGGGATAAGAATGTAGGTTGATATTTGTAATAGAAAAAAACTTTGATTTCGTCTAAGGAATATCTTTTATCGTTCAGGAATCAAAACTTTTCTGCATACTCGACTCGAGCGGACGAAAGGTGCAAGTGGAATTGTAGTTATTGAGGTAAACTTGGGTTACCTACAGCGGTCTGGCATTTGGAAAAGTATAAATTTTACTCAGGCTTATCGTGTCTCATCTAAGTGCAATTCAGTAGTTTTGACGCTGTACGCGCCTGTTTTGGAGTAAGAATGGGCGAGTCTTATTTCTACTCAGGCCAGTAACCTCTTCTAATCTCATAAAATAAATAAGATTTGTGTTCGGTGGTCGGTATTAGGTAGTCTTATGTAAAGAAGATAATCTTTTGATTTTGTTAAGAATAAAACATGACGCTGAAGCTAAGAGCCACTGGCTGCCAAAGCGTGTAGCCCACAGCCAAAACAGTCAGCGGAACCCAATTAATCAGAATTAAGTAAACAATAGTTAGACCGCTCTTTAGAGTACATTTTTTGATAAAAATTTTAATTCTATTTGTTAAGAACAATTTAGTACAAGAAAGTAAGGTAAATATTGCTTGAAACATTAGAAAAGTCACTTAAATCATAATTGAAAATTTTAACTTGGTTCAACGCATCACTAACTTTTCGCCAATGCAAAGCCAATTGTTTGTGGGGACAAATTAAAAAAAAAATCCTCCGTCAGGGCTATTTTCCCACCCTCCGGGACTTTGATTTTAAAAAAACTTGCGATGGTGGACCAACAAATTGAGGGGTGGGTTAATGTTTTCGAAAGCTGATCAAACCTGGCCAAATCTGATTGTTTAATTTCGCTCTAATATTGGCTCTAGGGGGTGTGAAAGTAGCCCTGACGGAGGATTTTTTTAATGTTATTTTGATTTAAAAAAAATATGCAAGAGTCTTTAAAAAACGTATGAGAGTGGGGTGCCAAAATGAGATGTCATTAAATAGCTAATGTGGATTATAAAAAACAAAATTTGTCGAAACATTTTTTTATAACTCATCAAGAATTTAAAGGGTTGGGGAAGCTGTGTGAAGTTGGCATCCCCTTTTTGGAATTTTGAAATTGTTTTTTCATTCGTTTGTCCATTGTTGGTCCACGTTTGCCCACCCATTAGGTTTATTTGTCCAAGCTCCATTCCAAAATGGCAAACAAAAAACTGTTTTTGCGTATTTTTTAACCAGCACCCCTAGTCCAAAAAAACTTTTTTAACTCCGTAGATCGTTTGGTCATGGTTAGTCCACGTTTGTCCACCCATTAGTTTTATTTGTCCACCCGTAGATTAATTGTAATTAATTATATAAATTTTCAAAAAGTGTGGAGTTGGCACCCCCTTTTTTTGAATTTTAAAATTTTTTTGGTGGATTCGTTTGTCCAGCGTTACTCCACGTTTACCCACCCATTAGTTTTATCTGTCCAAGCTCCATTTAAAAATGGCAGATAAAAAAGTTTTCTTTTGCATTATTTTTTGCGATTATTTGCTGCTCGATATATATATATATATAAAGTTACACTTTCGGTAACTTTTAACTTTCGGAAAGTACGCGAAAATACTACTCTTTCTCTTCTGGAGTTTTGGTGAAAGAGTAAGTAAGATTGAACAAATAAAATTAATGGGTGGACAAACGTGGACTAACGATGGACAAACGAATCCACCAAAAAAAATTTAAAATTCAAATAAAATTCACACAGCTGGTTGGGTCTACGTGGTCAATAACATTTGAAGAAGAAAACATGAAGATGATTTTTGTTTTTGGAACATTACGTTTTCAATTGGTTGGTCAACCTGTTCATTCCGTAATCAAACGAATGAGCCAGGTATTAAAATCGAATTTTCATTCGATTCGGTGGGAATCTTCACGGACCTACGAAATGTATGTATTTAAGTTCAGTGGTGGATCTACGGGGAAGGGATGGTTTCGGGTTCAAACCCCTCTTCTCCACCCATGAAGACCGTAATTTTTCTTTTTTTAATGAATAATCAAAAACGATATGATTGGTAAAAGTATTTTATTCAAAATATTGAACTTATAAATTTTCCATCAGTAACATTTGATTTTCTCCCCAAAGAAGCGGTTTCCAGACTTTTCTAGGTTTTTTTTAGGAAAGTAGTAGTAGGAGCCCTGTTGAACACACTTCAGATGTTCTCACTCTGCAAAGTACCCAATTTTCAAAATCCAAAAGAAACTATAATCGACCCAAAATCCCTGACACACTGTAGTTATGAGACGTGAAATAAAAAACTGGTTATTTGCGAGTCGGAATCGTTCACTGATAGTTTCGTACTATAGAAAACCCTTAAAAGTATATAATAAGCAATTTGAGTCATCATCAGAAATCACTTTTATAAACTTAGTGATCGATAATATCAAATTTCAATTCTTTATTTTTAAAAGGGAAGTTTAAAATGGCCATTTTCTTGCGAGGAAAATTTTTTGGTGCCGAAAATTATTCATAACGTTATTGTATTAAAATCTAATAAATGTGCAGGCTGTTAGTAATATTGTACATTCTGGCGTAAACTAAATTAAATTTCAACTCCCCCCCTCCACCTAATATTTGCATGTATTGGCACCTCCCTTAAAATAAAGTTTTTTTTTATACTTTTAAATAGGATTATCTGTGAATTTTAGGTGGACATGTCAATTCATTTAGCCTCCGAAAGAACAGACAGCCTTTCTACAAAAATATGGCTCCGTTGGCGACCCGTCGGGTACGGAAACATATATTTCATTAAATAATTGAAAAAGAAAGTCTGAAAATATCAGTTTCGGGAAAAGCGCGTTTAAAGTTTTTCGTGAGGATGGAGTACATTTCGCGCGCTTGTTCGTATTAGGGTTATAAATACTTCGAATTCTTCAATCACACCAAACTATCTAAACAATCATTTTACCGAAATAAATGGATTTTTTGAAAATTTCAAAGTGGTGTTCCCCCTTAAGAAAATTGAATTCAAAACATTCAATAGCTTTTGCTCCTAATGGATCGTAGATTACTACTTAACGTTCTTTATCGTAAGGACCAGATGAATGCTAGCTTAAAAGCATCCCACAATAATTTAATGGCTTGGGTAATACATCAGCTTTCCACAATTAGTTTGAACAGTTGTGAAGGTTTGTGAATTTTAAGCAAAATTTATGTATATGCCTTCTTCAGTCTTGTGGATACTGTAGGCTTTAATACTCTTATAATTCTTATATAATTAAAAGAAGAAGTGATAAATTAGAAACGTCAGATTTTATATGAAACTTCTTCTCAGTTCCTCCAGAAATTACAGAATTTAGTAGAATGCAAAATTCGCGTAACTTATCGCTCTTTAAACCTAAAAAAACTAGAAGGTCACTTTATAGTAAAGCCACTTTGGTTTCAGAACAAAAGAACCGAGAACCATAGCACTAAAAATGTTGCTACAAATGCGCACAGCTTTTCAACCTAGGCTGCATCAACCCATGGACTAATCATAAGGCGGGAGATTAAAGGATTTCTTCTCGAATTTGCTCGGCTAGTAGTAAAAAGCAAAAGTTAAATTCAACTGCACTAAAATGTGCTCAAATTTATTTGCCTGCAAGGAAATGGGTTAGAAAAGTTTTTCAATTCTGCAGTAGTAATGAGTGTTCATCAGGGTGGAAAACATGAGTTCCCAGCTCGTCTAGAAGGTTCGTTATTTGCCCTATGCTGATATTCATTTTGAATACAATTTCAGCAACTAAAAATTAGTGTTTCTGTCACATTTCATAAAAATTTTCCTTCAGTTTAAGAAAATAAATTTCAAGATGGATGCATATTATTGTGTAGAAAACTAAAATTGAGGTTATGTAAAATTTTCTTTTGATTACAAAAATACAACGTCCTTAAATAGCGTTCTTATTACTCATTTAGCTAACGTCTGCTTGCCAATTTTCTTAACTAAAATATTAAGTAATTGTTTAGGTTGTAATGGTAATTTGACTCATTACCCATGTCAGCGTAGTACTCATTAATAAATTTAGAAGAAAAATAGGGACCATTTCGTTGAAGGGCAATTAATCACAGCCCAACATAGCCGGGAAATGCAAAGTGAGATAGACAAGCATTCGAGCCCGAAAAGATAAATGAATGAATATTCATGTAACGCCGGCAGACGGAGTTTGGAAGGAATACATTTACATCATCCAAACAAGATAAATTCTAGCGGAGGAAGATTCTGTGAAAATATGAGCAATATCCCGGTTTTCACAATATTACGCACACCTGTTTACAAGAACGGGATACGTTTGATGAAATCCCCCATTCAAAAAATGATTTGTGTAGTGAATCAATTTCATTGCGGTTAGAAGGGGAGCCCACAAAATCTTTGAAATCGACCAAATCGACTTTATCGCTTCTAGAAACTGCGTGAAACAAAAACTTGGGGAAAAGGATGCTCTTTGCCTGGCACTCATCAACAGTTAAGATGATGTAAATTTAGATTGAGAGAGGGGGACCTTTTTTGTCGTTAACTTGAAAAATGAAGAAAATTTCAGAAAAATCGATACACAAACATCACTCCCAAAGGACCTTATAGTCAGGCTTCGGCAAAGATTACGCCGTTTTCACAGCTCATTATTGGATGAGGGGACACAATAGATGGCCGAAAGGGTTTTACTTAAACGAAGGCGATGCTTGTTGCCAACGCCCTTGGTGTTGAATTGAAACCAACCGGAAATAGGTGGGTACTGGAAATCGAAAACGATCTCTGATAGCAAGAGGAGTGCTCACAGATTCAATAGCTTTTAATGCCGGTTAGGAAATTACGGATAATTACATTCAAGCGGACTTTAAGTGGAGGGGATAGGTCCATTTAAAGTACTGACGGGAGATACGAAGGATATTTATATTTAATGGGAATGGCGTTTCAAGTTTTCTCTTTTTACTCAAGTGGAGTATAAATTATTAAAGACTTACCCTTTAGTATCAGAAGAGACCCATTTCAAAGTGATTTTGACAGATGTTTACCGAAGTACTATATAAACAGAAACTTGAACTATTCTTTAGAAAATACAGGACTCAATATATATTGCTCTTTTGTAAGTTGTACTAAAGATATATTTGTCAGTTTAACGGATAAATTACAAAGAAATTACTCATTGATTAAGTTAATTTGTCTTTTGTTAGTTACTCCAATACTTTAAATTAATTTAAATTACTTTTAATTTAATATTTAACAAATGACTGCTAAAGTTGAACAATCAAACGATGGTGAATGAATGAAACGATTTTAATAATAATTTCGACAGGGAGTCGTCGACAAAGTATAGGCTATATGAATTCATAAATTGGTCATTCTGGATTTTGAAGAGCATTGAGTATCCCCATAATATACACACGCCCTACCTACAAACCCACTCATCAGAAAGTGTCAAATAATAACTAAGCGATAATAAATTAACCATTTTCAGAATAAACTAGATTTTTTTAGACCAAGCTAGTTCTGCCGGAGGACGTTAGGAGCAACCAAGTAAGCCTAGGATAAACTAGTTTGTCCTGATATGAAAATTTACACTTCAGAGCAAACTATATGAGCTACGTGAAGCACTTGTATCTATAGCAGTTTAAGCCATACCTTTCTCGGTTTGCAATTTTGAGTTGGTCAAACCCAAACGACAAAAGCAGGTAAGCTCTATTGAAGCTGTGATTCCTCAAGGAGTGAGCGGGAACTGATACACGGAATTTCCATTCTAATTCAGAAGGCGCATTTCTCAGCAGGAGCCAGTTGACCTATTCACCAGAATGTAACAATATATTGAACTGAATGAGTCTCCCAAATGCAAAAATCATCAATAGCCAAAACCACACGACAATCAGGGGTGCACAGAAAACATTGATCGTTTGAGTGAATCCTTAGTAAGAATTAGGTCGAAAATGGGGCACATATTCGCGAAACTATACATGCGATTTATAGCCTCCTGCATACCATAGTTAGACCGAGAGTGAATGACATGTAGTAAAGACAGTCTCCTAAAGCTATACGGGGTATGTTTATAATAAACTTTATCTGCAAGAGCATCAGAATCTATGTTCGAGTTCAAAAGGTGGTGAATAAAGACCAGGTCAGTAACTCTACGTCATTCTCCAAAGAGTGCATATTAACAGGAGGAGATCCACATAAGGAGAAAGTCTCAGTGGATAATTCCACAGGAAGTCTCTTACAGCGAATCTAACAGGGCTCCGCTGTACCGACTCAATGCGTCTAGAATGAATAGCATAGGTAGATAGGTGACCAAAGCTGAGAGGCATACTTGAGAATTGGTTTAACCAAACAAAAGAATAAGTAAATTAAGATCTGCCGATCAGAAAACTCTTTTGCCCACGGCTTCATATAACCAAGGTATAATCAAAGACGATCTGATTGAGGTTCGTAGAGAATGACATAACCTCACATTTGTCCTCTTCGTATCGTCTGCATAGATTAGGACTTTGGAATGCTTAATCAGGGGGACATTGTCGTCAATGGCAAAGAAAAAACAAAAAACAGCAGCAGATCCAGATAGACACCCTGCAGTACACCTGATAAAGCCCTAACGACTCTAAATAAAGTGTTACGGAAAGATATCCGGTATGTCCTATTTATTAATTAAGATCCAGTTGAGCAATTAAAGCTCGGAAACCCAACTTCCTAAGTTTAGGTATAATCACAGAGTGAAGAAGTTTATGAAATGCCTTGCTAAAGTCGATGTAGATACAGTCGATCTGAAGACATAGTTTGAAATCAGAGATTATGTAAAAGATAAATTCAAACAGGTTAGTTGTCGTTGATCTACCAGGCAGAAAGCCTTATGATTAGACGGGATCACCCCCTTACACTGTACGAATAAGAAAGGAGGTCTTCCATAGCGTAGGAAACTGAAGATGAGTTCCAGTGGAGTGATTGGGCGTCAGAGCTGGACCTCACAAACGCAGTTAGAACACCATTTCTACAGCGTAAGAAGGTTTTCCATAGTCTATTTTTTTATTCTTAAGGCTTCGAAGTTCTCTAGTATACCACAGGGGAGAACGACAGGATGATCTCGACCGTTTGAGTGGTTCACACAAGTTTAACTGGTCGTAAATCCTATCATAAAACACGGAAACGCACTCATCGATATCGTTATTATAAAATAGAGATGGGAAATCGATTGAGAGGATCCTGTATGTAAGATCAGAGAAGTCCGCCCTGTTAAAATCTAGAGCGTACTGATCTAAGTTGGCATCAGCAATATTAAAACCATGCTAACAGAAGGAAATGAAAATGGGCGGGTGTAGCCCACGTCTACGAGAAGCCGACTCCGACTACAGTGTTACTCGAATCAGAAGAAAAGATAAGATTTAACTGCCTTCCATACAGTTCTTTACAACAGTTATCTTGTGAAAACCAGAAGAGGAGATGGCGTGAAGAAGTGGGAGTATTTAGCAGTAAGACAATTTAAGGGAAGGTAGTAATTAATGCAGGAATCTTGGGCAACAGAGACCCATCCCAGTGAATGGAAAACAGGCGTAATTGTGAAGATTCCCAAAAAGGCGACCTGAGGAGCTGTAGTAATTGGCGCGGTATCTGTATTTTAACTGCAGTCTCCAAATTGATGGCTAAAATCATTTTAATGTGAATCAAAAATATAATCGAGCGCATGTTTAGCGATGAACCTTAGGCCTTAGTTAGAAACCTGTAGCGATCGCATTAACAATGTGTTCGTCAATTTTGAGAAGGCGTTACGTAAGAGAGGCATTCCAGAAAAAATTATCAACATCATAAAGGAGTCCTACTCAGGAGCGCAATGTTACGTCTTACAAAACTGTTGGAGCCCTTCCAAGTGCTGATTGGAGTGAGACAAGGATACATATTGTCACCTTTCCTTTTCCTGATCGTCATTAATGTCGTATTGTGCAGCGCCCTAGACGACCACCCACCGCGAGGGATTAGACGGAAACTATTTAACCGCCGTACGCGGCTGGACTATGCCAACGATGTTTATCTCCTAGCCAACAAACGAAATCATGTAACCCAAATGTCGGAAGCCCTGAGCAAAGAAGGTCGTAGAGCAGGGCTTAAGATCAATGCTGTTAAAACCAAACTTATGAGCTTGGACTCCAGGAGACAACATGAAATTTATTTGGAAGAGCAGCAAATACAGCAAACAGATAGATTTTGCTATCTCGAAAGCATAGTTACGGTAGACGTTGGAGCTGAAACTGATGTACAGGCTCGCTTCAATAACGCTCGAGTTGCATTTAATGCTCTTGTTGAGATCTAGCGCAATAACAACATTTCCAGACGCACAGAACTCGAGACGTAAAATCTGTACAGTTGAGAGAGTCATCGTCATCAGCGTTGAATACCCTCCGGGTTCGTCATAAAATTAATAAAATATAAGCTAAGAATTAAAATATCAAAAAACCCGGAGCTCTCTTTTACTTGATTACGTTTTTATTCACCTGCATGCGGGCATGCAAGCGAAAGTATAAAAGGTCCTGAAATTACAGCGTATTCTCCTCTCAACAGTATTTAAATGCGACAGGCTAGGGCTATCGATACAAGGTGGTAATATAAAGCGGCTGTTTCAAGGAAGACGCGAAGAGCGAATTTATCGAAACTCCATTGGACAGCTTCAATGCGATTGATGTGTTTCGCATTGAACGACAACTAGAGACATACTTCAGAATATGCCTGATAAAAGGATGCTTCGTGATGTAGGAGTCAGCAAGATCCTTTAATTATCTCTTAACGAAACTCAGAGTCAATAAAATGATCCTCAAGACTAAAATGGGAATTAGGACAGATCTTGTCATCATATAATGAGTTGGCCATACCCGAATTACTTGGGCCGGTATTTATTAGCGGGCTTAAATATATTTTTCTTAGCTTAAAAATTGTTTTAAATGTTTCGTTCTTTGAACGTTCAGTTCTTCAAGTACACTATTTTGTTTTGATTTGATTTACATGAGTTAATGCTTACTACTGCATTCGCAACAAAATTAAAAAGTTTCCAACCATTTGGAGCGATAAAATTTACAGAATTAATAGTATAAAATTTTATTTATTCCAGAATTTTTTACAGGATCCTGCTGCCATCCGAATTGTGCGCACTGCTGCTTGGCGTAATCTTTTCGCATATTTTTGCCATATGTGAATGTTTCTCGAAACATGGAAACTTGCATAATTCACTTTTCCTGCTGAAATAATTCCCACATGTCCTTCCTAATCGCCATATGTTGTAGACAATTCATTTATCCTATTCATTCCCATTGCCAGTCCAAAATTCCTGTGCATTGCTTATCGCCAAAAGTTATATACTTATGTGCCGGCTGCTTGGCAATACTCATGTGACCCGCTACGAATTGTGTTAAACAAGGCATATGCCATGGTCATGTGTGTTCTGGCGCTGCTACAAATTTCTGCTCCAGGAGAAATTGTGTTCTTTTTGTTTTCGGTTCCCACTCACTCGAAACATAATTCGGGGGCAATATGAATATTATTGATTTGCCCGTAGGCATATATACCACGAACACGGACCCATGCGGGGGCGAGAAGGAGCGAACGAAGCTGTTTCAATAATAATTTAGAGGCACTCTTGATATATCTACGGGTCCAAAATTGAAAATATCTTCTTAAACTGTTTCGTATGATTGGCTGGCTTGTGGGTAAAATATTGAGATAATTGAAGAGAATAATTGATAAGGAATGTTCCCTGCATTGCGTGTATTATAGTCACGGCTTCTGAATGTAAGAAGAGGTCAATGGGAAGAGTTATTTCGGTCTGGATTGGATCTGAAGTGCAATTGGTTTCTTGTCTTGTGCCGCTGAAAAAGCTTTAAATGAAATAATTTGCTTTTGAGTTTTTAGTAATTGACTTAATTGATGATGAAGATTATTGCAATTGCTTTAAAGCCACTAATAATGATAGGCTTGTCTTTTTGTTTTTCTAAATGTCGTTATGAGCAAATTGTGCTAACAAAGTACTTTTAAGACCTACCTACATGTATATTAGGATATCATAATAAAAATAAACATACCATCTTGACCGCTTTATGTTGAATTATTTGTTTTTAAAAACCTTGTCGCGTGAAATGTTGATAAAAGTGCGTATCATTTAATATCATTGGACAGTAGTTGGTAAGTAAGTACTTGTCGAAGTATGCATTTTCCTTACAATTCGCATGACAAGCTTTTTGAAAACAAATAATTCACGTCCATCAACCTAGCACTACAAGTTTTAAAAATCACGATTTGATCTACATAGTAGATTAATTGTCGTAAATTTGTCGTGAAAGAAAAAAATTTGTCGCCCTTAATTTTTTAAAAATAACCCCTGGTAATGCGAACTTGATATTCAAGTTAGTATAACCACCAACTAAAATTACTTTTTATTAATGTAACTAACGCTGACATAAGTCAAATAATTTGTCTTGGCCAGAAAATGCGTAGATGGAATTGCTTTTTCTAAGATAAACTATAGCAGCGACGAGTATGAATGACCAGTTTGAGTAATTATTTACGGTCAACCCCCAGTGTTCCTAGTATAATAATAGGGCTTAAATACAACAGGGTGCGCCCCGGTGCTCCGAGGTGGCTCGTTCGCGACATTATATTTTTCAACATCCTATTACCATTCAGTCTTCGGCTCGGCTTCATCTTGACTTGGCTGCATTACATTCCGATTCTTATTCCAGGTTGAACCTTGCACACCCCTGACGGAAACTTCAATTCTAGTTTGATTATGGAGTTTTTCTTCTCCTAGACAGGTTGCGGGCCAATGCTAACGACGATCATTTGACCAAGCCATGAAGTCATCAAACCCTTTTTTTTTATACATGATAAAGGAGATGCCCTATGATGCTAAAGAACAGCCTTAGAAAGTTTCGAGCGCATAAGACGGGGGAAAAAGTAGAAGATGGTAAACTGTTGCACATTCGTGCTATTCTGCTTAGGAAAGATTGTCGAAATTTGACGGTGCGTCCAAATTTGACCTGGTGAGTATAGGGGTAAGATTGACTTGAAACTCTTGTACCGTGCATTGAGATGTGTGTACAAGGAATCAGGCTAGCAATTTCGTTTGAACAATTCTGTCGATGCTACAGAGAGTCAATGCTCTCAGATATCGCAGAGTCGCCAATAAGTTTAATACTTGAGCTTTGTCAAACGCGAACAGTGCGATATATCCAGACCCTTCCCAAATATGGGAATTATATTCGAGTCTAGTTCTGATGTGGGAGCGCCATCAGATCAGATGGAGTGGAATATTTCTTACATCTCTGTAGAAAATCCAAGCATTTCATCGCACTTTTGGCGACAAAAAATATGTGGTTGGTACAACTAAGGTTACTGGATATCTCAATAACCAAGATGTTTCCAAAGGGCGAATTGGGTATCTTCACTCCGTCGACACAAATGAGTTCAAAGTGCGCTGAGTGTTTTAGAGGCACATTAAACAATATTGAGTTTTAGATGCATTAAACATAAGACAGTATGCTCTGGCTCAGGCGAGGGTCGTAGAAATCTTTGTTTAATGATCCAAATTTGCGTTTTGTTTTATTTACGTAGAATTCCAACGAGAATTTATTACATAATCAAGAGAGTACGCTGAATGAAGAGTGATATCGTCAGCGAAATTATGAAGGATTGCAAGTGAGAGATAAAAGATTATTGATAAAAAAAGAAATAAGGTTGGGGATAGAACTGAACGCTGAGTTATACCGCCAGTGATTTCATATGAATCAGATGGTGCTCCGTCTATTATTACACATATATAACGGCCTAACAGAAAACTCTCTATTCATTTTAAGAGACGATGGTGCAGAGTGATAATCATAATCTGATCCGCATTTGAATTCAAACAGTAAACGTAGAGGGCCAGGAATCTTGCATTGCATTTGGCAAATAAAGAATGTCATTGGTCAAATTGAGCTAACCCAAGCAACATTTAACTATAGTAAAGACCTTCTGTCTAATCGATAAGTTTAAGCTTTCATCTTAGAGTGTGATTGCTCGTAATATGGGTTAGGTGTGGCCCTAAATCAAATTGAGGATGACGGTTCTTAAAAACCTATTGCATTCGCATTTCGAACGCTTTATACGGCAGCGCAAAATTATTCGCAGATGCAAAAAGAAGAGACACTTGCTCTCAAATTGCGAGAAACCAAATAACACTGCTGCTGGCTTTCGTCTCAACGAGGCGACTTTGCTTTTTATTTGTCGTCAGTCCTTGTGTCACTGTACATTTTTGTTATAGTTTACCAAAAGATTTGAGTGGCATTATAAAAATGCTGATTCAGCTAGACTTAATAAATGTCTAAGAGAGCTGGACTGATCTGATTAATTTTCCATGAAAGATGTTGACTATATAACACCGAATATATTTTGAATGTCTTATGATTTGGGAAGAATTGCTTCGGAAACATCCAACCAAGCAACATCAATTGGTTCAATAATGACTGCAGCCATCGAAACATAAAAATTGTCCTTTCCAGAGGTATTGATATGTATCTATAGAGATGCGTGGAATGTTTGTAAATCTGTAATTAAGTCGCGCAAAGTTCAACTGTGACCAGAATATAGGACGGAGGGTATTTAAAGGTTAATAAGAGATTTTTTTAGTCAAAACCGTAAAGAACAATTTGGCCTGTTCTTCAATATCACCTCTCAATTATAATGGAAATATTTATTCTGGCTCATTGGATAAAGCTTACCTGTTTGCTACTAATTCGTACCTGTCACCTTCATCACATCTACTAATTCCATCTCCATCGCAGTGCAACAGCAGGCAAAAGATGCTACACTTTCGCACTCAGGAAGTTTTTAAGGGACAATCTATACTCGACGTGTCCCCAGCTACTGGACCTGGTGGTTTCTCCCCCTGGTTTTAAAATGATGCGCCTCTGCTTTGGCTAAACCTCTGCGGAAACTGCTTCACTGTTTCCGTATGTATGGAAGCTTGCTCATGTTTAGAAGATACCTAAAAAAGGACCCTCTAACTACATACTACTTGCACTCACTTCAATTTTATCTAAGGTTTCTGTATCACTCATCAATTCTTAGTTGAATATCAAGAAAGTAAACATCTCATCAACGATTCCGAACTGGCCGTTCAACTGGAGACTTACTAACTGCTTTGACGGAGCATTGGAAACATTGTCTCCATAATTTTGGAGAGTAAGAAATTGTCGCTCTCGATATTTCAAAGGCTTTTGATAAATTCTAGCATGCTGCAGCGAAACTTCAAGCATTTGGTCTGGCCATTCACGTCTTAAAGTTGATAGAGAGTATAATAATAAACGGAACTACATCTGATCCCTACCGAAATAAATTCCGGCGTACCTCAGGGTACAGTTCTTTCACCAACCTTATTTATTCTTTTTATTACTGATCTTTTATCTGTCACTCACCACCATCCTATTCATAGTTTTGATGGCGATAGCACCCTTGATTTCGCTTACTCATTTGATTCTGTAATGAATTCTCGTGGGAACTCTACAGAAATTAACCGAGAATGCACGTTTGCAATATTGAACAATGACATTTCTACGATCCTCGCTTTGGGCAGAGAAAATCGTGTTATGTTTAGCACATCCAAAACTCAATGTTGTTTAATGTCCGTTAAAAAACACACAGCCCACCCTCAACCTATTTCAGTTGTCGGAGTGAATGTACCCAATTCGCTTGACACTGACCTAGTTCTGGTCCTAAGTTGAGACGTAGAATGCAATACTCTATTATAGCAACTTTTTTTATTTGTAGACAGATACATTTGACTTAAATTATCAATCTTTTGAGCTGTCGTTGCTCATATCCTTTTCAGGAAGTATGATAAGTGATCACTTCGGAATTAATTAAGAGCAAAAAACGCAGCTTTCACTAATCATTTAGTCGAAACACTTTAATTTTCTTTATTTCAGCAAGGCAAAATCTCTTGAGCCTTTGTCACACAAACACGAAATGGAATGAAATTAACTTCCAGCATCGGGACGAGGAGGCTGACGATAGGTTTTTAATGGGTTAAGACAGCTCTTTTATTTCCCTTCCAGATGTGAAGTTAATTTCATTTGTCACATTAGCGAGAATGTTGTAACCCCATCTAGAGCTGCTTGTTCATTTCTTTGGTTTGCCTTTCAGCCCCTTTTTCCTATTTCATGCCGCCTGTGTTCCAAGGGTACTTCCCACACTTAAGAAGCTGAAAGTAGAGCAAGCATTTCATAGGAATTAACGTCAGTTGGTGATAATCTGGTTCTAATTTAATTTTTATTAAAAAATTTCGTTTCGTTTCCCCAGTGAATGTGAATTTCAGGACATTTCCTTTTAGGATTTGCGACATGATTTCATTTTATAAACCTTTCGATGTTGAAACGACTGGCAACTGTTTTCCGCACAATCTGGACGTAATCGGGACGAAAACCAACCAAATAGTGCTAAACTAGTTGTCCCAGTTAGTTCGCATGAACGAATTTTTGTTACCAAACTTGTTTCTGTTCCTTCGAAAAGTTTTGAAAGACTTCGAAGTAGAAAAGTTTGGAAAAACAACTGTGCCGCAATGAAATTTCTCGCATTATGCACTTAAAGCTCCAAATATATATATATATATATACAGACAAGGACGTTTTGATAGTAGCTTTAATTAAGAACAGAAATATATGCGCGTTAGCTACTTTTCATTATTTAAGCGAAACCTTTCGTATGTCGAATAATCGCATTAAAGGCAAATTGTTGTATGTGACAATGACCAAAGACGTGGAGGGACCAGCTCGCACAATTTCACATTCACCTATAGTTTTAATCGATAATGGAAGACTTTCAAGAACACTTGGATACCATACATCGTCTAAGTCCAACATACGAAATGTTGCTAGAATACCTCAACCAGCGTTTCAGTACCATTCGAAGAGGCTAGTCGGAAACATATCAAACAAACGAGTTTACTACTGTCATCACAGGGTGAGAGGTGGAATCATATAACGGGACGTAAAATGAGAAAGAAACGCCTAACTTAGATTCTCAGTACCATAAAAATTAACCATTCAGAAAGAAAGGAAGCTGGTTACAGGATCTGCTTAAGGGAAACCTTTCTGACAACAGTATTTTTCTTGGAAGCTATCGGTGAGGTCCTGTAGCCTCATGGGAATTGTTCAGCTCACTTTTTTCGTAGCCCGATGGGATGCATGAGTAAACAGTAGTGTGCACTCAGGTTCGTAAATTATTTGACTTCTTATTTGTTGTGTTTGCTTAGCGAAAATACATTTTTGCGTAGAGTGGTAATAGTATTTGGTAGGATAATAAAATTCATTTGGCAACTTTTATTAGATAATTTGATGTATGCTACTTCATGCGTATGAGTTCGCTTAGTGGTAACTGTCGTGCTTAGAATAATGTTTGCAACTGTTTTAAGGAAGAAATTTTTGTATTTATTCTTAAACTATCGCGCCAATTGTGTAATATGTTTACCAGCATGATGGTATAAACTGATATATGTACTTGTAAATATAGAATTATGCATTGGAGAGACAGCAACAGGAGCATATTTCCAAAGACCATACACACATACATACCTATCTAGAAACACTTTACAGAAATTGCAAAATAGTTACTGTGGTAGTAGACATGAAATAAAGTGCCTTTTGAAAATAACAGCATATTGAGTTGTAATTAGGATTACTTCATAATCGGCAGTTATGGTCCAAATAGCATTACGGTCTTTTAAAAAGTCACATCAGTTGTTGTGTAATTACTGCGGAACAATTCGATCAGTGGAGTGGTGTCTATGTATAAAATTTTATTAGCGATAAAATTAATAGAACTAACCCTTCTAACTCAGAAGGCGCATTTCTCAGGCAGAAGCCTAGAATCAATTGAACTATTCGCCAGAATATAACAATGTATTGAGGCGAATGAGGTTCCTACATCAGCATGCAAAAAAACATTGGTAAACAAAAACTAAAACACGCCCACAGGGGTGTACGGACAACAGAGGACGCTTCAGCAAATCCTTAGTAAGAGTCAGGTCAAAAACAGTACACATATTCACGGCTCTACACATGTGATTTATAGGCTTATGTATACCATAGTTAGACCGACAGTGAACAACATGCAGTAAAGGCAATCTCCTTAAGGTATATGGGGTATGCCTATAAGAAACCGTACCTGCGAGAGTGCAAGAATCTATGTTCGAGTTCAAAAGCTGGTGAATAAAGACTAGGTCAGCAACTCTACGTCGTTCTTCTAACTAGTGCGCATTAAGCAAAAGCACCACTTTACATAACCCAGAACTTAATTACTCTTAGAAACAATATAGTTAATGTACAGAGTGAAATCAAGTTTACGGCTAAGCTTCAGACCAAGGTCAGTAACGGATTTCACGCGATAGATATTAGTTTCCGTAAAGGTATAATCTAAGACGAGCTGATTTTGGTTCCTAGAGAATGACACAACCTCACATTTATCCAAGTTAAGTTAAGTTATCTTTTAAGTAAAAGCAGATCCAGTCGAGCAATAAAGGCGGAAAACCAAACTTTTCAAGTTTAAGTATAATCACAGAGTGAGGGAGCTTATCACATGCCTTGCTAAAGTCGGTGTAGATGCAATCGGTCTGGAGACCTAGTTGGAAGTCAGAGATAATGTGAGAGGTAAATTCAAATAGTTTAGTTGTCGTCGATCTACCAGGCAGAAAGCCGTCCTGATTAGATTCAACCTTTAGGTACATCGGACGTTCCATGTCTTTCTTCGCAAAACAGGTGGCATTTTGTACCATCTGATAGTCCATTGTTGGGTCAATGGATACACCTTTTACACTTTACTTTTTTGCTTGGAATGGATGCGCTCTAAGTATTTGTGCTCGTTATTAGATCAGGAAATTCGTTTTTCGAAATAGACGTACACGTGCTTTCACTTCAAAACTTCTTCCATTTTGCAAAAAAACATTCCGTCAATGGCTTTTAATGTTGGGGAAAAACGCAACGCTTCACATACATTACAAACAAATAGCTGGAATTTGGCAGACAATAACAAATCTTATGTCATTCTTTTCAAAGAGATATAGCCCCTTCTAGTTTATCTGGAAGCTTAAATTACTTTCACTTTTCAGATGTCTTTTCGTTGCAGTCCCCGAAGCCTTGGTAGTTAAACCACACCGAGTTCGGCTTATAGTACAATGAGGCATATTTTCTGTGTAAGTGTTAAACGCCGTTAATGTAACAGCTGCATTGCCATGAACCGTCATGGAAGAACAGGCTGTACGTAGCGTTTTTATTCTGCTACGTACGCTTTATGCCTAGGTCGTCATCGTAATTAGTATTACCAAAGTTCTAGATGTTTTTCCGCGATGTTCTAGCCAAATCATTCCACAGGTTAATATGTTATAAAAAAAAACTGCTCGGAGTTTTGCATGATTTTAGTTTTATCGATGACCATACATGTGCCGAATCTCTCATTTAAATTTCAAAGCAATTGAATGAACCGTTTTTGAGATATCGTGGAGATCAATTAGAAAAACGCGTTTAAAATTTTAAGTATGATTTAAACTATGAAATCTTTACTCACCATTAATCAAAACTGCTAAAACGCACACATCGCTTCAGCTGAACCACATATAGAGAAAGGCTAACATTTTTTTGAGTGATGTCCTTTCCTTTAGCTCTTTATTCTAAGTTCTCAGATAACAAATCGAAGAGTAACAATCGGTTCGGTGCCCCACACAACCGAGCGCTCAACGAAGCACTCCGAACAGGTGGTCTTCTAACAGCTGTAACTTTCTAACGACTTAGAATATTGAAAAATCACTTTACCAGCATATTCTACACATCTTTAGGAATCAATTGATTCAACAATCATCACGGCCCATCACACGGGGTGATCCTCTAAAGACAGTATGCCATAGAGTTTTGCCGGTTTTAAAATACACGTGTCCTAAGAACATATTTAACTTATTGTTTAATGATCTGAGCGTATAACTTCGACTGACATCTATGAAACTTTCAGAGTCGAAAAAATATCCAAAATCGTGCTTTAATCTGCAGAACAAAAGTAAGAAACAGCCAAGGGATCATTAATAAAATATAGCAGAGAGTAGGTGAAAGAACTGGAGCCTCCATACACCGGTGTAGATTTCATAGCAATTCGATTATAGGGTTGAGTGCGAGTTAAGGCACTAACAAATGGGATCGGGCTAAATTGTTCGAACAACAACCATGGCAAAATTGAAAGAAGAGTGATAGCCAAATGCCGTTCTATCGATGTTTCACAGAATCATTGAATGCTTTTATTTGGAGATTTGTTTAATGCCGGCATTAAAAATTATATTATTATATTCTGCCACGCACTTCACTTGAATCTAAAGACTTAGTTTTTGACGATGTTACTGTCACTAAATACTTGTAGAATTTTTCCGACGGATTTTGGTGTGGTCCTGATGGTATGCTTTCCTCTTTCTTAAAATGGTGCTGCGCATTAGTTGCTACTGTTCTTTGTTTAACCTGTCTCAGTGCTGTGGCCGTTTTGCTATGCCCTGGAAGGAATCTGTGATAACTCAAGTCACAAGTCTGACATCTCCAATTACGAACCCATCGCCATATTGCGAAGGTGTACGCGGCCTTAATCAGCGACATTATCCGTGTTAATTCAAGTTCAGCTATTGGCTCTTTCCAGCATGTTTTTGTTAAGAATAAATCTACTACCACCAACTTGCTCGAATTCGTGCATCACTGCTTGCCTCTGATTGAGTCAGGCTTACAGGTTGACAACATTGACTGCGGGTTTCTCATTCGTAAGCTTCATCTCCCACTTTTTGTTGATGGACTGACCTCCTACCTATTCATTGGCTGCCCTCCTACCTATCCGGTTGCATTTAACGTCTTCTGTTCTGCGGTGCCCTATCCTCGAAATATCTACTTCTTCCAGGTTACTTCAGGACAGCATTCTCCGCTTGTGTTATGTCGATGATGGCAAAATATTCCGCGTTACCGCTCGCGATGACGACCGTACTCGGTTGAGCTGCGACATCGACATTTTCCACGACTGGTCCGCCAGTAAACTTCTCCCCTTGTCCGGTGTGGGATCCGTATTTCGCTGTCCACATCAACCGGATTGAGGCTGTCCCGCGCAGATTCCTTATGTTTACTCTTCGCGGTCGTCGATGGCGAAATCTTTGAAATCTTTTCTTTCTGTCATTCTATCCTGCTAGGCTGGGTCTGATCTCCCTTAACTCCATTTTTGCTATACCATATAACGCTTTACGGAATCCACAAGCATATTGCGTCAATGTCTCGCCTTTTAATGAATGCACTCCCTGCGTCGAGTTGTGTTGTTTCAGGCGACAGCTGAAGGGCCAATGGAGGCTTCATATTTGAATAACGTTTATTTCTAGTCTTAGCTTTAATACTCTGTATTTTTTTGTAGTAGCATTGGCGAATCTGTTTAGAAATAAATATTTAAATTAAGGCCGTGGAAATTATATTATTAAATTTAAGTCTAGGCCTGATAACATTTTATACGTCTATGAAAAAGCCTCAATCATTTAATCGCATTGTTTTGCGATGGAAAATATACAATCTGCCAGCTAAAGTTGCTAAATATCTTAATGCCTAAATAAGACGACTTATCTATTAATAGAATTGGTAGCGGACTGCAGTTGAGAGACTGAAGGCAGTATTAAGTGATCGAAGCAATAAACAAGGCACGACTCTCCCTGCCCAATCGGCTGTCCGTAATATGTCGGAGTTTAATGAATGAAACACGTAGCCGCGATTAATGTCTATAACATTACCAAGACACCGAGCCAGAATCTAAGGTACGAAAAATGAGGGTGCTAATATTAGCACAGCAGGATTGAAAGTGAGAGGCTGAAGCTTTTACATGAAAAGGGGATAAGAGTAGGTAAAAAACAGAACCTTGCGGTACACCGTCCTTAATTTCGTCGGAATAAGTTGCTAGTTTAAAACTGTGCCACAGTTAGAACGGCAATCTAACTCAGACTTTAAGTGGACGTTTTAATTTACATATTTGAATGTTCAATTTGGTTTTTCCAACCAAGCAGATTTAAAATCGCTCTATTATATTATGATGACGATGGTGACAACACTTTCAACAACTAGCCCTGACATCAGGGCATCCACTTTGTGGTGTCTTCTTTCCTCCCCTCCACCTCTCACTTGCGTTTTATTTTTATTGTGTATTTCTTTAATTCTTTACTTCTGAAAGTTGTTGTCGCTGTGTACGTACATCTTGTTTAAAAAGCGTTCATTGCAATATTATTGTTTTGGCATATTTCCGTTTTCAATAGCAATAATACACCACTTACATAATTAGTGAGTAAAACGTTATCTACTTAGTTAATAAAGCGATTTAAAGGATGATGTATTGGCCTTTTATCATGAAAACCCGTATGTTCGAATTTCTCTGGTAGCAACCAAATGATTGCTTTCTGCTGACAACAGATTAAGGTGAAATCCCATTGGGGATTGCAGAGTGATATTTTGTTCGGAATCCAATTTGAGCTGTAGACTCACTTGCAATCCTTGTCATCAATTTTGTTAAAGCTGTTTTTTCATCCCATGGCCTAATGGATTACGGAAACTATAGGTAAAGTGAGAGAAGTACTGTATTCTAAAACATTTTTAATTGTCCTGTATAAAAAGCCTTACGTAATTGCTTCTATTTTACATGTAATGCTAGCATTCTTTTAAATATGTATGTCTCCGTAAAACAGTATAATACCTTTAATTCAACAATTCCAGAGAAAAGTAAAAGTTAAACACTCACACCAAGCCAAAGAGGACACCTACTTTCAGGTCAAATGCATTGCAGTCATTAAAATGACAAAGTCCCGCAAGGGATCCCACTCATCATCCAGCAATAAATCCTCAACTGCAGGCAACAGCAAAAAAGAGCCAACTATCGCCATAAAAGAGGAAATTGTAAAGGATGGAGAATATAACTCGGGATTCGCAAACTATCTTCGCTCGCCCGAAGGTACTATAAATAAGTCAGGTGTGAATAAAACTAATTAATAGTCTTTTGTTCTTCTTGCTATCTTTCTGCATGCACTGGACCTGGATCCATTTCAATTTTAATCCGCTTATAGGGGAGAGCATGATGAAATTATTCGTGTTTGCCAACTCAATTGTCATAATACTGACAATGGCCTGGCCGAGTATGAGGGAGCTCTATAAAATGATACACGAACTGATTTTCGACAAGCAAGTGCTGTAGGTGATAAATGACGAAATCAATAGTTGAGGAGATGATTGCCCCCTTTGTGCAAGGATTTCTGTTGATTGGAGTGGTTTATTGGTACTCTAAGGGAATGCTGTCACTAATCAACGACCATTATCGAGAGGAGTTTAAAACTTATTTAGAGAATGACCCAAAAAAAGATACGTATTTGAAAACGAAGCAATCAGATGAAAATACCCGTGTTAAAGATATTGACCTCAGCCCTAAAGTTGAGGGCCTCCCAGATGTCCTTAATGTGGAAAGCAATTTAGTCTGTCGATCTGGTATTGTTAGCAGGGGTGTTGATAGTTCTACTGTTGAGAACGCAATTATTTCTTCCTTAAACAAAGACGATAAGGACTCCGAAGACGAATTACAGCAAATTGAAAATTATCGAGACGACAAGAGCTGTAGCAACTCCAGGCAATTATTAGATTCAAATGAATTTAATTACGACTCTGCATTACTCCAGTGTGACAGGCAGCCAAACGATCAGCCAATTTTAAACCCATCAGTGGGAAATAAATTGAATTACGAGCAAATCGTAAATCAACAAGTTTCCATCATCATCAATGATGGCGACAAATCGACGTCGAAGACAAGTAGTGATTCATCCAGCCATGGGGAGAGAGGCGCTAACAACGGAAATTGCTCCGGCAATGTCGGATGTTACAAAAAGAAATCGTTATCGGTACAAACCTCGCCAGTTGATGTCGGTGTAGCCAAACAAAAATCTCAGGTTGAGGCTTGCCCTAACCCATCGAACTCTGAACCAATTTGGCACACCACCTGCAAACGCAAGTCAGTTACTGAAATGATTCAGTTTTGGTCTAATTTTGAACAAAATGCGCAAGGAAATTATTGAAGTAATGAAATGTGTTTTAGTGACTTTAATCAAAGACTAATTTAGTTTTAGTGATAAAAATGAATTAAGGTTGCTACTTATCACACTTAATATAAAATAACTTTATCACTTTATGTAGGACATACAACGTGTCAAATTTAAATATAATTGTTAGAGATTGTTCTGAATTATGTATTTGCTTGTATTTACACTAAAGAGTTCTAAATTTAGTTTAAATAATTAAAAATAAATTTCATGAAAAACTTCATATCTGTACTTACCTCTAAGTTAATAGGTATTAAAATATATCAACAAATAAATTTTAAAGGAATTAAATCAATAGATAGATTTAAATAATATTTTCAGCTACTAGCTTAATCAGATTAAAATATTTTATTAAATAAAATACAGCAAAGTTTCCAACTGAATTTTTGATTGTAAAATCATTTAGACCTGAACATTGTAATCTGCCCAAAAAAGGAACACACTTGAATTTTAAATGCAAACGAACTACTACCAAGATCAGCTAGAGTTTGAACACCAAAGCATAATGTTCTTGTATTCCATTCTTTGCTAGAACAACATAGCTTGTGTTCATTTAAGATTGTTGTTAGGCAAATTTATTTTCGGTAGCGCAACGGTTTCCACAAAAATTTGCTTATGTCGAATAAGATCTTAACAACTTCCTTCCACGAACCAAATAAACGACTATTTTAGAAGTAGTTTGCTTGCGATAAAATAGGTGGAAATTGTCACTTCCACTTCCGGTCTTTTAGTGTTATACAAGGTGTGCGAAAGAAAATAAAATAAAAATTGCTCTGAGTAGGTACCTTTATATACAATTTTTCCTTAAAAAAAAAGTTGTTTATATTTAAAGGATATAGCGCTATGGTTGGGGGCTTTGGCTTTATTTGGCGTAGAACTCGATCCTACTATCTCAATCTTTTATATATAATTGTAAGATAGGATTTAATCAAGGATAATGTAAAAGTAATACTTTTATTTGAATATTTTTATTTGATAATTTTATATCTTTCTGTATTGAGGATTCAGATATAACTGAAATATTTATTACAGTTTGTTGTACTCTAGTTCAACGACTTTTGCATAGATATTTAGTTTTGTTTAAATTGCATACAGCATAATGTGGTTTGTGCCTCACACTATTCAAAATTCATCCCCCCCCCCCCTTCGCCCACCATACTACCCTCATAACGTAAAACGTCCTCATTGCTGTTTTAATTATTAGATACATTTGATAATTGACATCTCATCCTTGATTTGTATTGATGAGAAATTTTCCTGGAATACGAACAGATTGTTCATGGCCATGTTCTACAGGAGATCATTGCAAGTCTTCTATGATCGTGGTTCGAAAAACTAAGAGGAATGCAGGTAATTGTGTAACTCAATTATTTTAACTGAAACGGGGGCAAATAGATGCTTTTAATTGTCTGTGAAATCGTTCGATCATTCCGTTTGAGTTTTGGTTGGTACTGAGTAATATATATTATATTTGATGTGATCCTAATAATTTCGTAAATTTTTCAAATAATTTGGATTTGAATTGAGTACTGTGATCAGTATTAAGAGGAATGTTGAAAATGCGCTGGCTAATTTATTGTCGATTGGATAAGCTTCTGGCCAATGAGTGAATCTACAACTGTAAGTTGTAAGTAGTTATATCCATTTGACAAAGGTAAAGGTCCTGCTAACTCTAAATGGATTTATTTAAATCTTGTTTTGGGTATTTCGAATCCACCAATTTCGGGTTTTGTATGTTTGTTGATTTTGGATTTTTGACAATCAATACAGTTTTAGCCCAATTGTTAGTATCTGTATTCATTTCAGGCCAAACAATTCAACAACAAAAACAATTGATTTTCGTGTTGTTCTTAATCCTGGGTGAGATAGTATTAAATATATAATTTTTTAAAGTTCTTTAGGTAAAGATGTCTTGTTTGTCTTGAATTTTCTTTTTTTTGTAAGTTATTTAGAGAAGAATGCAATGAATTCCCAATGATTATTATTGAATTGTTGCAGAACTGCACCAACAGAACTACAATTTTCAAGTGGATGAAGTAGTAAATTCCGTAAAGCTCCGGGGATGCCCTTTGATGCTAAAGCACAGCCTTGGCAGGAAAGAAATTAAGGGTAAGGGAAATGGGTTAAGGAGATGAGTGAAGGAGATATCGATGTACGTCTCGCTTGAAAGTTTCGGGCTCATAAGACAAACATAATACGGTAAACTGTTCCACATTCGTGTTGTTTTGATTCCTGAAATTTGATGGTACGGCCAACTTGCGGTGAGTCCGCACCTGCCCAAATAGGCGTGATGTGGGACTTGTAAGTCAGCGCCAAGTCAAATGAGTTGCTTCTGAAAATAATAGTTTGATTTTATTGAAGTGTTCTTCACATTCTATTGGCCATGAAACATTTTTAGAATTATTAGGTTTCTTTTTGAGAAGTTGGGCCTCCAATCAGTATGAACTGGGTTTAGTAGTTTCGGAATAAATCTGCGGTAAAAATTAACCATTCTCTCTTTGTACCTATAAATACTTTAGATACATTTTATTTTTTTAGAATAAAAAGATTTATTTTATTTTATTGACTTTAAAACTTTTATTTTTATATTATTTTTAAAGTTACCAGTTCGGTTGTTCCGGCTAGACTAAATTATTAATTTACAATTTTTGTATCCTACTTTACAAATAATACATAGATGTGTAGTTTAGAATTTTCTCTGCATAGAGTACATTATATTTATAGGTATTAAAATTTTTTTGTATTTTTTGTATTTGGTAGTACAACTCTTCAAGAGTATCTAGTTAAATTTCAGGTCGATTGGAGCAAAACTGCCGGAGATACAGTGCCTCGGGTCTCCCTCCATTCGATACATCCCATATACAAAAGAACACTGTTAAAACTTTAAACACGTTTTTCTCAGATTTAGTTTTTCAAAGCCGGTGATCACTGTAACTCAAAAACTACTCATCCGATCTTTCTCAAATTTTGCACACTTCTTTTATACATAAATTACGAGGTAACAACGTCGAGATTTTGTATTTTTTATTATTATAATTAATTTTACAACAACAAATTCGCCGATTTTTATCAATAAATTTTCATAAATTCAAAAAATTCGTCTTTTTTACTTCTAAAAATTGAAAAATCAATAAAATAAAAAAAATCTCGACGTTGTTACCTCGAGAAATTCATAAACTAACGAAATCTTTTTGGTTTTTTGTCGACATATATTCCAGTAATGAGTTATGATGATCACCGCAAAATATCTTTTTTTTTCCAAAGTATCTTTATTTCCTGTCAGTCGCTCAATTCATAATATTTTTACCCAAAAATGTAACAGAAGATTCTTGAAATGTTGTACTCTTATGTTCTTAACTTAAAAATAAATTTATATTTACCATATTTTTTGTTTGTTTATTTAAAAATTTGTTTAAAATATTGAAAATTAACCCTTAAGCTTAATACAAGCTATAACATAATAATCCAAAGTACGAGCTATGACATAATACTAATACAACTACTACTACTAAAAGCTGTAATAAGTGATTCTATCAATAAGTTTAAAATAAATAATGATAATGTCCACGTTCAGGTGTGTTTTCTTTTTACGTAGACTAATATAAGTGAATTTTGTTTATCATAATCAGTACGTGCTCAACGAGATCTGTTGCGAAAACCTAATATAATGATCTTGAGTTGAATCCGTGCACTCTCACCCCGACTGATCGAACTGAAAAAATATTTATAGTCAAGACACAGCGTCAGATTTAAGAAATCGCAAAACGTTTCTTCAACATCAACGGAACAACACGCTTGGCGTAAGGACCAAATAAAATCCGAGGGTTTGTGGTTGTTTCTGATTACACTGCTCGATTTAGTAAGAAGAGCTTTAAAGGAAAATCTGGAAACTAATTCTCCTATTATAAATCAATTGATTGTTTATTCATTTTCAATCTAAATTAGTCTACGCATTGCAAAGTTAGGTGCCACCTTATCTGCCCACCCCCAGCCATCCACAATCATACTGAATACAAAAAAAAAGAACTATTCAAATCTGTAAACGCGAAAATCCAAAGCGTCCACACGTTATAAAGTTAGCTTCCGCTAAAGTTGTTGAAGTTTTAAGTCACATCTTTTCACCATCGAATAACTCCATCTGAACCTAAAGAACCACCCACCCGCTGAGTCTAACATTATCTCTGACTAAATTGGAACTACGCGAGGTGGAATGGAAAAGGCGTAATGCTGCTAAAAGCAAAGAAAATAAAGACAGAAGCCACAGATGGGGGAGCTGAAGCTAATATGCAGGCGCGCACCAAAAAGGCTCGAGCATTGAGGTATATATAATTCTGTAATTTCTCAAAGAAAATGAGATCACTTTTCACTATTTGCCCCTTTCTGTAAAAGCATCTGTTTTTTTCAACCCGGTTTTCTTAATTGTCGTCACCTGTCTTCTACTAAATGCAGGCGACAGAAATATATGACAATATTCACAATCACTTTATAACTCTTTCTGGGTAAGCTTTTTACAGGTTAGAACAACCTTTTTAGGGTTCCGCAGTCAACAACGAACCCTTATAGTTTCGACAAGTCCATCCTTCTGTCTGTCTGTCTGCGGCTTAGGTGAGAGACTCTTAGTACTAGAAAGCTGTATACTATTGGCATGGGTATACATATTAATCACGCCGACAAAGCGGTAAAATAAAATCTTTGAAAAAATTTGTTTAGGGTACCTCCCCTACACGTAAAGTGGGGATGCATTTTTTTCTTTCTTTCTTTAGCCTTTACAATTTAACGAGTAATAGTCGACCAACTTATAAATGTGCTTGGAGAAGTAAAAAGGAAAATTCCGTACAAATTCCATTGAAAATTACTTAGATGAAGTTGTTAGTTGTGTAAAACAGTTAGTAAATATAAGTTTATGAACCATGTGAAATTATGGAAAAATAAAATTATAACATCATTAATAATAATAATAATAATTCCTAATGTTTACGTTTGAATTATTATGTTCACAGTATCAAACAAAACGCCCCCTTCTAAGTCCGCTTATTGTGACGGGTAACTACGGAACCCTACACTGCGCGTGGCCTAACAAGCACTTGGCCGGTTTTGTTGTAGTTTTTATTTCAGTAATTTCAATGACTTTTACATTTTCCTTATAACATATAAAAGATTAAAATTAAATATGTTATTTCATACATATTTGGTTATTTTGTTCTGCTCGAAACAACTGCAAAAAACATTGGAAATTAAAAACGGTTTCACTCCACTGAAAGTAAAATTGTACCCATATGAGGTAGCTTATAAGTCACTCCATTTTAAGACATTTAAGTGGGCTCGAGTTGCGTTTAATAGCTTGGTGAAATGTTGCGCATTAATAACATTGTCAGAGTTTTTTTTATGACTTATCTAAAGCACAGTGCATAACCCTATGATGCGATAGCATGGAAATGGTCGGAAAGGAATTCGGGTAATGGGAATGAGAGAAATTGAATGTCTTGTTTTTTGGCGTGGTGATCGTGACGACACTCAACCAATTGATCCAACTTCGTTGTTGTGTGAAACCAATGACTTATAACTATGGACCGATAGAGCCGTCAAAATTACATGCACCAAAGTTAAACACTTTTGTATGTTCATTCTTTTCCCTATAAGCACATTGCATTGAACTCTAAAAGGTAAATTCGCACACAGTTCATTGAGTTATTTCGGACCTACCAACATGAAGACTCTGGGAATATTATGTTTCAAAATGCGAATTTTCCTTTATTTAATTATAATCGCTATGTTATACTTCGTGTAAGGCACTACAATATTTATTATATTCATAATTTGAGATATAGGAGTGCCCGCCGATCTAAAATATTTTCCATTAAATTCTCGATCTCGATTTTAAATTCCCGCCAGCATTGGTGTCACATACAAAACAAGAAAGCACATCTAATAGAAATAGACGAATATACAGGAAAATATCTCCTCTCTCATTCTGGTTAAGCACATTCCAGAGGAAAATAACCATTTATTTCTAAATTTTATTTTAAGAAATACGAGGATTACAGAGAAATAGTGTATCACAAAAAATAATTTCGGGGAAGGTAATTTAATCTATATATAATAATGTAATAATAAAATATAATAAATAAAAATTAAATTAACAATAAAAGCTTGCTTGTTTAAATAAAACTAACTTATACCCTCATAGGTATAAAGCAAAACTATAGGTTTGCAGGTACGAAAGGATCTTAGCCATGGGCTCTGTTAACCGACGGAGGTAATTATCATCAAAGAACTACATACACATTGGGCAAGGCGCGATATATATCACCCCGTTGGACTTTTAAGCGGTACTTCTTTGAAGAAGTTCTTCAAAAAACATTCCAGCTTTTCTCCTGCTTGCGTTCCTTATTTCACTTCTCTGAAAAGGGAGTAGGTAACGTGTTCCGTTATTTGTACATTGTAATTTGCACCGACTTCAAAATGTCGTAATAGATATAAAATTAAAAATTATTTTATGCATTTTAGCGCTTTTTGTGAAGTCGGTTCAAGTTTTTTTTTTTTTAAACTATCAGAAAAGTGGTAGCCAAAGAAAAGTTCTGTTCCTAAAAAATCAATAACGAAAAATGAGTTTAATAATTTGGGCAAACATTTTGTTCACCTGGGAACGTTGGATTTTGCAGAAGGGGGTCAGAGGGTGCGACGGACGTAGCCGGATGCTAAGCATCTTATAGAAAAAGCATGTGATAAGAAATTAAATTTGTAAAACTAATAGTGGGTGCTGCATTTCGTTCGCCCGGATATTTTTTAGTATGCTGGATATGATTCAAAAATGTAGTAAAGTGGCTCCCAAAAACCCGTACAACAATTGATCCTGATAAAACTCGGATACTCAAATTGATATGAAAATTTCTCACATAACCTTTAAAATTTATTAGACACACTTGATTGCACCCAAATGAAATGAACTGTAAAGATAGCGTACATAGAACAGTCCACAAAACCGAATTTTTCGTGAACTTTTTCTCAAACCCAATTTTTATCGCCACCAAATTGGATACAAACCCGGGGAAAGTGAAGCCAAAAAAATCCATCAATAAACCAATTTTTCCCTTCAGTTAACTAGGCACGCTCCATACTATCTACAACCAAAGGTAAGGAACCTCCAGAAAATTGATCCAGTTTAAGTGTATCGGGTCATATTAGGATTTATACAGCGAAATATCAACTTGAACTCCGGCGAACCTTGTTATTCACTTTCATCTGGTGTGATGCTCCTTTTCTCCGTTCACATATGCTAACCACCCGTCACCTGTTGCAAGTTGTTCGTATTTTCAAACGAGGTAAATTTTGTGGGGATGGTTCTATTTGCAACAAGCCCTCAATAAATTTTTCCCTACTCTTCTTACTTTAATCGCAAATGCAATAAGCTAATTTTCACCATTTGATTTGAAATTCATAATCAGATGTTTTCCTCTTCAGTGCTTTAAGGTCACTTAAAGCTTTGTGGTATTTGAGAAAAACAAAGACAAACAAAACAATTGCTTGTGAAAATTATGGAACATGAATTTCTCTGGGAAAATTTTTTCACAAAAGCAGTGGAAATGCAAATGTTTTAGCACACCATTTTTTTTACATTTTCTAGTGCTCAGTCGGAAGTGAGCACAACTATGCTAAATCGAACAACAAAGAACTTGTTCGTAATTAATATGATTCCAGAGAGCGAAAATTTATTTTCTTTCTTCAGGTACGTGAAGTTGGTCCGGATTTTTTCCGGGCTGGGGGGTAAAACGTCTCAATCGATAGTCTATCGTTAGACCACATTTTACCCCCAATTAGTTTCGTTTTACCCCCTCTCAATTTTTTTTTATTCGAAGAACAAAATTTCCGGGCTAACTTCACCAGCCCGGAAAATTTGCCGGGCTGGGGGGTAAAACGTCTCAATCGATAGTCTATCGTTAGACCACATTTTACCCCCAATTAGTTTCGTTTTACCCCCTCTCAATTTTTTTTTATTCGAAGAACAAAATTTCCGGGCTAACTTCACCAGCCCGGAAAATTTGCCGGGCTGGGGGGAAAACGTCTCAAACGATAGTCTATCGTTAGACCACATTTTACCCCCAATTAGTTTCGTTTTACCTCCTCTCAATTTTTTTTTATTCGAAGAACAAAATTTCCGGGCTAACTTCACCAGCCCGGAAAATTTGCCGGGCTGGGGGGTAAAACGTCTCAATCGATAGTCTATCGTTAGACCACATTTTACCCCCAATTAGTTTCGTTTTACCCCCTCTCAATTTTTTTTATTCGAAATACAAAATTTTTCGGGTTAACTTTACAAACCCGGAAAATATGCCGGGCTGGGGGGTAAAACGTCTCAATCGATAGTCTATCGTTAGACCACATTTTACCCCCAATTAGTTTCGTTTTACCCCCTCTAAATTTTTTTTATTCGAAAAACAAAATTTCCGGGTTAACTTTACAAACCCGGAAAATATGCCGGGCTGGGGGGTAAAACGTCTCAATCGATAGTCTATCGTTAGACCACATTTTACCCCCAATTAGTTTCGTTTTACCCCCTCTCAATTTTTTTTTATTCGAAGAACAAAATTTCCGGGCTAACTTCACCAGCCCGGAAAATTTGCCGGGCTGGGGGGTAAAACGTCTCAATCGATAGTCTATCGTTAGACCACATTTTACCCGCAATTAGTTTCGTTTTACCCCCTCTCAATTTTTTTTATTCGAAAAACAAAATTTCCGGGTTAATTTTACAAACCCGGAAAATATGCCGGGCATGGGGGGGTAAAACGTCCCAATCGATAGTCTATCGTAAGACCACATTTTAGCCGCAATTGGTTTCGTTGTACCCCCTCTAAATTTTTTTTCATTCGAAAAACAAAATTTCCGGGGTAATTTCACAAACCCGGAAAATATGCCGGGCTGGGGGGTAAAACGTCCCAATCGATAGTCTATCGTTAGACCACATTTTACCCCCAATTAGTTTCGTTTTACCCCCTTTCAATTTTTTTTTATTCGAAAAACAAAATTTCCGGGTTAATTTTACAAACCCGGAAAATATGCCGGGCTGAGGGGTAAAACGTCCCAATCGATAGTCTATCGTTAGACCACATTTTAGCCCCAATTATTTTCGTTTTACCCCCTCTACATTTTTTTTTTATTCGAAAAACAAAATTTCTGGGCTAACTTCACAAGCCCGGAAAATTTTCCGGGATGGAGTTAAAACGTCGGAATCGAAAGTCCTTCGTTAGTCCACGTTTTTCCCACTATTCATTTCTTCTTACCCCCTCCCAAAAAAAAGTTATTTATAACAATCTTTTGGATTCAACATCGTCTTCGAACTTGTATTATCCCATCTGAATTTTGTAAGTTAAACTTGTCAGAGAAGATAACACTTTTCTTCGTCACTTCTCTTCTTCTCATCTGAATTTTGTAAGTTAAACTTCGATTCGTCAGAGAAGAGAACACTTCAAAGTTTAACTTACAGAATTCAGATGGGATGATACGAGTTCGAAGACGACCGGGGGACCGGTTGAATCCAAAAAATTGTATTCGAACAGTTAAGCATGGAGGAAGGAAAAGCGTGATGGTCTGGGGACGTGTTACCGGTCAAGAAGTAGAACCACTACATCGCATTGAAGGCATTATGGACAGTTTCCAGTATAAAAATATACTAGAAACCGTTATGCTTCCATATGCAGAGGACAATATGGCGTTGAAATGGAGGTTCCTGCAAGACAACTACCCGGCACACACTTCCAATATTGTTAAAACTTGAATAAGTGCAAACAAAATTGATGTGTTAAAATAGCCAGCCCAATCTCCAGACTTAAGCCCAATAAAAAATTGTTGGACTATTGCAAAACAGAAGGTCAGAAGATATGGCAAATGGGCAACCGGTGAAAAACTTTACGAAGCAGTTAAAATTGAATGGGATAAAATGTCTCCAAAAATAATTAATAAAATTATTAGTTCTATGCCGAAGAGATGTTATGAAGTAATAAAAAATAATGGATACTCAACTAAATATTGAGTTTGTCTACAATAAAATGAAGTTACATTTAAGTTCTTTTATCAGTTCCCTTTGTTATGACCTAGCGAAAATGCAATTGTTACCAGATTTTAATTTTTATTTCGTTATGCATTTGTTGTTTTAAAAAAGTTTGTACTAATAATAATAAGGAACACTGAAATAATTAATAATAATATTTTTTTTTTCAAAGTAATCACTTGCACTACAGATATATCAAAACAAATTGGTTCTATTGCATTCAGTTCCCTTTGTTTTGACCGACACTGTATGTAATTATCATTGGTATTGCGGCCTGAAGGCAACCCGTACGGAATATTGGTAAGACCTTAGAACAGTGTTGGCCAAACTCACACTACTGAATGTGAGGAATGCTTAAAAGCTTTAAAACCATTTCGTACTGTTTGTTTAATTTAGAACATTAAAATGTTTGTAAAAGGTTGTATATTTCAAGATATTGTATAATTGCTTACAAAACAACTAAAATATGACGATCTTTTAACTTTTGTATGTTTTAACGATTAAAAAACGCAAAAACAGAAAACCGAATACAGCCAAACAGTGCATATACGAATTTAAAAGCTTAAAAGCTCACTTGCCCGCGGGCATAGGTTTGGACATCATTGCCTTAGAACAAAGAACTAGTAGTAGCGTAATCTATCTCAGATTTTAGGTGGAGCCAAAAGTAAATTTAAAATCTTGATAATTCGTAAAAAATAATTTGATTTTAACTTCTCTGAATATAATATTTAAGCTGCATATTAATTTTGACGTAATATTATAGGGTCAAGCGAATCATCAATTGATTAAATCTTAGTTAATCTAATTTTCCGGGACTATTTTTAAACTCAGAACTCGCAGAACTTCAGAACACTTTATTGCGAAAAAAGCGGCGGTGCGTGAAGTTAGCGACGAATTTGTTTATATCAGTTCTACCTGTAACTTTCCAGAACTATTCAAAATTTCTATAAGAAATTCCAGAACTCTATCGAATCTACCCAGAACTCTAATCAAATATTCGTTTTTCAGCGGCGCTAACTTCACACGAGTCAAAAGCTGGAATAAAAAACAAATGATATTGAGCGGTGGTTTTAATGTGAACTTTGTCAAGCCAGAAGAGATTAAATTTAAATTAGAACTGAAGATCGGGAAAAAACTCTAACTCGCGTGGTAACCACGCACTTAGTTTCGTTTTACCCCCTCTCAATTTTTTTTATTCGAAAAACAAAATTTCCGGGTTAATTTTACAAACCCGGAAAATATGCCGGGCATGGGGGGGTAAAACGTCCCAATCGATAGTCTATCGTAAGACCACATTTTAGCCGCAATTGGTTTCGTTTTACCCCCTCTAAATTTTTTTCATTCGAAAAACAAAATTTCCGGGGTAATTTCACAAACCCGGAAAATATGCCGGGCTGGGGGGTAAAACGTCCCAATCGATAGTCTATCGTTAGACCACATTTTACCCCCAATTAGTTTCGTTTTACCCCCTTTCAATTTTTTTTTATTCGAAAAACAAAATTTCCGGGTTAATTTTACAAACCCGGAAAATATGCCGGGCTGAGGGGTAAAACGTCCCAATCGATAGTCTATCGTTAGACCACATTTTAGCCCCAATTATTTTCGTTTTACCCCCTCTACATTTTTTTTTATTCGAAAAACAAAATTTCTGGGCTAACTTCACAAGCCCGGAAAATTTTCCGGGATGGAGTTAAAACGTCGGAATCGAAAGTCCTTCGTTAGTCCACGTTTTTCCCACTATTCATTTCTTTTTACCCCCTCCCAAAAAAAAGTTATTTAAGAACATTTTTTCAAAAATACCTTAATTCGCTGTAATATGACGAAGCAAAGCTTTTAAGGTTTGATACTATAGACTTAACCGAAAAAATATTTTACAACTCCTTCGGTAAATTTTTCAACCCGGTCGGTAAATTCCACGACCCGCAAAGACAACACAAAAAATATCAAAATCCAGGCTAACTTCACAAAGTGAGTAAAATCAAAGCTATTAATCCTTAGGGTTTGAAAACATTTTACCCATTATAAATGCATCAATACAAGATTTTACCCCTCGTGATTTCATTTTTCCTCCCCTGGAAAATTAGCCCGGACGAGTAAATCATTTGGGGGTATAACGAATGAACATGTTAGACCCACCAATTAGTTTTGTTAAGCCACTTTTTGAAAATCTGATATTCAAAAAGCACAAATTAAACTTCACGCTTTTTGCAAATTTTATTAAATTCGAAAAATCGATAGCTATATCGATTGATTATCGTTTGACCACGTAGACCCACCCCCTAAAATTGTTCACCCACGTGTTGGAAATAAGTTATAAAAAAAAATTTTTACATGAATTTTTTTTTCAATAATCTTTATTAGCTGTTCATTGACTTCTCATTTTGGTACCCCACCCTCAATAGTTGTTTTTAACACTTTTGCATATTTTTAAAAATCAAAATTAAAAGCTTTTTCTGACTTCTAGAGGGGTAAAACAAAACAGTGACGGCGTAAAATCTTTTTTCGGTCGAAGCAAAATTTGTAAAATCTTTTAACTGTGATTTTTTTCACTTTGTGAAGTTCGCCCGAATTTTGAAAAATGATTTACTCGTCCGTGCTCAAAGGGTGGAAAAACGAAATCATGTGGGGGTAAAATCTTGTAGGGATGGCTTTATAATGGGTAAAATGTTTTCAACCCCTAAGGATCAACACCTTTGATTTTACTCACTCTGTGAAGTTAGCCCGGATTTTGAAAACTTGTCAGTTTCTTGCGTTGTCTTTAAGGGTCGTAAAATTTACCGAAGGGGTTGCAAAATTTACCAAAGGAGTTGTAAAATGTTTCTTCGATTAAGTCTATAGTACTTCAATATTATCAACCCTTAAAAGCTTTCCTTCGTCATATTACAGCGAAATATGTTATTTTGAGAGGTGGTAAAACGAAAGGAATTGTGGGAAAAATGTGGACTGACGAAGGCCTTTCGTTTGGGACGTTTTACCCCCCAGCCCGGCAAATTTTTCGGGTTTGTGAAGTTAACCCGGAAAATTTGTTTTTCGAATTAAAAAAATTGAGAGGGGGTAAAACGAAACCAATTTCGGGTAAAATGTGGTCTAACGATAGACTATGGATTGGGACGTTTTACCCCCCAGCCCGGCATATTTTCCGGGTGTGTAAAGTTAACCCGGAAATTTTGTTTTTCGAATAAAAAAAAATTGAGAGGGGGTAAAACGAAACTAATTGGGGGTAAAATGTGGTCTAACGATAGACTATCGATTGAGACGTTTTACCCCCCAGCCCGGCAAATTTTCCAGGCTTGTGAAGTTAACCCGGAAATTTTGTTTTTCGAATAAAAAAAAATTGAGAGGGGGTAAAACGAAACTAATTGCAGGTAAAATGTGGTCTAACGATAGACTATCGATTGGGACGTTTTACCCCCCAGCCCGGCAAATTTTCCGGGCTGGTGAAGTTAACCCGGAAATTTTGTTTTTCGAATAAAAAAAAATTGAGAGGGGGTAAAACGAAACTAATTGGGGGTAAAATGTGGTCTAACGATAGACTATTGATTGGGACGTTTTACCCCCCAGCACGGCAAATTTTCCGGGCTGGTGAAGTTAACCCGGAAATTTGGTTTTTCGAATAAAAAAAAATTGAGAGGGGGTAAAACGAAACTAATTGGGGGTGAAATGTGGTCTAACGATAGACTATCGATTGAGACGTTTTACCCCCCAGCCCGGAAAAAATCCGGGCCAACTTCACGTACCTTCTTTCTTCTTTTGTAGGCAAATAAAAAAATTCGTTAGGTACACAAACGGAAAGCAATCTGTAAGTGCGCTTGTTTATACATTGTTAGTTCAATGGAAGTGTGAAAATCTTCGTTAAATAGAGTAAAACAAGCAATGTTACTGCTGCTTGCAGAATTGTAGTCAATTGGATTGATTTGCGAAGGTTATTGATCTAAAACATTTTTATTGTTGTATTTTTGTTATTCGCCATAATGCAAAATCTGAACTTCACGACACTTAATTCCGATGTACACAAACTATTCTGCTGTGCGACACTCTGTGATTTTAGTTCGTGCAGCTCGTAGAATCTCTTTTGGTTTCAGTAAATATTTGTGGGGTACAGGGCGTCTACTATGTACACCAGTTTCGGTTTCGTGCTGATGTCAATACTATACTTGATACCGATCATCTCTTATTTCGTCTCACCGGTGGTCTTAAATGGGTTGCAACAGGGTTCCAATACTGAGTATGTTAAATGACGAAGTCTGAATCCTTTCTAAACGTGTGTTCTATCGATTGTCACTTTTCCCTTCGTTCGTAATTCGACCAATGAATGTGAAGGAAGACATCATTTTATAAAGGGTTGCACCTTATAAGTTATTTCACAGGTAATTTTACTGCGAGAGTATTAAACCAAATCAAGCTATTTTGCTACGTGCCTACTATTCTGCCATTTACTTTTCCAAGGTACGCTTTCGGTAATTTATAAAGTGTACCCCTGCTCTTCGAGGTAAATTTCATTTACACGCACACATCCAAACTTAAGCCTTATGACTCAGTTTTGTGTTCAGCATAGTCTCGGTCGGTAGAATAAGTGACAACATTTGGCCTACCAACCCGGAGAGCCTAGTTCCAATCCCACCGACCCCGACCCATTGTTGTATTCTGCTGACAACAGATCACGACAAAAAGGCCTTGGAGGTTGCAGACAAAATATCAGTGGTTCGGAATCCACTTTAAATTGTAGGTCGTAGGGTAGGTTGTAGGGTAGGGGTTACGGAAACTAGAGATAGTCTGAGTGCGTGAGGGCTTGAAGCAATCGCGACAGGTCGTACTTCAGAACGCAGCACTTTATCTCATTAATGACCTCTTAATTGACGACACTGTTGTATTAAAACATACTGCTAATTTCGCTGATAGTTTTACTAGCGGTTTTGTTATTTATTCATTTCATCCATCAAATGTGCTATTTGACGTAATCCAAGAAACTTTCTCTGATTATAGTCCTAGTCCTTCATAAGAAAGGTAATAAATTCGTCTTCTTTTAAGTTTATTTTAAGTTTAGTCTCCAGCACTTTAGTGAAGTTAGTGTTTGAAATTTAAAATTGTTGTATTCCTGTTATAGAGTCTGGTCGGCTGGTTAACTGCATTTTTACTGAATTTAGTACAGCTTTCGGCCGAATCAATCACAAAATCCTTATTGAAAAGTTTTACTCTTGGTTTCCCTTCTGTCTTCGTGAAGTGGGTATTTTTTTATTTGACTGATCGCACTCAGCGTGTAGTGTTTCGTGGCGAAATTTCTGATGAAATATGTCACTCGTCAGAGGATCCTCAAGGGACACATTTGCGACCGCTGCTCTTTATTATTTACATCAATGACGCTTACAATGCTTTAACAAATTCGAAAATTCTTTGTTTTGCTTGTGTTGATGATTACGATTATTTTAAATTTGGATATTGGACTCGATTGTTGGTTTGATTTATATTAAAATGATACTTGCTTGGAGTCAGCCAGCCCAGGTCCATACAGTATTAAAATGGCTTACAACTAATGTTTAGTGATTGTTCTTTATCAAGGGCGATGCACAACATTATTGACAATCTAGGATAGCAAATGTTTTTTCACCCGGTTTAGTACTTGCAAGGTTTCCGAGTACTGCAGGCTACCGGGAACGCCTGGATAATGGTGATCGTTGTTTCTCTGATGTCGGTGATCGCGAATATATATGAGTGATATGTACTCGTGATTACCTCTGCTCAACGAGTTTTTCTAAATCGATGGGTGTAGGGTATAATAAGGTCCTCAATTTGGCGCATTGCTTAATGATAACTCAGAGTGTTGATGTGGTCATTGCAGAAAAAAGCGTCACAAAAGCCAGCCTTTTCATCGATAAAAAGCTTGTAATGCTTTTTGTCCACACATACATACATGTATGTCTACGTATGCGTATTGTAATATTTAACCTTCACCACTTCCATTTTTATCAAAGCTCCGGAGTTGATCTTCTAGCTGTGATAAAAAGTTTTTCGAGACTGCAAAGATGTTGTTAAGTACTTACATAAAATATTCTCTTCACCTGCGCAGTTTATGCTCCTACGTCACAACTAGGGATCCGTAGCTGTCCCTTATAGGATGCTTAGATGCATGAATCTTCTCAGTCAGTTTCTTAATGCTGTCACCGCAGTAGGCCGCTCCTTCTACCTTCTCTGCTAGCGTGTTGATGTAGATATGTTTGTCCCGTAATACACTTTATTTGGATGACTTCCTGTAGAGAACGGTATGCAACTCTAAGATGTTGTTTGACTTCAAACTCGGTAGAAGAATTAATTTATTTTTTAATTTCGACTTTGTGGCATCAAATCCATGGTAGTATTTCGCTCTCCAACTGCTCCAAGTGCACCGGTAAAACCTTCGTTCGCTCTTTTCTATTTATGGCCGATGGAGTCATCGGTGCATCAGCTTTTTGGGCACAGTCGATCTTCGGTGCTTAAAGCCTAGTTGTTGCGTTGGATAGGTGTTCTGCTGCCGTACATAAGCGAAACTTAGACTTTATAAGATGGTGTTCGCTACCAATATCAGCGTCAATATCAGGACACTTTCTACAATATTTTCAACATTTGAAACGACAATATTTGCTTCTCAGCTCGGGGGAAACACAAGATATCAAATGGCATTTTGTTGTTTAAACAAGGATCTACCGATGCTGCATAAATTTTTAAAATTTAAAAAACAACTCCATATTACGAGTCCATGCACCAACATATACCAGGCCAATGTTTTTTGAGCCAACCTGGCCTTCGAGATCACTCATAACTATTTTTAGACATATCAACTTTAGGAGCCTTTTTAAAGGTGTCGACAAAGAGTTGTCAGATGGCCTGTATAATTGTATTCTTGATAATTGATGCAGTTATTGGTGTCTGAGAAGGGTTTGTAGCTTCAAGCTTACACTTTCCATGTTGGTTGTTTTCGATTCTCTTTGGTTAGAGTGGAGTGCATTGTTTCAAATGTGGGTGATGTAAACTCGTCCTTTTGATAAAAGTTTAGTTTTCTATAGGACCTTTTATAGCTCTACCTGTAGTTGGTTACATGCCCGCCTATCCCAGAACAGAAAGGGTCTGGCTTTTCCAGCAGTCACCCAGATGTTCTGGCGTGAGTTTCCATTTTCTTGCTCTACGGGCTATCGAGGAGGCTTAAGACTGCCACGATAACTCAGAGTTAATCAGCAAGGTTATAAGGATTATTATAGAGAATATATGGCTGAGAGACTTAATGTCAAGTGTAAATACGAAAAAAAGTATAAATATGAAACAAATAAGTTGAACACCTTTCTACTTTTTCTGTTTATGTCGAGACTTCGAACTAATCACGAGTACAAGGAACGATTAATGCGTATGAGTGCCAAACGGAGCTGTGGAATAAGTAAATGCGAAGATTTTAAAAACAGAATTTAAAAAAGTGATGCGCGGAAGAAGTTGGCTGAACAGTTTGGTAGTAGTACTGACGAAGTACAACGAAAGATTAACAATTTAGGGAATTAATTTAGTAGTTAATGAAAGAAATCCTTAAAAAGAATATCGGGTTCTGGTATTGAAGAAAGTTACACCTCGATATGGGTATACCTTATACAATTATTGTTTTTAAAAGGAAGTGTTTCAGGGAGACCAATTAAGAGAGATCTACAGGTAAATAAAAGTTTAATATCTTAAATATATTTTTACTTGCATTATAAATATACTTCTACATAATATTATTATAAAAATTTGTACTGCCAAGCAATTTCTCCTTGGGGTGTCACGAAACTCATTTCTTATTTTTTTCACATTTGCGGAATAGTTACTACTGCCTGGTATTCTTAATGGAAGTAACTTATTTTCAAGTGAAGATTCATTTCTTCAGGTACCTGGTTCAATCCTGTCTTCCTCATGATTCTCACGATAATGTGAATGGACACTTGTATATGTTTTTCCCTGATTTTCAATGAATTCCGATAAACCACTGATATTATTCAAGTTACATGACAAACTGAAAGTAAACCGAACTCAGTTTGAACTGAGTTCGCAATTTGGATTTCTTGTTTAAAAAAAATGAACTTAAAATTTCATATGAGTGTGTTAGATGCCAGTTCGGTGTTTGAGTTTACTACCTGGTCGCTAGTTACATGGACGTCAAACCGAAAAGTGTACTCAACCAAGCAAAATTTTTAAACCGAACCCGGTTTACTTTCAGTGCGCTTTTCGGCTTAGTTTCTGATTACATGTCAGTTCGAAAATTGAAAAGTGTGTTCAGTTGCAACTGAGTTTGTCATGTAACTTGGGTATATTGCAGCCAACCATCGATAGCAGGAACTTATAATCTGCATATAAAATGGCCATTCAAACGATGCTATGACTTCCTGTATAATTAAAAAAATAACTTCCGCTGTTGTTTGGAGCTTGGCTTGAATAACGATTTGTTTGCCGTCAATTGGAAAATTGGAAAGTTCCATCTATCAGTAAATGCATTACTGATAGCCTTCCATTGCTCGGAAGAATTCGGTACCTGCAATTAAATTATCAAAACGTTTATAGATTGCAATTATTATAATAATTAATTTCTAGAATTTAAAATTATGGAATTAATATTGTTTATAAATGTCAGAATTTAAATGTCGGAATAAATATTTTAAGTAAGCTAAACACGGAAATTGAAATTCTGTTCGAATATTTTCATCTCCTTATTTTTAATTTCGAAATTTTATCGACGCCGATAAGCTTTATAATATTTAGAAATTTTACTTTACAGGTAAATGTATCAGACGACCAGAATTGTGGAAACGAGCAAGATGACGTTGAGGTCGCTGCAATTTCAATCATTGCAAATGAAGGTACAAAAAGTGACGAAAAAATATCTTATGCTGAAGAGGAACCTTCAAAACCAAAAAGGAAACATTTGGCTCCTGAAAATAAAATTTTAATGCAGCGCGCATTACAAACTTTTAATGGACCAGCTGATCAGTATAAGACGTTTGGGAAATACATTGCATGTGAGATGAAAAATCGTAGATATGATTTTTTTTATAAAAGGATGAAGAGAAATATTCAACAAATCGTAATGGGAATTCAGGAAGAAGATGATCCCCAACTGCGATGTAAAATGAGCGGTCAAACCTCTCAATCATCACTTTCAGCAAGAACGGTTTATTCACACTCAAATATAACACCTTATGAGGAATATAGTTCTGAACAAATTTCTTATGAATTTACTAACGGGAGACGGAGTTGGATCAATTCGTTGAGCGGCACGACCACCATGCCATGGGCCCCGGGTTCGAGGCCAGATCTCCCCGTGAGCTTTTATTAAGAAATTAAAATAATCCACTCCGTCTTTATGCTGTTGTCTAGCTCGCAACTTTTCCTATCAAAATTTCTAGAGTGGAAGGTGTCATCCTGAAAAATTTCGAAAATTGTGATCCTCTACCTTTAACTCCATAAGCAGTTGATTATATGCTCCATATTGCCCCTTAGCGGAATCCAGTCTTTTATCCAGGTACTACGGTTTTTTTGGAATTGTTTAGTAATTGCAATATCACCACGGCTGCTCAGTCTTTTTCTTTGAAGGTGCCATTATATTATTTTTTTTCTACACCAAATCACAATCACTACTAGGCAATGACTGAGGATTTCTTTATTCCTTATCTCAATATGTAATAAAATGAGAAAGAACTTTATATTCGAGTGGAAACAGTTCTGACACTTGTGTCACATTTTATCTGAGACAAAAGCCTCGATACTTGTTATGTCAGGTGGAAACACTTTTGAGATCTGACACTTTTATATCTGAGATAAGTGTCAAGTGGAAACGCACCTTTAGTCTATTGAAGAAGCCACGTATCGACAACGACATCAAGGATTTCATCAAGTAACTTTTTTCGTGCCCCTAGCAGTTCTGTATTGTGCATTTCCTCTTATTTGAATTTGTTCCTAAGAGGATTATATCGGATTTTCTATGCTTTACTTATCCTGATTTAATTCCGAACTAATTGCAAACAATGGCTTTTAATGCCAAAATAATGTTCAATGCAATAACAAAAATTAATTTCAAAACGCAATGTTACCACAAATAGAAGGGTTGCTTGGTTAAGGCATTCCTGCGAATCTGCTACATGCAAGCTATGTACATATTCTATTCCCAGAAGATTAAATTCTGCCTATGAAATAAGAGAAACATATCGAATAGAGGCACATTTTCAATTGGTATAGAGGTTTTATGAAAGTTATATTTCAGCAAAACCTCTAAATAGATTTCAAAGAGACATAGAACACCATCCAATTAGTTCACTTAAAATAATTTCCAAATTAAGTCAAAGACAATTCCACTTTGAGTTATTGTAAAATTATATTTCGTATTTGCTCCACTCATTTATTAATGACGTTTTCTAATTAGATACTCTTGAAACTAATTGGAATGGAGCTTAAAGCAAAATCTTAAAATGTTTTTAAGGAGTCTTTAGAAATCTGTCTGCGTTAATTTGGAAAAGAAAAAAGAGATATGAAAGCACAAAGTAGAAATTGGCCTTGATTAGCACACGTTCGGGTTTCATTTCCTTTTCAAAGATTGCAGTCGTCGTCTCACAACTGGTTTGCAATTATGAGGTATCAGATTTCGTCTTCATCTTATCTTAAATGTCTACAACTTTTCTCAACGAACGTGTCAAATGCAATCATAATACGTTACTATCAGCTGACAGAAATTTAATCCCGGATTTAATTATTTACATCGCATATCTGCATTTTATCTACGTGTAAGGGAGCTAAAGCTTCGTTCAAATTAAACGTTTCTTTACTTCATTGACTACTTTTGAATTAATATCAAACGATTATGCATAAGTGTGTTTACGGGAAACATTCATATTCAGTTTTCAGTTTTACCTGCTATTGAAACTTTAGAAACCTTTCATTTACTTGGATTGCTTTTCAACAACTACGGATATAGCAAAAGAAAAAAATCCTTTTTGATTAAGAGACTTATATCCGGTTTAATTCTATACGAAATGCAATCTGCAGCTAAAAAGAAGTTTATTTGGACTTCAAACGAGTATTGAAATTATTTATCATGAATATCAATCTTTGGATCAATGCGATGCAAACTCATTCAGAAAGCTTTCGAAAGTATATTCTTTAATCGCAATGTCAATACAAGTTCACATTCAAGGACGCTCTTTGGTTGACGTTCCTTGACTTGAAAAAAAATTAATGGAATTACTTATTTGTAGACAGTAGTTCGCTTTTTAAATATCCTCTTAAGGACGCCGTTCTTGTTTTGATGGAAAGACGAAATTTCTGAAATATCAAGTTTGTATTGAAATATATATTTTAAGTACTAGGATAAAATCTGAATGTTTCTTATCCCATAAAATGATCCTTTTAAATGTACTTAAACACATTTGTTTCGGTTTATTTAAAAACAAATGATTCTGTACTTTCGAAAGTTCTTTCATATTTTACTGAGTATCCTTTATACCTTCTTAAACTTTGGAGAAATTGTATCCGTATTGTGTCTAGAAAATGAGATACAAGAGGACCTAGAATAAAAGAAAATGTACAAGAGGCATTTGATAATACAGAAATCTCGTACTTGTACAGCATTTAAAGATGTAAGTACGACAGGTTACTTGATTTTCATACTATCATGTGAGTATTCCAGAATTCAAGTTCTCATTGACCTGATTTTAATCAAGCTTCGTTCACATTGAAATACAGCAAAGCAAAAAAAGATTTCTTACGTTTAACTGAAATGACTTGACTTAGGATTTCTGTTTCACTTAGTGATTTACGCCCACTAAGTTTCACTATATGACAACAGATTTTAGACACTGCAAACTTTCGTAGAAAAAATCAGAAACATTTTTATTTTTGTATAAGGCTTTTTTTAATGGCTACAATTTTGTCTACACAAATTCCCAATTCTTGTTATGTAGTTGCAGATATTTTTTGTGAGTTATCAACTAGTGACCATTAAATAACAAGATTTAAAAATTTTACAGAATACAGAATATAAAAAAATTATTTTTTTGCAGTTTTAGTACATTTTGACCACTGCAGACCACTTTTTTTTTGCTTCCTTTAACAGATAGAGTAAAAATTCAAACAGGATTTTATTCATAAGACTAAATACTAGTAACTAAATCTAAAAAACATTTTATCTTTACTATTTTTATCATTTATCATTCTGAAAAATCACAAAAAAACCATATTTTGAGGGCAAACTACTCCTGTATAAAAAAAGGCTTTGTAACATAATATTTTTAAAGGTTAAGTTGCTAGTATTTTTTATAACGAATCGAATGGTTTTTGGATTATTAAAATCCGGCTCTGAAAGTGACTAGTATCACAGTTCCATGTGTTTCCTCCAATATAGTATGGTGAAATATAGCAACAGTGTTTTACTGATGTAACGTCAAATTCACAGCAGTCTGTTAGAAGGTTTTGCTTAGCGCAACACGTGGTACTTTCTTTACGTAAAACTTAGTGGTTCTAATGCCAGAAAATAGTGTTTTATGTGCTCAAAAATCTTGTAAGTAGGTACTTATATATGTTATTGATATTGTTGAATGTATTTTCTTTTATAATTATATTACGAAATTTCCTAAGAATAATAATTTTCAAACAATATTATCGACTGGTCCAAAATTTGATTTGCTTCCTCAAGTAGTACACAGGTCCACTATTGGCATCTGCATACAAATACAAATTTTTCTTAAAGTGCTTTGATTTAGGCCGGGTAATAGCACTTTTGTATTCTGTAGTAAGACAATTGTTTATGAAGTTGACCACCTTCGGATACATATATTTCTATTTAGTACTGTAGTGGGGCACGTCTAAAATTTACGCCTTTTATATTGTTTTTTGTTAAAATACATAATTTACGTAAAATTATTTTTACGGAAAATATTCGAATAAGAATGAAATGCGCTGTAAACCAGTATGCCGAATCATCTCTATCTGAGGCCATAAAATCTGTGCGAAGAGGTAAATATGGAATGCGACAGGCAAGTAGAGAATATGGTATCCCGAAGACTACGATACACAATATTCTTAATGGAAAAGTTCCTGAAGGGACTAGAACAATAGGCCCAGATACCGTCCTGTCTACATTTGAGGAAGCCGAAATAGTGAACTGACTTCTTGAAATAGCAAAATGTGGGTTTCCACAGAAAAAAGTTGTTGAACGTAGTCGAAAAAATAAGCAATAGGACCGGAAAAAACTGGTAGGGGAAGGTGGGGCAAATCCGTGTAATCGGCTCAAACCGGGTGCCTCATGTTCTCATAGACAAGTGCGGCCATTTTGATTTTGTCAACTCATTTGCAGACTCAATTCAGTTGCTGTTTGACAACGAACAGTAGACCTTGCATTACCAGATCTGTGCTGTGATTTCTTAAAGTGTTTTGCGAATAATTTTACAGTTTTTCATGAAATTACAGATCACGTGAGCACCAGGTTCTGTGATTTTAATTTTTGGTAAGTAAATCTCTTTATTCTGTAGCTTATTCAGAACTATTTGCCACCAACACGACATATTTGCATCTATCTGTTGATGGTTGGCAGCCATTTGTCTTTGGAAAGCCCTGTTGGGGTAATATCGGGTACCAAGGAGTACGGCAAAACCGGGCAGTACCCGATTTTAGCCTTCGCCATATTTTTGCGGAAAAAACAACTGCTTTGCTTATTAGAGTCCTTACAAATTGTTTTTCTCATTATGTTACTTAATTTTATTATTTTCAGGTTCAAAATGCCGCGCAACTATAAGCGAAAGACTACAAGACAAAGTTGGCGAGAAGAAGATATGGCACAGGCGATCAGCGATGTTTTTAATGGGTCTAAGGGGTATTTGAAAGCCTCCAAAACATACAATGTCCCCATTTGAGGATAAGGTAAAGAAAGCCTGCCAAAATGCCTTATCTCCAAAGGAAGTTGCTAAAAAAATTGGGGCGGTTTGACACCGTTTTTACAATAGAGTAGGAAAATGAACTGAAGGAGTACGTGCTACTGATGGAAGAAAGACTGTTCGGCCTCACCTTGACTCATTTACGGAGCCTTCCAGGTAGCGGATAAAAATGAAATTAATCACCCATTCAACAAAGAAAAGAAAAGGGCTGCGAAGAACTGATTGTATAAATTCTTAAATAGGCATAAAGAAATCTCTCTTGGGAATTCTTTCGGGATTCAACCGAACAGCAGTTCAAGTTTACGAGAAACACAAAATTTCTGCAAACGACATTTATAATGTTGACGAAACGGGGATTGTCCTCGGCAAGCCCTCAAGAGTTCTGACCTTACGTGGGAAGAAACAGGTCAGTTCACTTTCATCAGAGAAAAAAGGAACACTGGTCACTGTTGAAACTTGTATGAATGCTGCAGGTAGTTTTATGCCACCTTTGTTTATTTTTCCCAACAAGAGGTTGAATCCTTTGCTGATGGATGATGCGCCACCTGGGGCCCACGTTTTTTTCCATAAGTCAGGGTGGATAAACAAGGAAAGCTTCCATTATTGGTTCGATTAGTTTGTTGAATTTTCTAATCCAACACCAGAAAAGGCAGTGCTATCGGTTCTAGATGGTCTTGAGTTGATTCTTCGTGCAAAAAAAAAATTTCATTCTCTTGTGTGTTCCTCCACACTGCACCCATAGATTGCAACCACTCGACGTTAATTTCATGACTCTCCTCTTTCCACTTACTACGAGAAAGAGGTTAAAAAATGTATGATCGCCCACCCTGGGAGAGGTAGCAATTTATCAAGTAGCAGAACTCTTTGGCAGCTCGTTTGCTAGAGCAGCTGTGATGAAAAGAGCCATCAAGGGTTTTTAAAGCACCGGAATTTTCCCGTTCAACAGAACCGATATCTCAGAGCATCTGTATGCTCCTGCTGAAAATACAGAAAGACATATGCAACCACAAGGGGGTGCAGCAATGGAATCGAACACCATCCCATCCTCAATGCCAAGGCAGTCTGCTGATCAGCCTTCAACATCCTCTGATCTCCCAACATCATCAACAGGTTCGGGTGTTCCTTCAACATCTGGTTGCCATCATATGTTTAAACACCATCCCACCCTCAACGCCAGACGCAGACAGGTCTGGTGATCAGCCTTCAACATCTTCTGATCTCCCAACATCATCAACAGGTCCGGTTGTTCCTTCAACATCAGGTTGCTCTATAATAAGTCACCATCGGTTTTTAAAATATCTCCAATGATGTTGCAACCTCCGCCCAATGAAGAAGAAAGGTTTACCGACTTGGAAGGTTATCTCATCTCTCAAAACGTCCAAGATATTTTACAAGATTGTACTCGTATCCCAATGCCAATGGATTCTGTAAGTGGCTAAATGAGAATAAAATCAAGCATCCAGTTTTGTTTTTAGTGGACGGATGTAAATCCCACTTATCAATGGAGCTAAGCGATTTCTGCAGCAACAATAATATAATTTTATATTCGCTTCCTCCTAATAAATACTACACACATTTTTACTTCAACATCCCGAAACTTGCCCGGAGAGATTGAACAGGACAATCGTGGAAATAATAGGAGTAGCCGTCAGGGCAGTCTATATGTAGATTTAGTTGTGTATCGGAATTTAAAAGAAACGATCATGTGTCTTAACTAAATTTATTTAATATAGTTTTATATTTAAGAGGTTAGAACTGCACTGTTCAAGAACAGTGGAGAAGGTAATGTACAATAATTCAAATGTGTGTTGTTGGGGTGCATCCATGCTTATGAAAATGTATACTTATGTTCGACCACAACTGGCAACATATAAAATAACATATTTGAGTCTTGTTGTGTTGTAGAAAAATAAAAAATTGAAGCTTTCTGTAGAGCTGGCAGAGGAAGTACTATAATTATAAGTATGCATACTGGAATCAGCTGCTGATTGCATTAACTGTCCTTCGTCTACGTCTTCATAACCCCTTGTGAGCATGAGGCGGGAGAAGAACTTCACCCGATTCGAGAAAACGATTGCAGTGGACCTACAATTTAAAGTGGATTCCGAACCACTGACATTTACTGTGCAACCCCATGGCTTTTTCATCGTAATCTGTTACAAACAGAAAACAACCATGGGTCGCCGTCGGCGTAATTCAAACCTGGCACGTCCGCAACAATGGTTTTAGATTTCGATACAAGTAGTATAGAGCCAACATTATTGTCATAAAAGCTTCAAAATAGATCAATCAAATATAGTTCTTAGAAGCACAGTGCTAGTGCGAATGGCAATAAAAATATATATATATAGTATATATAATTGCCAAAGGGAGTAAGTATTAAATACGTTAATGCGTCATCAAACTATAACTGATAAAACCTAGATTTCAGGTCAAGCACTGTAAAGAAACGCGTGCGAACAACTCGTTCAGAGTAGAGAAAGGGTGTTGTTTTCTTTCGTAATAGAACTTTCTATATATTTAGCATGTGAAAAGCAAGCAAGTGAATGAGATAAACATAGACTTGTTGCTTCAACGGGTTGGCTCTACGTGCCATACGACCAACGAAACCGTTAAAATAACTCCGCTACAAGGTTGGTGACAATATCATTTCCAGAAAAGGTCCTGTTCATTGGCCTCCACGATCATGCGATTAGACGTAATTAGACTTAATTAGATTATTTTCTTTGGGACTAGGTATGTTAAGCCAATAGTCTAGAATATCAAACCATCCGCTCTTAAAGCATTGACAGCTAACATAACATGCACCATTTCGGAAACAATTTCAATTTAAAGTTGAATACCCATTTAAAAAACAAGTTTCTAAGAGTCAAGACGAAAATGCAGAAACTAATCTGATTTCTTAATACGAGTCATGTCCTCAATGCTTTTATTTGATTAAGTTTATTGTAAACCCTGAATCTTGAGGATCTTAAACCTTAATTAAGATAAAGATATCCTCGTTTCTTTTCATGAACAGTGACACTGAGCTATATGTAACCGTATTAACTTTAGGTCGAGGCATAAACTGAATTCCAATGTAGGCTGAACTTTATCACTTGACATAATAACGAATTTTGTAGGAAACTGCATCTGATTATAGTTTATTTCTAGGAATGTCAAATCCGATGTGCTGAAAGTTTATTCTGAGACTCACCAGTTCCGTATTAACTCGGACAGGACTTTCTGCCTGTAGTGTTTTAAATAGGTCTGCACCCTCTCTTAACTATATCAATATTTTTATCGATTAGATTAGTTTACCAGCTTTTTCAGTAATATTGTTACTGTGCCAAACCATTCGGTGGGCTTTCGCGTCGCAACCAGTGATGAACTGTCGATTCCTCCATCGACAGTAACTGATGGGTTTTTGCACTGTATCAGGTGGAGCGGATTTGCTGTCACCGCTGCTAGGACAATTTCCTGTACACCACCTACTGTGGAGTTCTAAACCAGGCTCGCAACAAGCTCCCTGCAAATAATCGTCAAGTTAGTTTTTAATAAATACAAAAAACCACTCCGTCACACTTTGCGCTTACGCATCAAAGAGTTGTCCCCTGAACTTTGGCTACATCATAAAAAAACAATCGTGCGCATTTATAACACACTCCATAATCCCAAGTTCCCAAACCCTGCTTCTTTCCTGCCAAGGCTGTGTTAAGGGGGGAAGTACATGAAGAGGCCGAAAAAAAAGGACTTTTTTGGGATTTATTTTTGGGAAAATGAAAAAGGTCCACATGAAATCGATATTATATGTATTTAGGGCAATGTTTTAAGAAGAGAAAAAACATTTTTTACATTTTGAAAAATAAAAAATTAATCAACTTTTGGTGGGTTTCGTAACTCGTGACGCGGCTGACATCGAAATCGGCGTAAATTCTCCTGTCCGCAATTTTGATCTGAAATCAAAAAACCAAACATTTTTATACTCGAGGGGGTTGTTTATTCTAGATAGACTACGATCTTTTCGAAATTCGAACATTAACAATAAAAATCGAACATGAAAAAAAAAAGTTGGCTTTTTTTGCAAAAATTTTGATTATTTTGGCGTCAAAAATGGTCTTAAAAGCATTTTTTTGCTATGTCCGTAGTCTATCTAGAGTAGTTTTTTATGCCCTTTAAAATGAGTGCTGGATGAAGAAAATCGGTTCACTAGTTTTTTTGTAATCTTTTACTCCAATTTGAAAAACATGGTTTTGAGAAAACGCCGTTTAAAGTTTGTCCCGAAAAACTGACGAAAAAGATGCAGGTAAGGAGATGGTAAGAAGGGAGGGGTATTCTCAGAAAAATCGGTATTTGGACTGAAAACGTCGAGAACGCTCTTTAACAAAGTCGCATTCATCACTCTAAATTCCAGAGCAGAAAAAAATCCGGTAAGCGGAATCACGCGCGCAGCAGAGATCCTCGATCCCAGGCGCGCTGGGCCGGATCGGCGCCGACCACTTTCTAGTGGCATATCTTTCACAATTTTCGAGATAGGCTTTTGGAATTTTGGAATTATATTCTTAGAGCATATACTTATCGATTAAGACAATAAAAAAATTTGATCGATTTTTGAAAACGTCTTCATGTACTTCCCCCCTTAAAGCATTCTAGGTTTTCCACTGATCTTTAAATCGGTATAAAAATAAAAATTCTTATATATATATTTGTGTGAAGTAATGGCTCACTTGAAGAGTCATATTACCTCACCAACTTCAGTGAAAATTAGAGTTACATTCAAAATCCTTAACAAATTCAACATTTTCCATTCATTGGGTAGAAACCAGTCTTGTATAGGCCCGGATGAATTCCAAGATTCGGATTAAATAAGAATAACGAAAATCCTTTTTCTTTGCAAGGAACAACTTTAATTGAATTTTACGTTGCAAGCCCTAAATGCAAACTCCATTTAACTACATTCGGAGCGTGGGCTTATCTCCATTTGGCAAGCTCTTGAGTAACTAAGTTGGCTATCCTATAAACGACTATTCAGCATACCCCCGTTCTCCTTTGGGAAGCTTTGCTACTGCGAAGAAAATAAGTTGTGAATACCAAGAATCCCTAAGTGTATTTCTTCCAGAAATATTAAAATTGCATTGGACGGAGGAGTAACTATTATGCTACAGCAAGCAAGTCTTATCAAACAAGACACTTTTAATGTTTGACCTTTTGCAATTCATAGCAAAGCACCGAGCGTGAAAATAAGCAAGTTGTAGTGGGACTTTGTCTGTTTTTTTTTTGTTGTTGGTAGAATTATGTTTAGCGTAGATGTGATTAATGTCTAGCAAAGAAGATTAGGGGAATGGTAAAATAGAACCAGGTCATTTCTTATAATAAAATCTTCTTACAGCAAACATTGTTACCAGTGAAGGACTTTTTCGAGTGGCTAATGTTTATCCAAATTACGAGTACTTCTAGTTCGTTTTTTGAGTACATTTTTTGCACGTAAAAGCGTTTATTATAGCCATTTTCTGTAATGTCTCCCGACGTTTGTGAACCTTTCAGACGAGTTTCTTACAGAATGCAGTACCTTGGGTCAACAAACAACAACCTGCCAAACAATACAATTTTTTCTCTTTGAGTGCCGCAGAATGAATGGTTTCCTTTGTTTGTAAGCCTATTTGAAACCATCGCTCAGGTGCATGTATAAAGTTAAGTTTTGTGGTAGCATTTTAATTTTCCGCTTTTCCGCAGCCAGGTACAGTCAAGGTATTGTATGCCTTACAGTTGACAGAATAGGGGCAAAGCTCGCAAGCCTCTCCGCTTACTTGTGGGCTGAAAAATGTTGCTTATTTCTTAACAACAGACAGACGTAAAGCTCTATACGAAAAACGAAAAAGGTATTCACTTTACCCTGAGGGCATTAAAAAATTTATTCTATAGCAACAGCACCTTTGCACGCCCCATCCAAACATACTCTCATGTTCTCTGTGGGTGTCTCATTAAGCAGCAACTGGCAGAAAATGTACTGTAAAAGTTGAACAGCTTTAAGCACTGACAACCAGGTAGGGTTTCCTTAATTGTCTTCCTCTTAATGAAACCTGGGAGCAAAATTTAGTGCAAGTGATTTACGTTTACGTGTTTACCAAACACAGCGAGCCTACCTAGAATTGCTTCTTTTTGGGACATACATAGTTAAGCAGAGTCAGATTCCGTAAAATTCAGGTAACGTGTGTATTTAAAAAAAACTTTTGTCCTAAATTTTTGTACTCGACATTCAGGGAATTTCACCAGATATACTGTTCGTAAATAAATTAAGCTGACAGTCTCTTCACTTTGACTGTTCGCTATGATGGAGGACAGTATCATGCAGAAGGCTTATAACGTCACTCAAAATGACGACTCCGAATTCCGTTGAAATGTGAAAGCTCGTTAACAAGCTGAACCAAGGTTTTATGTTACCTGAAAAGCCAAAGATGAATAAGTCAAATTTTTGTTTGATGCTGGGGTACGGATACAAGTTGTGTACTTAAGCAGTTGTTGCACTTTTCAGTTCAAGTCACTCTACAAAAATGTTTTCTTATTTTCCTAGTGTCTCCGGTCTACACTTTTGAGAAAAAGGAGTTTTGGAATTTTTAACGAGCATTTCAGCTGTTCCATACGCTTTCATGTTTCTTTGAGTATGCACGAAGCATAGTGATGAAATTGCTGAAATTTATGTACTGTGAAAAGGAGAAATATTCTACAGTGCTCCTTTGAGTTTAAAATGCTTGAAATAACATAAAGACAAGAATTTGTGTCATCAGGAATAACCTCATTTCCTCATTTTTACCAAAGGTAAAACGCCTTCATTAGGTTGGAAATAATTAAGATTCGTAAATATAGAGATATATATTTTAATTATATTAACACATTAAGTAAAACCATATAAATAACTACATTGAGTGAAACATAAGAAAAAAAAGGAAAAACTGATATTTTTAATTAGAAGCAGTAGGTAATGTGGGGCAGGTTTTTGAATGCAACGTCACAAATTTCCATACTGCTTGAGGGCATATTGGTGAAAACATAAAATACACTGTTACGTTAGTACTTTCATTGTAGCTTTATCTACTATACCTACTCTGGCAAGAGGACTCAAAATCGTCATGAAGCTTTGTCATGTTATAAAAGTTTTGGAATTCGTATACGAAAATTCCGGTAAATACTGCGGTTCTCAACTGTAATCGTGTTGGAGCTATCAGATACCTTAATTTTTATGGAACAGCACCATAAACTTTCCTGTACGATGAGCCCCAGGTATCTATTCGGTTACAAAGGATATTTCGAGCATAAAATATAAAAGGCTTAAGAGTAATCAAATTAATTCTCATCTAGGAAAAAATAAAATGAATTGAAAAATTTACACAGAGGGATTAAAACCTAGTCCACAGCAGCAGGCTCATTTATAAACAATTCACTTCCAAAGAGATTAAAAGAGCTGGAAAAATTACGGTGGAGAGCAACACAACTTTTTCTTAATCTCACAGTTAATTTTATGGGTCACGTAAATTTTACCGTGCTGTTACATTACACGTACACATTAAAAATTACTGGAAAGATCGTAAATTTTATAGTGCACTAGCTTAAATTTTGCCAAAATGTGTGTTATTTACAACAAAATTACGGTGAATGATATTTAATCTCCTTATAGGAGCCTCTCGTAACACATATTACGATGACCTTTAGGACCTAACAAAGTATTGCTAATCTAATAACTGTGCTAATAGTATTAAGGATCTTATTGACTCGACGCTGTTGTATTAAAACACTCTCTTGTTTTAGAAAGGTGTTGCTATCAGCCGGTGTTACCTGTTCTCTGTTATTTTTTTGTTTTATACGATGTGGCCAAATTCTAGTGGACAACCCTTTGATGCGTTAGCATGGTTTTGGCGGGAAGAGAATTAGGAGGGTAAGGGATGTGAGGAAACTTTGTGTCTTGTTTTTTGCATTGCTGCGAGCTAGACAACAGCCCAGAGACGGACTGGATTATTTTAATTTCTTAATAAAAGCTAACAGGATCATCTCGTCTCGAAGCCGAATTGATCCAACTCCGTCTCCATTAATTGGGGCTTTGTTCGTAAACCCTGGAAACTTTCGTTGATTATACTCCTGCATAATAAAGTTAATATAATTATGTGTCATCTCTAATTACAGGCCCATTATTAATCTGAGCATAGTTGCAAATATTTTCTTACTCATCATGGTTTTGTAAAGGGAACTAAATTGTTGGAATTTTCAAATCATTATATTCCTGTCATCGAGTCTGTTCATCAGGTCGACTGCATGTCCACTGATTTTAGTAAAACTTTTGACCGCATTAACAAAATCTTCATTGAAAAGGTTTTTTCTCTTGGATTCCCTCCTCTTTTGGTGTAGTAGGTATCTTCTTTTATGACTGCTCGCACTCAGCATATAACGCTTTTGGCGCCCTTTCTGATAAAATATATGTCTCGACCGGGAGACATTTGGGACCGTTGGTATTTATTATTTGCAGCAATGATGTACAGTGAAACCTCCCTTTACGGACACCTCCGAAAAGCGGACACTTTTTTTAGTCCCAAGCATCGAATTGTCTCAAACTTCCACCTCTGAAAGGCAGACGCCTCTTATCAGCGGACATTTTTTTAGAAACGAACAGTGTCCGCTATAGGGAGGTTTCACTGTATCTACTATTCTGACAAATTCGAAAATTATTTGTTATGTTTACAACGCTAAAATACTTCGCACTTTCTGTGTGATGACGATTGGGCCCTTTAAAATCTGACGTGGACGCCTTCTAACAACCACCTTTTCTTGAGTATTGACAATTGCGTTTTCGCTCAAGAAATCATCGTTTAATTTTAATTACTCTATTGATGTAATCCTTACTATTACCTTAACAAATCCAAAGACTTGTGTGCTGTCCGCACTTTTTATTTACATATAGATTCTGTCGTGAATAAAGCCAATACTGCTTTATGTTTCGTGAAGGGGTGGTCCAAGGAATTTGACAATCGATGCTTCACACAACTGCTTTCTTGTACCCTTGTAAGATCCATTCTTGGGTACGCCTCCCCATTATGGTCACCTTACTAGTTACTACTCCACTCGCATTAACAGCATTGAGGCTTTTCAACGTGATTCGTTCGATTTGTTCTTCGCGAACTTGCTTGGATTGATCTTCATCGCTGGAGACTGTCGAGGTGAGATGTGAAAATTATTACCTTTATTAGTTGCTGAGATAAAAATTGTTGAAATTCATTGAAAGAACAGCGCGGAAAACTGGCGTACCCCTTAAGATTAGTTGGATATGTAAACAGTTTCAGAAGCAACTTAAGAAGAGGATAAAATTTAAGGCAGGTCGCCCACAGAAAAGAGTCTTAGTTGCCAACTATAGTTAAAAACTGAAAGTTGAACTGACTTTTAGTTCTTCTTAAGTCAAGTGATTTTTATGCACACAGGGTAAGTTACCAGTTTTTTACTTGACATTGAAGATGAGGGCGAATAGTTTAAATCCTATTGTTTTGTATTGGATCTTGCGAAAAAAAGCAAAAAAATATATAGATTATGGAAAACATGTTTATGTCAAGTAATATCAAAATGAGTTCATACACAGTCTACTCTAGATACAAGCCCGGAATCCTAATCCCTAACTCTTGAAACCCTACATCTTGGTAAAAAAATATGGCTTGGTAGTTTCACGGCCATCGCACAGTCACTCCTATGGAATTATGGTAAGAAATTAAGTAACTGGCCTTTAATATTGTGTCATGCATTAGATCCATGAAACCGCCAAGCCATACTTTTTGACCAAGAAGTAGGGTTTCTAGAGTTAGGGGTTGTAGAGTAAGGCCTTGTAAAATTAGGGGCTTGGCTATAAATGAGATCTGATAACTTTTTAACAGTGAAAGCGGTATGAGCTTGTGAGTCTTGGCAACCTTCTTTACATGAAATGTTTTTGGTTTGATTTCATTTCTTTCTGTAAGATGCTCTAGTTCTTTTTATTATTTCGGGCTCTATTTCTTGTGCGTCAGCTATTTGTTTTTTCATAGCCCAATCTCTATCGTTGCCTCTTTTCCTTGTTGGGTTATTATTTGCAATAAGCGATAAATCAGGGTGGTACTTAGCTATTAACAGATTATATTCACCTATAGCTGACTGTTGTGCTTTATTTATATTAATTTAAAGCAGACTAGTGATCTTTCCAACAAAGTAAAAACATGTACACTTTATTAACCGAAATAACAAGATATCTCTGATTAAACCCGAAATTTAGTCGCCAACCAAATTTTCATCCAAAACGCAAGCAGTAAATCATGGTCCGACAATAGTCTGGTGCTTGTATTTTTTTCAATTTGTCCTTCCGTACAATTCCGCGCTTTTAGACTTAAAAATGCTTGTTGGTTTCCTAAATACCTACAGTATGACTATATTTACTTCATTGGAAAGATTGTTTTGTTAACTTCAAGTAGAAAAAAACAATCTTTTCATCAAGCTGCTAGTACAAGTACTAGGACGAGTTTAATGAAAAATCGGCCCTTCGTTCTGGCTTAGTCGAATGAAGAAGGTATTTCTTGCACGCCAGTAATTCCTTTCTTCATAGCAAACTCACTTTTCAGTTGTTTATGTACTAATAACATCTTTGATATCAAATTTCAGCTTTCTAGAACTTTTTGAAGTAGGTACCTCCCTAGAAGAAATTTTATATACAGACCTACACCCTCTTTATGGTAGGTTGGATGGTGAAAGTTACAGATTTCTTAACTTTCTCGTTGTTGGCGTGCAGAACCTAGTCTGCATACCAAATTTCAGCTTTCTAGGGCTTTTGTTTTTTGTAAGTTTGGAAATTATCTTATGAGAAATTATTATGTAATACAGAAGCAGACCCCCTTTTCAAGGCGTTGGAGGATGAAAGTTACAGATTTCTGAATGTTTTCTTTGTTTGTGTGCTAATCCTAGCCAGCATACCGAATTTCAACTTTCTAAGACTTCAGCAAGTACCCGTCATGAGTGACGAAATCGACGTATTTCAGGTATTAATAAAATCTAAAGTATAAAAGCAAAAGAATTTGGGCTCTCTGGTATTATCCAGACCGAAACTATGCGGGTTCATAAATACGACGAAACGCTTCGAGAAAAGGTAGGTAGTGCCCAGTCTTGGCATGTGAGGAGAAACACCTTATCCTACCTCGCAGTACCCAGTGGCCCTTTTACCGTTATCTGTTGCCAGCAAATAACAGCAGTAATCCTAATAATAATAACTGTCGGCGGGATTCTAATTTCTGACGTGCGGAACGTCATTTATTATACCACCCACGACTGAAATTTTTAAAGTAATAAAAGTACTTTTTATCCAACAGTTATTATTCAAACAACAGTTACTTAATTTTTACTCCATAATTAGCTCAGGCATTACCTAATAGAAAAGAAAATATTCAAGTTTAGTCTTTTTCTTTACTTTCACAATTTACTCCTACACAATTCACTCCTACGCTCCTTTTTAGAAAAAAAATTAAATATCTTCCAAAGGATTTAAACTCTTTAATGTCGTCAATAATCAAAATAAAACAGAATAGAAGAATTTAAAAGACTCCTAAAAGCACTCAAGTCCCGCAGGCCATCACTAAACATTTGGTCCTGAATTCAAATGTGACATTAAAGATGCATTAATAGAGCTTACAATTCCCATTCAGGATATGGCAAACAACTCACGTTGAATGCGGACATTTATTGATTTCCACCATTTCAAATATAAACCCCACCGGCGGGTGAGCATACCGATTGTCAAAAGATTAGTTGAATAGAAGCATATTCGATTTTGAATTTAATATCCTTTTCGAACTATTTAAGGAGAACTTAAGCTTTGTGCCAGCACTGAAGGAGTTCTAAAGCTATACATTTAATACCTGTGGCTTCTTCATACTAAGTGGCACAAATGTGGATTTGTATTGTGATGCTATTTCAAATGTATCACATTCGAAATCCAAGAAATTTCATCTTCCTTTTCTCGAAGTACTTTCAAAGTGGTGATACCTCCTAAAGGTTAATGGAACATAGAAGAAATTAAAAAGCACGAGAAGTTTTGTGTTAGCATTTTTCTCAGACGAAGGATTTTACACGAGAGTTCAATTTTTACTAACACCCTCGCAAAGTGAGTTTTCCTGTTTCGAAAAAAACATACCCTTTCCAAAAATAATCCCACACATGTTCAGAAAAGTTGTTTTTAATCTGTTCATTCACAATTTGCTTCTCGTTTCGTTGAGAGCGTTTTGAACTCCTGCTTTGCAAAGGAATTCATTATGTTGATAGTCCACAAAGGCAATAGCCTAATGGTTGGATTCTGCAGAAAGAGAAAGAGCTTTCTAATTTGACTTTCTCTGCAACTAGTAAAGTTCTCTTGCAGAAGTGTTGCAAAGCCTTGTTACTCAAAGGGAAATTTTTTGCATTTATGTTTTTAACTTTTTATCGAGACTAATTATAACAAAACTGAAAGATAAATAATCAAGCGACGTGATCTAAGTGTACAAGAGTACGGACTTTTCACCTTATTATTTTATTACAATTATGAATCTAAGTATTTGAAAGTTTAGTTATTTTAAATGGACAAAACTATTGTAATAAAAAGTTATATAATTTAAAAAATCACTACCTTAGTTTTAGAGAAAATTAAATCAAACTGTGATAAAAGATAAAATTGAATATCTTCTTTAAGGGGTTATACGCAGTCAGAAAATTTTTCAAGAATTTTTTTTGGAGAGGCATTTTAATTTATTAATTTGAAATTTTGTATGTGTTAACAGGCACTTTATACAACATTGTCATATTTTTTATTTGTAAAAATAATGATTTTCAAGGTCACAGCAGACGATCTGCGAAACTTCCTTGAAAAAACTGTGTTTTGCGGTGTACACGATAACTCGTGACTGGGTCATCCGAAATCAAAAAACAAAGAAGATTTATTTACCTTATGAAGTTATCTAGAAATTAATCGATGGAATAAGCAAAATATTGATTTTTCACAAAATGGCAGCTCTTCAAAAAAAAACCATTTCAAAGAGATTGTGTTAAAATTTGAGACCGATCGGTTCAGCCGTTCTCGAGATATCGTGACACCGTCTTTAAAAACATGGTTTTGAGAAAAATGTGTTTAAAGTTTCAAATCAAGTTTCAAAATTTTTTAACTTACACAGATTCATCTATTCCAGGACCAAATAATACACAAGAAAAATACAACAGAACGTATAAATGAGCGCACGACCTTGCTGCTCAGCAATTCAATAACGTAATAAAAGAGGGGGCCCTCCAGGTAGGAAGTTACCGCTCGGGGCCCTGCTCCGCAGACTTCACTCGCGCCGAGGCGTCTTTACAAATATGATTATAACTTCGAGAATAGTTGTCGAATCGAACTGAAATTTTGTGTGTACAATCTTAAGTATATATAAATTCAAAAAATTAAATAAAATAAAAAATTTTTACATCCTGACTGCGTATAACCCCTTTACTGAAAGGTAAAATATTTGATATTTCCTATTCGGAAATTCATTTTTGTATACTGAAATGTTTGAAGGGGTAACGCCACTCCAGCGCTTCAAAAATAAATTCTAATTACTTGCCTTTCCTTAAATCACAATGTAGTTCTCAGTTTTTCAGAATGTTTGTCTTCAAATCTTGCATCCTCTGCTTAACACACTTCCTAACATAACTAATTGATGAAATTTTGCATACTTATTATAAAAATTTAAATTAAGAGAGGTATACAGTGTGTTTCGCATACGGTGTGCCAAAATAAGTGGGGTGATAGATCTCACTTAGCCAAGCAAAACATGGAAAGGCTGAGGAGGGGGGGGGGGGGGGGGGGGGGAATCTCAACCGTTTGGGAGTTACAGGGTGATTCATCAATTCCAAATTTTCATAGTATACACAGGGTTGGTTATGGAATCCCGAAATACAAAATCCCGAATGCAAAATCCTGGAACCCAAAATCCCGGAATACAAAATCGCGGAATACAAAATACCCAAACACAAAATTCCAGAACGAAAAGTCCCATATTTTGAATTTATGCATGTTTTTATGCATTTGGCCGGCCGCATTTGATTTCATAAAAACATGCATAAATTCAAAATATGGCATTTGCGAGATCGAGCAAATGTATGTTGGAGTCGAATTGAACCGAGACCATGCGCATGATACTCTATTACCTTGGCCACCAGCGCAGTTACCGCTTCTCCGTTCCACCGTTCTTTTCATGGAGAAGCCTCGATCCCACAACTCGGCCGATGTGAGACCACGTCATACGAGGTCTTCTCCACCCCACTTCATACCACACCACATTCCGCCTTGACTTTAGTAAGTCTAGCTGATGTGTTATGTCCCGCTGATGCACTATACTCGCTTTTATGACATCCCCCTGGTGAACTTCTATTTCGTAGCTGAAATCCGATGCCTTTCTGCGAGAGGTTTTTGCTTCAAAACCCGGTTGTGCTCCACTTTTCTGGGTATATGACTTTTTATTAAAAAGATACCACTTTTGTTTAAAGTGTTTTCAAAATACGTCATTCAATTAAAAATTAACAAAATTACTTTGACCTCATGTCTAGGGTAGCTTTTCTGCCTAGGGTAGCTCGGCTGCCAAATCGGAAGAGAGCGAGTTGCTGTGCCCCTCTGATCTTAAGAATTTACTTCAGTGCTGCCACGCGTACTTGTTTCGGTCGTCTTAGCTTTGCGCAAATGCAGGAATTGGGGATCTGAATAACACAAGGCAACTACTGATTTTATTTACAAGTTGAATCTGAAACATTGATAAGAGACTATGTTGTCTATCTGTTGAATTTCATTTTTTGAAAATTTAATTTTTACGCAACATCGCAACCCTGTCTTTCCGGGATTTCCTTCTCTGGGACTTTGTATTCCGGGATTTTGTGTTCCAGGATTTTGCACTCCGGGATTTTGTAACTTTAAGACTCCGGGATATTGTATTCCGCGATTTTCAAATCCGGGATTTACTCAATGCAGCAACATCAAATAAACACTAAAAAACTATTATCCCAATGACCTTTCCAAAACTGTCAACAGTGTTGATCTTAGTCCTACCATTTGTTGCTGGAGGATGAACGGAAGAATTGAAGCCTTCTAGGATACGGCGATCCTCATCTGGACATTCGAAGGTGTTAGTTACACTTCCAAGTGGTAGCAACCGGGCAGTGCATCCTAGAACGTAGCCAAGTAACTAATGTGGTGGAGATAACGTCTTAAAAAATCCTCTTAACTCCAAGGTTGTAGTAGATCATACCAAGAAAGTCTGCAGTGATGTCCCCGTATCTGCAGGACCCAGGGGTATTTGGATCGCGAATGGTGTCTCCTCAGGCACTTCTGTAGGAGTAGAGTTGGAGGGTATAGTACACCCTAACAGGTTGGCTATACCCACGGTACCCACAGCAGCACAACAGAAGCAGCTTTGGAAAAATTACCTTTCGAAGTTTTATGGAGGCTGGCTTGCGCTGGATGACAGTGTTGCAGAAGTCCTGAAAGAAGGTGCCATTATCAAAATAATAACTAGCACTTTCTCAGGTGCGGCGGTGGCAGAGATGGTAGACTCTAATGAGTTGGCTATCTCCGTAGTACATGCACCAGTAAAAGATGCAGACCTGCCATCCGAAGGGTTAGCTGCTGTTAATCCGGAGAAGGTTACCGGTCCTGGCTTTGGACTAAAGCTTTATAACCTAGAAGCCTTTAAGATTGTGGGCAGAGAAGGGGTGAAGGTTGTAATAACCGCATGGACTAAGAAAAAACACTGGAGATGATGGGACAATATGGATTCCTGCAGATAGGAATCTCATACTACCGGAGGGCACGGGCTGTCCGGTGTCTTTAGGAAAATTTTAACCTCCTGCTAAAAAAACTCCTACCATTGCAGGTACAGTTACTTTCAAAACCGATAACAATTTTGAAATTGTGTAATTAATGCATTTTTTTTATTAAATTGGCCATTTTATAACCCTACCAAAAAGGTACAATATGTCCAGGTAGAGAAAGGATTAGAAAAACCGCGTGATTAGATATCCCTGACTGCCTAATTATTTTATTGCAGTTTATGTATTATTAAAATAAACAAATTTTTAAGACAAAGTGTCAGATATGTTTGTTTAACAATAAAAAAGGTTTTAAAATGTTAATTTAATTTTGTTTTATAGCCGACATGTGTTAACCAGATTAAACACCCTAGTATTCTGACTTTCTGTTACTAATACCTAATGAAAATTTTGCTATAAAAGAGGGTCAGTCAGAAAGGATAACGATTATAGTTGAAAAGTAAGGCAATAACTCCGTGTGTTATTTAGCTAAAAGTATTAAAAAATAGAAAAATTTACTTTTTTGGAGTAAGCGGATACAAGTTACATTTATTATGTAGTACACTAAAACGAAAAAGCGGCTGTACTGAAATATGAAAGGAGATTCCCTAATCGACGTGCACCCCAAAGAGGGGACTGGCAGTGTAATTTCAAACAGTACGGAATTATGATCTGAAATATTGTAAGATTTTGCCGACGTCGAGCCGTAAATAATCACCGTCGTCAAACTAGACCGTGAAACAAGCCCGAGTCAAGTCGCAAGACGATTAGTGATGCCTTCAGTTAAAGTTTGGAGAGTTACTCATCCAGGAGGGTGACGTTTATATCATCATATCCCATAAATAAGAAACTTCTACAACCTCCATACCTGGTCGGATACTAACACATATAGGACAAGGTAACCTCCTTCCAGCCGAAATTCTCAGCCAGTATTTGGGCTGGTTTCATCGGCACCTATTTAGTAGGATCATTCATTTTGCCGCAAGTGCTTGAAAGCCAAATGTATGCGGAATTTTTGAGAAATACACTACTAAGTGTACTAGAGAACATCCCTCTGGATAATCTTAAGGCATTGCTTTACCAACACTATGGAGCCCCAGTGCATACTGCCAACATTGTGAGGCAATATTAAATGAAAAAATTTGTCACCGCTGGATTGGACGCGGTGCGCCGATTCCTTGGCCTGCTAGATCTCCAGATCTTACTCCATTGAACTTTTTTTGTATGGAAAACAATGAAGGTTCAAGAGGTCTGTTAACGATAGGGACGAATTAGTTAGCTGAATTGGGACTACAGCGGCAAAAATACGGGAGAGGTTGGTTAAAATGCACTTTAAGGGGTGCGTGCGCTGATAACCGAGTAAATTTGAAAAATTATTCTAAGGGTTATGGTGAAAAAAAAATTTTACTTTTGGTTTCAGATTGTTAACTAAACTTTCAACTACAAGAAAAAAAAATAAAAGATAATTTTTTTAATAATAACATTTTGTTTAATGTGTCTAAATGGGCTGCTGTTGAATTAAATGGGCCTCCTTGTCTGCATCCTAACTCTCCGCCCAAAATTATCCAGTCCGCAAAAATGAAAGAAATGTAGTAGTTATAGTCTGACGGGGGGAATTTTTTATTTTTTAGTGGAAAATTTTTTTATAAATTATTTAACACTACATTCTTTTTTTTATATTTAAGTTCAAAATACTGTAATTTTTGAATTTTTTAAAGAAAAAAAATTACCCCATCAGACTAAAACTACTACATTATTTTACAAGATTCTCTTTCATTTTTGCAGACTGGATAATTTTGGGAGGAGTTAGGATGCAGACAAGGAGGCGCCATCAAATTCATTAGCAGTCCATTTAGACACATTAAACAAAACGTTAATATAAAAAAAAATTATTTTTTCCTTGTAGTTGAAAGTTCAATAAACAATCTGGAACCAAAAGCTTATTTTTTTCCTCCGTATAACCCTTAGAATAATTTTTCAAATTTACTCGGTTATCAGCGCGCACAGGGGTATGTGACCCCTTAAGAAAGAGTTTATTGGCATACATCGAAAGCGACGGAGGACATTTTGAACAGCTTTTGTAACATACTTACTAAGATTAATTGTAATACCTTTTGAATTCAGTAAAAGGATTTTAGGGTTAGTGTGAGTTTAGTTTCTTTAAATTGCAGATTTTTATAATATTCTCCGATAGGTTTTCTACGTATAAATTTCTACGTCCTTTCTCTACGGGGAAATGTTGCACCTTTTTCGAAAGATAATTTGATGGGAAATTAAAAAAAAATCAAAGTGATTGTACCTGCAATGGTAGGAGTGAGATCAACATTGTTGAGAATTTTGGAAAGGTCATTGTGATCATGTATAATTATCATTGTCATGTATAAAAAAATAATTCTACAACCAAATTCAAAGTCATCGCCTAGTCATGCAACGATTTCTTTTCAGTCTCACCATAACTAAGTTTTAATATCTATCTTATTATTCCGATTATCATTGGTGCTTCCAATCTCGTTCATTTGCAGCATAGTTTTGTTAATACGTGGTCGCCCAAATCCATGTATGTAACTTTCTCCTGCTTTCTTCTTCTTGGCTTTACTTTCCCTTTATGTAACTTTTCTTAGTTTCTTTTAATTTTACCTTAGTTTTAATTTCAGATTTTAACACGCCCCTCTTTTCTAATTGTATGATATACTATAGTTTCGCCCTTTAACATTTTTCGTTTTGTGTCTTATCGGCTTGAATGTCGAGATGAGAAGAAAGTAGTGGGCAGCCAAGCTCTTTAGATCATGCTATAGGTCCCTTATTTGACTTGGTTAGTACTTCTCCAGCATCCGGTAGATTATGGGCCTACATATTTGACGACAGTCTCTTTAGAAAACTTTAATTGTTTTATAGCAAATCGACGGTTTAATATTTCGTAATTTGTCTCGATTCATTATCTTCATCGTTTGCTTTCATACACTTAGTTTTAAATATTTAAATATTTTCTTTTTCGAATTGAGTATTGATGTCTGAAATTTTAATTTTGCTTTAATAATTTTTAGTACGTAATTGTTTGCTTCTAGCTTTTCTGCCCTTTTTTTCACTTTTGGATAGACAGACCTGGATTCCTTTTAAATATATTTTGTTTTCTGAGATTCAATTAGGTAAAGTTACCCGCTACCTACCTATCATAGCTTGGTGGCTTAGTGAGTACAATACCAATTACCAGGATGTTACGAAAAGTCAACGACCTTTCCTCTTTTGACTTCCATCTGAGTAAATCATCACTCCACAAAGCCTTATATCTTGACCCCGCCCATCTTGATCCTGATCGCCTACTTTAATTCTTCTTCCTTTCGCCTTCTCCCAGTTATCAATATATATAGCTCATGTTGTAGCTTATACTTTTTATTTATTTATTTATTCTTAATTATTCATTTATTATATTCTGTAGAATTAGTATTAAGTTATAGCTTGTATTTTATTTTTTATTTTTGTATTTTTTATGCAATAGCTTGTATTAAGCTTAAATAAATAAATATATTTCTAACACTAAGATTATAAAAACTAATATTAAATTATTTAGAACTTTACTCAATTTTAAAATACTATAAAAGAACTATTGTTATGAAAGTTAGAAAATTTGGAAATTTTACTAAAAGGATTCCAATTTTAGTCATGCCTTTTGGGCTTAGAGATAAGCAAGGTTTAGACATAGGTCATACTATTATAATTTCATCGTACGATAAAGCGTGCATATTATACATCCGATTTCATATACTCTGACCATATACAATCATCAAGCTTCTGAAATCAAGAATACTGAGTGCAGAATCAATAATTCTACTATCAAACACAACATAATAAGGACGTTTGGGTTAAGTGTAGTTTTTTTGTCGTGACGAGAAAAAATTTTTTGCCTGGTAATGTCTGTTGATTCAAGACAAGGATTGCAAATAAACCTACCTAAGGAGAATTCCGCACCATTGATATTTTCTCTGCAACCCCCATGGCCTTTTTACTGTGATCTTTTTTCAGATCCCTTGGGGTAGGCCGACGCATTATCATTAACTCTACCGACGAATGACTTATTAAAATTAGTTTAAATGAACTTTAAAGCTGTTTTCAAATATTGGATTTGTTGTTGTAAATTTGTCGTGAAGAAGCAAAATGTTTACGCCCTAGATTTTAGATCCCAACGGACAACAACATATAGCCTTCGCTGTACTTTTAAGGCCACGTTTTCAAAGAGTTCTGCAAATAGTTTTTTGGACATGTTGCGTCCTATTTATTTATTTATTTAGGTAAAGTGGAAATGTTTTTTTAGTTTTGGCGACTACTACAATAAAAACATAAAAATGTTTTTTAGTTTTGGCGACTACTACAATAAAAACATAAAAAATTTTCATAATAATTTTTTCGTGTAAGCCTTTTGCAATTGTTCTTACAATGTCGGCCTAAGCATATGCTAAAAGCTTTTCTGTCATTTATTAATTTTGCGTCGGAAAAGTATTGAAACTTTAAGTAAATAGTTTGAAAAGAATTATAATTACGATATTTATCTAGGCTATTTTTTAATTCTCTCTCTTCACTGCAAAAAATATATAATAGCTTTCATTACCGAGTCAAAAGAGTTCACAGCAAAGTTGCGATAAATTCTATTTCTTACGAATTTTGTTTGTAATGCAAGAAACAAAAATTAACTGTAGGAACGTAAATATTCTCTTTATGAAATATCTTCTATATTACAATATACAATATAAATTTCTTTTTTATAATTAAACCGCACTCAAAAATCGCCTAAAAATCTCTAAAAACAAAAACCTGAAAAGGATCCTTACTCAATAAGAATACCTCTACATCGTGGAAATGGCGGCTGCTTTTTAAAAATGTTATGTAAATTTTAAAGATAAGAATATTAACGTAGTAGGCTTAAGGGAAGAATTTGTAGAATAACGTGTAAAAATTTCAGATTAATCGGTTAAATAGTTTTCTTTTTACCTGTTTGGTTTCGAGAAACACATGTTTAAAGTTTTGATCACTGTGTCTGTGTGCTGAATAAACTGAATATTCAAAGCATAATGTTTTTTTATTCATAAATTACACTTACTTTGTTAATCACTAATGCCTGCAATGTCTTCTAAGAAATACTATTCTTGATGTTGCTCCCTCCAAATTCAAAAATATACTTGGAAAATTTTTACATTATATTATTTAAAGTATGTACTTTTCCAATTTTTAGACCAGAATAACCATTTATGTCAAAGTGAAAAAACGAACGCTTATTGCAACTAATACAATATATTACTGACTGAAAGTTATTACTTACAGAAAACTTCATGTATTTTCAATATAAGTAAGTAAATAAATATTTTCCTAAATAAATATCAGGCGTAGGTAAAACGCAGTTAAAAAACTAATATTTTTATAAGACAAAATATTTATAAGAAATTTTTGTTATTATTTTTTATTAATTTCAGAAACGATTCTACTTGTATAATAATTCTTATTTATATATTTATTTCAGCTACCTTTCTAATTGGAACATCTTTCAACCAATATAATAAATGGTGATATTTACAAGTTGAGCAGTATAAGGTAAGTCAATAATTTCACAGATTTTAATACTTACACAATCTGAATTCTTGTATTAATTATTACGTTAATAGGAAGGGTTTTGATCTCTTTAACATATATTTTATATTAACGCGTTTGTTGTTCTGTATGAAATATATTTTCAAAATATGTTTATTAACGTTGCTTTTATTTTAGAATTTCTATTGTCTCTATATTACCTTCTTTTGACTTTGCCCAAGCTTAGAATTTAGTTCTGTTGCAGTTATAATTTAGTTTTACTTAATTAATTAATAGTATTTAATTTTATACTGTGAAAAGATATGTAGATAGTATAAGCAGAAAAACAAAACAAAAAAACATTAGGAAATAAAGCAAAATATTAGGGAAAAAATTAATATTAATTCAGCTAACAAACAAAAGTAACTAAAGATAAGTTTATATCAATAACAATAAATTATTTTGAAAAAAAATATAAAAAAATACAATTTAATAATAACTACATAAAATATATCAAAAGAGCAACCAACTAGAGAAACATTGAAAACAAACTAGAGAAACATTGATTCCAAAAAGCAAAAAAATCTTTATTATGCCTATTACATTTTAAAGTCAGCGCCGAATTAATTTGAGAAAGCAGCAACTTCTCTGAAATAAAAGGTACCCTATAAAACTATTTTCACAAATTCAAATTTTGTTTAAAATATTTTATTGTTAATTTTTTACGTTTCTGCACCACTAAAAAATTCCGCTCGTATGCAAAAATTGCAAATAACGCGAAACCAGCATCTTACCAATAAAATTTACATAAACGAAGAAACGACGAACGAAGGTTTTAATTGAAATTTCAGGTTATCGGATGCGTTAACAAACATACTTGTGACCAAGTAATGTAGCTACGATTTGATACACCATCCTTCATCAAATGAGGTAATTCTTGCCAAACCTACTATATTCTTTAAAAATGGAATCAACTATTAAAACCGGTAGACGCCCCAACCCTAGGTTTAACATTTTTATCCAAACAAAATAATCATACTAAATGGCCTACACTTTACAAAGTCCGGGGCCGCCTGCTTTTGACCTTACTCTGGGTACTAAATTTTTATGATGTTACCAACAAAGGACATACTCTATATAATAAAAAAGACTTATTCAAATCGGTCTACACGTAATTAAGTTAGTCTTCGCCTCATACATATAACAGTTAACTTTGATCATTTGACCATACAAGGAAATTGGTTATTAAACTTGATATATATGTAACATTATTTCTATTATATAAACATGATACAGTTTGAGAATTCCAGGAGTATATGATCGAAGGTTCCGGCACATCTCATAATATCTACAAAACATATTTAGATCATTGTACATATTTTTAACGTATGTACCAAGAAGGATATGTGGTGAGCTAATATAGAATTGGCGCTGGTCAGCATAATGGTTCCTACTGGATGCTGCGCAACAGCAGGATTAGTGTTTATGTAAAGAGAAATGGGCCTATTAGTGAGCCTTGTGGGACGCCACTTGTCGCACCTAAAGTTTTTGATAGTTTTCCGCTTTATTCTACTGTATTCTAGCGGACTCCAGAAGTTATTTTAAAAGCAAACGACAATATGAAAATATGAGGACAATATGGTAAGCTAAATATTTTGATAATGATAAAAATCTTTGATTAGTGCAATCCAAAATATATCTTAAGTCACTTGATTGAATCTATAATGCAGTCTCATACGAATGATTGCTGCGACATCCCAATTGATATAAAGAAGTAGAGTCCATTTAAATAGCCCAGCAATTGTCACTTACAATAATCTGAAAATCTTTTGAAAGGTAAAACAAAGTGCCAATGCGCATGGAGAAGGTATTAGTGATAAAATTATTAGTTGAAGGGAATTGCTTTTGCGCTATTATGGTGGTTTATTTTGCCGTAAAGGAGCAGATAAAATATGTAGTATCTGGCATTCGAATATTAACGTTAATTTCTGCCTCTATGTTGCTTTCATCTTAAAAAATATTAATTCAGTTAGGTTCTCTTCCTTTAACTTAGTTCACTGATATTTTGTTTTTAAAATGCAAGAAAGAGCTCTAGCAATTCTTTATTTAACCGCAAGATATTTTAGGACTACCACGTCATGGTTCCAGGGTTCGAGCCTCGGTTACCAGTGAGTTTTTAATAAAAAAAAGTAGTGCAAAGACAGAACATTCAAGTTCCCTCATTCCTCCACACTCTAACTTCCTCCCGACTAGCTAACGTATCATAGGGTTGTCCCCTAAAAAAAAAGATAACGATTGTGAGTATACGTACAATTTAAGGTGGATTTTAACCAGTCTGCAACCCTCAATAGCATTTTAGCATTCTGTTGTCAGCAGAAAACAACCATGTGGTGTTGTTAGTGGAGTTCGCTCCTGGGACTTTCGGGATAGAAAACGTTGGTGTAGGGGATTTGTTTTCCATAAGAAAGTCGCAGATGTGAATCACGTCTGCGTCGCCCTGCGTTTTTATTTTTAACTGACAGTAAATGCTTCTGAAAATCCATTGGAGCCCACTTGCGGGTGAAGTTCTTCCACCCAATGCCACACAATTGCTTAAATTACTGGGTCTGAGATGTAAAAGACAGCACTATCTGTCATATTCTATCAGGGAGAAAGCTGTCTTAAATGTGTCAGACGTGTTGCTGGAATTTGGTAATATTCAATATACTTGGATATTATTTGGATATCCAAAGAGATTCCGGATTACCACCTCCTCGCGGTGCCGCAAAGATAGAGTATTTAACAGTCACAATAATTTACGGAAATTTCTTTTAACCTTTAGTAAAGAAAAGGGCATGGGAGGAATGGAAGCGTGACAAGGTTTCCTCGCTCTTTTGATGTATTGCCTACGGCCCTACGCAATGGATGCAAGTTATGTGCCGAAAACATGCCTTACGCCGTCCCTTCCCCGTCTCGCCAATTTGTTTAAATTTAAACCGGTTTTTCCTGTGCTAAACGCGTTTTAAAATGTTGTCACGTCAAAATGATGTTTAATGTAAACTTAGATAGTTGAAAAGGCAAGAATTGAAAGGGACATTATTTTGATTAAAGTACTTTAAATTGAATAAAAGTATTATTAATATACTGGTCACAAGAGGAATTTCAATTTGCACCGTGTACACTATAATCCATTCGGATTACTAAAATGGATTTAAGCAGCGGAAGATATGACAGTCGTAGCCCTTTTACCTCAAAGCATTTCGTCACGGGTTTTTTTTGTACCACAGATCAACCTTTGCGCGCAAATCAAACAGCACACTCTCCTAAGCAAAATCAAAGAGAAATACTGATGTCAGTGACGCATTCCAAGCTCGTTTCGGTTTTTTATACCTCCAATGCATTTACTTCCAAGCTTGTATCTAGAGTAAGATGTGATTTAAAATTGACATTTTACCCACAATTTCCCTATGTTGCCATCACTGTTCAACAATTCTCTTTACTTTCCGAAAAGCTCTGCAACTTATTCAAAGTTTTAATAAGTGCCAAGAGGAAATCTGTTTTGGAAAAGCTGTCTGGTTTGGTGATCCCGGCACAAACTTCAGTGTCGAAGAACGTGTCGCATTTGTTGCTTCCATCTCTTGTGGTGGCGTCTGAATTCGCGATTTGGTCGACACCGTTTACGTATCCGTTAAAGTCATGAGACACTGTCGACTCTGATACGGTTTGTTTCGTTAAAAGTTTTCCGTTAAATACAAAATTTTTGAAATTTTCTGGCTAAAATTATCGCCCGTTTGTTGACTTTACGAATTTTATGTCGGCCTTCTAAGTGCTTACAGATGGTTTTGGTTAGTAGCAATGATTGCTGGTGTCTCTTACAGGACATGCCTGAAGGGGAATAAAAGTGATAAGTGTCCTAGTTAAAAGGATTTAATACCCAAAGGTGGGTAGTGTTGAATCTTCGGATATAATTTTTGTGTTTGTGTGGCTCAGTTTTGCTCATCGTTTTGAGGAGCTGGCAGAATTTTTGATCAGTATGAATTAGCAATTACTTAGGCGTAAAGGGTAATAAATCAACCTATCGGAAGACCCGTATGTAAGGAGCTTATCAGAATATTAATTAAACTTGGATTTTGGGACAAGCCATTTCTGGACAAACTTCCTAAATCACTCTATCCACCGAAAATGTCTACCTTCAAGTTACCAACCAACATCCCATTATCCTTTGCCTATTTTGTGGAAATGCTCCTTTGGGAGCAGATTCAATTTTTCCTCTTGACTTTAGCAAACACTGAGTACATCCTCCAGATTCTTAGAATGGAGGATTATAGGCAAACATTGTTGATTAATAATATCCGAAGGATACACTTGGTAGAATATCAGTTAGGGATCAAGCAAATTTGCTTCTCTAAGGTGGAAAATCATCTACAAAACGACTTTAATATAGATTAATGACAACGTTAGCGATAAGCTTTTAATTTCTATTCAGCGGAGCTGTTGCGTAAAAAATTGTATAAATAACTAGCTCTGAAGTGGGATCCTTCAAAATAAGATAAGGCAGACGAATCTCTTCTTGACGTTATTCAATTGACGTTGATTTATTGCACTGCACAATGTTTCAATTAAAGGATGATGCTGTTCTCAATACATGGAACTAAACTGCTAATGTGTGACTAGTTAAATTTGGTGTGTCCTTGCAACGACCACATTATGACAAATTTTATTGAATTACGCTTCTTGGTCCTTAATGAAATATTTCCTTCATCCTAGGCATAAAGCTGTTAATACCCGAGCTTAGTACTTAGCTTTATGACTTGTGGGTGGGATCGATTGCTTTGGCGACAATTGTGCTAGTTTAACTTTCATTAGGTATCAATAGTGGGGTATTTGCAATTAATTTATTTAAAATTAGATCATATTAATTGATGCAAAATAGCTGGATGAAATAGAATATTTGATGATGGTTTTAAATAAACTAAATGCTTAATGGATTTGGAACTAATTGATTTTTGCTCATACACAATTCCGAAAGGGTAATTAGCTTTTCTAATTCAGAAATGTTTATGTTTCTAGAATTTAATTAGAGCTCTGATATTGTAGAAGGGTTTCAAATTACGATGACGAACTAAGTTCATTGTACACCTTTAATCTTTAATTACTCATTTTGCTTTTCCCATTCTCCTGCAATAATAAATCTAAGCTGAGATCGATAATTATAGCCTTATGTTTGCTACATTAAATATCCCTTTGGCTTGAATCTATCCTGTGGTTGGCTTTTATCATTCGTGATGGACATTTAGTTAGGGCGCAGCACTTAACATTAATTTTAGTGGTATAAGGGATATTATGCCAGCTTTTTATACGAGAGTCGCAGGTTCGACTCCCGCAGGTGACAATCCATGGTTGTTTTCTGCTGGCCTCATATAACGCTAAACAACGGTATTGCGGTTTTAAAGTAACATCGGTGATTCTGAATCTACCTTTAACTGTTAGAAGTTACTCGCAGTCGATTGGGTGATTACAGGAACTAGATGAGAGTTACATTATATTAAGTATAGCAAAGTTGACTCTCTGCGTCTTTGTCCTACTCTTTCATAACGAATTTTTGTTTTGAATCTTTGTGAGATATTTAATTTCCGTAAAACTGTTCATATATGCTCGCGTTCAATGCCGTTATAAGCCTTTTAAAATCGAAATAGATGGTCTGTAACGACGACTGCTTTTATTCCGTTTATCTCTAGGACCATAAGGAATTCCATCAACCCCTCTTTGTTTGCTATTTTTAATCTTGTCGGAGATTGCCTGTACTATTCTTTAGATGGTCCTTATTTGTTATTAGGACTTCCACAAAATGTTGCCTTTATCTCCTTAGTTGAAGTTATTTTGTGGAAAATAGGAATTATTAACGCGCTGTCACACTTCTTCTGCGTCAATGCCTTGATATAATTACGCTTATTACGTCCACTCATTTTTTGGACATCTCTCAAAGGATAAATGTATTTGGTTCTGAGATATGTGTTGTTGACTGTAAGATTGTTAGCACAATTAATTTGGTCTTTCATCTGCCTCCGTTCCTGTGTTGAAATATTGTATTTTATTGTGAAATTGTTTTACTCTTTAAGGTCAATGACATATGAACGTCGCATGCTCCCCTCCCACATGATTACGCATCATCGAATTACTATATATACGTACATGTCACTAAACTTTACAAACGGGCGTTCCGCGCAAAAAAGATTGTTTGATGTTCTCCTTTTGCTCGCAAATTATAGAGTGCTATTACTAAGTCTTGCTTTGTACGTACGTACGTAACAATATTTCATCAGTGTTAACTACTACAAAAAACTAAATAAAAACAGTATAATGCTATATAAAATCAAAGTATAAGGAGAGAATTCATAAAATATAAAAATGCTAAAGTGGTACATAAAAAGTATTTAAAGTGAACAGTAAAAAGTAACTCACATGATTTCGGGATAGATGAAAATCAATGCGATCAAAAGAGGAATTAAAAAATCGCGACATCGATGTGATATGCTCATTTAATCCATAATTATTGTGATAAAAAAGTAAGTGAAGAAAGTCGTGATTCCTCAGCGAGCGAGAAAGAACCGATATGCCAAGACAAGCCAAGAGAACAGAAGAGTCTATGGACCCCTAATTGCAATCGAAAGCAAAAAGGATCCTGGAGTTACGGCGTCTCTTTTCAAGTGTATCCAAGTGTAGGAGTTCAAGTCTATCAACATAAGGCGGTAATATAAGGGAGTTATTCCAACGAAGGCCTCGAAGAGCGAACCTAACGAACCTCCGTAGAATAGCCTCAATGCGATTGATATGTGTCGCATAGAGCGGTGACCAGACTGGAGAGGCATATTCCAGAACATGCCTGATAAAAGTGCAATATAAAAGTTTTGTAATTTAAGGGTAATCAAATTCCTTTGACCATCTCTTCACGAAACCCAGAGTCGTCGCAACCTTGGTAAATATGGCATCAAAATGATCATCGAAAGAAAATTGGGAATTAAGCCAGACACCTAGGTCCGTAGTCTTTGTAACTCTTGTTAAAGAAGAACCCACTATGGTAAAGTTAAATTGAAATGGAGCTCTTTTTTTCTTGAGAAAGTCATAGATGTACACTTTCCGATATTTAGGGGAAGGTCTTTAATGAAAAACCAATTCTGAAAGGCGTCCAAGTCAGAATTTAAAAGTAGGCAATCGGCATTGTCTGACACAGTGCGAAATATCTTAGTGTCGTCGGCATAACAAAGAATATATGAGTGAGACAGAATCGTCAATACATGATTAATATAAATTATAAATAACAATGGCCCGAGGTGGGAGCCCTGCGGCACATCGGAAATGTTGAAAATAACATCATCCGCTGAGTGCGTTCAGATAAGAACGAATGAATCCAATTTACAAAAACTCGCGGAAACCCGAGAAGGGAAAGTTTGAGAACAAGAATTCTATGAGTTATTCTATCTAAAGCTCTGCTGAAGTCAGTAAAAATACAGTGCTTACCACCTTCAATTGCAGAAATACAAAAGTTTGAAAATTACAACAAATTTGTGGTAGTTGTTTTAACCCATATGAAGCCATGTTGAAACGGCTGCAAGAACGGCTTGCAGTGGAAGTATAGAACATCGCAAATAAGTGCCTCGAAAATCTTGGATATACAGCAAAGTTTATTGGTACTATATCAAAAATGGTTGACCAATTGTGTTTATGTATAATGGTGTGAATGGCGGGGTGGGGGGGGGGTTAAATGGCTTATTTTGGAACGCGTGTATTTGTACAAAGAGTGGAGGCTCCTCAGAACTAGCCGCATTCGTTCTTTCTATAGGGCTGCGCGAAATAGAGTTACTTTGTCTATTCGTAATGATAAGCGTCCTTATTTTTTCCATTCTACCTCCTAAAACCCTGTGGAGTAATCTGAAGTGGCTTGGCTTGGTTTTTGCTTGCCCTACTAGAATTGCGTCTAATTCACAGCAGGTTGATCTTACACTTATGATGTAACTAGTTTATCTCGGGTACATCAATCTGGATCTGATACATTTTTATTCCGATTTATTGATTATCTTGTGCTTTTGCGAGCTATATATTCTATTCAAGTATAAGCATTAAAATATATGGATAAGCGCTGTATGGACTAGTTTTCTAAGCGCTTAGATTAGTTAGCTATGTACTTAGGGTATAAGCTAATAAATGAATTTGAATTCTATTAAATCGAATGCTGTTGCCTCTCATGAAATAAATTCTCGTTTCATTTAACTAATATTGCCGTGTACTTCACTATATATTCCTCACATTATAAGTTTGTCTAAGGTCATCTTCCTTTCCAGATACGTGGAAGGTAGTGTTTGTTTCACCAGTTGCTAAGAAAACTCCCCGTTTTCATTCTGACTATATATAGGTCTATCAGCATACTGAGTTTTTTTGGGAAAGTATTGGAAAAAATGTTGGTGCTTCAAATACAGCAGTTCTTGAGTTGTAACGATCTTTTATGTAGATTTCACTCTGGTCTTTCGTCGAAGCATAGCTGTGAATCTGCTTTATTGAAGGTGTCAGCGGATCTTTGAATGACACTTGATGCAGGAAGTGTTGATGCTTTGTTTCTGCTTGACTTCTCAAAAGTATTTGACAGTATTGACCAATCGATTCTGCTTTAAAAGCTTTATAGTAAATTTAGTTTTTCTATTAACAGGTTATTTTCGTTGTTACCTTTATGTCCAGGAGTCCCGCAAGGGTCTCTTATTGGACCTTTTTTACTTTTATGTAGATTAATAATCTTCATATATACTAAATCCTAGTAAGTCAAAAAAATGAATTCCCGTCTGTTATCCTGTTATGGAAGTTTTTGTTATTATAGCATCTGAATATGTATTTTTCTATAAATGTCAAATGAAAGCTCTTGTTTAGTTACTTCTATTGTCAAGTCAAGGAGTAAGCAGCAGCAGTAAATTTAATATTGTCGTCCATTTTATTTAAAACATTATCTAAAAAGTAAGCTTATTGTCGTTCTGTACCAGTCCAGATGCAGAAAATGTCGTTAACATATCTGAACCAATTAAAAACATTACTTATAATGTTACAATCCTTGTCAAATAGGCCTGATATTAATTTATCCCTAAAAAACTCCCCTGCAAAAGGTGAGAAATAGGGGCCCATTGCTTATCCGTCTTTTTGAATATATATTTTGTCGTTAAAACTAAAATAATTTTGATACAGACGCCGGTATATTAAGGCTTATAATTGCGCAGATATTAGCTTGTCAGTTATCACAGAATTAATTCTCTTTTTAAATAAATTATTGACAGGGACAGACGGATAGAGACTACATACATCAAAAGACACTAATTTGACATTATGTCGAACATTGAGATCTTTTATTTTTTAACTAATTTTTTAAAGTAAATTTATTGCGTATTTTGGCGTGAAGTTTAATAAATCCATATAAAATTGGAGGTGCAGGGTAGGGTGAATGTTCTTTAAAAAGAACTTTTCGGAGTTATTTAACAAATTACATAAATTAACCTTCTCTATTACTACTCTATTAAAAGCGTTAGTGAGATCATTTTTAATTTCACAGTAAATAATATGGAATTATTGAGAGAAAAAGAAACCAAAAAATTTTAGACGTTTTGAAATATATGAGAGAAGAAAAGCTTAACCACCCAGTTGTTCTTTATTGAACGATCAGATAGATTTCAAAAATAAAAGTCTGTTACTTTGTCCAGCTCTGTTTGAACTATAGTTTAGCTTTGTTAAACTTGGGCTTTTCAGTCGTTGCCCTGATCGATTAATAAAGATACAATTTGTGACAAGTGTTTTTAATATTTATTTGAAAATGAATAGAAAGTGATTATAGAAAGATTAGTAAATTATATAAAAAATATGGGCTCTAAGAGAAAAACAAAATACTACCATCGATCAGCAATAGTAATATCTACTTATCATTAAATAAAATTTTTTTTTCGGGATATAAAACGGATATTTATAGACCTTTGTGGAAAATCCGCACCTTATATGACACAGTTCAATACTTGTCATATTAAACCCCTTTTACAGTATCAAAATCGGTGTGGCAGATCCCATTTTAAGTCAAACATTATTTTTTAATTCACATTAAAGAAGATTCTTGAATTTTAAATACTCTTCTTCTAGTTACATAATTTTAAGTCACGATATGAAATACTGGCTAGACGTACTCAATAGACGGTTAATGTTTATTTCATCATAATATAATTATAATTCTATAAACTATTATTGTACTTTAATAAATTGAATGATATTTTTGTCATCGCATAAAAAATGTTTTAAAATTACTCCGCAGCAAAATAAAAATAAATAAATATTATGTCTACACATAATAATAATTCTGGGTATTTCCAATCTTCTCCTATGCATTCCGAATTAATTTTATGATAAGTTACAATTTTAATTAATTTTTATTATGTTATGACTTAATAAAAATGCCTCGCATTTATTTCTCTTTTACTTTAAATAAATAACTCTTTTAATTTTTTTAATTTAAATAGCAAAACGGCATCCCATATATTTTAGCTTGCTGGACTTTTCAAATTATTTATAATAGTTGATTTTTATTTCATTTAATTAATAGTAGCTTCATTACTTACCACAAATTGATTTATTTCTTACCTGCGATTTTTAAGAAGTGGTTCGGTAAGTGAGTGTTATCGTTCAATTGCAATAAAAATTGATAAACGACCTTCGAGTTGTGAAAAACGTCGAAATCGCACTATGCCTAATCTGTTAATTTTGGAAGATATTGTGATGTAGAGTATTTAGAGTAGCTGGCGATTGTGTACAGAAATATAAAAATTATCGACGATTGGGATGTTAATTAATAAAATTTATGTATTTTTTTATTATAATAACGCATTTAATTTTAAGAATTCCTAGCTTTTCATAGTATTTTCTTCGATCAAATTGAATTGGTTGGTTTCAAATTAATTTGAAATTAATTCTGTGGCCCCTGGTAAACTAGTGATAACTCCAACATTTTAAATAATTTTAAATTTTTGTTATATATGTGATTCTACTTGTTTCGCCTTACTATTTTTTTCGTCTACTTGTTATAATAAAATTAAAAATTCAAACAATATTTCGCTAGTAGATAAATATCGTTATATTTGTAATTTTATATTTTAAAAGACTGTAACGAAAAATTCAAATTTGGAAATATCACTATTTGACCGGTGGTCACAGAATTGATTTTATCAGTTTTCAGTTGTAGTGTAAAGGGTGTAAAATTACTAAGTCTATATGCAGAATCATTGTCAAAATTAAAACTGTCTTAGGTTAGGTTAGTTGGCGGCTACCGCTATTAAACCAGTCTACCATAAAACGTTAATGTGATTCGTTGTGATATCACCGCGAATAATAATGTAATGTAATTTAATATACATTTTAGATTATTTTTTAGTATTTCAGTCAAATTTTTCCTAATAAAGAAGTTCCTGGGGGTTTAACCACCAAAACGCCCCCCCCCCCCCCCCCCCGTGCGCACGGGCCTGGTTACCCGTCACATTGCTATGACCAAGTACTCAGCAGAGAATCACTCGGTGTAGAAACCCCAAGTTTTGAAGACCTATTCAGCATCTGCGCACCACCAGTAAATTGATCTTGTTTGATTCAAGCGCCTTAATGGCCTATCACAGGCAGTTTGTCCAAATAATCTCTCTAGCTTCGTAACATTTTAAAGAGAAAAAAATTCTTGTGTGCGTTCAGTAAGAGGAAAGAAGTAAGAGAATAGATAATTTTTCCTTTTTATAAAAAGATATAGCAATGGTCACGACATCCATAAGTAAAAATGAGACATGAAGTTGCAGAGCTGAATTTACAGTGTTATACATACATTTCTTATTGAAATTATATTATTCAGCATAATTTCTCCGCTTCGCTTAGTACTATTTTATAATTTCAATATGTAATGAGAGCCCATGCTTTAATTTATAGTTATACGAATACAGAAATTCCGTGAAGAAATACGTTAAAGGTATATTATGGTTGAAATATATTTTTGGCCCAAAATTTAAGTGCTTTGCTTTATCCTTTGTAAACCCAAAATTATCAAAGCTAAGTAACTATTTCAAACAAAATATTAATGTAAGTCAAAATTTATTTTACTCAAAATATTAAAAATGGGGTAGTATTTTATTAATTATTTTATGAAAATATCATTTTCAGCCTAAATTTATTGTAGCAAAAACTAATTTTTTCCTTTTTAGTACATTTTTATATTTTATTGTTAAATAAAAGCTTTTTTTAAAAAATATTTTTTATTGTGTAATTTTAGTTTTTACTTTTTAGTCTTTTGAAATCTTGCAATCAATATTAGATCTATTATTTGTCAACATTTTTAAGTTGTTTAAAAATTTACTATTTATTAGAAATTGCATCCATAAATCAGGCAGTGTCTTATACTTTCTTGAGACTTTTGCAACCTTATCTGATTTTTATCAATTTCATGATATCTGTTAGGTTTACTATCCATCTGCGTTGACCTCCTTGCCAATGAATGTTTCGGATTAATAGGTTCCACCACGTGAAGATGAAGATTTGCTCCATGTCATAATAATATTGCATTGTCATATTAGACGGCTGACATATTGGATTTGGAATGACGTCACTTTATTTATTGTGTTTCGCTCATCAAGCCCTTTCATTTACTACCCATGTCATAGGGGTTACTATGGAAATCATAAATCGCCCTTTTGTGACGTTCGCCATATTGGATTAAAAATGGCGGCATTTAAGTAATCGTGCATTGTCACGAGAACCAAACGTGTGTGCCAAATTTCACCCCGAAAGCTTCAGTCGAAGTTAAAAGCAATTTGGACACCTTGGAGACTATTTAGTACGAATTAAGCCGGGAAAATATGAAAAAAAAAACTACGTGAGGCTGGGGGGGGTGTAAGTATTGTTTCCATACGTATAAGATATTTTTTTCCATTAGTTTCATTTGTTTTGCCATTTGTGTTTAATTATAGTGTACTCATTTCATCGTTGTAATCCTTTTCTCAATAGGAATTTTACTGAGTAGTGCTTCTATGTGTTACATCTTCGTTGCAAGTCGAACGCAGTACTCTTACCGCCCATGCAATGGCCAGCACCTCTGCTTAAAACACGCTGCAGTGGTCCAGCAGTCAATACGTGTTCCGTATACTCAGGCGGTCGGAGAAACTCCCGGTGCAACCCAGCTTCCCATTTTTGAACTATCCTTCCCGCTCTTCTCTGAATTAGCTGTAATATCTGTAGCCTAATAAGTATGTTAAAATATTCGAGAAAAACTTAGAATTTATGTAATTTTATGTAACAAAAATTGTACAAGTAACAACTACTGATGGCTCTATAAATGCTCTTAAATTACTTTTAGAGCTGAATAAATAATGAATTATAATATGTACCAAAAGTTTTATTTATATTTATGTCCTTAATGAAAACTGTCTGGAAAAATTATGAATTTGATTTTTTAGTTCTTCCTTGTCTCGCATCAGTAATTGCACCCCAAAGCTCGATAATGAAATCATCCGTGAAACCGAAGTCCTCTAAGTCCGAGTTGTCTATAGATTCAGCAAAGTCCATTGAATTAGTTTTATTTTCTCCGAGATCCCAGATTTGTCTCGCCAATTCCGTGTCATTTATTCCCATAAATGAATCCAGAAGGCAGTTAATTGCATCAATTCCGGCCTGCACTTTATCGTCAAACTTGTCCTCTATTTGCGCATTTCCGTTTGCTTTAAACCGTAATGTTTCCTTGCCTGAACCACAGGCTTGTTTTCTATTACCTTTTGTTGCACCTGTTCTTAGACCAATTCCTTGAAACCCGCTTTTCATTGGCTCAACTAGTCTTATGGTAAAGGTAGATCCTGTTGCAATATCTTTAAGTAGCCTTGCTACTTCATAATGGCGCTTTCCTATTACGTTTACTCCATTTAGTTTTTCTATTTGATCCCCAACGGAAATATGAGGAATTCTATCTATAACGCTTCCTTCTTTTATTCGTTTAATAAAAGCATATCCAGCGCCATTATCTGTAATAGTTAATCCCAAAGCATCTTCTGACTTAATAACTTCGATTTCCTTAGGGCGTCCCTTCCGATGAGCAAATATAAAATCGTCTAATCCTATCTGACCTCCCAGCAATTTGGTCATATCCACTTTGTGGGAATTTAAGGTACAGAAGAGTATCTCGTCTACTGGAAAATCGTAGCACTCAGCAATCTTTTGGTAAAGTTCCTTAACGCTTGAAAAGCCTGTAATAAGCCCAGTAGGACTTCCATGCGCTAATTGACAATGAAAAACTAAATTTGGTCTCGAGACTTGTGATTCACCACCCAGCATAGAAGTACCCATTTTTTTTCTATTATTGTCATGTTGGGTGTTTTCAATAGCAGTACCATGTTTTAATGGCTTCTTATTAAATAACGGCATATCGGAGTAATTTAGCACTGCGTCTAACTTATATTGCTGAACAATTTTAAAGGCGTTCGTTCTATACAAGTTTTTTCACTAAAAAAACAATTTTATTTCCCTTCGAATTTAGAATAATAAAATTTAAACCTTTTCGAATAACTTAAAATTTACACTTCCACGTCAAGGTTTTTCAAAGAGATCTATATGTAACAATCACATTTCCGTTAGTTGCGCGTTTCTTGAATGGCTGCAGATTAAAACAGTTTCCCCCAGCTCCCCAGCGCAATTACCGAAGTCCGAGCACCACAAAATGTCAACAAATCGGTCAATGAATGCACAAACGTGACAACAAACCCGAGCATGGAGTACTACGATCGAGTCTTTGCAAAGTACTCTGCTAGGTATTCTAGTAGAGAAAGCATTCTCGAAGATTTATTAACTTAAAATTGATACCTAGAAACTAACTATCTTCTAAACGATAGCCAAGATGAGATTTACTTTCACAATAAAGAGTTTTAATATTATTTTCAACATATTTGAAGAGTTCTTGAGTTTCCTTAATGTAGTGGCACCGATTATCTACCCATCGGAAATACCTAATTATTACTGTAGTAATGCTTTAAATTGCTCTATTTTATTTTTAATGGACAAACCAAGGAGTATTTAATATTTTCCCTAATCGACCAAAAGGAATGAACGTCCTATCCCATGAAGCTGAAGTTAGCAGACTCTAAGAAAGCAGTGGTTCTCTTCGGTACTTGGGTCAGTATTTTGCTTTTCTTCTCCCAACAGACTGATCCAAGTACCCAAGAGAACCATTTATATATTTTCACAGGAAAGTTTATATATTTTCACATATCTGGGGGTACGACAGTGCTCCGGCCAATACTGGGCACTACCTACCTTTTCTCGCCTTTTCTCGAAGCGTTTCGTAGTATTTTCGAATGCTCATAGCTTCAGTCTGGATAATACCAGAGAGCCCAAATTTTAAGAATAAGATGTAGTTACCAGACTAATAAAACACACTAAGTTTCATTTGTCCAGCTTTTATACTTTAGATTTTATTAATGAAATACGTCGATTTGAGCCACTCATGATCATCAAAATCTCCGTCAACAAAACCTTTAGGGTACTTCCTGAAGTCTTAGAAAGCTGAAATTTGGTATGCCGCCTAGGATTAGCACACAAACAACGAACATATTAAGAAATCTGTAACTTTTCCCCTCAGGTCCGTATATAAAATTAATTATTGGTAGGTACTTCTAAAAGTTCCAGAAAGTTGAAATTTGATATGCACACTAGGATTAGCACACAAACATGGAAACAATTAAGAAATCTGTAACTTTGATCCTCAAAACCCTCAAAAAGGGGGGTCTGGTTCTGTATTATATAACAATTTCTCATAAGATAATTTTCAAACTTCCAAACACCCTAGAAAGCTGAAATTTGGTATGCAAACTAGGTTATGCACACAAACAACGAGAAAATTAAGAAATCTGTAACTTTCACACTCCAACTCCCCATAAAGGGGGTGCATAAAGGGGGTGCAGGTCTGTATAGAAAATTTCTTCTACGCAGGTACTTCCAAAAGTTCTAGAAAGCTGAAATTTGATATTAAAGCTAGATGTTATTAGTACATAAACAACTAAAAAGTGAGTGTCCTAGGAAGAAAGGAACTGCTGGCGTGCAAGAAATACCTTCTTCACTCGACTACGCCAGAACGAAAGGCCGCCGGGGGGTTGTTTTTCCTTCAATTCGTCCTAGTGCCTAATCTATTGCTTCTATGAAAAGATTGTTTTTTTTTTTCTACTTGAAGTTAACAAAACAATCTTGAGTATCTGAAGTAAAAGTAGTCATATTGTATTTAAAAAACTAACAAGCATTTTTATGCCTAACAGCGCGGAATTGTACGGAAAGAGAAATTTAAAAAAAGTACCAGCACCAGACCATGGTCGGATCATGATTTGCGTTTTGGATGAAAATTTGGTTTGCGACTAAATTTCTGGTTTAATCAGAGATTTCTTGTTATTTCGGTTAATAGCAAAGCCATATTTTTTGACCCAGATGTAGGGTCTCTAGAGTTAGGAGTTGTGGAGTTAGGCTTTGTAGAGTTAGTGAAAGCGGTATGAGCTTGTGAGTCTTGGCAACCTTCTTTACATGAAATATCTTTGGTGGGATTATATATATTGGTCGAAAATACATATTTTTGCTTGCGCTTCTTCGTAGAATCCGTGAGTTTCTTATAATTTTCACATTTTTTATCCGTTTTGGGGAGATTTATACTTAAAATTTTCGTATTTATTATTTCATCTTAAATTTTAAAAATATGAAAAAAGAATTTTCTTGTAATTAAACGGAGCGATTGAAATATAGTGACTTTTTAAAAATGTCGGAAAAATCACTTGTTTCGGACTTTGATCGCCTGTAACTTCATCGAATCTTATCCGATCCGTGTAAACAGCATAGCCTTGGAAAGAGGATATACAAATATATGCAGATCGGATAAAAATTGATGGATAGATGGATAAATAACTGAGAAAAGTGCATAATAACGGTTTTTTTAGAATATCTCGAAAACGATTCTTAGGAAAAACAATTTGTTGTCATTTTGGAAGCTACGGCCCAAAATACATTAAAAAAGTCTACGAAAAACCAGATCTCGAGATGAGGCCCAAATTTGTAAACTAGTTAGTGTATTAGGAGACATAGGTAGTAAATTTTATGATCCCTTTTATCGATCACAATATTTTGCCATTTTTTTCATAGAAAATACTAATAAATATATGAATCATTAGATTATTTACATTACTGAGAAATAAATGCTGCTGTTCTATAAATTTAATAACTTATTACTTTACTCTTCTAACCATTTCAATGTATTCTCATATATAATTCTCACATAGAATTTGCTGGTCAGTATTTGGAGTGATCGGTATTCAGGTCAGAGTAGGGCTTCACGATACTCGAGATAATTCTCGCTGTCGGTATCGGTCTCGACACGATACCGAGACCGGCAGCGAGACCAATTGGTAACCATGCGATACCGAGAGCGAGATTGAGGTAACGAGAGTGGACGAGATATTAGTTTTTATCATTTAATTGTGGAAAATTTTTTTTAGTTGTTTCAGCCCTTATCTCCAATAGCAAACAAGAGCCTTTGCTCCCTTATTTTGGCGATGGGAATATGAAGAAGATGCATATATACACAGATATATCACTTGTCCTCGCTCCCCGTTATCCCACCGAAATACCCTTTTTTTATCTTGCCGAGAGCGAGATCGCACCGAGGCTGGCCTTTATCTCGCCGAGATTGCGACGAGAGGGAGATCGTCTTCACCTTGACGAGACCAAGACCGAGATCTGCCAAAGTCTCGGTCTTGTCTCGGTGCCGTGAAGCCCTAGGTCAGAGGTAGTTGGTGGACGGAATTTGGTTCTAACCTGGCGATGGCTAACGTTATTTTTCAAAAGCAATATTAAATATATAATTAGTATAATTAACGAACTAGAATCAATTATTGCTGTTGAGAATCGTTTGTACATATAAAAAACGCTGACGAAATTAAAAGTGCTTATTAATGTAGCCATCCTTAATCGGTCGATGTTTCGTGCTGTGATTATTATGTGCAATTATTATAGGTTCTTAAAGCTGAGAATGACAAGTTAACTTGAAAAAAATTGCTGTTTAAAGAAAAAAGTTTAACCGACTTCACAAAAAGCGCTACAAAGCATAAATTATATATAATCTATAATATTACGGCGTTTTGAAGTCTGTGCAAATTAAACAAACGAAACAATAACAACAAAAATATATGATCCTTAGTCCTTATGATCGCGTAATCTGAAATATTTAGGTAGTTTTATATATTATCTTCGATTGTGGTTTAGCAGTTATTTTGTTTGTTTAATTTGCACCGACTTCAAAATATCGTAATAGATTACATACGTTAAATACAAAATTCTTACCATCGTGCTAGTATGCCAACGTGCTCTATACAACAATAGAGAAGAATCGGGGCATCATACGAAGTAAAAGGACTTCTCCATCCTTTTCCCGTAGTGAGTGCAAAATTTTTTATCTTTTATCAATTTATTTCTTTATTTATTCATACAAAGTTCATCAAAGGCTGATTACTAAGAATGACAACAACAATAAAATAATACAAATAGCTAATAAAAATAACAATAAAATCAATAATAATTAATTAAACTAACATAACAATACTTAATGATGCACATTTAAAACTATAGAGTACAAAAAGAACAGTCAAGAAAGATTACTTTTTACGCAATATTTAGATAAATTAAAATCAATGCTGTCAAAATGCAAATTAAAATAACGGGACATCGAAGTGATTTGTTCGTGAAAACCATAATTAGTATGAAAATCTCGGTTTCTCAAGAAGTGACTTGGAATCGATATATTAAAAGAGGACAGTAAGACCAGAGAGTCGATATTGCCTTGACGGCAGTCAAAAGCGAAAACAGTTTTGGAGTTGTTTCGTCTAGATTCTAACTTTATTAGTTTAAGCCTATCTACATAAGGGAGCAGAATGAGAGGGTTGGTCCATGGCAGCCCTAGGAACGCAAAATGAACGAAGTGGCGCTGAACTGTCTCAACGCGGTCAATGTGGTCGCGATAATAAGGCGGCTAGCATACTCCAAAAATGGCCTAACGAATGTACAATAAAGAAGCCGCGTTATATAAGAGTCATCGGGTTCTTTAGACCATCGTTTAATAAAGCCGAATTAGCTTTAGTAACAATAGCATCAATATGATCGTCGAAGGTTAAACGGCTGTTAAGCCAGACTATGTCCTTAGTCTTATTGAGTTTTTCCAGTACACAACTATGTATTGTGTAACTGAAGTCAAAAGGTCTTTTTTTACGGGTAAACGACATAGTATTACACTTACTAATATTAAGGGGAAGATAATTAATACAACAGGCATCTAAATCAGAATGTAAAATTTCACGGTCTTCAACAGAGGAAACAACACGAAAAATTTTGGTATCGTCAGCGTAACAGAGAATGTTGGAATGTATTAAGAACAAAGATACATCATTGATGTAAATAATAAATAAAATCGGGCCAAGATGGCTTCCTTGAGGCACACCGGAAGTATTGTAAATGTACCTGGATAGGGACCCACGGAACGACACCCGCTGGGTTCGGCATAATAAGTATGAACAAACGAAGCCAACAGACAAGGATGGAAACCCTAGGGCAGCTTACTTGTGAATCAAAATTTGGTGACTAATTCTGTCAAATGCCATGAAGCCACAACCTGCTTACCAGCTTCAATTTCATATAAGCAAAAATTAGAAAATTTTATAAGGTTAGTCGTAGTTGACCTTCCTTACATAAAGCCGTGCTGGAAAGTTCCAATAAATGGCTTGTAATGAAATCAGAGTACATGTCATTGTCAACTAATGCCTCAAAAACGTTAGCAATGGAACACAAGTTAGCAATAGGTCTACAGTTGGAAATTTCACACCTCTTGCCCTTTTTGTGCAAGAGAACGAGACGATAAGCAGGATCACCGAATGAAATTCATTAAAATCGGTCTATGCCTTAGACTCCAATTTCCCACCGCCACCACCCTTCCCTATAAATTTTTGATGTGGTACCAATGGGGAAGCATGCGCTATAAATCACAAAAAGAATCATCCAAATCGGTGCTAGTGTTACAAACTTAGCCTACCCCTCCCACCACTCATACATTAGGTCAAATTCTTTTCCTTATAGCAGCAATTTAATATTACACACAACAAAACCCCACCCACCCTCTTTCCCGCCCCACCCACCACATACATTTTTATTGTGGTACTAATGGGCGAACATATTCCATACATCCCAAATCGGTCCTCGCATTATGAAGTTAGACTGCCCTCCCTTTCCACCTACCCCAGGTGAACATTTTTTTCCTATTAGCAATGGGGGATCATACACTCTACAACGAAAAAAAAGAACCATCCAAATCGGTCTGCGCGTTACAAAGTTAGGTTCAATTCCAACTCCACCCTACCAAACATTTTTTTCTCGTGGTACCAATCGGCGAACGTACTCTATCCAACAGAAAAAGTATCATCCAAAGCGGTTCACGCGTTACGAAGTTAGACTACCCCTACTCCTTCCCCCCATATTGGATCTCCTATTAGAAATGGGGGATCATATTCTACACAACAAAAAAAGATCCATCGAAATCAGTCATTGCGTTACAAAGTTATGTTCAACCCCCATCCAACCTTGAACCTACCCAACAAAAAAATAAACATCCAAATCGGTCGGCGCGTTACGAAACTACGCCCGGTCATACATAAAAAAAATTAAAAATAAAATACGCGTCCAACTTAGAACCTCTTTGTTTTAAGGAAGTCGGTGAAAAATTAAAACCGATTCCCAGCAGAGTAGAGTTCTAGGTAGCTCTCTTCGAGGTCATTATAATATTTTTTTTGCTCTATCAACAAAATACTACAAGCATGTTTTGTAGAACTTGACGAGCACTAATTAGACCACTTATCTGAACTCTTCTGGGAAGCGATTTTGTTATTTTTAGGTGAACTTGTCATTTTTCAGAAACCTAAAATTGCTACTAACAAGTACAAATGCTCACTCAACAAAATGCTTGACGAATATTTTGCAGAACTAGACAAACGCTACTGAGAACTCTGGTCAGAATTCTTCTGCAAGTTAGTTTTATGTTTTCTTCAGCGAACCGAAAATGTCAAAACTTAATAATTCTCTTAATTTTACCGAACTATTTTCAAATATTATCAGAACCTCTAGAGCTCTTTCAAATACGTCGAAAAAATATCAAAACTCCTTTTCGAGGAGAAAGCGGCGCAGCGAGAAGTTACCGCCTTATTTTATTTTTTTTTAGTAATTTCTACCTATAGTTTCCTGAAACTATTGAAAATTTCTATTAGGAGCTCCAGAACTCTATCGAATCTGCTCAAAGCGCTAATAAAATAAAGTCGCGGCAATTTCGAACGAGTAAAGTAAAATAATGCCAATAACAAAGTCGCTAATGAAAAATTGCATATGAGCAAACTTCCTCAATTTGTAAAGAGGGAAGTAAACTGCACTCAGCCCCACAATGAATCACTCCATTTTAATTAAAAGTGGAGTCATTTCAAACACCCATGGGCTGAGTTCCAGTTTACGGCTCATTATTTTCAAGGATTATTTCTGGTATAAAAATGGACACGAAAACGGATTCCACTTCTATTGGAAGTGAACTCCATAGTCCTGGTGCATTTCCCATTAGTCAGGTAAATGTGGCTCATGCAGAGGGATTAAGCAGACGTGATTTTTTTAACGAGCCTGCAACATGCTTTCCTTTCTAGATAAATATTCATATACCTGTTGACCTGGATTTATCTCTGTCTTCAAAAATCGTTAATACCCGCACATTTCATAATTTATTTTTAAACATTTACAAAAACCATGCAAATGCCACGCTTAAGTTATTTTGTGCAGGCTCTTGCAAAAAACGCGATTTCAGTCAAGGTTCAGGTGGTACCGGTCTACTATTATTCCAGTTTGATTGGGCAGCTGAAAGTTAAATTTAGTTATGATCTTTTGTTTTTCGCTTGGGCCTGTGAAATGAGAATTATTGCGAAAGTTATCACGCTCTTTATAAATGAACTGTGGGTCATAAATCTGGGACACAATTGATCCGAGATTAGTTTTATCTGAAGCACTAAATGCCCTTTTTATGCCTATTCAACAATACCTGGCAAAGTGTTCAATCTATCTAATGGTGTCTGGGTTCGTGTGGAAATCGATAACTCACTTTGTGAACTCTATGTGAATGCTATAGAAAGTTAACAAAATTCTTCCACACCCGCAAACAAGCTTTTCGAAAACTTTCAAATCTCAAAGAGGATAACGTTATTTGGACTTAGTAGGGTCCACATAAGTTTTTTTTTATTGATTTCCGTTCACTTTGGGCTAACAACACAATTCATGGAAGGGTGCTTGGACCTATTATATGCAATAAATTTCTCTCACCACCCGCTCCAGTTTCCGAAAGCATGGAAATTTTATGGTGAGGAACAAATGTGCTGAAAAATAGAAACCACAACTAGGCCATATTCCCATTGCTGTTTGGTCGATACTTTAACTATTTTCCAAACTTTTTCCTTTAAGGAAAGTTTTGTCGAAATCACGATCTTATGAGGAAATTTTTATACATCGCTTTATTTTTTTGTGCTTTCAACGATTGTTTTTAAAATTACCTTATCTGTGGAAGCAGATTGCTACAGAAAAAGCAATGATGTATACATGGCGGAACGGTAGAAAAATGAAGCCAATAAATCACGTTCGGCTTCATAGGGAAAGTGTTTCTTTTCTGGTAAACTGCCAGCCAACTTGACAGTGAATTTATTTTTGTTTTAAAATAATAGCAGGTGGTGGAGGTTATTATATTTAAGTTAATGTACTTTTTTCAGTTTTTAATCACTTACAATAATAAAATGAGAGAAAAATTTCAAGTTTGAGTGCTGTATTTTCTGCTTTAATTTACTTAATTGCTGGAGCCTTTGTAAATATATATTATGTAAATGAAAAGCCATTTTAAAGTTTGATTATCGTAAAGAAATAATATTTCGAGTCGCAACAAAGCAATGCATCAGTTTTTAAATTGACAAGGACTAGTCTGATTGGGTTTATCCCCAACCTCCTGGAAGCAAATACGATCATGTGGGCATTAGTGATGGAAACAGACTGTTATTCCCGTAGTAGGTCAATTTAAAGAGAGCTGAGAGTAAAAGTGTGTGAAAAATAATTGCGAGCAAAAGTGGAATATACTATTTGTTAGCGCACAAATGAGATATCCAATCAATCTCAGAGTAAAACCGAACAATTAAAGTTCAGAACAAAAGTGGTATAGAAGAAAACGCGAGGAGATAAGACAACAAAACAGCAAGTAAGATATAGTGAAGTATTTAACTATTCACTTTTGATGCAGCCAAAAGGAAGTTGGATAGTTAACTCATATTTGCATGCATTTTTTTATACTACTTTTTGCTCTTCCTCGCAATGCTCTCCCTCGCAATGCTGCTCTCAGATTGTCAAATGTTCTGAACATAACATCACAATAAAGATTTTCTTCTATATAATTCAATTCAAGTTGCGGTGTTTAAAAAGAAGACTCTCTTTTGTGTTCGTTTTGTTGAAGTATTGACCTTGAACGCATCAATGATATCAGTATTTCTCTATGTTTATGGTTGAGTGAGCGTGCAGTTTTTATTATGTTGCAGGGAATGTTTAATCTATGGCTTAAAAAGCCAGAAAAAATAAAACAGTGACGATACGCTTCGTGGTAAAATAGCCATAACTGTCATGTGTTTCGCACCTGTATCTAGGGGAGGCGCTGGTTTATTGCAAAATTTCGTTTATAGCAAAATTCATTTATAGCTAATTCTTTGACCGATATTGACGAAATTTTTTAACCGATTTCCCAAAAAGGTAACCTAGGATGGAGTTGGGGGTAGAGAGCCTTAACTTCGAAACGTGTTAATCGATTTGTAGTAATCTTTTTTTTCTTGTTGTATACAATATTGCTACTTAAAGAAAAATATTGCACCTAGGGTAAGGGGTTAAGCTCTCATTTTCGTAACTATATTTTTTTATAATAATTCCAAAGCTCAGGGAACTAACCTAGGTGCAAGAAACAAAACAGTAACCATATATCCTACATATTTCAGCACGCGAAGACATAATGAGAGGATTATATGTTTCTACAGAGTTATATTTCAGTTTCAGCCTAATATGGAATATGTAGATTAGCATCAATCAGATGCGGTGAAACACTCATAACATTTTTGAAAGAGACGACATTGGTTCGATGGTTGAGTGGCACGATAAAAAGCCCATTGGAGGCTGCAGAGAAAATGTCAGTAGTTCGGAATCTACTTTAAATTGTAGATCCACTTGCAACCGTTGTCTCGAATTTGATCAAGTCCCCCCCCCTCGCACCGCCAACACATGCCCCACAAGGGGTTAGGGGAACTTGAGAGAGACAACACAGAATCTAAAAAGTATGAAAATTCAAGAGAACTATCATTAGCGAAGCTATGAATGGGTTAAAATTGAAAGAAAGAAGGTCATTAATAAAGAAGAGAGACAAAGTAGGTAAAAGAAATGACCCTTATGGTATACCGACGTAAGCATCATAAAGATCGTAGAGAGGTAACTTCGTCTAGCATTACACATATTAAGGATCAGATAAGTAACTTTCGATGTACTTTAAATTAAGTTTGTCTAAAAGAGCGGTATGTTAGTCTCTATAAAATGATTTCGAAATATCTAAAGCGACGATTTTGACGCACAAGAGTTATGGAGACTCATTATTCATACGTTCCTGTGAGACAATTAGTTAGTTAGCTCGGTTGAGCGGTCAGCATGAAAATTCTATTGGTGATCGCTGATAATGCGGTAGTTTTTTAGATATTTCATCATCTGACAGTCAATGAGTGATTTAAAATAGAACTGAAGTTGGTGAAATTAGTCCTTAGTTTGAGGCGTCGATTACCTTCCCTTTTTAGCTGTTGGTTGAACATGCAAATTTTTACGGGAAACGCTCAAATGAAAAATTTTGCACTGCGACTTATCCAAATAAGACGTGAGAAAAACTAACTATTTTTTTCAATAGTTTTTGAAACCTGCAGAAGAGAAATCGGGTTTTTCCTGCGAGCGACTAAGAAGTTAAAGACTCTAAACACAGGAGATTTTAGAAAGGAATGTAAAGGGTGTCTCAACAAGTATTTCAATGCGGCTCGCTTTTGGAAATATTATTCAATCAAGAGCAGGCAATTTCATTGAAAGGCGAGAGAAGTCTTACGCGTTGTCACCCTAGAAGATCGGCCAAAAACATTACTACCATGAGTGACGTACTTTTCTCAAAATAATAAAGGTGCCTCAATGGCATGTTGACAAATTTTCTTTTCACCGAAGTCGGATGGAATGGACGTTAATAAAATTTGGTTTCAACAGAGGCGCGACAAACCACTCTGCACGCGATCCGAAAACGTTAGTGCAAACCAATTTCGTTAATGAGACCAAAATTCAATAAATAATTAAACGCTGCTGTGAAATACGGACGCCTGACGCCCTTACTCAAAACATCTTCCAAAATTTTATCAACAGAATACACAGCTGCAACGAAGACACATGATATTTTTTTTATGTCCTATGTCAATAACTGCACTTTATAAATTAATAAAAATGTTGATGAATTTCATTTAATGCTGGGTTTTGTTGAAACACCCTTTTTTTATTTTTATGTGGTGGAAAGCACCGAAAGCCGAAGTGTGGCACTTTAATCCACTAAAACCACCTTTCCCCACCCGATTTCACCTCGACGGAACTATCGGTAGAAATTACTTCGCGGAGCGGGTATTAGCACTGAAGGCTCAGTTTCTTCGCAAAACCAGTTCCTCTGAATCGTCGGTTCTTCTCTGTTCGTTCGCCCTTCTAAGCTCACCTTGAATGCAGTTAATATTTTCATCTGCTGTATTTACACTTAATACGCCACTTAGGAACGATTGTAAATTTTTTCTCATCCTTACAGTGGGCAGTAGAATCGTACATGCTCCGGGTCTTCATAAGATACTGGGCATTCAGGACAAGAAGGAGAATAGTTAAGTCATATAATAACGATAACTGCCGTACCCAATTAAAAACTGAGTAAGATGATAGTGTACATCGCATTATCCAAGGCTCGATCCCTACCCCATCGCTCCTGCCACAACCTCAGGATGTAAGCCCTTTCTACCCGGTGTCTCTCCTTAGAGATCTGTCTATCATCCGGTCTCGATGCAGTGGTTGCATTTCGTCAGCCAAGATGTTCCTGCTACCACACAGGCTGCCTCATCCGATGTCGTTCTAAAGTAGGTGGCGATTCTTAAAGCACTATTGTATGACTTTAAATGGACATGATATTTGTATGAAATCAATGAAGTTTGCTTTTTTACTACAACCACCCTTTGTGCTGTTTTGTTTTTCGCAAGGAAATCAAATAAATAATAAATAATGAAAGTTAATAACTAATAACGAAAATTCATTTTACTGCCTACGTACTTCCTTATTAAAAACAAATAACAAGTAACTTTATTTTATTTAAAAGCCCAACATATTTTTCCCGTACTTCAAAGTTATGCTCATAAATCCGGATTACCAGAATCAATAAAATCAATTAACATACATTGGATGTTATGCCGCACAAAAGGTAAGAAGCCTGCTTCGAAAGAAAAAAAAGCAGGTATCCTCTCGCTATTCCAGAACCTACTTTACATTTGAACTGTAAATTTACTGAGCTAGACGTTGGTAGTTGAGACTGTCTAAAAAAGACCTCAATAATTATACTATTAAAAGATGTCATAAAAGATAACGGTGGTGATCGTATCGCAATGAGATACAAGCAATAGAGGAGTAAGGAAGAAGAAAGGAATTAAGTTTCATTTGAGATTTCATATTATTCTTAAATTCTGAAAGAGAGATAGATTTGATAAACAGCTGATAGTTCTATGACTTACTCCAAGGTAATTTAGTACGCCCGGCGATGCTTAAAAGTGATATTGCTAATTGCTAGACTAGATTGCTAAGGCCAAGCATATTTGTTAAGTTTTTTTTATTGCACGGTTCAGAAAACTAACAACCCGCCAACGACAGTGCATCTTATCAGCTATTGAACAAGCCTGGGTTAAGCGAGTTATTGTTTTCCAAACTTGTCATTACCATTTAAAAGATTTAATTGTCTTTTGAGTACTTTCTATAGACAGCTTTTTAGATTATAAGAAGGATTTTGCAGATAGGTCGCACTAAAGAATTTGAATATTATAAACCACCCCACAAAAAATGCAGAAATCTCAACGCAAACCTCAAGCAATTTAAAACATAAAAGTCAAAAACTTCGTTTTATTAAATTTTCTCCCAATATTTAATTGGGTTATAAAAATTGAAGACCACCCTTGTGTCCACAGACACAAAAAATGCTCCCATTTATAATCTTAACATTATTCCTAAAGGAGGGCCGAAGACAAACGCAAGATGATAATGCCCTTAAGGAAATATTTCAACAAAATTAATTTTTACGGAAACTGTAAAGAATTGAAGTGGACTGAACTGTGGAAAGTATCTTTCCTGGTTACCCCCCTAAATTGATTGATGTTGTTGTTCCTTGAGAAATGGGAATTGTTCTGTGTCTCAAACGTATCTGCGCCATGTTGTTGTTCAGATATTTCCTCATCCCTTAACCTTAGAGAGTCACTTAGTAATTGTTCTGGTCTCAGCTGGAAAAGAAATATCCTTCGCTTTTACTAATTGCTCCGTTCGTAAAATTGCACGAAGTTTTCATTTGGACAGAGAAGTTGAGGAGCGTTGTTGTTACAGAAAACTGGATAAAAGCAATATTCTCTCACCCAAGAATATTTTAAACAATTTGAAAAAGCACGTCACGAATTGCAGGGTTCTATGATTTTGAGGAAAAATATTAAGAAATTGGTAAAACTGTTTTCCGTTCAACACTCACCCGTTACCAAATAATTTCATCTTCGACTGCCAGTTAATTTTTGACTCTCATAAAAAGAAAGGTGCAAAATCCCCTTCCCTTTTTAATTTCACTCTGACACTGGACCTCTTAAATTTTCACCTTCCATCCCTTACCGCACAAGATTTGTTTCAGTATTAATTATCCAAAGAGAATTGCCTCCAACTCTATTAACAGAAGTCCTATGGAGTTCTCTGAAAATTGGTTTGTAATCTCACATAAGGCAATGGTGTTAAAGGAAGATTCAGCCTGTTAAGCTTGGGGAAATTAATTTGTGTCGCTTCTTGTAGTCAAAATGAAATCTGAAACCCGTTTTCCTGTACATACCTAGATAATGTCGGGACATCCCTATGGAGCTTTCGGGGAATGATAACGCTTTGTTTTCCGACATTCCCGCATTTACTGTTTAGTCCTCTTCTTAATGGTTTTTCCGCGGAGAATTGTAATTTCGTGTATACTATATACTCAATTATTGCACAGGAATGGGTATTTAAAGTTATACAGGTTTATTTAGGAAAGGGGGATTATTTAGTCCTTAAGGGAAATTTCAATGCTTTGTCTGATTTATTACCTCATTACGTGAAAGTGAGAATTCAAAGAAATTAAAGGATTTTTGTGATTCCTCTGTCGGAGGAGAAACGAAATTCGAAAGTGAAGCATATAAAAGGTAATATATTTATTGTTCCGATGCGTACTTGCAAAGACCCACTCGAAAGACCACTTCACAATTGACGTTTGAGTCCAGGTTATCAAAGAAACTTGCTCCTAAGCAGGCGAGTTATCGTTTCCATTCGCATCACTATCGATTCAATCTCGTCTTCAGCTGCCTTTTGTCATTCGATGGCTTTGCCAATTGTAATGTCCTTGGATTCAATAAATCCGTGTCCGATGATGAAGCCAACGAGTGTTCAGATGCGTTTATTATCGAAGAATAAGGGTTTTAAGTTCTACCCGGTAGACCCGGGGGAAAGAGGGTGTCCAGCTAAGGGGATCATTTATTTTCGAAACATGCCTGAAAGCTTAGTCTTCAAGCTGTTTCTACATTTTTAATGGGCTTGTCGGGAGTGCAAATTGGGGGGGGGGGGGGGGTTCTGGTATAATGTTTCTTTTATTTCGGCTGAACCATTATAGAAGTAAAAACCATAAAACTCGATCAAAAGAATTCAAAAGTTGACACAAAATAATAACGGGCTACGTACTTAAAATATCTTGCATAATGGCCCTCGTACCTTTTTCAAATTCGCAAAAATTAAGGAGGGAACTGATAATTCTGTCTACAATGTGGCACAACCGGTCCTCTACTAGTAGCGTGCCTGATATAGCTTGCAACTTTGCATTGGTTTTTTAGAGCGTCTTTTCTTCTTACAATTTTGTGATTTCCTCGGGAAGAGTATGGTCATATCTTATTATAGATATTATCAAGGAACTTAAACTGGAATTTTCCTCTGTTCCTGATGGTGTTCTTCCTGCGTTCGCAAATTCCTGCTCTGACACCCTAGTACTCATCTTCAACAAGTCTCTTTAGATTTCCTGCGCTATTGAAGAGCTCCTTTATAATTCCTGTTTATAAATATTATCATAGAAACTTGAAAACAAATTATAGGTCAATCGCGAAACTTTTCTCGGATACCCAAGTTTTTCGAATCTGTTATAGCTTCTGAGGTGGTTAATCTCGTTTAATCAGCATGGCTTCTTCCCTGGTAAATCCACGACAACTAATCTGCTCGCATTTACCTCCCACATAATCCCTGTCTTTCAACTAGGAATTCAGACCGACTGCATATATTCCGACTTCAGTACGACATTTGATAAACTTCCTCACTCTGTGATTATGCTCAAACTTGCTCAAGTTCCTTTATAGAACATATTGGGTATCTTTCCGTAACACTTTATCTAGAGTCGTTAGGGTTTTATTAGGTGTACCGCAGGGTAACCATCTGGGTCCGATGCTGCTTATTCTTGCCATTGACAACGTTGTCCTCCTGATTAGACACTCCAAAGTCTTAATTTATGCGGCCGATTAGAAGATTTTTTTCTTGCGTTCGAAACGGTTGCGAATCTTCCCGAATTCAGTTTGACCTAAATACGTTCAATGACGTGCGGATCTTATGACCTGCAGATTAACTTGGAAAAATGTGAATTTATGTATTCTTTTAGGAGCCTTAATCAGCACGTCTTTGATTATATTTTTGCGAAAACTAATATCCGAAGTGTGAAGTTCGTGACTGGCCTTGGTGTGAAGCTTGACAAAAAATTCGATTTTACTCTGCACATAAACTTTATCATTTCTAGGATTAATTAAGTTTGGAGTTTTGTTAAACGGTTTCAAAGGAGTTTTCTGATCGGCAGACCTTGATTCACTTGTTCTCTCCTTTGGTTAGACAAATTCAGGAGTATGCATCTTATGTAGGTCATACTGATATGCTATTCATTCTAGTCGGATTGAGTCGGTACATCGAAGTTTTGTTATGTTCGCATTAAGAGAGCTTCCATGGAACGATCCACTCAGGCTTCCTTCTTACGAGAACCGCCGCCGGTTACTTATTTGAAAACGAGGTAAACTTGCTGACTTGGTCTTTATTCACAAGCTTTTGAATTTGAACATGGTCTCTCGTGCTTTCGCAGGTAGGATTTCTTATAGGCATGGCCTTAGAAAATTGTTTTTGATTCATGTTGATCACTCTGGGTCTGCAGTGAACTCTGTTCTCTGTGCACTGATTATTGTGGGTGTGAGTATTCTGGTTTTTGCTTTTGATATGTTTTGCATGCTGGTTTGGGAGCCTCATTCCACCTCAATATATTGTTATATTCTGGTGAATGGGTCTTGGCTCCTGCCGAGAAGTGCGCCTTCTGAGATAGAAGGGAAATTCTATTCAAAAAAAGAAAAATAGTAATCGTGTGGGAAACTTATGTTCTTTTCTGCTGACTATCGGTGGTTTAGAACCCACGTTAAATTATACGTCCGCTTGCAATCGTATCGGGGAAGTTCTTCTCGGCCCCATGGGCCGTAGAGGATTACGGGAACTAGGGAAAGTGGCACCACCACCTGTGCTTTAGAAAAAAAATATTGCTGCTAATCTCCACATTCAATGCACAGTCGTTAATGCTACGAGTGAGAAAGTTCTGTAAGGTGGGGTGGTTAATTTACAAAATACCGAAAAGGCTTTTCTAACTAATTTGCCGTTGGGGTTCTAAAGAGGTATCTAGAGGTTTTCAATGGACTAGCTGCGCTGGGCTTTGCTTTATGAGAAAATTTCTTCATTTAAATTTAAATCACGATTTAAGTGTCATATTTTGCCAAATTTTGTTTTGAGAATAAACTGAACATCTGTCGTTGTGCTAGCTCCAACAAATGATCCCCAGCGACTTAAATAATTTCTGAGTAACAAATCTTACTTTTCAAGGTGACAAGCCAAAAAGAAATATCTTTATTTCACCTCAAAGCGATATCCGATTACAAAGCTGCACACGACTATGTTGAGAAGGAAATTACCCAGCGAATTCTATTAGTCCTTGTCACAAATGCTTATCAAGAGAGAGCTAAACCGAATCTCAGAAGGTTTCCGTTCCCCTAATTTTCTTCCTGTTTTGCAGGAACGGCTCCACACAGCATGTGTCAAGTGTTCGGCTTAACGTGATGGCGTACAAATGTTTATTAAAGCATAAGGGCAACAGCACACTAACGAGTTGTATTCAAAGAAGTGCTGCGACTGTCGGGGCGTTGCCAGCAGGGCCTCTTTAGCTTCTTTGCTTGATTATGACTGATGGTATTTGCTGACGTTTTTGCACCAATTTTCTTTTCAGTTGTGGAACTTTTTTCCGAAAGCTATAAGAAGAAATCTATTCATTTTAGCATCGTGACCATATTGTTATATACTTTCTGTAAGTATTTAATTAGTAAGGCACGATAGAGTTTCGCAGTAGAAAATTGATTAAAATAATTTTCTGCTAATATCATGGAACAGAAAACCTTTTCAAAGCTTGAAATTATCCTCACACCATAGAACCCTTTGTAACCGCCTGAAGTACTTTTTTAATTAAAAGTTTTCCTCTGCGACGTAACTGAGATTGAATGGGTTCAATCAATTACTCCTTTTTCAGTCATCCTTTATGTTACTTTAATTGGTGAACAATTAGCACTGAAAAATCGTCTATGCGGCATCCCCTCATACACAGACTATGTGAGAATTTAAAACAATACCAGAACAAGAGAATTAGCATATTCGTCAGCACCTCAGACACCCTCAAGAAATGTTGGAGGAACTTAAATTGCTGTCATCAGACTTGAACTAATCCACACTTTTCCGAGAAGAGCGAATTCTCCAATTAAACTTAATTAGGCAAATATTTGATTTTCACCCAACAAAGGCATCCCATATTTCATTGGGTGAAGAGGGATTAAATTTACCTGAAGAGGAATTTTGATGGCTTTTCGGTAATCACCATGCTAAGGACACATTATCATTTTCTTGTTACCTGAGGGTGAAGCAGATCATATTCTTTGCTGGAGAGATTATAGAATTCTTGGATAGAACTGAACCAGAAATACCAGGAACTCGTATTAAGTTTCAAACAGCTACAAATCAAGGAATAATTAATTTTGAAAGATTCCGCCACAAGACAATAGCAGATATTAAATTTTTAAGCTTTTACGTCATGGAACAATTTTTTACAGAGATTCTGTAGTTCTACTTTATAGAAAATAATTTAGGGCACATGAAGCATAGTTTTGACCCTTACCTTTAATTTAAAGACATCAGTATTAGGGTTGGTAATACAATTATACTTGTTAAAAGAGTTCGAACTTTGGCGTTAATTTTATGGGGCAATTAAATATCTGACACCTCACTGGTTATTAATTGCTTTTACTATGTGTTAACTTATTTCATAGTGACTTTACCAGTGTCAACCAGAAAAGAGTTTTAATTAATTTTAGGTTAGTCTGCGGTCTTCGGTGTTTAGAACTTTTTTTCCCACTTACCCTCCTAACCATTCTAAAACAACGAAGATGTTGTTGGGATAGTTGCCAGGGATTTTGGACAGGTCTTAATTATACTTCAGAAATTCTTCGTTATCTCATGATTGATTTTTCCCACAGTTATGTCCTTATTTTAGGTGATGTGTTGGCAGAGCATCCCTGGTTACATCTATTTTTTTTATTTTTTTTTTTATGGAATTAACCCTTCTAACACAGAAGGCGCACTTCTTTGGCAGGAGCCCAGAATCAATTCACCTATTCCATCAAATTGATGAAATGAGGCTCCCACACCAGCATGCAGAGGAAGAAATAAGAAAAAAAGGAACAGGAAGAAAACAAGCAAGGAAACCCCGCACGCAACATGCAAACAGAGAGTCACGGGAGCACAGAAAATAAATAGTTCTTAAACAACACTTTACTAAGATTTAAATCAAAATTAGAACATGCATTAACAGCCCTACATAAACGGTTAATAGGTTCATGCATCCCATAATTAGTTCTCGATGGTTCAACTTGCAGTAAAGGCAGTCTTCGAAGGTTATGTTGGGATTGTCTGAAGGAAACCTTTCTAATAAGCACACCTGAGTCAATATTGGAGTTCAAGAGCTGGTGAATAAAAACCAAGTCAGCAACCCTGGCCTTTTATCAAGCGAGTGCAAACCAATCAACCGGAGGCGGTCGGTGTAGGGCGGGAGTCTAAGCGGATCGTCCCATGGGAGCTCTCTTAACGCAAATCTAAGAAAATTACGCTGCACCGATTCGATACGCTTAGAATGAACAGCGTAGTAGGGCGACCAGACCTGAGATGCATACTCAAGAATAGGTCTAACTAAGGAGCAGTATAAATGAATCAAGGTTGGTATATCCGAGAACTCTCTAGACCAACGCTTAACAAAGCCCAAGATTAAACTGCCTCTAGTCACGATATAGTTAATATGCAGGGCTAAATCAAGCTTCCTATCAAGTTTTACCCCAAGGTCAGTTACGGACAGCACACGACGAAGACCATTCCCCGCAAAGTTGTAATCCGAAACTTGTGGATTTGCGCTCCTGGAAAAAGTCATAGCCTCACATTTCTCAAAATTGAGGTGTAAGCCATTATGCTCGCACCACTCACGAAAAGTATCTAAGTCCCTTTGAATAAGGGCGGCGTCACCACCATCTTTAACATAGGAGAAGATCTTCATGTCATCAGCGTAGATTAGAACACTAGAGTACGAGATCAGATGGACAATGTCGTCAATGGCAAGAACGAATAATAAAGGGCCAAGATGACTGCCCTGCGGAACACCAGATAAGGCCCTGAAGATTCTAGAGGAAGCGCCACAGAGTGATACTCGATATGACCTGCCTCTTAGATAGGAAGAGATCCAGTCAAGAAGAACAGGGGGGAAACCCAGCCTCCCGAGTTTAAATAAAATAACGGAGTGAGGAAGTTTATCAAAGGCTTTACTGAAATCCGTGTATATGCAGTCAGTCTGCATGCCACGCTGGAAGCCAGAAATAACGTGGGAGGTAAATTCTAGTAAGTTAGTAGTCGTTGATCTACCGGGCAAAAACCCATGCTGACTGGGAGAGATTAAGCCAATACAACGCTCGATAAGCTGCGAATACACTATTGATTCAAATAATTTAGGTACGCAAGATAACTTCGCGATTGGTCTATAATTTGATATAATATTCTTGTGGCCCTTTTTATGAACAGGGACTATAAAAGAGGACTTCCACAAAGCAGGAAATTTACCAGCCTGAAGGCACTTATTGAAGAGAATCGCTAATGGAGTAAGAAGGGCAGCGGAACAGGATTTGACGAAGGCTGGAGGGATACCGTCAGGACCAGAGGAAAAGTCCGATTTAAGTTCATTGATTTTTTCCAAAATAAGATCCCGTGATATAAACGGCAAGAAATCGGATGAAGTGGGACGATCCAGAATATGATCAAAATTACTCACACAAGGCTCAAAGTTATCCGAAGAAAAGGCACTCTCAAAAAATGAAGCAAAATTGTTTGCTATGTCGGACACGTTATTACTAGAAGACCCCTCATACCACATCGTAGATGGATAGTTGCATGAGTTCTTTTTCATATTGACGAATTTAAAGAAATTGCGAGGGTTATTATACATATTATCACGAACACTAACAAGGTATTTCTTATAGAGCGAGGTTGATAGTGCCTTAAAGCTGTCATAACAGGACACAAAGTTTGAATACGCTATTGCGCTATTACAACGCAAGTAATTCTTCCAGAGCTTGTTTTTCCTGTTCCTAAGATTGCGGAGTTCGGCATTGTACCACGGGGGAGAGGAATATGTAGACCCAATCCTTTTTAATGGAACAAAGGAATTAAACAAATCATATATCTTGTTATAGAATAGGGAGGCGCAGACATCAATATCACTATTGTCAAGTAATGCCGAAAAATCGACTGAAAGGAGATTAGACGTTAGCTCAGAGAAGTTCCATCTCCTATAGTCATAAGCATGATGTTCAAAATTGGGATCCACAATACTAGTACCATCGTAACAGAAAGAGACAAAGATGGGGGATGAAAATTATCAATAGGAGATAATTGATCAGAAGCTAATTCGACTATAGTGTTAGTCTAATCAGAAGAAAACACAAGATCCAACTGCCTTCCCATAGAGTTCTTAACATCACTCATTTGGTGCAAACCAGAGGAAGAAATGGTGTCCAGAAATTTAGAAACCATAGGTGTGGGATAACAAGAGGGAAGGAAGTCATCGTCCTCGCAATTAGGTACCCATGAAATATTGGGTAAATTAAAGTCACCAAGAAGAAGAATTTCATCTTCAGGGTTCGTCATATTATGGATGAAGTCTAAACTAAGGGTTAGAATATCGTAAAGAGTGCGCCCTTCATTATCAACGAAGTTTGTCAGGTTAGGGGGAATATAGCAGCAGAGCAAAAAGACATTGCGCTTAGGTAGCATTAGCTTAAGAACTAATAGTTCAATAGAGAGTGAACCAGAGAAGGAAGGAACTTCAACTAAGCTGCAGGTAAAGTCCGACCTGCAGGCAACCAGAACTCCACCACCCCGACACAGAGATTCCGAATGTCTGTCCCTACGAAAAATCTGATAGGAGTCATGAAGAATCTCCGCATCGCAAAAACCCTGATGAAGCCAAGTCTCAGTCAGCATGATAACATCGTAGCAGCATGCAAGGGATGCTTGAAATAGATGGTTTGCTTTAGTTCTTAGTCCCCTTACATTCTGATAGTAAAGGGACAGCGTACTTAGTTTTTTGAAGCATTAGCTATTGCTCTGTCATGGGTACCGTTCTAAAACCTACCTCGAGGCACAAATTCGTGTGCGATGCAATTCCTAGGCCAGAAGTCCGGAGAAGAAATAATATCAAACAGAGCCGGGGAAGTCGTCAGCTTAAAATACGAAACATAACCCTGAGACAGACGAGAATTAAGACGCTGACAACGTAGAGGTAGAGAGTCATCAATCATGGACCTCCTTCTCACATAATTTAAGACGTCATCAACAGAGGTAGAAGGATCGAGCCGGGAAACAAAAAACAATCTGGGGATTGGGGCAGTCCTCAGAGTGAAGTCCGTGCTCTTTGCTAGGTCAAAAGACCCAACCAGAGGTGCATCCTGTTGAGAAATAAGATCGGCTGGCAAGGCCGAACTGGATGCAGCAGTAGCAGAGCGCAAAGCAGCACCGGCTGTACTAGGTACCCCAATAGCAGGTTCAGGGGTTGACCGGTCACCAAGGGTCACACGGACACGGTCCTTAGCAATAACACGCTTCCGGCGTCTAGTATTGCAATTGCGGCTATGGTTCGATGCAGAGGGGGGAGGGTCAGGGGCGACGGATACTACAGGGATCACAGACGAAACTGAAGAGACCTCGGCCGGATGGGCAGGAGCTTTGGAGACCAAACTCCTAATCTCCGTACCTACTGAAGAGGAGGGAGGAGAAGCGGCCTCAGAGACAGATACAGGATTCAAACCTGGGGCGATTAAAACAGGGGCAGTAGGCTCGTGTGACGCACTAGGGCGTGAAAGATTTTTAACGTCAGAGGCGATAGCGTTGATAAGTGCAGAACTTGTGGAAACTGCAGCAGTCCAGTTACCCAAATCACTGCGAACCGTCTCAACGCCACGCCTAATATCCTCTAGCAAAGGACAGTCACGATCAATATCTGAATAAGAGGTGGCAACACCGTCAGAAGAAAGTGATCGAAAGTCCTCAAAAGCGTTGGACAAGCGTATGACCCTAGAGCGGATGTCATGGGATCTTTCGAATAAGCTTTCAGTTGCATCGCAACTCAAAAGAATTTTATCTAGTTTATCATTGAGGCTGTGAAAGTCATCCGCGACCACCTGAAGGCTACCCCAATTTGAATAAATATTCGACACTCTATGTGGATTACATGCAAAGATTAAGTTAATTAATGACTGTTGGGGGATGTACTGAGTAAAGCTCTAAGCTTTTACCATTCATTATTATATTTGTTACTTGAGATTACTTAGTAGTATCGTGCGGTATAAAATCTAAAAGAAGAAGTAATTGTTGCTGTGACCCTTTAGAGATAAGATAGGGTCCTTCCGATTCCTGGGTTAACTGTTAAGTTAATCAAGCCTACCGGGGAATTCGATCGATCGAATCGAGTTTTTAAATTATATGTAATATATAGTGGTAAATTATTACTTCCTTCTGCAGTTAAAACTTCTCAATTATATCACGTTCGCTGTTCGAAAACGATCGTTGAAAATATTTGATTCGATCGAATCGAATTCCACGGTAGGGCTGAACTGTTGAAGGAATTTGGACTGCAGTACACTAAATGGGGTAAACGAATTTTCTGTTTGGATTTTAGAAGAGATGCATTTTACGACAAAGCCGTCAAGGGAAAAAATTTGTGCAACACTTCAAAACATTGATAAGAGAGAATTTTCATTACGAGGCTCAAGCTCGCGGGTAGGTCTTCAAAGCCACCCTTTGAATCATACCAATCATCGTATATCATTGTTCAATGTCTGGAAAAATTTTGATGTCATCAAGGAGTGAGCGAGAATATGAAGAGAATTTGCACCGCAGGTTTATAGACCGATTCTACTTGGATACTTTTCACTTTATGGGAGAGGTCCATTCTGTCCATTTCTGTTTTAGGATCATGTAAATTTGTATATCAACATTTGTCTAAATAATATGAGAGGATGGATGCAGAAATATTTGTTTTTGAAGACAAGCTGGAAAAAGAAGAAATCACTCCAAGGATGACTGAAATCCTTAATGCACTTTTGAAACTTAACTCATCAATCGAAGAACAGAAGCTTAACTCAATCAATCGACGGCTAAGTTGAAATCATCAGTGGAGAACAGAAGTAGACGAACTTAAAGTCTCCGCTGAAGAAATCAAAACTGAAATAACAATTTCTATACGAACACAATTTGATATGATGCGTTAGCATGGCTATTGGTGCAACGGAATTGGGTAAGGTGAATAAGGGAAATTGAACGTCTCGTTTTTGCACTGCTGCGAGCTAAAAGACAGCCCACATATGGAGTGGATTTTTAATTTTATTGCAATTGCAAATGAAAAAATCATAGGGAGGCTCGTGCCACTCATCCATTGATAGAAATCCGTCTTCAGTTTACGAATATGGAAGCAACTGTAGACAAGAAACTAGAGAATAGAAAACTCTAAGAAGGAATAAAAGGTCAACCTTGAAAGCGAGCTGGAAAAGAAAATTAGAGAACTGCAGTTTGACATAGAGAAAGGTTTCTGGACAGGCTAATTTTAAAGAAGCAAAATGTGAAGTGGAACTGATATAGAAAAATTTCGGAGAAATTGGCAGAGAAGTAAAGAGTCTCAAGAAGCGTCATTCTGGGACTTTATAAGAAAGTTTGCCCTTCAAGTTTTGATTGTTAAATTCTTTGGCACTAATACAGACTTCAATTCGAGACAGCATCGACAATGAACATTTCGACTGACGAGGAAAAAGCTACAGCCTTAAATTTGGCACTTAAGGCAATGGTACAGTTACTTATCCCATATACAAGCTTTAGAATTGTGATTTGACAACTAATACATACCGTCTTCAGCTGCGAAGTCAAGTACAGAAGCCCGGAGAGACATTGTTACAGTTACGTGTGTATATAGAAAGGCTGACACATTAGCAAAATATGTATACGTCAACCAGGTTGCACTTGAAACATTTATTAATTCACACGCAGATCGTGCCCTGCAACAAGCACTGCGACTGGCTGAGAAAAACATCACTATCTGACTTATGAGGCCTAAGAGAGGAAACCAAAAAAGAAGATGCTTCTTACCCGGTCGACCGAGATACTAGACATGCAGCCAGGAGGGTCATCTGCGACTGGATTGAAGGAAGCATAGGATATCCACCCCGCCGAGTAATGGCATCAGAAAGACTGGTTGTTAAAGGTCCAAAAATGGATCGAAAAGAACATGGGTTGAAAAATGAACATTAACAGAGATATTGAAGGTATAGTACCGACAGGAATATTAAAGCTACAGTACCCGTCCCAAATATAGATACTGGTTCTGGGGTGAATAAGGTCATCTACTGACGTATTGTAAAAAGAAGATACCCGAAGCGATAGATGTGTTTTAAAAGTTAGTCGACCACATCAATGACGATCATCCAATCAGAAATAAAATGAAGGAAGAAGTGTTCCAGAGGGGAAACGTGTATGTGTGCAAGATAACCGGGAAGGTAGAGATTACACTAAAGAATTTGAGGTAGGCGGCATTCCATGTCTTTTCGAAGGAAATAAAGTAAAATAAAAGAACGATTGGAGAAACGGTTGAATTTTGAAAAGCAATTGCCGCAACGTGCAAAGATCAATGAGGGTAGGGTACCGAAACAGAAGAACGACAAGAAGATTGTACCAAATGAATCTGTATCCCTCTGGAAAACTGTTCGGTGCGAGCAGTTCCAAAAGAAGAGCGGCGTATCGTGCACGATGTTGGTCATGAAAATGGAAACAATGAGCTATGTAATGTGATTATTCCTAGTGGCGAGAAATAAAGAAAAGGAAGTCAAGGCCGACTAGATCCTGTGATGAATAAGTTAGGTGAAAATGATTAACGGAAATATTTAGAACTAAGTGGGTGAAGTTTCTAGAAGTATGAGTACGGATGAGCACAATGAGTTAGACTACGAAGAGTAGAAAACTAAATTGTGAAACGAATTGAACAGTGTCGTGAATAAAGATTGTGCAGTTTTGTGATTGAAAATAAGCGTCTTAATTAATCTGTCTAGCTACGTTACCCTATAATAGTTTTTAGTTGCTATGGAAATCTACGAACACGCATTGAATGTAGGGTTAAGAACGAAAGATAAAACGAACCCGTATGGTGCAACTTCGTCTGTCTGTCTGTCACAGTTTCTTATTTCAGTAACTACTAATGATATCGACTTATCGTTAAATAAGTACTCGAGTTTGAAGACAGGTGGCGCTTCAGACGTATTCGGGTTTTTTTTCGATAAAATAAAAAAAGAGAAACATCGATGAATGTGTGAAGGTGTGAAGAAATAAAAGTGAAGTTAGAAGCGGCCTGAGGGAACGCTTCACCATCTATGACGTTGGACGTGGAACGACCCGGCAGATGTGATTAGTGAGAAAATCGTCGAAAGGGTCCACAACGAAATTCTACATGATCTCCAAACTAGTAGTGCGCGAATTAGCAAACGCCTAGAAAGTTGCCCGCGCGATGAGAGTTGAATCAATTGGTTGAGTGACACAACCATCATGTCATGTTTTCCGGGTTCGAGACCAGATCTCCCCCTGGGTATTTAAAATTAAATTAAAAAATTCACTCCGCCTCTAGGCTGTTGTCTAGCCCGCAACAATGCAAAAACAAGACATTCAAGTTTTCTCACTCCCTTTTCAATTGCGGCCAAAGCCATGCTAACGCATCTAAGGGTTGTCACCTAGGCTTTTGCCACATCGTAAAAAGAAAACTCATTTATGCGGAAGCGGCGCGGCCAAATTTAAATAAATTGCGACATTTACTGTGTTCATCCGAACTGACTAGTTCCATCCATTACCAAACTTAATTAATGGGCTAGTGGGGAAAAACCAGCTCAAACAAAGACGTCATCGTCGAGCCGGTATCCCGTTTTGAGGAGTTTGCCAAGTAGCATGGTTTTGGCCGGAAGGGAATTAGGGTAAGGAAAGTCAGGAAATTTGTATGTCTAATTTTTTTGCATTGCTGCAAGCTAGACAACAGCCCAGAGACGAATTAGATTATTTTAATTTCTTAATAAAAGCTCACGGGGAGATCTGGCCGCGAACCCGGGACACATGGCATGGTGTTCGTGCCTCTCAACGAATTGATCCAACTCCGTCTTTTGGAGGGGTTAAATGGTTAAATGGCAAAAAAGGGGAAAGTGAGAAAAAGAGAAGAAGGAAAAGATTACTTTAAAAATAAAATAAATTTAATGAATAACGTGCGTTCTCATTCGTAATACGGGTACTTATTGATCCACTCACGTATTCTAATAAATAAAAGTGATCTCCGAACCATCGGTATGGTCACTGGCCTTTAATCGTAATCAGTTGTCAGCTGGAAACAACCAGGAGGTTTAGAGCACGTGACTCTCACGTGAATTATTACACGATTGACGATCCCAACCAGTGAACACAAGAACACAAGTTTACCTTCCCTGACAAATAGATTTATCTCTTTCTTAAATTAGACCCTGACCGCAAATGACTGGACATTTTAGGCGGCATCCTGTACGTAGTAATATATTTTTTCTTGATAGACTCGACGAGCTCAAGTGGAACAGAAACTCTCTTTACCTTCTAAATGTCCACCAGATGCTACCAGTAGAATGGATTTATGGAAAACTCTTCATAAAGTTTTAAACAGCCATGTGTCCCCTACTTGTGGCTCCTGAGTTAAGAAGTTGTTGGAAAAGTTCATCTTGTTCTTCTCAAATTGATTACAAAGTCCCCAAGTTATTCATTAGTCTTAAAGAAACAGCTTTGACTCCATGGTGATTGCATCTTTTTTACGTCTACTTGAACATTCCTTAACTGAAAGTCATCTCTCTAATTGTAGACCATAATTTAATTAGCAAAAAGTGGTCAGAATTTGATTCCACTTGCACTAAAAGTTAACTTCCAGAAATCGGTCCGACGAATTTCAGTAATTTTATCAAAGTCCTTTGAAAAATTTCAGATGAACATTTTCTCCGTGACCATTCAATCGACAAGCCTGGAAACGATTCCTCCTTTACTTCAGGAAGTATTCTATGATTCGTTCGTTGAAAGAGTGCAGTGAAGTTATTTAAGAAAAAGTTTGAAAAATTTTCGTCAAACTTGCACTATTATGGACGTTACGCGGAAGTGAGTTAGCAAAAAAAAACCTTAAAAAAGAACGCTATCGAGAGAAATGTGGTTATTTAGTTTCCATTTACTTCGCTTATTCAGATAAAAGGATCATAAAAAGTTTTTGTAGGTGGATTTCCGAATGTTTTCAAATTAAATTAAAATATAATCCCGACGGAAAGTAAAGGTGTATACTGTATATCTCTTCCACCCCTGGTTTTATCATAGATATATGTACATACTGTGCTCGTTTAAGACTTCCTGCGGAGCGGTCGTTCGTGCTGTGAATTGTAAAGTTCTTCCCGTTTTCGTGGGGATAATTTTGTTATTATTGCATTCATCAGAAAGTTTAAACAAAGTTTATTCGAAGAAAATGTTGGTTTTTTTCTGCGAAAATGTATTTTTGAGGACGTTCCATTTGAATATATTCACAGATGGGTTCAAGAAAGCACCAGGACGAAATGCAAATACTGAGCCATGCAAACATTCTCGCGTGTTCATCATTTCGAAAAACTTTATTGAAATAATTCTTTCTTTGCAGGCAATTCAGAAAACAAGCTTGGAAACAGTGTTGATAATAAATTAGTGACTAAATAGAAGTATCAAAAATGTTTGAAAAGTGCAAATATTTATTTAAGACTGGAAACACTGATGAGATTTTTAGAAAATATACATCATGACTACGTATACAAATATGTTGGCAATTAAGTGTTCTTTTAACGTTTATATAATAAGATGGTGTCATAGACTCGTTGGAATGCACAATGAGTTTTCAGTTGTGATGTAGTGTAGCTATCGGACCGCAAAAATCAATTAACTCCATTCGTGGGCACAAATATAATATGCAGCTTATGACGTTTAACTCACTCCTAATGTTCGACATAGTGTTTGTGTTCTTCCTATTTTTGGTAGCGGTGACATGCTTAGTTTACTATCTCCCGACCGGAAAACAGCATATGCCAGTGCCAGAGAATCAATGTCGACATCATCGACACTACTACTATCACAACCATAATCACCATCCTCATTCACGGCATTCGCAGGAACAGCAACGACATCGTTATCAGGAATCGCTAAAACAAGAGCAAGACCATCAGGGACATCACTTCATTGAAAGCGAAAACGAGGAGTTCTGTGAACATCAGATCCTTCATGAACCACAGCCAGGACATAAAATCACCTCCTGCCACCATTCGTGTCAGTGCGAACTGACTGATTGTGAACATTATTTTATCGGTGATGATATAACGTCGTCCCAACTGACTTCAATAGTCGTACCACCACCAAGCAATAGCGATCTCCAGCTGTACAGAAGCCCATCTACGGACTGCTGCCTAGAGGACACTGATGACAATGATAGCATAATATGCGGTGAATCTAGTCGATTCAATGCTTTAAGTGCAACTTTTACTGAACACTTTGTTGTTGTTAATGAGACTGAAAGAGCTTTACCGACGCCCCATTGTTGCTACGTCAAAGCCAAGTTCGCTGATGACAAGGACTGCGTGGGACCAATAGCTGATGTATAGAAGTGTAGCTTTAGAGGTAAGGAAAATATTTCTAGATAAACCTTAATTTACGACAATATCAGATAATCTTTTTCCAATAGCACATACTATCGTCGGGGCGTAACTCCCGGTCTAGTTAATTCTCCTGTGTTTTATGGGTTTTATGGTAAACTCAGCCACTATCAGCATCGGGCCCTCTTTCATTGCTCATTTGCCGTTAAATATTTAAATGTCGATAAATAATTTATGGCTGAAAATTTTCCTGTCGTCATAGTTTGAGATTCATCTCTTTTAAGCGTAACGGTACTTTAGTTTTATGTTTAAATTTATGCAATGACGGTAATTTATCCACCCAGTCGGAAATGTTTCTCTCACGATGCCTTCTTGTCTACCATATACACCTTACATTCTCGTAAGCAGAAGGATTAATGTTTATAAAATTGTATTCTCCACTTATCTGACAAAATAATCAAAGATTGAATGCTCCATTTAATGTGAACACAATTACTACTATTAATTATACTACTATCTACGCCTTACCTGAGCAAACATGTTGGTAGTAGAATATTTCCTACGCAACTTAACGTAGTGACTTAAATTGGAAGGTAGACTACATAGAAAGATATAGAGATAAAAAGGTGAATCAATTTTCCTCACGTAAATCCATAATAGTTGTCGGTGGAGTAACTGATAACCTACCAATCCAGGGCCCAGATTCGAATCCCGCCTACGACAACCCCTGATTGTTTTCTGCTGACAACAGATTACGATAAAAGGCCATGGGGGTTGAAGTGTAAAATCACTGGTTCGAAATTCACTTGAAATTGTAGGTTCACTTGCAATCGTTGTCTCGAATCGGGTGAAGTTCTTCTCCCGCCTACAAGGGGTTACGAATACTAGAGAGAGAAATCCATCTACCTAAGGTATATACTCATACCACATAAGGGTATGATTATTATACTTTTACATTTATTTTTATATATTTCACTCTAGTTTCCTTAACTCCTTGTGACCCATGGGGTGGGAGTAGATGACAATGATTTACAATTTGAGGCGGATTCCAAATCACCGACATTACTCTTCAACTGCGAATGGAATTTTAGCGTAATCTTTTGTCCAAATTAACAGTCAGTGAAAATGTTGAATAATAATATCTTTGTTTTATACAGTATGACGACCCATTGATACCATGACAAGCATTGGGTGTGTGGTTGTGGTGGAGATGGTATATCCTTATTTTGTAACGCGTTAACCGATTTGGATTCTTCTTCTTTTTTTGATTGTATAGAATATGTTTCCCAATTGTTACTATGGGAGTAACTGCACATGAATGAAGCACTCAGCTTACTTAGTAATGCGTGGCACGATTTGGCGGATTTTTTTATAATTTATAGAGTGCCGGACTGGTATCATGTTTAAAATGTTCCATCTATGGAAAGAGGGTTGCGAATAAGTTCAGAATAGGTCTGTTCCACCGATTTTCGTGAAAACTTTCCGTGTAAATACTTACTCGTATGATGAGGTGGCCACAAACTAAAAAATCGATGCAAACTTGTAACACGAACACACGGAATTTATTTCAAGTTCACTTTTAATTATAAATTGTTAATCTAATCAATTTAAATCAACGAATGGTCCAGTCATTCAACCTAACCTCACTTTCTAAACAAAAACACCAAACAGCAGTTTGTAATTTTGCAAGAAAAAAATGGTCGATCATACACCAGCTTAAAAGTTTGGGTAAGTTTATACAACAGGAGAATATGTGACGCCTGGCAAGAAACGCGATGGAACGTAAAATGGGTAAGTTCGAGCGTATGCCCGATCCCGCGGGCTCCCAACTTCTGATCAGGAAATAGACCTAATGTGTGGCGACCGTAAAATAATGTCGCGCAAAAGAAACAGTATTGTTAGAGGTTTTCGTGCCCTGTAGAAACAATGTTATTGAAGGTAATATAGTGTGCAGTGATATATTTGATAAAAGTGAAGTTTGTAGAAATTTGGTGACACTGATAGTACAGATGTGCTTCCATGAATAATAAAACCAAAGTCATCAGTGATTCCGGGAAGTGAAAGTAATAGTAGTGATGCATTTCCCCTTATTAAAAATGAGCAAAGTGCTTTCTGATAGAGGACCTTGATGACACAGACTATTATTAAGATTTGTCAACAAAAGACTACTACACAGCAAATAATAATATACAGAGAACAATTGGTGTAAAATAGAGTTAAACAAATAAATATTAAAAATGATGCTTTGGAGTCAATGAAGACTGGGCATAAGATGGCTCTTCAATCGTCGCCTGGAGAAGCTTAGATCCACGCCGGCATAGCACTCATTGAAGAGGCGAGACATCGACGTAATAGGATCGTCCATGCCAGACAAAGTTCAGTGACGAGGAACATGAAAGAAGTCGTGACGGAGCGGGGCGGGATAAAGATATTCATAGCGCCAAGTAATTCGGGTAAATTTATCGATCCCTGCAGTAGATCAAAAATAAAAAACGTTTTGGCGATATTAAGTCTCTTTTCAAGGAAGTCCAGAGAGTTAAGCCTCAATCGATCCGGATAAGAGGGCAGCGAGATAGGCTCATTCCTGGGAAGACCGCGAAGTGCACCGCCTCAATTCGGTTTATAAGTGCAGCAAAGTAGGGAGCCCAAACAGGACTGGCATACTTAAGAATTTGTCTCACAAAGGTGCAGTACAGAAGCTTGGGTAAGTAGGAGGACTTAAGCTCCCTAGACCATTTCGTCACAAAGCCCAGCGACGATTTAGCCCTGACAACGATCTAAGAGTTGAGAACTATGCCCAGATTTCTAGCCTTGTCAACTCTCTTCAAGACAGCGCCATTCACAGATTAGTCGAAGAGCAAAGGACTTCTGATGCGTGAAGAAGTGCGGGAAGACAATTGCGAGCATACCATTCACAAAACAAAGCTAAATTAGTGTTTAGTAGCTCACCGTCTGAGTTGAATTAATAGAATTTTTTGTTGCCACTTGGTAGAACACACTCGATTTTATAGACAACTTAAATAAAATGCACTTGTTCAGTTCTACAATATTTTATTTTAAATAAATACTGAACGCGTTTCGCCTTATTAGGGCATCTTCTGGCTACAGTAACCTTGACAATGACGGGATTGACTTGTATCCTAGATACTAATCTCTTGCATATTGGGGGGGGGGGGACCTCGATTTGAACTGGAGATACATATGTCACTCATTCGAAAATAGATGTGTAGTACGAGAGGAGGCATGCCTTCTAGTAGAATTAAAGATCAATTGATAATGGTGTGTATAATTCGGTATGCGCATTCATAGCACTAGCCTGGCAATTGATCGTTCAGGGCAACTCCACACATTGGGTAATGTCAGAACGGAGCTCTGCCTGGAATAAACCAACTTCGTAATTGAAGTTAAGCTCGTTCTGTTCCCAGGGCAGAAGATTGGTACTGCGGGTTGGGCAAAACTGAGCCTAATCAAGTAGTGGCTAACCTGATTCATGTCCACATTGGGTTGGTCTCGCAGGGGCTGTGGGGGTAGGGCCGGCGCGTATTATGCACTCGCCTTGGATGGTGTAAGTCCTTGAGCCGGGATGAATCACCCAACCAACGACTATTAATCAAAGCTTAGCTTCGGCTTCATAGAGATCTTGTCACGGTTGACCCGATACGCCTTTGGTAAAAAGGTCGCTCCTATTGATGTTCCCTATTGTGAATTCCTTCGAAGTGCTTCATTACCATTTAATTGCATTTACAGTTTTTTTGCACATCTATTTCTATTTTAAAATCTGACGGTCGCATTCAGTACTGCCAACAACAAAATTGTTATTTTTTTTGGACCGTCATGTTATTCCAGCCGTCAAGTTTCGCGTCGTGCCGTACTGTCATATGCAATCGGTTTCACCCTTAACGTGTTAATGCAACAGTGCTGTATCGTGTTGAAGAAAGCTACTGTATTTTTCGCAGTTTAAATAGTTTATCGGACGTTACTCTGTCATTTATTGCACACCAAGCGTTTACAGATAAGGACGCTGATGTTAGATTTCACGAATTCAGTGTGGGTTTTCTACATTCCAATAATGTACGTGGGAGTTTGTGAATGTAATTTGTCAGGAAAAATTACTCTATGAAAGAATTGAAGATCTATCTGTATTTGTTTTGGAGGAATTCAAAGATGATTATTTATAATGATTATTAACAATAGCTATACATTTGCAAAGGGATCTCTGAATTGATTTACTGATGGTTCAAAGATGGGCGATAGAATGGGCTCCGGAGTTCATTGACCAAGACTGCGGCTGCATAAGGCGCTTGGATCATCACCAACTATCTTTCAAGCAGAGATACACGTAATATACATATACACTAGAATTGTCTAGGACTGCCTCAATACATTTAAAGAACTGGCCCAGATCAATAAAATCACATTAGTGTGGGTGCCAGGATACGAGAACATTGAAGGTAATGAGATGGCAGATCGCCTGGCAAAGAAGGCGCAGACTCGCAATGCAAATAAGTACTTGGGAGAATAATTTAAGTACTCACACTTGTTAAACACCCCTCACTGCTGTTCTCACTCAGCATACCGTATTTAAGGCTTATTGTAGGACGTTTAACTGGTTATTTCCCCATAAATTACCACCTAAAAAGATGGAACTAGTTGAGTAGGACACTGCCGATTCTATTTGGAAGATGAAGAGAACGTGTGAACGTGAACGTCATCAATTCTTATCATTTTAACATTTTCTTGTACAGTTAAGTAATAATAACGATACAAAGTTAGAAAAGAAATAGCAGTAACATGGAACATCTCTTGGAAATTGATTAAGCACCTCGCCTTATAAATATCGGGTTGCCTTTGAAATACAATGAAGAGGTTCCACTAGATGTTTTGCAGATGTTGATTTTTGGAATAAAAGATAGGTATTTTTTCGTTTAAAATCCAAATCAATAAAAAATAAAATATATAATAAAAAATAATTAAATTATTTTAAAAATAAAGATTTCTGTGAATTACTGAAAAGTTAAATAGACGCTATGACACTCGTATGATTAATAAGGTTATAATATAATAAATTATGAGATTATTCATTCAGCATTTTTAAAAGATCCCATAGTAACTAGCAGTCTCATATTTCTCTGTTGTCTGTTCTATAAGTAATCAAAAATTTGGAAATCGACTAGTTAGTCCGCCTGTAAGTCTATGACATCAGTTTTTCTTTCACATTATTATTTTTTATGCTAAGAATGTTAGTTTACAAAATGTATGAGAAGAGAAACAAGTTCGGAATTAGTTTGCGCTTATTATTTAAATTTCTATCAACTTTCGCAATGGTTTGCGAGCAAAAGCAAACTTTTAATTCAATATGAAAAGTTAAGCTTGTAAAGTAGTAGATACTTAAAATTCTAGCACATCTTAAAAAAAAGTTTCTACAGTGTGTACTTATTTCTCTTAAATTAACGAACGTTGCTCTAAAATCGTCACAGCATTTCTCGTATTTACGTACACAAAACTTATAAAAGTAAGGAGTACAATTTCTCACTTCGTTAGTTGAGATTCTTCAGCTGTTCGAACGTTATTTAAATTTTCTTCTCTCCGTTTCATTTCCTCATTTGCGTGCTTGTATAAAGAAGCCACTAACTAATGAGAGTATTATGGGAACAATTTTTAAATTATGTATGGCTTCAAACGAACTGGAAAAATCATCATTCCAACTTCCAACAAATCCAGGCTGTCGTTATTACATCGTTCAAACCATAATTAAATTTCCTTTCATCCCACGACGAGTAATATGCAAATTAAAGCGGATGCAAATTGCATGAACACGTACAAGTACAATTTATAGCTGTACTCATCGCAAATCTGTATTTCTACCAATTAACGGTTTTTAATTTCGCATGACAATGTAATTGTATTTTTCATTACTTTTCATGTACTTAATTTTACACTGCTCAAAAGAAGCGAAGATACACTTTCCTTTTGCATGACCTTGTAATGAACTCGTACTGTCGCCTTTTCTGTCATAGTACCTGCTTCATGCGGCCAGAGGCAAATAAGTAATGAGAGTCAGTTGATACTGAATCCGTGTGGGTAGAAATGTTATCAGTGTGAAATTTCATCTCATTCGCTTTACAGAATACTTTCCGTTTTCGTAGATGAAAATTAGAAAATGGTTTCTCAATGGAGTCAAGGTAAACAACTAAAACGAGGATAATCACGTCTTTCTACTGAAGCAGTCTATTTTTATTTTTTTCTGCTGTAGGGCATGCTTTCTCCTACCTGTAGATTTTCTCAATTAGACTTCCTTTAATATATCAAAAAAGGTTTGTCGAGCAAAACATGTGTTTGAATCTTTGCTATTATAATTACTGCATTTTAGACGCTTACTTCAAAAGGCTTTACTCTACGGATGCTTAGTAAAAAGATAGTGATTTTTTAATGGGTATGAACTTGTTGATTACTAAAATATTTACAAAAATTAGCATATAAATAGCATTGCTTAAAAATTCAATTTAAATATGAAAACTTAAAGATAAAAATTCTTATCCAACTACACAATGAATTAAACTTACTATGATTAGGATTCTTAAGTAGACCAGTAAAATTAACAAAGACTATTCTAAGCACAATGACGTGATATATTAAAATCTATAAAGTTAAAATTCTTACTAAAATACATTGACGATATATACAACCAAGAACAAACCGCACGAAGTGACGTTGGACTGCTTTGACCGCGATCAATGTGTAAATTTTTAAAAGGAGTCCAAAAACATCAGGCATACTCTAGAATTGGTGTAACAAAAGTGTATCTAATAAAGCAGCCGCGTAATATAAGGATCATTAAGTTCCTTTGCGCACCTTTTAATATAGCCTAGTGTCGAAATCACCTTGTTTATTATCGCGTTGATATGATCGACAAAGGTAAAGCGACAACTTAGCCACACTCCTAGATCTTTGCTTTTGGTAAGTCTGCTTAAAACACCGGCATTGATGGCATAGCTGAAATGAAGCTGTGTACTCTTCCGGGAAAAAGACATTGTCATATACTCATTAATATTAAGGGGGATGAGGTTTATAGAACACCATCTATAAAACAACATCTATAAAAGGCATCTAAAGCTTAGTTCATAAGTTCACAGTCACGCAGACAATTAACAATACAAAAGATCTTGGCATCGTCAGCATAAGATAAAATTTGAATTCGTCAAGGACCGAGATGACTTTCTTGGGGTACGCCTGAAGTATTGAGAATAGATTGTGAAATGAATAATCGAGCCAAGAATGACAGGCAAATGAAAATGAAAAACAAGCAAACAAATTGTTATATAAAACTAAAACAGCTACTTCAATGTCATGTTCAATAAAAACATTAATCCAGTCATAATTAAGTAGCAAGCAATTAAGCAATAAAAAGTCAGCCTTTTTAAAATTAAAACAATAATTACTGTGAACTGTAGTTGCAGCAGCAATAGTCGTTGTCTCGAATCTATCAGCTCAGCCTTTGCGGGCATAGAGAAAGATATTTTTAATTGATAATGTTGATAGATCTTCTTGATAACACTTGGTGGAATATATTTCTCATTGTGAAGTAATTTTATTAAAAACACTTGTATCGATTCCACAAAAATTATATTCTTTATTTTAAATTAAATAATTACAGAAACCTACGCGTTTCGTCCTGTTAAGACATCTTCAGGGTCTATACTAAATACCAACTTACTGCTAAATCTGCAAGAGAGTCTAAACTAAATTTGCGTACATACAAATTAGTACTAACCATGCTATAAGTGTGAAGTATATACAACAACATACATACGTATTTTCACCATTAAAATTTTATTATATTTGGGTTTAATAAGGGACTATTGTTACAAAAATCTAATTGATCATTAAATAAAATACAACCGTCATCTTTCGCTTTTTTAATTCCGACAAGATTGGAGGTGGCAGACGTAATAAAGTTGATAGACCTCAGTAAAGCCCCAGGGGTTAATGGAATACCAGCGGAACTACTTAAGGCCGATCCCATTATTATGGCTTATATTCTTCTTTCCGTGATCCAGTACTTTTTGGAAACCACTACCTATCCCACTGAATGGAAAACAGACGTAATTGCGAAGATTTTCAGGAAAGGCGACAGGAGTTGTAATTATTGGCGTGGGATCTGTATTTTTAGCTGTAGTTTCTAAATAGATGGCAAGAATCAAGCGCATTCTTAACTTTTAACAGGAGGCTTTGGTGAGATTTTCTCCTGCAACGATCCTTCGAGTTATAATCGAACAATTCGTCGAATGGAGGTTCCCTTTACATCTAATGTTCGTCGATTTTGAGAAGTCATTTGATAGCGTATATCGCCAGTACATATGGACAGCAGGAGAAGTATCACCATCATAAAGGAATCCTACTCAGGAGCATAAGGTCAGGTTCTAGCTGTCGGAGGCCTTCCAAATACCGAACAGAATAAGGCAAAGCAGCAAGACCGCTGATTTTCCTGATTGTAATTAATGACGTATTGTGCAGCGCAGATGGATTTTTTTTAAACACCTTACCCACCTGGACTACACCGACGATAAAAGTCTTCTATCTTACGAACAGAGTCATGGAGCATAATGCCCTGAATAGACAAGATCGCAAAGCAGGGCATAAGATCAATGCTGCTAAAACTAATCTTATGAGCTTGGAGTCCAGCAGACAAGATGAAATTAATCTCAAAGATCAGCAATAGAGTATATGGATATCCCCGAAACATAGTTACAGCAGATGCCGGAGCTAAAGCTGATGTATAGGCTCGCATCAACATTTAATGCTGAGATATGGTGCAATAAGAACACCTCCAGATATCCAGATGAATCTTTGAATCGAACTTAAAATCGGTTCTGTTGTATCGCTGTTCGATGTGGAAAGTTACTTGTGAAATAAGATCGAAGCTACAAGTCTTTATAGACCGGTGCCTATGGCACAATCTTAATAACAATTGGCCAGAGCTCATTACCGACAAAGATCTACATATATACACAGGCCAAGACGGGAAAGATATCGCTTTTCGAAGACGAAAGTGGCAGTGACATCGCTTAACTGACTTTAGATTGAAGGTACCGAGATCAGAAAGTCGTGACAAGAGTTGACGGAGTTGGCGCCACGTTTATAGTCGGTGTAGTAGACGCGCTATGTCCTACAAAGTATTACAGGAACCAGAAAGAGAGGCATGCGTATTTCTTGAATATTTGTGCTTCTCACCTACTTTGCTATACATATAACACATTAGCCGGTCCAATGCAATTTATAATTAGCAGGCAAGTCAACCTATTATTGAACAATAAATTATCAAATTCGTAACAAAATCTTGAGCTTATAATTGCAACAGAACCTACTACTAAGTGTGAAAAGTATTATATTTGTTTTTATTAACGACTTTATGTGTCTAAAGTTTCATATTTGTACCTCCTTCATTTCTCAGATCTCTAGCAAACGTTCACAAAGAATTAAAATAATGTATTCCCTCATAAAGCAATTATGTAAATTCGCACGTACTTGCTCACTGAGTAAAGGATCTATGTTGCTTTGATTTAACTGCAGAAAGAATATATTTCCATTTACACACTTCTAGATTGAAGCTATAACTATCTATTGGGTAAATGAAAAAGGCAAGTAAGATTAATGCCCATCAGAGGCCTTAATTCCCTCAGTGGTTTCATCAGTGCTTGCTCTGCGGCTATTCAGAAAGTCATTAGTAGCTATTATCTGTTCTAAGAGCAAATATAAATTTTTATAACTTCCCACGTCTTTTCGTCCGAGTTAAAGTCATCACCTACACATAGAATTTATCTTTTGCTCCTACATCCCCTTTATCAAGTCTAGAGATGTAGGATTTATTGAAAAGACACGCAAACGCACACATAAAAATTTACGGCATTAAGAAAGGACATGATGTTATTTCAATGAATGGACTTTGCTTCGGGACTCCATCATAATGTCAAAGCCCGCGGCTTTTTCTTTTTTACTCCTTATCGGTCTGGAATCTTATTGCAGGCGATTTGGCTATTTGTACGTATGGGGTCCAGGCTGTGATTTGTTGCTTTTACATATAATGGACGTCCTATCTCATCCAAAAATAGAAAGAAATTTATTCAGACGATTATTGATTGTACTGTCCCTTTTCCACTTAATTGGAATATTGAACTTCATGGATTTCGAGTTTCGGATAAAAAGAGGTGAAAGAAAGTGTTCAGAATACAACGAAAAACCATCTTCCTTCCAAATATGATAAAGCTACAAGAACTCTTTAATGTACCTTCTCTGACGACTATATTCTCAATAAAAATAGTTAATTTACTTTCGAGCATTGCTACTTTACCACATAAAAGTAGATCACTCTATTAAAGGATGCTCCAATTTAACCTTCTTTTTACTTTTTTTTTATTCTCCTCTTGGATAAAAGCTTAAGAGCTCAAAGTGTGAGGATGAAATTATATAAGATTCTGTCGTAAAAATGTACATCGCCCACTACCAGCTGGTAATGGATTCGATTGGAAAGATACCTTTGCAGTCGCGTCTTTGATTAGTTCCATTAAGTATTAATCAAGACATGCAGACAGCTAGACAGGGATTAATAGGTCTTTCCGCTCCTTGAAATAAGCTTCAAATAGAATTGGTCAAGATTGTGATAAATGATGGATATAGCCTTGGATCGATCTAATTAGTTGTGTTGATTCAGCACTGATGATGTTGTACATGTTGTGATGAAATACGCACGTCAGCACCTGGTCGGAAATACGAACATTAATTAATGTCCTGTTTAAATTGATAGGACTAAAGATATCTCGTGGTACTACTCTTTTATGTGTTGCTCATTTTTGATGAACTACATGTTCGATTGTTGAGTATCTTACGAAGGCCACTACAGAAAAAACCGACCACTAAGAAAGCTTTCTAATTAATATTTTTTTGTCGAGAGTAGGAGTGGGTGACACTCCACCATCCCGTCCTAGCGCCAACTGCGGCCCACACGCATCTTTGCATCAAGAGTTCGCCCAGATACCTCTAGGGTGATATTACTGATCATATGTTTTTACGAGCTGGTGTTCCTGGTGATATGATCGCTTGCAGATGGATCAACCCTATTTATGGATGGCCGCACATAGACTGCTTTGTTTAAAGTTTTTATCCTGAAAAATGCTTACAGCAGTTGTTTCTCCGGATACATGGCCCTCCGGTTCCATTGTCCCTCTCATTGATTTTCCGCTCGGCTGCTTTCCTTTTCTGTATTCTAGTCTATGAGAACCACGTTGTGGAATGATTCTAAACAGTTCTGGAAGTTCATTAACTCGAAGCCCAACTGTAACGCTGATCCTTCTGAGAGTAACAATCTTCTTCCAATTGCCAATTTCTTTGCGGATTTGTATCAAACTATGTTCTGTGATTTTAGCTGTGATATCTCCTATTCTGATTTTATCCACTTGACGCGGCTCCCACCTACTTCACTTGAAGCTATTGTTGGTGAACATTCTCTAATCTGTAGGACGGCTTTTCTGGGAATCCATTGGTATAAATGCCAATCGTCTCTTGTTCGTTTTCTCTTTTATTTATTTAAGCTGTCCTTGCGATCCGGCCGCTTTTCGGGGCTTTGGAAGACTTCTCGAATAATTTCTTTCCACAAGAAAGGCAATAAGTGTGATGTTTTTAATTATTGAGCGATTGCTAACCTGTATCATGTCATAAAAATTGTCGACACATTGTGTGTTTACAGATTTCAGCAAGGGTTTTGATAGGATTACTCACGCAATCCTGAGTTACATGTAGTATCTTCTCAGTTTTCTTTCCTCCTTTGCCGATTCGTCGTTCTCTTACGTGCCAGTTCGTACCCAGCGCTTCCTATTCCAGCTAGCTCTTTCCGATCATATCTTTGTCACCTCAGGGGTGCCTCAGGGCAGCATCCTTGGCCCGCTCATAGTCCTTCTTTATATCAGTAATATTTCGCTCTTCTGTCCAATGCTGAAGTTCTGTGTAATACAAATGACGCCAAGATATTTGTGTTTCTCATGTGGTATCGTGAACTCTGATTTTTCTACGTGTTATGATTGGTGTTTTCGCAATCGCCGTGCCTTGAATGTCGGCAAGTACGCAACGTAGAAGACGTGCTTTCCTTTTCGAGTACTTCATCAATTGGGTAGAGTTGACATAACTAGAGATCTGGACGTGATTCTCACCTCTCGTCTTTCTTTCGAGGATCATGTGGATCTTATCGTTGGCAAGGCTAATTTTATGTTGGGCTTCGCGAAAAGATGGTCCAGGTAAATTGATGATCCCTACCCAACCAAGCTTCTCTACTGCACCTTTGTTCTTTTGGTGCTTCCCCGTTATGCTGACCGAGGGGAAGTTAAGTCGGAGTCACCATGGAAACGTCACGTTCCGTCAATATTTTAAGGTAAGTTATGTAACACGTATAAAAAATTACGATGACAGGACAGAAAACATGTTACAATCAGCTTGGACGTAATAGCCAACTTCCAACTTTTTATGAAAACGATAACCTAAAAAATTTTGGCTGGCGGTAAAAATTCTTCTTTAATCGATAAAATCGACTCTATGAAGTCCTCGCTATAACTAACTTCGTTACGCGAGGATCGATTTGGATGATTGCTTTTGTGTTTTTCGATAAAATATGTTCCTTCACTCCTTCACTACTTCACCGTTACTATGAAAAAAATGTTGCACTATGTTTGGAAGGGCCAGGGGTGAAATCTAACTTTGCAACGAGTGAACCGATTTGGATGTTTCTTTTTAATTAAACGATTTTATTCAGTTTCACAGCTGTTTAACTAACTAACAATTAAATCTCATCGTAAGATCGAAAGGTACCCAGATCAACAAATCGTGTGAACAGTTGAAGAAGGTGACGGAGAACGGGACCAGGTTTGGAATCAGTGCAGTAGACGCCCTATGCCCCACATAAAGGAACCAGACTATTATTGATTATTTATCATATCTATGTGTGACATTCACAAATGAATCGAAGGACCTATGTAGTGGTAGAGAATTGGAGAATGTCGCGCAGCAGATTCTTGTCGGACTACTGCTGGATATTCTCAATCTCTCACTGGAACCCACAAGAAATTTAGAAGTCCAGCTAAACCGTACCGAAATAAATTTAATATGTTCATCTCAACTAGGCCGTTGACCTTATCAATTGAGGGCTCAGTTGATGACTTAATTAAAATTTTCCACAATTCGTTCAAAAAGAGTTGCCCGCTACGTAGACCATCCAAAATGGCTTATCCGCCTTGGTGAAATAAAGAATCAACCTACTCAAAACACAGGCGCAGAAGCTTTATTACATGGCAAATGTGAGCAATAGCAGTGAAGGTTGGTTCAACTTTAAAATAAGCCCCAAAGCTCCATCAAAAAAGTATTTTTTAAATCGACAAAAAGTACGAATGAGGCCACCAGGCGCAGAACTATTCTGTCAAAAGATCTAACACTCTTGAGGAAGAATGAACTATTGATTGCGACAAAATGTATCATTACATCTTTTGCATCATATAAATAACTAGGAAAAAATGGGATTGTACCCATTATTCTACATAAAGCTCAGGAAATTGTAATTCTATAGCTTTTGGTGATTTGACTATATCCTGCATATGTTCCCCTTGCATGGTTAAAGTGATTTTTATCCCCAAAGCAGGCTAATGCGGCCATATAGCCGCCGGTTCTCTTGAATATCTTCGAAAGACTGCTGGAACCACATCTTCGTAGTAGTACCGCAGGTGATGTGTAAGCAAGTCCCAACATCACTGCGAGAAAGGTAAGTCGGTAGAAACCGCGCTATATATAGTGGTGGGTACTATCGAAAAATCACTTAAGAGGAACGGATATACGACGGGTGCCTTCCTCGATATTGAGGGGCATTCAATTACGTCAAGACGGAGGCCATTCAAGGCGCTCTAGAATTTAAGTGTCGAAACTTTTATCTGTAAATGGATCGGCTTGCTGCTGAAAATTCGAAAGATTAAGATGGGTAGCAGACTGTAATCTGGAAGTAAACTCCGCAAATACCGAGGTAGTCCAATTTATAGGAAAAATAGTAATTGAAACGGTCATTCTTCCCAAACTGGAGGGTACCACTCTAGAATTAAAAGAGCATGCTGAAGCTATTTTAGACCTATAATTTAACTGACGCTTAAATACAGAAAAACATTATAAAAAAGGGTCTGTAGTATTGTATGTCTGTACGGAAGCTTTCGGTAGGAAAGCTGTGCTGTACACTGAATGTGCACCTCTGAAGTACTCTCTTTCTATCAAGCCGCGTACCTTAGAAAACATATCATCTCACTAGACACTCATAGTAAATGTACAGCTAGAAAAATGTCATTAAGGTTGAAAGAGTAACATTGTTGTGAATTCTCCGGTATAGGGCACTTTAACAGGGTTCGACACATGTATTCAGGTCGTATCGGAGGAGTCCTTCTAGCTGTAAACGAAACTCTAGAACTTCAGAAAATAATTTAACCGTACTCTGAGTTTGATGTTTAACATATGTCCGCATTGCCGCGGATAAAAAAGTTCTTTATTGCTTTGTATCTTATGTCAAATCTAGTTCATCTGCGCTGGATGGATAATAATATAATTAAAATTTGTGTTCTTGGGAATTTTAATGCTATTGGAACTCAATGGACTTAGTGTGATAAGCACAGCCTGCTCAACAGGCTCTAGACTGGAACCCGTACATGACCCAAGGACGATAAAGTATTAGAGGAGCGTCCAACACCAGGAGAAGACTTGTAAAGAAGAACCGCTCACAGATCCAAAATCGTGGCAGTAATTGCAGGCTTTTGTGCATTAGAAACTAGTGCACATAATTAGTGCCGTTGTGACGACCAGCTTGATTGCGATTGTGAGACTGTGTAATTCAATCCCCACATAATACGGACATAGAACAGGAAGATAGTGATATAGGGTCAAACTCGGATAGTAACAAACACAGTAACGGTCCGGAGTCAGATTTTGAATCTAAAGTTAGTTTCCCCTGAGTGCTTTTATAAACAATTACTTCACTTCTAGAAATGGTACTGAGTGGTAGAAATATCCTTATGCTAGCAAAAAAAAACACGTAATCAGAATATTTGAACGAAAGCTGCGGAAACTAAGGTGGTAGCCACAAATCTATCGTCGGAGCTAGAATGTTTTTTGAACTATTCTTTAATCATATCATAATTCTATAATAGAAATTTAAGTAAATTCAACTAATATCTTTATATATCAAGTGCAAGACAAAGTCTACAGATAATTTCGAAAATGCTCTTTGTGATGAGTGTTAAGAAATCCGGTAGACGTGACTTTACATATTTTTCAGGACGCGACGCGAACCACAGGTACAGTATTGATATACATCGTTATGTCTCTATAGTCTAAATACACTACTCCCAAAAATTAAGGGAGCAGAGAATTTTTAAAATTTTTTTTTTTGCTATTCTCTAAGAGCTGCAACTTAAGGCAAAATGGTCGCATGGAGATAAAAAAAGTATTTTGATGTTTCAAGTTTCTAGTTTAATTTTCCTCATTTTAATATATCCCCTCCCTTGTTGAGCCATAAAAAGTAAGCGTGGGTACTGGCTTGCCTAATACGCTGCGTTTACCTGCGCGACTATAGTCTGTACAGGTAAAAATGGAATAAATACGTAACTGTTCCGCAGAATTGCTATCAAAAGTATTGTTAAATCCACAAAAGTGAAAGAAAAAGTGCCATTGGGTTTAAATAATCTGTCTGAGTAATACAAATTTCTAGCGCAATTCCCAAATCCCGGTCGAATTGTAAATGTTATTTCTATGGCAGAGCATGCAATAAGTTAGTAAGTAACCGCCTAATACACAATTTTTTCCGGAATAATACGGTTTTCCGCCGTAATTTTCGAAGTACTTTTTACTGAAACCCGGGGCTCACCGCTCAGGAAATTTTACGGTGCTGTTCCATAAAAATTAAGACAACTCACAGTTGCAAAGCGATTACAGTTGACGACCGTAATTTTAACCGAAATTTTCGTTAAGAATTCCAAAACTTTTCTCTTCGTGTACTTAAAGGTGCTCTATGCGAAATATAAGTAATAACAACGACAACTGGATAATGCCAATTATGTTATGCTAATCTTAATAAGGAAATGTCTCTTGGGTTTTGTAACAACAATGTTCTTAGCCAATTATTGTTTGAGAACAATAGGATAGAGTAAGGGGCTCCATAATACAAAAACCTATTATTCCTGTAAAAACCACAATATGAGAAAAGTTGTATGACGCACACTATATCTCCTTAGATGTTACTAAGCTGTCAAACATCAGACTACTTCACAGTACATTCACTCTTCTTCAGCTCCTAGCTTTAATAAAGCCATATGTGATACCAATTCTCTACAGCTAAAATTCTAATTCAAATATTGTTTAAAGCTTTATAGGATAAATTAATTTAATTAAGTATGTCTTTCCTAATGCTGTCGACGATCAACCTGACAACTATTTTGCAAGTCCATATATACTTAATTGCTACAGCTTCACAACATGAACCTATGAATTATAGATGAACCATAAACAGGATTTTGCACCGTCTTTCTCTATGTGTACAGGTGTGCACATATATGTATTATTAATTCGATAAAGTAATCAGCAATGGAGCTTCCCACAGCATCGTGATTTGCGAAAGTCTTGGAGAGAGTTAATTTAATTTTCTCGACTTTTCTAGGTCTACAGTTGCCAAAAAGTGAAAAACTCAACTCCCACATGAATTTATAAACAATTTTTCCTAACCTATTTCATGTTGTTTTTCGTTTACCCTAAAAATTCTTGACAAAATTCTTGAGAACACAGGTCTGAAAAGTAGCTCACGTGTACCCCATAATTCTGTATGAGCAAATAATTTTTAAAGCATACGAAATTTTTCTATAGGGGCTTTCACTTTGAATATATTATCAGTATGCAGGTAAGTAAACCGCAGGATACGTGATACCAACAGCACTGAATTGCTGTTGTGGAAGCTGCCAGAGATAAAAGGGTTACGTAAGAGCATTTTCAATATGTAAATCATCGGCACGCAAGATGGCTTGTATGCTTTACAGCAAGTCACTTTCAAGACATCTCTATTACTGGGAAAGGATTTAGGAAAATCAGTCTATAGAATGATTTATGTACAGGTAACTAGGGTGAAGGTGCTTTACCGTGAAAATGATCTGAAGCAGGATTTTCAGCTCAAATTTGTTGTGGTTTGTGCAAACCAGAAAACGTATTCCGGGTGTCCTAAGTTGAAAATTCCTCTTTGCTTTCGAGTTAAAACCATTTAGTTGGTAGTCGATGATTTCCAAGGATATTTCTCCCCTGTATATTTACAAAGCTACAAATCCTCTTCAGTTCGCAAATGTTCAGAACAGAAATTCCAATAAATCCTAAACTTACCGCAACATTTGGTCGGTGCACTAACTACTTCAATTATCAAATACACCTGACTTTACAAACTTCACAACAAAGGTGGCAACTAATTCAATTAAACTTTATTCTTTGCTGGAGGTTTTTCTATAGGAATATTATCACAATACAGTAATATCTATGCCAGGGAATAAGTAAAATAATAAGGTACCTCTAGGCTCTATTGTCGAGGGTGCACAATAAATAAAATTTCCCGCATTCTGCCATGCACAAAAGGAACTCGTTTTCACCAAATTGCTTTACGGTGTAAAGGATCTATCATATGCAGCCGCCATAGAAATGGCTCCTTTAATATTCATGGAGGTATATACTTATTTCAAAGGTGTTCATACTTATTGTTTCGGAAGGATGCATCTATTGAATTTAAGCAACAGCCACCTTATTCTGGTAGAGAAGTTTTAGATGCTAAACTGCACAATGCAAACGAGATGGAAATTCTGCTCGGGCTGAAATGTAATTAGAAATTGGAAAAACTTGTGAAAAATTATTGGATTTTTATATGAGAAAATTAACGTGATTTGTATGAGTGAGTGGCTTTGCAGGGACAATCTTGACCCCGATATTTTTAAATCGAAATATTTTTCTGTCGATATTACCGCCATTCCGCTCTGTACGTTTCTGTTAGACAAGAAATCTGCAATAGTCGACTCATTTAAAAATCCAGCACAAAAAATCCAACACAATTCTAAGCAAAAATCTTTCGTATTTTTGGGCATATTGTAATCAGTCTGAGCAGAATATTGTACTGATAAATAACACACATATGGAACGAGGAAAATCGGTGGTCGCACATCGTGCAAACTCCTCAGACATGGCTAAGAATACTCAAACTGTTGCACTTTCATTCACTTGCAAATCACCCTCACGTATGCGCTTCGCCAAAATAGTTCAGCCAAAAAAAATGTTTCAAAAGGATCTTGTTGTAAAGCCATGAGATAAACAAGTATGTGCGGAGGACTCAGAAGTACCAATTTCGAATTATGACTGTCTGTTTTGTTTTCGCCATGACCGCAATACATATGTATATATTATCGGAACTCTGAGTTAAGCTCAGTAGGAATGGTTCCACGGATCCATCATAAAGGCTGCCCCGCAGAGCTCAGCTCTACCTGATACTCTCGCAAGACGAAATAGAAGAATAAATTTGATTTTGAGCTTATTCCGATGAAACTAGGGGAAGATTTAATTTTGTCTGGATTACCAAAAGTATTTGCTATTGATACTATAAAAATTTTTATATGGTCTAAGGAGATCATGGCCATTGATAAGACATTTCGCTCACAGAGTCGACAGTTCATATGAATTAAATACTCCCTGCAATAAAAAGAACGGTCTTGGAAACATTGCGCTTTTCTTCAAGGAAGTCTAATGATCTCAATCCCAGTCTGTAACAGGGAGGGAGGAACGAATGTACCAAAAAAGTACAAACTTCATAAATGTACCCTGCACGGTCCGAGTACAAGGAATAAACACTGCAATGAAAGGTGCGCAAGTAAGGGTCATTAAGTTCTTTCGTCATCTGTTAACAAAGACTGGGTCCGGACGATTGCGTTATTATGATCCTCGAATGATATGTGGGAATTGAAAACTACACTCAAATCCTTGGTATTCTCAAGTTTTTTTAAAAGGCTTCCGTCCATAGAGCTGTTACATAGAACAGGGAGTCTTCTGCGGAAAAAAGTCGTAAAAGTGCACAAACAAAAGTTTATAAGACACTAGTTGTTCAACGTAGCCAGGTTATTGATTAGAAAATTACTGGCGAATTCTGCGGAAATAATTCCAAATATTTTAGCATCATCAGCAATACAGAGAATTCTGGAAGATAAGAAGCAGCGAAATATCTAGTTCCCGTACCCCTAGGATAGAAGAAGAACTTCACTCACATACAACTTTATGTGAATTCTGAAGCACCGAAATTACTCTTTTGTCCTCAATTGCTGTTTATTGTAAACTGTTGTCAGCAGAAAACAAAACATGTGTGGCCGCGGTTGGGATTGGAATGCGCGATCCTTATGATGTAAGAGCAACACGTTTCGTTGGCAGAATTTACGCGAGTTATCTATCTTCGAGGAAATTCGTTAATTCCTTCCACATTTTCGTTACCATACACCACTAGCAACCGTTGTCAATATTTAAGCTGAATGTTTTTCGTTACTCTTTTGCACTTGTTTAATTTAAATTTATTAATTGACAAAGACGGAAAGACTTCAGTGCGCTTATTAGATGACGTATATGGGTACCGTAATAACTAGGATTCACTACAGTTTCTTGCTGATCGTCCGGACGTCTGTACGTCACAGTCCCCCCTCCCCCCATTTCTACCATTTATAAATCTGAATGAAATTCAATAGCGGGCAAAGCCCAAAAGCCAATTTAATGAGATTTTTGGAAATATAATTTTTTGAACTCCTTCTCATATAGTGGAAAAATGTGGTTTTTGGACCTTTCAATTTTAACACTTCAATCAACTCTAATTTCTAAACCATCGATGTAAAATATCTGAAAAATTCCTTAGTATATCCTTTAGCTAATAGTTTCAATGAAAATTATAACAAATATAGTAAAGAAAATAGTTTATGAAAAATTTAGGAATAACTCTACGGAACACTATCATATGCGTGTCTAACATACTCTTAAAAAATTTTTTTATTCTCACTATCTGGTTCCCGTAACTCCTTGTGGGGTGAACGGGATAAGAACTTCACCCGATCTGAGATAATGATGGCAAGTGGACCCATAATTTGAAGTGGATTCCGAACCACTGACATTTTCTCTGCAACGTCCATGACTTTTTATCGTGATATGTTGCCAGCAGAAAATAACCATGCGTCGCCGTCGGCGGTATTCGAATCTGGGACCGTCGGATTGGAAGGCCGATACGTTATCACGAAAATATTAAACACATTAGTTACTATCGAAGAAAATGATATTACAACAAACAAATATTATACAGAACAGCAGCTAAAATAAGACCTCTTAACATGAAAAAATTTCTCTAATTCGGACATTCTTCAATCTTTTGAATTAAAGAGCTTTCCGTATTCAAAGATTCTAGTTAAATAAATTTTACTGCGCTGCAAGAAATAATGAAAGATCTAAATTTTATTACACGATGCAGGTCATAAATAAATAAAGCAAAAAAAATTTTGTGCATCAAACCATTCTAACCTCCATTTTATCTCAAGTTAAAGTTAAAATTTATTTAATTGAGGGGATGATAAATCTATGTAAATGATCAGCTCAGGTCTTAAATTTTTATTAAATATATATGTGAGTACTTCCATATGCGTCTAATTTTGTTCTTTTATCTCTTTTCAGAATGTACAATAATATTGTTCAAAATAACAACTATGCCTCGACGACAACTGTATCACGAGCCAACATGGCAATTTTGGGTTCTGAACGGCAACCATCACTTGAAAACAACAAATGCTCACAAAGTAAGAAAAAAATTGACTTGCGTAAGGAATGCCACCGACCCACCTACGGTGCCTATTTATATAACTCATTACCTAGGGGGCCTTACCTACAATATAAAATTAACGATCAACAGCAATCTGCACAAAGAAAAATAACCAATGACAATGACAATAATGAAAAGAAGCAGAATATGGAACTGCATCAACACCAAGCGCAGACTGCCAGAGATAGCTTTACATTGCCACGTGCCAAAATTAACATGGCTGCTAACCAATGCAATTGTCGAATTTACCATAATCCTTGTAGTTATAGCGTACAATTGTCACAAAATTTCCCATCAGAGTCAGATATAGCACATCAGGATAAGCGAGATCAAAGCCCCATTAAGGGAACTTACGCTGTGCATAATCAGCCGCAGCATTTGAAATGCAACGCGACAATGCAAAACAGGGAGGAATTTATAGCCATCGAAAGGAAACCGACTGAAGTTACAACGAAAGATAATCAAACTCTGCCGTTCCAATACAGGACATGGCAAAACGGAGATGCTGTTCCATATCAGATAGAAACCAGCGGTGTTGCCAAAAGGAAGTTTAATATAGATGGACCGGAAATTAAATCAAACCATCGAAATCTCAAGGCAACACCAACAAATGGAAATGATTTCCTGAAACAAATCCAAGAGAAGAATTCAGATATGCTGGCACGAATATCAGCTGCTGCACTCAGTCACCATTTTTGGGTGCCTCCTTGTCCAAATCCACCAGCATTAGTTTCAGGAGCTGCGTTTGGCGGAACGAACCTTCTAGGCAAATTCAAACTGTCAAGCGGAAAGTCCTTAAGTGAGTTTAGTCAACCGATGAATAATTCATCAAATCCGGTTCAAGTTAATTTTGTGACGTTGGCGGATGTGATCCGAGTGAGATCGGAAGGTCTTAGCGAATTGGAAGGATGGGCTGTCCTGTGCCAGTCAGTGCAGGCGTTGCAGGACTTGTTCCTTGCTGGTAAGTTCCTCTTTTCTTTTTGACTTTATTAAATGGGTTTCAGCTCTTTTCCGGCAGTTTAAGTTTAAGCAATGAATTAGTTTAGGTCATGAGCTGTAAAATCCCAGACAAGCTAAATGCAAATTAACGTCAAATTCATAAAGTTTACGGCAAGTTTTCAGCTGAGAAAAGTTTTTGGCTAGCAGCGATGGTTTTGCAAATATTAATCTTTCCACAAGCGAAGGGAACATTTTCAATCAACGTCTTTTACACTTCTTAAATTTTAATTGCTGGAAGTTTACTTGGTTTTAATACGGCTAATTATTATATGAATAAATTTGCTAAAATAATTTTTGCGTCAAATAAGTTTTCTTTAGTGTTACGTACAAGAAATAAATGGTTTGCTTTTTATCATCTATTATTGAACAAAGAATTTGCATTAAATTTTGCCTTTTTGAATCGTTCTTGAGTTCATTAACTAACTACTAAGCTATGTCCATTCAGCACTGCTTTTGGACGAATCTTATAATAATTATAATGTCGCAACAATACAAACTTTACTGCCACACGTCTCTTGAATAAAACATTTCAAAAAATTGCTCGGCATGAACCTGTCCAGGTTCGGTAACTACATAGGTCTACGCAGTGTGGTTTTTTGTCAGCATGGCAGTGGGAAAGTCACAAAATCAATTGCCTGGGTAGCTGGAATGGGGAAAGGCCAGGGTCAAGCGTATTAGTGACAAGTCCTTAGCTTCGTTAAACGTTATTTCCTTATTGCTAAACGGTTCTTTCCAATACTTAGGGTGTACTATTCTAAATCAAAGGTTTACGACTAACAATTCTTCTAGGTTCTTCCTTTTAAGTACTTAACACTTATAACTATTTCCCTTTGCTTTTCTGCTAAACGCGCATACTCGGCCCGAGGTGTGAACTTTCCTTAACCTACTTAAGCCTACAAACTAAGTCCTACGGACTACTTTAAACCCTGAGCAGCTTCTAAGCAATTAAATAACCGTACTTGGCCCGAACCTGTTCTTCACTATCTACGAACTAGCCTTCAAAATATCGTAATTAATATAATTTAATGTTTTTGCGTTTTGTGAAGTTGACTTAACTTTTTAGTGTTTTTTCTATGCTTTGCTACTCGAAAAATGCTATTTGATTGCTACAGTTGCTGCAGTAGCGTACTCCATACAAATAAAATAATCTAAATCAGGCCACATGTTACAACATTTTTACGGGCCATTTTATATACCCTCACCCCAGATACAAAATCGTATACCATGGCGATAATCCCGCAGCGTACTCCATATATAAGGTGATTGCTCTCTTCTCTCCCCAATCCCACTGTAAGCTCTAAATTATTAGTATTAAGCTCCAAAGCTCTAAATTTATAGTATTTTGCGAAACAGGATCAAAATCAGTCAATGCCTTACGAAGAAGCTAGGTACCGCCGCTCCTTCGACTTCCATTCTAAGGCCAACATTTTTGTTATATATACTCGTGTTACGAAATTAGAATCCACACATCCCCCCCCCATCGTCCACCCATTGCAATCCGAGTTGCAAAAGTATACTCTATGCAACAAGAAAAATAATAACCAAGATCAATCAACGCGTTACGTTTAGTTTGGAACAAATGATAATGGGCTGCCTAGAATTCTAGCAACATTGGTTCCAAACTAACAGTGGAAAAATAGCCTTTTTACCGAAGTATCGGAAGGTTCCCTACTTGCTTTCAGCGTGGTACAGTATCATTAAAATCATTAAAAATTTTAAAATACATTTTTCAAAAAAAAGGTGAGCTCACAAATCCACATCTAAATCTAACATTCACTCTATAGCTAAGCAGTCGCATATGAAGAGGAGTTTCATCCTCCTCTAGTCTACAGGTGGGGTTAGTTACTCTGTTAGTTAATGTGTTAAATCTAAGGAGCTCCATAGCTCTACTGACTGATAGAGATAAAATCAAGCTTTTAGAGTGAGCTTAGCTCACGCAGGATATTGCTTCGCAAATGCCGTTTTGATCCGACAACAAAGTATTGATACCCGTCAATGGGGTGGGAGAGTTGCGCTAAAACCAGCCCAAGGAGTTAAGGAATTGGGCTAGCTGGTTGTCCGTAAAAATGCCAACGTTCATTTTCGGTGGTTTACTGAGTCCCAGAAGCAGGAATGCTTTCAGAATAGCAAGTACCTCCACTTGAAATACGCTTGCGTTGTCCGGCTATCTGTAGGACACTGATATATATAATGTAGGACTCTGACATATGAGAGAAAACCCGGCTCCTAAACCACACTCCATCGAGCCGTCAGCGAACAAGACAGTTCATCCATTCTCGCCTAGTAAGTATTTTGACACTGAAGCCGCTTGTAAAATAAAGTTTGGGTGTTAAGTTAGACATCATAGTAGATAATCCTCTCGGTATTAGGTTTAGGGCACTACTGTGGCCAGAATCCAGACTCATTCAGTCTGCATGATGCTTAATAGTTAATATGAAGGTTAGGAGGGAGTAAGCGCAGCCGAATATTGAGAGCGTCGGTTGGAGTAGTGTAAAGTGCCCCAGTGCCACCAAAGCAAGCAGTTCGCTGCACCTTATTTTATTTGAACTTCTCATAGCAGGCCACCAAACTAGGGAGCCATAGGTAGGGATAGCACGTACCACAGCTGTGTACATACACAGGGTAATTTTACGTCGCAGCCCCATATTTTATATATTTTAATATCTTTTAGTAATGCGGGTCGAAATCCAGCACCCCAGCTCGGGGCCCACAAGTGCCATGGTAGAGCCAGTTCATCCGCCTTTTCGACACCCAAGAAATGCCGATGCGCCGATATCCAAACCAAGTTTGCTCGATTTGTTCGTCCCAGTTCATCCAGAGCTTCCGTTGGATTTGGTAGACTTGCCCCAGAGACGGAGTTGGATCAATACGTTGAGCGGCAAGACCAAGCTTTTATTAAGAAATTAAAATAATCCACTCCGTCTCTGGGATGTTGTCTAGCTCGCAGCAATGCAAAAACAAGACTCAAGTTTCCTCACTTCCCTTACCCTAATTCCCTCCCGGCCAAAACCATGCTAACGCATCAAAGGGTTGTCCCCTAGGATTTGGCCACATCGTATAAAAAAAAAAAAAAAGATAACCGCTCCCATATCGGTTTTCGAACTGCGTTTGTACCAGACAAGTTCTTTCTGTGGTACGCTGCTCAATTTGGCTCTAACCCCGTAAGTAATAGGTAAATTAAGTGCGTAGTCTTGAGCTTCAAACATTCGACAAAATTTCGTAAAGAAGTGCAGGGGTGATTTTACCCATAAATCTTCCCTAAATCTTTTTAAATCAACGTTAAGAAACTTTTCCTTCCATTAGAGAGCCTTCTCAACTTTTCTAATGGACTGTGACAAGGAGTATTTCTCCCTCTAGTTTCTGTAAACCTTGAAAAACCATTTTGTTTACCTGCGTGTTTTATTTAACTTCTGCGATTTCCAGTTGTAGGTTTCAGCTCGCTCTATTTCCATAAAATGGTTGCATTTGAACTAGTGGTTTTATCGTCATTCTCAAACTGATGTAAGCTATGAAAATACCTGCTTAAAAAAGTTATACGAAGTATTTTTTACATTTTGAGAAGGAGAAAAGAGAGAACTGCACCACCCAAAGTTAGAATAAAAATGTTGTAAAGGAGGTTCCAATTTTGATGATGATTCTGCTACTGTTGAAAAACTATCGATAGGGAGATAGATAAATGATAGTACCCGATGTCAAATATGTATGTGCATATGAACAATTCCTCTTCAGCTCTTCCTACATGGACGCATCTTATTACATGAAAGGAGATCTTATTTTGCAAATAGTAATATTTATTATTGGGTATAAAACTCTTGCACATCCTCTATATTTTCCGGTTCTTTCACCAACACATGTTTCTTTTTCCTCAGCCTTGAAAACTTCCGCATAAATTGACAGTTCTGGAATCAACAGTTATCCATAGAAATTCAAATAATAATATAATCGACAAACATTTCAAATAATAAAATAATCGACAAACAATAGATTGTAAAGAAAGCTACCTTTATAAACAACACTTCTCTCTTGCATTTTGACAATCTTTCTTTATGTTTTATTCGAAGCTACTATATAGGCTACGAAAATTTTCAGTTCACATAGCGTTGAGCTTTTAGCTGCGTCACCGAACGATGTTTTCACAGTTCAGATCATCTTGATTGTAAGGGTGGCTGTGTGCTCATCTCTTGTCGTTTATTTTCTGAAGAGTGAAGACAATTGAATAAAATTCTGGTCAAGTGCGAACCCGACTCGCCCACCAAGGGTTCCGTACCTTGGAAGGTGCCTTGGCAATCTTCGGTGATAAGGGAGGGGAGGGGACATTTTCATCATAAGTCGAAAACTATGCGACATAAAACGAAGTGGACATATTGTAAAGAATGTGCTTTGATTCTCCTCTTGAATTATAGTTAAGTTTTATAAGGCGTGTATAAATAGCCGATATATATGGCGAGATTGCTCTCAAGACAAAGTTTTATTGTGGAAGGCGTCAAAACTCCGAGTTCTGTTAAAGCTAAACTAGAACTGATTTATAGAATAAATTACACCTCGTTTTTATACAAAATTGATTCTTTGTCTTAATCAATCACAATAACTCTTACCTAATTTCGAATTCCCCAATATTTATCACATGTCTTGAGAAAGTTATTATTCACTTACTTTGCCGTAATATTACCGTCTAATATGCATACGATGCAATATGATCTTGCTTCATAAGAAATGAATTGTATATAGCTGGTGTTGAGGTAATTGTCCAATGTGTTAATGGGTTACCTACCTATCACATGTCACTTAATGCTTCATTCAGAACTTTGTTTATGTTTTATTTTTAACCTGAAAGTACTTTTGCTTGTTGGATTAAAGTACTGTGGGAATCTCAGACGGTCACTTTCGTGATTTATTACTTAATTGTGCCGTTTATTGTTTTGCTTTGCATATTGTTTCATGATGTAATTTATATGCCTGTTAATTGATTTAGCCGTTGCTATTTTATAATCTGCAAATGAAGCCCTTTCATATAATACCCCACTTGACCTATAGTAACCCCTCCTTTAAATTGTGATCCCCCTTTCGGCCCCTTTTGCAATAAAAATATTTTTAAATTCTTTTATTTCCAATAAAAGTGGACAACTAGTATTCAAAACTATTCCAAATCTCAAGTAGATACCAGTAGTAGTTGCAGTAAGCTTTTTTTCCGTTTCGGTACGGAACCCTAAAAAGAACTTTTGAATAGAGAATCAGCAACAGCGCTGATAGTCCAGTGATTCGGGTAATGTGGTATCATTCGCATGGTCCTCGATTCAAGATAAATATCCTTATCCAAAAATAGGCTTTACTACAATTCTCTACATTTGGCTCAATCCTTTCCAAAAGATTTAGTACAAGAATTGCTTTACAATAAGTTAAGCTTACTGTTCACATGTATGTATAGAGACGATTGTATATTTGTTTTGAGAATGCAAATTTTTTCTCAAATATAGGCTTTATTAATGCAGGCTTTGACGGCTTCTTCAAAAACAGCAATTATCTCTTCGCAGTGATCGAATGTAACAACTTTCATTATTTGCGCCTTTCCTACACAATTTCCTTTTCGCCCTATCTATTTCATGTATGTTATACGTATAGTCCGTGATTTACACGTAGAGCGTACACAATTTTTTCAGAAATACATTCCTCTAATCAACTACATGTCAATTCTGTGATGCATTTTCAAACAAATTTCACCATTTTTTCGTCAGTGAACAACTCTTCATTAATCCCATAATACCAGCAGACAAGTAAATGTGAAGCTTTTTATTGCATTTGCTTTCCAAATTACAAAAACTGAAAGTCCTTTAAAATTTCAAACAGAAAAATTTCTTCTCGAACCCTAAAGCCTTTCCAAAATTCATTTTATGTGTACTCACTTTGATGAAACAATGCATCGATGCTCTCTACACGATTATGGTAGTTTGAAAGGACGTACTGTTTCCTGGAACAAACACTTTCTCTGATTTTTTTCCTTTCACCTAGTAAAATTCCAAGTGATACAACCCTATAAATATACATATACCTATGATACGTTTTTACTTCGACTCTATTTGCATCCGTGCAATTTCTGCTACAGTAAATTAAAGCGAAATAAAAAATCCAGGTTGATCCCGATACATATCGAAGTAGAGAACTCTTCGCCAACAGCTTTTCCATTGATATTTTAATATGGCTTTGGTAAATAAACATCGGTTTAGAGCTGGAAGTTGAGTTTGAGCATCCTCTATACACGTAGGAGTTGTTGTGTTTACCCGGGGATTACACAGATACATTTTGAGGCAAGTGATGCTATTTCTGAGTTAGTTACTGAAAAGTGTTTCCTCCAGAAAATTTGGGGTGTTCAATGGATGAAATTACACCCTGCACATGTTTCTGTTAAAGTTTTGAAGAGGATTTTATATTTAAGATGTTAAGAAGTAGCAAGTGTAAACAAAACGCCAGAAAATGTGTTTAGTGGGTATGAAAGGATGTTAAAGCATTACTATGTAGGCTCAGAAACATTTTCGCTGACAACTAGAGGAATCTCATAATCCCTGGAGATCTGCCGGCTAAAACTTTAAGAGATATTCTATCGAGCTGTCCACTTTACTGTCATTTCCGGAAAGCTCTGATTTTATTTTGTTTATTTTTTTTATTTTATTATATATTTATTTATAAACGCTGCACACCTAAGAAAATGTCTTTAAATTAAGTTAGGGTAATTAAGCAAATGAACATTATCTAAATAATCCTTAAAATAATTACTTTAGAAAAATTAAATTTCGTAAATATTAATCTTGATGTAACTAAAGTTGATGTACGTGTGTAATTTGTAAATAAGTAAGCTAAGATCAACGCAATCGAAAGCTTTAGAAGAATCCAGTAATGTTAAAGCTGTGAAGTGATCATTGTTCAAGGCTTTTCTTATGCCGGTGGATACGCTCAGAACAGCCTATGAAAAGATCTGAAACCAGATTGCCAACAAGATAGCAATACATTTACCTCGACATAAGCCAGTATTTGCTTGGACAATCTTTTCAAGTACCTTCGAGAAAAAGCACAAAATGCTTTTTGGCCGAAAGTCAGATACCGATACGGCAGAAGATACAGAATACGTCTTAGCAAAGAGGAACATAGTGGCAGCCTTTAAAGTTACAGGAAACGAAGAGGACTTTAAACATGTATTCACAATGTGGAGGATGTAATCACCAATACCTTCAATGACTTCACCGTGGTTCCACCCGTAACTTAATACACAGAATCTGCGCGCGACGGAAAAGTTAAATTTATCTCATGGAGTTAAAGGACAAAATTTGGAACATTTTGTTAAATAATTAATTTAATATAATAAGAAATAAACGATTTTGTTTGTGTCATTTTTCTATATTTTCGAGTGTGTAAAAATGGAACCTGACTTTTGGGCCACCCTGTATATCTCCTTCTTCAAATGACCAGTACAGCTGGCAATAATTCGCACAAAAATGATATTTACATTTGCGAATAACAACCGGAAAGTCAAAAATGTATATAGAGAAGAGTAAGGGACCCAAAATTGATCCTTGTGGTACGCCGCGATTGGTCTGCAAGAAAGTGAAAAATTTACCACTTTTAAAAACGTTCTGCCTACAACCCATAACAAAAGAATAAAAACAAAAATCAACAAAATGTCAATAATTAAAAAATCACAAAATGGAGAAAAACCAATAAGTACAAAACTAAACCAAAAATATGAAATGATTTGGTTAATACTTACTATTATACTATACAGTTTTAAACTTTCAAAAATGCAAACGAACTGATTGTGCTTGGCTGAACAGACTGATGAATTGACGCGGGTAAATTATTCTAGAGTTTGAAAGTGTGGAAGAAAATAATTAAATCTAGGTATAATTAAATAAGATGTTCTATTCGATCTAGAAAATCGTAGAATATTAACAAGATATTCAGCACAGCGGAATTAGATGATTTTAGCCAACAGGCACAACGATCGGTACTTTAAATACGTAGCTATGGCACAACCTTAGATCGATGAAGAATAAGGCGAAATATGGTCGAATTTTCGTATGCCATAAATATATCTTACTATAGAGTTAAACATAATACACAGTTTGCTAGAATTAGCTGAATTCAATTCATAAAAAAAACCTCGCATGGTCTTCAGATCAAGATTAACGCAACAAACTTCATCCTCAAGAGGTATAATTGAACATAATCAGCATAAAGATGTACTTAACAATTATTAACTGATAAAAAATGTCGTCAATAAAAATTTAAAATAGCAGTGGTTCGAGAATAGAACATTGCGGCACTTCGAAGTAGCAGGCAAAAAAGGAGATAAAGTACCATTTAAAAATACAGATTGGTAACGATCTCTGAGCTAATTAGAGATAAGTTGTGTGGTTTGAAAACTAACGTGAAAATAAGTCACAAGTTTAGAGCAAAGTTATCGATGGTTTACTGTATCAAACGCTTTGAAAAATCAAGGAAGAGTAAAACTGTCAACTCATTCCCATCAATGGTAATATAGATATTTTAATAAATGTTTATTAAAGCAGTGGTACAGCTATTACTTGTTTTAAAGCCGGATTGACTGTTATGTAGACAATTGGTAGAATTTAAATAACTGATCTTGATCTTGGAAAGGAATTATAAAATACTGATTGTCCGAAAGTCAGAGCAGTTAGCCCTGCGGGAATTATGGGCGATTATATTTCTAGATACCAGCGGAATACGTCTATTATGCAAAAGTCAGAAAGCTCAGTTAGGTATATCCTGTTGTAATCGTAATGATCATATTATTATGATCTGATATACCTATCTGGAACTGAAAGCTGATGGAAAAATAAAATCTTTGTTGCGTGAAATCTCGATATGTAAAAACTTGCTCCTCAGACCTAGTCGCATGTTAGTTAGATCAGATCGTGCCTGGAAAAACCGGACATGCTCATCTGCTTGTAAAACCTAATTGACTCCTTGCTTGAACAGAAAAAGATCAAGCAGAGTCGACGAAGTTGAGGTGAAATGCTTAGGAATGGAATAATTCACAAGCTATTAGTAATATGATCTTGGCGAAGCACGTTGCAGTTAAAATCACCAGGGAGAGAGTGTCCTGAAACGAACGAAAGCTTGATATATTTGGAGGTTTATTCTACAGCTACAGCAATACGGACATTGTCTGCACCAGAAATAATTTTTAAAAATATATATTCAACTCCATTGTCATCGAAAATTCTCTGTTATGATGCCTGTATAAATACAAAATTAAATAGTTACGTTTTTATCAATTAAAGCAAGAGTCAACAAACGTAATTTCATACAAATTGTGCAATCTGATTCACTTTTTTACGCCACTTAGAGTTCCGGCAATTACATGAAGTGGCGATGGAAATACGAAACGATGACTTCGCAATTATTCAGTAATTTACTGAATTGAGTCATTTAATTATTTTATTATTTAATTGTTTTTCTTTTATTTATATAAATTTGTACACTTTGCAATTTAGATCGAAAAAATTTGCATATAAATCTGGTTAATTTAATAAAGTTTTTTGTTTATTGTGCCGTGAATAAGAGTGTTTCATTAACATTTAGTCCTTCGGGCATTAAGTTCGGTTAAACAAAGTGTCATCAGGTCATCAATAATTAATATTGTAGAAAAAAGTGTGTTTAGTGAATTTAAGAAAGAAAGTAACATCTAAAATCATAAAGTTGCGAATTAAAAGGAAAACAGACAGAAGTCATCTAGTTCCAGACACATCAAGAAGTCATCTAGTTTCAATCACATCAGCAGAACCAGAAGTCGTCTAGTTTCGGTCATATTTTGTGCTGTACACCTTATCGAGGCAATGGAACAACTTATCAGAGAGTAGATGCTGCTGAAATCGAGAAAACCTTAACGAATTAGAGAGAGGATCCCAGTGATCGAAAGAATAAAGAATACTAGAAATCGCGCAATGCGAAACTAATTAGTCTTTGGGAAAGATTTAGCGAAATGGCGAGCTTGAGCAATATTGCGAATTAAATCCAAAGCAACCTTACTTCAGCGATAATTTTTTCTCCAGTGTTGAAGAATTATATGAAGACATAAAAGATATCTTGGAGAAAGCTCTGATGGCCTTAGTAGCAAACTCAAAAAGCACGTAAGCAATGCAATAACAATGAAGAGAAATTACAAAGCAATGTGTAGTTGTCGCCATATTAAAAAAGCAGTCGCTTCTATTGAAAAGAAAATTTAAAATCCAGTTTCATCGGCACACTGCACCCAAAAAATTAAATTTATTAATGATTACTGGGAGCGTATAATAAATAACAATGAAAAAATAATTTCGATGAGTAGGTACAATAAAACAAGAATATATAGAAAATGAGAATTTGGAATGAAAACGATTCGCAAAATACAAGAGAGAAAAGCAACTTCGATAATGATGATGATAAAGTAAAATTACCACAAGTTGATATACCAACATTCAATCATTTATAAATCTATTTACTGAGCTAATATACAAGGAAAGAAATTTATCAGGGTCTCAAAAACTATTTTACCTGAGATCAAATTTAACAAATTAAGCAAGCGAACTGATACAGTACCTTGAAATAAGCAATGAAAATGTTGAGACAGCTTGGGCTATTTTAGAGAGACGTTACGACAACAAGATGACTCTTCTGACAGCTCAGTTAAATATATTTTTAAAGTAACCTTCATTGTTCCAAAAATCATTCGGCAGAGTAATCGAAACACATCCTGGATCCGAAGGCTTGACCAAGGTTGTGACTCTTCAAGCAAAGGGATTTAAAAGAAAGCGTCCAGTAATAAAGATCTGCCTGCTACCTATCATTGGCAATCACATGCGCGAGTCTGCTAATCCAGAGAGAATAGTTGACGTAGCGAACGAAATACTACGTGATCTCTATTTAAGAAGATCCGCTGCTTTTCTTCATGACACTTGCTCTTCCACCTCTAGTAGTTACTAGACGTCAAGTGGACAAGCCATATAGCATAACTATGTCAACCAACAGGAAGGAATATATTTTGAATACAAAACAGAGATACAATTGTATTCAAGTCAATGGAATTTGTTAATTCACTATGACCTATCATCATGTTGTTGCCAGAAAACTGAACAACTCACCATATTACATGAATTATGTAATGCAACAATACTACAATTGCAGTATCATTTCAGTGAATGAACTCACATAAATGAGGTCCTCTACTTTTTAAAATAACTGGTTCAATTGCAAATGGATTGTTTGGTATTCTAGATCAATATTTTGCTGACAGATACGAAGAACAAGTAAAGAGTATCAAGGAAAACGATACAAAACAAGATTTATTGAAGAATCTCTTAATGTATCAAACGTCTATTGCAGAACATACAATCAACGTTATCAGGAAAAATAGCGAAACTGTGCATCACTAATTGGAAATTTTCGAGAATCATATAGGAACAATCGTAAACGGAGTCCAGACTGCTGAAGAAGGCATAAAATCAACACAGGCGTTTACAACCGCAGTTGTGTCAGTTATGTTAAATCTTAATTTCTAACATATGCAGAAAGGTCTATTAAGTGTAGTAACAGATACCAAACATGGACGGTAGAATGCATTGTTACTTACACCAAAACAAATTCGTGAGCAATTGATAATCATAACGGTTCTTCTACCACCAAATCTAAGAGTACCAGGAAATGGCATCTCAACATCATTATTATCTATATACAACTCAATGCACATAAAAATGCTCATAAACCTAAAAAACATACTATTAGACATTCGGATCCTGCTTAGTACAGAAATCTATCACCTGTATAAATTAATCCCTATTTATGTTCAACAATATCTGGCCGTTAATTTACATCGCTTCACTCCTCTCACAAGGATGATCTTAAGGTCTGCATGGACTTAAATAACAATCAACTAATATGTAATCTAAAAAATCCAATATATAGCTTGCAATCCAATCAGAGCAGATGTAAACTGGAGTTATTAAACCACCAGAACAAATTATAACTCTTCTGCCAATTACGTAGTATACTTTCAAAAAAGAATGGTGGAATGGATGAAGATAGTCAATTTGACATTTCTTACAACTCGGCCACATATTCGGTTGTGCTGAACGGAAGTGGAATCATACAAGTACAGCCTAGCTGCATGATAAAACATCTAACGTTGTTTATAAGCTCCAATAATCAACAACCAGGATCGCCATATGCATCATTTATTACACAAAATGAAGTCATCTCTAATCATATCGGTTATTTCTTTAGAACGCATGATAACTGAAACAAATCCTTCCGCACAAAGCCATGCTAACGCATCAAAGGGTCATCCACAAAAATTAAGACCGATGATCTAGACAAACTACACCTGTCAACCAAGGAGCAACAACCTCCGATTAATTAACTTCCAAACCCAAACAAACATGATCTGTATCACCATGTTGGCTTATACTCACTAATGACAGTTATAATTATTCTGGGATCCTATTACTTATGGCGGAAGCGTAGAAGGAACATGATTATTAATCTACTTCAGTGGGCACCAAGAAGACCTATGTTCAATGATGGAGGTACCTGTATTAACAAGTCTGAGGCGGGATATTGGCTAAATACAAAAGTAAATTTTATTAAAATATCCTGAAAGGAATTGACGACCCTTATATCACGCTGCACAATAAAATTGACATGAACAAATTCCGTTGAAAACCCGCAAAATTAAAAAAATATTTAAATATTTTGTTACAGGTTCAGCGTTTCTAATAAACAAAACTAAATTCCTCTAGCTCTGCCTCAAAAGCAGCACGAAAGGGTTAGCTTTTCCTTAGATGCTCTAAGCCTTCCAAGGAATCCGAAAACTAGGTGTTAATCCAACAAAATAAATATAAACACAGATTTAGACAGCTCTATCAGATTATGATCACTACACTGTCATACCGACACTTCGGTAAAATATTTTTCACATGTTTATTTAATATTTCTTTAATTTTGCTCTAATTTTTAACGGATTTTTTCCAATTCCACCTTATTGAATTTTTGACAAATTGACCCGGGTCAAGAGATATTCCATATATTTTTGTGCTCGTTGAAACTATTTTACTGTAAGATCGGTGTGACAGTTAGTGATCATATTCTGATAGAACTGTCTAGATCGGTATTTATTGTTAGTAACATGTGGACCGATTTTGGTGAATCTTCTTTTAATGTGTAGAATATCTTATCCCATTGGTACCACAACAAAAATTAATGTGGTGGGGTGGGCTGCGGAGAGTTTGGATGATTTGTTTCTATTTTATACAGCATGGTCCCCATTGCTACTATGAAGAAACTCGTTGACCTAGGGTTGGGGTGGAGATGGGACTGATTTAGATGATTTTTAACTCATAGGGTATCTATTTATATTCTGACAAAAAATTTGGCTTGTGGTGAGAGTTGGTGAATGGCCGGCGCCTAACTTCGTAAGGCATATACCCATTTTGATGATTTCGATTCCGTTGTATAGAATACGTTGACTTGAATTTATACGTAATAACTCCAAAATTTTCTTTACTTTTGATTTTTCTTGCTGTCTTTTGTTAATACATCGATTCCGAGTCTCTCATTGAGACCTCGCGATTTTGATTTTTTTTTAATTCCTCAACAGCGGCCTAATTACGATCTGTAGGAGCCCATCTCGTCAATTTGTCGCATTTGAACAACATTAATTTTATTCTATCAAAAAATTGTGAAAAGGAATCAACTGTCAACATCCTGTCTATTCTTTTGATGTTTTGTAATTCTGTTTTATTAATTAATTGCTTCTGTATTTCTATTAATTATTGTTGATTATAGTTTTATTAGATTTAGAACGTCTGCTCTTATAAAGCAAAGCAAGCGATCCATTACATATCCAATGACTCGTTAATATAATTTGATCATTTTGAAATATTTGCTCATCAACCGCATATAAAAGCAGCAGAAGCTGAATCTGCCGAAAATTTAGACATTGTCAAAAGCTTTCCAAAAATCCAATAACGCGATCAAACATGAAAGTCAAAAAGCATGATTTTTCAACGTGGGCTTGGACCGAGAGAGAGTAGTAAAAATTGGCAGTATAACAACATTAATGTAGAAGTTGTGGCTGGAGTTCCGAAAATGGGTACCCTCAAAATCACTTGAAATTTTTACCATACACTCTACTACACACTAGATGACAGTACCTAAAAGGATTTTTGCCGACTCGAAAGGGAAGGGTGAAAAAAGTCTTTTGTTGTGATTTGTTCTAAAATTTCAAGATCGAATATTTTAGTTGTTTTATTAACTAACTATTGAAATATATTCTCCTGCAGAGTGGGGGAGAACTAAAAGCCTAATTAATACAATTCTTCCTCTCAGAAAGTTTAATAAAAAAGTTTACACTTTCTTTAAGTTCGGCCATTTTGACAAGTCGTGAAGTGTTGTGTTACAAAAATTTCAAAATCGAATGTTTCACCCCCTTCCCTTTCGAGTCGGCAAAAATCCTTTTAGGTACTGTCATCTAGTGTATAGTAGAGTGTCTGGTAAAAATTTGAAGCCAATCAGAGGGTACCCATTTTCGGAACTCCAGCCGAAGTTGTTAAGAAATACACCTACTTGGGTATTATCTTAACGCCAAAGCTGCCAACTTTAAGAATCGTCTGCAATCGACAAAAGCAGCTATTAATGTAAATTGGAACAGCTTTCTGAGGAAAGTGTAGGTTAAACATTCGGATAAATTTATAATGTTTAAGGCCGTCTCGAGGGCAATCCTTTGTTATGGAGCACAAGTGTGGCGTTTTTTGCAATATGACACCGTTGACAAATTATTGTTAAAGATTGCTTCGATTACCTTTAATTACCCCCAACTACTGCCCAACCACAAAAGTATTGGGACACTTGCATTTTTTTACATTTCAACTTTGTGGGTATATAAAAAAGTGTTTATTTATAAATGTTAATTTCGTTATGGTAATAATATTACTTTATTTGTTTTGTTCGAAATTCTTTTCACAGTTACAAAAAATTTAAATAACAAAAAAATAACGAAAATAATGCACAATTGCAGAAAGACAACCGTAGTCATGTTATACGGAAAAAGTCCTAAGGTGCTTGAAGCACCCTGTCAAATTTCCTACTTCTGTAACGGTTTGGGGTTTCATGTCCGGATATGAAGTTGGGTCCTTTCATTTTATTAATGGTGCAATTAACTCCGAAAAATACCAATCGTGCTGCCATCAATACCTTCAGTCGCCTGAAGGGAGTTCGTATTTCAACAGGATGGAGCACCAAACCATACTTCAAAATCCAGTGAAGCCTGCTTGCAGGTCAAGGGAGTACCAACAATTGAGTGGCCCGCTAATAGTCCAGATCTTTCCCCAATAGAGAATTTATGCAGAATTATTAAGAAAAGACTTGGGGCGGATCCATCCAGGAGGACGAAAACTATTCTCCGTGAAAAAATAAAGGAAATTTGGAATTCTTTTACTGCCGAGGATTGTGAAAGACTTGCTAAATCAATGCCACTCCGTATTAAAGAGGTTGTAAAAAAAACGTAATGCAACGAAATACTAAACATAAAGAAATCTACAGTAAATTTTATTAATTTTTTCCTATTTTTCCAATGAATATGTATTATTTTCGTTATTTTGTTGTTATTTATTTGAATTTTTTGTAACTGTGAAAACAAATAATATAATTATTGCTATAACGAAATTTTCTTTTATAAATATTATACACTTTTTTATATACCCACAAAGTTGAAAATGTGAAAAAAAATTCCAGTGTCCCAATACTTTTGTGGTATATGATAATATGTAGATCTTGAGTTTGGTCTCTCTAATAGCTGATACTGACAAAGCTAGAGGGTCCTTGAAGCACAAACTTAATGATAAGCTGGAATACTTTTGTGAGAACGGCTACCTTCTCGATGATTTCTCACAAAAAAAAAAAAATTATATGATATGTAGGTATAAAGGGGGGGGGGGGCTTATTAATTAGCTAGTCCATTTAAAAGCGAAGGTTGTACACTATGCTCTCTTTGCAATGAATGAAGACGAAGATTTGTTACATTTTGTCGGTATACGTCCTGTTTTGTCTGAGATCCGTGTAAGTGCCTTTGGAAAAAGCAAGCTTGATAAAGATGAACAGATTGAAATTATAATGGGAAAAACAATTTTAATGACTTGTTCCTATATACTACTTGTACTTTTCTGGTTAATAAATATAATAATTAACTGCTTATATGTTTCACTTTTTTTCTTCATCCTTTGCTGCAATCAGATGCAGCTGCTACTAAATATGGATCTATATGCTGCTAATCTTGACAGACGGCCTCGATTCCCATTGTCGCAACAACTACGGAGTGTTCGAATATCAAACACCCATTGAGCCCATCAAGTTGTAAACTAGTAGATAGGTGCTGGAAATATTTGTATGCGCTTGTAAATACTTCAGCTTTTCAAGAGCCTTCTCGAAAAAGATAAGCGTTTAAATTCAGAAGATAGATAAAACCACTTTTACACTCCCTATAAGGGTAGAATCGATCCCAAGGGTAGTGTCGGTCATGTCCCTGCGATAATTCTTCTTTCTTTGGTTTATCCCGGTAAAATTATCAACAATTTCCATCAGAAACCAAGCTGTCGCGTGTCCGTGTACGAAAACCACCATGGGTTGGTTTTTGGCCGTTTGAAGGTGTGATTTTTGGGTTCAGCAACGGGGCAGGGCATTGATCTTGCAGGTGCCCGAATATCTTGCTTACTCGTCTGACTCATTTCATCCACTAGACTGAACTAAATTGAATTCGTTAGTAAATGCACCTGATTGATTATTTCGTGCTATTCATGATTCCAAACTTACATTGTTAATGTTTTTTTGGTAGTTCTTTAAAGCTAGAACACAAATCTCTTCAAGGAGTATATTAAACCGCTAGATGTATTCAAACTTTTTAAACATACGAGTAGTATTTGCGACTCGTTTTAAGCACTCCTCATTTTTAACAAAAACAATAAAGTTCTTCAATATTAGATAATCTGTAATACTTCAGGCCTTCGTCCATGGTAATATGCGAATGTAAAGCTGAGATAGAAAATTATTTAATCATCTTTTAGAAGATTATGACTAATAGTAATCGCCTTTATGTAAGCTAGTAAGTAAGTGGGTTTGATTAGTGAAGTCATAGCTTAATTAATCCTTGATAACGATAATCCATGCCTAGCAGAGGTATTTCCATTACATCTTACTGGTTTTCGTCACCCTTTGTGGGTCATCGGGCTGGAAGAGAAACTCACCTGATTCAGTAACATCCATACAAATGGTAGAATTTTTTTTTAAATAAGATGCTTATATATTCAACAATAGCCTTTTCATTAATTTCTCTCTCTTAGAGTCCGCTAATTTTTTTAATTTACTACATTTATTCGTCAAAGTATTAATATGGGCAAAAGTTCACTCCTTCCATTTAATAACTTTTCAAATTAGCGAAAAAAGCAAAAACATAAGGACAAATTTTAAAGCTTATTTTTCAGTAAATCTGAGATTGCCCAAAGATAGCAAAAATGGATTTGAAAAGAATTCATTTCAAAAATTAATTCAGTCCCTTTAAAATCGAAAGGAAGCACTGTAAAAAGCTTTTGAAAGGCACCCAAAAATATTTCATTTGCCATCCTTTTGTTTTCTGAGCTGTGAATTTTTGGTAGGAGCAAATGAAATCTTTTGTTTTCCCCAAACAGAAGGAAAAAAATAGATGAAAGTTTTTGGGACATTGACTGCCACAAAAATGGGCAACAAAATGAGCGTCTTTTTGTTCCTCTGTAAGAGGATTTGCTTGGACTAATCCAAAAAGATTTAAACTACCGGCAGTTATTTTTGTGTTAAGGAAGAGCCAAATGCTAAACATTTTTGGATTATCCCATTTTATATCAGCAGAGAACAAACAAGCCAGACGTTGTCTTCTAAAAGAATACAAGGCCTTTCCGATATAATCACACTTTATTAAAGGCTGCTCCCAAATTACTACTGATGTCAAAGGTTAAAGATGGAGATACCTGGAAACGAATTTCGTTGTGAATTTCTGCAGAACATGTACCATGTACCTACCGAAATGTTGTTAAATGCAATCTGTAAGAACCACATTTTCGTGGCCTGGCTGAAAGTCATATGGTCTTTTGTGTACATGTTCATTCAGAAATTAAATTTGTTTTGTGGTAATGTACTTTCTGGGCACAATTCCGGCTTCTAGAAAATTAGGCCAAATTATATAGAACTATGGATGCAGCGAAGTGATAACAAGAAAGACATAATCATCACTACATATTACTATTACTGTGCTATAAAACAAAGTCACCAGTCGCGTATGTCTGTCTGTGTGCGATTTTATTCCGGTTTTCGCGTTTAGATAGATTGAGGTTTAGATGTATAATTGATGAATGTTTTGTGTAAATTAACTGACCTGTGATGATGAATATCGGTGTGGCCAGAAAAAAGCAAAGCCAAAGAAATATACATACATAAAAACAACCACAATCGAAGATACTATATAAAACAACCCAAACATTTCAGCTGACGAGATCATAAGTAAGGAGGACTAAATACTTTTGTTGCTGTTCTTTGGTTAGTTTAATTTTCACCGACTTCAGAATGTTGTAACAGATATAAGATTTTATATTATCTTTTGTGAAATCGATTCAACCTTATTTTTTTAAAACTATTTTATTACACTGACTAGGATCAGTCTCACGAATGATTCACCAGCAATAATCTCCGATCATGGATGCATCCTTGATAACTTTTTTCCAGAGATGTCAGTTCCTGGTGAAATATTTCTCCCTGCTCATGTTACAACTGCGAAGATAAAAGAACGTATATTTGTTGGTCGCTAAAGTAGAAACTGATGTCAAACGAAAATTTCTTTAAAATTTTAACACCCCTTGAACATAATGCCTGGTCCAATCTGTAAGTGGTTTTCTAGGCAATACCACAGGCTACAACTATCAAGAGATAATGGCAACATTTTCTCAAAATTAACGCAAGATTAAAGCCAATATGTCTCTCCAAATACATTTTCTGCTATCTTATTTGGAGTTCTTCCTCCTCTAAGCAGTTTAATCGACGAGAAGGGAGAAAGGTTCCACCAGGACTTGCTGTCTTTAGTAAAAAGATATCAAGGTGTCTGGGGATGCACCCAGGCTCGGATATTATTGCTGGGGTATCATTCATGAGACTGATTCTAGTCAATATAAAAAAAAGAGTGAATATGAAGCATATTCCACATTATATCAATTAAAAATATAATAAATAATTTTTTTAAATTCGCAGATAAATATTAAAGGTAATAAAATAAAAGAAAATAAAAAAGATCAGAAAATATAATTTTTGTACTAATTATATACGAGTAGTTTAAATCTTAATAAAATGGCAATTGTTTAAAGAAATCGATTGTTCGATGGCACCTGAGAAATAAAAAGATCATTAGTGAATGCACATAACTTGTCTTCAATTATACTTACCTGATGTGCCTGGGAAATCTACAGCCACCTTCTTTCCTTTCGTCCTGTACTTTCAGGACAAAGGAAATTAATAAAAGCATTATAGACAACGTAAACAAATCAAATGACATGCAAAAAACATGAAATATATTATAGATTTCCGACACCTAACAGCAGAAAAACACAGTATAGATATCGGCAATAGGAACGGTATATGTTTTGAAGTCAGGTGGATCAGTTGCAGGTGATTATTTTGCATTTTTTCACACCTGCGACAGCTGATGCACTTGATTTCAAGTACATAAAATTCGGCAATTTAAAACATTACATGCAACATTTTTTAAACTACATGTTTATTAACAGCAAAACACCCGTAATTAACAAAACACTTCGCTACCGGGAGACGAACTTTGCAAACCGCGAACTGTCATTACCAGAATCGCGGTGAATCACTTAATTTTTGAATTATTCCCGATTTTATAAATTTACATTTACGTAATGAGTGCGAAAGAGACGAAAACGAGAAGAAAGAACGCACAAGGATTTAGGTTGAGTTCGTTGAAATTAAGATTTATTCTGTTGTCGCCAATTTGTAGCACAATTTTAATTTAATTAATTTTCTATTTAATTCATATACGTTTTAATTAATGAAGTCATGTCAATAAATTCATCAAATGGTAAGGAATCTAGCAGAAATAGTTTGCAACAAGATTTTAGTCAGGAATACTTAAAATATGTAATAAATAATTCTTGGAGGGGAAATGGCCACAACAGAAGTTATTAAAATGGCTTGCAAACCTCAACTCGCTCTCATTTTTAGTACCTAGTGATTTTTTAAAGGAAGAAATAGTGAATTTTTGAAGTTTAAAGCATCCGCCATTGCAAATTTTTTTGGAAAAAAAGGGTTTTTATTTGACATATTTTGGAATTGTTCATTTTTGGGTGTTTTATTTTAAGTATTGTTGTGGATTGTTCTTGTGAAGAAAATTAAGACATTTCTTTTGAATTCTATTTTTTTTAACAGTGAGATTTTTAACTAAATCAATTTCAATTTTGAATTCGTTTGCGGCCATTTTTTTCATTCCAATATATGGAATATATATTTAAACTCTTGTAATTAAATTTTCTATAAAATAGTTTAGCATTTTTGACTGACATAATTTTTAGTATTAGGTTCCCCAAGTGAAATCTTTTCAAAAATTGCAAAGAATGCATTTTTTAAAGCTGTTTTTGACCGTAGCAACTAAACTAGTTGTACTACTGTGACATATATAAATGTGTATGTAAAATTAAATATTTACTTCTGACCTATCCGGCGTTACTCTCGTAACAGTACACTTTTTGGATTTTTCAAATTTAGCTCAAAAAACAGGACCTAATTCAGCAAAACTACTATGGATTGCGGATTTAGCGGACTATTTTGCTAAAGAAATGGTGGTTTTTATTTGCCGCAATTTTTCATGTAGATTAGTGTAATTCATTACGGTATTTTAGACAGTGATTGAAATTCTTAAAATCTACTAGAACTTCCTATTTAAAATGCGGAATACGCAGTCTGCATTTCGCAATGGAACTTATTTTTTTTATGTATTTTTTTAACATTTAATTCATTTTTGTGTGGATTTTTTATTAAATTAATTTTTTTCAATTATTTAAGCATCAATAACTGTCAGAACGACCAGTGAAAAATTAAATTAAACTAATTGTTCTGCTTAAAGATGCACACAATAAAAAATTTCATACATCACTGTACATAAAAACACTAGCACAAGACATCAATCTTTGAAATATATTTATTTCTTGCTAGAGGTAATATTAACAGAAAAATATTTGTATATTTTACCCACAAAAAAGAAAATTGTTGACGTCGATCTAATTTAAATCGTTATATGTACAAACCATATAAACATGGAGCACTTAAATTAACTGATTCTCTTCTTTTGCAGATACACCATCAACTTCAAGGATTATTCCTCTTGTCAGGTCGTCAACAATTCAGATAACATCTCGAGGAAGGATTGTGTTTAGTCTGATAAGTGCTAGTCAGTTTAACAAATTGATTGATGCCATTTCCTACTTTGATGTAACATGCCAATTATCTCCAGAGTATCTCCGGAATATGAGCAAAAGAGTGATATTTGCCGAATCAGATATTGAAAAGGTAAGCAAGCATTAGAAGATTCTTTGAAAATGTAATTTTTAATTAACATCTGAAAGTTATTGAAGATTTTTGCAAAAATTAAAAATGTGTTGTACGAGATGAGCCTATCAATTTTAACACAATATTTTACTGCTCTACATATTTACACACTCATTTTATATGAATTTTTCCTAGGTAAATTGAAAAAAATTCAGTTTAGTATAAATATATTAAAAATATAAAAAAAATTAAAAATTAGAGAAAATTAGATAACGGCGTCCTTATGCATTTAGTGAAGTAAGGGGCACTATACGAATAAAAACTTATTAACATTATCCATCAGGCTTCTACAGAATTTGATTGACAACAAATTAATCAAAATATTCTATCTTGCCCTTGAATCGAACCATTTGAGATTTCTGTCATCCACTTATCACAAATACTTATCTACCTTTTAATTTTTAGGGTCCGTATCTCAAATCGAAAAAAGGAACCCTAATAGGATCACTTCGTTGTCCGTCTCTCTGTCTGCCAAGACAGACACTCTCAAGTTCTCACAGCACAAGTAAAGGAACCCCGAAAATCGTTAATTTTTAGTTATATTACATGAAAAAATATTACGGAACCCTCAGTACTGGAGTCGTATTTTTGTCAACTATCACATTTCTGAGTCTTTCTCGAGAAATTTTTAATGAAAAAACCGGTCAAGTATGAAGGCTGTTAAGAGGGAATAACCATTGGTCGCCACAGCACTTTGGACACGCAGTGATATTGGACTTTTTCAATCAAAGTAGGCTACACCCCACAACTCATTATATGAAAACACATTACGACTACGGAAAACCCCTTTATGTTATCATTCCTACCAGAAAAACTGTAAGCACTCTTATAAGATTATTAAGTGAACATCCATCCTCACAGACGGATCAAAAACAAAAAAGGGCATTGAAAATTCTTATAGACTCTGAAATGAATGCAGCGTATTCCAAGCAGAAATATGCGCTTTAATGAAAGCTGCACTCGCTAATCTAAGCAAAACAGATGTCAGGGACTGAGATCACCATTTGTGTGGGCAGTCAAGCAGCGCTAAAAGTGTTGAACTCCCATTTGATAAATTCGAAATGGGTTATAGACTGTATTAGGGCACTAGGAACCATTTCATATTTTACGGTCAGCTCTGTTGAGTTACAGGACATGTCAACATAGAGGGAAGTGAAAAAACTGACGAAATATCCAAAAAGGGTTCAAGCACATATATAGACAGATCCAATAAAAGGGTTCCCCCTCCCCTTAATATGGTAAAAGTCAAATTGAAAAATATAATTGCAATACGACTTCGGAACGGTGGGAAAATATTATTTCCTGTCTCATAACACGTAGTCCATGGCCGAAGATAAACTTTAAAAGAACTTCAAACATTCTATTCTTCGACAGAAGACACATTCAATCACTCGTCGGTGAACTCACTGACCATTGTCCAATTACAGTCACACATGAATGTACTAGGCGTTGTACCGGGATTGTAGCAACAGCCGGTAAATAGACAAGTTTTAGATAAATATTTTTTTATCTATTTTGATATTGAAGTTGCTTCGTAGAGACAAGGAGCTTTTATTGAGAAATTAAAATAATCCATTCCCTATCTGGGCTGTCGTCTAGCTCGCAGCAATGCAAAAAACCAAGACTTTGAAGTTTCCTCACTTCCCTTACCCTAATTTCCTTCCGGCCAAGACCATCCCAACTCATCAAAGGGTTGTCCCCCTAGGATTTGGGCACATCGTATATAAAAAAAGAACTAACAGAAATAAAAATCATCAAAATCGATCCACGCGATACGAAGTTAGGCTCCACCATTACACCTACTCCCACCTTATGTGCAAATTTTTCTCATAGTAACAATGGGGCAGCATACTCTTTACAACGAAAATAGAATCCAATTCGGTCCACGAGTCGGTCCAAGGTGTAACATTTTCCCTTAGTAGCAATGGGTGATAGTGCTCTATACAACAGTAAACGAATCACCTCCCCCTACACCCTAATCCTAGGACCAAACTATTGTTCATAGTTCCCCATTGAAATTGGTATGCTCACTTGATTGGTCTTCTCTACGTTTCGTTTTTAGGACGTCCGCCAGTGAGACCAAATTCAACAAAAAAAGTCAAAAATTACTTTAATTGCAATTTTACAATTTTACTTTTTATCTTCGTTATAACTTGAAGTTTGTATGTGAAGAAAGTATACTGTGCTAATATTTATATCTAGAGATTTTTATAAAGTTAATCTTTCTTCAGAAACTGATTTACAATGATTTACATTCACCCCTAGGGGTGGTAGATGTCTCTTAATCCCATAGTATCCAACGACATTTATAGTGAAACTGTTCATCTCAGTGATCCTGAAAATTATGAAATCGACATTAACATCGTTCGATTTCGATTATTTTTTTTCTGTTGTTATTCATCCCAGCGACACCGAAAATTATAGATTCGACACTAATATCGGTCGGTTTTGGCTATTTGTACATTATACTTCCTTCCCAACCCATCAGGAATGTTATTCATCTTATTGACTCCAAAAAGTATGGATTTGACACTAAAATCTGTCGTTTTGATTATTTGCTCACTCTCCCAATTCGTTTCGTAGTAGTCTAGACTATGCTTAAGAAAATACTAAACCTTTCCGTGACACTCCATCGAAATCGGATTAGCCCGGCAATATCGGCCGTGTTCGGGTATTTTTATGTGTCGCCGCTCCTCCAAATTTTTTTTTTAAATCTGTAAGTTGATCTAGACATTTTTTAATCTAGCATCGGGAGGATAGTTTTGTTTTATTATTGCTAGCCTCGTTCGCCGTGCCGCCCATCAGGCGATCATGAATGGTATCATGCCGCCACAGTGGCGACACCAACTTCTACGACGACTTGCGAATACCGCCACTGTGAGGACATCAACCGCAAAGGGTTAAGCGGTTAACCGTAGAATTTTCACTTTTAGTATGCTGGCCTAGTTTGGTATATTTTGTATGTCCTGCAATTAATCGTATTTAAATTGTTTAGTATCGTTTTGTATAATCCGCTCTTTGTAGACTTCCTTGGATTTATTCCATACTGCCTCCGTAGTTAGACCGACTTTAACTTAATTCGCTGAATACTCTTGAAAATGTTTTCGCTGTACTGTTTTATAAAGCTCAATAAATTCTGCTGACATAACAAGTTAAATTCTGGCGAATTCATATAATAATAAAATAAAAAAATATCGAAAATTCTCACAATCATTTTCCGAATGCCTGAAATCTTCTGTGGAGATGAAATTGATTCTCTTAACAAAAAGTGCCACGACAGCTATTATAATGTCATGCTTGTCCCTCAAGGCATGAAAGAAACTCAAGACTTCCGACATGTCGTATGAAATATGGAGAATTCCTTAGCCGACTGAATGAGCTATTGTGTAGGATTCCCTCACGTGACTGATGATAAGCTTCTCGTTTGATGATTTTTGTTTTCTTCCGCTAGGATAACTTCGACATCTTGTTCTTTTGCACGATACGCAGATAAATTTGTTTCTCGCTTTAAGAAAATATTTGAAATTTCATGAAATGAAAATTCCTGTAACTATCACGAGGCAATGAATTCTGATATTGCTTAAGAAGTTTATACTGGAAAAATTTAGATTGCAAACTGTTATCTCAATTTTTCCGAATATTATTTACTTTTGTCAAATGAGATTACTTGTGATACATTTTATATTTGCTCACTTGAGTCCCCGTAACCCGGGGCGTGGGGCGAGAAAAATAGGGACTTGCCTAACGAGGGCGATTATTTACTGCTCGACATCGGTAGAATCTTCCGATGTTTCAGATCGGAATTCCGTGCTGTTTGAGATTACACTTATGGTTTCTCTTAACCTTCGAAAAGTCCCTGAAAATACCCCGTCGATTAGGGAATCTCCTTTCATATTCGACTACAGCCTCTTAAATAAGTTCTTTAAATTTTTAATAATTTTAGCTTGAGAAAACTAGTACTTATCGATTTATTTTTCAATTAAGATCGATATTCTTGCTGACTGACACAATTTTATAACAAAATTTCTATGAGTAACAGAACGTCAGGATACTTGGTTGTCAACACTGGCTAACACAAGCTAATAACATCAATAAAATAAATTACACTTACCTTTTTATAACTTTTTTTGCAGCAATATTTAAAATTAGTTACCCAACACAAATTATTGACCCTTTCTTTTAGAAAATTTGTTTATTTAACGAATTTCCTAACTACAGTACAGTAAAATAATTAAGTAGTCAGGGACTTCTAACTACGCAGGTTTGTTAATGACATGAAAATTTGGCTTAAGGTTATCGCAATATATAGATAATAGTTTTTTGACGTTTGTTTTTGATGTCGCTGCGTTGAGCAGATCAATATTTAAAACTGAAATAGCGAAGTGCATACTATGAAAATTGCCAATATATGACTCATCCTGAAACTGCCAAACCGTTTAAATTGCCCCCTCCCCCTTCCCCCGCCTGCGATATAATTTGTTGTTGTTTGCCTAGGTTAAGCCTATCACACCACTCATTTTGACACACCTTATGTGAAACAATCTGTATAATCTAATGTTAACAAAACCCAATCAATTTTCCGGTTTTTTTTCTGATTTGCAAACTATTTATTTATTTAAAAAAAACTACCTAAAAAATTTTGTGTGTGCGCTACTGGTCTATATTAATGCGCTCGTATTTACATGAAATTTGTATTTGCTCTTTGCTATAATATTTATTTGATATTATTTATTGCTTATTTTTGATGGATATGTATGTCTCTTATCTTTGTTATTTTAGCGATGCTTACACAGCTTCTCTCGCCAAATTGAGTGCCCTAGGTTTTGGGTATTTTTAGTTAGCCCTGTTTAACAATAGATTGAGCAACTGGAGTGGAACTGGGGTGTTATTAAATATCTTCGGTAAACAACAAATGGGCCTTCATATTTGCCTCTTAAACGCTTAAAGCATCTGGAACAAAATTGACGACCTCAGGATTATCCTTCATAATACAAATCTGCATGAGTTGTGTGTTGATGAGACGTGGTTAAATAGCAGTGTACCCTCGAATTATGTCGCCTTACCTGAAATTAATTTATTCCCATGCGATCGAGTCGATCATGTTGGGGGTAGTGTGTAAATTTACGTGAAATTTTTAAAACGAAGATAGATCAAATCCTTTTCTACTGAGTCTTACATTAATAACAGTTATCAAAACAAGTGCCTTGTTGTTTGTGTGCATAGCCCACCTAATTGTTTTTCTCCTGATAAAACTGGTAAATTAGAAAATATTTTGATGGATATGTGTCAAAGATATGATGATATTATAGTCTGTGGTGACTTCAACATCAATGTTCTACAGTCTGAATGATCTGACTTGCATGTCATTAATTCTATGCCCACCTTTTGCGGCGCAACTTCACCATCAGTATTGGACCTGATCTTAACCACCAATCGAAACAAAGTCCTATTCAACAATCAAATCACTCCTTCTAGCTTTTTAGATCACTGCACTAGAGCTAGCAGCATCTCTTTTCGCAATTACTAGAGCATATGCACTAAACCACTACTTGAAACGTGCAATTGTCTCCCATGGTATTATATATATTACGCTACTAACATTTATGATAAGTTTGATTTGTTTTAACTTTATGTAAATTTGCTAGATCACGAGTATACCCCACTTCGCACAAAGTTATCAGATGTAATGCCATCCCTTGGCTCACATCTGAGATTGAAACTCTCATAAATGAGCGCGAATCTCTATATCTAAGACACCGTTGAGAAATCTTAGAGAATACGGTGTTCATCAAAAAACAGATTTTAGCTTTAATTTGGATTCCGGTACGCTAAATCAACACTTCAGTTCGCAAAGTATTGTAACTGGTAGAAGTCAATATTGGTCCTCCAATTTTCGTGATAGTTTTGATGGGTTTGCGTTTCGCAATATTGATCAAACTGATTAGGATAAAAATCATTGTTCTTCTGGTGGAGGGGATGAAAGTGAGAAAGTTAACAGACGCTTTTTGGGTAAATTGAGGACAACTGAAGAACTGTCAAAAGTAAATTTCACTGCAAAGATCAGTGTGTTTATAAGAAATCGTAAAAATAAATAAAAATGAATAACAATTTACTGAAAAAGTTGATAGTTCCCCGTGTTTATTTCAATTTTAATTTCTAAACTTTAACTTGCCAAACATTCAGCTGTTAGTTGTCAACCATAAAAGAAGAAAAAGAATTCTGCCGAAATTTTGTCCACACTCGTCAGCGTGTGTAAAATTTCGACAGAAGGAGAAATTACTCGGCTGTCAATTTTCTTCAAGTCCAAAAGTAAACAGACGCAGTGTAGACGAAAACTTTCAGTTTTGTGTAAAAACTTTCAAGTAAACAGACAGACCTATTCTGAAGGCAATGAGTAGCATTAAATCGCTGGCAATTGGCTCTGATCGGATCTCCCCAAAAGATTTAAAATTATTATTATTTATTGTTCTACCTGTTGTAACACACGAATTTAATCATATAATTTCCTCCTTCCCTTTGCCATTGCGTGGAAACATGCTCTTGTTATTCCTGCTACCAAAAGGCCCTGTCCTTCTTCTACCTCTGATTTTAAACCGATTAGCATATTATGCTAGATTTCAAAGGTCTTCGAAGAACTCATAAGTAATCAGTTTCTTGGCTACTTGAACCAGCACTCATTACTAAGTGGCAGTCGCAATACTATCGAAATCACTCGTTCGAGACAGCTTTGTTGAAGGTCTCTACTGACTTGAGATTTTCTCTGGATAAAAAAGACACTTTTTACCTAGTTCTTCTCGACTTCTCTAAGGTCTTTGATAGTCTTAACCATGAAACATTGCTTGACAAATTGTTTTCCAAATTTTATATGTCATCAACCGCTGTCAAGCTCATTCATATCTTTCTTTCCGATAGGACGCAGCAGGTTAAATCCGTCGGCGGATTATCGTCAACTGCTTGTATTGCTTGCGGAGTGTCTGGGGGTTCGATTTTGGGGCCGCTCCTGTTTGGACTCTATGTCAACGACTTACCGTTTGTGGTGCGGTACTTGCATATTCACCTTTACGCTGAGGATTGCCATTTATATATTAGGTGCAAGTTCCAAAGATGTTCATTCTTGCTGTGCCATAGAAAATAAATTATCTATCTATCTCTAAAATAACGGCAGGGTATATTAAAATATATAAGGACTTATTTTAAAGAAAAATAATTCATACTGTTTACGTCTCACAAACTACTGATGACGTGTGGAATCCGTCCTGGGGTCCGTCACATATTGCACCTAGATTAACTATTTGTCTAAGCAGAATTGTTCCGGACGCTCTTAAAGTCGGAGATTAATTTGTTTGAATATTTTCTTAATTTAATTTAATTTATCACATATGCCTTTTTATTTCAAGTTAAAAACATTTACATATATGTATTAACGCTGCAGGTAAAATTACAAAAATTTTCAATTTTATTTCAGATGTGGATATATTCTTTGGGTGTTACGCTCCGGCAAGCAATAAAACATCATCCTCATCAAAAATTACCCGCAACAAAGACATATCAACCAGTTGGCAGCAATGGTGTTAATTTGAACACCTTAAATCCGCAAATGGACATTGTTGACAATATAATTAAACCAGCAACAATACCAGAAATTACAGAAAATTCTATAGTGCCTGACTACAATGTATATATGCTTGGACGAACACAGTTTGTTGATTCAATTGAAGATACTCTGGACCAGGTGATAGCCTGTATGTGCGAACAAAATCTCCAGCATAGAGCTAGCCTAATGTACCTACTCGACGTAAGTATTTTAACGTACTATAAATTTAAGTTTGTTTAAAATTTTGAATAGTCGATGCAAGTCACGTAAGCACACGTTAAAATTTTATTTATAACCAAGCCTAAGCCGTGGAATAATTCAGATTTACTCTGTTACTCACAATCAGGCAGATATGTGCTGTAAGTATAATAAAATGGCAAACTTAAACAATTTATGTTGATGAGCATTTAAGCTCAGTTTCTGCTACACTCCTCTTAATCCAAATCCTCCCAATAAAATTGCGTCATCCATCACTAATTCCTCTTAATTAAATGCTTTAAATTCAGAAATTGCCGCTCTGTTAACACTTGCAGTTGCTTTGTCCAATTTGTGAATTGCGAATTACCTGATACACCTGCCGTGTTTATGTAAATCCAACTTGAAGCCTTTTTGAACGATGATTATGCTCTTTGTTCTTAATTGAATTCGTAATAGCTTACCCAAGTGTTAACTTATTGTACGAGTACTTTAAAGACACACACTAATCCCTTTCGACGAGATAAATGGGATTACCACAAAACAATTAACGACTTTTCGCTTAAGTGAAGGGTAGGCAGAAAGAAAAGCCCTTCACCGGTTTTAGGTAACTACCATATGGAAGAAACCGACTTAGAGGAGTACCTGAAATTATTATATCACCCTCAGTTGAACAACCTTGGAAACTTTTAAGGTAGTATAACTTTAATTCTATGGAATTTTTTGAACTCAACGCTCGGGCAACTTTTAAAGAAGCATTTTACGGGAAAAGTTTTCAAAGGGAAATTATTTTTGTTGTGGCACGCATTGTTACACCGAAAAAAGTATTGTTGTTTTGAAAGCTTTGAAATGCTTTCAAAAATAAAATGAATAAAGTAAATGAACTGCCTCTTCTCGGGGCTATATGAATATTATTAAAAGCAATTTTAATATCACGACCTGATTTACTCTTGGGAATAAAGTTTTTTATTGTTGAAAAAATCCTTTTTGTAAATAACATTAGCAGGTTTTTTGTCAACCAGTGAATGAAGAAATTGTATGCAAACTGCACGGATGTACACAATGTTCGGGGTTCCGCCAATGTGTTTTTATAGACACATTGTTGTTTGAGGAAATAAACTAAAAGTATATTCACCACTTGATATAACATTATCACTCACTTGAAACGTTTCAACGTTTCTTAAGTTTTGTCGTATGATTGATTGAATGTGGTTCACGTCTTCTGATTTGCTTTCTCGGTTTCTCCACTGACTGCGAAGCTCACTGGTATGTAACTGATTGATCTTCTCCCCTTCCGATTTTCGTATATTACAACATTAAACGTGACCTAAGTACCGACGAGTATTTCGAAGGGATGTCTCTCATTCTTCTCTTAGGATCATCCAGAGATAGTATTTGGAGTGATAAAGGGGGGCACACGGATAGAAAATTCCAGGTAAAATTACGCTTCTACTCACCGAAATCATACTAAAATTTCAACAGCCGCACTGTAAAATTTCCGATCTTACCAGTAATTTTTAATGTGTCCCTAGACAATTTTTACGGAACAGTAACATACAATTTTTGTGACTTATAAAATTTACTGCGTGATTTAGGAAAAAACTACACGAATGAGCTAGATGGAGAAAGCTTTAGGCGTTAGTATTTAATTATGATGTTCAAGCCATTCAGAGAGCAAGGTATAATAATAATGGGAATAAGCCCAGTATCATTCTGACTGTTTCAAGTCTTTTGAAGGCCTACAGGACGGAAGGTTAGTCATCCTGAAGATAATCAAATTTTATTAGCAATTATATACATTTATATATTAATTAACTTACTTATTTATTTTCGAATTTGTCAAAGCTGACTACTACAAAAAGTGACAGAATAAAGCACATCTTACCCTAAATAAAATAAACATTAATCTAGATTATAATAGAGAAAGTCTTAGCCTTGGTTGCTTCTTTAGCTGCAGCTTAGAGAGGTTCAGGTCAGAGTGAGCGAAACATTGAGACTATTGGCACATGTATGCCATACACTGCTCAGTGATTAGGAACCTGAAGGAAGTCGTAGTTCCTCAAGGAGCGTGCAGGAACTGCAAGGTGCCCAAGCAAGGCTTTTTTACTCAAGGATCAGTCTGACGAAGGTGAAATATAGAAATCTTACTCTTCTGACAATTACTTGCCTAGATTAAAAATATAAACAAAGCTCTAGGGACAACAATTTTTGAATATTTATTATTATAAATGACTGTCGCTTAATATCGTCTTAGTAATTTAAGCAAAGAGATCTTAAAGATCTTTAAATTCTTTAAAGATTTAAATAATAGCATATCTCTCTCTCTAGTTCCCGCAATCTCTTGTGGAGCATGGGTGGGGATTCTGAGCCAGTGTCACTTTTTCTGCAACTGCCATGGCTTTTTTATCGTTGCTTCTTGTCAGCAAAAAATAACTATTGGTCGCCGCCAGTGGGATTCAAACCTGGGACCCCGGAATTGGTAGGCCGACACGTTATCACTTATTCCACCAACGACTTGAATAAAGCATAAACTTTCCTGAAAAAGGTTTTTCTCGCGTTCTGCGGCGATTAACTTTGCAGCTGTACACACACACAGTCGTCGCCTTGATAATGTAATAGAAAGACGATACGTCTCGGCTCTCGATAAAATTTTAAATTAATTATCGGTGTAATAAGAAATTTGTTAAACTGAAAAACAAGTGTTTTTAATATCCTTCAAGATGAGCAGTACACAGCATACTTCAACAATAAATTTGTGTTTTTTTTTCAGACTTATACTCAACAATAAAACATCACTAAGTTTTTCCTACCCTTAATAGTCTATAATTAATAAGCCTTAGGTCGCTTCACCTCGATAAATTCGTGCTTTTAAAAAACTTTCACGACATAATTCAGAGGTTTGATACTTCGATAAGGGGACAAAACCTCAAATCTTTCCCCACTCCTCTGATACGTTCAGCGGCTGATCACGCCAACATCACATATACGTGATACTGTTCTTGTTTGATTTTATGTTCTAACAAGTTCATACAAGAATCCAACTCTCCAGAAATTTCTCCGAAGTTTGGGGACCGAGTTAGATTAATTGGTTGAGCGACACGACCACCACGGTATGGTTCCCGGGTTCTAAACTAGGTCGCCTCGTGGGTTTTTAAAAAAGTATTTAAAAATCAACTCCATCTCTGTGCTGTTGTCTAGCTCGCAGCAATACAAAAAGAAGACATTCGATTTCCCTCACTCCCCTTACTCTAATTCCCTTTCGCAAAGCCAAGGTAAGGCGTCTCCTAGGCTTTGACCACATCCTAAAAAAATAAAACAGAAAATGTTCGGCCCCTACACAGGGTGCTTATTAATATCTCAGTTGACAGGTAACACAATGGAGCTAAGGAATGTGTAATTCTTTGTTACTGCAACATGGTCCCCTATAAACAAAAATCAGGTGGGGTTAGGTCGGAAGAACGAGCTGGCTAAGGAAAAGTACTACGCCGCCCTATCCCCCTACCCCTGTAATTATCATTTAACCCCTGGAGTACGTTTCTTCCGCATTGGGCTGGCGCACCGTCATGTTGATATAACATATGGTACTTCTTCGAATTTCTAGGGGTATATCACATGTGAACCAATAAATCGATTACCTACAATACCTGCCCACAAGTTAACGAAAAATCTGTTGACGAGGTCTGTCGAGCAATTCTTGCCACATTTAGCGAATTGTGATCCATTCGTCCACAGAATCTTATCCAAGAATGTCCAATCATCAAAGTCTTCTTCAAGTATCCAATTACAGAATTCTCTCCTGCGGCGGAAGTTCTTGTACGGGTGTCACATGGAAAGGATGAGGTTCTTCTCTTCCTAATAATACTCACCTTACCATAGCTGCACTAATACCTACGGTATAAACTATGTGCCTTTTACTTGTAGCAGGATCAGCTCTGCTTGCCGCAAGAATTGTCTCCTATATTTCTGTTGAAATTAGCGCAACATTGACCCCCGCTTGTGTCGAAAGTGTAGGAGCGCTTTCGGTTTCTCGAAGCCTTTGAAACGTTCTTTTAGAAACTCCTGCCGACGGTTAAGTTCTTTTTTGGGAATCACCGGTGATTTTCACGCTCTGCGTCGAGGGGATTTCCGTTGCTAAATCCGCAACAGAAAATTATGGCCGCGTATTCTTCACTGGCAAATTGCACCATTTTTAACTATCAAAACGAATTTTCAAACTTTCAATACTACTTCTCACTTTGAAATATTACGTGCTATTAAAAATGTCACTACGTTTGCATCTCATTTAATACCTGGAGATTATAGGATTTCCATTCCAAGCACAACAAATCATTAGAATTTTGCCGTGCGAATGTTAACAAAACAATTATTTTATGACCTACAATATGCGTTGTACTACCGGATATACAAATCCATTCAAATTAGGGTTATTACCATAAAATAATTTATAGTACGAAGCGGGTAAAATTTTACGTTTGGTGATGTAACTTGAGAATGGTAAAAGATTTTTGTGCCCTTCAAGTTTCCATCAAAAGAGAACACATTAGCCACTATTTTAAACCGAAAAACCCCTTTGAAATGAAAAAATTAATTTTTTTTCTGAAAATTTAAGTTTAAATATCAATTCTTTTTAAAACTATTAGCAGCACAAAAAAATTATGTTGTCTTTAGAGATAGACATTACATTAAGAAATCTACACGATTAAGAACTAATCTTATAAGTTGATTGCATATTTCCTGACTTCAATTATTTTTTTTCTGAAAATTTAAGTTTAAATATCAATTCTTTTTAAAACTATTAGCAGCACAAAAAAATTATGTTGTCTTTAGAGATAGACATTACATTAAGAAATCTACACGATTAAGAACTAATCTTATAAGTTGATTGCATATTTCCTGACTTCAGTAAGTTAATAATGTCTGAAAAAACATAGTACCTACCTGCATAGAAAACATTGCAAGTAGTCAGTCTTTAAATTCAAACGAGAAGCAATTATCAATAACACATCAATTTTGCTTTTACTGCACTCAAGCATATGCAAAACAAGCTAAAAATTATAAATAATATGATCTAAAGCAAAAGGGATGTAAGTGACATTTTGATTAGAATACAAATGACGCAATATTGCTATCCACCTCCGGAAATTCAGGATAGGTTTATTTAGAAGTTCAATCCTAAAGATGGTCAAAGTACTCTTCGAAACTAACAAAAACTTGGATGGCAGGAGTTATGAAATCTTAACAGTTAAGGGGGTGATGCCTTAATTTCAATATTTGTGGTTTGTGAACCCGCCTATTTTAAATATTTATTTACTCTAGTGCAATCAAATTTGACTTCTAAACCTTTGACGTTACCCACTTCCCCTTTTATAAAATTTTTTTGTCTGTCTGAATCAATAATATCATCCGTCTAAGTTTTTACATCTCAAACGGAAACACTTTGTATTAACCAAAGAAAGAAAAAGTTGAAATGTTTTTATCACAAAGGCTAAATTCGTGCAATTATCAGAAAATTTACAAAATGTCACTCATACCCCTTGTGTTCTAGTCAAGACCCATCAAATAACTTGTTAAAATTTCTCAATTTAAATTTAAGAACTTTACAAAATTAAATTTCTTTAATAAAACTCAAAGTGTTCATAAATTATTTTATGGCAGGTCTGTGTTCCGTTCAAATTGCAAAGTTGGGCATCTTTTAAATAATGCTCAAAGCATACTTCTGGTTGGAAAGAGAATAAAAAATAGACAACCTCTGAATTTTAATTTACGTATTCATCGCTCAATGTAGACGTGCGGTAAAATTCCTCAGCAAAATTATCATTCTTCGTACCAAAAGAAAAGATCTTTTAATTATGGCCGTTTTTAAAACGTGATTAAAATAGAAAAACATAATTAATTTAGTACAATGTAACACTTCCAAGGAATTTCCTTCTATACAAAAACTTCAAAGCTTTTATACAAGAATCGACAGCAAAATTTCATAAAAACGGATAATGTAAAAAATACAACAAATAAAACACACCTGCTGTACCTAGCAATATTATCGAAACCTTCATTGCGGAAACTATATTGGATGGATAGCCGAGATGTGGTTCACTAAATATGATGTTGCCATCGTAAAATTATGATATTTACTAAAAAATTATGATGTAACGTGGTTGCACCGCCATTTATTGATTTATCTGGCTTATTGTTAAAATTTCATGTCTCTTTCGATTTTGATAGTTGGATTAAACGTTTTCTCTATAGTACCACTTTGCAAAAGAGTTCGCCCAGTCGACATTTTTTCAAAAAAAAGTGTGATGGAGTGGATATTATTTTACACTAATGCATTTCAAGGAGAATAGTTTTCAAGTACCTTATTCTATATAAGGTTGTTGATTAATTTAACGTAGTTAGAAAACCGAAGATTGGTGAATATAAGAAAAACAGTCGAGGAAATGAAATAAGAATCGCAAATTTGACTATTAATTAAATTTTGCTTAAAATTGTTAAACCTTGTATAAACAAGACTGACATTTTCTTGACTCAAAGCAAATTGTCTTTATTCAAGAGTTTCTAGTTGTAGACTCACTTTATCCGTTAAAGACATGTAGAGAAAAAAAATTTAAACAGCCAACAGGGCCTTACATCAATGAGGGAGGATATGCGGTCAAATGTGGAGAATTTCACCAAAAGCCGCATACTGGATCTGTACTATGTTGGTGAGACCAATTATCTCACAGGCCGCTGGGGTTTGGTAGGCAAGACCATAAAATATCAATGTAAAAAGGCAATTAAGAAGGTTTCAAAGACTTCTTTTTGTGGATATTACAGGCGCCTCTGGAATCACGCCAACATCAGCGTTAAAGATGCTGTTAGGTTTGATACCATTAGAATTATATGTGATATTTCCGCATTCAAAATTCCCTAGTGCAACTAGACGAATATATAATATTTAAGGAGACTGAGTACTAAGTTCCTTTGCACGTAGACCTCAAGGGCCCATTGTACTTGCCTCAGAAATCAAGTCTCACAAGTCGACTAGTTCGCCTAGCGAAACTCATTTATTTTGGGTAATGTTTCAGTTTGCAGCTCCATCAGGGTAAAATTTAGTGGCACGAAAGTGGTGAATCTTTTGTTAACATAATGAGGACAGTTACCTAAGAAATGCGTTATTGTCTCGTACTCTAGGTCACACGAGAAAAAAAGTCACAAATATGAGTTTTTAATAGTAATCCCCTCCGTCTCAGGGCTGTTTTCTAGCTCGCAGCAATGCAAACAAGACATTCAAGTTTCCTTACTTTCCTCATCCTAATTCCCTTAGGACAAAAAACCATGCTAACGCATCAAAGGGTTGTCCTCAGGCTTTGGCCACATCGTATAAAAAAACAAACAAAAAAGAAAGGTGGGGATCTTTGGGTTCAACGGATTAATTAATTATTATTTTCAATCACAGATGTTTTTATTCTCTTTACTGTTTAGTCCGTTTCAGAATTTTCTTTTACAATTGTTATCACTTTACTTATTTAAACTTATCACTTGACTGGTTAAAACACAACACAAATTCTTCGCAGTCTAAATCACGACTACAACTAACCAGGCTGCTACTCAGCCCTATTTATACTACTTTGCTAGTTCTAGAAGCTTCAGTTACTTAGTTGTACCTAGTCGTGCCATAAATTCTGTCACAACTTTAAAGTAGCATGAAATCTAAACAATAAAAGATCATATGTTTATTCCAACGAAATTTATTTTAATAAGATATTGTTTATTACGTAATAATAACTTTACTCGAAATGACCTCCTTTTGCTTTTATACAAGCTTTTAAACGTTGTGGCCACTGGTCTATAGCGGCACGCACGGTATGCAGCGACATTTGACTTGCTGCTTTCACCAAAGTTTTTTCAGACTTTCTAAATTGCGGTGGGGAGTTCTACAGGCCTTGTTCTCTAACTCTGTCCATAATGCATAATCCAGCGGATTTAAATCTGGACTCCCGGATGGCCAATCTTCTTGTGCAATAAAAGCAGGAATGTTGCTGCGAAGCCACTCCTGTGTGCTTCGTGCTTTGTGAGCAGGAGCAGAGTCTTGCTGGAAGAGCCAATGTTATCCACCGAAGAGAGTTTGCGATAGAAGTTTCACAACACCTTCTATCACGTTGGTTTGATAAACCGCCGCACCGGTTTTGACTCCTTTTTCGCAAAAATGGAGTGTGATGGCCTCGTTGCACCCTGGGAACCGTTTTTTTAGCTTCTTCTGATGATGTTGCATAAGACTTATCATTTTTTTTATTAAAAACTTGCTCCACAGTAAAAATTTTTTCGTCGGTAAAGAGGATGTTCTCATGGCCATTGGTTGCGTGCCAAATCAAGAGACGTTTACATCTTTCCAATCTTATTTCCTTTAACCGAGGAGTCAACATGTGGGCCGTTCACCGACGATAAGCCTTCATATGAAGGTCATCTCGAATGAGTCTACTCATCGATCTTGTGGAGATTTCCAACTCCCTGGACAAAATTTGTTGTTTGCGATGTGGATTTCTACGGATGCGCTCTCGGACAGTTTTTATGGCACTGACTGTTCTAACGGTACGTGGACGACCGGTCCTTGCTCTATCATCTATGCCTGAGGTTTCATTAAATCGTTCTATGGCACTATAAATGAATCTTTTTGTTATTTTTAGCGGTTTCAACAAATTCAAAATGTCAGAAGCACTTTTTCCATACTTATGGAGTTCTATTACAGCGATACGATTTTCCTTTACGCCCCACTCCATGATTACTTGTCAAAGACTGCCACCAAACTGATCGGAATATTACGCCGTACAGTTCATTTGTTATAAAGTTCAACTTAACGGTACAATTCCAGGCTAATTTTTGAGAAAGCGCGCATTAGAAATTGTGTGACAGAATTTATGGCAAGACTAGGTAGATGTTTTCGTTATACATTTTCACCATGATTCGAGTCGTCCTCGACTTTCTACGTTTGACATTTTCTTGCCTTGATTTCTGGCCACCTTGGTATGCACATTATACGGTTCAATATTTTCCTTTTCGTGGCCTACCTCGTGCACGTTACAATATAAATACTCAAAAACAGCTAGAAAAGAACAAATAAATCAAAACTCTAACTAACTAAGTTAACTAAATCGATACCTAACAAGGTTCCGAGACAGGTGAAAGTCGATACCATCGTAATGATAATTAAAAAACGAAATATTGATGGAAGCGGTCGGTGATTGCTAGTTAGTGCGATGTCGCGGGATATGAAAAAAATCATGACTCCTCAAAGACTGCGCCGGAACGGAAGCATTAAAAGAACTTGGAAGCTTAGAACTAGTTATAGAAAAACTTTGCATCTATTCTCAAGAGTACCTAAAGCAGTAATTTTAAGTCGTTCCATGGAAGACCACGAAGAGCGAATCTGACAAATCTTCGTTGGACTGCCTTGATGCGGTTAGTATGTATAGGACGCACAAAAGGGAGACCAAACAATACAAGAGTACTCCAAAATTGGCCTCACAGAAGTGTAATAAACTAGCCTCGTGATATACGGATTTTCGAATTCTTTAGACCACATTCTAATAAAACCTAGGAACGCATTAGTCCTATTAACTGTTGCGTCAATGTATTCTTCAAAGGAGAAACGAGCATTTAGCCAAACGCACAAGTCCTTGGTTTTCTCAAGCCTAGCAAGGGAGCGTCCATCTATGGTACAGTTAAAAACCAATGGGTTCTTCTTATGTGAAACGGAAATAGTAGTGCACTTGTCGATATTGAAGTAATGGAGCACCACTTATGGAAATTGTCCAAGTCGGAATTCAGGAGGGCGCATCAGGCACGTCAGAAACCATCCGAAATTTTTTTAGCGTTGTCAGCATAACAAAGAAGCCTGGGTCGATATCTCATTAATATAAATAATGAAGAGTAGAAGTCTCAAATGACTGCATTATGGTACTTTTGAAGTATTAGAGATAATATCGGAGTGGGCACTCCAAAATAAATACGTTGTGTACGATGAGATAAGTAAGAGCAGAGCCAGTCAACAAAAGGAGAGGGAGATGAATGAAATCAGTTCAAATGCAGCCCACCTGCAGACCAGACTCTTTGACAGAGTTACAGAAAATCGAAAACTTAAGTTCGTTGTAGTTAACTTGCCCTTTATAAAACGATATTGAAAAGAGCCCAAAAATGATCTGCAGAGAAAATAAAGGACAATAACAATTAAGGCTTCGAATAACTTCAAAATGCAGCACAGGCTGGCAGTATCCCTATAATTGGTGATCTCACACTTGTTACCCTTTTTATGCAGTAGAGTAATTAAAGAGATCTTCCAGGGTTTAGGAAAAACGCCATGGTGTATGGAATGACAAAGAACAGGGACGGGAGACGAACTGCAGTTCTTCAAGACCGAGACAGGATGCCGTCAAGATCAGCCGAGAAACTGTCAGCTTGGTGTGAGGTCTTCTCTAATCGAAAATCAAGTCCTTGAGCTCAAGGAATGTCGGTGGGAACTTGTTGAAGTCAGTAAAATCTTTGAAACTAATATCACATTTATCTACCAAGAACGCAGTTTTGAAAAGGCAGCCAAAGAGGTTGGCAATTGTAAGAGGTTTGCTGTTGCTCCTATCACCAAGACTTAATAAACAAGGGTAACCATAATACTTCTGCAGTTTACAAATTTCCAATTGGTTAGGTCTATTTTAGGTAAGAGTAGCTTCGACTGTTAACAGTTCTCTTTGTCATTCCATCTACAATTGTGTTTTCGTTAATTCTTTTATTTTTTGGATAATAAAGGACGGATATACAGCAAAGTTTGGCCCATCAGGAATTTTTGTGAACCTTCTTTAGTGAGTTTGTGAGTTTTACACTCCTTTAGTAGCTTGGAAGTGCCTATGTCAGATGAGCGAGCCATTAGTGCTGCCTTACTGTCGAAGCCGGTCACTATCTTAAATAAGCTGCGCGCATTTTATAATGGCGTATGTCTCTGCTTGAAAGACAGTACAAAAACATCTCGCGCCTCGGAGACATCCATCCAGCACGTTCTTGAGTTCATTTAACAACTTTATTTTCTTCTTTCGTTCCTCTTGATTAGTCGATCGCCATTGGCGTGATGGAGTTTCTCTCGAAACACCTCCATCCTTCGGGCACCTTCTGTTGGACCGTACTTCTCTGATAAGTGATGAGGGGTCTTTCTTCTACAATCGCCTTTTACCGCCTTCTATTTCGGTTTCATCTCTCAGGCGGACGGTACTTCTGTTTTAAGGCTTACTCTTGCTGGTTCATTTGCCAAGGCAAAGCCAAAACTTCAGCGTTGGTGTTCTTTCTAACCAGTCGCATTGCTTGCTGCACGTTAGGAACTAATTTTTAATCAGGAAGTAATTTTTAATCGGGCAAATGAAGCATAAAATATTGATTGACCACCCTAAAACCCCTCTGAATTCGCGCTTGTCCCTAAAAGAGTAATTATTCAGCTACTTCGAGCACTAGTCAGTTTACCGAATGGGATATGACCATTGCCTTTACGGTACCCAAAAAGCTTTTTGCTAAAATTGAACATGTGTCCCAACCCAGCCATTAAAAATATGCTGTAATGCCTTGTGGCCACAGAATGGCTGAATTAATCATGTAATATAATAAAGGAATTGTAGCTACAGAATTTTCGGATGTTTAATTCTATAATTTATTGCAAAGGATTAATTTTGCCACCACATTATCATTGATTGTTTATATTATGACTCCATAGGACAACGCATCTTCATTGTGATTCGTGTGGCACATTAAGATAGACATCTGTTAATATTTAATGTAGACGTTCACGTGCAATGATTTCACGATTACTCTAATGATTGACCGTTAGTATAAACATTCCCATAATTGCTTATAATTCTCACCATAACATTATGAACCATGCAATAGGGACAAAAACTCCATGGCCCTCATATATCAAGACACAATGAACGTGGGTTTCGGCACTGAAAGGTTCCTGGTAATTTATAACTTGGCTAAATGAGGGGTAACACCGGTGTAAGATTTTCTCGTCTTTTGTTTCCAGAAGTCAAAGATTAAATTGAGGACATAATAGCTCGTCTATTAGCAGAACACCACTTACCTAGCGTCCGTTAGTAATAAAATAAATGTTTTATTTGAACGCTTTCATTTCATTAGAAAATATTATTTTTTTAATTTTTCTACGTTCCTTTTGTTAACTAACTTTGCTGAGATTTAAGCAATTCTGGCAATATGCAGAAGGAAATGTAAAGGTAAAACAACATTTTACTTTTTGAATGATTTTTTAATAGCTCAAAAAAAAAACTTCTTTTGATGAAAGTTTATTCTTTTGGTGAAGGTAAAATCAATATGACTATGATAAAATCGATATTTGGAATACATCTCATAATTTTTGATATAATACTGTAGGTTGTACTACGTACTATAATATATACATACTTACTATTATTAAGGTAAGAATGAAAATATATATAAAACAGCCTCTAAAATTCCCGGAAAAACTCTTTTAAAACACTTTGCATTACCTACTTATCGTAGCATGAACATCAATTCGGCACCACTTTCGGCTTTGGAGCCATTAAGATTCGAAAATACATTATTTGGTCACTCACTCATTCATAAAAACTTCTAGGCTACTGTGCTAGAAGAATGAAAATGTGCATACATAATGTAACGTGCACTGTACGGTGGCATAGGCTACGTGATGAAAGCGAAATGAAGGTTTGAAATCTGCATATCCAAGATTTCGGAAATTAGAAAGACATTAGATGCCATATGAAGTCCAGGTCGACTTGAACCTGCGGTGAAACTTGGATAACGGAAGTTTCTAAAACTAAGCTGCTGAATTTTCGAGAATTAGGGTAAGTAGTTTAAATAGGGCTGAGTAGGAGTACAGTTAGTCAGTTGTATTTCAGCCAGTGAAATAAACTACTATTGGAAATAAATGTACCGTAATAGCGTTACTACAAGAAGCCATGGAAGACGAAGGTGAATATCAGTTTTTGAAGACGAGATGGAAGAAGAAGAAACCACTCCAAGAATGACAGATCTCTTCAATGCCTTTTTAAAACTTAACTCAGCAATGGTGAAACAGAAATCGTCAATCGCTGAGTTGAAATGGAAGGGTCCGTAAACGAATTGAAGACAACCATGGAAAAACAGAAATTGTCGACGGCTGAATTGAAGCCCTCACTAGTAGTTGAACTAAAGGAATTATAGAAAATAAAATGGGAGAACTGAGGTCAGAAACGGAAAAAAGGTTCGAGGACGTACATGTTTCTGGACAGTCAACAGAGAAAAATTTTGAAGAAATCAGAAATGGACAATGGAACACCCTGGCACATATATCCTTTCTCTGACGGAACAACGATGCAAGTGCATATTTTGGCATTTTTGAGTTAAATACGACAAAAGTACCAGAAAATGTTAAACTTAAAAGCAAAGTCGCCATTGTCGAAATAGCAAGTTTTAAAAGCCAGTAGAGAAGAACAACGACTTAACAGTCAAACGTTTAATCACAATTTCTGAAGAATTGCAAAATCTCCACTTATGTCGTTTTTCCATCGGAAAAGCGATCTAGATTTTAGTTTGAGACAGCAAACTATACCGGTGAATCAAAGGTACAATTACTCATCGCTAATACAAGCCCTCGAATTGCGGTATGGAACACAGCATATGCAAGAAGTTTACCGCCTTCAGCTACGTAGTCGACCACAGAAGCCCGGAGGGATGTTGCACCAGTAATGTGCGAATATAGAAAGGCTGACACGTTTGGCTTATCCCAGTTTTAGTTAAAGATTATGTCAACGAGGTTGCAAGAGAAACATTTATTAATTCATTTGCTATTCACGCCCAAAGCAAGGACAGACATTAATATTTTTAAACGTATATACGCACCCGTTGCGAGCACGCATAGCGAACAAATGCGCCAGCCACGCGGTTATACACGCTCCCGCTATAGGCACAACAATTTGCCTTCTACTGTTGAGATAGTTTTCATATTTCAGACGGCGGTCTCGAATGAGCTAATCTGCAAAAATAATTTTATTGATTTCATTTTAAATTTTAGTCTAGAACAAGTGTTAGCATACTGTGCTTTTGGTTTGAACTATCTAGTGCGTGTTTTATTGAGAGGTGCCTGGAGGGGGCTGGCATTTGGATAGGTACAATTTTTACTCAGGCATACCGTGTCTCATTTGAGTGCCATTCAGGCCGCTGGCGTGCCTGTTTCACGCTAGGAATGGAAGAGTCTTATTTTTACTTCGGTTTATTTGAAAACTATATGTTCTTAACATTTAAATGTTAAAATCACTGCCTTATATCCTAAACATACTATCACCATAATTGACTCAATATGAGATTGAGCACTTTGAGAGATAGAGCCGAATTTTCGCCGTGACGACGATAAGAGGAAAACTGAGTAGTAATACATTCTAACACTATGCGAGGTTCCGTTTTTCCAAGGGTAAACGGCGCAGTGGATAAGGGATGCAGGAGGATGTGATCAAGGTTTAGTCGAGTGAATGAGTCGAATGAAAGTGCTCCTTTTTGCTGCAGCCACCAAATACACTAACCCTTTTTTAGAAGGTGGAGGACTGGAAAAAAATGGTAAAATAAGTTAAGTTATGGCCTATTCCAGATCTAACTTGTATTAAATGCTAAATTTTACAACATGTAAATAGCAGTTATCAATTATTACTGTTTGTGTTCTTCCTGTAAGCTAAGAGTGGATCTTTTTCTTTTGAGGGTCATAATCACGCTACTGATCGAATTGTCTTGTCTCTTTATTCGCCTCTCTCATTCTGTTATTTTCATCTTAAAGAAAAGAAAGAACGTTTTCACACCACTAATTTTTGCAGCAATAAATCTACAATAACTAAAATCGAAGTATGCAAAACAAGTCCTTTAATTTTTTAAGTTGTAATAGTTTGATGTACAGTATCTGCCTCATTTTATTTTAGTAATTTTATCAGATTTATTAAATGTTATCCAAAAATTCACACATTTGCATCTAAAAATCAACAACATAACGAAACAAATTCGCATAAATTAAATTGAAATCCGAAGCCTGAAGTCGAAATAATATCATATCGTCTTGGTCTGAAAACAAGAAACTCCACGTGCATAATTTCTTATGTACTACATGTGAGAAAAGACCAATCCTCTTTTGTTTCGTAATACCTTGCGGTTGAAGCTCCCAACCCTTTTTGCCTTTAAACCAATGTAATTCTGACCGTAACATAAACTCTACCGTGTACAACAATACCAGTATAAATTGATGGGCAAAATTGTTAATTCAGGTGAAGTGGAGCACATGCAAATAGCAAGCTATGTTTGTTTTCCAGTATTTCAATGCGAATATTCCTGAAAAATAAAAGCAACAAAGAAAACCGGAAATCCTTAAAGGTTTTTGTTTAGAAGCCGGTGATATGTTTAAAAGCTTTAACATCTTTACGGATTTAATTTATACGAAACATGCATACATTCGTAAAGTGAATTTATATGGGGGGGGGGGGGGGGGGGATTTATTTCTTAAATAGGTAGGTACTTATATGTATATATAGAGTCTACATCTTTTCGAGTTAATGGTTTCTTAGAATCTAATTAATAGCACGCTGTTTTGCCGTCTGTCAGGCTGTTGAATATTATTTTATGCTTTTAAAGATTTTATTAGAGGCAGTTTAAATTTATTTTTAATTTTCAGAAATTAATTTTAACACATTTCGGAACGCTTTAATTTTAATTTAAGTCACGCTCTTTGTCGGCTTTTATGTATTGCAAAATAAAATAACAACAATAATAGGGCAAAGTTTTCGAAAAACATTTTCAATTTACTCAGGTAGAGCAGCTGCAATATTAATTTTGGATAAATCGGGGACAGCTACGAAATTACATTCACCTTCTGTTTTTGAGGGTACTGAATACGACGGCATTGAATAAGACGTCACCTTTCATTTTCCCTCTCCTAAAATGAATGGAAAGTTTTTGTCAGGCCGCAGATAGAGATCCCTACGAAATAAATGCCCGTGACTCCCTATGCCCCACAAGGGATTAAAGGAACAAGAGAAAGAGAATCCCAGGAGTCAGTTCTTCTTTCACCAACTTGATTTCTTCTTTTTACCCGATTAGAGCAAATTATGAAAAGGAAGGGTTATGAATCTTGTATAGGCTGTGTAAAGTATGTATATAAGATAATTGGTTACCTCGTAGAGCCTAAACCACTAAACCGATTTCAACCACATGAGGTGTCTTTAGATTCTTCCTGGTCCATAATATGGCCTAGACTATATGATGTCACATGAAATGTAATATAGCGGACGCTATACGTCATGATGTGATAAACTACCAAACCGATTTCAACACAAAAGATGCCATTATATTCGTCTTGATACGGAATGTGTCCTAGGCTCCCTCTGTCACTCTAGTTTTCTTAAGCCTTTGTGGGGCATGGGGTAGGAAAAGAACTTCACCCAATTCAAGACAACGATTTCAAGTGGACTTACAATTTAAATTGGATTCCGAACCATTGGTATTTTCTCTGCAACCCCATGACTTTTTGCCATATCTGTTGACAGCAAAAAACAACCGTGGGTCACCGCCAGTGTGATTTGAACCTGGGACCTAGGCTAGTCACATAAAATTCAATATGACGAATACTAGGCGTCATAATGTGAAAAGCTACAGCCTACTCTAGATACAAGCCTGCAAGCCTGACTAATTGGAGGTACAAACACTTCCCATAATAAACCATAAGAAACGATTGGGATATTCTGCTTTTGCGTAGCATCTCTCGCAATATTTTTAAAATCTGTACTTGCAATTTGTGAAATGTTTTGAATATGTAGGCTCTTTTTTACAATTCTCACTTAAGGTGCCGTGTTTTAAAGGGAGTACTTGTTGAAGAATTGAGCTTGTAATGCGCCAACGACATTAGCAGTTCTCTTTGGTTTTGGTTAGGAGAGGGTGTCGATTTAATTGTGTGCAAAAATTGCTTAATCTATGGTGACGACATCCTTGGAGGTAGAATGGCTAAGACTGTCATAATTTCTAGGCTTGTATCTAGAGTATACTGCGGAAAATCCTAAATTACTGAACCGGTTTATCAAATGAGATGTCACTGGATTCTTCTTGATCCATATCCTATAAAATTGTTGTTACTAGTTATGGGTATGTACTGCCTGTTTGAATTATGTCATGACATTACTTATGTACTCTACATATTATCTGAAAAGTGAAAATTATAAAACTAAAATCCGGGTAGCGATTCTCACACAATTTGGTTGCCTTACCGTTTCAATAAATTAAGCGCATGCCCAAAAAATGTTGTGGCAACAGAAAAATATTTCATAGCAACGAATAAATATGTCAAGTTTGTGCGCATGATCTGTAATTCTCCCATGCCGTTCCCCGGAGCTTGCATCTAAATACTCAGTCGCCTGGTTGGGAGCTATCGTGTGATTTTGACACTTCATAGCGTTTGGACTGCCATGAGTAAAGATTTTGTAAAACGTTTTGAATTTCCTTCAACCGATTGATCACACACTTGTTAAATTCAAGCTCTACACATTTTTACAATTTTGCGTAATTACAAGGCACCGAAACAACAAATTTTATTGAGAATTCCTACCCCGACATCGGAAAAATCGAACTCAAGGTGTAAAACAAACAAATATTCTTTTCTGAAAACATCGCCTGAAAAGCTCCTTTAGACCTAAGGAATTTAGTGCTCTGAAAAACTAATTAATTATTATGACTTGATTTGAATTCATTTATTTTTATTAATAACCTTTTATCCCTCACTTTCAATTCTATTCATAGTTTTGTCGACATACCCCATTATTACGCGTACTGTTTTGATCCTGTCCTGTTTGCTTAACGCATCAAAAACTCAATGCTATTTAATGTCCCTTAAAAAACACCCGGCTCACCCTCAACCGATTTAGTTTGACGAAGTGAATATACCCAATTTACTCTATCTAAGCAACTCAATTGAATTATCCAGTAATCTTCGTTGAATCGTCCTTATTTTTTCAGCCGCTAAAAATGCAATTAAATGCATGAGTTTTCTATAGAGATTTAAGAAATACTTCGCTCCATCTGACTTGGCGCTGATCTACAAGTCCCACATCAGGCTTAGAATATAATTCCCACATTTGGGCAGCGGCCGAGCATACCGCATTATCCGCATTAGACACAATTTAAAGAAAGCATATAAAACTTATTGGCGATCCTTCAATCTATTGCGTCGATGGTCCAGTCTCACTCTTCTATTGCTGTTTTTACGATCAGTTCTAAATTATTTGAAGTGCCACAGGGTAGACATCTAATTGCACTGCGTTTCATTATTATTATCAATGATGTTTTTTTAATTCTGTCTCACTCAATAATTCTTTGCTATACTGACGACACCCGTTAATGCCTTTCGTACTATGTGGAACACTTCCGACCGTAAATTCTGTTTGGCCATCTTTTATTATTCTTTTCTCTAGTTTCCGTAACCCCTTGTGAGTCGTAGGACGGGAGAAGAACTTCGCATTACCCGACAACAACAATTGCAAGGGGACCTACAATTTAAGGTGGATGCACCGATATGACTCGGCAACCCCAAATGATCGTAATCAGCAGAAAACAAACATGGGGGTGGAACTATGTCTTGTGTGGTTAAATTCCCGTTGGGTTTTGGAAAGAGATGGTCTAAGGAATTTGGTTTTTCTATTTATTCAGAAAAGATTCGTCAATACTTACTACTTTACAAAAATTAAATATAATTGACTTAAAATTAGTGTTTTGTTGATTCCTTTAAAAATGGTTTCGAAGTTCCAACAAGTGATCTTAAATCGAAGACTGGAGAAGTTCAGATCGAGATTGGCGTAATTCTCGTTGAAACCACAAGACATCGACTTAACAGGCTCGTGCATGCCATACAAAGCTCAGTGGCTAGGAAGATGATAGGAGTCGTGATTTCTAAAAGAGCGGGCGGGATAGAGATACTCCAGCCATCAGTAATTCGGGTTAATTTATCGTTTCCTGCAATAAATCAGAGATAAGGTAGTCCAGAGAGATAATACACCCACTCCACTTCAGCTGGATGTTCTCTTCGTACGAGTATATCCTATGGATCAGTTAGGTGTTAATATATGGCTCGCACATCTTGGGGTGGAATTGGGAGTAATGGGGACCATAATTAACAGAGTGATCTATAGGTCTCCGTCCAATTACAGCACTTTCAAACTGCTCCATCAAATCCTCGTGCATCCAAACCAACTGTCACATATCGATCGACAAATTCAAAGAGCACGGTTTTCGGTGGTGAAGAAACCTTGTTCCACAGATACTTCACATGTCCGACCTTGCGTGATATAAATAATCTTGTTCGCGATATGTACCAGCTTATTTACCTGACATTCGGCATAACAAGAACATAGTTTTTGCTGGGGCCAAGGACATATAACCAGGTGAATTACTTAATTAGCTTTATCCTTACACTTGCTAAGTCAAAGATTCATCTGTACTGCATACGGATCGAATTTGGGCAAATGCCTACTAACCCACAAGTTCACACATGTGCACTTACGAACCACTTCGTTGCCAGATTGAGGAAGCGATTACGCCTTAAATTCCTGGCAGCGGAGGCCGACACATTGAACTGCACCTGCGAAACTTTATCGCCGGTGCAGAATAGAAGCTTTCCTTCGCTTTGGGCAGCAATACCAAGTGTTGGGGGAAAGACAAGTCTTACGTTGGGATCATAGAACTGGTAGGATGATGGGAGCAGTTTGTAGACGTCAATGCCTCTGCAGACTGGTCCCGCGGGACTCTAATCGGTTTGAAATCTTTGTGCGTGATTTTGGCTGAGTGCACTCGGACGACTAGAAAAATGGCGAACGGCTCTATGAAGAGGGTATCTGCTTGGGCAGCGGATCTCGAAGTAGGAGCTTCGCCCGGTGTTACATCTTCTCTTCGGAAAGAGACAATTATATTCTAGTTTTTTTCGGTTTCAGTTCATTTTAGTTGTTGATTTAGGTTAAGCTCTAGGTTTAGTTTCGATATTGCTTTTTTAAAATTTACTTGGAGGCATTCATTTTCTTTTTTGCAGGTTTTTGCCTTCAAGTTTACAGTCATTTTTATTTCTTTTTCGAGTAACGTAACGTATAATTTTTTATTTTATTTTGATCGTTAACTATTGTGTCTCTTTTAATACCTGTACAATTTTTAGGGTAGCTAGTTTTTGTTGGATTTTTATACTTTATAACGATGAGCCAAATAAAGCGCCACAGCATTCTCTGCCTTACACAGGATCATATATGTTGCTACTTGTTCTCTTTAATTTTCATTATATCCTACACTTCTTGCAGTTATTTTCATAAATTGAAATAAAATTGACATACAAGTGCACTTTCGTTTGTAATAAAGCAAGAAATGTAATTTCCGTGCTGGATTATTTCAGCAGGGTGCCAGGGATGAGTTTCTCTCCAATGTTCACGTTGTTATTCAGTTGAGTGCACATCAGGCTACTACAAAACAATTTAATGCCCTGCTGACTGCATTTAATTAACATGTCCTGTAGCTCAAATCTGCTAACAATTTTACACTTTCCAGGAGAGTATTTCAGTGTTGCAGTAATTTTGCTTACAATATTTACAGTTTTGCATTATAAAATTCAAACCACTTGAAACAGTTCAAGTGGACCCAATAGCAGCTCCTAATTAAAGACAGATCCAATAGAATATTGATTTCTTCCATTCTTTAGGGACAAATTCAGATGCCGATCTCATTTATCACTTGGATTAAAGCTGCTGAAAGAACGTCCATTTGATGACTCTCCACTTCTTCCCGTTTGTAAATGAAAATAATTTGTTAAAAGTTCGCTTTTAATTAATACACTTCAGCGCATTACTCCAGAAACTCATTTGTATCTGTCGCTTTTCTGTCGACCTATTACTGGAATTTCGCCATCACAAGTGGAACGAAATCTCAGAAGACATTTCCTTAACGAAATTTCCGTTTTCTAAGACTTATGGTGTCGTTGACTTGAGTTTCATATACATGCACATATATCATCAGCACGAATACTGGCAAAATGAGGGATTTAATTATTGCTTACTTTATATGCTTCCTCAAGCACCACAATGTCATTAAAGTTACTTTCCGTGAGGGAATTAAGTTGGAGAGGAAAATGTGATATTTTAATCCTTTGCAAATGGAGAAACCTACACTAAAATATGGTGGTGGATTTTCTCAACTACCGACAGTGGTTGGAACTTACTAGGCAGTTCTAAATGGATTTGCGGTGAAAGGTGCATTGTCTGAAAACTAAGATTAGTGTAATACCATTATTATGACTTTTCTGTCTTCATGATAACAACAAGAGTTCAAAGTAGGAAATAGCGTATTTCATAATGTATTTTTTGTGCAACGACGACCAGAAAAAGTTTCCTATAAAGTTCCGGACTTTTTACTGACTAATGCCAAGTGATTAAGAAAATTTTTGTTTCAGAAAAACTGATTTTCTGTGAAGTTGGAGAATACAATAATGAGGAAATGCAGGGAGTGAATGTTAATCACCTCACTATGCATAATCACATAATCAAGTAAACGCTAAATTGAATCTTATTTAGTTCTTATTTACAACTCAAGCAACTTTCTTTAATAGTCTTATCAATAATCTCACTGATGGTATTAAAGGGGTTGAATTTTATTGCTCGCCACAATTCTGCTGAAATGTATTAAAGGAAACTGAGTTGTGCTTATCAAAGTGCTGGATCACCTAAGCATTAAGAGGATGAACTTGCAATAGAAGAAGCGTTTAGACACATTTATGAATTCGAATTACTAGCAAACCTCCCTGAGAGCTCATTGAAGAGGACCATAAACAGGGTATGTAGAAGTACCAAAACATGCAATTAACTCGTCAGGAATGCGTAGTTAGAAAAACGTTTTAATTAGAAGTTTGACCTTTATTTAAACCCCAAATTTAGTGGTTATTTGAATAGGAACTGTACGGAAGTGTCTATGTCATTTGGGCCTCAAATTCCAACAGCTGGCTACATATATGAACGTAAAATTACTCCTTGTAAACTTTTTATGTTGACCTTAAGACAACTATATACCTATAATGCACCGTAACGTTTCACAAGACCCCCCGTCCCGCTAACTGTGTTTCGTAATACTTCAACTGCCCCTAAGGTCAAGTCAACCAGGCATCCTTCTTTCCGTGGGCATCCAAGGAACTGCACTTTATTTATTTATTATTTATTTACTAAAGAACAGATTTGCCAAAACTGGTTACTACAATAAAAAATACAGAATATTAAATCCAGACTTATGCTAAGCTTGGCTGGCTCACTTGGCTGTACAGCTGCCGTTTGAAATAAGCCAGCTGGATGCAATCCTTACAAAGGAGGGATATAGAAGGAATAGGCTCATGCATTCCGTAAAGCGCTCGATGTTATGGAATATGAGAAAAGTTGGTGTTCTTCAAGTACCGGGTCGGAATGGAAATGTCTACGTCGTCCTCGTCCAGCAATTCAGAGGAGTTGATCGTCCCCTGCAATAAGTAAAACAAAAATAAAACAATCCTATATAATCCTGGGTCTCTTTTCAATGGAGTCGAGAGAAATCACAGCGAGCCTAGTAGAATAAGATGGGAGAAAAAATCGCGCCAGGGAAGCCGGCGGAAAGCGAACCTAAGGAATTTGCGCGAAACAGCCTTAGGTTGATGTGGAAATAGGCGATATAGGGATCCTATACCAGACAAACGTATTCCAGAATTGGTCTAACGAATGTGCAGAAGTGGAGTCTGGTTAAGCAGAGATCGTCAAGCTCCCTGAATCACCTTTTTACAAAATCAAACATGGAATTCGCCCTACCTACCACGAGCTTCACGTGGTCCTCGAAAGATAGACGATAATTAAGAACAATCCCCAAGTCCTTGACTCGGTAAAGTCTGCTCAACATACTTCCATCCAAAGAGTAATGAAAGAGAATGGGACACTTTCTGTGGATGAAATTCATTACTGTACTTTTGTTAGAATTAAAGGGTTGGGGGAGATGGGTACTGGAGCGCCAGTCGTGGAAATGGGAATTTCAGAGTTCAACAAAGCACTGACTTCGTCGCACGAGACGTCGGGGGCAAATTTTGGCATCGTCGGCATAGCACAAAATTCTGGCGTCAGAAATCAACGAGACTTCATTAATAAAAATGATAAAGAGAATTGTGAATGCTCCCCTGAGGCATAAACAGAGATTTAATTGAATATGGCACCCTGAACAACACACGCTGTATACGACCTAACAGGTAGAAGGACAGCCAACAAACACGAAGTGGGGGAAACCCGAGCAGATTAAGCTTGTGAATGAGAATCCTGTGGTCAATTCTGTAGAGAGCCTTACTAAAATCAGTCCTGTGTAGTTACCCTTAACGAAGCCACGCTAGAAAGAGTCAATGAAGGGTCTGCAGTGAAAACGAAGCACGTCACTGATAAGGCCTCGAACACCTTCATAACAGGTCACAAGTTGGCGATGGGTGTATAATTGGAGATGACAGAATTTTCATCCTTCTTGTGTGAATTATAACAGGATCCTTCCAAAGCACAGGGAAACGGCTGTTTATTTATTGCTTGTTTGCTGTCGGACTTATTTTGTTCTATCTCTTTCTTGTTTTCATTTCGACATTTTTTTTCTTTTACCTCTGTTTATTCCTTTGTTGTCCTTTCATTTTCACCCGTTATTTCTGTCCGTCTCCTACTCTACACTTTCTTCCTTAATCCCGTCTGTTTCTCTACCTAGCTTTAGTTTAATTTGAGTTTTGTCTGTTTCTACTTGTCTATTCTTTTCTTTTTTCCTTGTCTAAACACGTTCAAATTCTATTTCTTTTATTTTTTTTCCTTTGACTTTCGCTATTTGCTCCTGATCAATTTTCTGTTTAATTGCGAAATTCTATGCCTTTGCCTGCTCATCTCTCACTCCGTATTTTTGTCGTTTCCTCCTGCCTATTTACTCTTTCACCCAAGGATCGCTTTAACTCGTTTAAATTTTTATTTCTTTTGTTTTTCCTTTGACCTACTTTTTCTGTTATGGTCTGCTGGGATTGCCTGCGCGTCCATCTGTGGTATGGTAATGCCACGTTTTGAGGCTTGTGAGAATCATGGTGGAGATGCTTTTCAGCGATCTGACTCTCGTTGCGGATAAAGTTAGCTTCTTCGTTCGGGGATCGTTGGGCCGATCTTTGACTTTTGCCGAACAAACTGGGATGCTTACCACTAAGCTGGACAGGTTGTTGGGCGTCGTTGATGCAATCGAGCCCTTTCTTACATCAGTTATATGCGTTTTTTCGGCCTTAGCATGACTTAGAACGATCTGTAGTCGGGAATTTCTAAGCCTGGCTGACTTTTGGGCCTACTTCACTACCTTAGAGTGGCAGAGCGGCTTTTGTAGTAGCAGTATGGTGGAAAATACCACTTTGAACGCAGTGCCAACCATATGAGTAACCCACCTTCTTTAATACGATTTGGTCAAATCCTAGGGGACAACCCTTTGATGCGTTAGCATTGTTTTGGCCGGAAGGGAATTATGGTAAGGGAAGTATGGAAACTTGAAAGTCTTGTTTTTTTTGCATTGCTGCGAGCTAGACAACAGCCCAGACACGGAGTGGATTATTTTTAAATTTCTTAATAAAAGCTCACGGGGAGACCTGGTCTCGAAACCGGGACCCATGGCATGGTGGTAGTGGGGCTGAACGAATTGATCCAACTCCGTCTCCCTCAATAAAAATAAATAGTGAAAATATGTATTTAATTTTCTAATTCAAATTCAAATATTTATTTAACAAATAATAAAAAGTTACAAGCTAAATTTTTTTAAAAGCGCTTGGTGAGATATATCCAAAGAGCGCATCCTATCCAGATTGTGGTTCCCATATTTAATTTTCTGCTATTTACATATGCATCCATATTGCATTTTATTTGTTATGTCCAGTTCTTAGTCTCATTAATTTTTAGTTTCTTTTCTTGTCAATTCAGGTAGGTAGATTGGTGTGGTAGTCGTCTTCCAGTATGTACTGAGAAAAGTACTGTTTTGGGCTCAGCCTCTATCTTTCCTTTCTTGCAATGCTATCTTTCCGAGACGTTTTATAAACGCCTGTGTCTGCGGAACGTATATTTCCTCTAACTCGTCAACTGTCCTTTTGGCTTCCTCATCGCTGCTTCATTTCCAGGGATCCGTTAATGTCCACAGACCCATTCAACTACTATCCGCTCTTTTTCCGCTATCAGGTTTTGCCGTACCCAGGTAATTAATGGTTCTTAATTTTTTCGTTTCATGGTTGCTTCTACAGAACTTTTTGAATCATCGGTAAAAATCCTCGTGTGTCTTGCTGTATCCTGGGCGTGGTTCATGGCTTGTACTATTCCTTTCAGCTCGGCTTCCAATACCGAGCTTCTGGTGTGGCGGACAAACCTTTGGGCGGTGTGTTCTTGTAAGTCTGAAGGATCTTTTATTATTATTGCTGCCGTGGTTTGTCTAGCCGTCTTTGATCCGTCTGTATAGATAATTATCTTATCTCTGTTTATTCTTATGGCTTCTACGTGGATGCTTGTCTGTTCGTTTTCGAGTATGCAATCCCAAGGTTCATTCTGCACGAGATTTCTGGCGTATAGGGATACTTAGTCTAATTGTAGTCTACATGGCTTTCTGTAAATCATTGTTCTGTCTTGTTTCTCTTTCTCTGCTCCGTTCTATGTAGTTATGGATTGTAGGCTTGTGTGGTCCTTTAGTAGTCATATAATTTTTAGCTATAAAATTTATTCTTGCCTTTATTATCCTGTCTTTTACTGTATTTATTCCTGATTCTGCTCTTCTAACGACGTTGTTTAGGTCTTCCGCAGATGTTCCCAAGATGATGTTATCTGGCGATGTTTAGAAGTGTATATCGCGTTGGTCTTCCAGTATTGTCGTCAGTCCGTGTTGGTATATGTTGTAAAGTGTGGTTGATAGTGGTGATCCTTGTGGTAGTGAGTTGCCTAATGTCCAAGTTACAGAAAGAAACCCATTCAGCCTAACTCGAAGTGTTCTATTTTTTTAGGAAATTTTGGATGAGTTGACAGAAGGATCTGTCGACTCCCGAGATTAGCATCTGTTTAAAAATTACGTGGCTGCAAACCCTATCGTAGGCGTTCTGCAGATCTAAGGACAAAACATGGAATTCTCTGTCTTGAGATAATCCCCGTCCGGCGTTCGCTTCTAGTTTCAGGAGTGAGGTTGTTCCTCGTCTCTTTCTTAATCCGTGCTGGCTCGAGGACAGTTCACCCTTCAGCAGGTGTCCCCAGAATCTTTTCGAGAAGTCTCGGTATGCAGGGCAGCAACAAAATTGGGCGTAGATCCTTTGGAGTAATTGATATTGAGTTTAACTTTTTCCTTAGTGGAATCTGTATAGACAACTTCCATGAGCTAGGATAAAACTCTTTGCTCATAATACTATTATACAGTTCCAGAATTCTATGCTGGATTTGCAAATTGACATTTTTAATCATCCCATAGGAAATTTTATCGTATCCAGGGGTGCTACCGTTACAATTGCCAAGTGTATTACTTAGTTCTTGAAAGGTAACTGGATATTTATTATTTACTTTTATTTTAATATATTTTAGTAAGATTCAAAAACTGCGTACAGGCTACTGTAGCTGAGTTAATTTGTAATGCGCAATTTAAAAGTACAGCCCTCTTTGGCCCCAAATATTGAGCGTTCACACAGAAGTCGTCTGTATTTCAGTTTACTTTCGACGATCGACAGGTGGTTCAGACTTAAATGGCATTAGATTTTTATGTCAGAGCTGTTATACAGGCGGATTTTAATTATATATATTGTGAGAACACATTTAGATCTTCAATAGCAGTTTTTATGGCTTAGTGTAAGTTCAGAATTTATCCATGTTTCCACAGTAGGGTGACACAAAAACTTGAAAAAATTTTACTGCTGTTGACGATAGCAATAAAAAAAGCTGGTCAATATAGCCAAGGAGTTCAATCGACTATAACTCAGAAAGACATAAATTAATGTAGTGTCGATTTTCAGTATATTATCAGTTATGTTACTACATACATATGTGTAAAAATATATGTGAAAAATTGTTTAAGTCTATGATCACAGATCCAAAAATTTTCCCTCAAGAATTTCAAAAATATTTCCAACTTCGTTTTGTATCTTCGAAAGAACGTAATCCTCCGTAATTATGTTGTACAAGTCTTCGTCTGGAACAATGATAAATTACAATTTACTTATGCATACCACTGAACGGACGATATTTCACTGTCTTAAATTACCTCCCACAGGAACGTAACCGCTGAACTCGCAGAAAGCTAGATTTAGTGCCAGCACATCCTTAACAACGCAAGGTTTTTCGCGCACATAAATAAATACTTTAATCCGAAATTGTTCCGAACTCCTGTCGGGTGTAAAGAATAAATTGTGCGAAATATTCTCCTTGCAAATCATTTTAACAACTTTATAAACTTCAGCCACCTTAGTTGCATCAAATTCCATGTCCTCACCAGAGGAGTTTAAAATGAAACAAAATGCTTTAACTGGACAATCGGGCGATGTTTTGAGAATGTTGTTTTTCATGGGAAGAAGCTCCTGCGGGTAAAGCAATTAAAACAATTTCTTCTTACAAATTCTGATTTACTTACAGCATTATCAATAAGGAGCTCCTGTTCCAAATAAAGCAAGTGCAAATGCAAATGGTTTACAGAAGCTAGTGCTCCTGGGCTGTTGTAGCCAATTCGAAAGTTCCTGTCATTCAAGCTTGCGAGAAGTTTTAGAGAAAAATCGATAGCCTCTTCATTTATTATCTGAGGAATGTTGTCCCTTATTTTGGGGCAGATCAACATATGATATGGCGTTAAGGGGCTTTGGTTTGTTAGCAGAGTAAAACAAGAATCTTTCCATTTTACGCTAGCTATGATTTCCTCTGATTTCGCTTTATTAAAGTTGAATTTATTTGCATCAAAAGCAGGTGCCAGAGACTTAATTTGCTCAGGGAGCCTTCTTAGGCGTGCACGGTCCGGATTTAGCTGTAATATATTAACATTTCATTCATAAATACTGTTTAAAACGTCGATAAATTTACCTGTAAATATAGCCGCCACTTGCCTTTTAAAATTTTGTCTTTTCGTACATTTAATTTGTATCGAAATGCTCCTGGCGTGTTTTGTAATTCATTCCATTTTTGTACTATTTCACATTTAAAGTCCAACGATTTATTTAGATCACTTAAATCACAATAATTTTCTAAGAATTCCATAAAAATTGAAAATCCAGTCGTAGAGTTAACAGCTGATTACGGACAACTCGACAACTGTCAACACGTACTTGTTTTTCACCCCCAGAGCTTTGGTAGTTGGTAGACCGAAGTTTGCTCCAGTTCCCGGTCAGTTGCATGTTTAAAATGAAATTGCAGCATACAAACTTTACAAACGAAGAAGGTAATGTTTAAAATGAAATTGCAACATAGAATCTTACGCGGCGAAGGTGGTAATTTCCTTTATTAATCATTTTAAAAATATCATGTTTTCAATTGAAACTGGAGCCAACATCATCAATCCGCTCCGAAAAGCACATTCACTAACACATTTAAATGAAAGAGAGAGATTTTGGGGAGCTTTGATAGAGCACCGTAGAGCTTACAACACCAACTACCTAGTAGGTGGATTAAGTTGGCAACAGTTCAATTTAAACGTTGAATTAATTATTATGTTTTTGCAATAATAATTACATATTAATGAAATTGGTAGGCAACCACATAATATATGAAGAGGAGGACTAAATGTGCCCAAATGTATTTCCTTCAGTAAATGCGAATTTCATCAACCAACTTAAACCACCTACTAGGTAGTTGTGTTGTAAAGCTCTCTAAATTAAAATGTAAAAGTGTTAGTGCAGAAATGGTAACTGAGTTAGTAAAATTTTAATTTGGTAGTAAAGGTTCTTGACTCTGCTCAACGCAAAAGTTAGTAGTGTTAAAAATGTTATTTTTGTCTACGCTAGGTTTCTATCCATACTTAACGATAGTAAGTGAACACACCCATTATATCCAGTTGCAACCTTTTCATTTAATTGGATTTTCTCCTTTCGCAACATGTCCTGCAAGATGATACGACAAATAATGAAATCGCAGAGCGATAATTCCCACACCGGACAGACTAGGACAGTCTGACAGCCCTTTAGAGCTCCTGATTAACCGGACTAGGTCTCTGACGCCAGTAGAACTTAATTCGGTTAACTCTTTGAAAAAAGGGGAGGCCAAAGACCGACTACTGTCGTTGACTTGAGCCGGGCATTTGCAGAGAAAGTGGAGGATGGGTTTCTCTTTCTCCTCATATTGGTGACTCCTAAAGAAGATATTACGCGTCGTCTGTGCTGTAAGGAATAACGCGCGGAGTTATTACGCTTAAGTCACAAGTTCGAGTTTCGTCGACGGCAACCCACGGTTGTTCTCTGCTCGAAGAAATAACGCTATTAGAGTCTTGCAGAGACCTATCGATGGTACAGAATCCACTTTATATAGTAGATCCATTTGCGATCTTTTGGATTAAGTTCATCTTCCGCAATCTGTTCTGCAAGAGATTACGAGAAATAATACTCCAGGGGGCATTAGATGTAGTTTCAACCTGGTGTAATGAAGTTGACCTCAAGGTCAACCCTGACAAAGCGGTCATCGTTCCGTTCACTACGAAGAAGAAGACGGCGGGTTTGACTGAACCGACCTTCGTGGGCACTGTGGTACCCTTTAAGGATCAGGTGAAATACTTGGGGGGTGATTCTGGATTCCAAGCTATAGTGAAACCTGCACCTAGACACAACGGTGGAAAAAGCTCGGAAGTCCTTTTGGGCATGCCGTAGAGCTTGCAAGACTACCTGGGGACTTCAACCCAGGACAATGCTCTGGATCTACACATCGGTAATAAGGCCCATGATAACCTATGGAGCGATTACATGGTGGCACAGAGCAAAACTGAATGTGGTCAAGACTAAGCTTAGCAGACTGCAAGGTATGGCGTGCCTATGCATCATGAGAGTCATGTGCACCTCCCCAAAGGCTGCACTTGAAACCATGCTAAATATCAAACCTCTTCATATAGAGGTTGAAAGCCTGGCTCTATGTGCGGCCTACAAACTAGAGGGAGCTGTTCTCCTTGGGGGAAACATAGGTAAGGGCCACACGACAATAAGGGAGATTCTTGAAGCCACACTTGAGTTGGCCATGGTAGCTGATCAGATGCCTCGATTAAGTTTATTACTGGCCCTGAGAAAGTACACCACGGTATTCCATTCTAAGATCTTCGTTATACTGACATGTACTTACGAGAACCTAACAAGAGCTTATAAGAACAAAACCATCTTAATCTTCTCAGATAGTCAAGATGCAATCAAAGCAATTGCTAAATCTACCACCAGATCTAAGCTGGTGTGGGAATGCCAAATGACTAAAGGAACTAATCAACTTGATCTGGATACTGGGATATCAGGGCTACACGGGGAATGAAAAGGGAGATGAACTTGCTAGGAAGGGGTCCAATACGCCTTTCATAGGGCAGAAGCCGGTCTGTGGAATTCCTCTCTGTACGGCTAAAAGGCTGATAGCAAGCCGTGCAAGTGAGGAGCATAGGTTGTATTGGAACAACATTGAGGGGCACGCTCACTCAAGGAGTCTTATGCCCCCACCGTCGCCCGGTAGATCCAGGAAGCTCCTCAAGCTGAGCAGGTCGGATGTTAGAACTCTGGCTGGCCTGCTTACCGGCCACTGTCAGCTGAGGAAGCACCTGGTAAGGATAAGCAGAGCCATCGACCCCACCTGCAGACTCTGTCTGGAGGATGATGCGACTCCATTATACGTACTATGTTAATGCCCTGCAGTGGCCAGGCGCACATTTAGCCTGTTCGGGAAACCAACCCTGTTATCGAGCGGGCTGAGTGACATGTCAAATTGCAAATTAAAAAAGCGGGACATCGACTAAATAAGCTTATGAAACCCATTATTGGTCCGGTGATGAGATATTTAAAAAAAAAATTAGATTTCTCATAGAGCTAAATGGGATCGATATATTAAAAGAAGACAAGACCGGGGAGTCAATATTGCCTTCAATACAATCAAAAGCAAAAACAGCTTTAGAGTTGTTCCGTCTATATTCAAGTAAGTTTAACCTTATCTAAGTAAGGAGGTAAAATAAAATGGTTATCCTAAGGAAGCCTGCGAAATGCAAAACGAACAAAGCGGCGATGTGATCGCGACCCGGCAGATGTGATCCCGACCAAACACTGCTAGCGTATTCTAAAATTGACGAAGCTACAATAAAAGAGTCGCGTGATATAAGTATCATCGAATTCTTTGCCCATCTTTTAAAAAATAAAAAAAAGGATTCCTTACTGGAAAATAGTGGGATTGAATATTGACAAGAACCGTAATAAGAAATATTTGGATTAGAGTAAAAGAAGTAAAACCTAACAAAAAACTGTTGGGATTGGAGCTAAAAGAAATTCAAAAATTGAGAACTTGTGGAGACAACTTTGTAGTCTTGAATAGAACCCCACTCTTTTATTGCAAATTTGGTATATTTGGAATAAATTATGCAATCTTTACATGCTACTTTTATTGATATTGTTGTAAATCGCACTGTTATTTTAAGTTTACCAACAACCAATCCACAACAAACACTAACAGACTAAGTACAATGATGTTACATTAAATATAAAAAAAAACTCAGTAGGATGCAGAGAACAGTACGAGTGGAAACCACGGGCGCCTTCCGGTCTTACTAACTAACGACATAAAAAGAACAAGAGAACTCCTAAATAGGACCCAAAGAGACGTCGTCAGGACGACGGCGGTGTGCATGGGTTATTTGGTAATCGTGGACCACGCCGAAAGGCTTAGCAACCCTTTTACCACATAGCTGTAGGAATGAGGGATCGAAAGAGTCTTTTTCGCTTCTTGTGTGAATGTCCGGTACTGGCCAGACAAATTATCGGGCGTTCGGCAACCTTTGTTTCAACGAATTGGGAGAGTTATCCTGGAGGAAAATTGTAGCAGTCATCCACTTTCTGAATGCTACCTCCTCGCGATCGCTCATCTCACTATTCTTTTACTATACTTTATCTTTCGAATAATCCCGTCACGAGTTTCTGTGGTACCAAAACGGCACATTGGGTCTCTGCCACTGAGAAGCCCACCACTTGAACTAACTAACTTATATTGATGTTCAATTTCGCAAATCCAGTGTGGATTTCTTTCATTCCCAAAGGTAAAACGGCTGTGGAGCAAGATTACCAAGTCCTTGGTCTTATGAAGCCTTTCCAATACACAACCAAGCATAGTGTAACAGAAGTCAAGAGGATACTTTCTGCGAGTAAATGACACAGATGTACAGCACCAACTGTAAAAGGCGTCTAAGTCAGAATTTAAAATTTCACAGTCACGTACAGACGAAACCACACGGAAAATATTGGAATATTCAGCTTACCAGAGAATTTTAGAATGTCTCAACAACACGGATACATCATTGATCTAAATAATAAATTTAAATTGGTTTGCAATGAAAATGAAGTACATTGCAAACTAATATTATTATTACATTTATTATCCTTAGGCAGCGTTATGTTCTTCAGACGTTCTAAGGCTGCCTTTACAGTCATCATTTCAGGCTGGCAAGCGAAACGAAATGTTTATGCCTAGGTGTTCCGAGTAGATACAACTCACACTCAGTTTGAAACCGTCAGTGTATATATGCACTGACTCTCCCCATCGTCCTCCCATTCTGAACTGGTGGGGTAGAGGAGTTAAATTTAGGGTTGAAAAAAGGTTTGGATGTGGTGTAGTCAGTGTTTGTTATTGCTCTACCGTCCAGGATTTTGGAGTGTTCGTAGTCGGTACACATCCAAGTCTGGACTGAATTGGGCCTTATGGCAGAGGAAGATGCGGTTTACTTGCCGAAAAGATCCAACGGCAGGAGGTTGAGAATGGTGTTAACGACTTAAGAGGGCGTAGTTCCGAGGGCAATTGCAATCAGTAGGGCAGCCATCCTTGAACCTTTAGTGCTTTTTGGTCACTTTATCTAGTGTAGGTCACCATATGACCACCACATAAATGAGTATTAGTCATATAAAACTTGTTTAGAGCCAGTACACAATGCGTGACTCGATGCCCCATCTTTTATCTATAGCCTTTTTGCACGAGTAATACGCTATTATAGTTTTACCTACTCCTTTTTGGAGTTTTAGGTTTCCAGCCTAGTTTCCTATCTAAAACGAAGCCTACATATTTAACTTGGTCACCTAGTTTGAGTCTGACCCCATGAAGTGTTAAGCAGTTGATAGAAGTAATTCTATGTTTCCAAGAGAAGAGTATTAACTCTGTCTTGTCCGCGTTTATGCCCAGATCAAACTCGATATTCCAGGAAGATACTTTAGATAGAGCGTGTTGCAACACCTCAGCCAAGGTATTAGAGTGGTTGCCCGAGCAAATCAGGACAATATCATTACCTTATGGTGGGAATGTTCCAGATATAGGAGCTCTCCTTCGTAAACGAATTGACTCACTAAAGAGTCGGAAGAGTTGCTGGTTTATATACTCCTTCAAGGTTTTTATCCCGGATGAACTGATTAGTGCCGTCACTTCCTCACAATGCTGGATATATAATGCTATAATATTATTCGTGAGCTTTTTTTTTTTTATACGATGTGGAAAAAGGGGACAACCCTTTGATGCGTTAGCATGGTTTTGGCCGGAAGGGAATTAGTTTAAGGGAAGTGAGAAAACTTGAGTCTTGTTTTTGCATTGCTGCGGGCTAGACAACAGCCCAGAGACGGAGTGGATTATTTTAATTTCTTAATAAAAGCTCACGGGGTCATCTGGTCTGGAACCCGGGACCCATGGCATGTTGGTCTTGCCGCTCAACGTATTGATCCAACTCCGTCTCTTGTTCTCACATTTCTTTTAAGTTTGAGCTAAAAAAATGGATCAATGAAGTCTCACCCTATTACGCCAGTGTAACTGGTTTGCACACCTAGACCACTGGTCTTTTCAGCGGCTCTACTAGTTTCTGTTACGGCGTAATTTGCCTTACTGAGACCTGGTTGTGTTATGGGTTTACGGATGCTGAGCTGCTAAGCCCTGAATTTTTTCTTTTTCGTCGGGATAGCCACGCCTATGGGCATGTTGGAAGGGGCGTTCTTTGCGCCGTTCGTCACGACATCTCGACGGACGACGGACGTTACTGCCTCTGATGAATTGGAGTTTATTTGTATTGTTCTTAGGCTCCTACACAAGAACGTCTACATATGTACATATTTTCCGCCCTGCTCAGCTACGTCTACGATCGACTCGTCGTCTGCATTGACATCCTGACTGGTATTGTTCGTTCAACACAACTTACTTACTTATAGGTGATTTTAATTTGTCTGACACTTGCTGGAATTGTTCCTGTTAAGATGACAGCGTTCTTCATTCCTTTCTTACCTATCTGGTCGTTCGTAGCGAGTCTTACTTCGGGGTGCTCTTTCTTGTATATATGTGGGGGAGAGTAGCAAGCAATAAAAATACATTTATCAAAAAACAGACTTGATTTAAACTCATATATATTCAAAGGGTTGAGCCGAAGTAAAGCTAACAGGAACTTACTTTAGCCAATCTCTGACATATATCCAAACTCCTCCGCCGATCTCGACCCACTACTGTTCGTTCTTGCCATTGATGACAATGCTTATCTGATCTCGCACTCCAATGTTCTGATCTATGCAGACGAGATGAAGATCTTCTCCTTTGTGAAGGATAGTTGTGATTCCGCCCTTATTCAAAAGGACTTAGACACGGTCTTGGGTTGGTGCGGGAAAAATGGATTACAGCTCAATTTTGAGAAACGTGAGGCTATGAGTTTTTCCAGGAGCCTAAGTACACAAGTTTTTAATTACACCTTTGCAGGGAATGACGTCCGTTCTTTCCGCTTCGGATCTTGGGATAAAACTGGATAGGAGACCAGATTGTATTTTACAAATTAATTATATTGTATCTATAAGTAACTTAATCTTAGGCTTTGTAAAGCGTTGGTCTAAAGAATTCTTGCATTTACCGACTTTGATTCATCTGATTCGCGAATATGCATCTCAGGTCTGATATCCCTATTACGATGTTCATTCCAAGCATTTCGAATCAATCCAACGTAATTTTGTTCGATTTTCATTAAGAGAGCTCCCACGGGACGATCCGCCTAGATTCCCGTCCTACACCGACTGGCTCTGTTTGCTCGGTTTGCCCTCACTTGAGGTAAGGCGAAAAGTCGCTGACTTGCTCTTTATTCACCAGCTCTTGAATTCAAATATTGACTCAAACTCTTGTTAATAGGGTTTTCTTTAGGCAGACCCAACATAGCCTTCGAAGACCCTTGTTACATGTTGATCTCTCCCGATCAAATGATGGCAAGTATGAATAAATTAACCGATTATGTAATACTGTTAATGCATATCACAATTTGGATTTAACCCTTAGTAAGGAATTACTGAAGAACTATCTATTCTCTCTGCTCGCATGACTCTCTTTTTCTTTGTTTTGATTCTTTTTCTTTACATGCAGGTTGGTGTTGGATCCTCATCCCACCGTTTTGATTGAAAAGTTATTTTTTCTTAGCACCTACCAAGAAGTGTGCCTTCTGCTTTAGAATGCAAACTCTATAAAAAGATGCGACCACATCCATCATTGCGCTGTATCCGGTTTATTAACAAGCCTTGTTCGGACATTGCTATTGAACCATGTTTCTAATATTGCAATTGCATGTATTGGAGAGTTAGCAAAAATCCCCCAAATCTTTGGTAGCATGCTTCTAGCATTCATGTAGCGAACATTGAGGCCACCCGCTCAAGAGCGCAATACGTTCAATGGGAACTAGGTCCGTATTTTTTACGCTAAAAAGCTAAACGGACATGGGCACATCAAAGAGATAACCGTTTAGTAGAAACGATAGGAGTGTGTAACCAACGGTAAAGCGGTAAAGCAAAATAAACAAAATAATAAATAATAAAGAAAATGAAGTAGCCTAGGATTAAAATAAGCACTATAAGCTAAGAAATAAGTATTTGCGAGCACACCTATGTGCAATTAAATCTTGTGGGGCTGATGTGGGAACTAGTGTTACATACAAATTTTACGAAAAAACCGAGAACATTTCAAAATTTTAGGAATAGAAAATTTATATTTATTACTCCTGCTTAATGAACTATTATATCAGTCGTAATAAGAAGCAACTCAAATAGCAAAACAAAGAATTAAAAAAAACTAAAAGCCTGCATTGACGAGTAAGCTTAGTCAGACATTGATTCTAAAGTTCAGTGTCAAGCGACAAACATACCGGGTATAAAAGGTGCTCTATTGACCCGGAACTTAATTTCCAACCCCATCGTCATAACAATGCTAATTTGAATATGTATATTTGTGCAAATATATGTATACGTGATTAACACCGAACTACTTTTTCAGGTAATTTCATCGTACTGCAGAAATCAGCAACAAGCAAAGCCATTCTCACACATTGTGATGGACATTTTCAAAGAAGTAGTGAATGCTTCTCAGAAGGAGAAACCATTCAAAGTCGAACGGAACCAGAATTCTGACGAAATAAAGTAAGTTCAGTTGTAATTATTTACAATATTCAAAATATTAAAAATCTAATTTAATTCTAGAAGTGAAACAGATTCTGGTCGAGGATCCACTCATGGTGATAGGGACATCTTGAGTGTAAATTCAGGAACTGAAGGAGGATTTCCAACGAAAACGAATTTAAAACTAATAAATCGGACTTATAGCAACGCCGAATCTGACAAATTCAGAACTATAGGATATGCAGGGATTACGAACTTACAGGTGAATCCGGAAGCTACGTCACGCCCACCACTAGTTGTTAGAAGGTCAAATAAGAGCGTCAGACAGAAAAATGACTTCAGGAGAAAGACAATTGATGTGAACTTATTTGATTTGGAAAAAGCAAGACAAGAAATGGCATTCACCAACAATAAAGAAGACCTTAACTTGTCTAGGTCAACTAATTTTATTGATAAAATTGTTGTTTTTGAAAATAATGGCCTACAGAAGTCTAACGATTTTGAGGATCCAATGCGTGGTAACAAACATAATTTATATAAATTTAATGATTGTTTTTTTTTTCCAATTTTCAGACGTGATTCCTCGTAAAACAGTGTCCGTTGCAAATTTAAAGGTGCGACGCCAGACAAGCAGAAATTTGGAGTACTTAACAAAAGCATATTCCGAGGAAAGCTTCCTAATGAAAGCCAAGGGTCCGGAATTTATAGTAAAGTCAAGCCTTCCGTCTCGAGAATTGAACATTTGTGAACTAAAGGTTTGTTGTTTTCTGCTAAGATCAAAAATTAGTTGTAGTACTTCTTCACCTGATAAAAGTTGTTATAATCCTAGAACAACCCAAATGATAGTTGTCAGATAGACGGGGTCATCGAAAGTAAAAATTTACAATTGGAATCAAAAGTCATCCTTTAGATAATACTGAATTGAAATTTGTTTGTGGCCAGTTGCAAGAATACAATGAGCGAAATTTACATTAGTTAGAGATATTAAGGATATTATTGTCTTGTAACAATGACCTAATAAGTGATATAAATTAAAATTTACTACCCCAGTTCAAAAGAATTACAAATGGTTCGAAAAATGAAGCATTTCAGCTAGGTATTTTTGGAATGAAGTGCTTCTGTGGAAGCAATCACGTGCTTAAGTAGAGCATATTTTAAGAGATATCCTGTGATTGAAAGCAACACTTTGTAATGTGCCCGTGTGTGTGTAACGTGAAGGAAACAACAACAAAAACTTTTGCATATTTCCACTTAGCAGGGAATCGAGAGGTTACAATACAAGTATTAAATATATGAGTTTAATGCAATACAATATAGGGTAATATTATGCGCAGAAACCGGGGATCAATCTCATCAGTGCCAACTGAATTAGATTTAATTGATTTAATCTCTAAGATAACATCATCAGGAGTGACAGTACAAAACGAAAAGCCATCAAATCGAAGTCCATTATTAAATGTGTTATTATCATCACTTCCACTATTTACATAAGCTAGATTAGAAGCTTCTACGAAGTAGTCGTTACTTCGTCAGGCTGAACATCGCAAGAAGTTTCTGATCGATTGATGTCAAGGCATTTGATGTTTCTCCAAAGGGTCTTTGTTGGCAAGGACGGATCAAGCTTTCGAATACAGAACGATTTCTTAGCATCTCGAATAACTTTAGTTGTTTTAATACGAAATCTTCTAAAATTGTAAAGTAAAATATCAGTTTTGTGAGTTTTCCAAATCAAATGCAAATTAATGCTTTAATAGACTTATTCATCCAAGGTGTACTCTCACTAATTTTTCTAGATTTCTAGGGAACAAATAAATTAAATAACCTAAGAATCTCATAATTGAAATGCTCAACCTGAACATCAACATGATTTGTCCCATAAAGTCTACTCCAGTCAACAGCCTGTGATTCATTCGAAAGGCGCGGTAAATCAATATTGTGAAAGTCACGATATGAGATAAATGAAGATTTGCGCGGAACAGCTAGATTAAAAGATGCATAAATCGCTTCATGATCAGTAATTCCAGGCAATGCAATTGATTTTGATCTGTTAGAATATCGACCCGATTAGTAATAATAACATCTATTAACGAACTGCCTTAAGAATGATGCCTCGTAGGTTTAGTGTTAATAACCTTCAACCCTGTTCCACTTCTAAAGCTAAAGAACGAGAGTTTCTGGTAATTTGCTGACAGCATATGTAGCCCAGTTGAAAGGAATCCATCCAGCATCAGGCATGTAGGTGCAGACAATGATACAATACTCTCCGTCATCCAGAAGTTTCATTTCTGTCCAAACGAAAGCCTATAGTAGTAGGCTTTTGCGCAAAATGATGGCACAATGCGATTTATTTGATGTTACAATTTTTTTTACTTCAATACGACCCTATATCTTCTTGGGTTGTACAATTTGATGAATAATTTTTCATCTGAATCTGCTCAAATCTGCTCAAGTGACAATAACCTTTTAAATTTTTTTCCTTCATGTGAGAGGAAGGTTCAATCTCCGCTTAACTCGTTTATACGGATGAGAGCTGGACTTCCATATGTTGGAATCCCTCTGCTTTTAGTTACTACGGGTATTAATCAGAACATTAGAAATTTCTGGACTAGGGTAGATAAATTTAAAATAAAATGAAATATGTTGTCTGTTCTCATGCATCCTGCCAGCTACTCAGATATTTAACGTTTCTTTCAATACGGAAGTCGCGGCAAAAAAGAAAGGGCGACAACCGCAGAAGTTCCGAAAAAGTTAGAAAAGTGCCCTGCGCCATTAATATACAGTTAACGGGGATGAATTAATGAAAGGCCCACTGGCACCCCTGGAGTAGTCATATGTGTTTTACAGACGCGAAAGTGGGTGCTGATCAGGACATCCAGCATTTCCTCGCTGTTTTTCGTCCAGATACCATTATTATAACAAAGCAGCATATGTTGTGCGGGACTTTTCGAAATTTCTTTCCTCAACCTGGCCGTTTCTGAGGTTTGTTGGATTTGTTCACAGAGAGAATCCAGATCTTTCTCTTAGCTACTCTGCTCTTCTTCTTAAATTTCTACCTACCCTACAGTCTATCAACGCTAAAAATGTCGCGAACTCGATAGCGGGTTACGCTCAGGTAGGCTTGCTCAAAGGCTCCATCTAAACACTTAGTAACGTGGCTCACTGCAGATTCTAGGTATTGGGTGCTCCAGATAGCTTTCGGGTATCCCCTTCCCAGTTTTTCCTGTACTATCTTACACAATTTTTCGATCTTTGCCACGTTCCTATATTCCTTATGGATTCTTTCTGTTAACGCTGTTTTAATCCCAAAACTGATATAGCTGTGATCTGATACCGAGGGCCTTTCAGTCCATCACCTCACCACCATCTGTCCCCATGAGGAGCGTCATGTCAAGAAATTTCTCACTGTACGTTGGTACGTTGCCCCCTTTAGCAATGATTATATTAGCGGTTAGTACATAGTGTAGCAAAGTCTCACATCATTCGTTAATATATTGCTACTCCGTGACATGATGTGAAACTGTGTCCACGCCGATCACTAGAATGAGCCTTTTCCACTTCAGTTCTTCCGCTAGTATCTGGAACTCTTCTGACGGTGCTTGCCTGTCGTCTGGTATGTCGTGCTTCATTCTTTCCAACCTTAACACAGCACGACAGGTAAGTGGTTGGTACTGAAATTAGAGCATCATTATTTCAAAAGTGGTAGTTCGAATCCCACCGATCTTTGCAATAGGGATAACCAAAGATTTGTCCAAGCAGTGAAAAATAATTAAATTTATATGGTATTTTTTGATGATGAACGGAGGTGGCATGATTTTCAACAGCCATCTGAGATAACAGCTTATCCCACCGAGATATCGAGTTGAGATGACAAGTACGTTAAGATCAGATTGCAGGTGAATAATAAAACAGGTCTACAATAATATGCCGTATAGCTAGAAGGCCTTGGCTTTATAACGCTTCAAGTAGCATTTCGTGGAGGATAAAAGTAGAATAAAACTACTTCTTATGGAAAGGTGTGTACGTTAATATTCGTCGACAGGGAGTCGAATAATTAGGGGAATACAAGTATGCAATGTGTAGGTTCTCTAGAAATATACACAAAACTTAGTACACATATTAATTACAAACTGGAAAAAGTGTTGAACTCAGTAGCGAGGGGGTACACTACTTGAATAAAATTACGCACACTGCTTGAAGAAAATTACACACTTGTTTAACTATTGATAGATTTCTATAATAGGCACAGGTTTCGTAAATATACATTTATTAACTTTATTTTAGTAATCAAACGATATCTTTAAAATTTTGAAATGATTAAAATGAAAACGTGTGTTCGTCGCAACGGATTGAAGTATACTCCACTTTCTAGTATAGCTAAAATCTATACTTAGTCTCCGGCAGGGCACGGTTCCACGGCACCAAAAGCACATGCTGTGTTGTAATTTGAATGAAATTCATGACGGAGCATATTAAAGTAATTAAATAAACAAATTAATGACTCAACGTCTTTGTAGAAATTGTAACTTGATTATTTTAGAATGACATAAGGAAAAATAATAATGTGACTGGGTCACCCTTGGGGATAATTAACGTGATTTGGGAACATGTCCCTGAAATTGACGTCACATGGCGTCACGGTGTGAGTTCCGTGCCTGTACGGGTAGACTATTTACGTCACAACAAAAGTACGGTGCGGGTAAGACACAAGCCACCCAACCAAGCGAGTGACATATAAGGTTAATCGAAAACTATCGATATTAGTATGAAATACGGAATTCTCGGGGTCGGAGTGTTGAGACTTGTGTAGGTTTTTTTTTTATACGATGTGGCCAAATCCTAGGGGACAACCCTTTGATGCGTTAGCATGGTTTTGGCCGGAAGGGAACTAGGGTAAGGGAAGTGAGGAAGCTTGAGTCTTGTTTTTGCATTTCTGCGAGCTAGACAGCAGCCCACGGGGTCATCTGGTCTCGAACCCGGGACCCATGACATGTTGGTCTTGCCGCTCAACGTATTGATCCAGCTCCGTCTCATGTGACTTTACAGGTCCTTTCCCTGTATGGAAATTTTTATACTGGGATTTTTTCCATTCTTATAATGGGGTAAGAAGTACATACGTTGGGCCACTAAATGATATAAAAAACCGAAAATTTTAAAAAATGTGACTTCGCACGTTCTTTCCGTGGACACTTCAAATGAAAACGACGCTCTTTAAACAAAAGTTCGAGCAACCCGGGCACGTCAGCTAGTATATAAATTCGTAACCAAATAAAATTGTTAAAAAAAATTCAAAATTTCTAACTTTACTTTTGTACAAGTCTGTGAGACAGGCGAGATAGTCTCATCAGTAAATTTTAAGGTAAAATTGAAAATTAAAAAACGAAGTCTGTAAATATAACCTTCTTGCAGTGAATGTTTCCCAGTTCTTAGAAGTCTTTTCCTAATGCATTTTTTACGTTTTGAATTATAAAATGTTGTTTTCAGTGTCAACATTGTGGCGTGGTCAATATTCTCCTCCTGGATGGTCAGACAATTTATATAACCTGCAACTCTCTGACTACAACTTCGGGGGAAATTTTCGAAGCTTTAGTAAAATCGGAAAGGTACGTCGAAAATTATTTCCTGGGACTATGTGCTTTAATTGGTGGTGACTTCGTTTTCCTGCCATCAGATTTAAAAATTTATAAGGTTTGACGAAATTTTCTCTATTAGTTTTCGGAAATTATATTTTTCTTTATTTTCAGGTGGCTCCACAAAATTGGGCCAACAAATCAGCCAAACAAACCACGGCAAAAAATGTATTTTTTACGTTATTTTTGCGTGTAAAGTTTTTCCTGCCAACATTGCGAGGCATTAGGTAAGCTTTTTATAGCGAAAAGTTCATGAGCTTTAGTTCTATACAATTACCCTCGTCCGTCCTTAGAGTCCTTATTTTATACACCTTTTCCAGCTCCTTGGAGTCAAGACACATGATGTATTTGCAACTGAGAAAAAGCATCCTAGAAAAGCACATTTTGGCAACAGAGGATGACCTCATTTTCCTCGGTGGTTTAGCGCTTCAAGCAGAGGTTGGTGACTTCAAAGAAAGTGTAAGTATTCTGAAGCCAGATAGAAATACTTTTCGTCCTTTTGATATGAGGTGATCGTTTTATTAAGATGGATTTTATAGGTAAAAACGAGTTTAGTTTAGAACGGCAAACTTTATTGCAGTATTTTCTGTATATAGAAAAATCCTGCAGCACTCTTATTTCTATCATACTCTTCTTTATCAAAGGAAATATAAGGACTAATTGCAAATGTTTATAATAATTTCCAAGAGATTATTTGGATTCAACTTTCTTTAAAAAATTGATTTGTGGATTGATCGCTTTTAGGATATTACCACCCAACTATGAATCCGTCAGGACTAATAAGTAATTATGTTTTATAATTTTTAGGGTTCCGTACCCGAACGGTCTCCACTGGAGCCTATTTTTGTCGTCTGTCCATTTGTCAGAGACTTTTAACTTCTAAACAAATTGACATATGGAGTTCAAATTCACACATCATAAGCAAATCCTTGGCCCAAAGACGAAAATCATATTTAAAATTATAAAAAAATTTATTTTAACAACGCAAATAGAGGAAATATATATAACCTATGGTTGTGGGATATTATTGGAAAGGGCACCATTCTACGTGTTTTAACTTTTTTCTCGAATTCAGTTAACACTTTGGTGGGCCATCAAAATCACAGTTTTCAGACATATTTTGTTACCTGTTCTACTAAGCTGTAAGTTGTAAGGTCTAAGAAGCTGTAAATTGTGTACAATATTACTCATACCCTGTACTTAAACAACAAATACTAAAAATAGTTTATTGTGCTATAGATATGAATAATTTTCGGAACTTTACTCACGATTAGAAGCCTGTTTTACAATTTCCCTTACTACAATAAAGAATTGAAATTTCACATTACCGATCACTAAGTCATGCTTAAAATTTGTTACTATATACTTAAAAAAATTTCCATAATACAGAACCCATAGTACGCGAGTCCGACTCGCACTAGGCCATTTTTTTTTATTTATTGTTATTGTTCATAGTATTAAAAAAGTACAACATCTTTGGAGTACATGTTTTAACATAGATTAAAACGAGTTTCGTTTTATGCTCCGTTGTCTGAAGCAGCGATACGCAATATTTTCACATTACGCATCTTATTTTGCCACATCGGGTCCATAGCGCCATGATTAGATGACCTACGTCCGAGGGTTCCATTTTAAAATCGTCACAAAGTTGCCCTATTACTATAAAAGGTACCCGTGTTCGCACAGGGCAATGGCATAAGAGATGCTCTACACTTTGTATTGGGTTCCTAATAGTACTTGCACAAATCAAAGTTGGAAACACCAATTCTATGATAGTGACCGATGTAGATCCCAAAAAAAGTTCTACATTGAGTTTGAGATAGGTTAAGTAGGCAACTAATCACTGTCAGTCACTGGGGAGTCTATATGAAGAGTCGATATTGAGCTCCTGGCAGAACACTGATGCCCCTACCCCGGAGCTAATTTTAGATGGATCTTTATAGATGTTTACGCTATCTGCAGGTTCTGTTGTTTAAATTGTTTCCCAGAACTGCCTGTCCGGAATTGATATCTCGAACTTTCTGCTAAAGTGCATAATCGGGAGCTTGTCATAAGTGATCGTGTTAAACCTCTCACCTAAGCCACTATAACCGCACCCCCAAAGTTTGGTACCTTATGCTTCCTTGTGAAAAGCACCATTTCGGACTTGACGCCAACCACTGGTTTTCGCCTATGAGCTTAGCTTCTTTAGAGCTTCTTCCGTGACTTGCCTGACATTAATATAACTACATCAGCGTAAGCGACCACTTTTCCGCCCCTAGCCTCAAGTGTTACTAGGATGTTGTTTATAACCAGCTGCCACAGGAGAGACTATAATACTCTTACCTGTGGTGTACCCCGGACGACTACTCCACTCCAAGGTTATCACTCTGCGTGATCACCTTTGCAGCTTCCAGAGCGTCTCCTTTTATATCTGTAAAGGTCCCCAAGTTGGAATCTTTATATTGTAGGAAATTTAAGAGCTTTAACACCACCTCATGCAGAGCAGTGTGAACCGACGTACCCTGCGTGTATGCATGTTGGCGTCGAGATTTTCCTTAATATACAGATCCAGAACCCTTTCCAGGAATTTTAGTAGGACCGAGGTTAGACTGATGGGTCCGTAGTCCCTTGGATTGTTTCTACTTTTTATATGAGAAAAAAAATTTTATGGATGTTGATTTAGTTTTTCCAAATGAAAATATTTATTTACAAATTTCGTCAATGACTGACTACTAAAAAAAGTCCAGCTTACATGATAGTACATTATTTCTTAAAATAAGTTAACATAAAGCAAAAGAAAGCCAAAAGAATACAATACAATTAGGTCAAATTAAAGTATAAACAATAAACAAAGTATGACAGTTAACCTTAACGAACTCTCAAGAGGCTCTTAGACAAGTGAAGCTCAGTGGTGTAAAAAAATAAATTAAAAAGCCATGCGTGCCATCGATGAGATCAGCTCAAATGTACCATAATGTTTATCCTGCAAGAAACTGAAGGCGAACATTATACAGGAGTTGCGATATCTTCCTTCAAAGGTCTCCAGATGAAGCAACTCAAGCCGGTCACGGTGAGGTGGCAGAATAAGGGGATTATTCCAGGAAATGCCGCGCAGGACAAAACGAACAAGCTTTCGCTGAAGCGCCTTAATGCGTATGGAGACCAAACGGAAGAGGCATATTCCAAAATGGGTATGAGGAAGTACAATAGAGAAGCTTAGTGATGCGGAGGTCATCAAGCTCTTTCGACCAATGATTGATAAAGCCCAAGGTCGCGTTGGCTTTATTAATTATAGCATCAAGGTGGTCATCGAATGAGAAACGGGAATTCAATCAGACACCCTGATTCCTAGTTTTTTTAAGCGACTTTAGGCGGTAGCCAGCCATTGATAGTAAAGTTGAACTTCACTGGGTTTCGTTTCCGAGAGAAGGACACAGTTGTGCACTTACTGATGTTTACTGGAAGGCGGTTAACAGAACACGAGTTGTGGAAGGTGTCCTAGTCAGAATTTAAAAGAAGACAGTCGGTAACGCTCGCCACAATACGAAAGACGCCACAATACGAGACTCTCTGAGTACGATCAGACACATATGAACACAACCAGTCAACAAAAACATATGGAAACCCGAGCAAGGAGAGTTTGAGATTTTATGATTTATTCGATAGAACGCCTTACTAAAATCAGTGAAAATTCAGTCGTTCTGCCTAACACCTTTAATAATAGAGATGTAGAAATTGGAAAACTCGAACAAATTCATGGTGGTCAACTTGCTTTTCATAAAAGATTTCAAGAACGGTATGCAATGAAAATAAAGGACATCACAGACTAAGGAGAATTAGAGACGCAAATTGTTATCGTCATAGGCTGATTGCTTTCGCAATTCTTAAAAAGACAGGGAAGATGTTTAACCATCAGAGTTTCGTTTCAACACGCAGGCTAGCCTTCATTTTGAAATTCATTACTCTTGGGTCCTGCAGAGGGGAGGACACAACTTCAGGCACCCTTGGCATGGCCTACTACAGCCTTGGACTTAGGGGGATTTTAAAGAGGTTATCTCCTCCACCATTAGTTACTTGGCTACGTTCTAGGCTGCATTGCCCATTTGCTCCCGCTCGCAGGTGCAACTAACACTTGAGAATGTCCAGATGAGGATCGCCGTATCCTAGAATGCTTCGACTCTTCCGTCCATCCTCCAGCAACCAACCTGATTTTTATTTACTAGTATTTAGTTGATATTAAAATGAATAATGTAATTAACCTAAATCGGAAATATCTCAGTCATCTTGTATGTAGTTCTAAATGTTATTTCGTCCAAGTAAAAAGTTTCGTTATGTATGGAATTTGCAAGTGAATGTTTTATTCAATTATTAAGACCAAGTGACAAGGATCATAGTGATTCTATTCCATTCAGATAAAAGAAACTTAATGAAAGAATTGAAAAGATTTACGGAGTAATTTCATATGAAAGTAACGAATTTTTAGAACTGTCAATTACATAACCAACTCATGTGTCCGCTTATACGAATTAATCGACGAAAAGGAAAATTTTTCTTCTGAGAGTTAAAAAATTGATTCTCGCGATAGTAGGCCTGCTCCCGTATTTCTACAGTTTAATTATTTATGTGGTGGGGTGAATTCACTTCAGTACAGGAACGACCAGATGCAATTTTCTGAAAAACTAAACAATCACAGTTCTTCCATATAGGCTACTTCACTTCCTTAATCCGACGCTTAACTTTTAGGATATACAACTTTATAAAAGTTAGATTCACAAATTTCAATTTCACTCAATTGATGTTTAGGCAGTTGTCACTTTAACAGAAAGAAGATTTAAGCATATTGCAGCTGGTCAAAGATTCCTAAATTTTCTGCAGGAGCGGAAGTTGTGACATAGGCAAAATCTTCTTAGAGAAGTAAATAGCGGAACACTTTTCTGCAGTATTCTGCAGTTTTCTGCCTATAATATCTGCAGGTACGGGAACAGACCTAGTATTTACTGTTTGACAGTTAGCATTTACTTTTCCATACAAATTTGCTAGAACATTGCCAGACTATTTCATTCACGTTCTATGTAGTATCTATTCTATGGTCTAGTTCTAAAAGCTTCAGCCACTTAGTTCTATATCTGTGGTCATAGACAATAACTTGGTAATTCGAAAAATATTCAAGATGAGATAAGTGTATTGTCATCTCCAATATTTAATATGCACTGTTAAGAAGTTCGTAACTCATGGACCTAATACTTTCCGACCACATTGTTATCAACAAAATGTATTTTTCCCAAAAATGAATATACAGGCATTGCTCAAAAATAAAAAAGTGCCGCCCTGAATAGTTGCGATTTTCAACTTACCAACTTATTCCCTGTGACCACAGATATATTTATGTTATTCATTTTCACCTTACTTATGCACCACACGATCGACTCGTCCTTGACGTCCTACGCCGTTTGACATATCTTTTCCCTGATATTACGTCACATGCTCACTACTTCTGTTTTCATGGACAAATTAAATATTGTGAACTCTTTACAAGAATAGAAAAATAAAGGAGCCAAACTTGTAGGCTCGTTCGTTAAAGGATTTTTTGTAGAATTTTTTGATTTGTATCCGCCTACCTCTTCGCTCTATTCAAAGTCCCTTCAGTATAAACCTTTAGCCTGGGAAGCTCTTTTGTCAACCAGGGTAGGTCCCTCATATGTAGTCTTCCTGATGTCGGACAACTACTCATGAAAGCATTTTGCAAGATATGCCGCAAAGTTGACATTTTATTGATACATGATTGAATTTATGAACCCATATAGTTAGTTAGTTGGTATTCCTAAGGCTTAGACATTTCTTAATCTTAATAAATTTAAAACACGACGCTACCAAGCGTCTAGCAGGATTACTTTCTAATCTTATAATATTCGACATGTAACTACTAGTAAGATTATTATTTAAGACCGTTGGCTAAGCTAGGTTCAGGTTTCACGACAGATATCAAGAAGTTACTCACCCTCTCTGTTATTAGGTCTGTCTGTTTACTCGAAAGTTTTTACACAAAACCGAAAGTTTTCGTCCACATTGCGTCTGTTTACTTTTGGACTTGAAGAAATTTGACAGTCGAGTAATTTCCCCTTTTTCCCAAATTTTACACACGCTGATGAGTGTGGACAAAAGTTCGGCAGAATTCTTTTTCTTCTTTTATGGTTGACAACTAACAGCTGATTGATGTTTGGCAAGTTACGGCTTATAAATAAAAATTTAAATAAACACGGGGAACTATTTATTAACTTTTTCAGGAAATTGTTATTCATTTTTATTTATTTTTACGATTTCTTGTAAACGCACTGATCTCTGCACTGAAATTTACTTTTTACAGTTCTTCAGTTGCCATCAATTTACCCAAAAAGCGTCTGTTAACTTTGGCATCTTCATCCCCTCCACCAGAAGATCGATTTTTACTTGATTTTTACCCACTTTTTACACACAAAAGTAAACAAACAGACCCATTATTGTTCCTGTTTTCCCAGGACGAGTTTTGTGAGTTCAAGCCACATAGGATTTGAATATTCATTCGCTGGCCCAGCAAGATCTCTAAGTTCTCGTGTTGGTGCTGGTTCAGCGGAGACGTACGAAAAGAATGTATAAACGAAATTTTTCAATACGAATTTAACATATACATACACATTTACATATCTGTACGTAAAATGAAATCGGTCAGTATTTGCTTTTCTTAATAACGAATTTTTGTCGTTAAAGATAAGCAAAATAGTAAACTCTACATATATGTACACTTGCGGTTATAAAAATCGCACCACACAGGTGAGCAAGTCATTAAGGAATATTTTGGTACCAGCCATTGAAGAGCACTTCTAATACTCAGTAGGTAATTTTCCAAGATAACTGACTCTGCACGTTGTCATCCAGCAAAATCGGGATAAGTAAACTGTGAAAAATGAACTTCCAAAAGTCTACTCTTATTTCGACAAATTTGAAGTGGTGCAGTTTTTTTTACCGCAAGAGTACATAGCTATTTCTCTCACACGCTTTTCAAACAATATATAAATTACATTAAAAAGGACTGGAAGTGTTAAGTGAAACGACAATGTTCAACTATAAATTAAATTTGTCTCTTAATTTAATTATTCCTCCTGACTACCCTGCAGGAGCAACTTTTACCAACATATCAGAAACAATGCCGTCATGAATATGAATTTCATGGTGTTTTACTCTGTGTAGCAAAATTTCAACATTCCTTAAGCACACTTCAGACACTTAAAGTATACTTGGAAATTGGAAAATGCTACCAAGCTACGTGCATATTTCTTCCGATGATAAAAATGATTGGATCCTTCGCAATTTCCTTCTTGCCTTCGCGGAAATTGTTAAAGACTGTTTTTAACAAGCCGACATGCACCTTAATTGATCACTTCTTTTTTTCAGATGAAATACAGCGAATATTTTACAATTTCGCATTATCTACCTGAAGGGGTGTATCACCGAAACAAGGAAATGGGTAAATATCTCCGCAATTCACACTACTGTCGTCAGGGCATTCATCCAAAGGAGGCTGAACAGAGCTTCATCAAGTACGTTCAGGAAATGAAAGAGTACGGCTTCCACCTTTATAGCGCCGTGTGGGTAAGTCTGAATATTCTGCTAAAGTTGTCTTTTAATTTTTGTGCTTTTAATGGAGGCTAGATGTCAGTTTTGTGCTGACTAAGTACTCCCTTAAGTTTATTAAATTTATCCTTACCTTACTTGGACTTTTTCCTCACCTACAGGCAAGTGACGACGACAGGTTGATTGATGTCTACGTGGGAATATCGCTTGTAGGATTAACGGTGTTTGAGCGTAATTTAAATCCTAGAGCGAACGCTGCTACAAATTCAAAGACTTCATACCAAAGAAAACTTTACTTAAATTTCGAGTGGCCGGAAATTGAGAACTTGTGCTTCTCAAAGCACATCCTTTGCATAGCTGTGCGGAAAACTGAAAGTCTGAAAGCTAAAGACAATAATAGGATAAAATATAAGTTAAGAATGGACGATAGAAAGTAAGTATTGTTTTGAATTTTTAAAATTTTTGATGTAAAGCAATCTGCCAGGAAAGATTTATGGGTCCGTACTTTCGGTTCATTGAACATAAAATGTTTTCTCTAAAACAGATATATGATGTCGAACTTCAATTCTTTTTCAATTTGCTTTGGATTTCATATCGAAAAGTGAATTATATTTCTTATCATAAAGGTTGCAAACTTTGTTAAAGGCACATTGTTGGCGTAATATTATTTCTGTTGAGTGAATTCTTCATATATAAAATTTACTCCAATTTTGGATGTTTTTCATCATAAGTAAGTTTCCAAAAAGAAAATTTATCTTTCAATAAAGAATTCCTTTAGAACGCAAAAGCTTTCATATGCGTAGTTCTTTATGCATTATAATATACATATCTATAAATTTAGCACATGTATTTTAGGTTAAACATAATCCATAAAATTTGCAAATCAAAAATAAGTTTTTACATTTGCAAAAACCAAAGTAAGTGATCTAGAAGATTTTTATTCCAATACTTATCGACAAATATTATTTTCAATCAATGACAAGTCAGGTCCTTGCGGGGTAGAGCAGAATTTTTATTTGTTTTCTTCAAAATTCTGTTTATCACCTTAGCCTGTTGGAGGGTTAAATGTTCAGCAATTTGGTGGTTTCCCCTCGGAATCTTTCAGGAAATTAAAAGAAATTTGTGCAGTGTGAATGATTCTTATATTATAATTATTCGAAAGGATATTTTCTCAAATTTTACACTACATATACTAATTCGCAATGGACAAAAACATTTATAAACTACTTTAACGTTCAACAGCACCGTAAAATTTCCTGGACAATGAGTCTCTGTGTATCTGTTCGGTTTCAAAGGATATTCCGAGTATAGAATTCAAAAGGCTTAAAAGTAATCAAATTAATTTTGTTTGGTTGGTTGAAGTGGCGACCCAGTCTACTCGCCCAGGGTCCAATTAGCATTAAGGTGTGCCGTTTTGTTACCACATCTCGTAACCAGGTAGTAAGTGTATGTCTGTGCGCGATGGATTAGAAGATCGGTGATTGGGTATAACTGACGTTAGACCTTGCCGGTAAGGTTTAGGAAGTGGATAATCTCTCAAACTGTTAGGCTGAGACCTCTTTAAAGTCTTTAAAAAAGAAGCTGCATAGTGCACGATGCTTGGCTGAAGCGCGAGCCGAATATTTGCAAAGGAAGGGTTTCTTTTTCACTCTCGTCCTTGCAGCTGCGGCAGTATGAGTGAATAAGCAGTCTAGCCTCATGAGTTTCCACCGGGTAGTGTCCCGTTCAGTTCATTTTGAGACGTGAAGACGTGTGGTGTCTGCTCTGCGGTGCAGCAGCAGCTCTTCCTCAGTGCTTAGGCTCGTTAATTTCATTTTGATCTGCGATAGATGGTCTTACCAGTTGCATCCTGGCCGTCGGATTATTGAAGCGCGCGTTAGATATATCGTTATTGCACGTACCGTTTTATGTAGATTTCACATAAATTCTCCGTGCAACACGTACATTTTTAAAGTAATCGACACTTGCGAGTATTGATCAATTATCGTTACTTCGATATATCGATGTAGTATGGTCCATCGCTACTGCCCATACTTCGCTGTTTGGAGAAGCCATTGCTTTTTCTTCGTAATTTATCCGATTTCAAATCTCTCAATTCTATGAAATTGAATTGAATATGAATTCAAAAAAAGATTCTGATTTTTTCAATTTATTGCAAAGTTGTTTCGAATTTCGATACTTTCGAAGAAAACATATCGATTATTGCATTTATCGGGTGTCGAAAAATCGATAAAAAAATATCGATATATTAGAAATTCGATATATCGATGTAGAATCACCCATCTCTACTGTTGCGTTGAAGGATGGGCAATCATTTCTCGTATGTTAGAATTAAGATGAGTGTGCGCTTAGGGGAAGAAAACATTATCGGAAAGGTTGAGTGGGTTGATATCGTATGGTGCGGTGTGCTAGGGCGAACTGGTAATTGTTTACATTTTTAAAATAAGAAATAGTTTAATTAAAATCGATTTAAATACCTATATTGAATTTCGGTCGTCACTGAATCTACAATTCGCTGAAGTGAGACAGAGTAGCCGCGTGTAAAAGTTCTCCGCACAAGAAGGCGTTGCCCGCAGGGCCGTCGAGAGAGGGGGGGGGGGGGCAAGGGGGTAAACCCCCCCGGGCCCGGGCTTTCAAAAGGGGCCGCGTCATCCAAGTCATCAATAGAAATTTTTTTCCATTTTAATTATATATAAAAAAAAATGGTTCACGATCGAAAAAGTGTAATATACTAGACAGATTTCAAATTAAAAGTCACTCATTCGATTGTATATAGTCCCGTAAGCGCTTAGCCCCAGGCCCGAAATTCCTTTCGCGGGGGCCCATATGTAGTACTCCCCGGGCCCGAATTTTGTCTCTACGGGCCTGGTTGGCCGCATTCATTCAAGAGACTGTAACTTATAAACTATTGGGAATTTTACAATAAAAATTAACAGGATATTCTTAAAAGTATATGCTTACCAAATATATGTAAAAAAATGATTTTGTTTTAATTTTTCAGAGCAGAATGACCCATTAAAAAAATCTTTTGCAAATTTACTGCATGTCACATGTTACCAAATAAGTAAAAAGTAGGGCCTTCGCATGTAACATGATTCAGTAACTGAAATCATAATAATTTTTTTAACTTTAAACCCGACCTTTGTGGCTGCCCCTCATTCAGCGATCGAAATCATTATTAACGTTTTTCAATTGAAAGCAATAAAAAAATGGTCAAAAGCTATCGGTTAGTTCTGCTTATACTCTCTCCCGTAACCCCTTGTGGGGTATGGGGCGGGAGAAAAACTTCACCGAATTCGAGACAACGGTTGCAACTGGACCTACAATTTAAAGTGGATTCCGAACCACTGACAGTTTCTCTGCAACCTCCGGATTGTTGGGCCGACACGTTACCACTTACTCCACCGACGACTTTTCGACGACTGTTCTTCTTCGTACGAAATGAATTCGTGAAGGTGACCGTGAGCTGAAATTTCCATTTTTTTATACAATGTGGCCAAAGCCTAGGGGACAACCTTTTGATACGGTTAGCATGGCTTTGTCCGGAAGGGAATTTTGGGTAAGGGGAGTGAGGAAACATGTTTTTGCATTGCTGCGAGCTAGACAACAACCCAGAGATGGAGTGGTCATGCCGCTCAACCAATTGATCCAACTGCGTCTCCAGAAAAAATTATTAGTCCATTTCTGTAAACTCTTCAATTATATGGCATTGATATGGAGGGTAATAAATGTAAAAATGCGTATATTTTTATTTAATATTATAAATTGTGTCTACATGTTAAAATAATTACACTTCTTTTTGAAAAAAGCTATAAATATATACGCATCTGCAGATGGCAGAAAATACGACATTGCAACAGTCCTCGTATAAACATTTAATGTACAAAAAATCAAAATAAAACCTCAAAGTAGAACCTGCACCATAGTATAAAAATTCGGGGTTAAATTCCTTCACAAATATCATATCTGCACGAACAAAGTATAAAAACATAAAATTATGTGACTGAAGTGAGTATAGCTATTTTACGGATCTATTTTTGCCATATAAACACTTCAATGTGATATTCCTGTGTTTGCAAAATGCCAAATAGATCCAGCACGTCTTGCGTTTCAACTTCAGATAATAAAACTTTCTATTCCGCTAGCAAATCTTCTCATATTTTCACCTGTAGAGAAGGAAAACTTTTATAAGTCTGAATGAAGCTTTTTATTACTTTTACATTCGGTAAATAACGCAAAGCGTTCACCTTCAAGTACCCATAAAATTGAAAGCACCCGGCAATTTTCGATTCGTTCCTGGAGGCTTGAAAAACGAGTCTTTTCCATGGAAGTAATATACTTTGCTACTCTGCCATAAATTTTTATCTGCTCAGGTATGCTGGCAGCAAAATAAAGTCACAGCCATCGATTCTAAAGTACTGGAAAATTCATAAAATTCTTTATTTTTTTTATTTTCAGAAGCTACTTCGCCTTCAGTTTGGCTTCGGAACACCACCAATTTTACATGAAATTAAGAAATTCCTTTATTTCCCTAAAAAGTTTATCGGACGAATTAAACATTCCCATCACAGCACCACCCTCACAAAATAAACATGCCGGAGGGATGGAGACCTACGGAATATTACCAAATGAAATGAGCTCGGGCAAGTCATCGAACGTCTGTTCGAATATGTTGCCAGAAAACATTAAGAAAATTGATAAACAATTGAAAGCTAGTGCTGCAGTACGTGTAAGAAATCTAAAGAAATCGATGCTTAACGACAACAGACTATTGAAGCTTAAGGAGAAATTTCTCAGACGGTCCAAGTCAACGGTAGGGACAGGAGATTGCAAGAAAAAGGTCGACTTAAAAGATAAAGACAAGAACCGAGATATGAACAATCTGAAGACTGAACTACAAGCGCCCAGCAAAGAGGAAAGTCAAAATAAGGAGAACGAGTGTCCTAGAGCTTATTTGAATGAAGTTCCTCCTAAAGTATACAGCCCTAGTCGAAATAGAGTCAAAATGGGCACTCGAGTGTTTTCATCGCAGTTTCTCAATAAGTCGTTCGACAATATCTACGAAAGGGCGTTAAACGGACAACAATTTGAATCGACGACTTCAATCGATAACGACCATATCAACGAAGATTGTGATATATTGGATCGCAAGGTTAGACGTCTTGACATTTTCGGAGCAGAAAAATACGCTGCAAAAAGTGCCAGCTCTAATTCATTGTGCGGTGTAGAACCGTTTTCTGATAATTCTTTACCAAATGAGGCATATGTGATACGTAAGTACATTATTGATTTTATTATTTGTAGCTTTGGTAAAATCATAAGTAATCATTAAATCGTTTTTAATACTGTAAATTAACTGTGTTCTTTTTCCTTATCCTTACGAGTTTTTAAAAATTTAATTTAAGCTCCTGAAATCTCACTATATAAATGCATTAATTATAAGTATAAATTCCCTATAGCGAAACTCTTTATAACACATTACCCATCATTTCCCCTGACTTCTCATAACTTTGTTACGGATATAACGTACGAAGTTAGGACACATAGCAAATCCGTACAAGTTTATTGTGAAAACTTTGTGATTGAAAGTGTTGCAAAGAGAACACCTTTAATAGTGTGGGATTTGGGGTGGAGAAATTTTATATAGCACTAATTTGTCACTTAATAAATTTTAAAGTAAAGTCGACTTCATTTATCTTTACTTAACTCATTGCCCCATTGCCCATTGACAAACTTAATATACTCTATGATTTCATCTAGGATATAAAAAGAAACATTATTAGTAGTGACTGTGTTTGTAAATTCTTCAGTAATAAATTGAACCACCAAAACCCACTCCAGATACAATGCTAGAAGCAACCATAGGAAAAGGTTGGGAAATTCTACTTTATCGTAGTATTTCTTGAAATATTTTTAAAATCTCTACTTGAAATTTACTTGAAGTGATTCTACAAATATGGTTGTTACAAAAATGCTTCTCTAGAATTTTCATTCCAAACGAAACAAACGTTTTGTTGAAGTATTGAGCTTGAAATGCGTCAATGACATCAGTATTTTTCTGGTACATGATACAAAATTCTAGATAGCATGCAAGTTATCTTTATGTACAATTTTTCATGTCGAGAATTAGTCAAAATATATTCGTATTTAAATGGGTGCTACTGCATACATTTTGTTCCATTCAGTTAAAAAGCGTGTGCTTTTGTTAGGACTAAATAACGTCTGATTCAGAAATCCCCTCCCATTATTCATCCCCAGGTAGACGAAATTAGGGAACTCTTGTAAGTTTGCATATAGAAAAGAGTATGTACTTATATCTGCAAGGCATTAAGTGCAAAGTTCTTGAGTAGTGAAAATGGAAGCCAGCCAAGATATACATCGCAACTTGTTTCCACACATAGGGAAAATCTGAAAATGTCTCAATGAGACTAAGCTAAAAAGGTGAAAATCCCGAAGATTTCAATCCAAATGTTCTCAGTAAATTTCTGGAATCTTTGGAACATTAAATTCGGTAATAAATATGTTCGCGTGGCCAGAAATTATTACCTTTTGTGACAACAGTCACAATCAACGTAAATGGATACGTTAAAGAGTGTCTGCAGAAGCGCCTTCTTCCAATTTTTAAAAAGCATGCTACATCAGATTTCTTTTCGCGGGATTTAGCAACTTGCCACTGCGGCAGAAAAGAAAGGGATTTCTAGGATGCCCAATTCATTCGCGTAGCACTAAAAGAAGTGAATCCTCCTAGTTGTCCAGCATTAAGGCCAATCGAGAAATATTGGGCTAATATTAAAAGAAACCTAAAAAAAATATAAAAAAACACTCGTCTAACATAGACACTTTTAAGAGGCAGTATAAAAGAGCGCCCGATACGTTCGATACTGTCTTTGTGCAAAATTTAATAACACGTAGTATATATAGCGTGTCGGTTGTGAATAATGTAGGTGATTAAGTAATCGTTTAATCAAAAATTAGTTAATAATACCAAAAATGTTTTTTCTTGTTGACTTCATCATTCATAGGTGGTCGATTTTTTTCTGAATCAGTCGTTATTTACAGTGTTTCCAAGTCGTCGATCAATGAAAAAGACACTTTTTTTTTTTTTTAAAAAGTCACCACGTACAAAAGAATTCATTTTTACTACTATTCAATAAAAGACTGTAGGAGGAGAAATAGAGAACTGTAATCATGTGATAAAATTTTTTTTAACCAAGTATGAAGTAGCTTGAATTTTAAAAAATCCGGAAAAAACTGTGCTAGTTACTATTATTACTTCATAAGATCCACCAAAATAGAAACAATTTGTTATAGTAAAGAAAAACCTTATTACTGTAAAGCGAACAGTTGTCTTATTTATAAGTTTCGATGGTAAAATCCCAGATCCGCCACTGTGCGCAACAGTATATCAAAGAAGGAATGGAGTAGTAGTAGAGCGTTCCCTCGCTTCCGTCGCTTTCTGCGCCCTTCGCAGTTTTTTAGCTTTTGATTATTATTAAGTCGATGTCGTCGCAAAGATTGTTGAAAAGGTGGTGCTTTTTTACGATATGGCCAAACCCTAGAAGACAACCCTTTGATGGTCTTGTCCCGAAGGTAATTATGGCAAGGGGATTGAGTTAACTTAAATGACTGGTTGTTGAATTGCTGCGAGCTAGACAACAGCTCAGAGACAGAGTAGATTTTTTAATTAAATTTTTAAAGATCCGCCCGGTCGTGCCGCTCAACCAATTTTCAGGTAAAAAACCGTTGTTTACAGATCGTCTCAAATGGCTAAGGATAAATTTCGCAAAAAGTTTAAGAATACTGGAACATTGTTATTTTTTCAGACTAAACGACAATTATTCGTTATTTGTGTTTAGGATCTAGCCTTTAAAAATTGGAAAAATATACTTCGGACGTCATGTTTCAACATGATAACGATTTGCATCCATCTATGTAGTTCATGATTTTCTGTAAAGTCATATTGATGAGACAGTTTATTGACTTTACCGAATAAATCATTGTCTTTGCCGCCAACGTTTTTAATGATTAGGAATGAGCTATCTTCGATTCGATATCGAAAGATCAATGTATGACCATTTCATCTTTCGATTTTCGAATCGATTTTACGCGGTAACCAATTCACAACGTTCTATGTATCACAATTCTTTTGTTGAAAAATGATAGCAAAAAATTTGCGGCAAGTTTGACATGGTACCGACCAGTAAGCATACTCCATACCACAAAAAAAGGCTCATCCAAATTAGTCCACGCGTTACGAAGTTAGCCTACCCCTCCCCCCTCTCCATACTCTAGGTCAAATTTTTTTTTCATATTAGTAATGTGAAATCATACTCTATTCAACAAAAATACCATACAAGTCGATCCTCACGTTACAAAGTTAGGTTTAGCCTCCCCCCTCCCCCCCACCAAAACAATTTTTAACATGGTTCTAATCGGGGAACATATTCTACCCAACAAAAAAATAATCATTCAAATGGGTCAACGCGTTACGAATTTATACCCGGTCATAATTACTTACAATAGCTTATTTCAATATTGATATAGCTCGAAGCTATCTGGATGTCCGACTTGCAGTTAGTTTAGTTAACTCCAGATTGACAACTGTCAAGTCTGCTGAGCTGAAATTGGGACAAATAAAAGCATTATCAAGTCCCCTTATTGTCATATCTCTGACCCAAGGTTCCTGGATGAGGGCAAAGTCGAGGTCCTCTTCTCTTTAGTATGCCTCGACTGCTGCATATTAATCTGTATGAACCTCAGCATAGTGTGTTTGCTGGAGGATCAGGGTGCTCGAACCTGATCACATCCAGAAGAACCTTGGCATCTCCGAGTAGGTCGTCGGCACCCGGACACTGGCTGCTGTTCCGAAAAACTTTCAAACTGGCTTGCCTAATGCCAAATCTCAGCTTAAAATCAGCTTTTGTAAGTGCCCCCAGGCGCTTCTCGTTGATCAAGAGCAAGAAGAATATTTATTATTCTGCGGTTCCTCAGTCTTAATGAACGCCTAGTCATCTATGGGAATCGCGGGATTATGCAGCTTGCGATACTGCAGAAGCTTGCTTTTGTCAAGCTCCAGGTTGGGTAGCCAAATGCGGAGCCTTGGTCTCCTTGGAATTTCGGCAGCTGGGATTACTCATATCTTAGAGCCCTCCCAAGCGTCACTAATCTTACATTAATCTGGTCCTTACATTTGATAACCAGGAAATCTGTAACTGTTTCCTAGGAGTCAGGGCGGCTGCCCCACTTGATTGAATAAATGGTGCTCCATCACCATCGCAAATAGCTTGGCCTTCACACGTCGCCACATTTCAGCGGAGACCTTGCCACCATCAGCGCTCTCATACAACAGAACTACCTGCAAGTGATCGCGGACCACTTCGCTAAGCAGTTTTTTAGGCCTTCAGATACTGCTTCTTTACAGAATGCTTGGCGGACGATCTTTTTCTATCTAGGTTCGACTTGTTACTATGCCTGGTGACTGTCTTCCTCGGTATAGGTTTGGAGTCAGTGGTTGGTTTAGATTTCACGGGAGTACAATGGCTGGTACTCGCCGATCCATCAGCTTTAGTAATGGTCTCCTGACTGGAGGCCAACAGCTCGTTTTCCGATGAAGGGGAGATCTCCGCGGGGATTGAAATTAGTTTTTTTTGTTTTATTTTTATTAGATTTACTCAAACTTTGTCCCACGAGTGAGTCCGGAAGGGGTGGGTCCACCTCGGCAGAGCCGACATATCTGGTTAAGGCACTGATACAACCGACCTTGCCAGGGCATCGGAGGGCTTATATTTCTTTAACTACCACTAATTAAGTGTGAAAGGCAAAAAAATAGTGTACTAAGAATAACCGCATATTCCCAATTTCATAAAAAAATTATTATTTTCTACTTATTGTTAAAAGGAGCAGTATTATTTTTAAAAAGTGATGCAATAATTTTGTCGGTCGCTGTACGTACATAAAAAAAAATTCGGGGCAAACTTATAACCTCTCGTTTTTAAGAAGTCGGTAAAAAAGAAGTTTCTTTTATCTTTCGTTCGTTCACATGATTTTACACAGTTTTAAGTAGTATCAGAAATCAGGAACGTAGAAACTTAATCCTGGAGCCCGGTTGCCATTAATTTTAATCCGGAAGTTTCAAAACTTATTTATTGTATTAAAAAAAAATATCTTAAAGAAGCTTACATGATATTAAAACGCAAAGGGTTATCTCTTTAATAAAATAATCACATTCCTGTCTATATGTTATAAATAAATAATTAGAGGTCCAATTAAGGACTATGATTATGATATGGAAGGACTTACCCAGCAAAAAAATTCTTTAAAAGGGTATGAAACCTTTTTTCATGCTTTATAAATCGAGAAAAATAATTGTGTTATATTTTGACTCGAAAATAGTTTTTCAACGAACGTTTCACTGAAATCGATTTATTTTTTATCGAGTAACAGCCATTTCTCTCCAGAGTTATACACAACTTCCTCGTTTTAACTGTACCGGCTTTGCTGTGTATCAATTTGTTTTAGTTTTGCAACAAGCAATATACACAACTCATCAATAAGGTATTAGCCAGCGGATACTATGTATTAATCAAACATACTCACACATGAAAACTGAATGAGATTTTTTACATACCAAAAGAATATTAATAGATTGGAAGGTTTTATTCGTGTAAGGTCAAATGTACTGCATAAAAACAGGAAAGGACTGTCCTGGCGCTTTCGTAAATCAAATGCAACAACATGGAATAATAAAAAATCTGATTTTATTAAAATATACAACAAAAGAGGGGGCAAGAGTAAAATTCAGTAAAGTGGATCAAGTTAATTAATTGATTTCACATGAATTCGACTATAAAAGGCTACAGTAGCCAAATCGCTCTGCATGTAAAGTGAAAATAGTGCCATATTACTCAAGTTTTCTCTGCGACTTTGTGTGAAGCAGCATTTCTAGTATTTATTTACTCAGAATTTTCTACAGTAAGCCATTCCGTAGTCGACTGATTATGTTTTATAATGCAAAATTTTTCCGCTCGTATTTGTACTCTGTAGATCTGAATTTACAGAGAATATTTCAAATACTGGTTAGTTAGACTTCCAAAATGTTTTCCCGAAATTTTGGTTAAAGAGTTCAATTTTACCTGAGGCAAATATTATACAGACGGAAAAAGCTTTGGGGTTTCAATCAGAATATGAAACAGGTTTTTCGTTATTCCCACTTACTTTTTACTTTACCCGTCCAACCGTCGTGCGTGAATTTCCCTTTTCTTCATAACCCCCTTAATATGGGTATTACATAAAAGACTTCGACGGGTATAATACGATATTTATTCAATGTTCATCAGATCCTGATTACTATAAAAAAGCAACAATTGACCAGTAAGAAATAAATTAAAAATATATATAAAATAACAATAGAAGAAAAAATAACTCTTAGTCAATTGATCCCTAATTTGAGTTTTAGTTCAAAACAGTTATTAAACAAACGAAATAATAAAATTACAGACTCGTGCATTTTGTAGTTGATGCGATGGTAAGGAATATGGAAAAAGCTCCGAGTTCTCAAGGAGCCCGGCAAGTTAAAAGCACCAAACAATTCAGGGGACTAAATCACACCCCGCAAAAGCAAAAATGATTCTGAACCCTTTCGACTAGCCTCAAGTGGCTCCAAGGAAAGAAACCGATCAGTATATGGAGGTAGACGAAGATAATCAGCCCATGAAAAGCCACGAAGGGCGAATCTGACAAATCTACGCTGCACAGCCTCAATGCGGTCAATATGAGCCACTTAGGAAGGAGACCAAACCGGTCAAGTATACTCTAAAACAAACAAAAGCGCAATACAGCAGTCATTAAGCTCCTTTGATCATCGTTTAACGAAGCCCAGAGTCGCATTAGCCTTACTGATAATAAAGTCAACATGATCCTGTGATGAAAATTTGGTATAATTGATGACTCCCAAATCTCTATCAAATATTTTGAAAGTGTGTACGAAATCACACTTTGCTCGAGTAAAATTTTACGAAAGAACTCAAAATAAACTGTTCACAACTCCAGCCGAAAATAAATATTGAAATCTCTGGTTTTGTCAAGTCTGTTCAGTGAAAAACCGACAATAGTGAAATTGCAATGCAGAGAATTCCTTTTACAAGTGATTTTATGTCAATGTGCACGTGCCAATGTTCAGAGGAAGGAAGTTAATAGAGCACCAGTTACGGAAGGCTTCTAAGTCAGCATTTAAAAGGGCACAGTCATTGTCATTTAAAACAACACGGACAATTTTGGCATCGTCAGCATAACAGAGGATGTTCGACTGTATTAGAATCAAAGATACATTATTGATATACTTGATGAAAAGCAAAGGTTCCAAACGGCTACCCTGAGGCACACCTGAAGAATTATTAATTTTGTGAGTGTGCACCACGAAATACAACACTCTGAGTGCGACCAGACAAATAAGAATGTAAGCACTGGTGGAAGACTGAGGAAAACCCAGAACTGATAACTCATAAATAACAATATTGTGATTGATTCTATCAAAGGCCTTACTAATGTCAGTCAAAATGAAATCTACCTGCTTACCGGCTTCGATGGCAGACATACAGAAGTCTAAAAACCTACCAAAGTTGTTTACCACAACACTAACCTGCGACGACCCAGAGAAGCCAATATTGTCAATGAAGGCTATTTATATATTGCACAGAATTCGTAAAAGATGGCAGAAGGCAATCGTCATCCTCAGAGCATTCCCAAATCAGAGCAGGCATATTGAAGTCACCCCAAAGCAGCTAGTCGTCTGATGGAGGCAAGATATCAGTTATATATTCGACGCTGGCAGCCAACTGCTCATAAATATCGATATATTATATGACCTCATTCTAACCCCAATAACTCCCTAAGATGGCGAAACCTTTTTTTCACAACCCCGTTGACATGAGTATCCAAATGAAAGGGTTTCATGGACAGAATGCGAAAGAATAGCACGTTAAAATGCGTAAATAGCTGCAAACTCAGAAACTCATATTGTGCCTGGTAAAACTAAATGTGCAGTTACTAAATACTCTAAGTAGGTATAATTGGATCTTAATTCTGCAGAAACACAAAAAAATATTAATTAAAAGGAAGTAAATTAAAAATTATGCTGATTCTTGGCATATGGTACATTTGGTACCTCCTGCGATATTATGTTGCGTTTCCTTCTGTCTAGGGGTATTAACACGTCTAAGGTATCCTGTAGGAAAATAAGTGGACCTTCAAAGCCCTACGAATCTTTCCTGTTGTCTACTCCTACTCTAGTGGCTGATACTCTTCTCAGTGATAATTTCTGGCCCGTGTAAGATCTTCGTACCCAATTCTCACCACCAAGCCAGTTGTCTCTCAGCCTCTCATTTCAAAAAACGGGAAAAGTCATCTCTCTCTCTCTACTATCAGAATGTGAGAGGGCTGAGGACCGAAACTTGTAATTTTTATTTATTTATTTATCTGTTAACTGTGATCTTTATGTGATAGCTTTATCTGAGACGTGGTTACATCAGGGTGTTTCGGACACGAAGCTGTTTAATGACTCTTTTCAGGAGTGAGTGCGATATTTTAATTCAGGTTATCAATCCCATTCAGCATCGGTTGGGTTCTAAGAACGAAATTATCCTTGTAGGGGACTTTTACTTACCCAACTTGCGATGACAATAACTTTCTTGCCCATGACTGAACTGAAGGACGTTCCTCGATACCTTGGCTTGCTTAGGACTTTGCCAAATGAGCAATGTGGTTAACAATATAGGAAGATAGGTAAATTTAGTATCCTCTACGAACTGTACGGTCACGTTGAACAACGCCTTCTTCCCCTGACAATCCTTGACCTGTTTCACCCGGCACTGCTTGTCACGTCGAAGGTGCTTGTCGATAACCTCGAAAGGAAATATCATTTTAACTTTAGAGCGACGGATTTTGAGGGACTGAGTGAATATCTTGGAAATATAGACTTCCACTCTTGATTGTCTAGTGACGATATCGACAGAAGCGTATCAGTCTCTATGATATTTTATATGAAGCCTGCGGGAGGTTTGTTACCCATATCCAGCTTAGAAGTAGAGAATCCGCTCCCCTTGGTTTAACAGAAAATTGAAAACTCTTAGGAATAGAAATACTAGATTGTGGAAAAGTACCTGCGTGTTAGCAGTCTAGACTCCATTTCATAAGCCTTTCTCGTTCCCTATACGAAGAATACCTTCAGAAGTTAAGGGGCCGCTTTTTTCTGACTCCCGTGAATTTTTTTATTATGTCGCGCCGGCGTTAGATTAATTGGTTAAGCGGGACTACCACCATGCCGTGGTTCCCGGGTTCGAGACCAGGTCTCCCCGTAGGTTTCTAAAATTGAATTAAAAAAATCCATTCCGTCTCCGTCATTATATAGATAATTCCCTTAATGATTTTAAGATTATTTGTAATTTATTTACTGAATATTTTAGGGGCGCAATTGAATCATCTGATATTTATCCAGATAGTAAGTAGCATTTTTTCGCTCATTAATAAACCTATTTCAGCTCTAGTACCTTTTCCATCGATCACGAAGGAGAGCTTGACGAAGCACATTGCTGATCTTCCAATTTTTCTAGTGGTCCTGGTGGTTACTGCTGTAGTCATAAGAAAATGTTCTTCGGCGTAATTATGACGCTATACTATTCTGGAGGAACCTCTCGGAACACAACTTCCCTGCACTCTGGAATATACCCATTTTAATCCCCCTTTTAAGAGTGGCAATAAGACAGAGAGATTGCAAACTACAGGACAATTGGATTTTGGATGGTTGTCAATATATACCATTTTTATACCGATTTTACTAGGGTCTTTGATAAGCTGTCTCACCCTATCATTGTTTTTATATTAGCTTAGTTGGTTTCCAGCCCCCGGTCATTGTATTGATTAAGTTGTATTTATCGTGGCGCACTCTCTGATGTTTTTGTGGCTCCTTATGGCTTTGCCCAGGGTAGTCATCTGGAAGGTTGTTTATTCATCTTATCTATTGATGATATTACTTATTTGTTTCAAAGATGTACAATTCTTGTGTATACGGACGATGTCAAGCTTTTTCTCCCAATCAAAATTATTGTAGATTGTGAGATTTTGCAAATCGGACCTGCACGTATTTTATAGCTGGCGCTACAGCAATAATCTCACATCGGAAAATGTTGGGTTATGTACTTCTTTATTGGCAAAATCTTTATACGTCCCTTGTTAGACTATGCTAGTCTAGTTTGCTCTCCGTTTTACATATCGACCTTCGAAGATAAGGGGGAGGAGGATGGTATTTTTGGCAAATTATCATTTTTTTATTAAGTCAACAAAAATTTTTTATAAATCCTTAAAGTAAGCCATTTCAAATGATATCCCAACGGTAGGCAATAGTAGTTACTGAGAAAACTGGCAGTGAAATACAGATAAACAGACAGATACCACTAAGAAAAATGGCCTTGATAAACAGATGAACAGATAGATACCGAAGACTCACCCTTCTTCTTACCTTTTAGATACGGAACCCTCAACCGTCTTCGTCAAACGACGGCAAGATGATAAGCATACATCTGTGATAACTGAGGTACGACACGTAAACCTGGAATTGAACTGCATCAAGATTTCTAGAGAATATGCGTCCTCAAAAGATGGCGAACGATTACTTGCACGCTGATTTGCTTCGACATGGCAATTTGAATTCTAGACTAAATGATAAATAAACAATAAACACTTCGTCTCTAATTTAAATTGACTGGCCCTTCCCGCAGAAGTTTTTTAAAATAAGACTATTAATAATGTAAAAATGTTTTCGTGATTCATGATTTTTTTACATAGACAACAATGTATATGCCCCACTAGCTGAGAACTGCCCAGATATCATGCGCACAATAATAAAAGAAGAACAATAAGAATATGGAATAGTCTCCCAATTTTCTTCTCTCGTCTTGTGAACCCCACTCACCCCGCTGTTCACACAACTGTGAACGACATGCGTTTCGTCAATATTTCATTTTTGTTGTACCACAGATTAACCAATCCTTGCACACACAAATAAAACTGCACACTCTCGTAACCAAAATTAAAGAGAAACGCTGATGTCATTGACGCATTTTAAGCCCAGTACTTCAACAAAACGAGCACAACAGAGTTTTTCCTTTAAAACACATGCAAATTGTATAATAGAGACATTTTTTACCGTGTTCACATGTTCAGAACATTTGTAGGTTAACCTCAAGTAAAATCCAATTTAAGACTTTAAATATATTGCGAGAAATACTACCAGAAAGTACAATTCCCCAAACTTTTCCTTATGTCTACTGTGGCAAGTTTCGGCTTGTTTGCACCACCAATGCTCAGCTGTTAATGCCAGCTTCCAGGCTTGTATCTAGAGTATTCTGTGTATTCATTTTGTACCATTGCCTCAAAGGTAGGAGTTGCCAATATGAGGAGGAAGAGGAAACCATTCTCCACTTCCTTTGCAACTACCTAGCTTTAGCCACCGCAGGAACCGTTCTTTGGGCTCCCCCTCTTGCAAACTATTAACCGAATTAGGTTCTACTGATGTCAGGGACCTAGTTCGGTTTATCAAGAGCTCTAAATGTCTCCTGGCTGCAACCTTAGGCTCTAGCCAACAATATGGCTCCCCGAGAACTAGTTTCTACTGGTGACAGAGACATAGTTCGGCCTCTAGGTAGGCTCTCCTCTCTCTTTAAAGGTTTTTTAGGGTTGATTGCCTCAACTGTAGTGTCATAATGCGCCGGTTTTGGCCTGAGGACAGATAGCCACTTTAACCTATGTACCTCACTCAATACCTTGATCCATTTTCCTTGCTCTCAGTTCCTTTTTTGGCGAGACTGTGATATGGCATCATAGTCCATATCGTTTGTGAAACGTCGCTAAGTCAGTTGATCAGCCGGCGCGAGATGCAAAGTTATCATAATCTTAATTAAGAACTTTCTGAAAAGAACTTACAACTACAATTGAAGTCATTAGTGACTAAGTACTTAGTGAAATACTTACCTAGTCAATTACTTTTTCAATACATGAATTTTAGTTAAGGGGGGAAGTACATGAAGACGTTTTCAAAAATCGATTTTTTTTTATTGTCTTAATCGATAAGTATATGCTCTAAGAATATAATTCCAAAATTCCAAAAGCCTATCTCGAAAATTGTGAAAGATATGCCACTTGAAAGTGGTCGGCGCCGATCCTGGATCGAGGATCTCTGCTGCGCGCGTGATTCCGCTTACCGGATTTTTTTTCTGCTCTGGAATTTAGAGTGATGAATGCGACTTTGTTAAGGAGCGTTCTCGATGTTTTCAGTCCAAATACCGATTTTTCTGAGAATACCCCTCCCCTCTTACCTTCCTTTTCCTTATCTGCATCTTTTTCGTCAGTTTTTCGGGACAAACTTTAAACGGCGTTTTCTCAAAACCATGTTTTTCAAATTGGCGTAAAAGATTACAAAAAAACTAATGAACCGATTTTCTTCATCCAGCACTCATTTTAAAGGGCATAAAAACTACTCTAGATAGATTACGGACATAGCAAAAAAATCATTTTAAGACCATTTTTGACGCGAAAGTAATCAAAATTTTTGCCAAAAAAGCCAACTTTTTTTTTCCATGCCCGATTTTTATAGTTATTGTTCGAATTTCGAAAAGATCGTAGTCTATCTAGAATAAACAACCCACTCGAGTATAAAAATGTTTGGTTTTTTGATTTCAGATGAAAATTGCGGCCAGGAGAATTTACGCCGATTTCGATGTCAGCCGCGACACGAGTTACGAAACCCACCAAAAGTTGATTAATTTTTCATTTTTCAAAATGTAAAAAATGTTTTTTCTCTTCTTAAAACATTGCCCTAAGTACATATAATATCGATTTCATGTGGACCTTTTTCATTTTCCCAAAAATAAATCCCAAAAAAGTCCTTTTTTTTCGGCCTCTTTATGTACTTCCCCCCTTAAGCACTGCCTTTTTCTCACAAAACTCTTGATCTTACATAAATATATTACTTCTATTTTACTTTCTTAATTCTACCAGTGTTCTCTTTCTTCCTACAAAATTGTTATGTTTAAAAGCTAAACGCATAAACTTATGCTTTCAAAGTCCTTTTTTCTATTTTGCTTGTAACAGTAGAAATAACAACAGTAGAAATAAAGTTTCCTAGTTTAAAACGTTTTGCCAAAATAAGAAAAACTTTTATTAGGGCCAACTGGCAAAAAATTGGCTAAATGTTCAACAAGACACCGATGAGGAGAACCATTTACCTTTGTGTCCTAATATAACTTAAATTACCTTTAAAGAAGAATAAAAAACACGTCAAGGATAATGGAGTGAAAAATTCCTTGGCCACTTTTATTACCCGAGCGCTTTCACCTTAAGGTTCAACGTTGGTTCCTTGTAACCTCTAGCACCCAAGCCGGTAGGGAGAGTTCATACAAACGACTACAGTCTGTGTTTTTGTTGACTCAAAGTCAGCAAGTTGGAGGACAAATGTTCTTCCAAAAATTCTCCTCAAGAGCAGACTTCATGGATGGTGTTGTTTTTCTTAGTACCCGGGGGTCTATATTCAATGTGCGCTTATGTTCCCTTCCTACATAGCTGAGCTGGATACGTGCACTGCATTTTTGCCTAATTAAAAAAAGTCTTGGAGTACACAAATGAATAGAAAATTTATTTATGAAACCACTCAAGTTTCTCTTTCGAGGACGTGGTAATCCAGTGAAGGTAAACAATTTGTGATGGGCTTCTAACACACTTTATGAGAAATTCTACTATGGTCTGAGGGTGCTATTCTTCCAGTCCGACCCCCCTTTCATTACGTTTATTGCATGTGCTTATACTTTACTTTTTATGTTGTTCTTGAATCGTTTAATTCCGTTTGTTATGTATTCGCTTTTTTATTACAGATACGAGCATAAAGAACCATCAGGACAACTTTTGTAATTTCAGTCTTCCGAACGAGAGCATTTCGGAATCTTTGTTAGAAAGGTTTAACAACATATCCTGCAACAATACCGTAAATGACCGAGTGCTTACAAAATTGAGTATAGTCAAGGAGCGCTTGAACACTAGCTCAAGCGAAAAGAAGGTTGAATGTGCAACCGAACGTGATCCTATTAAATATGCAACCGTGGGAAAAAGAATGGTAGCAGAAGTGGCAGCCCAACATTGCCTAAGGCATGGCAATGAAAACGGCAAGAAAGTCGAAAATATGGCCAACAGGAGGCAGCCGAAAGGTTTATGGCAGCTATCTAGGAGCCAAGAATCGATTTTTATCGACAATAAATTTTCCTTGAAGAACGAACACATAAATCAAACGAGTATGGAAAATGATTTAGATGGATTCACATTGGGAATCAGCATTATACAAGGATCAGATAACAACGTCTATGTTAAGGATTTGGTACAAAATGGGCCTGGAGCGAGGGCTGGAATTCAAATTGGCGATCAGGTAGGTTAATTAATTTTTTTTATCTGTCTATAGAACATTAAATTTTATTTCATTTCTTTCCTACACTTGTACAGTCATACTGGGATTGATAAAAATAAATTAGTAGAAGATTGTGTCATTAAATTCGAATAATTTTTTTAGTTTGTTTTGCATCGGAGAAGATATTAAAAGCTATCTTAGTGACATATTAGTTTTTAATAAGTTCACGAGGCAATAGATAATAATTCTTCGAATAAAATTTGCCCCTGGGCTTATTTGTGCCTTTTAAAAGTTACTAAAACTGGTCCATTAATTCTTAAATTCTTTCAGCCGAAGTTTTAGTAAACAATTTTCCAATCTCCCTTTTTATTTTATGCAGTCAGTTAAGTAATTAGGAACCCAGAAACTTTGTTCGTAAAGGAGAGAGCTGGAAAAGAAGAGGGAAATGTCGGTCTTTAAGATCCTTTTTGGTATCGGCAAACTTACAGGAAAAGAGTGTCCCTTTGTATAATAGAAGACAGAGTTTCTTGGTAGCTTTTACTTCATTTAAAGATTTTTTCGTTTACTTAGGACTGTGCCTTTCATTTATTTATTTATTTTTTAATGGATTCATCAAAACTAAAAAAAAAATTGATAAAGATTATTAGCATCTATTAAAAAAAAGTTAAACTAACTTTACGGAGCTAACTTTCGGTGTTGACATAACTCATAGTGGAGATATTTGAAGTAGTTACCAATTCGATAAAATTATAAGCTCTTGAAGCAAGCAGATTTGCAGATATCTGAATGATATTGGAACCACAGCTTTAATGGTTTCCCAACCGTTTTCTTGTCATAAGCTTGCAATTTAGCATTAGATTAATGTTTCAATGTCCTTCGGCCAGGATAACACATCATTCTTTAGTACTAATAACATTTTGTTTCGCTCATTGTAAACCTTAGACTACAGGCAAAGATTACTTACTACTAGATAAGCGCCTTCGAACAAAGTAGTGAAAAATTTTTGTTTGCTTTTATATATTTCCCGCATCAGGCAACCCTGCAGTCAGATCTAAAAATTTGTTTTCCGGGAGAGTTTGTGGATAAGAGACAGTTTGAAAGTTTCTTACGCACACAAGTAACTAACTCAGTCATGTGCTTCACATGAATTATTTTTATTGGTGGTACTTTTTGGTACATTTTTACTATTCGACAAGATTTGGCGGTACATTTTTGACAGAAGTCTGTGATTCTCTCTGGATGAGAACAGATTTTTGACAGGAGTAAGTGAATATCTGAAATAATTTTTACAGGAGTAAGTGACTGCACACTGTACTCTTTATTTGCGTAGATATTCTTATGACTTTAAAATCTGGATATATTTCGTTTTACTGCAGTGCCAGTTTTACTTTTCCAAGACTGGCTGGGTAATTTAGTGAGCCGGTTATCTAGTAGTAAGTTATCTTTGCTATAGGGTTCACAAGGAAGTGCATTAAGCTCAGAAAACTTCGGCCGTTTTCTTTAAGCAATGGAATGACCACTTCTTGTGTGAATGGGTAACACAAATTTAGAATTTTGGTAGATTGGTCAGGAAGAAAAATATTTCCAATTAATTATTTAATTATTTACCTAGTTGCTTTCAACTATTTATCACGCACATTTTATTCTTTTAGGAATTAATAATTATATAAAAGAAAAAGAAAATTATTATCTATTGAATCGTGTATGCCAGTTTAAAATATAGCCAATAATAGTAATAGTAATAGTAATTTTATTAATATATGTGTACAGAAGATTATAAATCTTATCTTAGTACTAATAATAGTGGTAGATTCAGTGTTATATTAAAATAGACTAAATTAAGAAAAAATAAAATAAAAAAAATGTGAAAAAAACTCAAAGAGGTAAAGATAAAAAGAAAGAAAATAAACATGAATTCAAAACAATATTGTTAATAATTATAGAAGTAAGCAAATAAGAATAAAAAACAAAAAAAGCAGTGTGTCACTCCTATTCCAAGCTTCCTACAAATCGCCAAGTAATTGCAAAAAGAGTCGTTTGGAGCCCGCCCTCTGAATACAATTAGGAAGAGAATTCCACTTACGCACAGCCTGGACAAAGTAAGATCGTTCACCATAGCGAGACAAACATCTAGGAGTAAGAATGCGAATTCCCCTAGCGGAACTTAAGAAACGCAACTTCTCATATAAGTAGCCAGGACGCCTATTATGTAGCAAATCATACAAGAATATTAGCTGTCGCCGTTGAAGATATTCATCGATAGAGATTCCGAGTATAGGTGGAAGGTGCGACACATGAGCATAACGTGGAAGTCCATACACATATCGGGTAATATCATTAAAAGCGACTGTCAGCTTCCTATGACAAACAGAGTCCAATTTGGTAAAAACATTACTACAATAATTAAAGAACGGTAAGATTAGTGCTTTAGCCAATTTTATGCGCAATCCGAAGGATAAACAACGAGATGTTATCCACAGCTGTCGCAGTCCACCATATATTTTCCCCAGCATATGAGATACCTGACTGCAGCAGCTGAAACTTGAGTTTAGAAATATACCTAGATTCCTAACAACATCGACAAACTCGAGAACAGAATTATTTAGTAAGATGGGTGGCAGTTCCGATTTATCTATAGGGTGTCTACAAACTACCAAACAACTTGATTTGTTTGGATTAACTGATAGTTTATTCCTTTTAGACCACTCATAAATATTATTGAGATCCTCGTTGATTCTGCAGACGCCATCTTCAATCAGACCAATAGGTCTGCTCAGGTAGATTTGAACATCGTCAGCATATAAATGTATAGCAGAGTTTTTCACAGCTTGTGGTAAATCATTTAAGTATAAACTGAATAGGAGTGGACCAAGGATCGAGCCTTGAGGAACTCCCGAGCGGAGTAGTTCTACACGTGAAACTGAATCCCGAATCCTCACAAACTGGCACCGATCCGATAAGAAGCTTTCAACCAACCTAACGCCCGATGATGAGAATTGGAATTCATTGCTTAACTTAGAGAGTAGTTCGGAATGATTAATGGAGTCAAATGCCTTACTAAAGTCGAGCAGCACTAGAAATGCTAAATGGTCGTAATCAAGAGACTCATGGATATCAGTCGTTACCTTCAAGAGCGCAGTTTCACAACTATGCCCCGATCTAAAACCCGATTGTGAGACCGTTAACATCGCACCGTCGTCCAAATACTGCATTATTTGTTTGAACATGAGTCTCTCAAGTACCTTCGAAAAGAAATTCAATAAGCTGATCGGTCTGAAATCGCAGGGATCAGTCGGGGACGTCTTTTTTGGGACAGGAACAACTACAGCTTTTTTCCATTCCTTGGGGTACTGTGACGTAGTTATAGCAAAGTTGAGGATATGAGTAATTGGAATAATTATATGCTGCGCTAATAATTTAATAAAACTTGGAGGTAGATCATCAGAACCCGGCCCCGTAGACTTAATAGATTGAATGGTAAGCAAAATCTCTTCGCCGTCAACACATCTAAAAGAAAATCCGTCAAGAGTGCCAGTAATAGCAGGGTCTCTTGGGGGACCAGACTGAGTTGTAGAACCAGCGGCACACGTAAAAAAACTATTTAGAGTATCAGGGTCGAAATCCGCAACTAGAGAATCACGTCCATGTATACCCAAGCTCCTAACATTCTTCCATAAACTTTTAGGAGGTAAATTTGTGTCTAGTTTACTGGCAAAGTATGCACGTTTTGACAAGCGAAGCATCAGCGTGACCCTATTACGTAAAGCCTTATAACTATTAAATATTGTATTGTCACGTGTTCTTTTATAACGTTTTAATAAAAAGTCACGCTCCGCAATCGCACAACGGATCTCTTGATTAATCCACGGACACTTTTGAGAGCGAGTCCTGCTGGTCTTCAATGGAACATACTTATTGTACAAGTATGAAAGCATATTTGAGAATACCATCACCTTCTCGTCAAGATCACGACAAACGAAGATATCAGACCAAGGCAACAGCTCACACTCATTAAACAGCTGGGCACTGTTAAGATTTTTAAAATCCCGATATGTAAAGGTGACACTTTCTTCTACCCCCCGCAAATCAAATTTGTATGACACAAAAAGGAAGTCATGATCAAAATTACTTGGTGGAGAGATTTGATTATGAAAAATAATGTTTTGTAGATTTACTGTGAGTATATAGTCCAACTGCGAAGGAGAAGTCGTGTTAAAGTATGTAGGTAGGTGGTTTACAATTTGTAGGTCAAGTGTCTGAAATAGATAAAACAAATTCCCTCTTGACAAATCGTTACTAGACGAATTTACATTAAAGTCTCCGCAGACCAACACGTCACGACAGTGCATCGTCGCTGAGTGTACTGCATTTACAAACTCCGAGGCACATTCCATACTAAAGCAGCGAGGAGGGCAATATGTTCCAAAAATCAGACACCTATCACTTCGTGAAGTGACCTGCACACAAAGGAATTCAAGCGACTCTCCGGGAGATGATGAGATCATAACTGAGGCGCGCAAAGACTTATGCACGTAAATCGCAACACCTCCGCCCCCTCGACCCACACGATCATTTCTAAAGATTTCAAAATTAGGAATCGATACAAAGTTGGAGCAGATATCTCCATTGAGCCAAGTCTCACACACAACCACAATATGCACTTTTGTTTCAGCCAACATATCCTGCAGTAACCCCGATTTGTGTCGTAAACTTCTAGCATTTAAAGAAATTATATTTAACCCGGAAGCTTGTGAGGAAAAAATATTTAACATCGTTCTTACTCCGTCCAGAGATGTAGCGCTTATCATTTATTCTTGCAGCAGGCCAGACTCCAACACTCACGTACCCGGAGACAACATGAAGAAGTCAAAAGAGAAATGACACACACACAGGCTATCATATTAAATTAGGAAAATTACTAAAAATATAGCTTAGAGAATAAAAGCTAAAACTAATAAAAAAATTCAAATATTGAGTATTAATAAAAGAAATCTACAGAAATACTTGCAAATAAAATATACAAAATTCAGAGAATATCCAAAATAATCCAATGAAAAACTCGCAAATCAAAAATAAAAACAAACACTGCAGTTAAGAGCTCTCATGCATTGCTTTCGTCAGAATCATCAAGAGCATCCTCACTTGGTATTAGTATCGGAGGATCATTTTCTGTTACTCGAACATGCACTAGCCCATTGCGTGTGAATACAGCAAAAATAGCCTTATCCCTCTTGTATGACAGTGATCGTCGCAAAATTTGCTGGTTATATCGAGTTAGACTCTCATACACATTAATTCTGCTGTCCGATGTGAACGCAGTGGATATCTGGTTCAACTTAAGAGCTCCGCATTCACGCACTTTGCGAAGGAAACACTTCTGCTCACCAGTACAAGAGAATTTAATGATTACCGGAGAACTCTTTTTACCATTTTGTCCACGACCTTTGGATTTGGCGCGGAAAGCGACTGTATATGGTGACAGATTATGGTTAACAGCAGCAGAGATTTGTGAAAGCAAGTCTTGACAGTCTTCTCCTTCCACAACGGGTATTCCAGTAACCATAGCATCAGTGAGTCTGTTACACCTCTTCAAATCCTCAAGCTGGGAACAAACTTCACCAAGTTCCCTCCGTAAACAGTCCAACTCTTCACGGACCTTATGTACCTCAGATGTAAAGAGGGAGTGAATATCATCCAACTTCTCTTCAAATTCTGTGAACTTTTCAGAGATCATCTGTGATAAACTCCTGAGGAGCTTTCTTTCCATGAATTCGAAAGTGTCAGTGGAGCTGATAGAGTTGGCTCGACCAACAATTGGAGAATTTAGAGTGCCTGTATCGCCACAAACTTGGCCCTGGCTCTTTGTAGAGTTCTCTCTCCTACTTCTTGTATTCACTGTGTGTGTGATTGAAGTAACGTTCTTCGGATTCGGAACTGTTTTCTTATTTCCACTCATGCTTACGATTTTAAACAGGTCAATTAATCAATATGAATAACACACAATAACTAGGTAATACTAAACCAATTTTGATTCTATTCAACAAAAGAGAATTTTGGAAAAACTTGGAAAAATTCCGCGGCAAAAAGCAAAAACTGCAGAGCTCACAAGAACACGTCTATTCAGTTTGCATGAATATGCAGTAATCGCCTTTGAACTTCTGGGGCAATTAAAATGAAAATATTGAACATATGAACAAACCGGAAATTGTAATAAAATATTTAAACAAACGTTTTAGACGGAAATCACCGCAAGTAAAAGTTTACAATACAACTTTAACTTTCTCCCTGTCTTCACCGTGTCAACGAGCAAAATGTCTTGTCTTACGTACACGTAATGACCCATCCTGCATATTAATTTAAGTTGTTAACATATAAATTCAAACATGTTCTTCAAACACTGCACCATATACTATTCAAAAAAAGTAATTGTAAAAAATGAGATTTGGACAGTCTGCTCCTTTGCTTTGAAGATTACATATTCCTGCAAGTCCGATAGATGCCCCCCAATAGTTGCTATAATCCTATGAAATTGCCTTCGCACCAAAAAACAATTTGTATGAAAACTTAAAATCGTACATTCCAAATTCAATTATTTCTGATTTACACGACAAGCCACAGATCACAAATTCATGCAGTTGTCACTGAACAGATAGCCCTAAAACCTTATAGCGATCACAAACTAATATTTACGAGTTTTTTTGGTCCAAAATTTAACATTAATTTCTAAGATTATTACACAACTTCAGGATAAAATGCAAAAAATTTCCCAGTGAGCTTGTTCAGTTTTAGAGCGTCTTTAATAGATCGGAATCGGAACTAAATAAATCGATCAGTGCAAAATCGATTCCAAAATCGGTAGATCGAAGGCTCAAAGATCGATCTTTCGCGATCGAATCAGACAGGATTGGGCAATTGCCGAGAAAGGGCAACAAGTTCTCGTCTTCTGAAAGATTACAAAGTGAACATAAGCTGCCTCCCACTATTCTCCACGGATTAGCATTCAAATTCACTAACCCGCACCTATATTTCATAAAATAATTGCAAAATAATTGCATTCGGATGTATAACTGAGCCTGTCATACGCCCATGTCTAACCGTACATCTAGTTCTGTCCCCAACCTTCCGCTTGATCCAAGCATCTTCAGCCTGAACTAATGTAAAATTTTTTTTTGCTTAATACTTCGCGAATGCTCATCTTTGAAGTTTAACGATACGTTCTTTTTCTACCATTATCCAATCTAGTTTATGGGGCAATATTTCAAAATCGTAAAGTTTTCTGTGAATATAGGTGAACTTTCAGTAAAGACTATGAATATATAAATCAGATAGACCTGTCTCCAAAGTAACAGCATAATTAGGTGTCTGATCCGGCAGGTAAAAAAGCTTTTTAAGAAAGAAGTGTGTAATCTTTCAACTGGTTCATGACGATTAAAACCCGAAACCACTGAGCAGAGAACATACCTACTCACCGCATTAAATATTTTGAATTTGACAAAACGCTGCCAAGTAGAATTAATACCTGCTTTCGCGCTTTATTTATAACCCTTGTTTTAAATGCTCGGTAATTAAGAGCTTAGGCGTTAAAATAATACCCAAGGATGAATATTTACTGACCACTTCAAGAGGTTCATCAGTGAATGACCGCTGTTCTGCTTGCCGCCGGACACCTCCACCTCTTTGAAAAATCAGTATCATTGATTTATTCAAATTGACTTTAGACATCAGACTTTAGGACTATCAGAGATTTCAAGAGTAATAGCAAAACAATAAAAGACTAAATAGAACAAATAAAGCAACATTGAACTTTTCTGATGTGTTTACCTAAGATACATAGTAAATAAATGCTAAAACTATTCGATACTGGCTTGCTGTTAGTATGCACAATTGTTAACAATTGTGTTGCGTTTTACGGTCAGAGCATTACCACATTTCTTAAATGAGTCTGCCTATAGCACTAATATACTAAGTATATGGTAGTTCCATTAAACGTTATCGTTTGACATCGTAAATTATTAACTACTACTATGTTATATTCGAACTTTTTCTGAGTACCTCCTTGAGTAACTCAATATTTTCAAAACTCAACTTTTTTTTAGAAATTTCTTTTATTATTTAACTGGAAAAATAAAAGTCAAAAATTACTTATTACATGACTGAAAAATAAAAGTAAAGAAATGACTTTTATTATTTGATCGTTTCTTGACTTTTATTATTTGACTCAAAAATATAATTAAAAGTTTAAACGAAACGGTTATATAATAACTGATATTTTTAGTCATATAATTATCGGTTATTTTTTACGTTTTTCTTAAAAGTCATAAATGTCACCATCCCTGGTTAGGGGATAACCCTATGATGCGTTAGCATAACCTCGGCTGGAAGGGGAATATGGAAACTTGAATGTCTTGTTTTTGCATTGCTGTGAGCTAGACAACAGCCTAGAGACGGAGTGGATTTTTTAATTATATTGCTAATTAATCTCAGTAGGAGACTGGGGCTCGAACCCTGGAACCATGGCATGGCGATCATGACACTCAACCAATTGACCCAACCCTGTCTCTATAATTAATTTCTACATTTAACGGATTCCTTTCGTCTCGTTTTTTTCGACGTTGACTTAAAATAATTGCAGCTTCTTTGTCTTACCGAAATTCATATCTTGGGTACTCACAGTACCGAATTGTTCACGTTATCGAGTGTTCAGCTTATCGAAACTCTACTGTAGCTCTTTGCTTTTTATATTATTTAAAAAATTATACACAATTACATTCTTTCGCTCCAAGATAAATTGTTTCTTAAAGATCTCCCTTTTATTTTACAGATAATCGCTGTTAATGGCATATCACTTTTAAACTTATCATATGAACAGTCATTGAACGTACTACAGAATACGGGGCAAGTTGTACAATTGATAGTGTCACAAATAGTTAAAAAGAAGGAACCCATCAAATCATCTACACCGCATTGCCATGATAGTCAGAATAAAGTTGATTTATGCCCTTCTCCACCACAAAAAGCAGATAGCATGAAGGTGATAAATAATGTGAAAACAACGAAGCTCTTAGCGAAAGGACGTAGCAGAAGCATAAATGTGACAACCACGACAAATTACCTCCAGTACTTAAAAGATATTAAGTTCCAAACGAATGACGTTTCTCAGCGAAGCGATAGCGACCACCTGGAAATGTGCCCAATACCATCCCGAACTGTGGCCAACAAAACTACCACAAATTTGAGTGGAAGTAACAGCAGGAGCAATACTCATAATAATTTACAGTTAACGAGAGAAAAATTCAAATCAGGTGGAAGTTTGAATAGAAATTTGCACCCTCTCACAGCGGCTAAAAGTGTGCCGGATTTACCAAAGGTAAGTTTCATTTTGTTGAACACCTTTAACACGCCGGAAAAACCATAGATATTATATTCTATTTTGGTGGTAGGTTCCGCTGGGCCTTTGTTTTCGCATCACGGATAGGCTTGAAGCAATTACTTCTGACATTTTGAAGTGATTTATTTTCCTCGCAATTTGTGTGTTGGCATTGTATCTCTTTGGATGATTCTCCATGGCTTCTGTTGAAATGTGGACTGTGAAATGGTCGTTCCAAAATTACTTTTCTGCTAATTACAAATTGCGCTTCGGGGCATATTGCTCAAAGGAATTTTCGACGCATTTTAATTGAAGTGCACCTCTATTATCTTTTTACGACTGCTTGCTCGAAGGGAACATATTTGCACAGCCATTTTATGAATGCAATAGGAAGTTTGTTAATTAGTTAAAATTGTACGAGTAGACTTAAGCCCCAGACATGATATTCAAATGTAAGGCAGATACAAACTTAAACACATATAAAGGAGTCATTAGAGAAATTCAAACAATTTTTTGTTTAATTTGGGTAGAATTCAAATTTGTAAAAACAATTTTAAACAAAATAATGTGCAGCATATTAACCTCTATAACAGTTCTATCTTAAAATATAATATTAAAGCAGCTTATATACTTCTGTATACTCAGTGACGCAACTATATACCATATAAACTGAGTCGTGAGTCACGAGTGAAGAGTTAAGACTTTTTATTTTAACAAAATCTTAATGTTACATAACGCATTGCTTGACCCCCCCCCCCCCCATAACCTACCGTAACGTTTCAGAAGACCCCCTTAACTGCGTTACGTATTCCGTAATACTTGAACGGCCCATAGGTGAACTGATTCTAGGCTCCTACCTAAGAAGTGCCCCTTCTGAGTTTGAAGGATTAATTCTATATAAAACCTTTTAGTAATATACCAGTCGCTGTTTTTACTTTAAGAAATAAGAAAGAATTAGTAAGATGGTTAATGAGATGGATTATAATTAGATCTATTAAAAGACGATGAAAACTTTCACTAATTAATTTGTATATCTTAGAGTACTTAAGCATTTCTTTCAGTATCTTAAATTTGACATACAAATTTTATTTCCATTTTCAGGTAGTTGCCATAATTCCCAAACGAACGTGTGAAGTAACAGAAAAGAAAAAGATTCCTTTGCTTCAAACAACAGGAAACTCAAGAAAGTACTTGGGACCGGTACGCTATCCGGTGACACCAATTAAAACTGTCTCGACACCGCTGAAGCACCACTTGTCCCTTCTGGCGGATTCCGATGATGACCAGGTTTTCATTTAGTAATTTACAGAATGCACTTCTTGTTTATTTTTGTTAAAGTGCAGTTTTCTGCCTGGCTTAGTTGAGTTTCTTTGTATTATTTTTGTGAGCCTTAAGATTTTTTGTATATAAAATTTTGCACAGTAGACGGTTACTACAAATATTCGAACAGTTGTAAATAATTTAACTCTTTCGTTTTAGTAAAGCGTTAGTTTTTATGTTTTGCGTTTTATTTTAACATAAATATTTAAGTTTCTGAATTTTTCAATGCTTCATAAGATTTGACGTGATTTCCTTTTGATTCCTGTCCTTATAAATAAGAAAACTCTTTTTATGTTAATATTTTGCAAAACACATTTAGGTGGGTCTCGTCATGGCAATTTATTTTCATAAAAATTCTAAACAATGTAAATCTGCTTATATGCATGCATCATTTTGATTTCATCGTGTTTCCTGAACCAACGATTGCGGCAAAAAGGAGAATTTATTGAATAATAAAGTGCTGAATGAATATTTTAATAAGATTTTGTCAATGTCGCTCTATTTTTGGTGCAACATTTTCCATTATATTGAGAATATTGCGGATAAAGGGTTTTTATGGTCTCAAAAGTAAGTAAGTGGAAAGTAATATTGTTTTTATTCGATTAAAAATGAAAGGAGGTGTTATTATAAGGACTTGTTTGTAAAACAAGTTTCCTCAGCAGCTACAAAATTGAGCTTAACAAAGTGTATTGCTTTCCTGCTTTTATGAACAGTCCTTATACAGGGTGTTTCAGATCTGAAGTGTGGAAATGTAGTTATAGATCTCACCTAGCCAAACAAAAAGTAAGTAAGTATGGCAGGGGGGCAATCTCAACCGTTTGTGAGTTACAGGGTGATTCATAAATTTGCAATTTTCTTGGTATGCACATCACTCTTTTATTTTTATCTTTTGATCAACGCAGCGACATCAAAAAAACGCTAAAAATATACTATCACAATGACCTTTCCAAAATTCTCAACAATGTTGATCTAACTCTTACCATTTCAGATACAGTGACTTCCAAAGAAAAAAAAATCTTTTAAAATATACCAAGAGTTCAGCATTTACCCAAATTTTCCGAAATTCATTAAAAGCTGTTTCAAAATGTCCATCGCCATTTTGGATGCATGCCAATAACCTGTTTCTAATTCCCTGTTTCAGACGTATTGTAGACAGCGTCTCACGTATGATCCTCTCTACTGTTAACAGGGCTTGAACAAACTTCATTCTTCATTGTTCTTCATAAGAAAACGTCAAATGGAGTAAGGTCTGGAGATCTAGCAGGCCAAGGAACCGGTGCAAATGTCCAACCCAGCAATAATAAAATTGTTCATATAGCCTTTAAAATGTTAGTAGTGTGCACTGGTGCTCTATTTTGTAAACATGTTCGTTTAATGATGCACAGGAATGTCGTCTATTAGATCTAGCAGTGCATTCTCCAAAACGTTCGCATGAATTTGACTGTTGAGCACTTGTGGCAAAATGAATGGTACTACCAAATGCTTGTCGATGATACCAGCCCAAACATTGACACTGAATTTCTGCTGGAATGAGGTCCAAACTTTAGCTGAAGACACTTCTAATCGTATTGCGATCCATCTCGTGCTCGTTTCAGAGGGGGATTATTTGCTGCTCGATGGCGGCAGAAGTTTCCGAAGTTTCGGATCGTGTTTCCCTGCCGTGTGAAGTTACACTTCCTGCTTCTCTTAACTAACAACAATTGGTTGAGTGTCCGACTCGTGTTCCTGATACACATACGGGGCACAACGCGAATCTTTTGGATCTATTTCTAACATCGCATCCAGACAAGTACTCGGTTTCGGTAACTGCTCCCTAGGGTAATTCGGACTATTGGCTTATCTCCGCTCAATTCTCCATATCCTCTCTGACAACGACTAACCTAAACTGGACCAAAAGATTAAAGAGATTTCAGAGAGCTGGATTGGTCTGATTGCTTTTCTATAAGAGACTTTAACAGAAGCACCCATTATATCTTGAACATCCTATGGTTTGGAATGCATCGCTTTATTCCTCATTGCTTCAAGAACATCAAACCAACAAACACCAATTGGTTCAATAATGACTGTTTCGCAGCCAATAAAAACAAGGAAGCAGCCTTCGAGGCATATAAATTGTGCCAAACAGAGGAATTGAGACGTATGTATAGGGTTGCGCGAAATATTTGCAATTCACTAATTAGTCGGGTAAAGTTCAATTACGATCAGAGCGTTAGGCGGAAGGCATTTTCTAGTCAAAAGGGTAGTAAGGGCTTTTGGTCTCTAGTAAAAACCGTAAAGAACAATTTTACCTGTTCGTCAACACCACCACTCATTTATAATAGGAATGTTTTTACTGACTCATTGGACAAGACCAACCTGTTTCCTGCTAATTTTGCTGCTAAGTCGTACTTGCCGCCTTCATCGCAGCTACTTCCATCTCCATCACAGTGCACTAGTAGGCAAAAGCCGCTACACTTTCGCACTCGGGAAGTTTTTGGAGTACTTTCGAAATTCGACGTGTCCAGAGCTACTACGTGTGATGTTTTCTCGCCCACTTGCTTTAAAATGCTGCGCCTCCGCTTTGGCTAAACCTCTGCGCAAACTTTTTCACCTGTCATATTCAACAGGAATGTTTCCAAGTGTATGGAAACTTGCTCATGTCCAGCCGATACTTAAGAAAGGAGAGGCATGCGACCCCTCTAACTACAGACCAAATGCACTAATCTCGATCATATCTAAAGTTTTTGAATCACTCATCAACTCTCAGTTGTTGAAATATCTAGAAAATAACGATATTATCAACGGTTTCCGCGCTGGCCGCTCAACCAGAGACTTACTAACGCCTCTAACGGAGCGTTGGAATCATTGTCGCCATAATTTTGGTGAGACCGAAATCGTCGCTCTTGATATTTCAAAGGCTTTTGATAGAGTCTGGCATCTTACATCTGCATCCTACGAAATAAATGCCGGTGTACCTCAGGGTTCAGTTCTTTCACCAACCTTATTTCTTCTTTTTATTAATGATCTTTTATCCCTTACTATGAATTCTATTCAGAGTTTCGCCGAGGACACCCTTGATTTCACGTACTCATTTGATTCTGTAATGAATTCACGTGGAAATGCTACAGAAGTCAATCGGGAACGCATGTTCAGATCATTAAACCACGACATTTCTATGGTCCTCGCTTGGGGCAGAGGAAATCGTGTTAAGTTTAATGTATCCAAAACTCAATGCTGTTTAATATCCCTTAAGAAACGCCCAGTTCACCCCCACCCCATTTCAGTCGACGGAGTGAATATACCGAACTCGTACTCCCTAAACATCTTGTGTATTGAGATATGCAGCAATCTTAGCTGGACTAATCATATATTTGCAATCGCTAAAAGTGCGATGAAATGTTTGGGGTTTCTTCAGAGATGTAAGAAATATTTCACCCCACCTGATTTAGCGCTGATCTACAAGTCCCACATTAGGCCTAGACTTTAATAAAATTCTCATATTTGGGCAGGGGCTGGACACACCGTATGTTCCGCGTTAGACAAAGTCCAGCGTAAGGGTGTTAAACTTATTGGCAATTCCTCAATCTCTGAGGGCCTTGAGTCTCTGGAGCATCGACGATATGTCGGTTGTCTCTCACTCATCAATCGCTATTTCCATTGCCATTGTTCTAAGGAAATTGCTAACCTGATTCCTTGTAGACTCATGACAACGGGCGATACAAGAGGTACAAGTCAAATTTCAGGAATCTTTTCTAAGCAGAACAACACGAATGTGGAATAGTTTACAATCTTCGTCATATGAGCCTGAAACTTTCAAGGACACCTCCTAACCCATTTCCCTCATCCTGAATTCCTTTCCTGCCAAGGCTGTGCTTGAGCATCATAGGGCATCCCCTGAGCTTTGGCAACATCATATATAAAAAAAACCTTCGCAAATTCCGTGTAAATACCCCTCTTTGGGATGCTCGTCGATTAGGGAATCCCCTTTGACATTTCAGTACTCTCTCGTTTCCGTCTACTGTTTCACACCACCAACACACAGAAAAATTCTGTTATGCGGACGATGCTAAGATTTTTCGCACTCTTTCCCACTATTCCAGACTGCAGTCTCTTGAAATCTGACTTGGTTGCGTTCTGCGATTGGTTTTTACGCAATCGCCTTCCTTTAAATACCGGCAAGCGTACCGGTATGACAATGTTCCGTAGAAGACGTCGTTTTCTCTTCGACGACACCGTGATATGTTTTCGGCAAGGTTGATAACACCGTGATATGACTTGGTCATGGTCCTGAACTCACATCTTTCATTGAAGGGGCATATGGACTCGATCGTTGATAGCGCTAACTCGATGATGGGCTTCGTTAGAAGATGGTCCAAGGAACTTGATTATCTGTGCCTAACTCAGCTTCTTTACTGCACCTTCGTAAGACCAATTTTGGAATACGCTAGCCCTGTATTAGCTCCCTGTTTTTATTGGTTCTCTATAAAATTAGATCTTGATAAGCAGCTTCAAAAGGTCTACTGTATGACTAGAGCAACGTTCAGAGTAACTTGTAGTTTTTTCTTGCTAGGAGCAGTCATACAGAAGTATCTGTATCTGAGTAATAATTTTTATATGGATAATTTGGTGTGTAGCGTAAACTCAGAAGTTAATGCAATGAATGATATAAGGAAATTGTTACAGTTATGAAGAAAGCTACCATAAACTGTAAAAGGAATAATGCTTTCGTGCGATCAAACCTTAGTAATGATAAAGAAATGCCTGTAATTCAAAAAGCACTTGTGGAACGTTGTTGTTGATGAGTTAAGTATTGACTTAGAAGGAGTTGACAATTTTCAGGCAGCAAGTGTATATGCAACAAAACGTTTCGTACTAAAGTTAATTTCAAAAATTTTTGATCCATTTGGTCTTCTAGGTCACAAAACTTAAAATCCTATTCCAAGACATCTGGACACGCAAAATAGAATGGGATAAGGAAATCCCTGATGACATCGCATTCGTATGGAAGAAATGTTGCTCGGAGTTGAGTCAATTAAAGATGATATCTATACCAAGAAATGTTTTAACTGAAGTATATCCTATAGAGTCCAGCAATACACGGATGCAAGTCAGAGGGTGTACGGGGCTGTAGCTTTTCTTCAAACAACATATTCTTGTGGAAAAATTGATGTAAAATTTCTTACTGCAAAAAATCGAGTTGTACCTTTAAAGAAGAAGGATACAGAAAATCTTACTTTACCCCGTATGGAGTTATTGATAGGTTCGAGACTTCTTGTTTACTTAAAGAAATCTTTGAAATATATAATAGATTGTTATAAGTTATGGTCTGCCTCTAAAATAGACGTTTACTGGATTAAAGGGGAGACATATAGTGGAAACCTTACATGGAAAACACTGTTGGGGAAATTAGGGATCACACAACGTCGTCGATGTGGAAACATTGTCTAAATAAGCAAAACCCTGCGGATTTGTTGACAAGGGGAATATCCCGACGAGAATTATTGAATTCTTTAGTATGATTTAATGGACCTGACTCGTTGAAGTCCAATACCGAAAGCTGGCCTATCTTCCGTTTTAGAAATTACTTATCACTTCGAGTACTTTAATAAATTACAGCGGCTGCATTGCGAATGCTACAGAACCTGCGATTGCTTACAATTACCGCTTACGACTTTCGTTTTATAAGTGCTGAAATGCTTAAACTGAACTTAAATTTGTTGGTAGCCGAAATTAATGGTGCTGAAATTTATTGGATTTTATGTGTCCATGATCAACTATATTGTAAGGAAAAATATATTCTGTCAACAGGAGCTAGTACTCCAAGTTTTTTAAGCATAAGTTTTCTTGATCCAGTTATTGACGGTAATAGAATAATAAGAGTTGGTGGTCTTATCCAATTTTTCTAAGGACCTTCACAACTGCTGTATCCGGTTATATTATCCGAAAACTTACATATAAGTTGACTTATCGACTAAGACAAAAGTTTTGGATATGTGAAGAATGTCAGATCGTTAAAGGGATACTAAGTAAATGTGTCACCTGCAAGAGATTAAAATGTAAGCCAGCCTCCCAACCAATGATGATTTCCAAGCCATTTGGCACAGTTGGGGTCGATTTTGCAGTACCATTGTAGGTAAGTAAGTTACCATCTGAAGGGATTTTCAAAAAGATATATATTTTATTAATAACGTCTGCTCTGCGACCACAAGGGCGATTCACTTACAATGTGTTCCGGACTTGTATACTGAGTCCTTTCTAATGGCTCTACGGAGGTTCATTTCTCGGCGAGGTTCCCCCATAGTTATTTATTCAGATAATGGGAACGATTAGTTCAAAGAGTTAACATTGTTTTAAAGTAAATTATTGGAAGAGCTGTTCTGAGCGCTGAAGAATTAATTACATTATTAACCGAAACAGAGGGTGAAGTGAACGCTAGAGCATTAAATTACGTCAGCACGGATCCCCTAGATTTAGCTCTACTTATGCCATCTCATTTTATTATAGGACCTTCTTCACGAATCGAAACCAATAGTGAACTGAGAAAAGTGTCTGCTAAAGATCCACGCACTTAGTTGGGACCAGCATTTGAAGAGCTTCCACTTTTTCAGGAAGAGATAGAAAATGCAGCACTTAACACAGCTAGGAAGTCTTCATCACAGTAATAAATGCTTCGCCTCACAAATAAAACTTGAAGTAGTAGTAGTAGTTCTACTATACGACTTCCATGAAATCGGTAACGGCGCTGGTGGCCCAGTGGTTAGGGTAATGGAATATCATGCGCATAGTCTCGGTTCAAAATGGTTCCTTTTAACTCCTATTCTACGATTCCTACATACATAGTCCACATGTTTGCCTGATTGAATTGTCGGCAAAGAATAATTGAGCAATTCAAGAAAGTTGGTGGTCGTCGATTTCCCCTTAAGGAAGCCATGCTGGAAAGATCCCAAAAAATGCCTGCAGTGAAATCGAAGTACGTCGCTGACTAGGGACTCGAAAACCTTCGCAGCATGATACAGCCTGGCTGTCGGTGGATAATTAGAAACGTCGGACTTATTGCCTTTCTTATGGAAAGGAATTAACAGAAGTGTCCAAAGCTCCGTTAAACGGCCGAAACGCAAGGAAAAATGAATAAATAACAAAGAACACAAGGAAGAGACGATTGGCATTTCTTCAAGAAGGATGCAGGAGTACCATCGGGACGACCCGAGAAGACTTACGCCAGATATAAACTTTCAGCAACAAATGCATCGTCAAATACTAAGTATTTGGACTGAAGGGAGGTAGATGGGAGCCACAGCAAATGCGTAAAATCAGAAGTGGAGATATCAGTATGAATCACAGAAAGAAGTTCGGAAGAATTCCGTGAAGAATTAGCAATTGTTAGAGAATCGTCGCTCTCAATATCGCGATACCTCAAAGAGGAAGCATAGGCATCACAATTGCACTTCGCGTTAATAAACCTCCCATAGTGTTTGAGAACGCTAGTCGGCCATGTTAGGCAAGAACTCGGCATAGGAATCTTGTAGCCGAGCGGAAAACCAGTGATAGAGATCGGAGCACACTAGGTAGTCATCTAAACTGCTTGAGTCACAGAACCTCTTCAAAGCTTTATCCTCAGTTCCTCAGATGTCGCGAGACACTGAGGATCCTAGAACTGCCAATAGAATGCAACGGTTAAAACAGGCTTCAAAAATCGTGAAAAGCGCCCACAGCTAGATCGACTTCCCACTCTTCTAGCACGCACGACCACAAGATCACAAGAAAGTATCCAGTCATCGATGGACGTGAAGTCAGCCCCAATAAAGTTAAAGAAGAAGTCGTCAAGTAGATAAGGAGATGCGTCGACGATGAAAAAACACATGGCAACCAGCAGTGCAGGGTGATGACACGATTCGGGAACCAAGGGGGTCCTAAAAATCGTACCATCCGGGTCGGGCGAAAACACAAAGTCCAAAAACCTACCCGAATCGTTAGCAATATCACAGCCAAGTCAAAAGAGGCTACAGAGTCCAAAAGGAGAAAGCGTATTGGGCAGCAGATCGGAGAAGGTACCATTCCAATGGCAGGAAAATTGAAATCGCCGAAAATCACTATGTCGTCCGTGGGAAGCAGGGAATCAAACAAACTGTCAATAGGCGCAGCGTGTAGTTCGTACACTTCAGAGGGTGAACAAGGGGAAATATAAACGATCAAAACAAACAGTCTACTGGCAAGTAACCTCAAGACCATGCACAAAAGCTCAAGATTACGGAAGTCAGAAATATGGACGACCGAGCACAAGATACCCTCTCTAATCGGACACAGGACCCCGCTACCAACAGGAGAACATAAGTCGAATAGATGACGATCCCAGTGAAAGACCTGACACTGGAAGCCGACGAATTCAGCGTCAGAAATCCTGCACGCATCCAAGTGTCAGTCAGGTAGACAACATCGGCACTGGATAAAAACAGAGGGTTCTTAGAGCGCTACCCCGTTACGTTGACATAAGAGAAATATAGTTGGTTGTTAAGTTTTTTGGTTTGGAGGCAGGAACCGTTCGGGCCTTCGGAATGAACTCCTAAACAATGAATCCGGAGGTCTGTATATCCGGAAAGGTGGCAGCCGCAAAAGCGTTCTACCTAGTAAAACCAGGTAGCCCGAGTTCCATGATCTTGATATTGTGTCGGCTAATTTCGTTTATTAATACATTCAGCCGTCGCCGTCGGTTAGGTTGCATATTTCTCATATTCGTATCTTTTTTGAAAAGAAAAGTTCCTCATCGTGTTTATCATTAACATCCCAAAACATTCCATTTCACGCGTCTATTTCTAACGACCACTTCGAAGTTGTGTCTTTGAAGCCAGTTGAGATGGGGCCGTTTTAACAGAGTTGCTTAGCTGTACGACTGGAGCGACTAAGTATCACTATTTATCAATATTTGTATAATATTGGGGGGGGGGGGGGGGGGGGGGGGTTGCAGGATAATGTTGATAGTTGCATGCACATTAATGGAAACTAGGGAGAGAAAGCCTGAACTTACGAGTATCAATCAACTCGTCCTTTTCGCCGGAGGATTTACAAGTTTTTCTCTTTGCAATTGTTTTTTATATGTACAGAGACAATGGTCCAATTATTTCACTTACAGCACCATTGTAAGCAGATTATATGTGAATTGTATTGTATTTTGTAGGTAATTACCAAACAAAATTAAAATATAAATTCGTCTCTTACATCATGCTGTGGTTATTGGTTAATTCCTTTTATAAATAACACTAATAATGCTTACATCCATTTTCCTGTTAAAATCATTTCATTACCACAAAAGGTTTACACCAATCCGAAATTTTTGTCAGAACAGCACTTTACGTTTAAAAATAAAATAAAAAGGGAAAAAGCGTGGAGCAAACCCATACATCCAAAATTGGATTGGCTTAATTAAGTCGAGCAAAATCGATCCTTAATTTTGCGGGATGCAGCCATTGAAAACCCGCACTAGAGTCAATGATATTAATTTAATATATTTGTTACGAAAAACATAGCAATAAAAGTAATACATGTAGCCAGCCCACAACCCCTTTGACAAGTTGAAATATTGGATGAACACATAGCAGGGGTATTTCCGCTAATTAAATTATGCTTGTCGGAAAATATGAAGTTTTTTCTTCCGCCGGTGTTTGGTGGGATTTTAGTTTAGTTTCATTTACGCTCTTTTCCAGAAAAAGTTCACACTTTAGACTGATTTATTGCAACCGAAGAGTATCCCGGAGACCTGCTTCTTTCCGTAGTGATCGATAAATATCCTGAAAGACGTGGTGTGAATAAGCAAAGTCTTCCGGGTTCGGGATTCGAGGAGTCCCGGCAATTAGTTGGTTTTTGTCAGATTCAAGGAAACAGCAATGGGAAAAATATGGATTTAGTTAAAGGTTGGTAAAAGGAATTAATTGTACACGTGACCGGGAGAAGTGACTGTTTTTTGTGCTGGGCGCCTATATCCCCCCCCCCCAACTACAAAAATTTTATCGAAGAGGACTCCCAGGAATTTTGAATCGCTCAAGGCGAAACATTTTGCGCGCAGATATTTGCGAGGCTTAATTGAATTTCGAAATTAATTTTACCCAAAATAAACTTCTCGTGTAAGCTCCGGTAAAGTCAACTATTCATGGCTCTCTAATACCCTTAAGTTCAATATGTGAATAAATAGGATTATTGCTACCTCTCTGTGTCATCAAATTTGCAGTGATTATCGATTTCTGCACATTGTCTCAGTCCATGTACTTGAAATCCCGGCAAATTGGAATTTTGAGAGGGCTCCAAAGATTTCCGATTTTTTAACACAAATTAAATGCATAATTGAGTTTTGGTGAAGTTCGGCGTAAATGGGGATAATTTGTGTAATCAAAACTTCGAGCGCTAATTGGAAATTGTGTGTGGATTCGAGTTTCTATTAAGAGGATTTTGCGTAACGTTTTGTGATTTGTTACGCTTAATAGAGAGTCCTTGAGTTTATTTGTAGATGAGCGGAAATAGATACAATACCGATTTTAATGAAGGGAGTTTGCTGGAAAGTTTTTGAAGTAGGAGCAGATGGAATTGATATCAAATTTAACCCTTTCTTTTTAAGACTTGATTAAACAAATTGAAATTAAGAAGTTTATTTATATATTTGCACATATTGATATGTTATTGATTTGTTTGAAAACTTGTAGGGTCTCTTTCTGGAAACCAAACAATAAGTACGCAGCCGAATTTTAATCATTCACCAAAATAACCTATCCTATTTGGGTTCTTTTATTTTCAAAAGAAGTTTTCGCTGGGATTCAATCTTACATATTTTTAGGTACTATATAAACTTACATTCAGAGCTTCTGAAAATGGTAATCCCATCTATTGTTACTATGCTTTTGAAATAAAAAAACGAGCTTAATCTTGCCGATCGAATCCACGCTTATAAATTTGGTTTTAGAAACATTGACCTTAAACCCTGCCCTCCGACCTTCAGGTCTGATGGCTGCGGAAATTAAAAGCTGTTATCAACATCAGGGTAACTAGGAGTGATGTTGCTTCTTGATCAACGTGTTCCACTAAAAATACTGATCTTCTCAATATAACAGCAGGTGGCATTGAGATTATGGTTTAAGGTACGTCCTACGATAAATCTGAAATTGATTGATATGGTTCTTAGGACTTAGATAATGGTTCGGCAGTTTAACCTTCTTCTGGGGATATGCCTTTGGCGAAACCACGGCGTCGTGGGCGCCGCCGACAGGATACTGATCGTAATAGTCCTTTATCCTCTCCCGGTGCTTTCAGTGCTGTGATATTATGTCTCCAGTTCTCAATCTCCTAGAATTGTTCAGTACTTTGCTTACATTGAGAGTCTTGTTTTCACTGATGGGGATCCTGGCATATGTAGCGGTTTGATTCCAGCATGAATGTAGAGCAGCAGAGTTATGTCATTGCTTTGAGACCGGCCAAGCGTCACTTGTAGGTTTTCCGCTGAATGCGACTGCGTGCAGGAAATTTAATTGTCGCCGAAAGAGATGCTTCAACAACGGTTCTTTTAGAGTTTTTGTTCCTATGGATATATTTGCTGCCGTGATTTCTCCCGATACTTGGCAGACCAACTCGATCATAAATGAGTTCATCTCTAGGGATCGTTCGGAAAACCGTTTAAAAAATTTACCAGCGAGTTATCTTTTTACTGCACCAATGTAACTGAACTTCAGTCTTACACGAGCGCCTTTTTGTTGGCTCCATTGGCTCTGATATCGAGACAGTATGCCTTACTGAGATTTGGCTTGTAGAGGAAGATTGAATGCTGCGCATTTTGAATCGGTCTTCGCGATCTTTCGCCGAAATCGTTACGCTTCTGCACTTGACGGCGATGACGACAGCTTGCTTTGTTTTCTACTGCTCGTAGGGTTTCCACGTCCTTTGTCGACAATGTTCGTTCTGTTTATTTAGCGCAGGCCTGCGGTGTTTCTAATAAATTCGACAACTTTTTGGATGTTGTGTTTTTTTATGGGAGAGATGAAAATCTTCCAAAAGCCACCAGACAGCCCGTGCTCTCCGGTAGTGTGAGATTCTTACTCACTAAAAACAGCTCTGTGGGGATTAGCCGAAACGGAATCGGGTCCATTTTCGTCCCCTCCCAGTCTCCCTTAGTGGGGTCAACTGAGTATCCAATTATCCCACAGTCGCCACTAACCTCGGTTTGCTGGGTCGCTGCTAGAATTCTAGCCTATCGGCAGGAATCCATGTTGTTCCACAGTGTTTCTTCTTGGCGTTGAAGGGCCATTAAGCTTTAGTTCAGAGCCAGGACCAGTAACCTCTTCCCGGTTAAGCGCAGCTAACCCTTCGGAAGGCAGGTCTGCATCTTCTACTTGTGCATGTACCGCCGAGATAGCCAACTCGTTAGAGTCTACCATCTCTGCCACCGCCGCACCTGAGCAAATACTTGTGCGTGTACCGCCGAGATAGCCAACTCGTTAGAGTCTACCATCTCTGCCACCGCCGCACCTGAGCAAGTGCTAGTGGAAGCAGCGAAAGTAGTTTCAGGAGTCATTGCGACTTTTTTGGAGATGGGAAATGCGAGTAGAGTGGATAGATCTTTTGAAACCTTATGGGAAGGGATATTGAATGCTTCGTGTAAAACGGTTGTGTCTGTTGGCAGGCCTTCTTGATGTATACTTAACATGACGTTGGTGCTGGTCTTACCGTCATCGGTCTTGGTATTACCGACGGAATTCGGCTAGAAATAGACGTTCGTTGTCATAGATGCCCGTAAACGCCGACAAGAGGTGTCGTCCATCGTTGGAATCAGCAGAACGCAAAGTCAATTTAGCTGTAGGTGGAATTAGGGGATCGAAATAAGACTGATTTTTGGATGAAGGATTTTTGGTTAGCGGAATCGGCGGGTTAGCGGAGGTAGAAGTTGTTTAAAATGGGGCTAAAGTGAAGGAAAATGATGGCTTGCAATAAATTGGACATGCGGAGGAAGTAGAGTGTTCAAGATTTGTTGGATACAGAGGAGGGTTGGGACAGGCGGCGGAATTAGATGGCTTGTTGCTGTCAGCAGGACAGAGGGGTTGAGGGTGTGAGAATATATAAAGTTAGGATACTTGTCCGGGGTTCTTAAATTAAAGTTTGGTAAAACTCCCATTTTAAGCTGCCAATTGGTGTTTGGATCACTCCCTTTAGGGAGAGTGCAGAAGAGTAATAAGAGATTTTTTTATTACTAGCGCTAAAGTTCTTACGATTAGGCTGAATACTAGATTAGTTAGGATAGGTGATGGAATTTCGTTTATTAATATTTATTTTAGGGTTAGGTGCAGAGGGCTTATGGTTAAACTTAACAAACTTCTTAGTCCACTTAGAAATTTCGATGGTCCTTTTTAAATCGATGGCCTTTATTCATCCGAATAAAAATAAGACTCAACTGCACAAACGTTGCCGGTTACTGCAAAGATAGTTTTATTATTTCAGACTTTAGTCTCAAATGAGTTAATCTACGAAAATAAATTTATCGTTTTTATTTTAAATTTTAGTCTAGAATAAGTGTCAGCATACCGTGCTTGGTTTATACTATTTCGTGCGTGTTTTATTTATACGTCTCTACAGTGGGCTGGCATTTGGAAAACTATAATTTTCACTCCAGTGTAAAATGCCTCATTTGAGTGCCATTCATTCATGTTGACTGTTTCAGGATAGAAATGCGCGAGTCTTATTTTTACGCGAGTTTCCCTTTATAAGTAATCCCATTTTTTCTTCCCCAAAAACAGTATGAGATAAGCTATTCCGGAAAGTTAGACTATCATAGAAATTTAATTTTCTATCCAATACCGTATCGAACTATTTCCTTTCAATAGCTGGAAATGGCACCTGACTCTCCTAGCCAATTCAAATTCAAAATCCGTATTGGGAAATTAATTCGTTTAACAAGGATTTAAGAACATTACGTCAAGATAAAATATCAAAAAGCGCAAAGTTCTTTTAACAAAGTAAAGACAAAGTTAGTTCTAGCTAACGAATTTCAAAATGAGATTAATAAGGTAAATTGTTTTACTCAAAAAAAATTAATTTTCCAACAGCAGAACTTTGAAAACTACAGCAGAAGTTCTCGAAACCAACTTGGTAGACATTTCCATACTCCTTTTTTCGGTGCTGTTTACGGCAGTTGCGAAACTTTGTACTATATTTGTGCTGAAAGTTTTCCACTTTGATACTTCTACAACAAAAGTGCAAACTCACGGAAACAACTCATATCTCAGGTATTTGAGTTAATTCAAGGAAACAATGAATTGCTGAAGCAGCAGCTTCAGTAGCAAAGTTCTGCAAGAAAACTGAACTAAACACAAATTCAGGTCTTTACCTGTCCAATTTAGCATAATTAAACTTTAGTTAGTAGTTGAAATTTTATTTGTATCTTCAGCTTTTAGCGTTACCTCAGAATATTTACTTTAACTACTTAGTTTTATGCCTCCAACACTTTTCTCTGTTAGTTTGGAATTTGATTAAAAGCATACATGTATGGAGAAATAGTCGCTATTATATGTATATTATTTTTAAGTTTAATTAAGGAACTGAATATTAATAGTATTAGTGAAAACCAATAACCTACTCTACAAGTGATTCTTCTTTTGTTATATTAAACTGAGCGACATGCTTATATACACAAATTTAAAAAAAAAATCTAATGTAAAACTGAAATAATTGAACTTCTATGTTTTGCATATTGTAACGTAGTTGGGGCTCTCCGAGCTCCGAACTTTGCTCTTCACCAGTTAAATCAAATAACAGTTGACTCTTCACAGTATCAACCACGTGTAAGCTCTTCGCAGTCTAAATTACGACTAACTCACTGGCTGCTACTTAGCCTAATTCCAAAGATGACTTTTTCACCATTGGATCGAGTAATCCTATCTGAAATTCGTTTTGGTCATCTCTCTCTGTGCGTGCTGCGTTTACATAAATTTATCCTTTAGCTGGATGTAGCATAGCTGAAGCCCACTACGAAAGCCACCACTACATGTAAACTATGAATGCAGTCTTCTACGCCACTCAATTTCTGACGTAGTTGAGCAATCTGATCTTCCCCAGCATCACTAAATGTTACATTTTCTACCGTTTGAGTATTAGGTAGCTGCTTAATGTCAAATTTTTGAGTTTCAAACCGCTTTGTCAATTCAAGCCTTACTACCAGTGAGGTTTCCATTGCTTCTTAAAAATTGAGCAATTCCCGAACTACAGTCTGCAGTTTTCCCCTTCCTAGGCGTAATATCGGTGCGACAGTCAGCCTTCATACAAGTTCAATCTTCTCGTCTTGTGTTACATTCCCATTATTTACATGTCGAAATTATTCTTGCATTTACAGCCGCTTCTTAACTCGCCACACTTCTTTCTTCATTTGTTCCTCTTGATTGGACGATCGTCACTGATGAGATCGACATTTTCTCGATACATCTCTATCGCTAACTGATTTGAGCCAGTTGAGCCATACTCCTCTAACAATTCAAATTCTTCCCTTTTCCTGCGCCTTTCACAATCAACCTTCCTGATGTCATATCCCAAAGGGGTTGATGCCCTTTCTTCTTGTCGGAGAAGACCCTTCTTACTGCATGTCTTACATCGTGGATGGCAACAGTTGACCCGGGTACTCATCTTTTATTTCAGTTTCTTCTCGTAGGCTTATTTGGTAGCCTCTTAAGGTGGAGAAAAATTTATTGCTGCAAATCACGAATTTAATTAAAAACGCTTTTTCTCAACGAGGTCATTTGTATTAGTCTCTCAATATCCGCACATATAGCATGCAACGGAGACGGAATTGGATAAATTGGTTGAGCGGCACGACTATCATGCTAAGGTTCCCGGGTTCGAGACCAGTTCTCGCCGTGGGTTTTTAAAAATTGATTTTAAAAATTTACTCCGACTCTGGGCTGTTGTCAAGCTCGCAGTTATTTAAAAATAAGACATTTAAGTTTTCTCACTCGCTTTACCCTAATTCCGTTTCGGAAAAAGCCACGACGCATCAAAGGGTTGTCCCCTAGGCTTTGGCAATATCGTCAAAAAAACGTCTCTCGGGGCTTCTGAACCCGACATTGTAGATGAAGCAGTACAGCCTTACATGCAACTGAATATGGGATGAGTAACTGTACGTTTGCTTCGCGGTAATAAGCTGCAACAATTAGCGATGGGCGATCTCGGCGAATCAATTTTTAGCTTTCGATCTGCCGATTTTTGAATCGATTTTTCGCAGGGCCGATTCAGCTCGACGCGACGCGATAAAAACTGAGCAAGCTCACGTGGAAATTTTTTCGTATCATCATTAATTTGTGTTATAATCCTCCAAATTTTATATTTCATACCTAAAAAATTTTTATTGTTAGATAAATGCGTTCAGGATCTCTAAAATATGGTAGTGTTATCTATATCACTGCGTACCATGAGTACCTATACTGCCAAACAGTGTAGTTGGCAGCATTACATTATAGCGCATCCCTGGGTTCACTCTAAGGCCCTTGAAAACTTCTCGCTGCTAACTAGGATAGGTGTAACGTCTGCCCACTCCGTCCTTCCGCTATATGGTAATGTCAAAATAAATGGAATCGATCTATGAACATCGATCATTTTAGGGCGATTAATCGATCTTCGAAATCGAAAAGAAATTACTGATCGATCCGTACTGAATCGATTTTCTCAGTTCGATCCCCCATCCCTAGTAAAAATTCTGCTGCTCCATCTCTCTGGCCGTCAATTTTGGCACACTAATTTTCCCTTGGAGTTTAACAGTTTCTCAGTGCGTTCTTTAAATTCTTCTTCTTCGAACACACAATTAAGGTTGCCTATCTCGCTTTTCTTACTTAAAACTCCTTCTTTGCGCTTGGTGGGGTATTTCTTTTCTAGCTGGCTGTAACTTATAATTAGTTAAAGACCCCTGAAACATAATGCAAGCCACTTCAATGGACGAACTTCTTTTTTGCTTAAGCACGCCGTTCCTAAAAACCTGAAAATATCTTATCACTTACTTTCATAAAATGGCGATAAATCTTGCTGTATTTTTTACTTTTTATTTTATTTCTATTATTTTTAGGCTTGCAATGAAAGTACTCAACATTAGATATCAATGTCGACTACTTTCATTCCAAGCCGTTCTTGTTCTCTTTCCAGCATGGCTTCAGAAAAGGTAAATCGACCACTCTTTATGTATTAGAATTTAAAACTTCTATATCACTGCTATGAAGATGATAATCAATTACAGATTTCAGTAAATCCTTTTATTTCTTGGGTTTTCACTCATTTTTATAATCTCGCTATGTTTTTTTTTTTTTTTTTTTTTTTTATATATGATGTTGCCAAAGCTCAGGGGATGCCCTATGATGCTAAAGCACAGCCTTGGCAGGAAAGGAATTAAGGATGAGGGAAATGGGTTAGGAGGTTGAGTGAAGGAGGTGTCGATGTACGCCCCGTTTGAAAGTTTCAGGCTCATAAGACGAGGGAAAAACAGAAGATGGTAAACTGTTCCACATTCGTGTTGTTCTGCTAAGAAAAGATTCCCGAAATTTGACGGTACGTCCAAATTTGACCCGGAGAGTAAAGGGGTGGGAGCGACTTGTAGATCTTGTATCGCGCGTTGTAATGAGTCTACAAGGAATCAGGCTAGCGATTTCGTTAGAACAATGGCCATGGAAATAGCGATAAAAGAGTGAGAGACAACCGACATTCCGTCGATGCTCAAGAGAGTCAAGGCCCTCAGAGATTGAGGAATCGCCAATAAGTTTAACAGCCTTACGCTGAACTTTGTCTAACGCGGACAATGCGGTGTGTCCTGCCCCTGCCCAAATATGGGAATTATATTCAAGTCTAGGCCTAATGTGGGACTTGTAGATCAACGCTAAGTCGGGTGGGGTGAAATATTTCTTACATCTCTGTAGAAAACCTAAACATTTCATCGCACTTTTGGCGATTGCAAATATATGATCAGTCCAGCTAAGATTGCTGGATATCTCAATACCCAAGATCTTTAGGGAGGGTGAATTGGGTATATTCACTCCGTCGATTGAAATGGGTTGGGGGTGGACTGGGCGTTTTTTAAGGGACATTAAACAGCATTGAGTTTTGGATGCATTAAACGTAACACGATTTGCTCTGCCCCAAGCGAGGACCTTAGAAATGTCGTTGTTTAATGATCTAAACATGCGTTCCCGATTGACTTCTGTAGCATTTCCACGTGAATTCATTACAGAATCAAATGAGTACGCGAAATCAAGGGTGCTGTCGTCGGCAAAACTATGAATAGGATTGAGAGTAAGGGATAAGAGATCATTGATGAAAAGAAGAAATAAAGTTGGTGAAAGAACTGAACCCTGAGGTACACCGGCATTTATTTCGTGGGATGCAGATGTAACGCCGTCAATAACTACACGGATTGAACGGCCTGACAAAAAGCTCTCTATCCATTTAACGAGGGTAGGATGCAGACCAAATGTTTGAAGTTTGGCTAAAAGGGCAGCATGCCAGACTCTATCAAAAGCCTTTGAAATATCAAGAGCGACGATTTCGGACTCACCGAAATTATGGAGACAATGATTCCAACGCTCCGTTAGAGCCGTTAGTAAGTCTCCGGTTGAGCGGCCAGCGCGGAAACCGTACTGGCAATCGTTGATAAGATGGTTATTTTCTAGATATGTCAACAACTGAGAGTTGATGAGTGATTCAAAAACTTTGGATATGATCGAGGTTAGTGCAATTGGTCTGTAGTTAGAGGGGTCGCATGCCTCTCCTTTTTTAAGTATCGGCTGGACATGAGCAAGTTTCCATACACTTGGAAATATTCCTGTTGAATATGACAGGTGAAAAAGTTTGCGCAGAGGTTTAGCCAAAGCAGAGGCGCAGCATTTTAAAACAAGGGGCGAGAAACCATCAGGCCCTGTAGCTTTGGACACGTCGAGTTTCGAAAGTACTCTAAAAACTTCCCGAGTGCGAAAGTGTAGCGGCTTTTGCCTACTAATGCACTGTGATAGAGATGGAAGTGGCTGCGATGATGGTGGCAAGTACGAGTTAGCAGCAAAATTAGCAGCAAACAGGTTGGCCTTGTCCAATGAGTCAGTAAAAACATTCCCATTATAAATGAGTGGTGGTGTTGACGAACAGGTGAAATTGTTCTTTACGGTTTTTACTAGAGACCAGAAGCCCTTACTACCCTTTTGAGTAGAAAATACCTTCCGTCTGATGCTCTGGTCGAAATTGAACTTAGCCCGGCTAATTGCTGAATTGCAAATATTCCGCGCATCTCTATAGATACGTCTCGATTCCTCTGAAGGGCACAATTTATATGCCTGGAAGGCTGCTTCCTTCTTTTTAATGGCTGCGAAACAGTCATTATTGAACCAATTGGTGTTAGTTGGTTTGATGTTCTTGAAGCTATGAGGAATAAAGCGATGCATTCCAAACCATAGGATGTTCAAGATATAATCGGTGCTTCTGTTAACGTCCTTCATAGAAAAGCAATCAGACCAGTCCAGCTCTCTGAGATATTTATTAAGTCCCGCCCAATCAGCATTTTTATAATGCCACACTAATCTTTTGGTGGAGTTTAGATTAGTGGTTGTCAGAGAGGAGATGGAGAATTGGGCGGAGATTAGACAATGGTCCGAATTACCCAAGGGAGACGTCACCGAAACCGAGTATTTTTCTGGATGCGATGTTAGAAATAGATCTAAAAGGTGCGCGTTGTGCCCCGAAGTGTCAGGAACACGAGTCGGACACTCAACCAGTTGCTGTAAATTAAAAGACTCACTAAATAACTCGACGTGTCTTCCAGACGGGCTTGTGGTAGAAGAATGCCTGAGCCACTGTGTGTTGTGGACGTTGAAATCTCCAGCAAGAACGATTTCAGAAGAGGGGGATAATTCCAAAATCTTATCGATATCGGAAGACAGTTTATCGAAGGAGCACACAGTGTCAGTGTCAGACATATTCGGGCTGCGGTATAAAAAGCAGAAGTGAATAATGTGCCGATAGAGTTTAAATCTAATCCAGACATAATTAAATTCTGGATTAGTAGAAGAGAATTGAGGGAGATAGGAGAATGGCACATCATTTCTAATATAAACCGCGATTCCCCTCTGAGGAGAGAAGAGCGGCACTAAGTGATAACCAGGGATGTGATACTGATTAATATCAGAATCGGAAACAACCTTGGTTTCGCTTAGTGCAAAAACTGCCGGATTTTCCGCGATCAAGTGGCAGTAAACCGAAAAATGGTTACTTTTTAAGCCACGAATGTTGCAAAAATTAAATAAAAATTTTTGCATAGTCCCGGTCTTAATTTGCCCAAAACAAAACAAACGAAAACGTACACAAACACAAGGACTGACGAACGGGATCCACAGATGCAAAGCAAAGCCGACCTCTGTGAAAACAAAGCCAGCAGCAGTGTTATGCCTGCTGTGCTGAACTTTGATCTCGACGAAGGCAGCTAAATGCTCAGCAGTGGAGACCCGTTAAACGCATTCAATGCAGCACGATTGTACTACATTGAATGTTGGATGGAAGAAAATAAAAAATAGATAGGAACGGACTCACCAGACTGTGCTTTCAAGTAGAGCATAAAAGCCCTTCACTCCGGCAAGATGGCACTAGCACTTTGATTTTTTAAAATTCGATTCGCTTTCGCAACCGCTTTAAAAATTTATTGGGGAGCAAGACACGGCGGCACGTCCGTCCCCGTCAGTAGTTCAACTCCTATCATGTTCATACAATCTGATCGTGTTCAATGGGTTTTGAAAGGTGCAGGCAAATGCTACCTTGGATTTTGTCGTTGGTCCGTAAAGAGTATGATGACCGCTAATTTCAGCTAACAATAGGTTACGGTACGAGCCCACTGGGTATAGTAAGGGGAGCAAAGTAGTGCCGGTGGTTCGAAACCTACCTTAGGTCCATCTGTCGGCCTGCCTGCCTATAAGGCAAAATGACAGCTACGACAACGTTGATGAAATTTTGCTTGAGCAGATTAATCTCTCTTGATCGCTTTAGGATAAGGGTCGGCAAGATTTACCGGTTGATTAGGCAGTTGTGCTCTAGGCTAGGTGTCTAGTGGCTTACCAATCTGGTGAGTTATGTCCGAGTCCAGTGAAGTAGGGCCGATTGTCTCTGTCTCATCGGATTTACAATAAGAATGTCGGTATGCCTCGGTATCTACGTGAGGCATACGTTAATGCGCTCAGTCATGTCATTCAGATTTGTGCGGCATATTCTACTCTCGTAGACAATGACCTTTCCAGACATCGTTCTATTCTTTAGACAATTTATTGCTACCTTTTTAACCATAATTGTTCTTTTGTAAACACTGCAGTAATCTATCAACCGAAAAGAAATGCTTAGGTCCAGATGTTCTGAATAGATTCCTCCACTCACTTTACCTTCAAATTTAGAGCCGTCGGGGTAAATATTCACTGATTCTCCCCATTGAGGTAGGCCATCCTCCTATTCCTTGTAGGAATGGAGGGGTCGAATTTGGTGGAAGTCAATGAAGATGCGCAGAAACTAGGATATTACGGACCCAGTCCAACGTATGTAGTGCTTAGGCATCCCAGGTGCCAGAACAGAAAAAGTACTTGGTTTTTGGTGAATCCTGAATTTTTTTTGGTTTTTTGGATTTTCAAAATTGCTCGCTGTGTACAGTTAAAACATCTGGAGTGCAGTCATCAGGGCTCCTACTACTAAATTTATACATTCAATATTTAAAAAATACTCTTACCAATGACATCTTTTTCGAACATTCATTAAATAAAGAAAAAAGTATGGCCTTTTTCCGACAACCCTCCAGAACCAGAGCAATACACACAGACGGTTTAAAAAACGTGCCTGGCTGCGGTTGTGGGGTAACATCAACTGTTCTTTAAAGTAAAATCGCAGCGTTAGAGACAAGAGCTAACAAGCTAATGGAACGGGGAGTAAGATCCTCTAAGATAGGAATATGTACGGATAACCAGGTGTCAATCAAGCCAATAACACACACAGTTGTGAAATCTAAAACGGTGAGGTCCTGTTTGCGGCTCTTGTGGAAATCGGTCGAAAAAACGTAAGCTTCATAAACGTGCCAGTTGCGAATCCCCAGGAAATGAAAAGGGCGCAAATGAAGAAACTCCAATAATGCTCTCTGCATCCCTATGCAGGAAGTCAGAAAGGAAATCTTGGAACGGAAAAGGAGGAGGCACAAAGAAAGATACGGAATAGCTAAACACACTAAAGCGTACTGAGGTACTCTCAATGCATGTGAATAGAAAAAATTATAAAGTTCAACATTTGAATGTTTTTGTAGGCCTCGTAAAGAGCACGCCAGAAAAAAAGGATTACCAAACTCCAGCTTGTGCTGATTCGAGGAGGAAGTCGAAACCGTTTCACACATTCTCGGGAAAAGACAAATTAGAATCTTAGGAACATACTTTTGCGAAGACGTAGCTGCAGAAGTGTATAGGGCGGGATATAAATCGATCAAAGACTCATGTCGTCTTTTAAGTTGACATCGTCCCCAGAATTTGTTGAGATAATGTCGCCCCCGATTTCTGGCCCGAGAATATCATTGCACACGAGTTTGTGCCCCGTCATAGGGTCGCGGGAGGCACTCAGAATAGAACTTCTGCTTGCAACCAAAAAAACTAGGTACGCTATCCCTTTACTACCAACATGTAAGGGAACTAAGAACAAGAACAAGCCAGTTATTTCAGGCTTCTCTTGCCTGCTGTTACGACGGTTTTAATGATGCAGAAATTCATGACGAGTCCTATCAGATTTTTCGTAAGGATAGATACTCTGACTCCATGGTTCGTGGTGGTGGCGTGTTGGTTGCATGCAAATCGCACTTGGATTGCAGTTTGGTTGATATCCCTGCTTTATCCGTCACGCTCACAATCGAGCTCTTAGCTCTTAAGATAGCTCTGGGGAAGATTTATTCCTGCTATGTTGTTATTTCCCTCCAAACTTGACAAACCACGCTGATGAAGATGGTCGAAGTCTCTACGATATTTTAATTCTTAGCCTAGATTTTATTAATAATATGACAAACCCAGAGGACGAAATAATCCTTTTTGGTGACTTTAACTTACCCAGCGTTCAATGGGTACTCAACGCTGATGACAATGACTGCCTTCCTTCAAATTGTCTTACTGCTAAAGATTCCCATTTTCTTGACGCCATCTCATCCTCTGGTTTACACCAAATGATTGATGTAAAGAACTCTATGGGAAGGCAGTTAGATCTTATCTTTTCTTGCCTGACTCACTCCATTGGAACTCATCTTCAACAAATCTCTTCAGGCCGGCAGATTTCCTACGTTATGGAAGAACTCCTTTATAATTCCTGTTTATAAAAAGGGCCATAAAAACTCCATAACAAATTATAGACCAATCGCGAAGCTTTCCTGCAGACCCAAGTTGTTTGAATCTGTTATATACTCACAGCTTGTTGGGCAGTGAAAGGGGTAAACGTCATCTAATCAACATGGCTTTCTGCCTGGTGGATCGAAAACAACCAACCTTCTTGAATTTACATCCCACATTATCTCTGCCTTCCAACAAGGACTCCAGACTGACTGTGTCTACACCGACTTTAGCAAGGCATTTGATAAGCTCCCTCACTCCGTGATTATGCTTAAGCTTGAAAGGTCGGGTTTTCCGACTTTATTGCTCGACTGGATGTGCTCTTACTTACAAAATAGGACTTACCGTGTCTTTTTCCGGAATACTTTATCTAGATTCTTTAGAGCTTCATCTAGTGTACCGCAAGGTAGCCATCTGGAACCGCTGCTGTTTATTCTTGCCCACTCCAAAGTCTTAATCTACGCAGACGATATGAAGATTTTCTCATGCGTTCGAAACAGTTATGATTCTTCCTGCATTCAGGATGATTTGAATACCTTCGGGGGTTGGTGTGCCTCAAATGGACTGCATGAGTACGCATCTGAGGTTTGGTCTCCTTGCTATGCTGATCATTCTAGACGCATTGAATCGGTGCAGCGGAACTTTATTAGGTTCGCACTAAGGGACCTCACGTGGAATAATCCATTAAGGCTTCTTCCTTATGAGGATCCCCTCCGATTGCTTAATATGCACTCGTTGGAGGAACGACGTAGATTTGCTGACCTGGTATTTATTCACCAGCTTTTGAACTTGAATATAGATTCTCGCACTCTCGCAAGTTTGGTTACTTATAGGCAAACCCCGAATAGCTTAAGGAGATTGCCTTTACTACGTGTTGTCCATTCTCGGTCTAACTTTTTAACGTGGCTCTTACTAAGGATTTGTTTAAACGATCTCTGTTGTCCGTGCACTCCTGAATGTAATGTTTGGGCGTGTTTTGATTTTTTGTTTACTAATATTCTTTTTTGCATGTTGGTGTGGGAGCCTCATTCACCTAAATATATGTTACATTCTGGTGGATAGGTCAATTGATTCCAGGCTTCTGCCTGTGAAGTGCGCCTTCTAAATTAGAAAGATTAATTCTGTAGTGTAGTTAGATAATCCAATACGGTATGGATATCAGTTGGCAGTGGGCATCATCCCCCCTCCCCCTTAGCAAAGCAATCAGCCAGCCAAGTATAGGCCTTAAAGCTCTTATATAGAGCCAGTACTCAGTGCGTGACTTCAATCTCCATCTTTTGCCTATTGCCTTTTTACACAGTACAGAGTACAACGCAACCGTCGCTTTACCTACTATTTCTTGGATATGTGGTTTCCAGCTAAGTTTTCTATCAAGAATAAGACCTCGATATTTAACTTGGCCACTTAGTTTCAGTTCGACGCCATTCAGTGTTGGGCAGGAGGAACTCTACGTTTGCGTGATAAGAGTATCAACTCTGTTTTGTCCGGATTTATACCCAAACCATACTGTATGTTCCAGGATAGTTTCGAGAAGGCATGCTGCATCACCTACCTAAATATCCTTGGATATTTGCCCATTGTCGTCTGCATAGGTGATAATGTTATGTCCGGAATTTTGTAGTTCTAGAAGTAGCTCATTGAGCGATAAGCGATCATTGTATTTTAAGGACGCAGTTTTTTTTGGATTTCCAATTTATGTGAAAGGTCTGATATTGCCTTTGGTTTGGAATTTTCATCTATTTTGTCTTCATCGCTCTTTTTTTTTATAGTTTCTTACTATTCTGACCTAATAACAAAAATTCAATTCTTCAGTATCTATTCTTGGGGACCATTTCTCTATTTAGTTGCCGTAATCCCTTGTGGAGCATGGAACGGGAGTAAAACTTCACTCGATTCGAGACATTGATTGCAATTGGACCAACAATCTAAAATGGATTCCGAACCGCTGCAATTGGACCAACAATCTAAAATGGATTCCGAACCGCTGACATTTTATCTGCAACCCCCACCCGCCTTTTTATTGTAATCTGTTGTTACCAGAAAACAACAATGGGTCGCCGCTGGTGGGATTCGAACCTTGAACCTCCGGATTGTAGGCTGACACGTTATCCATTAGTCCACCGACGACTTTTGTTACTACTATTTAAATTTTATTATGCCAGTGTTTATAAGAAAATTGTATGGCATATATTACCCTTCTGTAAAATAAGGTAGTCGAAAAATATTTTCGTTGGTTGACATTAATAACTTGTTTTAGGAAATTTTAATTTGAGCGAACTATTTTGCGTCAGGGTAGTATATTCATGAAATGGCTTCGCGAGTTTTTTATTGATACTATTATCGATTTTATTAATATTGTATCGAATAGATCAGGATAATTAGTCGCAAATATAAAAGCACTCAATATGTACTGGATCTCTGTTTGTCATGTGCCTGACGCCTCATCCTTTACTAATACTGTAATATGTTTTAAGGACTTCTAAAGACTGGATTATCAAATTTGTATTATATTTTCATTAAGGTGGAATAGAATTCATCCAACCAAGATATTGCTACAACATAAATTTCTTAGCACAACTTGCGACTTCAAGAAATACTGCATTGGCTTCCATTCCTGTTAAGCTCCTTAAAATCCCAATCTTAAAGTATCTGCCCCAGCTATTGAACTGTTAAATTATTTCAATTTTATCTGTTTTTATCTAAATCCCATTTTGCGCTTCAATTAACTTTTTCCATTTTCAATCTCTTTCCAGGAATACTTCCATATATCAAAGTACCAGCTCTCAATGACACTTCTATTTCGAATGCTTTTTGTGGTTGCATAGTATGTCGCCCATTCGGCAAGATAAATAAGGGAACGCTGGGCAGCTTTAGGAAGCCATCACAGGAGGTGACAACGATATCTTCGTTAATGGATAAATTAAAGGCAGATGTTCTACAGAGAAGGAAAAATGCCGAGAACGTCGTCATTGGTTGCCACCGACAGACACAGCCTGCTGGACAAAACAGTTTCAAACTAAAAAAGACTTTCTACGGCAAATGTAGCCGTGAGTTAAAATACGACTATCAAATGAAGCACGAAAAATTTACTCCATGTGAGGCCAACAAACAGTTCAGTGGTGTTTTCGGACCACAGCAGCATGAAGTCAGTTTGACGAATTTCCAATTTAATGTGGACAGACATTTGAGTGGAATTATTATAGCTCCACCTAGGAAAAAGAGGCACACTAGACGCCTACTATCCGAAAGCAGTACAGATTGTTCACTGGATTCTGTTATTAACAGAGAAATCTGGAACAACTCCCGCAACCTAGAACTGAACAACAAAACGAAAGAAACCTTAATCATATCGACACATTCACAGAATGAAAATCAAAATCGTGTTACGAATATACATAAAATTAATAATAAATCAGGGTGCTCTAGAATAGATGTAGATAGCGATAGTGTAGACATAAATAATACACATTTAATGCAATTGGGTAGGAATAGAGTTGACAACGTTACAATTAATCGGGAGGACGAAGTAATTACATTTTGTGAAAATAAAGTATACTACAAAAACTTCGAAACTGATGAATATGGAAATTACTCAAGCGGAGGTGATGTTGATGAGGTCATCGTTTGCGAGTCAATAATCAATGTGCAGCAGCCAGGTAACCCGGCTCCGGACAACTCCACTTACACTCGGCTCTACTCTGACTCCCTGTATAGAGACCAGACGCAGCAAGACGCCGGAATCTCATCCCCGTCCTTCGATGCCCACTTCGAACGAATAGTTCGACTGAAATCAGATACAAACCTACAATTGCGGAGTCCATTTCAACGTTTCAAAGTTAAGAGGCAAACAAAACAGGAGGAAAAGCGTTCCTGCAAGGATGCCAGTGAAATCATCCCGGTTCATCGTCCAGTTAATGGTAGTTCCGAGTCTATTAAACCATTTACAAAGGTAACACGTAATGGTAACACAGAACTTAATTGTGTTTCAGAAAATCGTACTCAAATACAAAACTCCGGGTGTATTCGAATTTAATCATCGTTTGGAAGAAGATTGCGCAAGTCAGTCAGGTGACCAGACTTCAACATCGCTTCCCATTAACCTTAGGATTTGATAATGTTAACATAATGAAAGAAAATGATTTATAGGAATTCTCGTATTTTATAGGTTGTATTATAATTGCTTATTCGTATTATACAAAACGTACTTATATAGCGTAAAAGTAGTTAAACATTTCAATAAATGAAAAATATATCCGTACCTGAGTGTTTTATTTTGTACCTTTCCTTATTGGGGTCGCAAGGCATGCCCTTCAGTGCAAGGTTCGCGCAATCCAATTGCCAAAGGAAGAAAAATGTGGCGATTTCGTTCTGCAGCTGCTGCTCGTAAACTTATTTGTACCGTACTACCATAGGTGATTTATTTATCCTGGAATCAATCGAGTTACGGAAACCTTTCTGGAACTGAGAGTGGGTGCCTCTGCAAAGACGTATTTCATTCTATATGTAATGATAAGAAGTGTGTGGCAAGAAAATGTTTTTCCCGTGATGAAACTTCGCAAATAGAAAACAGGACGAGATAAAGTTTTAGGGAATGATATATCTGACTGTAATCAATCACAGAAATTATAACGTTAAGTCATGGATTATGGAAAATGCAACAGATGGCATGTTTCTGACTGAATTATTTTCAAAATCAATTAAGTGGAATTTTGTTCCCAGAATTTTACTCCTAACAGGTGGATTTAAGTGTCATTATACGCTAAAGCCCTTTGTAGATTGAGGGCTTAACGACGGATGTACTTTTAAAGTACATATTTAATCCTTAAAGACTTATTAGCTGATGTTTTTATAAATGGAATAATTTGCAAGTTGTTACGAGTATACATATGAAGCCTATTTTTTTTATAGTAAACCATACAAATAGTGAATGTACCAGAGTAAAAGTATGAAATTCGGATATTTTTTTTTTCGAAAAAAAAACACATGAAATTCGGAAGAATGATATCAAGTGGCTTATTCAAAGTATGCTCCATCGCCAATTATAAATATTTCCCTTCTTTCGGGCAATTTGTGCATGCCACATAAGTAAAATTCTTCTTATTTCGACATATTGAACACAGCAAAACAATACTATTTAAACACTTTTTCAGTTTATCACTTATGCGCGTTGGACAGTTGTTGATGGCACAACAAAATGCCATATATGTCAAATATTTATACTACACACTGCATTGGTTTGTTTTCTAGAATCCGCGTTTCATACTTGTACACCTTGTAGAAACTATAGTCCCTTTTATTTTACAATAAGTCCAAGCGAGCTAAACATCTAGGTAAGAGAAGTCATGGAGAAGAAGTCGCCTGGAACAACTGAGCTCTTTGAACGCAGCGCAGTCGTTGAAAAGGCGGCACATTGAACTAAATGGCTCGTTCATTTCCTAAAGCGTTCGATGGTATGGAATATATAAGAAGTCGGTGCTCCTCAAGGACCGGACCGGGATGGACGTATCCACGTCGCTCAGCAAATCAGAGGAGTTGATGGTCCCTTGCATTAAACCGAAAAAAAAACAATTTTATAAATCCTGCATCTCTTTTCAAGGGGGTCGAGGGAGATCAGTGCGACCCTAGCAGGATAAGATGGAAGGAAGAAAGGATCACGCCAGGAAAAGCCGCGACGAGCGAGTCTAAGGAATCTGCGCTGAGCAGCCTCGATACTGTTAATGTGTACGGTGATATAGGGATCGCACATTGGACACAGACCCATTGCTAAATTATCATCCATACCTAAACTATTCGAAAAATTGGTCTATGATTCCATGTTCTTCCACTGTGAGTCTATTTTCTCCCTCTTCCAGCATGGCTTCCTTAAAGGAAGATCTACAACCACCAACCTTACCGAATTCGTCTCCAAAACACTATGTGCCCTGGAAAACGGTAAAGATGTTGATGTTATCGCCACCGATTTTAGTAAAGCCTTTGACAAGATCTCCCATAGTGTTATACTGTTTAAACTTGATCGGCTAGGCTTCCCCCCTCGATTCATCTCCTGGATTCAATCCTAACTCAACAACCGTCAGTTCAATGTTTTTTTCAGCTCATCCATTTCTAACCCCATTGTCGCTCGTTCCGGCGTCTCTCAGGGCAGCCACCTCGGTCCATTAATTTTCATCCTTACAATTAATGATGTTGATTGTGTCATCAAATACTCAGAGCTGTCCATTTATGCTGATGACATGAAAATAATTAAACATATCTCCTCCACAACCGACTCTCTTCTTCTCCAAAATGACCTCGATTCGTTCACTACATGGTGCATGAAAAACTTTCTTGAGCTCAATGTCTCCAAATGCCAGTCCATCTGTAATTCCCGAAAGCGTCTTACCGCCACCCCGAGAACCTACATTTTAACCGAAGTACCAGTTCCTATCGTTACCTCTTTGTGTGACCTAGCGAACTAAATTTCCGTTCCCATATTGATGGCATAATTAACAGAACTCCGCGCTAGGGTTTGTGAAGCGCTGGTCTAGAGAGTTCTCCAATCCTTATGTTTCCCAATCTCTCTAGATTTCCTTCGTTAGACCTCTCCTTCAATATGCCAGTCAGGTATGGTCACCTACGCAAACAACCCACATTAACAGAATTGAATCTGTCCAGCGTATCCAGAATTGAATCTGTTCGCTTTGCTCTACGTGATCTTCCGTGGGTAGACAGATTCAACCTTCTACCTTATGAAGACCGTCTGAAACTGATCGACTTACAACAACTAAGTAAACGTCGTGATGTTTCCGACGTTCTCTTCATTCATCAGCTATTAGCTGGTGCCATAGACTGCCCTTCAATCCTGCAGTCTTTACCCATCTATACCAACCCTTGCAACCTTAGGTCCACTCCCCTTTTCCGACTGGACCGCCATCGCACGAACTACGGTCAACGCGAACCAATTACCAGGATGCTAAGAAAAATCAACGGCCTTCCCTCCTTTGACTTCCATCTGAGTAAATCATCCCTACACAAAGCCTTATATATTTATCCCGACCATCTTGATCGCCTTTCCTAATTCTCCTTCCTCCCAGTTTATATTTATCATAATCATAGCTCATATTGTAGCTTACATTATCTGTTATGAATTATTGTTTATTTTAGTTTGTAGTATTTATTTTGTTATTTTGTATTTTTTATGCAACAGCTTGCATTAAACTTAAATAAATAAAGACACGCGTATTCCATAATGTGTCTAACGAATGTGCATAAGAGGAGCCTAGTAAGGAGCACCAGTCATCGTCATAAGAGACGACTCGGAAAATGTTGGCATCACCAGCACAGCACAAGATTCTGGAGCTAGTCAGAAGCAACGAGACGTCATTAGTAAAAATGATAAAGCGGTGAGGGCCGATAATACTGCCCTTAGGCACCCCGGAAGAAACAGAGATTTCATTGGATAGGACACCGCAGAGCAAGACACGCAGAGTGCGACCAGACAGGTAGGAGGACAGCCAAGCAACGATAAGCGATGGAAACCTAAACAAATGGAGCTTGTGATTGAGGATACAGTATCGCCATACCAGATTCCGATAAATAAACGCTTCCTCTCCTTCATTACTAATGAAAAAATTTAAAAATATTTTTATCTTTATTGCAAAATGATCCGAAAGGGGGGGGGGGGGGGTTAAAATGTTAAAGATGTTGAAGCTGAGTTATAAGGTAAAGTAGGGTTACTAGGTCAAGTGGGATATTATGTAAAAGGGTTTCATTTGCGTATTATATAATATATTCTCATTTCCTTTTGTTCTGCATAGTTTCGACTTATGATGAAGAATGTCCCAAAAAAATCTTATTTCTTATTGTTTTGTATTTCATTCGGCAATCCTCTTCATTTGATACCAATATCAAGGGGGTCCCGATTAATTAAACAGCCCTCCATCTTGAAGCATTCGCGATATTGAATTTCTGATGACGTCACATGGACTATGTCCATATCCCGAGTTTCTCTTCCAAACATAATCAAAATTGGCTTGGTAGTTTACACATATGATAATATAACATTACTGTGATGTCGCGCGTTTTAATTGACTAGTCCGCTTACTGTTTGATGCATCCTCGTATACTCCTGACTGCTTTTACAGGAATGGTAGCAAGCCAGAAGTCTTTTCTATTGATTAGTTAATAAGAATCATAAAATAATCCACTGTCAGTGTTTTATTATTTTCTTAAGTAATTGAAACATTTTAATTTCTTAAAGCACTCTTTTTCTAATGTTCATTTCAAAATATTACTTTCGTCTCTTCTCCCAATAAATTTCTCCAATAAATACTAAAAAACTGAAGAAAAATCCAAAGATTAAAGTACAAAACGGCAGCAGCAGATGGCTGACGGTAAGAATATTTGAGGATTCTCTTATAGCCCATCTGTTTTTCAGTTGTCCTGCAAGATTAAGTGTGAATTCGGTATCCTTCTGCCATTTAACCAAAAGACCAGCACTGGCAAATCTCGATAAATAAATATTTATGGATTGAAGGTAAATCGAGGACTTTGGAAATAAGTATGCAATAGTGTAAGTCCTGAAAAATAAAGTTTACATTAAAATTGATAGTATCATACATTATGAGAAGCTTACTTTGGACACTCATTGATGTAATAAAGTGGAAATTTGCCATCCGTACCGTAGGGAATCTTTGTGGTCATTGTATTCATATCCACTTGCCGGGCTAGGGTAGCCACGTTCCCATTTACAGCGATTTTCGTTATGACATCATTATCCTCAGTTGTATACAGCTTTTTCCTCAGATTACCTGAAACGCATATAGCTTGTGTGTGCAATTGTGACACCCTCCGTTATAACAAAAGCGGCTTCACTTCCATCCTTCCATTCATCAATTTTAATTGCTGAACCACATTATGCATGCTTCTGTTCACAGTGGGAAATCATATTGCACTTACAAGCGGTTTGTTAAAGTAAATTAGTGAAAGTCAATCATCAGGTTGCGGAGAGACTCCAATGTCTCCACAGACCCCATGTTGGGTAGAACAATTTAACCCGACTCCAAAATGCCATCGCAAGCAATTTATTCAGGCAACTCGTCTAGAATAGAATCAGAATGAGAAATGAAACAGAAAGTTTAATGATGACCCACTTATCAGCAACCAAGGACAAAGTGTTGGAGACGAGTATCTATCTGAACTCATAGGAAGCTCGGAGGTACGATCCGAGGATGGAAATTAAAGAAATAATTCCATCATAGGAGGAAATGATATTCGTGTGATTTGAGAAAATACATATGTGGTGGGTAAGTTATTGTTGGTCGGGTAAGGAATGGCTGGATCTATTAATTCTGCATGAAGAACCCGACTGATGAATGAACGTGTCACATGGAGGTTAAGAAATGCCAATTTGAAATGTAATATGTACATGCAAGCACGTATGGAAAACTTGAGTGGTAAGGACAGGGAAGAATGAGGTTTTGAACTAAGAAGTTTTATCGAAAAGAATCTTTCATAGAAAAAATTAAAGAGGTAGTTTCATAAAATCTAAATTTTGAATGATGTAAGCGTACCTCATAGACTACATTGTGTTTCTATGAAGCAGTAGAAGAATATTAATGTAGCTGTAGTAGAAAATTTATTTAGATAATATCTAGGAAAAGTTTCAAATTAATCTAAGAAAAATTACCAAACTAATAGTGCATTTTGCTTGAGGCTTACCAGCAAATTTAGAGTTGGTAGAAGCCGTTTACAATGGAAAACTTAAAGTTTGAAGTATTAGATCATAATAAAGAATGAGTCTAAAATTTTCTAGTGCACTTAATTAATATTTTCTTCTTCGATTTAGGTTAGGTTTGAGGCACTTAAGGGGGTCGTCTACCTTCGCGGTTTTGAAAAATCGATTTTTTTTGCATATTTTGAATGCAGATGTTATAAGGAACACGCCATATGAGGGATTTTTTGAAATACGCTTTCTTTCGTACGTATATGTAACCGGAAAGATTGCCACCCACTCGCTTTTCGAGCGCCGAAGCGGCACAAGACTGCTTCGTCACTGTTTTAGGAATAAACTCTTTCTCAATGTAACACAGATTACAGACATATTTCATTTTATTGGTTTCAGACAATGTAAATGGCCAAAGTTTTACCACAAAGTTCTTAATGAGATTTCTGCAGCTTCGAGGTCAAGGACGTTCCAAGGTCGCGGATGCAATTATTATCAAATGAAAGATAGATTTTTCCGAAGAAAAAACATGTAATAATGAAAAAAATTTTAACTGACGTGAATATCTTTAGTAGTTTTTTTGCAATCCATTCCCAAAAATAGGCTAAAATTCTCGGCTCGAAGGTAAAGGGAGCATTTGAACAATATATTGTATCTTTGCACGACTTTAATTTACCATCGTCCACAGTCTGCTTTAAACCAAAGTCTCATTTAAGTCCCAAGTCCGGTTAAAAACGTAGGAGGGAAACCCGTGTGTTAGCCACAACATCTCGATTAGAGAGAATTTATGTGCTATAGAAAAGCATTTTCGGTGATTCCCCGGACGCCTCACGCAGCAGTTCTCCATGTGGGATAGGATAGGTTTGTTGATAGTGAGTTTTTTGTTTAATTTTATAACTTTCCTTGCTTAAACTTAAAAAATGCTAAACAGCCTGGGTTTCCCTAGATGGCAGAACTGAGAATCAGATTGACCATATTACTGTTTAAAAACGCTGGAGAAAGTTTCTTCTCGATGTCGGTCTAAACGCCGCGCTGATATTGGCGGCGATCACCAGTTTTTGACAGGTTAGTTTCACGTATTCATGGGAGCAGTATGCCCATATTATGCAACGATTGAATTTGCAGAGTCTTAGAACACCGAATATGCAGCAGATATTTCAACGCATTGCGTCAAAAAGCTGATAAGCTGCGTCCCTACACCGACAACTCCATGGACCAAAATTGGGATAGGGCAAAGAAATGTTTTGCGAGCTGTGGTAAAGAACACGTAGGATGCTTCAAAAGCGGAAGACGACTATGAATCAGTGACGCCACATGGTCCAAAGTACAAGAACGAAAGCAAATTAAAGAACTAAGTATGGACGATCTTCGTTTCGATCTCGAAAGATCGATCCTTGAGCCTTCCATCTTCCATTTTCGAATCGATTTTACGCCGGACCGATTTATTACTTTCCTATTCCGATCTATTTAACGCACTTAACATACAAAGACAGCCATCTAAAGCGGTTTCAACGTTTGCCACCCGCTGGAAACCAAATATATATAGTGCTTAAAAGTATGCGTTTTAGCTAAACCGTCTTTTTAATTCTTTTTTTAAATTTCGACGGTTGGTCAAACGTCGGAAGCAGTTGGTGTCTATACCCAATATACAACAGGCATTCATCGAAAGCGAATTCCACGTTTGACAACCCCGTCTCTCGAATTGCGGAATTATATAATATATTATTGGGATTCTTTTTTTATTTAATGTGTTTTTTGAGGCTGGTTAAAAATATAATGGGTGGTCAAAAGTGGTCAATTCTATCCAGTAATAAAAATGAGTAAATATAATACTTGGGGGCAGTGGTGATGATGACCTTGAACACATTTTTCTCGCATATTTCGTGACTGGAGATAGGTCAATCAGAATTATTGCTGGTCAATAGTGGTGACTTGGTGGTCAATGGAATCCAGAATTTTGATTTTAAATTTTTGAATTTTGGGGGCCAGCTTCACACAACTTAGGAAAATTCCGGGAATTATTAAATAAATATCCCCAGGATATACAATTTTATGTCTGAGACGTTTCGAGAACATTTACGAGAATGTTATTGGTACATGCTCGTAAAATGTCCTAGGAACGTTTCTGGCTTCAGGCATAAAAATGCTTTGTGGACGTTTTTTTGAAAAAATTCCTGGGACATTTTGCACTATTATTAGGGAAGGTTAGACTAAACAGACAGAGAATGTGTTTGGTATTTACTTACGGAATTTTCGCGCTTGCAAATACGCGACACAAAAGGTGTGCCCCTCTTTTACTTTTAGCGTGTAAATGTATTTTCAAAAAAAACTGTTCCATGTGTTGCAAATTATTTTTGAAAAAATTATAAATTTCGTTTGATTAAATAAGTAACATTTGAAAGATACTCATTGCTGCTTAGTCAAGATTTGTAAGCTACAAAGGCTTTCTTTATTAAATTGGTTTACTAGTGACCGTATATTTATATATGGAAGAAGTTTTAATTATTTGTAATTTTAAAATATTGAAATAAATTGAATAGATCTGTTCGATCTATTAATACCGATCTTTTTAAGGCTTAATCGATCTATAAAATCGGAAAAAATTTACAGATCGATCCCTATTGAATCAATTTTCTCAGTTCGATATCCACACCTACAAAGACCGCATTAATTCTGCTACCGATGTTGCAGTCTCTCTCAGAACTGCATACCAATTTTTACAAAAAGGTTTAACGTAGTGAATGCGGATGCCTATACAAGATTGTCAAGAAACTGGCTGGTAAGACTCTTACAAGTGACTCTAACTGAAATCCCATCGGCTGTGGCCAACATTAACATCAGACCACCGACAATATGTGACGGGCTCGCAGGGATTTATGGAATACCATCGGAATTACTTAGGGTGGATCCCATTGCTGCGGCTGATATTTCTCTTCCCGTAATCTATTCCTAGTCAAGAGTCCAGTGACGGAGTGGAATTTTGATTCAATTTTTAAAGCCCACTGGGAGACCTGGTCTCGAATCCGGAAACCACGGCATGGTGGTCGTGTCGCTCAACCAATTGATCCAACTCCATCTCCATCTTGGGAATAAAAGGCAAATGTAAGCAAGACACTTGACTTAAGAGTAACGAAAATAGCACGTGTGGAAGGCATACTTTGAAAAATGTAATGAAGCTCATGTGCCAGGTGGGTATATGCTACACTACAAGATCAACGCTGCTAAAACTTATGAGTTTGGACTCCAGGAGACATGACGTAATTTATTTAGAAGACTAGCTAATAGAACATGTGTATAAATTTTGTTATCACGGAAGCATTGTTACAGCAGATGGCTGATCTGAAACTTATGTTCAAGCTCGAGTTACATTTAATATTATTGCTGAGATATGGTGCAATAACAAAATCTACAGACGCACAAAACAACGAATTTTGGCCTCAGCGCCTATTTTACACCTACATCAACGCGACTCGCTCTTGTAAAAGCTTTAATAGTACCTATATTGACGTATGCTGACCTAATCATTAGTAAATTGGACTCACAATCTGAACGTAAACTGAAAGTAGCCTTTAACTCTGCAGTAAGATATGTATACGGACTACGCCGTTATGATCATGTATCTGAGCGCTCTGCAGCTATTCTCGGCTGTACTCTTGAGGTGTACCTCAAAGTAAGATTGTGTGTCTTTCTTCATAGACTGATATACTCTGGCAATCCAATGTATCTCTACTCCAAATTACAATTTCTACCTTCCTCCAGGACAAGTAACTTGCTAATTCCTAGGTACTCCTGCAAACAGTCAGAAAGGTCATTCTTCGTCCAGGCCATCAGACTTTGGAATTAACTCCCGGTAGTGACTAAGCGTACTGTCTCGGTTGGCAGATTCAGAGATGATGTTGCAAACTTCTTTAATTTAAACGGTTAGAAGGCTTTAATATATGAGTTGTGGTGGTCCGACATGGTCTTACCTTTTCATTCCTCTTTTCCCTTCTTTCATACTTTCTCCTTTAATTTCTCCTAGAAATATTTGTTTTTAAAATTATTATTAACTTTGAATTATCTTAAATTAGATAACTATGTACATATTATAAAGCAGATATAACTTTTTTGTACAATTTCTCTTAAATAAATTGAATTGAATTGAACATGGAAAGTGATATCAATGGCTATTCAACATGAAAAATTACCCATCAAATAACATCTAAGCTACAGGCCTTTGCCATTCCACATCTCCGGCTTATTCTTAACATACACTGGCCGCTGGAGGTCATAACCTATAAGAACCCTCAGAGCCTTCTAGGACAAGATGAAATAGAATAATAGTAATCGGAGACGAAATTGGTGATGAATAGGACATAACCTATGAAAAAAACGAAACAGCATCGCTCCATAGGCTCTAGATTTGAAGCCGGACGGGACCTAAGAAAGACGAAGAATTGGACGACCGCCCAATACATGGGGATGGTCCGTAGAGGAGGAAGTTACTGAGATTAAAAAATCTTGGTAACATTTAAAGTCGCAGAACCAGACCACAAGGAGTTAAAAGAACCAGAGAAAGAGGTTGTCATATTCCGCTGCGAAATACAAGGGACGACAAGGTAGCAAAAAGGAGCGGCTGATCCTGTGGCTCTGGAACGTCGAAGCGTGTCTTGGTTATTGACGGAGCAAGATCGCACATGACAAACTGCCCTTGCTAGCAAACGTTCCACCCTCATAATAAATAAAATATTTTTGTTTTGATGTGTATGGGGAAAGTAACCCAAAAAAAGGAGCATTAAAATCGGTCAACGCAATGGCAAGTTAGGATAAACAGGGTTACGTTCGTATTCCTATTAATTTTATTAGGCATAGGGATTTCCTCCGTACCCTTTTTGACCGCACTAACTATGGTTTAAATGAGCCGTTTATAATTGCATTGACTTTAATCTTAGGAAATCTAAATGGTGAATCAGCTACGTTAAAGTACTTGTATTAGTTTTCTTTACTGAATTAAAATTGTATTGATTTTTCTCTCTAGTTCCCGCATCCATTGTGGGACATGTGGCGGGAGAAGAACTTCACCCGATTCAAGACGACGATTTCAAGTGGACCTACAATTTAAACTGGATTCCGAACCACCGACATTTTCCTTGACTTTAGATTGGAATCTGCTGTTAGCAGAAAGACGGCTTTTTTTATGGTATTAATTTTTATGAGTGATTGTTTCTTTTTGATTGTGTTCATTCTCACTTTAGTGGCCTTTCTATTTTATTTTTGTTTATTTTTTATTATTTGAGTTTCATTGTTAGTAATCAGCCGCGATGATCTTTTTTGTAGATGTCAAGGGGAGGTTTGTTATTCCTACGTCAAACATTTCAGACATAGTACCAACGGGGAAACATATCCTATTCACTTTCCTAGGAATTCAATTAAAATACATTAGTTTTTCTTAAATTTTGTTTTATATTTTCTAAATGAATAGATAGGGCTTACCTAGCATTTCTTCGCCGTCGCTATTTCCAAAGACATCTGTTCTCAAACCAGCATACCTGATGGCAATTTTCAAATTGCTTTTGTCGAATTCCGCTAAGGTATACATTCGCGGGTATGAAAGTTGATTTGTGTATACATCAACAAGTGAACCCTTTTAAAGATTGAAATAAGGCAATAGATTGCATCAAAAATATAAATTCTATACAAACCTGAAATGCTCCAATCACATTAAGGCCCCACCAAAGGCAGACAGCAGCAAAGATCCTTTCACAGCGCGATTCGTTAAATCGATAGTAATGGGGTGTACTCAAGAGGACTGCAATTATCCTGGTACATTGTGATATCATTGTTGAAATCTCATTGTAGCGTTTATTGCTCGATTTAAATGGTGAGTGGTGTTTTGCGGTAAAATCCATAAAATTACATTTCCTGGCCAAGAATAGCAAGAAACTGTAAAACGTGCTGACTGCTACCACCGTGCAGACAATAAGGAGCCAAAGTGCTGGTGAGAACGCTTTGAATAGGAGCAACGAGTTTGGAATCTGCAAAATTGTCCGTTCCATTCATAAAATAACGTGTGAAAAACGTTTTTAAGTACCAAAGCCGGGCTCTTGACAAGGATGCAAACTTTATCATCTGAGACCGCCGTCGTAAATTCTACATCTCTCGTTTCGTAGTCTTTGATAAAGTACCCATTCATGCCAAAGTCAGCGCGATTGTAAATTATATCTCCAATGGCTCCATTAAACGTGTTGTTCTCGGTCTGCAAACAATTATTATTAGCGAAAATAGGTAGTGCACACTTTCATTACAATTTAGTGATATTTAAATTGTATAATGGTGTTAACTATGTACTCAGTCTTTTCTGTCAATGATATAGTATTTTATGACGCTACATTAAGATTGGAACTATTATATAGCACATTACGTTTCTCCTTAACTTTTCGACTGTTACGTGGTAAAATTAAGAAGCTTTGCTTTTTGAGTTTCAGAACTTGCTGCGCGTGGTAGTAAATATAAGGGAGACCCCTTCAGAAAAGTACGAAGCAACAAAGTAAGTACTTACTATTTATTTTTTTATATTCTTGCAGGATATTAGTTTATGGAAATAAAATGAGCTTAAGTTTTTATAAAGCTCCTCTTTACTTTCAGAATTTTTTTTTATACTTTAAACTCCACACGAGTTTACGAATGACTATTCACACTAGTGACGAATGACTATTCGTCATAATTTATGTCAGAAATTGCTACGAGTATTACCGTGCAAACGTTCCTAGTTTTTTAATATTTCGGTACATAAAAAATGACGAAAATCTGTTGCCACTAATTGTTGTCATCATACTGACATCGTGATCACGTGTATACACGCTTTACACTATGAAGGAAAAGTGACAAGCTATGAAATAAAAATGAATTTGCTCATTCTTTTATGACAAATTGTCGTTGATACAAGTGCGGTTGCAGTTAATTTTAAAGCGAAGAAATCTAAAATTGTTCACAGTATATTAAAATGGCAGTCAGAATGCTGAGAGTGATTTGTTCTGTGCCTAGGTGGGTTTGTGAATATGTGAGATGGGTTGTGGCAAAAGGAGTGGTAAAGACAATATGATTGGTTTTGTATAAGAATGACTGATGTAAAGCAAAGGGGGTGGTTGATGGGTAAAGCACAAATGATTGGTTTTGGAGCAGAATTGCTGAGATAAGGAAAATGGTGAGTCGCAAAGTGACAATGGGGCCTGAGTGGTAGAATGGAGGTTGAGTAGATGGGTGGAGCGTGGAGAAAAAGTGGTAGTAAAAAATAAATTTTTGATACGGAAATGTCAACAGTAACATAGACTTTTAGAGGTTGAATAAGTGGGGTAGATGGTGAGTGATTGGTTGGCGGAGGTGAGGTGGTAATGAAGAAATGAATTGTTTCGTATCCGAATCGCAAAGACAACGTTGACTTTGAGTTGTTGGCAATGAGGGGGAGGGTGGTGGGTTGGTTGGTGTTTTCCAAGTTATACTAAATAAACTGTAATACTCCTTTGCCAAACCAAACTTTTTCTTTGCTTATATATTTTTTAAATTTACTACAATAGAAGAATGCTACAAGAATATGCACTTCTAAGATGCATTTTGTAAGGTGGCTTGCTAGAAATAGGAGTTTTATTTAAATAGTGTATATTTAATTTATTGTAGAAAATTTTAAAACTTTCTTTGCTATTCCGATATAAAACAATTCATTTTTTCATTACAATCCATCCTCGCTCACTAACCATCCACCACCACTTATTCAAGCTCTTAAAGTCAACATTGCTCTTGTCATTTCGATATAAAACAATTCAATTTTCACTACTACCTCTCCTCCGTCCACCACCATTCTTGCAGTCAGCCCGCCCATTATTTAGAGACTCATCCTTTGCTTTACCTCAGTCATCTGCTACAAACCCAATCATTTTGGCTTCACCCCTCAACCCCAACCGTCACTTAACGATTAATCGTTTGCCTTACGGCAACCATTCAGATGCAAAACCAATCATTTTATCTTTACTACCCATTTTTCCACAACCCATCTCACCCCACCTAGCTGCAGAACACTTCACCCTCAGCATTCTGACTACCAATCTGATACACAGCAAACAATTTTAAATTTCTAATTGCCCAGACAGATTATGTACTAACTCCTTAAGCCACCCACCCACCCACCCACCACCCTCAACCAACCACCAACCCATCCTCACTTAGCCAACAGCTCGAACTCAACATTGTCCTTGTTATTCCGATACAAAAGAATTCATTTTATCATTACCACCCCTCCGCAACTCATCAGCCCTAACCACCCCTCCCCACTATCCGCACTAACTCATTGAACCACGCGAAGTCAATGTTTTTCTTTCCATCCCATACAAACGATTTTTCACTACCATCTCCCCTCCGCCCACTACCCCTAACTCACTTACTAACACCACATCAACGACTGGTCATTTGCCTTATTTCAGCTATTTTGATATAAAACCAATAATGTTGGCTTTGCCACCTCTTATGCCAAAACGCACCTCACACATTTACTCACTAACCCACCTGGACGCAAAACCATAGCAGCGTTCTGACTACTACTTTAACGACTTAATACGAATCGCAGCTGTTGTCTATTCTGTCATTACCCAAATCCTTATTTTGTCACAATCCGACTCGTGACTATCTATCACTCGTGTAAATACTCCGATTTCTACGTTTGTATTGTAACATTAAAATTCGTCATAAAATTATAAAACGGAATGATAAAGCCCTCACTAAATAATTATTTGTCATTACTTTTCGTCGTGTAAATGGTAGGTCATTATTAAATGACATGAAGTCATAATAATTGACAATTTGTGTCATTCGTGTAAATCCGGCATTAGAATTAGAATGATATGGTTTACCGATAATTTGTCGAATTTTCCATTCCGCCAAAAAAGAAAACTTATCGAATACTACATTTTATAGAATATGAATTTGTCTAATGGAAATTCCTCGATAGCAACATTTTGCTAATTGCTATTTCATCGATCGTGAAATTTCATAAATTCCATTAATATCATTTAAATATAATATTTTTCAATTACACAGGCCGACAAGATTTTAACTCAGAAACCAGAATATATTTTTTCAAGGGTTTTAGATGCGCTGAAACCGAATCCAAGGTCCAAATCTTTCAATTGGCTGTAGTTTTCCAGATATCCTAACCTAAAAGTGCAAAAATAGTGATTTTGACCTAATTTCGGATTATGTAGCACCGCAAAGTTTTTTCTCAAAAAACCTGAACAGCATCTAAAAGTACAAGCCTTGCCCTTTTACCGGCCGTTGAGTTTACTCAAAGATCTTTGTTTTTCGAAAAATATATTCTGGTTTCTGGGTTAGAGGGTCGGCCTAATTTTGTCGGTCTGTGTTATTATTTAAGTTTGTGTCGCTTAGCCGAAGTTTCACATCGTTTCTATTGTGCCCTCTAAAAAATTCCCAACCCTTGTAAAACTTATATAAAATTTATAAAGCAATCAACATTCCAGATAAAACGTACATTCTTAATTACCGAATTGTTTCTGCGCGGTACCCCTAGCAGAGTTATATCAAGGCGGCTTTCGAATAGGGCAAGTTCACTTTGACATAGCTAAACTAGTTTAGTTGTTGGATCCCATCCCTTTTGCTTTTGCTTTGCGGTCACCATGACCATCATAATATTTTACTGGTTCATCTAAAATAAATCAAACAGCAAATAATCATTAGTTTAATAGTTAATATAGTGCCTGATCGAAGCTTTCTTTCTTTTATAAATAAACAAAATGACGGCATCTGATTATTTACTCTTGAATTTTCAAGGACAAAATAGAAATTTAATAAAAAGAATCCTTCGATCCGTAACTATTAAAGTAATGATGAGAACAAGGTCTTGTCTTCCTTAAACTTAAGGTTTCGCACTTATAGCTAACAATTCGTTCATTTACTTACAGTTCCCTACTACAATTCAAAACTTACAACTAGCAATTCTGCCGGCTGCTTACTTTTGGATGTATATTTCTAAGTAGCTACGTCTCTTTGACCATTCCGCTCAACACGCATACTTGGTCCAAGCAGTGAACTGCCCTTAACCTGCTCCTAGCTATGGACTAGTCCGTTCCCTGAGCCGTTTCTAATTACTCGTACTTGGCCCGAGCAACTGGCTGCTTAACCCTAACCGTAGTCTAGCTACAGGGCACAGCCTACTCTTGAATTCTAGATACAAGCCCGAAAACTGACATTAACAGCTGAGCATTGGTGGTGTAAACAAACCAAAACAAAACTTACCACAGTAGTCATAAGGAAAAATTTGGGGAATTGTACTTTCTCGTAGTATTTTTCGCAATATATTTAAAGTTTTGAATTGGATTTTACTTGAGTTTAACCTACAAATGTTCTGAACATGTGAGCACGATAAAAAGTGTCTCTATTATACAATTTTAATGCGTTTTAAAGGGAAACTCTCTTGGGCTCGTTTTGCTGAAATATTGAGCTTAAAATTAGTCAATGACATCAGCGTTTCTCTTTGGTTTTGGTTACGAGAGCGTGCAGTTTTATTTGTGTAGCAAGGTTATTGGTTAATCTGTGGTACAACAAAAATGAAATAATGACGAAACGCTTGGTGGTGAAATGGCTGAACTGTCATGTTTTCCGGGTGTGGCCGGACCTGCCTGGCCACGTATACAAACCGGCATGAAGGGAATTTTTCAGATGGTCGGACTATGGGCAAGAACCTGTACGACCTGGTGTACGGGAGAAGGGGAAAATGTCGGTTGGAGAAGGTGGCTTTGCCTGTCTGAGGCTTATATTTTGTATCATATTTTTCAACTTCACGTTCGAATTATATTCCAAGAGAAACTATTTTTTTCGCTTTATTTCACTAGTGTGAATTATATTTTAGACAACTTTTGTACCAGGGTTCCTCTTTTTATTTTCTTATTTGGGCCATTTTTTATAAATACTCTACCCAAGCTGCCATATGTTACACCAATCTGTGTCCCCCTTAATTGCAACATTTGAGCTTAATATTTCTCACCCGGATATTCAGCTTCATTCCACATTTAATGATATTTTTCCGGAGGCCAAAACGGCATGTAGAAATTCCCAAAACTGGTTATATCTAAAAAAAGATGGTTTATTATCCACAATATTATAAATAATATTAGTAAACACAAAATCAAAACACGCCTATACACAACATCCAGCCTTCAGGGGTGCGCGCACGTACAACAGAGATCGTTTAAGCAAATCCTTAGTAAGAGCCAGGTCAAAAATAGGACACATATACACGGCTCTACACATACGATTAATAGTCATAAGGCGGAAGCCTAAATGAATCATTCCACGTGAGGTCCCTTAGTGCGAACCTAACAAAGTTCCGCTGCACCGATTCAATGCGTCTATATTAAACAGTTTATGTACAGAGTGAAATCGAGTTTTTTGTCTAGCATAACACCGAGGTCAGTAACGGACTTCACACAACGGATATTAGTTTCCTAGAAAATGACATAACTTCACATTTATCCAGGTTAAGTTGCAGTCCATTTGTGGCACACCAACCCCTGAAGGTATTCAAATCATCCTGAATGCAGGAAGAATCATAACTGTTTCTAAGGCATGAGAAAATCTTTATATCGTCTGCGTAGATTAAAACTTTCTAATGCTTAATCAGAGGGACAATGTCGTCAATGGCAGGAATAAACAGCAGCGGTCCCAGATGGCCACCTTGCGGTACACCAGATGAAGCCCTAACGACTCTAGATAAATTATTACGGAAAGAGATACGGTAAGTCCTATTTCTTAAGTAAGAGCAGATGCAGTCGAGCAATAAAGGCGGAAAACCCAACCTTTCAAGCTTAAGCATAATCACGGGGGAGGGAGCTTATCAAATGCCTTGCTAAAGTCGGTGTAGACACAGTCAGTTTGGAGTCCTGATTGGAAGGCAGAGATAATGTGGGATGTAAATTCAAGAAGGTTGGTTGTTGTCGATCTACCAGGGTATGCAGGAAAGCTTCGGGATTGGCCTATAATTTGTTATGGAGTTTTTATGCTCCTTTTTATCAACATGAATTATAAAGGAATTCTTCCATAACGTAGGAAATTTGCCGGCCTGAAGAGATTTGTTAAAGATGAGTTCCACTTGAGTGAGTAAGGCATCAGAAGAGGATCTCAAGAATGCAGGGGGAACACCATCAGGACCAGAAGAAAAGTCCAGTTTAAGCTCCTTGACACCATTCATGATAATATCACGAGATATAATGGGCAAAGCAATGGAGGTAGCGGGACGATTTTGGATATGACCGAATCTATGTAGGGGTTTTACAAACTATGCGAATTTCCGAGAGTTACTTATAATCAAAAAACTCATTTTCGAGCTCAACAAAAGATAACTAAATAATATTTTTTCACGAAAGCGCTTCATATTGCTTTAGATCCTTGAAAAAGGAATCTTTTCTAAAAATGTCAAGTCAATCGGTTGAAAAGTGTATTTTTTATATTGCACGCTCGTTTAATCATAATAGAGTACACCTGGGGCGCGATCCCTATTATACAGATTTGGGTCGTAAATACATTCAATTTTTCAATTCTACCAATTGTGCCTTATTTCTTAAAGTATAAACAATCAGTTTAATGTTGGAGGTCACTCATTTAATTTAAGGCTGTTGAAGTTCGGTGCATTGACCCTTGGTGTGAAAAGCATCAGTTTAATTTTGCTTCGATTTATACTAAGCCCATACTTGATAGCCCTGACGCTTATTTTACCTATGACACCGTGATTTTATAACTTTTGGAGGAGAATATTTCTGACAACAAAACCAGAAAGCAGAAATCCTCTAGACAAAAATGTTGTTATATGGCTGTCACCTAGATCGAAATGAATGGTTTGTGTCCTTAGCTTAGATTTTGGAATAACTTCAGTGCGGTTGTTGATGAAAGCACCCTATATGTCCAGAAAAGTGGTTGTATTTTTTGCTCAATGGCCTGCAGTAGCTTAAGAAGAGCCATATCAATGCATCTTCCCGTAAGATATGCAAGCTAATATATGGAAAGTGGTGATCCTTCCAGGATCTGCCGTAAATGAATGCCGAGTATCCTCTCCAAGCCACGAAGTTACTTTGTTTTGTAAGTTTTGAACAATAGTGGGCATTATGCCATCAAAACTAGGCGCTTTATGTTATGAACTTGTTATTGCCTAAGAATTTTATTATTTCGGGATGGGCGATCTTCGATTCGATCTCGACGGATCGATCTTTTAGCCTTCGATCTGCCGATTTTTGAATCGATTTTTCGCTGGACCGATTCAGCTCGAATCGATTTATTTATTTCCGATTCTCATCCATTTTAGACAAGACAAAACGCGCTAAAATAAAACTGAGTAACTTCACGTGGAATTTTTTCGCATCATCATTAATTCGTGTAATAATCCTGCAAATTTAAAATTTCGTATTTAAAAAGTTGTTTATGTTAGATAAATGCATTTCGGATCTCTGTAATTTGTTAGTGTTATCTGCATCAGTGAGTACTATGATTTTGTGATTTTGTAATCATCAGTGGGTGTTTATCCCAAAGATTACCTACTATGTACTAGATAACCGACTCCCTAAATTACCCAGCTAGTCTTGAAAAAGTAACGCTGGAACCACAGAAAAACGAAATATATCCAGCTTTTAAAGTTATAAGAATATACATGCAAGTAAAGAGCACAGGTAGTGGGTCACTTAATCCTGTCAAAATTATTTGAGAGAATCACTTACTGCAGTCAAAATTCTGTTCTCATCCGGAGAGAATTACAGACTCCTATCAAATAAGTATGGCCAAATCTTGTCGAAAAGTAAAAATGTACCAAAAAGTAGCACCAAATAAAACAATTCATGTGAAGCACATGACTGAGTTACTTGAGTGCGCAAGAAACTTTCAAACTTTCAATGGATTTCGATCTTTTAATGATTGACATTTGTAAATGTACATAAGAAAAGTATACGTGTCTCTTATCCACAAACTCTCCGGGAAAACAAATTTTTAGTTCTGAATGCAGGGTTACCCGATGCAGGAAATATATAAAAGCAACCACAAATTTTTCTTTACTTTCTTCGAAACTCTTTATCTATTAGTAAGTGATCTTTGGTTTGTCCTTTATTTCTGGTGTGGTGATGATTTCAAGGAAAAAATCGGTATTTAACCTTTAGCCAGCACACTTCTTGAAAATCTCGTAGTCTGCACATGGGGGCAATCGGACCCCAGCCTACTATTAAAATCTCAAGGTCAAACCGCTTATAATATCTTAGCTAAAATGATTGTGGGGGATGTTGATATCTTATAAAAAAAGGCAAAATGGTTTTTGTAGGTATTTTAAAGGTTAAGGAAATATCAAAAATAATTCATTTTTAAACTTCCTGGGGATTACAGAAACTATTTGGAGCAGCATTAAGATTTTCAAAAATCATTTTCATATTGCGACGTCATTCCACGGAAAAGGACAGTGGTGAGATCAATTTACAAAATCGAGATGTCAAAATCAACGGAATCGATCCATGAACATCGATCTTTTTAGAGCGATTAATCGATCTTCGAAATCGAAAAAAATTATAGATCGATCCGTACTGAATCGATTTTCTCAGTTCGATTCCCCATCCCTAATTCTATTCCTTGGTAATAATAGATTTCAAAGTTTCTCACTTCATATCCAGGAAATGAGTGATAAGAGGATGCAGTGATTCAGAGGTTGGCGCTTTCCAAGTCCAAGTTCAATATATTCATAAAACTTGAATAAAGCTGGAAAGAAGTTTGGTCAGTCTTTCTGCTATTACAAATCTCTTTTATTTATGTTCAATGGCAGACTTTACAGTTTTCCAGTTAACTTTCCAATTTTAGATAGAGGAAAGACTTTTCTAACTACATTTTACCAGGCTTGAGCCTGTCCTTTGAAGCGTTCAGGTCCCCAATAGAGGCAGTAGTAAAGTTAAGTGAAACATTGAGATACGTTCTCTTATGAGTAAGAATGAATAACCAGGTAATAAGACTAAGAAAGAAAAAAAAAATCTGTAGTACATTTTAAAATCCTCCTACATTTAATTTGTACTGCTCGCACAAGGCGAGTTTCTCCAACCATTAAATGTGTCTGTTGGTAGTATGATAATTTGTAAACGAAAATTTTCCTTTAAAATGGCGAAACGAATATAAAAAATCAAAGAAAAATTTATCTGATAATAAAAATGTTGACGACTGCATAGGCCGAAAAAGCTCTGAAATCACTTATGCCAGTCATTCAGACGGAACAGTAATAAGCGATAATTGTAAAAGTTCATATCACCATATGTTCAAAATATCCAATATAAAACATCTGAACAACTTTATTGATATTAAAAATCCATTTTTGTACCTCTGTATCAATTGTCGAAACAAATAATTTTTTCAGATGAAATTCACGTTCCATGAAAACAGCTTTTTATACTTGAAGTTTTGAAAAAGTGGGCGAGTTCAACAAATGGATATTTACGGTCGATTCGGCAGCTTGTTGAACCGTGGCACATTGCACGAAATATTTTATTTACAATTCGAAACTTACCTTAAAACCGAACGCCAGACCGTCACTGCTAGGCCAGATATCCGGTGTGAAATTCATGCGCTTCGCCAACTCCTTTAGCACTTCAATTTCGAAACCAAAATAACTTTCCGTTGTCCTAGTTGGGTTTGTCAATATTTCGGGTGTTAAATTGCGCGACATAAAGGGAATTTCCGATTTTAGAACAGCCATCGTCGTGGGATAAAAGACTATTCGCAGGTGATAGCCATTGATTTTCACAATTTTGTCCCGGAAATTGTCTTTCATTGTTTTGTAATTCATGGCTAGATTGATTCTGCGGAGAGTCCCGTAGTTTTTGCCATTACCATCACCCCGTTTCCGGGAATTTGATAGATAGAATGGATCATATACGTACAGGGAATTAATAAAACTTTGATGGCCTGCACGGTTATTGATTTCCTGTCCTTGGGGAGTTGACACTGAACGGAATAGATGGAGCCCTTTTGTATCGGGAGCCACCAGTTCCCACGCCCTTGAACATACAGGAATGAAATATGTAAACAGAACACGAAATTGTGACCAGGAAGCTCTGGAAAATTCCCCAATTTGTCTTCTTAAATTGAATAGGCTGGGGCTGCATTCGTCGTAGAGCAAAACCAGTTTTAGTTCGGAAGGATTTTCCAATATTACGTCCTGCATCATTGACAAAAGAATAAAATCCTTAATGACAATGACAAGGGATGTCTTCGGTTTTTTTTCTATGCCTTCATAATAAAATTTTCTACTCGATGGAAAGGTCGGTGCTATCGTAGACAAATATTCGGTCTCACTACTTTTCGTGCATCCTGATTCTTGTCCATGTTTTTTAGTCCAATCATTCATTGTTACAACACGAAATGTTTTCTGATGAGAAAATAGTTGAAAAACATATCCGGAGACGCCAGATGTGAAGAAGTTTGTGTTGTCAATGATAAAAAGAACGTCGGTGGAGCTCGTAAAAGTGGATAGCAGGTAGTTAGACATCCAGTCATTTCCAAGAGGGATAAATGGATTGTTGCCCGATATTAAAGTGAATTGTTCCGATAACTGAATAAGAGCCAGGACAAGGTGAACACGTATATCCATTTTTCGATTCTGGAAATAGAAATGAGAGAATTGAGGTAAATGAACATTTAATGAAAGTATACATTTATGGATGATGCTTTTAGTAAAGGGGTTTGCAATAGAGCAATGTGAGTTAGCCTTATGAATACTGAGAATGATAATACTTTGCATTTTCTGGCAAGATATATTTTTAAACCTTAATGGAATGACTTTTTGTCGACGGGAAAAATATGCTTATGCACTATTAAATTACTCTTTTGGTTTTATAGACTGAATGCTATATTCGTCCTTCTCAACCTCTAGAAGCCTGCGAGCCCATAAGTGAAACGATCGACACCATGCTTGAGAACGCTAACGCCTCCGATGAATTCATTGTACTGGGTGACTTTAACCTCCCCCGTATTCAATGGTCATTTTCTGAGGACTGTTCACACTTTGTCTCCCTAAACGCCTCTTTCGCCAAAGAAGCCTTTTCTACCGATCAGCTCTCTGTTTTTGGTCTCTTTCAAGTTAGCGGAGTCAGGAACTTTCTGGACAGACAATTAGACTTAATCTTTTCCTCGGACCTAGTTAACTCGGCTGTCGCAGAAAGCAACCATCTCCTCTACTCCCTCGATCGTCACAATCCTCCCCAGTTCCTCGTTTTCTCCTACGAACACCCTCACGCCCTTTCAAGCTCCGAGTCTTCTCTTTCCTTCAGTTTTCGTAAAGGCAACTTTGAAAAATTAAATCACTTGTTCCTCAACTCCAACATTGGCACTATCCCTCAACATCTTCCAATTGACGTGGCTGTAGAGGCGATTTATTCAGAAATAAACGCTTGTCTTACACAATCTATTGCTCTTCTTCCTCGTAAAAACTGCTCCTCCTCCCCGTTTGGTACGACAAAGAATTACGCTCTCTCCGCAACAGGAGAAATAAACATTGGCAAACTTTTCTTCTAGCCCAGACTGAGTCTGACTATAATTCCTATTTGTCTGCTTACACCTCTTTTTCTGAACGTTGTGATACCCTCTAACATGAGTAGCTCCAACGGATGGAAACAAGCCTCATATCCGACCTCAGGCGTTTTTATAGCTTTAGTAATTCTAAGAAGAAATCCAATGGTTAACCCTCCACCCTAAAGCCATTCCGGCCATCGTTCTGAAAAAGTGTGCCATGCATCTAGTTCAACCCCTTACTTTGCTTTTCCGCCTCTCGGTCACTCAAGGGGTTTTCCCTCAATTATGGAAAAACTCTTATATTATTCCCATCTTCAAAAAAGGCTACAAGAAAGATGTATCCAACTACATACCCATTGCTAAATTATCATCCATACCTAAATTATTCGAAAAATTGGTCTATGATTCCATGTTCTTCCACTGTAAGTCTACCTTCTCCCTCTCCCAGCATGGCTTCCTCAAAGGAAGATCTACAACCACCAACCTAACCGACTTTGCCTCCAAAACACTATGTGCCCTGGGAAATGGTAAAGATGTTGATGTTATCGCCACCGATTTTAGTAAAGCCTTCGACAAGATCTCCCATAACGTTATCCTGTTCAAACTTGATCGCCTAGGCTGCCACCCTCCTATTTATCTCCTGGATTCGATCCTACCTCAACAACCTTATGTACAATGTTCTTTTAAGCTCATCCATTTCTAACCCCATTGTCGCTCGTTCCGGCGTCCCTCAGGGCAGCCACCACGGTCCATTAATTTTCATCCTTACAATTAATGATGTTGATTGTGTCATCAAACACTCAGAGCTGTCCATTTATGCTGATGACATGAAAATAATTAAACATATCTCCTCCACAACCGACCCTCTTCTCCTGCAAAAAGACCTCGATTCGTTCACCACATGGTGTATGAAAAACTTTCTTGAGCTCAATGTCTCCAAATGCCAGTCCATTTCTTATTCTCGCAAACGTCTTGCCACCACCCAGAGAATCTACATGTTAACCGACGTACCAGTCCCTATCGTTACCTCTTTGTGTAACCTAGGAATAATCTGTGATAGCGAACTCAATTTCCGTTCCCATATTGATAGCATAATTAACAGAGCTAACTCCGCGCTAGGGTTTGTGGAGCGCTGGTCTAGAAAGCTCTCCAATCCTTATGTTTCCAAATCTCTTTATATCTCCTTCATTAACCTCTCCTTGAATATACCAGCCAGGTATGGTCACCTACACAAACAACCCACATTAACAGAATTGAATCTGTTCCGTGGATAGACAAACTCAACCTTCCACCTTATGAATACCGTCTGAAACTGATCGACTTACAACCCCTAAGTATACGTCGTGATGTTGCCGACATTCTTTTCATTCATCAGCTATAAGCTGGTGCCATAGACTGCCCTTCAATCCTGCAATCTTTACCCATCTATACCAATCCGCGCAAACTTAGGTCAACTCCCCTTTTTCGACTCACTACGATCAACGCGAACCAATTACCAGAATGCTTTGAAAAGTCAACGACCCATAAACTGATAGTATCCTCTGAACTATTAGCATCCGTTAGTCTACTGGTGCGGGCTCGCTCTTTGAGGAATTAACGCTTTTTCCAAGTTCCTTATAACTGAACCTCTTACTGCATGCATTACGTCAATGCTAATTGTAATGTAAAAATTTTTCACAAGGTTTAAATTACTTTCGAGCTCTTATGTTTTGCATTTGACGATTATACGATGCATTCTAATTATCGCTTCCTATAAAACTTGCCATAATGGGGGGAATTATGTTATTCTGTTTTGTTATTAAAGCAAAAATCAAACGGATCCAAGTATATTGCACTTATATTGCACTCTTCCCTATGTATTAAAATAATTTGGAATTTTTCATCAATTATAAATATTGCACTTATTATCTTGTTTCATAATTTTGCTCTCTAAAACATGGAAAAGTCAAGACTAACTCTAAATTATTTTAATGGTAGATAAGAAGCATAACGACAAGAGAAAATCCGTAAAAGACAAACCTGGGAATAAAAATTAATGTCCCTTTTATCAAAATATCCTTTAAAATGCAGGAATTTCAAGGGAGTCCATTATATTTATGTAAGTTGTTATGCTATTTTATTAGGCCTTATTATGTTATGTGTCATCATATGGAGGTATAACTCGTGTATCATTAAGCTGATAACATTGTGACACAGGATTTTGCAGACGTGCATTCGCGCATATTGGTCCCGCGGGATTCTAATCGGTTTCATAAAAATTGCTAACGCATGTTTAGATGTGAGTCTCCGGGGCACAGTTTCCAGTTTTACAGGAAAACCCGTTCACGTACAATAATTTCATTAAAATTTCGCAAATAAACAGAAATCGTCTATGCATAATTAAGAAATCTCAACAGTGAGCTTATAGTATTGTCCAGTAATATAATATAGCAAAGTTTAAATCTCTTTCCATATCAGAAATTTAACGATGGATTAGACGAGATAAGTAAAGCCTTGCGATTTGAAAGTTTTTACAATAATGCAAAAGCTTAGGTGATCCTCAATAGCTAAAGCCTGGCAGAAAAGGAATTAAGGGAAATGGCGGTTTGGGGCTCGTATTACGAAGAAAAACTAGAAAACTCAACAGACTGCTACTCATACTATCTAATCTAATTCCGGAAATTTCATTAATTACGTTTCATATATACCCATAATTTTTTTTTACCACACAGGTTGAAGTCAGTCTTATATTCCTATTTTAAGTTTCCGAAATCTATGGATGCGCTTTATCTCCAGCCTGAACACATTATAGGTTTTACACTCCGAATTCATCTTTTTGCAAATTAAATTCAACTTTTTTTCAAGATAAATTCACCTTTAAGCAAATCAAATATGTTGAAACATTTATAACTTTCTAGTATACAGTGGAGGTATGATAATGTATCCGAAAATTTTAAATCGAAGTTTAAAACATATGTTTTAAGGGCACTGTATTATTTTTAAACTATTTTTGACAAGAAGTCTGTGTGTTTGTGGGTTTGTATGTCCGTACGTATGGGGTAATTTCTTTTTAGCACGAAATTTTGCGAACAAAATATGATATCGACTTAAGGTGCCAATCGCAGCGTATAAACGTCCACATGATCTGAGATGAATTTTATCAAATTCGTTCCAGCCAGCATCTTCTTCAACGCAGTGGCGGTGCTAGACGAAATATAGACGTCGGCGACATCAGCTTTGCGAGGCCTCTTTCATTTCCCAGTCAGAAAGAAAACGATAAATAGATTGAGACTGATGTATCTGTAAATGAGTTTTATTGCCAAATTATATAATCAATCACAAATTAAAATAAACGAATTTTAGGGCTTTTAGCCTCACTGAATTTTTTCAAGATTATCTCATAGTTAACACCAGCTGCTATTTCCGCTTCAATTGACAGAACTGATAACGAAGATAGTCTCTCTTGGTTCATCCTGCTTCTCAAGTAGGTCTTAATGAATTTTAACTTTGAAAAACTCTCAGCAGAAGCTGTACTCTGGATAAATACTACACACGTGTATGGAAATATATAGGAAAAAAGTTTAACAAGGTTACTAAAAGTGTAGGTAACTTTTAGTAACCTTGTTAAACTTTTTTGCGAGGCCTAGCGCCGCCAATGCTTCAACGATTTTATTTAACTTCACAGATGTCTAACTTAAGAACAAAATTGATTTGAAGCTTCGCGAAGTTATCCAATTTGGGTGATAATATAATATTCTGATGGTCAACTTTTTTGTGGGTTAAGGGAGTGGACGGAACCTAACTAGGCCGATTTGGATGATTGATTTTTTGTAGTATTGAATATATGTATTTCCCCATTACTACTATCAAAAAAAAGTCAAGGTGGGGTTGGTGGGGTAGGGGGGGGGGGGGGTAGGGCAGCTGTTGAACATAGCCTTTTTGCAGCGTGTACCGATTTGGATGTTTCTTGTTTTTGTATAGAGTACTTTTCATTGCTGCTTTAAAAATATTTTTCACCAATTTTGCAGATGGAGGGGGACTAGGGATAAAACCTAACTTTGTAAGAATAAATGGCACATTTGAGTCATACAAGACAAGCGACTCCGATTTTATAATCAAAATAAATTATCATTCGTCATACTGATGTGAGCCCAAAGGGTCGCACTTTGGTCTTTATCTCCTAGTTTCATTACGTTTTGCAATAAAAATAAAATAAGTTGTAAATATACGTCAGAAGAAAAGGTAATTAAGGAGAATATGCAGAGGACCAGTGTTCGACAGGACTAAGATGTGAATAGCTGAGATGAGACCTTTACGAATATATTGAAGCTTAATTTACGCCACCATTTTCGAAACCATAAGGGGGATTCTCAGTATAAATACATTAAATAGTTATTACTAATTCATTATATATCGGATATTCATAATTGTGTGTTACTTTAGATTGAAGCAAAATATAAACTCATGTGGATAGTAATGTGGTAGTCGGTCGCTCAGCGAATAAACTTTGATAAGTTTCGGTTTAAAATTTTACTTATAAATTCATTTTTAGAGTTCCGTATCATAATTTAAAAAACTTCGGTGGCCGTCTATCTCTCACAGGCGATTTTCTCTGAAATTATTCGACGTAAAAATTTTTAAGTCAGAACCAAGGTAAAATAAATGTGGTCGTGGTGGCCCAGTTATAGACATGGGGTATATGAAGTTGGTTTTTAATTCGGGAGTGTCTATTTACCCCCCTTAAATTGCCGTGTAAGGGCGGAAGTACGTGTAAATTCACGAAAAGTACCCAGAAAGTACACGGAAGTACACGGAAAGTACAATTACAAATTTCACGGACTACACGGAACTCCACGTAAGTACACGATAAGTGCAAATAGTCACTTCTATGTCCATATTACTGGTAATAGTTTATCACAGCCTGTTTTAGAAACAATCCTGGGGGGGCGAGTTAATAAAGCAACTAAAAGCCTGATTAATACACCTCTTTCTCCCAGAAGGTCTAACAAAAATTTGACGGAATGTGTTGTGTACCTCTTCCTCCCAGAAAGACTAATAACAATTTGACGGAAGGTGTTGCTGCCCCCTTCGCGCGAGGTTTTCATCTAGAACAGGCTGTGATTAACTATTACCATTAATATGACTATGGAAGTGACTATCTGCACTTATCATGTACTTACGTATGGTTCCGTGTAGTCCGTGAAATTTTGTACTTGTACTTTCCGTGTACGTCCGTGTACTTTCCGTGTATTTCCGTGTACTTTTCGTGTATTTCCGTGTACACGGCAATTTGAGAGTTGTAAATAGACACTTCCTTTTAATTCTAGTGGTTGAAGTTGGAAATGGTATAACATTTTTTTCAAGGGTATCGTTCAGAGCGTTAAATAGAACCTTATTGAATCACGAATTCAACAATATATCTGGTATATTTTTTAGGCATTTCTTTAAAAAATTTTTGAAAAAATGCTGACCCCACAGATCGCATAGAAAAAGATCATGAACATTGAAAATAAGCTGGAAATTGAACGAAAATTATCACGATTGCACCACGTTGGTTTTGGGAAGTGAAATCGGTGGTGAAAACATTTTTCAATGTCATCGAGTGTCAGGCGCCTAAAGAAAGTTCGTAAAAGCACGAGTTCAAAAATATATAATCCCACTTATCTCTAAATTACAATCAAAAAACGATTTTTTTTCGAATATTCTGTTTAAGTTGATTATATTAAGACTGCATTACTTTTAATAACACAGCCATACAAAATAAATTTTTTTTTATGACCTGGGGGTCAGACCATGTTTTACGGGTCGCTAAAACCGAATCCGAAGTCAATTTAACCCAATTACGTCAGGTTTTCGCAATAACCACAAATGACCATATCTTCAAGCGAAAAATCTCCATTAAACGCAAATAATCACACAACCGACGCTATTAACCTACGAAAACCCAATAAATATTAATCACTACCCCATAACCCAAAAACCAATGAGTTCAACCCCCATTAACCCAATAATCACATAACTCGTCATACTTGTGCGATTTTTGTCTGTGCTAAAGTACCCAGCACCAAAAACAAACATGGTCTGACCTCTAGGTCAGAGGAAACACTTTTTTTGTGCGGCTGTGCAATTTATCTAGTAAATATAAAAAGATCAAAAAGCGATGTGACTGTACTGTTTTGACACTACCGGGAAATTAAATCGTGCAACGTCTTTTCGCTCTCTCGTCTAATTAAAACCTTTATTTTAAAAGAAATCACGGTACGGAGCACTAATTGCGGAAGTCCAACTTGCACTTGGCCGGTGTGTTTTTCTGTCAGACTCCCATAGAAGAAACAATCATGAGAATTTTGAAAATTAATTCTGAAATAAATGCATACGGTCGACTAACCTTATCTTTAAACCTTTTATGTTTACTCATCCGTCCAGTACAATTCAACTGATTGACCTAAAATTTAACATTCATGTCATGAATAGAAAGATCTCCGAGCTAATTTTTAACAAACCAAAAAGATAGAAGATATTAAAATTTTACAAAATATAAATTATAATTTTAGAAAAATGGAAACATAAAATATAAAATAATAAGGGAAAGCACAGATGTTGATTGGAGCAATTGAAATCAAGAAAAAGAGTTTTGTAAAAAGTATGAAATTTCATTTGAAATTATTAGATTTCATTTGTACAACTGTAATTTGGATTTGCCAATGGCTCAAATTGATTCAACCATTGGAACTTTACCTTATTCGACGAAAACGAGTGCAAATGGACTTATAATTTAAGGAGACGGAGTTGGTACAATTGATTGAGCGGCACGATCACCCTGCCATGGTTTCCGGGTTCGAGACTCTGTCTCCTCGTTGGTTTTTAAAATACCTGGGTTATTTTCCAGTTCGCAGCAATGCAATGTTCATGAAGCAAGGCAAGTTCCTTCACGCCCCCTTACCCTAATTCCCTTACGATCAAAGTCATGCTAACGCATCACAGGGTTGGAGTCTAAACCACCTAAAGTTTTCTGCAACAACCAATGACCCTTTAACGTAATCCACTTCCAACCTCTAAAAAGTGGAACCGGGACATGACAAGATGTTGGAAATTTAATTAAATAATTTGAAAATTTTACATAGATATTGACATTATATTTATATTCATTTTTTTTGCGGTAATTTTTATTTTTTATAAATACCAATGTGGTTTAATTTTAATGTGCTTATGGTTACTTAAAACAAATGGTTCTGAGATGAAATCATATCAACATAAGTATTATGCTGAAGAAGTAAGTTTCAGCTACATTCAGTAAGCTTAGGGATCCTTATAAGTAGAATATATACATTATAACGAATTTAATATAACAAAATTTCTCAACACAATCAGCGTTTCTGACAAAGAAAAACTAAACTCCTTTGGCTCTTCCTCAACAGCAGCACTCATGTCGCTCGAGTTTTTAAAAAGTTTATTTTGTTTCGCAAATTCACTCGGGTCAAGTGTAAATTTTGTGCATATTTTGAATTTAATATATCTTATTTCGAACACTATGTCATTTTATGTACATCCTGAAACCCCAACAAATATATTTTCATGCCATTACTGATATTTTTTACAAGAATCGTTCGCCATACTTTTTTTTTTTTAATACGATGTGGCCAAATCCTAGGGGACAACCCTTTGATGCGTTAGCATGGTTTTGGCCCGAAGGGAATTAGGGTAAGGGAAGTGAGGGAACTTGAGTCTTGTTTTTGCATTGCTGCGAGCTAGACAACAGCCCAGAGACGAAGTGGATTATTTTAATTTCTTAACAAAAGCTCCCGGTCATCTGGTCTCGAACCCGGGACCCATGGCGTGTTGGTCTTGCCGCTCAACGCATTGATCCAACTCCGTCTCCTCTCTACTTTAGCCACCGTCTTTTACATTTGACACTGGAAATATCTATTGTTGTTGATATGAAACTGTGTCAAATTTCAGCTCAATCTGACATCCGGCAGTGGGTCAAAGTCGACTTACAAGTTTTCAAGAAAACAAACAGACAAGTGAAGGTAAACAGGATTGCTTTCAGGGTGCAATTAATTTCCGGGAGATACTCCCTTAGTAACTTTGACTTTATTAACATTTCATGCTGTCGAATTAGATGGAATTTTAATGAATCTATTAATTCAATGTCTCAACTTTTTAATGCTCATTGCGATGAATTTGACTTAGATTTGTATAAATCTCAAGTAAAACACCTTTTGAGTAGTAAATTAGTTAATGTCACCTCTTGGTGAAATAGGTGTTGAAAATAAGACAATATTTAGGAATTTTTTCAAAAAGGAATTATTGAATAATATTTAGTATATACATATAAATTAATATATCTCTTCAACCTTTCCCCCACGGAACTGCCGTTGGGTGCTACTTCCCGAAACTGGTCATACCATCATGCTATTATCTTGGTGTCTAAGACTTTCCAGTCTTCTTTCTCCCTTTCCGACGTTTATTACATTCGTTGTAATCTTTTTTTTTTCCAGCAGTTTTCTTGGTTCGTTGTGATTCTCATATAAATGTGTCTCCTCTCGCCCGTGAGAATGCCAATCGGGATCACAGTAACGAGATTGGGGACGTTCACTATTTTCAACTGCAGAGCTTTTCTAACCGGCTTGGGACCACCAAAACTTGGCAGCATCCTGAAAAGAGCCGTTTGTATTTTCGAAGCATTTGTGCTGTGGGCTTTCAAATTTATCCTATTTTCCAGCATTACTCCCACATATTTCAGAGATTGCTAATACATGATTGTTTGATTGCCCACCTTGATATTAAGGTATTCCACCGTTTCGGTCTTTTGTTCTGCTAGCTCAAAACCTGCAGACTCCAGCCAGTTCTAAAACTTGGTGATAGCTTTGTTTGTTACCGTCTTTATTTAGTGGATGCGTTTCGCTGTTATAACGATCGCAATGTTGTCTGCAAAACCTATTATTTTTGTTTTCTGTGGTATTTGTAATCTGAGAACTTTATCATACATACCGTTCCAAAGTAGAGGACTTAGGACAGATCATTGTGGTACCCCTGCGTTGTAGTATTTTGTTCCTTCATCACTATTATATCTAAATTTTCTGTTCATGAAGGGCTTCCATTCTGATGAGAGAATTCATTATGGAGTTAAAGGCATATTTTACATGTATAGCAGCTGAGCAGTATTCCATGTATACCTTTTGCCTTCTATGGCTGAAAATTTCGAAATCCAAATTGGTGATCTGATAAAACATCTTTCTTCTCAGCTATCGAGAATAACTTGTTGCATATTATTCGCTCCAATATTTTCACCATTATGTCAAGGCAGATTGAACGCTAGGATGAGGATTATTCAGTTGGTTTTCTCCTTTACTTAGCAATACCAAGTGTTCCAGCTTCCATTGTTCCGGAAACAAGGCTTTTATATTATTTACGAAAATGTCAGGTCTTGTCAGAATCGCTTTTCTTGAAATGCTGCCTATAGGGTCGAGGCGGTTCCTATAGGTTAATCTTAGCCTCTTTACAAAAGCGCTTGAAGATTTCTCCTTTTTTTTTTGCGGGAGAGGTGAAAATTTTCCTAAAGACACCAGACAGCCCGTGCACTCCGGTAGTGTGAGATTCTTACTCACTAAAAACACCTCTCTGGGGATTAGCCGAAACATACCACATAACCAAGTCCCTTTTCGTCCCCTCCCAGTCACCCTTAGTGGGGGCAACTAAGTATCCAGTTATCCCACTGTCGCCAATAACCTCAGTTTCCTGGGTCACTGCTAGAATCCTAGCCTATCTGCATAAATCCATATTTTCCTACCGTCTCCAGTGTTCCTTCTTGGTCCATGCGTTAGTTACATCACATACCCCTTCACTGTCTACGACATTGAAGGGTTGAAGGGTGGGAGCGAGCCAGCCGCCACAGTTCCATCGAAAGGTAATTCTCCCAAAGCTGCTACTATTGTCTTATGGGCACCGTTGGTATATCTAACCTGTTGGGGTCTCCCATACAAACCACCTCCACTACCACAGAAGCGCCCGAGGAAAACGCCATTCGCGACCCAATTACCCCTGGGTCCTGCAGAGGGGACGACGACACTGCAGACTCCCTTGGAGTGAGGAGGATTTTTCAAGAGGTTATCTCCTCCCGCATTAGTTACTTGGCTACATTCTAGGATGCATTGCCCGGTTGCTACCACTTGGAGGTGTAACTAACACTTGAGAATATCCAGATGAGGATCACCGTATCCTAGAAGGCTTCAACTCGTCCGTCCATTCTCCAGCAACCAAGATTTCTCCTTTACTGTCGTTGATGATATTTTTGAGGGCATTTCTTTCTTTCTTAAAGGCACTGAGCATATATTCTGGATTACATCTCAATCTTTGAACTTTGCGTCTAATTTTCAGGAATTTCGCAACACATCACAGACACTATCCATCAATTAAGTCAGATTGCGCTTACTGCGGATCCCAATTTCATTTGGTACGTACACTACCTCTTCGAATAATCCTCTGTCGAATAACTAATTTTTCCATTTTGGGGTTGATAATTTAGATCGGCTTTGCCCAGAGAACTTTTGTCCTCTATCTCAAACAATACGGCTTGGTTACTACTATGTGTATAGTCTTTGCTCATCCACCATGTTGTGTTCTGTAGTAGAGAACTGCTTACAAAGGTTGGGTTTGTAACGGCCTCCTTCCGGGAGTGTTATTATTTATCTGAACGGCCCTGAAAACTATCAATTCGGTACTAGAAGTCAATAAAGTGTCGGTAGAACAAGTTTTAGCTTGTTTTTAAGTTCCGTTCCCGAAATATAAATTTTTCCAAATTTGCAAAAACCGTAATTATCTAAAATTAGGAGCTTTTCCATTATTTATAGCCATGGACAGAAATAAGGAATTGGATTTCTATATATCCTTTTATAGATAATTCCCCGTCATTTTGCTAAAAAAAAGCACTTTGGACATATTTAATTTATTGTTTTTTCCGACCAGTCGATTTATTGACTCAAAAAATAACCGAAATTGCATTTTAAAAATTTTCGGCATTTAAAAAAAAAAGACTTTGAAAATACAAAAAATGTTTTGAAAATGCCAAAAAACGCTCGCATTTCTAAGCGCTTATTAGAAATTCTTCAACAAAGTATTGAAGCCTATGTGATTGCATCTGCAGATTACCACCACGTATGTTGATACGATCGGGTCCATGACGTGCTGTCAATTTATTGGATGTCTGCCGCTGGTAAATTCTGGCAGACGTTGCCTAAATGTTTATTATTAGATAGCTATAATTATCACTCTGGACATAAACTGTATTGTCTCTAGGAGTAATTCAGCTCTGGGTTATGTCAAGCGGTAGTCAAGAGAGTTTTCTGATCGTTAGACATTAATTCACTTATTGTTTTCTTTGGATAGACCAATCCTCGAGTATGCATCTCAGGTTTGGTCACCTTGCTATGCTGTTCATTCTAGACGCATTGAGTCGGTTCAGCGTTAGGTTCGCAGTAAGAGACTTCCCATGGATTGATCCACTAAGACTTCCTCCTTATGAGGATCGCCTCCGATTACTTAATATGCACTCTTTGGAGGCACGACGCAGAGTTGCTGACCTTGTCTTTATTCACCAGCTTTTGAACCCAGGTAAGGTTTCTTATCGACATACTCCGTATAGCTTTAGTAGACTGCCTTTACTACATCTCGTTCACTCTCGGTGTAACTATGGTATGCATGAGCCCATAAATCGCATGTGTAGAGCCGTGAATATGTGCCCTGTTTTCGATCTAACTCTTACTAAAGATTCGCTTAAACGATCTCTGTTCTCTGTGCGGTCCTGATTGTTATGTGTGTGCGTATTCTAGTTCTGATTATTTATGTTATCATGTTAGTGCGGGAGCCTCATGCACCTCAATATATATCGTTATATTCTGGTAAAAGGTGAACTGATTGTAGGCTCTTGCCTTAGAAGTGCGCCTTCTGAGTTAGAAGGGTTAATTCTATTATATAATTGAAAGAGTAATCGTAGTTAAAAAAAAATTAAATAACATTATCATTATTAAATGCTTCAACATTAGAATTAAAATTAACTATTCAATTCAGTCAATTGTATTACTTTAGATATATTCACAAGATATACCTTTTTTTAGAGTTCTTAGCCTCAAAAGGAAAAACGGACCCTTATTAGATCAATCTTTCGTTCGTCGGTCGGATTTCAATCTAGAGCCTGCTGTGCGATATTATTTGGCTCCTTTATTAGTATGTGGCCTATCCGTTACCACTTTCGCCTGTGAATAAGGTATCTATTCCGTCTTGGCACCCTTCTTTATACAAAACTAAAATTTTGATATTATTAGATAGTCAATACCTATTGAGTCATAAATAACAGGGACACTGCCTCTTTTTTCATCAGTTTCATTGTAAAAAAAAAATAATAGGACTACTCTTACTCCTTTATTTTGAATATTTTTGATATTTGACAATACTGGTCTGGTGGTGTGAGTACGACTCGCTTTTGACCGATTTTTTAAAAGTTAATTAAAATTCCTTAAAGTCCCTCTTCCTATGAATTAATAATCTCCGCTTTTGTGTTTAGTGTACGAAAATTTCAAATTAATAGATACATAACGTTCAAACATTATACACAGAAGTGCGTAGCTTCGAAACGCTATTTTGACATGTTCCGCCGAATTTACTATAAAAAACACTTTCCAAGCGCAGTTTCATAAAAAAACTATTAAAAAAGAGGAAGTTATGCTTTGCAAAATTAAAGAGAAAATCTGCATGACTACTAAACTAAATCCAGTTAAGGTAATTAGCTACAAGTTTTATAGAAAAGTAGCATAGCTACATTGCACCTATGTTGATTCTTTTGTAAGTAAGATGATACACCTGAAGGCAACGTTTTAAAACACGTTGCATAATAAATTATACCTTACAGCAAGTGAATCTATGTCCAATGATTTCCAACTCTATAAATTAAAAGGTTGTTTGTTACAATGAACCTTTACTCAGCATAAGACCACAAAGGAATTCAATTATAGTCAACAACACATTCAGCTTAGAAAACAAAAGTAGATACCTGTACAAATAAATCTGTTGATTGTCCTAAAAGCAGACAAATTGAAAGTGGTAAAACAAAGCATTGGAGTCACCTTCAGTCCATTATATTTTCTAAACCCTAAGGAAATGAAAAAAATCTTTCTTTTAACCCCTTTACTGTAAAGATTTATGCTGTCAACCCTTGTAATTGTTTGAAGACAAAATTCCCATTAAATAATGAAACTGTACTATGATGATTGGGGTGAAAGGCCTTTATAAAAGATTTGGTAAATTATAATGGCCTATAGTTCATCTCCCTTTCTAATTCCCGAACCCTTCTAATAACTGTTGTTTTTATCTTAGGTAAGCAATTTCCTTTTTTTAAGTGTTAATCTTCTCTAATAAACGTGAAATGAATTTTTATAAGATTTGTTCTTTAATTACCATTTATTGCTTCAAAATTCTTGTCATATTTTTTTTTATAAATTTAAAAGTCCTGAAGGAATTGGTTTAAATTAGAACTTTTAAATTTTTTTTTTAATATTTCGAAAGTATAGTCCTTCAAGAATATACTGTAAAATTTGTATAATGATACAGACGGTATTTTAGGTTCTACAGCCTTTATAGCAGGTAGGGAACGGTTGCCCGCCATGATATTCAAATTTATTCAAAAATTGAGGGGGTCATCTTTAGCGCCATTTTGTAAATAACTAAAATTTTTTTGACAATTATAAAAATGTTTTTGTATACTTTTTGGGTATTGTAATATACCTACAAAGTTTAAGTATCATTTTTCATTATAATTAACCTTAAAAAAAGTCCTAAAAATTCCTTAAATTCATAGGTGGTAGACTACCGGGTCCCCTTAATAAGATGATCAATCAATTTGAAAAATATTATGTCACTAGCTGTGTGTACCCGGCGATACTCGGACTTTTGGTAAATAAGTGTCGCTTCCGATTATTTTTACATGTCCCTCCCTTCTTGGGGTGCTAGATGTGTCTTAACCACAATTAGACATTATCAAATGGCAATTAGAGTGTGATTGTTTATCTCAGTGATCCCGAAAACGATGAACTCTCACACTAATATTGGCCGTTTTGGATTATTTGTACATGTAACGCTCTTCTCATCTCTATACCTAGAGGGCATCGGGAGTGTCGACAATAATATCGGTCGTTCGTTTATTTGTACATGTCATCCCCGCCCCCATCTACGTTCGTCGTATTCTAAACTATACCTAAGAAAATACTTAACCTTTACGTACAAGTCCCATGAAAATCGGATTTCCGAGGTTATCATGTGACTTTTTCCATTATTTTTACGTGTCACCCCCTCTCCCTGTATGGATTTGACATCAATTTCGGCCGTTTTGATTACTACATGAGCATGATACATGTCACCCCTCCTCTTTCCCTCCTGGTACCTTAAGTAGCTTAAACTATGCCTATGAAAGTACTGGACCTTTCGTGAAAGTTCCATCGAAATCGGAATCAAGATTATTAGCTAGAGATGGGAACCAAATCGAAAAGTATCGATACTTGGCATCGCAATATATCCGCATATTTCGGTACTTACATACAAATATACCGTTGAAAAAGTATCGATACTCAAAAGTATTGGAACCATATGGATAAAAAATTATAAAAGTCATATATGGTGTAGGAACTGCATTTCTTTTTCTTTTTTAAGGAGGGGGGGATATCCATTTACGTACGGAGTGCCGGACTCCCACCCGGGTGAGCTACCGGCTAAAACCCTTCCTCCCAGCTCCAATGACACCAGCCCGGGACCGTTTTCCGCATTACTTCGGGCTGGGCCTTTTCGCTTAGCCCAAAGGGCAGGACTTGCGTCGCAGCCTCCAGGTTTCTAGTGCAGAGCGTGTTTTCGACGAACTCCGCGACCAAGCTTCACTTCTCCTCCCCTTCCAACATGTAGAAATTGCATAGAAATTACAATTATTATCTTATTGGTTTTTATCGTTGAGTAATATCAAAATATGCAAGTAGGAAAGTTAAGGTGAAATCCAAATTTCTTTCGATAAACAGGAAATCTATTTTTAGCTTTTACATACTGCCTCACGGCTAGCGATTGAACCCATACACCAAATAATAAGACGTTTTGTGCTGTGCTGTCAATACTTCGAGTATTGAACGAAAAGTATCGAGGATCGGTAGTATTGGGGGCTGAAAGTACTGATAACAATACCTCGAGGTATTGAAAGGAAAGTATCGATACTCCGGTATATCGATACGGTATCGCCCATCTCTATTATTAGCTGAATGACGCACTAGACGGGTTTGTGATATCCAAATCTTTTCCATTTAATTTCGCTCTGAACTTTGCTGTGCAGTCCGATTAGACTGAAAATTAGCTTGGTTTCTAGCATTTCGAGTTCTTCAACCAATATTGCTCCGCACACGTCTAGCGTCTTAAAGGCGGCATGAGGCTTGAGCTGAGTACAAATGGAAACACACATCAAATAAACCAATCAACCAAAGATAAATCGACGAACTTGTTTGTCGATTAAGAAGCGAAGATTTAGAAACAACCAAGAAAATAACACGCACTTATTGAGAATCTACTGAAAAACTGTCAAAGTTAAACTGTATATCGTAGAATGAGAAAGTGTCAAATCTACAGATGGATACAAGTAGTTTATAGTAATTTTAAGGTTGCGCTCATAATTATTAAGTTACTTATTAAATTTTAAAAGCTTTTTCCATACCATAACATAAGGTTTGGAACCCTTTTGGTTTATTGGTTGGGAGACGGAGTTGGATCAATGCGTTGAGCGGCAAGACCAACATGCCGTGAGTTCCGGGTTCGAGCCCAGATGACCGTGAGTTTTTATTAAGAAATTAAAATAATCCACTCCGTCTCTGGGCTGTTGTCTAGCTCGCAGCAATGCAAACAAGACTCAATTTTCCTCACTTCCCTTACCTTAATTCCCTTCCGGCCAAAACCATGCTAACGCATCAAAGGGTGGTCCCCTAGGATTTGGCCACATCGTATAAAAAAAAAAATCGATCTTTACGACCTCAAAAAATCGATTTTTCGATTAATCGATGTCAGATCGCAATTCCAAGAATTGACAGCTAGTAACAGTTTGAGTGTGATAAAGAAAAATGTGGTTTTTACGTTTTCCCGATCAATTTTTCTCTTCATAAGAACCTTCCTCGGACTTCAACGAATATTTGAAAAAAAATTTGCCGAATTGGTCCACCCGTTCTCGAGTTAGCAACACATTTAGCCATTCATTTTCATTTCTATAGAAAAAGAAAATTCAATTTCAATTTTCAAAAAGGAAAAACTTGCCCAACCAAAGTAATGTAAAAATTGCTATATTCAATTTTACTGAAAGTCATAAAACTCCAAGGTCGGCACATGTATGTTTATGTGGCTGGATGACAAAATCCACCAAGTGTGTCCAAAATGAATTCGGGTATTTTAGAAGGCGTAGAATCTTGTTAAAATAAAAAAAAACTTTAAACAAGAACATACAATTATATTTGTTATACAAATGCTTTCTAACCTCTTACACTCGCTCATTCAGCTCGTACCCGTGCGTCGTGAGTAACTAATAAAACTTGTAATAAAATGCCATCTACTTATCGTTCAGTGATAGTGAAAGTGAAAAGTATTATCACTACCGCTAATCGATTAGCGATAGTGCAAAGTGTATTTTAACTAACACTAAGACTATGCGAAAGCAAACGTGCTGTCGTCAGTAAAACTACGAATGCGTCTAAAAATGAAAGATAGGAGGTCATTAATAAAAATAATATACAAGATTGGTTAAAGGACTGAATCCTGAGGTATTACGGTATTTACTTAGTTAGGGTAACTCTTCATCCGAGCCTGAGGTACCCACGGCTGTGGCCAGTTCTAAAAATAGACCTTCGGCAAGATTGGAGGTGGCGGACGCAATTAAGTCTCCGCAATGTCCTAGGGATTTATGGTATACATCAGCGGTATTACTTAAGACGGATTCCATTGCTGCGACTAATATTCTTCATTCTGTAATGCAGGAATGTTGTGAAACCGAGATCTATACCACTTAATAAAAACAGGTCTAATTATGATTCTGTCAATCTATGTGATTATATTAAGAGAAAGGATGCTAGATTTAAAAAAAAAGATTTATTTCTGATAAAATCATGTTTTACTCACTAGTCTATCTTTAAACACTTGCATTTCTTATATTCCATATTATAATCTTAATCTAGCACTTAACTTACTTATCTATATTGTATTATGTATTTAAAGTGTTATTATTTATCTCAGCGGCTCTGAAAACTACCAATTTGGACATTTTTAATTTTTTGTTTTTCCCCTCCACCTCTGAACATTTTTTAAGGACATTAATAAAGTTTCGCTCACCAAACTCGCTGAACATTTTGCTTCAAAGAGAAATAGTCCATATGCGTGCGGCTCTTTTATAGTTTGAATTCAAACGGTGAATACAAAAATATCGCCATATTGGATTAAATTCGATATGTTTCACGCTAATGACCGATAGAAAAGCTAGCATAATAGAAAGAAGATTATTAGTATCCCACAAGGTCAGTCCCAGTCTCTGTAATTGGACAAATTGCTTAAGATCACTCTACTAGTTTGGTCTCCATTGCTTTCAAATCAACCCCAAGATGTATGCGCCATCTATTAACACCTAAGTGATCCGTAGGATTTACTTCTACAAAGAGATCGCGCAGGTGTACGGACCGAGACTAGATGGGCAATCCAGCAAAAATAAAAAAGGGGTGTACTAATTACATTAATTTCGGAGAAAATTTGGGAAAATGCTGAAATTTAGGTAATAGCAAACCATTTTTGTTTCACTTTTGGAAGTGACTGTACCTGCAATGGTAGGAGTTAGATTAATATTGTTGACAATTTTGGAAAGGTCATCGTGATAGTAGTATTTTAGCGTTCGTTTGATGTCTGTTGACTGTGTTGGGTAGATCAAAAGATAAAAATAAAAAAGTAACGTGCATACCATGAAAAACTGAAATTTATGAATCACCCTGTAACTCCCAAACGTTTGAGATTGCCCCCCCCCCCCCTCCCCCCTGTCATAAAATTTTTTTTGTCTAGGTGTCAGATCATAAAACACCCTGTATACTCCTAAATATTTAAGGCAAGAAGTCATCCATTGTATACAGAGGGGTGCCCGCCAGTCCTCATATTGTTCGAAAACTGTACAAGAAAAAGGAAAGGCAATTTTCTCGAATAATTACACTATCAAGAAAACTTACTTTACAATGGTATATATTTGTTTCTTCGGATAGTTATTATATGCTTAATTGTGATTTAAAATCAAACATTTTTTCATCTCCATAATAATCACGATAGAAGTGATACGAAATAGTGGTTTGACTCACACATGCGCAGTGGAATAACGTGAGACGTGCCCCGGTTTGGAACATGAAAATAGCAGTAGCCAAGTGGATCGAGATCATCAGTGGTCTATAGAGATTCAGTGATTCTTATAACGCATCATGCGCACGTATTGTCTTCTATTCCATTTCGTCGGATTATCAGACAGGGAATCGCTTTTTAAGATACGTTTTATAACTTTTCACTGGAGCCGCTCTTGGTAAATCTTCGTCGATCGTTGAGGGATTATTCGGTTATCTACACTAATATAAGGCCATTTTCGTCTTTCCCGCAATTTTAATAAAAATATTGACAACAAATTTTTATATTAAAATTAATTCATTAATAAAATACATTAAAATAAATTATTGCAAATTAATTCTTTTGCCCATTGATTTAATCAATTTCAATGAAGTAAACTAAAAATTGTCATGTGTTATCCATTTCAGCTTGAAGCTTTAGCAATTTTGTAAAAAAAACGCAGCGATCTAGACGTCTGGAAATTTTTTTTCCAGTATCTATATATCTATGTATGAATGTATATATCAACCCATCACAAAACAATGGATAAAGTTCAAAGGATGGCAATACTGACGATAACAGGTGCCCTTAGAACCACACCTTCCAAAGCCCTGAACACTATTCTCCACTTTCTGCCATTAGATCCCTTTGGTAAGCAAACCGCATCTTCAGCCGCCATTAGGCTTAACTCAATCCAGACCTGGAAACGAATCGACTTCAGTCACTCCAAAATCCTGGACAGAAGAAGCAATGTCGACTAAACCTCGCCAAAGCCTTTCTTTGAAACTAAATTCGACTCCTTTTTTCCCACCAGATCGGAATGGGAGGAAGGTCCTCCCCAATGGGGCAGTCAGTGCATCTCTACACTGACGGCTCCAAATGAGAAGACAAAGTACAAATCTCGACAAAGTAGTGGATCTCGATGTCTCATTTCGCTTACCTGCTTACTACTGCAGCGTGAAATCATGGCTATAAAGGTATCCTCGAACCGCCTGAATCATTTAACGCTACCTAGAGACAGCATATGTATTTTCGCAGATAGTCACGCCGCTATTAAATCCCTCACGGGAGTATACACCACCTTCAACCGAGAATCGGTACCACTCGTACTGATTCGGACATTAACCACCAGCTGGGTAAAACGCTGGCCACTTGCAAACTGGAACTCTTACAGTAATCTCTCAGGATTTCAAATATTAATTGGCAGGAGGAACACACCTGCTTGATTACTCGACAGATATGGCCAAAACTTGACCCTAAACAGTCAAGAGAGCTCATCCTACTCAGATGCAGAGCAATTAGCAGTACCGTAGCCGTAGTTGTTACGGGCCGCTGACTCATAGGTAGACACGCCGACAGACTTGGCGCACCTTCAAATTACTTCTGTAGTAGTTGCTATAACGAAGAGGAAGAGGAAACCATATTCCACCTCCTCGGTAACTGCCCGGCCCTAGCGAACCGTAGGAACCAGTTTTTGGGCTCCCCTTCTTTGAAGAGCTAACTGAATTAGGCTCCACTCACGTCAGAGACCTAGCTCGATTTATCAGGAGTTCCAAATGGTTCCCGATGACGGGTTAAGGCTGAACGCCCTTCCCATCCCAACCAAATTTATTTTGACTACCCGTGAACTGGTTTCACAGGAGACAGGGAACTGGCTCGGTGCACAGGTTCACCCTCTTCTTCTCCAGGTATTTTTATGGGGTTTTAAAAAATTTTTGTAGCCTAAACTTGTGGTATCACAATGGACCTTATTTAATCTTAATCTTACCTTAACCATATATCTACGTATAGTTATCCTAACTTAATAACTAAGTGCCACACAAGAGCAAATCATTTAGGAAGTGTTTTTTACAACTTTGGATTTCATTCACAAGCATGAAAACACGATTTCCTATCAACGACGAGCAAATCTTATGCATTTTCTGCCAACATCTTCCTAGCTATATTGGCTTCTTGGAAAAATCTCATTCTTTACGAGTTTGCACAAATAGGCATAATTTAATTTACCTATAATCGCTTGAGAGTGCGTTACAACTTTAAAACAATAAGTTAATTAATAATCATAATTTATATATTTTTTCCTCTATTTTTCTCTTACTGATTGTTTTTTAACGTTAGTAGCCAGCTATTTAACGAGTAGGTAATTAAGTAAATCGTGTACATTAAATCCATTTCATTAATAGGAAAATAATTTAAAATGCTATTGTAAGTCAAAGATTTAAAACGCTTTCTTATATTATTTTTTTCAGTTTAATATTACGTAAGATCCGTAATTTAAAAAAGCAGGGAAAACCTACTTCCTGAAAATGTTGACAATGCCTTCTATTGAAAACTTGTATTATAAAAAGATATACAGAAAATGAATATAATCACGTACTTGTGCCAGCAAAATGCTGCGATAAAAGCACGTTAAATTTTAACCATAAGACACCTCGTAATTCGCCAGTCGCGCCGTAAAACCCTTACAAAGCCATTAAACTCATATAACAAAACTGCCTTCTTGTAGGTTTCTAGAGTTTCCCTGGTTCCCTTATTTTATTTTCCTTCATTGTACTCGGAAAAGTTTGAAACAAACTTTTTCCCATTTCAGACTAACAAAAACTTCACAGCTTGAGTACAGAAGAATCTTCAGCCGCCATTAGGCTTAACTCAATCCAGACCTGGAGACGAATCGACTTCAGTCACTCCAAAATCCTGGACAGAAGAAGCAATGTCGACTAAACCTCGCCCAAGCCTTTCTTTGAAACTAAATTCGACTCCTTTTTTCCCACCAGATCGGAATGGGAGGAAGGTCCTCCCCAATGGGGCAGTCAGTGCATCTCTACACTGACGGCTCCAAATGAGAAGACAAAGTACAAATCTCGACAAAGTAGTGGATCTTGATGTCTCATTTCGCTTACCTGCTTACTACTGCAGCGTGAAATCATGGCTATAAAGGTATCCTCGAACCGCCTGAATCATTTAACGCTACCTAGAGACAGCATATGTATTTTCGCAGATAGTCACGCCGCTATTAAATCCCTCACGGGAGTATACACCACCTTCAACCGAGAATCGGTACCACTCGTACTGATTCGGACATTAACCACCAGCTGGGTAAAACGCTGGCCACTTGCAAACTGGAACTCTTACAGTAATCTCTCAGGATTTCAAATATTAATTGGCAGGAGGAACACACCTGCTTGATTACTCGACAGATATGGCCAAAACTTGACCCTAAACAGTCAAGAGAGCTCATCCTACTCAGATGCAGAGCAATTAGCAGTACCGTAGCCGTAGTTGTTACGGGCCGCTGACTCATAGGTAGACACGCCGACAGACTTGGCGCACCTTCAAATTACTTCTGTAGTAGTTGCTATAACGAAGAGGAAGAGGAAACCATATTCCACCTCCTCGGTAACTGCCCGGCCCTAGCGAACCGTAGGAACCAGTTTTTGGGCTCCCCTTCTTTGAAGAGCTAACTGAATTAGGCTCCACTCACGTCAGAGACCTAGCTCGATTTATCAGGAGTTCCAAATGGTTCCCGATGACGGGTTAAGGCTGAACGCCCTTCCCATCCCAACCAAATTTATTTTGACTACCCGTGAACTGGTTTCACAGGAGACAGGGAACTGGCTCGGTGCACAGGTTCACCCTCTTCTTCTCCAGGTATTTTTATGGGGTTTTAAAAAATTTTTGTAGCCTAAACTTGTGGTATCACAATGGACCTTATTTAATCTTAATCTTACCTTAACCATATATCTACGTATAGTTATCCTAACTTAATAACTAAGTGCCACACAAGAGCAAATCATTTAGGAAGTGTTTTTTACAACTTTGGATTTCATTCACAAGCATGAAAACACGATTTCCTATCAACGACGAGCAAATCTTATGCATTTTCTGCCAACATCTTCCTAGCTATATTGGCTTCTTGGAAAAATCTCATTCTTTACGAGTTTGCACAAATAGGCATAATTTAATTTACCTATAATCGCTTGAGAGTGCGTTACAACTTTAAAACAATAAGTTAATTAATAATCATAATTTATATATTTTTTCCTCTATTTTTCTCTTACTGATTGTTTTTTAACGTTAGTAGCCAGCTATTTAACGAGTAGGTAATTAAGTAAATCGTGTACATTAAATCCATTTCATTAATAGGAAAATAATTTAAAATGCTATTGTAAGTCAAAGATTTAAAACGCTTTCTTATATTATTTTTTTCAGTTTAATATTACGTAAGATCCGTAATTTAAAAAAGCAGGGAAAACCTACTTCCTGAAAATGTTGACAATGCCTTCTATTGAAAACTTGTATTATAAAAAGATATACAGAAAATGAATATAATCACGTACTTGTGCCAGCAAAATGCTGCGATAAAAGCACGTTAAATTTTAACCATAAGACACCTTAATTCGCCAGTCGCGCCGTAAAACCCTTACAAAGCCATTAAACTCATATAACAAAACTGCCTTCTTGTAGGTTTCTAGAGTTTCCCTGGTTCCCTTATTTTATTTTCCTTCATTGTACTCGGAAAAGTTTGAAACAAACTTTTTCCCATTTCAGACTAACAAAAACTTCACAGCTTGAGTACACAAGAATTGTTTAACGGCCAGATTTAAAGAAGAATTCAAAAATCGATTTCCACTTGGAGTCCAGAATTCAAGAATTTCTGATGGCCACTTGCCCACGGAACAATTGCTTAAAAGTCGGTGATTTGCAGCTTTGGAGACAAATAGTGGCCTATTTTGTTTTGTTCCCAAACATGTAGGATTAGACTCTTCACCCAGCGCTGCGCTTTATTCCAAAAATGACTTTACGCGCAGTAAAGCCCAGGATTTTATATTCATCTTCACCTAGGTCATTCGCCAGATATATTAACAGATCCATTTGGACTTATCTGGGTTCCCTTCAGAGTAGTAAAAAGTTTAGTAAGACCTAAGCCATGTCATGGGGCTACTTTTTGTGGGCTTGACGATTTCTGTATGTAAACTTTCCCGAGGTTTTATTGGCCACTCGACTTTAATGAGGTGGTAAATACTTTCGTAATCAACGGTCTGCGGCTAGGTTTTCTTGGTAAGTTCCTCTAAAAGTTACCTCGTAAATTAATTACGACCTCACAGCAGACGAGTTCATACATGGCTGTCAAATGTTTGTTCAAATATGCCTTAAATAGTGGTGCACGTTCGACAGATAAAATCATCTATTAAAACTAAATTTACAGGTAACTAAAATATACGACTACCTGTGTGTACGAGTATATCTACTTGAACAGGTGCAAGGATAAAATTTATTAGTTCACACAAAAGGGCAAAGAACTCTTTTAAGTCTCCTTCCACATATATTCAAAGTATTACCGCCTGCCATACCGCGATAACAAAGAACTTGTGGAATTATTTTCTGAATAAAAGTTGGAAGAATTGAATTTTTGCAACTTTTGAACTAGTGCGATTAGATAAGGAAAATTGTGAAAAGTTTCCTGTAAAACTTATCGCTTGTTAAACTGTCAAGGATGGCCGCCGTGGTTAGCTATCCATTTTTGCAGAGTTTAGTTTTTCTTGAAATTTCCTAGTGACAAAAATCTCTGGCGAATTCTGGGTGAAAAAGCCTTGCAGAGTGACATCGCTCTAATCGGCCTTAAAATTGTTGAAACTTTTCAAATGTAAGTAGTGTCATAGTGGTAAGGACTATCAGGAGACATACTACAACTTTTTACCATTGAAAGGGAAAAGTTTAAAAGACTTATGTTTAGATATGACATTTAAAAATTCACTTAGAAGAAGGGTAGGTACGACGGATAAGAAAAGTTCGCAAATTTGTTACTGTGGATTAATTCTCTACGCCATTAACTGGTGTTCGGACGAGAAGAAGATATTTATAGAGTATCAGTAATGTCAAGAGTTGAAATGGAGAATAACAACCAAGAATGGCAAATAAGCTCTAATTTATGTATTCGTCGGTGGAGTGAGTAATAACAAGTCTACCTTCCATCCTGGACGTTCCAGTTAACGATTACGTTGACCGTTTAGAGAGAGAGAGAGAATTTAGGTAATAGGTGCGAGGATTTAAGGTAGGCACATAGCTAGTTTAAGGTATCCATTTAGGAAGTGCCAGGGTTAATTCAAGATTGAACAACTTCGATTTTTCGGAGCTGGCCCAAGCCTGGGCCAAGAACAGAATACAAAGGCTTGGTTCCCTAATATTAACCAAGGCCTCTATAAATACGTTACCTGATTCTGACAAAACTTAGTGCCAGGCTGGTTACTATATTGGTATTCAGTATTGCGCCAAGCAAACGGAGTTGGATCGATGGATAAGTGGATCGATCACCACGGCATGGTTCCAGGGTACGAGCCTCGGTTTAGCTCGCAGAGTGCAAAAAAAAGACATTCAAGTTCCTTCATTCCCCTTACCATAATTTCTCTCCGGTAAAAGCCATGCTAACGCATCATAGGTTTGTACCTAGCCTACCTTGGCTACATAAAAAAAGCCTTTCTGCCACCCATAAACCAAGCCTTATCCTATTTATTACTCATGAGCCAATTTTCGCGCGAAAATCTTATTATAATATCCGACGAGGATTCGATCATAACATTGGCACACGCTTCTGGCAACTTTGATTCCATCCTAATATATGTAATTTGAAGGATCCAATTTTGGATGATTTTGTCTGTGGTACAAAGAAGTCCGAAAACATAATAAATTTCGGTGACCAGGGCAATCTTTAATCTGCTTGTAAAAAATATAGTTGAGTACCTACATACATGTTTGATTTCTGCATTCTAGCATCAGGTGGAAGTTTTAACGTTTTTGTGTAGATAATGAACTTTGTGGGCGCAAGAGCTTAATAGGATTACGTATCTCAAAAGAAAACAAATTAACCTTGATAAGATCACTCTTTCATTCGTCCGTCTCTCTAACACAGACGTTTTTTTCAAAAGCGACGTGGCGTAGGAATTTGAATGTTAGGACTTTTGTGACGCGCGCATATTTTTGGAATTAAAAATTATAAAATATATTTTTTTAAATAGGGGAGGGGGGCAAGGGCTACTTTTAAGGATTTCAAAAATATTCATTTCAATATTTTTCGGATGCTGCATCTCTCAAAGACTTCCTTAAATAAACTGAAGGGCTGGATTTGTTGATAACAAGATAAATTCTTTATTACATTCACGATAATCTCTCGTTTTCATGTTTTTCTCCTTACCTAAAGCGTCGCAGAAACCGTTTTCTCGAAACTACGTTTTTCGACCTCTTGAGCAGGATATTGCCAGAACTAAGAAACCCTTGAAAATAGGAACAATTAATTTTTATACTTTTCTCTTGAATATAATCCCCTTCTTTTCAAAATTATTTATAGCAAATTCTTTTTACTACGAAATTTATTGGAAAAACCCAGGTTTTTCTCTTTTTTATGCGACCTTCTTAATTTTGGACTGATTTGCTTTAATTAGTCTCGAACTGAAGGAGATGACACAAAAAAGTAATCCTAATATGACGGACGTCACAAAATGGCAGCTTTTTTTCTATCAAATAAGAGGGTTGGATAAGTAGAATACGATGGGCTGCGTTACTTTATTCTTATCACAATTTGGCGGACGCCCTAAGATGGCGGATTATACTTTTCTTCACAACCCCATTGATATGGGTATCAAATGAAAGGGTTTAAAAAGTAAAATACGATAAATTATGTGACGTCATAATTCATCTAAACTGGCGGACGTTTCAAGATGTCTAAAAAGTAAAAAATAATTATTTAAATAAAAAGAAATTTTTAATATACCACGATTTTAAAACGGACTAAAAAGTATAAAATAATTTCTCCGCTAATCATCAAAAATCAAAACCAAAAAATTTTGTGATGGCGACCATTCTGAATCGATTGGCGTCATCAGAAAAAATCAAAATTTTCATCACTGACCTCTCCAGGCTACTGGTGCTAGAAGAAGCATTAAAATCAAGAAATTTAATGATGCCGGGAAATAGGGAAAAATTGCAGTTTAGGTACTGTTTCAAGTATGCCGAAACTTTAATCGCGTTTTGGTCGGAAACTACGTGTTTTTGGGCCTTATTTGCCCCTTCGGGGTTTTTAAGGGGTATGAATCGAGCATTCTGAATCGATTGGCGTCATCAGAAAAAATAAAAATTTTCATCACTGACCTCGCCTGGCTACTGGTGCCAGAATAAGCATCAAAATCAAGAAATTTAATGATGCCGGGAAATAGGGAAAAATTGCAGTTTAGGTACTGTTTCAAGTATGCTGAAACTTTAATCGCGTTTTGGTCGGAAAGTACGCGTTTTCGGGCCTTATTTGCCCTTCGGGTTTTTTAAGGAGTATGAATCGACCATTCTGAATCGATTGGCGTCATCAGAAAAATCAAAATTTTCATCACTGACCGCTCCAGGCTACTGGTGCCAGAATAAGCATCAAAATCAAGAAATTTAATGATGCCGGGAAATAGGGAAAAATTGCAGTTTAGGTACTGTTTCAAGTATGCTGAAACTTTAATCGCGTTTTGGTCGGAAACTAAGCGTTTTCGGGCCTTATTTGCCCCTTCGGGGTTTTTAAGGAGTATGAATCGACCATTCTGAATCGATTGGCGTCATCAGAAAAAATCAAAATTTTCATCACTGACCGCTCCAGGCTACTGGTGCCAGAATAAGCATCAAAATCAAGAAATTTAATGATGCCGGGAAATAGGGAAAAATTGCAGTGTAGGTACTGTTTCAAGTATGCTGAAACTTTAATCGACCATTCTGAATCGATTGGCGTCATCAGAACAAATCAAAATTTTCATCACTGACCTCTCCTGGCTACTGGTGCCAGAATAAGCATCAAAATCAAGAAATTTAATGATGCCGGGAAATAGGGAAAAATTGCAGTTTAGGTACTGTTTCAAGTATGCTGAAACTTTAATCGCGTTTTGGTCGGAAACTACGCGTTTTCGGGCCTTATTTGCCCCTTCGGGGTTTTTAAGGGTTATGAATCGACCATTCTGAATCGATTGGCGTCATCAGAAAAAATCAAAATTTTCATCACTGACCTCTCGTGGCAACTGGTGCCAGAATAAGCATCAAAATCAAGAAATTTAATGATGCCGGGAAAAAGGGAAAAATTGCAGTTTAGGTACTGTTTCAAGTATGCTGAAACTTTAATCGCGTTTTGGTCGGAAACTACGCGTTTTGGTCGGAAACTACGCGTTTTCGGGCCTTATTTGCCCCTTCCGGGGTTTTTAAGGGTTATGAATCGACCATTCTGAATCGATTGGCGTCATCAGAAAAATCAAAATTTTCATCACTGACCGCTCCAGGCTACTGGTGCCAGAATAAGCATCAATATCAAGAAATTTAATGATGCCGGGAAATAGGGAAAAATTGCAGTTTAGGTACTGTTTCAAGTATGCTGAAACTTTAATCGCGTTTTGGTCGGAAACTACGCGTTTTCGGGCCTTATTTGCCCCTTCGGGGTTTTTAAGGGGTATGAATCGACCATTCTGAATCGATTGGCGTCATCAGAAAAAATTAAAATTTTCATCACTGACCTCTCCAGGCTACTGGTGCCAGAATAAGCATCAAAATCAAGAAATTTAATGATGCCGGGAAATAGGGAAAAATTGCAGTTTAGGTACTGTTTCAAGTATGCTGAAACTTTAATCGCGTTTTGGTCGGAAACTAAGCGTTTTCGGGCCTTATTTGCCCCTTCGGGGTTTTTAAGGAGTATGAATCGACGATTCTGAATCGATTGGCGTCATCAGAAAAAATCAAAATTTTCATCACTGACCGCTCCAGGCTACTGGTGCCAGAATAAGCATCAAAATCAAGAAATTTAATGATGCCGGGAAATAGGGAAAAATTGCAGTTTAGGTACTGTTTCAAGTATGCTGAAACTTTAATCGCGTTTTGGTCGGAAACTAAGCGTTTTCGGGCCTTATTTGCCCCTTCGGGGTTTTTAAGGAGTATTAATCGACCATTCTGAATCGATTGGCGTCATCAGAAAAAATTAAAATTTTCATCACTGACCTCTCCAGGCTACTGGTGCCAGAATAAGCATCAAAATCAAGAAATTTAATGATGCCGGGAAATAGGGAAAAATTGCAGTTTAGGTACTGTTTCAAGTATGCTGAAACTTTAATCGCGTTTTGGTCGGAAACTACGCGTTTTCGGGCCTTATTTGCCCCTTCGGGGTTTTTAAGGGTTATGAATCGACCATTCTGAATCGATTGGCGTCATCAGAAAAAATCAAAATTTTCACCACTGACCGCTCCAGGCTACTGGTGCCAGAATAAGCATCAAAATCAAGAAATTTAATGATCCACCGGGAAATGATGCCGGGAAATAGGGAAAAATTGCAGTTTAGGTACTGTTTCAAGTATGCTGAAACTTTAATCGCGTTTTGGTCGGAAACTACGCGTTTTCGGGCCTTATTTGCCCCTTCGGGGTTTTTAAGGGGTATGAATCGACCATTCTGAATCGACTGGCGTCATCAGAAAAAATCAAAATTTTCATCACTGACCTCTCCAGGCTACTGGTGCCAGAATAAGCATCAAAATCAAGAAATTTAATGATGCCGGGAAATAGGGAAAAATTGCAGTTTAGGTACTGTTTCAAGTATGCTGAAACTTTGATCGCGTTTTGGTCGGAAACTACGAGTTTTCGGGCCTAATATGCCCCTTCGGGGTTTTTAAGGGGTATGAATCGACCATTCTGAATCGATTGGCGTCATCAGAAAAAATCAAAATTTTCATCACTGACCGCTCCAGGCTACTGGTGCCAGAATAAGCATCAAAATCAAGAAATTTAATGATGCCGGGAAATAGGGAAAAATTGCAGTTTAGGTACTGTTTCAAGTATGCTGAAACTTTAATCGACCATTCTGAATCGATTGCCGTCATCAGAACAAATCAAAATTTTCATCACTGACCTCGCCTGGCTACTGGTGCCAGAATAAGCATCAAAATCAAGAAATTTAATGATGACGGGAAATAGGGAAAAATTGCAGTTTAGGTACTGTTTCAAGTATGCTGAAACTTTAATCGCGTTTTGGTCGGAAACTACGCGTTTTCGGGCCTTATTTGCCCCTTCGGGGTTTTTAAGGGTTATGAATCGACCATTCTGAATCGATTGGCGTCATCAGAAAAAATCAAAATTTTCATCACTGACCTGTCCTGGCTACTGGTGCCAGAATAAGCATCAAAATCAAGAAATTTAATGATGCCGGGAAATAGGGAAAAATTGCAGTTTAGGTACTGTTTCAAGTATGCTGAAACTTTAATCGCGTTTTGGTCGGAAACTACGCGTTTTCGGGCCTTATTTGCCCCTTCGGGGTTTTCAAGGAGTATGAATCGACCATTCTGAATCGATTGGCGTCATCAGAAAAATCAAAATTTTCATCACTGACCGCTCCAGGCTACTGGTGCCAGAATAAGCATCAAAATCAAGAAATTTAATGATGCCGGGAAATAGGGAAAAATTGCAGTTTAGGTACTGTTTCAAGAATGCTGAAACTTTAATCGCGTTTTGGTCGGAAACTAAGCGTTTTCGGGCCTTATTTGCGCCTTCGGGGTTTTTAAGGAGTATGAATCGACCATTCTGAATCGATTGGCGTCATCAGAAAAAATCAAAATTTTCATCACTGACCCCTCCAGGCTACTGGTGCCAGAATAAGCATCAAAATCAAGAAATTTAATGATGCCGGGAAATAGGGAAAAATTGCAGTGTAGGTACTGTTTCAAGTATGCTGAAACTTTAATCGACCATTCTGAATCGATTGGCGTCATCAGAAAAATTCAAAATTTTCATCACTGACCTCTCCAGGCTACTGGTGCCAGAATAAGCATTAAAATCAAGAAATTTAATGATGCCGGGAAATAGGGAAAAATTGCAGTTTAGGTACTGTTTCAAGTATGCTGAAACTTTAATCGCGTTTTGGTCGGAAACTACGCGTTTTCGGGCCTAATTTGCCCCTTCGGGGTTTTTAAGGGGTATGAATCGACCATTCTGAATCGATTGGCGTCATCAGAAAAAATCAAAATTTTCATCACTGACCTCTCCAGGCTACTGGTGCCAGAATAAGCATCAAAATCAAGAAATTTAATGATGCCGGGAAATAGGGAAAAATTGCAGTTTAGGTATTGTTTCAAATATGCTGAAACTTTAATCGCGTTTTGGTCGGAAACTACGCGTTTTCGGGCCTTATTTGCCCCTTCGGGGTTTTTAAGGGGTATGAATTGACCATTCTGAATCGATTGGCGTCATCAGAAAAAATCAAAATTTTCATCACTGACCGCTCCAGGCTATTGGTGCCAGAATAAGCATCAAAATCAAGAAATTTAATGATGCCGGGAAATAGGGAAAAATTGCAGTTTAGGTACTGTTTCAAGTATGCTGAAACTTTAATCGCGTTTTGGTCGGAAACTAAGCGTTTTCGGGCCTTATTTGCCCCTTCGGGGTTTTTAAGGGGTATGAATCGACCATTCTGAATCGATTGGCGTCATCAGAAAAAATCAAAATTTTCATCACTGACCTCTCCAGGCTACTGGTGCCAGAATAAGCATCAAAATCAAGAAATTTAATGATGCCGGGAAATAGGGAAAAATTGCAGTTTAGGTACTGTTTCAAGTATGCTGAAACTTTAATCGCGTTTTGGTCGGAAACTACGCGTTTTCGGGCCTTATTTGCCCCTTCGGGGTTTTTAAGGGGTATGAATCGACCATTCTGAATCGATTGACATCATCAGAAAAAAACAAAATTTTCATCACTGACCTCTCCAGGCTACTGGTGCCAGAATAAGCATCAAAATCAAGAAATTTAATGATGCCGGGAAATAGGGAAAAATTGCAGTTTAGGTACTGTTTCAAGTATGCTGAAACTTTAATCGCGTTTTGGTCGGAAACTACGCGTTTTCGGGCCTTACTTGCCCCTTCGGGGTTTTTAAGGGGTATGAATCGACCATTCTGAATCGATTGGCGTCATCAGAAAAAATCAAAATTTTCATCACTGACCTCTCCAGGCTACTGGTGCCAGAATAAGCATCAAAATCAAGAAATTTAATGATGCCGGGAAATAGGGAAAAATTGCAGTTTAGGTACTGTTTCAAGTATGCTGAAACTTTAATCGCGTTTTGGTCGGAAACTACGCGTTTTCGGGCCTTATTTGCCCCTTCGGGGTTTTTAAGGGGTATGAATCGACCATTCTGAATCGATTGACATCATCAGAAAAAAACAAAATTTTCATCACTGACCTCTCCAGGCTACTGGTGCCAGAATAAGCATCAAAATCAAGAAATTTAATGATGCCGGGAAATAGGGAAAAATTGCAGTTTAGGTACTGTTTCAAGTATGCTGAAACTTTAATCGCGTTTTGGTCGGAAACTACGCGTTTTCGGGCCTTATTTGCCCCTTCGGGGTTTTTAAGGGGTATGAATCGACCATTCTGAATCGATTGACATCATCAGAAAAAAACAAAATTTTCATCACTGACCTCTCCAGGCTACTGGTGCCAGAATAAGCATCAAAATCAAGAAATTTAATGATGCCGGGAAATAGGGAAAAATTGCAGTTTAGGTACTGTTTCAAGTATGCTGAAACTTTAATCGCGTTTTGGTCGGAAACTACGCGTTTTCGGGCCTTATTTGCCCCTTCGGGGTTTTTAAGGGGTATGAATCGACCATTCTGAATCGATTGGCGTCATCAGAAAAAATCAAAATTTTCATCACTGACCTCTCCAGGCTACTTGTGCCAGAATAAGCATCAAAATCAAGAAATTTAATGATGCCGGGAAATAGGGAAAAATTGCAGTTTAGGTACTGTTTCAAGTATGCTGAAACTTTAATCGCGTTTTGGTCGGAAACTACGCGTTTTCGGGCCTTATTTGCCCCTTCGGGGTTTTTAAGGGGTATGAATCGACCATTCTGAATCGATTGGCGTCATCAGAAAAAATAAAAATTTTCATCACTGACCTCTCCAGGCTACTGGTGCCAGAATTAGCATCAAAATCAAGAAATTTAATGATGCCGGGAAATAGGGAAAAATTGCAGTTTAGGTACTGTTTCAAGTATGCTGAAACTTTAATCGCGTTTTGGTCGGAAACTACGCGTTTTCGGGCCTTATTTGCCCTTTCGGGGTTTTTAAGGGGTATGAATCGACCATTCTGAATCGATTGGCGTCATCAGAAAAAATCAAAATTTTCATCACTGACCTCTCCAGGCTACTGGTGCCAGAATAAGCATCAAAATCAAGAAATTTAATGATGCCGGGAAATAGGGAAAAATTGCAGTTTAGGTACTGTTTCAAGTATGCTGAAACGTTAATCGCGTTTTGGTCGGAAACTACGCGTTTTCGGGCCTTATTTTCCCCTTCGGGGTTTTTAAGGGGTATGAATCGACCATTCTGAATCGATTGGCGTCATCAGAAAAAATCAAAATTTTCAATCACTGACCTCTCCAGGATACTGGTGCCAGAATAAGCATTAAAATCAAGAAATTTAATGATGCCGGGAAATAGGGAAAAATTGCAGTTTAGGTACTGTTTCAAGTATGCTGAAACTTTAGTCGCGTTTTGGTCGGAAACTACGCGTTTTCGGGCCTAATTTGCCCCTTCGGGGTTTTTAAGGGGTATGAATCGAGCATTCTGAATCGATTGGCGTCATCAGAAAAAATCAAAATTTTCATCACTGACCGCTCCCGGCTATTGGTGCCAGAATAAGCATCAAAATCAAGAAATTTAATGATGCCGGGAAATAGGGAAAAATTGCAGTTTAGGTACTGTTTCAAGTATGCTGAAACTTTAATCGCGTTTTGGTCGGAAACTACGCGTTTTCGGGCCTTATTTGCCCCTTCGGGGTTTTTAAGGGGTATGAATCGACCATTCTGAATCGATTGGCGTCATCAGAAAAAATCAAAATTTTCATCACTGACCTCTCCAGGCTACTTGTGCCAGAATAAGCATCAAAATCAAGAAATTTAATGATGCCGGGAAATAGGGAAAAATTGCAGTTTAGGTACTGTTTCAAGTATGCTGAAACTTTAATCGCGTTTTGGTCGGAAACTACGCGTTTTCGGGCCTTATTTGCCCCTTCGGGGTTTTTAAGGGGTATGAATCGACCATTCTGAATCGATTGGCGTCATCAGAAAAAATAAAAATTTTCATCACTGACCTCTCCAGGCTACTGGTGCCAGAATTAGCATCAAAATCAAGAAATTTAATGATGCCGGGAAATAGGGAAAAATTGCAGTTTAGGTACTGTTTCAAGTATGCTGAAACTTTAATCGCGTTTTGGTCGGAAACTACGCGTTTTCGGGCCTTATTTGCCCTTTCGGGGTTTTTAAGGGGTATGAATCGACCATTCTGAATCGATTGGCGTCATCAGAAAAAATCAAAATTTTCATCACTGACCTCTCCAGGCTACTGGTGCCAGAATAAGCATCAAAATCAAGAAATTTAATGATGCCGGGAAATAGGGAAAAATTGCAGTTTAGGTACTGTTTCAAGTATGCTGAAACGTTAATCGCGTTTTGGTCGGAAACTACGCGTTTTCGGGCCTTATTTTCCCCTTCGGGGTTTTTAAGGGGTATGAATCGACCATTCTGAATCGATTGGCGTCATCAGAAAAAATCAAAATTTTCAATCACTGACCTCTCCAGGATACTGGTGCCAGAATAAGCATTAAAATCAAGAAATTTAATGATGCCGGGAAATAGGGAAAAATTGCAGTTTAGGTACTGTTTCAAGTATGCTGAAACTTTAGTCGCGTTTTGGTCGGAAACTACGCGTTTTCGGGCCTAATTTGCCCCTTCGGGGTTTTTAAGGGGTATGAATCGAGCATTCTGAATCGATTGGCGTCATCAGAAAAAATCAAAATTTTCATCACTGACCGCTCCCGGCTATTGGTGCCAGAATAAGCATCAAAATCAAGAAATTTAATGATGCCGGGAAATAGGGAAAAATTGCAGTTTAGGTACTGTTTCAAGTATGCTGAAACGTTAATCGCGTTTTGGTCGGAAACTACGCGTTTTCGGGCCTTATTTTCCCCTTCGGGGTTTTTAAGGGGTATGAATCGACCATTCTGAATCGATTGGCGTCATCAGAAAAAATCAAAATTTTCAATCACTGACCTCTCCAGGATACTGGTGCCAGAATAAGCATTAAAATCAAGAAATTTAATGATGCCGGGAAATAGGGAAAAATTGCAGTTTAGGTACTGTTTCAAGTATGCTGAAACTTTAGTCGCGTTTTGGTCGGAAACTACGCGTTTTCGGGCCTAATTTGCCCCTTCGGGGTTTTTAAGGGGTATGAATCGAGCATTCTGAATCGATTGGCGTCATCAGAAAAAATCAAAATTTTCAATCACTGACCTCTCCAGGATACTGGTGCCAGAATAAGCATTAAAATCAAGAAATTTAATGATGCCGGGAAATAGGGAAAAATTGCAGTTTAGGTACTGTTTCAAGTATGCTGAAACTTTAGTCGCGTTTTGGTCGGAAACTACGCGTTTTCGGGCCTAATTTGCCCCTTCGGGGTTTTTAAGGGGTATGAATCGAGCATTCTGAATCGATTGGCGTCATCAGAAAAAATCAAAATTTTCATCACTGACCGCTCCCGGCTATTGGTGCCAGAATAAGCATCAAAATCAAGAAATTTAATGATGCCGGGAAATAGGGAAAAATTGCAGTTTAGGTACTGTTTCAAGTATGCTGAAACTTTAATCGCGTTTTGGTCGGAAACTACGCGTTTTCGGGCCTAATTTGCCCCTTCGGGGTTTTTAAGGGGTATGAATCGAGCATTCTGAATCGATTGGCGTCATCAGAAAAAATCAAAATTTTCATCACTGACCGCTCCCGGCTATTGGTGCCAGAATAAGCATCAAAATCAAGAAATTTAATGATGCCGGGAAATAGGGAAAAATTGCAGTTTAGGTACTGTTTCAAGTATGCTGAAACTTTAATCGCGTTTTGGTCGGAAACTACGCGTTTTCGGGAATTATTTGCCCCGTCGGGGTTTTTAAGGGGTATGAATCGACCATTCTGAATCGATTGGCATCATCAGAAAAATACAAAATTTTCATCACTGACCTCTCCAGGCTACTGGTGCCAGAATAAGCATCAAAATCAAGAAATTTAATGATGCCGGGAAATAGGGAAAAATTGCAGTTTAGGTACTGTTTCAAGTATGCTGAAACTTTAATCGCGTTTTGGTCGGAAACTACGCGTTTTCGGGCCTTATTTGCCCCTTCGGGGTTTTTAAGGGGTATTAATCGACCATTCTGAATCGATTGGCGTCATCAGAAAAAATCAAAATTTTCATCACTGACCTCTCCAGGCTACTTGTGCCAGAATAAGCATCAAAATCAAGAAATTTAATGATGCCGGGAAATAGGGAAAAATTGCAGTTTAGGTACTGTTTCAAGTATGCTGAAACTTTAATCGCGTTTTGGTCGGAAACTACGCGTTTTCCGGCCTTATTTGCCCCTTCGGGGTTTTTAAGGGGTATGAATCGACCATTCTGAATCGATTGGCGTCATCAGAAAAAATCAAAATTTTCATCACTGACCTCTCCAGGCTACTGGTGCCAGAATTAGCATCAAAATCAAGAAATTTAATGATGCCGGGAAATAGGGAAAAATTGCAGTTTAGGTACTGTTTCAAGTATGCTGAAACTTTAATCGCGTTTTGGTCGGAAACTACGCGTTTTCGGGCCTTATTTGCCCCTTCGGGGTTTTTAAGGGGTATGAATCGACCATTCTGAATCGATTGGCGTCATCAGAAAAAATCAAAATTCTCATCACTGACCTCTCCAGGCTACTGGTGCCAGAATAAGCATCAAAATCAAGAAATTTAATGATGCCGGGAAATAGGGAAAAATTGCAGTTTAGGTACAGTTTCAAGTATGCTGAAACTTAAATCGCGTTTTGGTCGGAAACTACGCATTTTCGGGCCTTATTTGCCCCTTCGGGGTTTTTAAGGGGTATGAATCGACTATTCTGAATCGATTGGCGTCATCAGAAAAAATAAAAATTTTCATCACTGACCTCTCCAGGCTACTGGTGCCAGAATAAGCATCAAAATCAAGAAATTTAATGATGCCGGGAAATAGGGAAAAATTGCAGTTTAGGTACTGTTTCAAGTATGCTGAAACTTTAATCGCGTTTTGGTCGGAAACTACGCGTTTTCGGGCCTTATTTGCACCTTCGGGGTTTTTAAGGGGTATGAGTCGACCATTCCGAATCGATTGGCGTCATCAGAAAAAATCAAAATTTTCATCACTGACCTCTCCAGGCTACTGGTGCCAGAATAAGCATCAAAATCAAGAAATTTAATGATGCCGGGAAATAGGGAAAAATTGCAGTTTAGATACTGTTTCAAGTATGCTGAAACTTTAATCGCGTTTTGGTCGGAAACTACGCGTTTTCGGGCCTTATTTGCCCCTTCGGGGTTTTTAAGGGGTATGAATGGACCATCCTGAATCGATTGGCGTCATCAGAAAAATTCAAAATTTTCATCACTGACCTCTCCAGGCTACTGGTGCCAGAATAAGCATCAAAATCAAGAAATTTAATGATGCCGGGAAATAGGGAAAAATTGCAGTTTAGATACAGTTTCAAGTATGCTGAAACTTTAATCGCGTTTTGGTCGGAAACTACGCGTTTTCGGGCCTAATTTGCCCCTTCGGGGTTTTTAAGGGGTATGAATCGACCATTCTGAATCGATTGGCGTCATCAGAAAAAATCAAAATTTTCATCACTGACCGCTCCAGGCTACTGGTGCCAGAATAAGCATCAAAATCAAGAAATTTAATGATGCCGGGAAATAGGGAAAAATTGCAGTTTAGGTACTGTTTCAAGTATGCTGAAACTTTAATCGCATTTTGGTCGCAAACTACGCGTTTTCGGGCCTTATTTGCCCCTTCGGGGTTTTTAAGGGGTATGAATCGACCATTCTGAATCGATTGGCGTCATCAGAAAAAATCAAAATTTTCATCACTGACCGCTCCAGGCTACTGGTGCCAGAATAAGCATCAAAATCAAGAAATTTAATGATGCCGGGAAATAGGGAAAAATTGCAGTTTAGGTACTGTTTCAAGTATGCTGAAACTTTAATCGCATTGTGGTCGCAAACTACGCGTTTTCGGGCCTTATTTGCCCCTTCGGGGTTTTTAAGGGGTATGAATCGACCATTCTGAATCAATTGGCGTCATCAGAAAAAATCAAAATTTTCATCACTGACCTCTCCAGGCTACTGGTGCCAGAATAAGCATCAAAATCAAGAAATTTAATGATGCCGGGAAATAGGGAAAAATTGCAGTTTAGGTACTGTTTCAAGTATGCTGAAACTTTAATCGCGTTTTGGTCGGAAACTACGCGTTTTCGGGCCTTATTTGCCCCTTCGGGGTTTTTAAGGGGTATGAATCGACTATTCTGAATCGATTGGCGTCATCAGAAAAAATAAAAATTTTCATCACTGACCTCTCCAGGCTACTGGTGCCAGAATAAGCATCAAAATCAAGAAATTTAATGATGCCGGGAAATAGGGAAAAATTGCAGTTTAGGTACTGTTTCAAGTATGCTGAAACTTTAATCGCGTTTTGGTCGGAAACTACGCGTTTTCGGGCCTTATTTGCACCTTCGGGGTTTTTAAGGGGTATGAGTCGACCATTCCGAATCGATTGGCGTCATCAGAAAAAATCAAAATTTTCATCACTGACCTCTCCAGGCTACTGGTGCCAGAATAAGCATCAAAATCAAGAAATTTAATGATGCCGGGAAATAGGGAAAAATTGCAGTTTAGATACTGTTTCAAGTATGCTGAAACTTTAATCGCGTTTTGGTCGGAAACTACGCGTTTTCGGGCCTTATTTGCCCCTTCGGGGTTTTTAATGGGTATGAATCGACCATTCTGAATCGATTGGCATCATCAGAAAAAAACAAAATTTTCATCACTGACCTCTCCAGGCTACTGGTGCAAGAATAAGCATCAAAATCAAGAAATTTAATGATGCCGGGAAATAGGGAAAAATTGCAGTTTAGGTACTGTTTCAAGTATGCTGAAACTTTAATCGCGTTTTGGTCGGAAACTACGCGTTTTCGGGCCTTATTTGCCCCTTCGGGGTTTTTAAGGGGTATGAATCGACCATTCTGAATCGATTGGCGTCATCAGAAAAAATCAAAATTTTCATCACTGACCGCTCCAGGCTACTGGTGCCAGAATAAGCATCAAAATCAAGAAATTTAATGATGCCGGGAAATAGGGAAAAATTGCAGTTTAGGTACTGTTTCAAGTATGCTGAAACTTAAATCGCGTTTTGGTCGGAAACTAAGCGTTTTCGGGCCTTATTTGCCCCTTCGGGGTTTTTAAGGGGTATGAATCGACCATTCTGAATCGATTGGCGTCATCAGAAAAAATCAAAATTTTCATCACTGACCTCTCCAGGCTACTGGTGCCAGAATAAGCATCAAAATCAAGAAATTTAATGATGCCGGGAAATAGGGAAAAATTGCAGTTTAGGTACTGTTTCAAGTATGCTGAAACTTAAATCGCGTTTTGGTCGGAAACTAAGCGTTTTCGGGCCTTATTTGCCCCTTCGGGGTTTTTAAGGGGTATGAATCGACCATTCTGAATCGATTGGCGTCATCAGAAAAATTCAAAATTTTCATCACTGACCTCTCCAGGCTACTGGTGCCAGAATAAGCATCAAAATCAAGAAATTTAATGATGCCGGGAAATAGGGAAAAATTGCAGTTTAGGTACTGTTTCAAGTATGCTGAAACTTTAATCGCGTTTTGGTCGGAAACTACGCGTTTTCGGGCCTTATTTGCCCCTTCGGGGTTTTTAAGGGGTATGAATCGACCATTCTGAATCGATTGGCGTCATCAGAAAAAATCAAAATTTTCATCACTGACCTCTCCAGGCTACTGGTGCCAGAATAAGCATCAAAATCAAGAAATTTAATGATGCCGGGAAATAGGGAAAAATTGCAGTTTAGGTACTGTTTCAAGTATGCTGAAACTTTAATCGCGTTTTGGTCGGAAACTACGCGTTTTCGGGCCTTATTTGCCCCTTCGGGGTTTTTAAGGGGTATGAGTCGACCATTCCGAATCGATTGGCGTCATCAGAAAAAATCAAAATTTTCATCACTGACCTCTCCAGGCTACTGGTGCCAGAATAAGCATCAAAATCAAGAAATTTAATGATGCCGGGAAATAGGGAAAAATTGCAGTTTAGATACTGTTTCAAGTATGCTGAAACTTTAATCGCGTTTTGGTCGGAAACTACGCGTTTTCGGGCCTTATTTGCCCCTTCGGGGCTTTTAAGGGGTATGAATGGACCATCCTGAATCGATTGGCGTCATCAGAAAAATTCAAAATTTTCATCACTGACCTCTCCAGGCTACTGGTGCCAGAATAAGCATCAAAATTAAGAAATTTAATGATGCCGGGAAATAGGGAAAAATTGCAGTTTAGATACTGTTTCAAGTATGCTGAAACTTTAATCGCGTTTTGGTCGGAAACTACGCGTTTTCGGGCCTTATTTGCCCATGCGGGGTTTTTAAGGGGTATGAATGGACCATTCTGAATCGATTGGCGTCATCAGAAAAATTCAAAATTTTCATCACTGACCTCTCCAGGCTACTGGTGCCAGAATAAGCATCAAAATCAAGAAATTTAATGATGCCGGGAAATAGGGAAAAATTGCAGTTTAGATACAGTTTCAAGTATGCTGAAACTTTAATCGCGTTTTGGTCGGAAACTACGCGTTTTCGGGCCTAATTTGCCCATTCGGGGTTTTTAAGGGGTATGAATCGACCATTCTGAATCGATTGGCGTCATCAGAAAAAATCAAAATTTTCATCACTGACCGCTCCAGGCTACTGGTGCCAGAATAAGCATCAAAATCAAGAAATTTAATGATGCCGGGAAATAGGGAAAAATTGCAGTTTAGGTACTGTTTCAAGTATGCTGAAACTTTAATCGCGTTTTGGTCGGAAACTACGCGTTTTCGGGCCTTATTTGCCCCTTCGGGGTTTTTAAGGGGTATGAATCGACCATTCTGAATCGATTGGCGTCATCAGAAAAAATCAAAATTTTCATCACTGACCGCTCCAGGCTACTGGTGCCAGAATAAGCATCAAAATCAAGAAATTTAATGATGCCGGGAAATAGGGAAAAATTGCAGTTTAGGTACTGTTTCAAGTATGCTGAAACTTTAATCGCATTTTGGTCGCAAACTACGCGTTTTCGGGCCTTATTTGCCCCTTCGGGGTTTTTAAGGGGTATGAATCGACCATTCTGAATCGATTGGCGTCATCAGAAAAAATCAAAATTTTCATCACTGACCTCTCCAGGCTACTGGTGCCAGAATAAGCATCAAAATCAAGAAATTTAATGATGCCGGGAAATAGGGAAAAATTGCAGTTTAGGTACTGTTTCAAGTATGCTGAAACTTTAATCGCGTTTTGGTCGGAAACTACGCGTTTTCGGGCCTTATTTGCCCCTTCGGGGTTTTTAATGGGTATGAATCGACCATTCTGAATCGATTGGCATCATCAGAAAAAAACAAAATTTTCATCACTGACCTCTCCAGGCTACTGGTGCAAGAATAAGCATCAAAATCAAGAAATTTAATGATGCCGGGAAATAGGGAAAAATTGCAGTTTAGGTACTGTTTCAAGTATGCTGAAACTTTAATCGCGTTTTGGTCGGAAACTACGCGTTTTCGGGCCTTATTTGCCCCTTCGGGGTTTTTAAGGGGTATGAATCGACCATTCTGAATCGATTGGCGTCATCAGAAAAAATCAAAATTTTCATCACTGACCGCTCCAGGCTACTGGTGCCAGAATAAGCATCAAAATCAAGAAATTTAATGATGCCGGGAAATAGGGAAAAATTGCAGTTTAGGTACTGTTTCAAGTATGCTGAAACTTTAATCGCGTTTTGGTCGGAAACTAAGCGTTTTCGGGCCTTATTTGCCCCTTCGGGGTTTTTAAGGGGTATGAATCGACCATTCTGAATCGATTGGCGTCATCAGAAAAAATCAAAATTTTCATCACTGACCGCTCCAGGCTACTGGTGCCAGAATAAGCATCAAAATCAAGAAATTTAATGATGCCGGGAAATAGGGAAAAATTGCAGTTTAGGTACTGTTTCAAGTATGCTGAAACTTAAATCGCGTTTTGGTCGGAAACTAAGCGTTTTCGGGCCTTATTTGCCCCTTCGGGGTTTTTAAGGGGTATGAATCGACCATTCTGAATCGATTGGCGTCATCAGAAAAAATCAAAATTTTCATCACTGACCTCTCCAGGCTACTGGTGCCAGAATAAGCATCAAAATCAAGAAATTTAATGATGCCGGGAAATAGGGAAAAATTGCAGTTTAGGTACTGTTTCAAGTATGCTGAAACTTAAATCGCGTTTTGGTCGGAAACTAAGCGTTTTCGGGCCTTATTTGCCCCTTCGGGGTTTTTAAGGGGTATGAATCGACCATTCTGAATCGATTGGCGTCATCAGAAAAATTCAAAATTTTCATCACTGACCTCTCCAGGCTACTGGTGCCAGAATAAGCATCAAAATCAAGAAATTTAATGATGCCGGGAAATAGGGAAAAATTGCAGTTTAGGTACTGTTTCAAGTATGCTGAAACTTTAATCGCGTTTTGGTCGGAAACTACGCGTTTTCGGGCCTTATTTGCCCCTTCGGGGTTTTTAAGGGGTATGAATCGACCATTCTGAATCGATTGGCGTCATCAGAAAAAATCAAAATTTTCATCACTGACCTCTCCAGGCTACTGGTGCCAGAATAAGCATCAAAATCAAGAAATTTAATGATGCCGGGAAATAGGGAAAAATTGCAGTTTAGGTACTGTTTCAAGTATGCTGAAACTTTAATCGCGTTTTGGTCGGAAACTACGCGTTTTCGGGCCTTATTTGCCCCTTCGGGGTTTTTAAGGGGTATGAGTCGACCATTCCGAATCGATTGGCGTCATCAGAAAAAATCAAAATTTTCATCACTGACCTCTCCAGGCTACTGGTGCCAGAATAAGCATCAAAATCAAGAAATTTAATGATGCCGGGAAATAGGGAAAAATTGCAGTTTAGATACTGTTTCAAGTATGCTGAAACTTTAATCGCGTTTTGGTCGGAAACTACGCGTTTTCGGGCCTTATTTGCCCCTTCGGGGCTTTTAAGGGGTATGAATGGACCATCCTGAATCGATTGGCGTCATCAGAAAAATTCAAAATTTTCATCACTGACCTCTCCAGGCTACTGGTGCCAGAATAAGCATCAAAATTAAGAAATTTAATGATGCCGGGAAATAGGGAAAAATTGCAGTTTAGATACTGTTTCAAGTATGCTGAAACTTTAATCGCGTTTTGGTCGGAAACTACGCGTTTTCGGGCCTTATTTGCCCATGCGGGGTTTTTAAGGGGTATGAATGGACCATTCTGAATCGATTGGCGTCATCAGAAAAATTCAAAATTTTCATCACTGACCTCTCCAGGCTACTGGTGCCAGAATAAGCATCAAAATCAAGAAATTTAATGATGCCGGGAAATAGGGAAAAATTGCAGTTTAGATACAGTTTCAAGTATGCTGAAACTTTAATCGCGTTTTGGTCGGAAACTACGCGTTTTCGGGCCTAATTTGCCCATTCGGGGTTTTTAAGGGGTATGAATCGACCATTCTGAATCGATTGGCGTCATCAGAAAAAATCAAAATTTTCATCACTGACCGCTCCAGGCTACTGGTGCCAGAATAAGCATCAAAATCAAGAAATTTAATGATGCCGGGAAATAGGGAAAAATTGCAGTTTAGGTACTGTTTCAAGTATGCTGAAACTTTAATCGCGTTTTGGTCGGAAACTACGCGTTTTCGGGCCTTATTTGCCCCTTCGGGGTTTTTAAGGGGTATGAATCGACCATTCTGAATCGATTGGCGTCATCAGAAAAAATCAAAATTTTCATCACTGACCGCTCCAGGCTACTGGTGCCAGAATAAGCATCAAAATCAAGAAATTTAATGATGCCGGGAAATAGGGAAAAATTGCAGTTTAGGTACTGTTTCAAGTATGCTGAAACTTTAATCGCATTTTGGTCGCAAACTACGCGTTTTCGGGCCTTATTTGCCCCTTCGGGGTTTTTAAGGGGTATGAATCGACCATTCTGAATCGATTGGCGTCATCAGAAAAAATCAAAATTTTCATCACTGACCTCTCCAGGCTACTGGTGCCAGAATAAGCATCAAAATCAAGAAATTTAATGATGCCGGGAAATAGGGAAAAATTGCAGTTTAGGTACTGTTTCAAGTATGCTGAAACTTTAATCGCGTTTTGGTCGGAAACTACGCGTTTTCGGGCCTTATTTGCCCCTTCGGGGTTTTTAATGGGTATGAATCGACCATTCTGAATCGATTGGCGTCATCAGAAAAAAACAAAATTTTCATCACTGACCTCTCCAGGCTACTGGTGCAAGAATAAGCATCAAAATCAAGAAATTTAATGATGCCGGGAAATAGGGAAAAATTGCAGTTTAGGTACTGTTTCAAGTATGCTGAAACTTTAATCGCGTTTTGGTCGGAAACTACGCGTTTTCGGGCCTTATTTGCCCCTTCGGGGTTTTTAAGGGGTATGAATCGACCATTCTGAATCGATTGGCGTCATCAGAAAAAATCAAAATTTTCATCACTGACCGCTCCAGGCTACTGGTGCCAGAATAAGCATCAAAATCAAGAAATTTAATGATGCCGGGAAATAGGGAAAAATTGCAGTTTAGGTACTGTTTCAAGTATGCTGAAACTTTAATCGCGTTTTGGTCGGAAACTAAGCGTTTTCGGGCCTTATTTGCCCCTTCGGGGTTTTTAAGGGGTATGAATCGACCATTCTGAATCGATTGGCGTCATCAGAAAAAATCAAAATTTTCATCACTGACCTCTCCAGGCTACTGGTGCCAGAATAAGCATCAAAATCAAGAAATTTAATGATGCCGGGAAATAGGGAAAAATTGCAGTTTAGGTACTGTTTCAAGTATGCTGAAACTTTAATCGCGTTTTGGTCGGAAACTACGCGTTTTTGGGCCTTATTTGCCCCTTCGGGGTTTTTAAGGGGTATGAATCGACCATTCTGAATCGATTGGCGTCATCAGAAAAAATCAAAATTTTCATCACTGACCTCTCCAGGCTACTGGTGCCAGAATAAGCATCAAAATCAAGAAATTTAATGATGCCGGGAAATAGGGAAAAATTGCAGTTTAGGTACTGTTTCAAGTATGCTGAAACTTTAATCGCGTTTTGGTCGGAAACTACGCGTTTTCGGGCCTTATTTGCCCCTTCGGGGTTTTTAAGGGGTATGAGTCGACCATTCCGAATCGATTGGCGTCATCAGAAAAAATCAAAATTTTCATCACTGACCTCTCCAGGCTACTGGTGCCAGAATAAGCATCAAAATCAAGAAATTTAATGATGCCGGGAAATAGGGAAAAATTGCAGTTTAGGTACTGTTTCAAGTATGCTGAAACTTTAATCGCGTTTTGGTCGGAAACTACGCGTTTTCGGGCCTTATTTGCACCTTCGGGGTTTTTAAGGGGTATGAGTCGACCATTCCGAATCGATTGGCGTCATCAGAAAAAATCAAAATTTTCATCACTGACCTCTCCAGGCTACTGGTGCCAGAATAAGCATCAAGATCAAGAAATTTAATGATGCCGGGAAATAGGGAAAAATTGCAGTTTAGGTACTGTTTCAAGTATGCTGAAACTTTAATTGCGTTTTGGTCGGAAACTACGCGTTTTCGGGCCTTATTTGCCCCTTCGGGGATCTTAAGGGGTAAGAATCGACCATTCTGAATCGATTGGCGTCATCAGAAAAAATCAAAATTTTCATCACTGACCTCTCCAGGCTACTGGTGCCAGAATAAGCATCAAAATCAAGAAATTTAATGATGCCGGGAAATAGGGAAAAATTGCAGTTTAGATACTGTTTCAAGTATGCTGAAACTTTAATCGCGTTTTGGTCGGAAACTACGCGTTTTCGGGCCTTATTTGCCCATGCGGGGTTTTTAAGGGGTATGAATGGACCATTCTGAATCGATTGGCGTCATCAGAAAAATTCAAAATTTTCATCACTGACCTCTCCAGGCTACTGGTGCCAGAATAAGCATCAAAATCAAGAAATTTAATGATGCCGGGAAATAGGGAAAAATTGCAGTTTAGGTACTGTTTCAAGTATGCTGAAACTTTAATCGCGTTTTGGTCGGAAACTACGCGTTTTCGGGCCTTATTTGCCCCTTCGGGGATCTTAAGGGGTATGAATCGACCATTCTGAATCGATTGGCGTCATCAGAAAAAATCAAAATTTTCATCACTGACCTCTCCAGGCTACTGGTGCCAGAATAAGCATCAAAATCAAGAAATTTAATGATGCCGGGAAATAGGGAAAAATTGCAGTTTAGATACTGTTTCAAGTATGCTGAAACTTTAATCGCGTTTTGGTCGGAAACTACGCGTTTTCGGGCCTTATTTGCCCCTTCGGGGTTTTTAAGGGGTATGAATGGACCATCCTGAATCGATCGGCGTCATCAGAAAAATTCAAAAATTTCATCACTGACCTCTCCAGGCTACTGGTGCCAGAATAAGCATCAAAATCAAGAAATTTAATGATGCCGGGAAATAGGGAAAAATTGCAGTTTAGATACAGTTTCAAGTATGCTGAAACTTTAATCGCGTTTTGGTCGGAAACTACGCGTTTTCGGGCCTAATTTGCCCCTTCGGGGTTTTTAAGGGGTATGCATCGACCATTCTGAATCGATTGGCGTCATCAGAAAAAATCAAAATTTTCATCACTGACCTCTCCAGGCTACTGGTGCCAGAATAAGCATCAAAATCAAGAAGTTTAATGATGCCGGGAAATAGGGAAAAATTGCAGTTTAGGTACTGTTTCAAATATGCTGAAACTTTAATCGCGTTTTGGTCGGAAACTACGCGTTTTCGGGCCTTATTTGCCCCTTCGGGGTTTTTAAGGGGTATGAATCGAGCATTCTGAACCGATTGGCGTCATCAGAAAAAATCAAAATTTTCATCACTGACCGCTCCAGGCTACTGGTGCCAGAATAAGCATCAAAATCAAGAAATTTAATGATGCCGGGAAATAGGGAAAAATTGCAGTTTAGGTACTGTTTCAAGTATGCTGAAACTTTAATCGCGTTTTGGTCGGAAACTAGGCGTTTTCGGGCCTTATTTGCCCCTTCGGGGTTTTTAAGGGGTATGAATCGACCATTCTGAATCGATTGGCGTCATCAGAAAACATCAAAATTTTCATCACTGACCGCTCCAGGCTACTGGTGCCAGAATAAGCATCAAAATCAAGAAATTTAATGATGCCGGGAAATAGGGAAAAATTGCAGTTTAGGTACTGTTTCAAGTATGCTGAAACTTTAATCGCGTTTTGGTCGGAAACTACGCGTTTTCGGGCCTTATTTGCCCCTTCGGGGTTTTTAAGGGGTATGAATCGACCATTCTGAATCGATTGGCGTCATCAGAAAAAATCAAAATTTTCATCACTGACCGCTCCAGGCTACTGGTGCCAGAATAAGCATCAAAATCAAGAAATTTAATGATGCCGGGAAATAGGGAAAAATTGCAGTTTAGGTACTGTTTCAAGTATGCTGAAACTTTAATCGCGTTTTGGTCGGAAACTAAGCGTTTTCGGGCCTTATTTGCCCCTTCGGGGTTTTTAAGGGGTATGAATCGACCATTCTGAATCGATTGGCGTCATCAGAAAAAATCAAAATTTTCATCACTGACCTCTCCAGGCTACTGGTGCCAGAATAAGCATCAAAATCAAGAAATTTAATGATGCCGGGAAATAGGGAAAAATTGCAGTTTAGATACTGTTTCAAGTATGCTGAAACTTTAATCGCGTTTTGGTCGGAAACTAGGCGTTTTCGGGCCTTATTTGCCCATTCGGGGTTTTTAAGGGGTATGAATGGACCATTCTGAATCGATTGGCGTCATCAGAAAAATTCAAAATTTTCATCACTGACCTCTCCAGGCTACTGGTGCCAGAATAAGCATCAAAATCAAGAAATTTAATGATGCCGGGAAATAGGGAAAAATTGCAGTTTAGGTACTGTTTCAAGTATGCTGAAACTTTAATCGCGTTTTGGTCGCAAACTACGCGTTTTCGGGCCTTATTTGCCCCTTCGGGGTTTTTAAGGGGTATGAATCGACCATTCTGAATCGATTGGCGTCATCAGAAAAAATCAAAATTTTCATCACTGACCTCTCCAGGCTACTGGTGCCAGAATAAGCATCAAAATCAAGAAATTTAATGATGCCGGGAAATAGGGAAAAATTGCAGTTTAGGTACTGTTTCAAGTATGCTGAAACTTTAATCGCGTTTTGGTCGGAAACTAAGCGTTTTCGGGCCGTATTTGCCCCTTCGGGGTTTTTAAGGGGTATGAATCGACCATTCTGAATCGATTGGCGTCATCAGAAAAAATCAATATTTTCATCACTGCTCCAGGCTACTGGTGCCAGAATAAGCATCAAAATCAAGAAATTTAATGATGCCGGGAAATAGGGAAAAATTGCAGCTTAGGTACTGTTTCAAGTATGCTGAAACTTTAATCGCGTTTTGGTCGCAAACTACGCGTTTTCGGGCCTTATTTGCACCTTCGGGGTTTTTAAGGGGTATGAATCGACCATTCTGAATCGATTGGCGTCATCAGAAAAAATCAAAATTTTCATCATTGACCGCTCCAGGCTACTGGTGCCAGAATAAGCATCAAAATCAAGAAATTTAATGATGTCGGGAAATAGGGAAAAATTGCAGTTTAGGTACTGTTTCAAGTATGCTGAAACTTTAATCGCGTTTTGGTCGGAAACTAAGCGTTTTCGGGCCTTATTTGCCCCTTCGGGGTTTTTAAGGGGTATGAATCGACCATTCTGAATCGATTGGCGTCATCAGAAAAAATCAAAATTTTCATCACTGACCTCTCCAGGCTACTGGTGCCAGAATAAGCATCAAAATCAAGAAATTTAATGATGCCGGGAAATAGGGAAAAATTGCAGTTTAGGTACTGTTTCAAGTATGCTGAAACTTTAATCGCGTTTTGGTCGGAAACTACGCGTTTTCGGGCCTTATTTGCCCCTTCGGGGTTTTTAAGGGGTATGAATCGACCATTCTGAATCGATTGGCGTCATCAGAAAAAATCAAAATTTTCAGTGATAAGCATCAAAATCAAGAAATTTAATGATGCCGGGAAACAGGGAAAAATTGCAGTTTAGGTACTGTTTCAAGTATGCTGAAACGTTAATCGCGTTTTGGTCGGAAACTACGCGTTTTCGGGCCTTATTTTCCCCTTCGGGGTTTTTAAGGGGTATGAATCGACCATTCTGAATCGATTGGCGTCATCAGAAAAAATCAAAATTTTCATCACTGACCTCTCCAGGCTACTGGTGCCAGAATAAGCATCAAAATCAAGAAATTTAATGATGCCGGGAAACAGGGAAAAATTGCAGTTTAGGTACTGTTTCAAGTATGCTGAAACGTTAATCGCGTTTTGGTCGGAAACTACGCGTTTTCGGGCCTTATTTTCCCCTTCGGGGTTTTTAAGGGGTATGAATCGACCATTCTGAATCGATTGGCGTCATCAGAAAAAATCAAAATTTTCATCACTGACCTCTCCAGGCTACTGGTGCCAGAATTAGCATCAAAATCAAGAAATTTAATGATGCCGGGAAATAGGGAAAAATTGCAGTTTAGGTACTGTTTCAAGTATGCTGAAACTTTAATCGCGTTTTGGTCGGAAACTACGCGTTTTCGGGCCTTATTTGCCCCTTCGGGGTTTTTAAGGGGTATGAATCGACCATTCTGAATCGATTGGCGTCATCAGAAAAAATCAAAATTTTCATCACTGACCTCTCCAGGCTACTGGTGCCAGAATAAGCATCAAAATCAAGAAATTTAATGATGCCGGGAAATAGGGAAAAATTGCAGTTCAGGTACAGTTTCAAGTATGCTGAAACTTAAATCGCGTTTTGGTCGGAAACTACGCATTTTCGGGCCTTAATTGCCCCTTCGGGGTTTTTAAGGGGTATGAATCGACCATTTTGAATCGATTGGCGTCATCAGAAAAAATAAAAATTTTCATCACTGACCTCTCCAGGCTACTGGTGCCAGAATAAGCATCAAAAGCAAGAAATTTAATGATGCCGGGAAATAGGGAAAAATTGCAGTTTAGGTACTGTTTCAAGTATGCTGAAACTTTAATCGCGTTTTGGTCGGAAACTACGCGTTTTCGGGCCTTATTTGCCCCTTCGGGGTTTTTAAGGGGAATGAATCGACCATTCTGAATCGATTGGCGTCATCAGAAAAAATCAAAATTTTCATCACTGACCTCTCCAGGCTACTGGTGCCAGAATAAGCATCAAAATCAAGAAATTTAATGATGCCGGGAAATAGGGAAAAATTGCAGTTTAGATACTGTTTCAAGTATGCTGAAACTTTAATCGCGTTTTGGTCGGAAACTACGCGTTTTCGGGCCCTATTTGCCCATTCGGGGTTTTTAAGGGGTATGAATGGACCATTCTGAATCGATTGGCGTCATCAGAAAAAATCAAAATTTTCATCACTGACCTCTCCAGGCTACTGGTGCCAGAATAAGCATCAAAATCAAGAAATTTAATGATGCCGGGAAATACGGAAAAATTGCAGTTTAGGTACTGTTTCAAATATGCTGAAACTTTAATCGCGTTTTGGTCGGAAACTACGCGTTTTCGGGCCTTATTTGCCCCTTCGGGGTTTTTAAGGGGTATGAATCGAGCATTCTGAATCGATTGGCGTCATCAGAAAAAATCAAAATTTTCATCACTGACCTCTCCAGGCTACTGGTGCCAGAATAAGCATCAAAATCAAGAAATTTAATGATGCCGGGAAATAGGGAAAAATTGCAGTTTAGATACTGTTTCAAGTATCCTGAAACTTTAATCGCGTTTTGGTCGGAAACTACGCGTTTTCGGGCCTTATTTGCCCCTTCGGGGTTTTTAAGGGGTATGAATGGACCATCCTGAATCGATTGGCGTCATCAGAAAAATTCAAAATTTTCATCACTGACCTCTCCAGGCTACTGGTGCCAGAATAAGCATCAAAATCAAGAAATTTAATGATGCCGGGAAATAGGGAAAAATTGCAGTTTAGATGCTGTTTCAAGTATGCTGAAACTTTAATCGCGTTTTGGTCGGAAACTACGCGTTTTCGGGCCTAATTTGCCCCTTCGGGGTTTTTAAGGGGTATGAATCGACCATTCTGAATCGATTGGCGTCATCAGAAAAAATCAAAATTTTCATCACTGACCTCTCCAGGCTACTGGTGCCAGAATAAGCATCAAAATCAAGAAATTTAATGATGCCGGGAAATACGGAAAAATTGCAGTTTAGGTACTGTTTCAAATATGCTGAAACTTTAATCGCGTTTTGGTCGGAAACTACGCGTTTTCGGGCCTTATTTGCCCCTTCGGGGTTTTTAAGGGGTATGAATCGAGCATTCTGAATCGATTGGCGTCATCAGAAAAAATCAAAATTTTCATCACTGACCGCTCCAGGCTACTGGTGCCAGAATAAGCATCAAAATCAAGAAATTTAATGATGCCGGGAAATAGGGAAAAATTGCAGTTTAGGTACTGTTTCAAGTATGCTGAAACTTTAATCGCGTTTTGGTCGCAAACTACGCGTTTTCGGGCCTTATTTGCCCCTTCGGGGTTTTAAGGGGTATGAATCGACCATTCTGAATCGATTGGCGTCATCAGAAAAAATCAAAATTTTCATCACTGACCTCTCCAGGCTACTGGTGCCAGAATAAGCATCAAAATCAAGAAATTTAATTATGCCGGGAAATAGGGAAAAATTGCAGTTTAGGTACTGTTTCAAGTATGCTGAAACTTTAATCGCGTTTTGGTCGGAAACTACGCGTTTTCGGGCCTTATTTGCCCCTTCGGGGTTTTTAAGGGGTATGAATCGACCATTCTGAATCGATTGGCGTCATCAGAAAAAATTAAAATTTTCATCACTGACCTCTCCAGGCTACTGGTGCCAGAATAAGCATCAAAATCAAGAAATTTAATGATGCCGGGAAATAGGGAAAAATTGCAGTTTAGGTACTGTTTCAAGTATGCTGAAACTTTAATCGCGTTTTGGTCGGAAACTACGCGTTTTCGGGCCTTATTTGCCCCTTTGGGGTTTTTAAGGGGTATGAATCGACCATTCTGAATCGATTGGCGTCATCAGAAAAAATCAAAATTTTCATCACTGACCGCTCCAGGCTACTGGTACCAGAATAAGCATCAAAATCAAGAAATTTAATGATGCCGGGAAATAGGGAAAATTTGCAGTTTAGGTACTGTTTCAAGTATGCTGAAACTTTAACCGCGTTTTGGTCGGAAACTAAGCGTTTTCGGGACTTATTTGCCGCTTCGGGGTTTTTAAGGGGTATGAATCGACCATTCTGAATCGATTGGCGTCATCAGAAAAAATCAAAATTTTCATCACTGACCTCTCCTGGCTACTGGTGCCAGAATAAGCATCAAAATCAAGAAATTTAATGATGCCGGGAAATAGGGAAAAATTGCAGTTTAGGTACTGTTTCAAGTATGCTGAAACTTTAATCGCGTTTTGGTCGGAAACTACGCGTTTTCGGGCCTTATTTGCCCCTTCGGGGTTTTTAAGGGGTATGAATCGACCATTCTGAATCGATTGGCGTCATCAGAAAAAATCAAAATTTTCATCACTGACCTCTCCAGGCTACTGGTGCCAGAATAAGCATCAAAATCAAGAAATTTAATGATGCCGGGAAATAGGGAAAAATTGCAGTTTAGGTACTGTTTCAAGTATGCTGAAACTTTAATCGCGTTTTGGTCGGAAACTACGCGTTTTCGGGCCTTATTTGCCCCTTCGGGGTTTTTAAGGGGTATGAATCGACCATTCTGAAGCGATTGGCATCATCAGAAAAAAACAAAATTTTCATCACTGACCTCTCCAGGCTACTGGTGCCAGAATAAGCATCAAAATCAAGAAATTTAATGATGCCGGGAAATAGGGAAAAATTGCAGTTTAGGTACTGTTTCAAGTATGCTGAAACTTTAATCGCGTTTTGGTCGGAAACTACGCGTTTTCGGGCCTTATTTGCCCGTTCGGGGTTTTTAAGGGGTATGAATCGACCATTCTGAATCGATTGGCGTCATCAGAAAAAATCAAAATTTTCATCAATGACCTCTCCAGGCTACTTGTGCCAGAATAAGCATCAAAATCAAGAAATTTAATGATGCCGGGAAATAGGGAAAAATTGCAGTTTAGGTACTGTTTCAAGTATGCTGAAACTTTAATCGCGTTTTGGTCGGAAACTACGCGTTTTCGGGCCTTACTTGCCCCTTCGTGGTTTTTAAGGGGTATGAATCGACCATTCTGAATCGATTGGCGTCATCAGAAAAAATCAAAATTTTCATCACTGACCTCTCCAGGCTACTGGTGCCAGAATTAGCATCAAAATCAAGAAATTTAATGATGCCGGGAAATAGGGAAAAATTGCAGTTTAGGTACTGTTTCAAGTATGCTGAAACTTTAATCGCGTTTTGGTCGGAAACTACGCGTTTTTGGGCCTTATTTGCCCCTTCGGGGTTTTTAAGGGGTATGAATCGAGCATTCTGAATCGATTGGCGTCATCAGAAAAAATAAAAATTTTCATCACTGACCTCTCCAGGCTACTGGTGCCAGAATTAGCATCAAAATCAAGAAATTTAATGATGTCGGGAAATAGGGAAAAATTGCTGTTTAGGTACTGTTTCAAGTATGCTGAAACTTTAATCGCGTTTTGGTCGGAAACTACGCGTTTTCGGGCCTTATTTGCCCCTTCGGGGTTTTTAAGGGGTATGAATCGACCATTCTGAATCGATTGGCGTCATCAGAAAAAATTAAAATTTTCATCACTGACCGCTCCAGGCTACTGGTGCCAGAATAAGCATCAAAATCAAGAAATTTAATGATGCCGGGAAATAGGGAAAAATTTCAGTTTAGGTAAAGTTTCAAGTATGCTGAAACTTAAATCGCGTTTTGGTCGGAAACTACGCATTTTCGGGCCTTATTTGCCCCTTCGGGGTTTTTAAGGGGTATGAATCGACCATTCTGAATCGATTGGCATCATCAGAAAAAAACAAAATTTTCATCACTGACCTCTCCAGGCTACTGGTGCCAGAATAAGCATCAAAATCAAGAAATTTAATGATGCCGGGAAATAGGGAAAAAATTGCAGTTTAGGTACTCTTTCAAGTATGCTGAAACTTTAATCGCGTTTTGGTCGGAAACTACGCGTTTTCGGGCCTTATTTGCCCCTTCGGAGTTTTTAAGGGGTATGAATCGACCATTCTGAATCGATTGCCGTCATCAGAAAAAATCAAAATTTTCATCACTCACCTCTCCAGGCTACTGGTGCCAGAATAAGCATCAAAATCAAGAAATTTAATGATGCCGGGAAATAGGGAAAAATGTACTGTTTCAAGTATGCTGAAACTTTAATCGCGTTTTGGTCGGAAATTACGCGTTTTCGGGCCTTATTTGCCCCTTCGGGGTTTTTAAGGGGTATGAATCGACCATTCTGAATCGATTGGCGTCATCAGAAAAAATCAAAATTTTCATCACTGACCTCTCCAGGCTACTGGTGCCAGAATAAGCATCAAAATCAAGAAATTTAATGATGCCGGGAAATAGGGAAAAATTGCAGTTTAGGTACTGTTTCAAGTATGCTGAACCTTTAATCGCGTTTTGGTCGGAAACTACGAGTTTTCGGGCCTTATTTGCCCCTTCGGGGTTTTTAAGGGGTATGAATCGACCATTCTGAATCGATTGGCGTCATCAGAAAAAATCAAAATTTTCATCACTGACCTCTCCAGGCTACTGGTGCCAGAATAAGCATCAAAATCAAGAAATTTAATGATGCCGGGAAATAGGGAAAAATTGCAGTTTAGGTACTGTTTCAAGTATGCTGAAACTTTAATCGCGTTTTGGTCGGAAACTACGCGTTTTCGGGCCTTATTTGCCCCTTCGGGGTTTTTAAGGGGTATGAATCGACCATTCTGAATCGATTGGCATCATCAGAAAAAAACAAAATTTTCATCACTGACCTCTCCAGGCTACTGGTGCCAGAATAAGCATCAAAATCAAGAAATTTAATGATGCCGGGAAATAGGGTAAAATTGCAGTTTAGGTACTGTTTCAAGTATGCTGAAACTTTAATCGCGTTTTGGTCGGAAACTACGCGTTTTCGGGCCTTATTTGCCCCTTCGGGGTTTTTAAGGGGTATGAATCGACCATTCTGAATCGATTGGCGTCATCAGAAAAAATCAAAATTTTCATCACTGACCTCTCCAGGCTACTGGTGCCAGAATTAGCATCAAAATCAAGAAATTTAATGATGCCGGGAAATAGGGAAAAATTGCAGTTTAGGTACTGTTTCAAGTATGCTGAAACTTTAATCGCGTTTTGGTCGGAAACTACCCATTTTCGGGCCTTATTTGCCCCTTCGGGGTTTTTAAGGGGTATGAATCGACCATTCTGAATCGATTGGCATCATCAGAAAAAAACAAAATTTTCATCACTGACCTCTCCAGGCTACTGGTGCCAGAATTAGCATCAAAATCGAGAAATTTAATGATGTCGGGAAATAGGGAAAAATTGCTGTTTAGGTACTGTTTCAAGTATGCTGAAACTTTAATCGCGTTTTGGTCGGAAACTACGCGTTTTCGGGCCTTATTTGCCCCTTCGGTGTTTTTAAGGGGCATGAATCGACCATTCTGAATCGATTGGCATCATCAGAAAAAAACAAAATTTTCATCACTGACCTCTCCAGGCTACTGGTGCCAGAATAAGCATCAAAATCAAGAAATTTAATGATGCCGGGAAGTAGGGAGAAAATTGCAGTTTAGGTACTGTTTCAAGAATGCTGAAACTTTAATCGCGTTTTGGTCGGAAACTACGCGTTTTCGGGCCTTATTTGCCCCTTCGGGATTTTTAAGGGGTATGAATCGACCATTCTGAATCGATTGGCGTCATCAGAAAAAATCAAAATTTTCATCACTGACCTCTCCAGGCTACTGGTGCCAGAATAAGCATCAAAATCAAGAAATTTAATGATGCCGGGAAATAGGGAAAAATTGCAGTTTAGGTACTGTTTCAAGTATGCTGAAACTTTAATCGCGTTTTGGTCGGAAACTACGCGTTTTCGGGCCTTATTTGCCCCTTCGGGGTTTTTAAGGGGTATGAATCGACCATTCTGAATCGATTGGCGTCATCAGAAAAAATCAAAATTTTCATCAATGACCTCTCCAGGCTACTGGTGCCAGAATTAGCATCAAAATCAAGAAATTTAATGATGCCGGGAAATAGGGAAAAATTGCAGTTTAGGTACTGTTTCAAGTATGCTGAAACTTTAATCGCGTTTTGGTCGGAAACTACGCGTTTTTGGGCCTTATTTGCCCCTTCGGGGTTTTTAAGGGGTATGAATCGAGCAATTTGAATCGATTGGCGTCATCAGAAAAAATAAAAATTTTCATCACTGACCTCTCCAGGCTACTGGTGCCAGAATTAGCCTCAAAATCAAGAAATTTAATGATGTCGGGAAATAGGGAAAAATTGCTGTTTAGGTACCGTTTCAAGTATGCTGAAACTTTAATCGCGTTTTGGTCGGAAATTACGCGTTTTCGGGCCTTATTTGCCCCTTCGGGGTTTTTAAGGGGTATGAATCGACCATTCTGAATCGATTGGCGTCATCAGAAAAAATCAAAATTTTCATCACTGACCTCTCCAGGCTACTGGTGCCAGAATAAGCATCAAAATCAAGAAATTTAATGATGCCGGGAAATAGGGAAAAATTGCAGTTTAGGTACTGTTTCAAGTATGCTGAAACTTTAATCGCGTTTTGGTCGGAAACTACGCGTTTTCGGGCCTTATTTGCCCCTTCGGGGTTTTTAAGGGGTATGAATCGACCATTCTGAATCGATTGGCGTCATCAGAAAAAATAAAAATTTTCATCACTGACCTCTCCAGGCTACTGGTGCCAGAATAAGCATCAAAATCAAGAAATTTAATGATGCCGGGAAATAGGGAAAAATTGCAGTTTAGGTACTGTTTCAAGTATGCTGAAACTTTAATCGCGTTTTGGTCGGAAACTACGCGTTTTTGGGCCTTATTTGCCCCTTCGGGGTTTTTAAGGGGTATGAATCGAGCAATTTGAATCGATTGGCGTCATCAGAAAAAATAAAAATTTTCATCACTGACCTCTCCAGGCTACTGGTGCCAGAATAAGCATCAAAATCAAGAAATTTAATGATGCCGGGAAATAGGGAAAAATTGCAGTTTAGGTACTGTTTCAAGTATGCTGAAACTTTAATCGCGTTTTGGTCGGAAACTACCCATTTTCGGGCCTTATTTGCCCCTTCGGGGTTTTTAAGGGGTATGAATCGACCATTCTGAATCGATTGGCATCATCAGAAAAAAACAAAATTTTCATCACTGACCTCTCCAGGCTACTGGTGCCAGAATTAGCATCAAAATCGAGAAATTTAATGATGTCGGGAAATAGGGAAAAATTGCTGTTTAGGTACTGTTTCAAGTATGCTGAAACTTTAATCGCGTTTTGGTCGGAAACTACGCGTTTTCGGGCCTTATTTGCCCCTTCGGTGTTTTTAAGGGGCATGAATCGACCATTCTGAATCGATTGGCATCATCAGAAAAAAACAAAATTTTCATCACTGACCTCTCCAGGCTACTGGTGCCAGAATAAGCATCAAAATCAAGAAATTTAATGATGCCGGGAAGTAGGGAGAAAATTGCAGTTTAGGTACTGTTTCAAGAATGCTGAAACTTTAATCGCGTTTTGGTCGGAAACTACGCGTTTTCGGGCCTTATTTGCCCCTTCGGGATTTTTAAGGGGTATGAATCGACCATTCTGAATCGATTGGCGTCATCAGAAAAAATCAAAATTTTCATCACTGACCTCTCCAGGCTACTGGTGCCAGAATAAGCATCAAAATCAAGAAATTTAATGATGCCGGGAAATAGGGAAAAATTGCAGTTTAGGTACTGTTTCAAGTATGCTGAAACTTTAATCGCGTTTTGGTCGGAAACTACGCGTTTTCGGGCCTTATTTGCCCCTTCGGGGTTTTTAAGGGGTATGAATCGACCATTCTGAATCGATTGGCGTCATCAGAAAAAATCAAAATTTTCATCAATGACCTCTCCAGGCTACTGGTGCCAGAATTAGCATCAAAATCAAGAAATTTAATGATGCCGGGAAATAGGGAAAAATTGCAGTTTAGGTACTGTTTCAAGTATGCTGAAACTTTAATCGCGTTTTGGTCGGAAACTACGCGTTTTCGGGCCTTACTTGCCCCTTCGTGGTTTTTAAGGGGTATGAATCGACCATTCTGAATCGATTGGCGTCATCAGAAAAAAACAAAATTTTCATCACTGACCTCTCCAGGCTACTGGTGCCAGAATTAGCATCAAAATCAAGAAATTTAATGATGCCGGGAAATAGGGAAAAATTGCAGTTTAGGTACTGTTTCAAGTATGCTGAAACTTTAATCGCGTTTTGGTCGGAAACTACGCGTTTTTGGGCCTTATTTGCCCCTTCGGGGTTTTTAAGGGGTATGAATCGAGCAATTTGAATCGATTGGCGTCATCAGAAAAAATAAAAATTTTCATCACTGACCTCTCCAGGCTACTGGTGCCAGAATTAGCCTCAAAATCAAGAAATTTAATGATGTCGGGAAATAGGGAAAAATTGCTGTTTAGGTACCGTTTCAAGTATGCTGAAACTTTAATCGCGTTTTGGTCGGAAATTACGCGTTTTCGGGCCTTATTTGCCCCTTCGGGGTTTTTAAGGGGTATGAATCGACCATTCTGAATCGATTGGCGTCATCAGAAAAAATCAAAATTTTCATCACTGACCTCTCCAGGCTACTGGTGCCAGAATAAGCATCAAAATCAAGAAATTTAATGATGCCGGGAAATAGGGAAAAATTGCAGTTTAGGTACTGTTTCAAGTATGCTGAAACTTTAATCGCGTTTTGGTCGGAAACTACGCGTTTTCGGGCCTTATTTGCCCCTTCGGGGTTTTTAAGGGGTATGAATCGACCATTCTGAATCGATTGGCGTCATCAGAAAAAATAAAAATTTTCATCACTGACCTCTCCAGGCTACTGGTGCCAGAATAAGCATCAAAATCAAGAAATTTAATGATGCCGGGAAATAGGGAAAAATTGCAGTTTAGGTACTGTTTCAAGTATGCTGAAACTTTAATCGCGTTTTGGTCGGAAACTACGCGTTTTTGGGCCTTATTTGCCCCTTCGGGGTTTTTAAGGGGTATGAATCGAGCAATTTGAATCGATTGGCGTCATCAGAAAAAATAAAAATTTTCATCACTGACCTCTCCAGGCTACTGGTGCCAGAATTAGCATCAAAATCAAGAAATTTAATGATGTCGGGAAATAGGGAAAAATTGCTGTTTAGGTACTGTTTCAAGTATGCTGAAACTTTAATCGCGTTTTGGTCGGAAATTACGCGTTTTCGGGCCTTATTTGCCCCTTCGGGGTTTTTAAGGGGTATGAATCGACCATTCTGAATCGATTGGCGTCATCAGAAAAAATCAAAATTTTCATCACTGACCTCTCCAGGCTACTGGTGCCAGAATAAGCATCAAAATCAAGAAATTTAATGATGCCGGGAAATAGGGAAAAATTGCAGTTTAGGTACTGTTTCAAGTATGCTGAAACTTGAATCGAGTTTTGGTCGGAAACTACGCGTTTTCGGGCCTTATTTGCCCCTTCGGGGTTTTTAAGGGGTATGAATCGACCATTCTGAATCGATTGGCATCATCAGAAAAAAACAAAATTTTCATCACTGACCTCTCCAGGCTACTGGTGCCAGAATAAGCATCAAAATCAAGAAATTTAATGATGCCGGGAAATAGGGTAAAATTGCAGTTTAGGTACTGTTTCAAGTATGCTGAAACTTTAATCGCGTTTTGGTCGGAAACTACGCGTTTTCGGGCCTTATTTGCCCCTTCGGGGTTTTTAAGGGGTATGAATCGACCATTCTGAATCGATTGGCGTCATCAGAAAAAATCAAAATTTTCATCACTGACCTCTCCAGGCTACTTGTGCCAGAATAAGCATCAAAATCAAGAAATTTAATGATGCCGGGAAATAGGGAAAAATTGCAGTTTAGGTACTGTTTCAAGTATGCTGAAACTTTAATCGCGTTTTGGTCGGAAACTACGCATTTTCGGGCCTTATTTGCCCCTTCGGGGTTTTTAAGGGGTATGAATCGACCATTCTGAATCGATTGGCGTCATCAGAAAAAATAAAAATTTTCATCACTGACCTCTCCAGGCTACTGGTGCCAGAATAAGCATCAAAATCAAGAAATTTAATGATGCCGGGAAATAGGGAAAAATTGCAGTTTAGGTACTGTTTCAAGTATGCTGAAACTTTAATCGCGTTTTGGTCGGAAACTACGCGTTTTCGGGCCTTATTTGCCCCTTCGGGGTTTTTAAGGGGTATGAATCGACCATTCTGAATCGATTGGCGTCATCAGAAAAAATCAAAATTTTCATCACTGACCTCTCCAGGCTACTGGTGCCAGAATAAGCATCAAAATCAAGAAATTTAATGATGCCGGGAAATAGGGAAAAATTGCAGTTTAGGTACTGTTTCAAGTATGCTGAAACTTTAATCGCGTTTTGGTCGGAAACTACGCGTTTTCGGGCCTTATTTGCCCCTTCGGGGTTTTTAAGGGGTATGAATCGACCATTCTGAATCGATTGGCGTCATCAGAAAAAATTAAAATTTTCATCACTGACCGCTCCAGGCTACTGGTGCCAGAATAAGCATCAAAATCAAGAAATTTAATGATGCCGGGAAATAGGGAAAAATTGCAGTTTAGGTAAAGTTTCAAGTATGCTGAAACTTAAATCGCGTTTTGGTCGGAAACTACGCATTTTCAGGCCTTATTTGCCCCTTCGGGGTTTTTAAGGGGTATGAATCGACCATTCTGAATCGATTGGCATCATCAGAAAAAAACAAAATTTTCATCACTGACCTCTCCAGGCTACTGGTGCCAGAATAAGCATCAAAATCAAGAAATTTAATGATGCCGGGAAATAGGGAAAAATTGCAGTTTAGGTACTGTTTCAAGTATGCTGAAACTTTAATCGCGTTTTGGTCGGAAACTACGCGTTTTCGGGCCTTATTTGCCCCTTCGGGGTTTTTAAGGGGTATGAATCGACCATTCTGAATCGATTGGCGTCATCAGAAAAAATAAAAATTTTCATCACTGACCTCTCCAGGCTACTGGTGCCAGAATTAGCATCAAAATCAAGAAATTTAATGATGTCGGGAAATAGGGAAAAATTGCTGTTTAGGTACTGTTTCAAGTATGCTGAAACTTTAATCGCGTTTTGGTCGGAAACTACGTGTTTTCGGGCCTTATTTGCCCCTTCGGGGTTTTTAAGGGGTATGAATCGACCATTCTGAATCGATTGGCGTCATCAGAAAAAATCAAAATTTTCATCACTGACCTCTCCAGGCTACTGGTGCCAGAATTAGCATCAAAATCAAGAAATTTAATGATGCCGGGAAATAGGGAAAAATTGCAGTTTAGGTACTGTTTCAAGTATGCTGAAACTTTAATCGCGTTTTGGTCTGAAACTACGCGTTTTCGGGCCTTATTTGCCCCTTCGGGGTTTTTAAGGGGTATGAATCGACCATTCTGAATCGATTGGCGTCATCAGAAAAAATAAAAATTTTCATCACTGACCTCTCCAGGCTACTGGTGCCAGAATTAGCATCAAAATCAAGAAATTTAATGATGCCGGGAAATAGGGAAAAATTGCAGTTTAGGTACTGTTTCAAGTATGCTGAAACTTTAATCGCGTTTTGGTCGGAAACTACGCGTTTTCGGGCCTTATTTGCCCCTTCGGGGTTTTTAAGGGGTATGAATCGACCATTCTGAATCGATTGGCGTCATCAGAAAAAATCAAAATTTTCATCACTGACCTCTCCAGGCTACTGGTGCCAGAATAAGCATCAAAATCAAGAAATTTAATGATGCCGGGAAATAGGGAAAAATTGCAGTTTAGGTACTGTTTCAAGTATGCTGAAACTTTAATCGCGTTTTGGTCGGAAACTACGCGTTTGCGGGCCTTATTTGCCCCTTCGGGGTTTTTAAGGGGTATGAATCGACCATTCTGAATCGATTGGCGTCATCAGAAAAAATCAAAATTTTCATCACTGACCTCTCCAGGCTACTGGTGCCAGAATTAGCATCAAAATCAAGAAATTTAATGATGCCGGGAAATAGGGAAAAATTGCAGTTTAGGTACTGTTTCAAGTATGCTGAAACTTTAATCGCGTTTTGGTCGGAAACTACGCGTTTTCGGGCCTTATTTGCCCCTTCGGGGTTTTTAAGGGGTATGAATCGACCATTCTGAATCGATTGGCGTCATCAGAAAAAATCAAAATTTTCATCACTGACCTCTCCAGGCTACTGGTGCCAGAATTAGCATCAAAATCAAGAAATTTAATGATGCCGGGAAATAGGGAAAAATTGCAGTTTAGGTACTGTTTCAAGTATGCTGAAACTTTAATCGCGTTTTGGTCGGAAACTACGCGTTTTCGGGCCTTATTTGCCCCTTCGGGTTTTTAAGGGGTATGAATCGACCATTCTGAATCGATTGGCGTTATCAGAAAAAATAAAAATTTTCATCACTGACCTCTCCAGGCTACTGGTGCCAGAATTAGCATCAAAATCAAGAAATTTAATGATGCCGGGAAATAGGGAAAAATTGCAGTTTAGGTACTGTTTCAAGTATGCTGAAACTTTAATCGCGTTTTGGTCGGAAACTACGCGTTTTCGGGCCTTATTTGCCCCTTCGGGGTTTTTAAGGGGTATGAATCGACCATTCTGAATCGATTGGCGTCATCAGAAAAAATAAAAATTTTCATCACTGACCTCTCCAGGCTACTGGTGCCAGAATTAGCATCAAAATCAAGAAATTTAATGATGTCGGGAAATAGGGAAAAATTGCTGTTTAGGTACTGTTTCAAGTATGCTGAAACTTTAATCGCGTTTTGGTCGGAAACTACACGTTTTCGGGCCTTATTTGCCCCTTCGGGGTTTTTAAGGGGTATGAATCGACCATTCTGAATCGATTGGCGTCATCAGAAAAAATCAAAATTTTCATCACTGACCTCTCCAGGCTACTGGTGCCAGAATTAGCATCAAAATCAAGAAATTTAATGATGCCGGGAAATAGGGAAAAATTGCAGTTTAGGTACTGTTTCAAGTATGCTGAAACTTTAATCGCGTTTTGGTCGGAAACTACGCGTTTTCGGGCCTTATTTGCCCCTTCGGGGTTTTTAAGGGGTATGAATCGACCATTCTGAATCGATTGGCGTCATCAGAAAAAATCAAAATTTTCATCACTGACCTCTCCAGGCTACTGGTGCCAGAATAAGCATCAAAATCAAGAAATTTAATGATGCCGGGAAATAGGGAAAAATTGCAGTTCAGGTACAGTTTCAAGTATGCTGAAACTTAAATCGCGTTTTGGTCGGAAAGTACGCATTTTCGGGCCTTAATTGCCCCTTCGGGGTTTTTAAGGGGTATGAATCGACCATTCTGAATCGATTGGCGTCATCAGAAAAAATAAAAATTTTCATCACTGACCTCTCCAGGCTACTGGTGCCAGAATAAGCATCAAAATCAAGAAATTTAATGATGCCGGGAAATAGGGAAAAATTGCAGTTTAGGTACTGTTTCAAGTATGCTGAAACTTTAATCGCGTTTTGGTCGGAAACTACGCGTTTTCGGGCCTTATTTGCCCCTTCGGGGTTTTTAAGGGGTATGAATCGACCATTCTGAATCGATTGGCGTCATCAGAAAAAATCAAAATTTTCATCACTGACCTCTCCAGGCTACTGGTGCCAGAATAAGCATCAAAATCAAGAAATTTAATGATGCCGGGAAATAGGGAAAAATTGCAGTTTAGGTACTGTTTCAAGTATGCTGAAACTTTAATCGCGTTTTGGTCGGAAACTACGCGTTTTCGGGCCTTATTTGCCCCTTCGGGGTTTTTAAGGGGTATGAATCGACCATTCTGAATCGATTGGCGTCATCAGAAAAAATCAAAATTTTCATCACTGACCTCTCCAGGCTACTGGTGCCAGAATAAGCATCAAAATCAAGAAATTTAATGATGCCGGGAAATAGGGAAAAATTGCAGTTTAGGTACTGTTTCAAGTATGCTGAAACTTTAATCGCGTTTTGGTCGGAAACTACGCGTTTTCGGGCCTTATTTGCCCCTTCGGGGTTTTTAAGGGGTATGAATCGACCATTCTGAATCGATTGGCGTCATCAGAAAAAATAAAAATTTTCATCACTGACCTCTCCAGGCTACTGGTGCCAGAATTAGCATCAAAATCAAGAAATTTAATGATGCCGGGAAATAGGGAAAAATTGCAGTTTAGGTACTGTTTCAAGTATGCTGAAACTTTAATCGCGTTTTGGTCGGAAACTACGCGTTTTCGGGCCTTATTTGCCCCTTCGGGGTTTTTAAGGGGTATGAATCGACCATTCTGAATCGATTGGCGTCATCAGAAAAAATCAAAATTTTCATCACTGACCTCTCCAGGCTACTGGTGCCAGAATAAGCATCAAAATCAAGAAATTTAATGATGCCGGGAAATAGGGATAAATTGCAGTTTAGGTACTGTTTCAAGTATGCTGAAACTTTAATCGCGTTTTGGTCGGAAACTACGCGTTTTCGGGCCTTATTTGCCCCTTCGGGGTTTTTAAGGGGTATGAATCGACCATTCTGAATCGATTGGCGTCATCAGAAAAAATAAAAATTTTCATCACTGACCTCTCCAGGCTACTGGTGCCAGAATTAGCATCAAAATCAAGAAATTTAATGATACCGGGAAATAGGGAAAAATTGCAGTTTAGGTACTGTTTCAAGTATGCTGAAACTTTAATCGCGTTTTGGTCGGAAACTACGCGTTTTCGGGCCTTATTTGCCCCTTCGGGGTTTTTCAGGGGTATGAATCGACCATTCTGAATCGATTGGCGTCATCAGAAAAAATAAAAATTTTCATCACTGACCTCTCCAGGCTACTGGTGCCAGAATTAGCATCAAAATCAAGAAATTTAATGATGCCGGGAAATAGGGAAAAATTGCAGTTTAGGTACTGTTTCAAGTATGCTGAAACTTTAATCGCGTTTTGGTCGGAAACTACGCGTTTTCGGGCCTTATTTGCCCCTTCGGGTTTTTAAGGGGTATGAATCGACCATTCTGAATCGATTGGCGTCATCAGAAAAAATAAAAATTTTCATCACTGACCTCTCCAGGCTACTGGTGCCAGAATTAGCATCAAAATCAAGAAATTTAATGATACCGGGAAATAGGGAAAAATTGCAGTTTAGGTACTGTTTCAAGTATGCTGAAACTTTAATCGCGTTTTGGTCGGAAACTACGCGTTTTCGGGCCTTATTTGCCCCTTCGGGGTTTTTAAGGGGTATGAAGCGACCATTCTGAATCGATTGGCGTCATCAGAAAAAATAAAAATTTTCATCACTGACCTCTCCAGGCTACTGGTGCCAGAATTAGCATCAAAATCAAGAAATTTAATGATGCCGGGAAATAGGGAAAAATTGCAGTTTAGGTACTGTTTCAAGTATGCTGAAACTTTAATCGCGTTTTGGTCGGAAACTACGGTATGAATCGACCATTCTGAATCGATTGGCGTCATCAGAAAAAATCAAAATTTTCATCACTGACCTCGCCAGGCTACTGGTGCCAGAATTAGCATCAAAATCAAGAAATTTAATGATGCCGGGAAATAGGGAAAAATTGCAGTTTAGGTACTGTTTCAAGTATGCTGAAACTTTAATCGCGTTTTGGTCGGAAACTACGCGTTTTCGGGCCTTATTTGCCCCTTCGGGGTTTTTAAGGGGTATGAATCGACCATTCTGAATCGATTGGCGTCATCAGAAAAAATCAAAATTTTCATCACTGACCTCTCCAGGCTACTGGTGCCAGAATTAGCATCAAAATCAAGAAATTTAATGATGCCGGGAAATAGGGAAAAATTGCAGTTTAGGTACTGTTTCAAGTATGCTGAAACTTTAATCGCGTTTTGGTCGGAAACTACGCGTTTTCGGGCCTTATTTGCCCCTTCGGGGTTTTTAAGGGGTATGAATCGACCATTCTGAATCGATTGGCGTCATCAGAAAAAATCAAAATTTTCATCACTGACCTCTCCAGGCTACTGGTGCCAGAATTAGCATCAAAATCAAGAAATTTAATGATGCCGGGAAATAGGGAAAAATTGCAGTTTAGGTACTGTTTCAAGTATGCTGAAACTTTAATCGCGTTTTGGTCGGAAACTACGCGTTTTCGGGCCTTATTTGCCCCTTCGGGGTTTTTAAGGGGTATGAATCGACCATTCTGAATCGATTGGCGTCATCAGAAAAAATCAAAATTTTCATCACTGACCTCTCCAGGCTACTGGTGCCAGAATAAGCATCAAAATCAAGAAATTTAATGATGCCGGGAAATAGGGAAAAATTGCAGTTCAGGTACAGTTTCAAGTATGCTGAAACTTAAATCGCGTTTTGGTCGGAAAGTACGCATTTTCGGGCCTTATTTGCCCCTTCGGGGTTTTTAAGGGGTATGAATCGACCATTCTGAATCGATTGGCGTCATCAGAAAAGATAAAAATTTTCATCACTGACCTCTCCAGGCTACTGGTGCCAGAATAAGCATCAAAATCAAGAAATTTAATGATGCCGGGAAATAGGGAAAAATTGCAGTTTAGGTACTGTTTCAAGTATGCTGAAACTTTAATCGCGTTTTGGTCGGAAACTACGCGTTTTCGGGCCTTATTTGCCCCTTCGGGGTTTTTAAGGGGTATGAATCGACCATTCTGAATCGATTGGCGTCATCAGAAAAAATCAAAATTTTCATCACTGACCTCTCCAGGCTACTGGTGCCAGAATAAGCATCAAAATCAAGAAATTTAATGATGCCGGGAAATAGGGAAAAATTGCAGTTTAGGTACTGTTTCAAGTATGCTGAAACTTTAATCGCGTTTTGGTCGGAAACTACGCGTTTTCGGGCCTTATTTGCCCCTTCGGGGTTTTTAAGGGGTATGAATCGACCATTCTGAATCGATTGGCGTCATCAGAAAAAATAAAAATTTTCATCACTGACCTCTCCAGGCTACTGGTGCCAGAATTAGCATCAAAATCAAGAAATTTAATGATGCCGGGAAATAGGGAAAAATTGCAGTTTAGGTACTGTTTCAAGTATGCTGAAACTTTAATCGCGTTTTGGTCGGAAACTACGCGTTTTCGGGCCTTATTTTCCCCTTCGGGGTTTTTAAGGGGTATGAATCGACCATTCTGAATCGATTGGCGTCATCAGAAAAAATAAAAATTTTCATCACTGACCTCTCCAGGCTACTGGTGCCAGAATTAGCATCAAAATCAAGAAATTTAATGATGCCGGGAAATAGGGAAAAATTGCAGTTTAGGTACTGTTTCAAGTATGCTGAAACTTTAATCGCGTTTTGGTCGGAAACTACGCGTTTTCGGGCCTTATTTGCCCCTTCGGGGTTTTTAAGGGGTATGAAGCGACCATTCTGAATCGATTGGCGTCATCAGAAAAAATAAAAATTTTCATCACTGACCTCTCCAGGCTACTGGTGCCAGAATTAGCATCAAAATCAAGAAATTTAATGATGCCGGGAAATAGGGAAAAATTGCAGTTTAGGTACTGTTTCAAGTATGCTGAAACTTTAATCGCGTTTTGGTCGGAAACTACGGTATGAATCGACCATTCTGAATCGATTGGCGTCATCAGAAAAAATCAAAATTTTCATCACTGACCTCTCCAGGCTACTGGTGCCAGAATTAGCATCAAAATCAAGAAATTTAATGATGCCGGGAAATAGGGAAAAATTGCAGTTTAGGTACTGTTTCAAGTATGCTGAAACTTTAATCGCGTTTTGGTCGGAAACTACGCGTTTTCGGGCCTTATTTGCCCCTTCGGGGTTTTTAAGGGGTATGAATCGACCATTCTGAATCGATTGGCGTCATCAGAAAAAATCAAAATTTTCATCACTGACCTCTCCAGGCTACTGGTGCCAGAATAAGCATCAAAATCAAGAAATTTAATGATGCCGGGAAATAGGGAAAAATTGCAGTTTAGGTACTGTTTCAAGTATGCTGAAACTTTAATCGCGTTTTGGTCGGAAACTACGCGTTTTCGGGCCTTATTTGCCCCTTCGGGGTTTTTAAGGGGTATGAATCGACCATTCTGAATCGATTGGCGTCATCAGAAAAAATAAAAATTTTCATCACTGACCTCTCCAGGCTACTGGTGCCAGAATAAGCATCAAAATCAAGAAATTTAATGATGCCGGGAAATAGGGAAAAATTGCAGTTTAGGTACTGTTTCAAGTATGCTGAAACTTTAATCGCGTTTTGGTCGGAAACTACGCGTTTTCGGGCCTTATTTGCCCCTTCGGGGTTTTTAAGGGGTATGAATCGACCATTCTGAATCGATTGGCGTCATCAGAAAAAATAAAAATTTTCATCACTGACCTCTCCAGGCTACTGGTGCCAGAATTAGCATCAAAATCAAGAAATTTAATGATGCCGGGAAATAGGGAAAAATTGCAGTTTAGGTACTGTTTCAAGTATGCTGAAACTTTAATCGCGTTTTGGTCGGAAACTACGCGTTTTCGGGCCTTATTTGCCCCTTCGGGGTTTTTAAGGGGTATGAAGCGACCATTCTGAATCGATTGGCGTCATCAGAAAAAATAAAAATTTTCATCACTGACCTCTCCAGGCTACTGGTGCCAGAATTAGCATCAAAATCAAGAAATTTAATGATGCCGGGAAATAGGGAAAAATTGCAGTTTAGGTACTGTTTCAAGTATGCTGAAACTTTAATCGCGTTTTGGTCGGAAACTACGCGTTTTCGGGCCTTATTTGCCCCTTCGGGGTTTTTAAGGGGTATGAATCGACCATTCTGAATCGATTGGCGTCATCAGAAAAAATAAAAATTTTCATCACTGACCTCTCCAGGCTACTGGTGCCAGAATTAGCATCAAAATCAAGAAATTTAATGATGCCGGGAAATAGGGAAAAATTGCAGTTTAGGTACTGTTTCAAGTATGCTGAAACTTTAATCGCGTTTTGGTCGGAAACTACGCGTTTTCGGGCCTTATTTGCCCCTTCGGGGTTTTTAAGGGGTATGAAGCGACCATTCTGAATCGATTGGCGTCATCAGAAAAAATAAAAATTTTCATCACTGACCTCTCCAGGCTACTGGTGCCAGAATTAGCATCAAAATCAAGAAATTTAATGATGCCGGGAAATAGGGAAAAATTGCAGTTTAGGTACTGTTTCAAGTATGCTGAAACTTTAATCGCGTTTTGGTCGGAAACTACGGTATGAATCGACCATTCTGAATCGATTGGCGTCATCAGAAAAAATCAAAATTTTCATCACTGACCTCTCCAGGCTACTGGTGCCAGAATTAGCATCAAAATCAAGAAATTTAATGATGCCGGGAAATAGGGAAAAATTGCAGTTTAGGTACTGTTTCAAGTATGCTGAAACTTTAATCGCGTTTTGGTCGGAAACTACGCGTTTTCGGGCCTTATTTGCCCCTTCGGGGTTTTTAAGGGGTATGAATCGACCATTCTGAATCGATTGGCGTCATCAGAAAAAATCAAAATTTTCATCACTGACCTCTCCAGGCTACTGGTGCCAGAATTAGCATCAAAATCAAGAAATTTAATGATGCCGGGAAATAGGGAAAAATTGCAGTTTAGGTACTGTTTCAAGTATGCTGAAACTTTAATCGCGTTTTGGTCGGAAACTACGCGTTTTCGGGCCTTATTTGCCCCTTCGGGGTTTTTAAGGGGTATGAATCGACCATTCTGAATCGATTGGCGTCATCAGAAAAAATCAAAATTTTCATCACTGACCTCTCCAGGCTACTGGTGCCAGAATTAGCATCAAAATCAAGAAATTTAATGATGCCGGGAAATAGGGAAAAATTGCAGTTTAGGTACTGTTTCAAGTATGCTGAAACTTTAATCGCGTTTTGGTCGGAAACTACGCGTTTTCGGGCCTTATTTGCCCCTTCGGGGTTTTTAAGGGGTATGAATCGACCATTCTGAATCGATTGGCGTCATCAGAAAAAATCAAAATTTTCATCACTGACCTCTCCAGGCTACTGGTGCCAGAATAAGCATCAAAATCAAGAAATTTAATGATGCCGGGAAATAGGGAAAAATTGCAGTTCAGCTACAGTTTCAAGTATGCTGAAACTTAAATCGCGTTTTGGTCGGAAACTACGCGTTTTCGGGCCTTATTTGCCCCTTCGGGGTTTTTAAGGGGTATGAATCGACCATTCTGAATCGATTGGCGTCATCAGAAAAAATCAAAATTTTCATCACTGACCTCTCCAGGCTACTGGTGCCAGAATAAGCATCAAAATCAAGAAATTTAATGATGCCGGGAAATAGGGAAAAATTGCAGTTTAGGTACTGTTTCAAGTATGCTGAAACTTTAATCGCGTTTTGGTCGGAAACTACGCGTTTTCGGGCCTTATTTGCCCCTTCGGGGTTTTTAAGGGGTATGAATCGACCATTCTGAATCGATTGGCGTCATCAGAAAAAATCAAAATTTTCATCACTGACCTCTCCAGGCTACTGGTGCCAGAATTAGCATCAAAATCAAGAAATTTAATGATGCCGGGAAATAGGGAAAAATTGCAGTTTAGGTACTGTTTCAAGTATGCTGAAACTTTAATGGCGTTTTGGTCGGAAACTACGCGTTTTCGGGCCTTATTTGCCAATTTGGGTTTTTAAGGGGTATGAATCGACCATTCTGAATCGATTGGCGTCATCAGAAAAAATAAAAATTTTCATCACTGACCTCTCCAGGCTACTGGTGCCAGATTAGCATCAAAATCAAGAAATTTAATGATGCCGGGAAATAGGGAAAAATTGCAGTTTAGGTACTGTTTCAAGTATGCTGAAACTTTAATCGCGTTTTGGTCGGAAACTACGCGTTTTCGGGCCTTATTTGCCCCTTCGGGGTTTTTAAGGGGTATGAAGCGACCATTCTGAATCGATTGGCGTCATCAGAAAAAATAAAAATTTTCATCACTGACCTCTCCAGGCTACTGGTGCCAGAATTAGCATCAAAATCAAGAAATTTAATGATGCCGGGAAATAGGGAAAAATTGCAGTTTAGGTACTGTTTCAAGTATGCTGAAACTTTAATCGCGTTTTGGTCGGAAACTACGGTATGAATCGACCATTCTGAATCGATTGGCGTCATCAGAAAAAATCAAAATTTTCATCACTGACCTCTCCAGGCTACTGGTGCCAGAATTAGCATCAAAATCAAGAAATTTAATGATGCCGGAAAATAGGGAAAAATTGCAGTTTAGGTACTGTTTCAAGTATGCTGAAACTTTAATCGCGTTTTGGTCGGAAACTACGCGTTTTCGGGCCTTATTTGCCCCTTCGGGGTTTTTAAGGGGTATGAATCGACCATTCTGAATCGATTGGCGTCATCAGAAAAAATCAAAATTTTCATCACTGACCTCTCCAGGCTACTGGTGCCAGAATTAGCATCAAAATCAAGAAATTTAATGATGCCGGGAAATAGGGAAAAATTGCAGTTTAGGTACTGTTTCAAGTATGCTGAAACTTTAATCGCGTTTTGGTCGGAAACTACGCGTTTTCGGGCCTTATTTGCCCCTTCGGGGTTTTTAAGGGGTATGAATCGACCATTCTGAATCGATTGGCGTCATCAGAAAAAATCAAAATTTTCATCACTGACCTCTCCAGGCTACTGGTGCCAGAATTAGCATCAAAATCAAGAAATTTAATGATGCCGGGAAATAGGGAAAAATTGCAGTTTAGGTACTGTTTCAAGTATGCTGAAACTTTAATCGCGTTTTATTTTGGTCGGAAACTACGCGTTTTCGGGCCTTATTTGCCCCTTCGGGGTTTTTAAGGGGTATGAAGCGACCATTCTGAATCGATTGGCGTCATCAGAAAAAATAAAAATTTTCATCACTGACCTCTCCAGGCTACTGGTGCCAGAATTAGCATTAAAATCAAGAAATTTAATGATGCCGGGAAATAGGGAAAAATTGCAGTTTAGGTACTGTTTCAAGTATGCTGAAACTTTAATCGCGTTTTGGTCGGAAACTACGGTATGAATCGACCATTCTGAATCGATTGGCGTCATCAGAAAAAATAAAAATTTTCATCACTGACCTCTCCAGGCTACTGGTGCCAGAATTAGCATCAAAATCAAGAAATTTAATGATGCCGGGAAATAGGGAAAAATTGCAGTTTAGGTACTGTTTCAAGTATGCTGAAACTTTAATCGCGTTTTGGTCGGAAACTACGGTATGAATCAACCATTCTGAATCGATTGGCGTCATCAGAAAAATCAAAATTTTCATCACTGACCTCTCCAGGCTACTGGTGCCAGAATTAGCATCAAAATCAAGAAATTTAATGATGCCGGGAAATAGGGAAAAATTGCAGTTTAGGTACTGTTTCAAGTATGCTGAAACTTTAATCGCGTTTTGGTCGGAAACTACGGTATGAATCAACCATTCTGAATCGATTGGCGTCATCAGAAAAATCAAAATTTTCATCACTGACCTCTCCAGGCTACTGGTGCCAGAATTAGCATCAAAATCAAGAAATTTAATGATGCCGGGAAATAGGGAAAAATTGCAGTTTAGGTACTGTTTCAAGTATGCTGAAACTTTAATCGCGTTTTGGTCGGAAACTACGCGTTTTCGGGCCTTATTTGCCCCTTCGGGGTTTTTAAGGGGTATGAATCGACCATTCTGAATCGATTGGCGTCATCAGAAAAAATCAAAATTTTCATCACTGACCTCTCCAGGCTACTGGTGCCAGAATTAGCATCAAAATCAAGAAATTTAATGATGCCGGGAAATAGGGAAAAATTGCAGTTTAGGTACTGTTTCAAGTATGCTGAAACTTTAATCGCGTTTTGGTCGGAAACTACGCGTTTTCGGGCCTTATTTGCCCCTTCGGGGTTTTTAAGGGGTATGAATCGACCATTCTGAATCGATTGGCGTCATCAGAAAAAATCAAAATTTTCATCACTGACCTCTCCAGGCTACTGGTGCCAGAATAAGCATCAAAATCAAGAAATTTAATGATGCCGGGAAATAGGGAAAAATTGCAGTTCAGGTACTGTTTCAAGTATGCTGAAACTTAAATCGCGTTTTGGTCGGAAAGTACGCATTTTCGGGCCTTATTTGCCCCTTCGGGGTTTTTAAGGGGTATGAAGCGACCATTCTGAATCGATTGGCGTCATCAGAAAAAATCAAAATTTTCATCACTGACCTCTCCAGGCTACTGGTGCCAGAATTAGCATCAAAATCAAGAAATTTAATGATGCCGGGAAATAGGGAAAAATTGCAGTTTAGGTACTGTTTCAAGTATGCTGAAACTTTAATCGCGTTTTATTTTGGTCGGAAACTACGCGTTTTCGGGCCTTATTTGCCCCTTCGGGGTTTTTAAGGGGTATGAAGCGACCATTCTGAATCGATTGGCGTCATCAGAAAAAATAAAAATTTTCATCACTGACCTCTCCAGGCTACTGGTGCCAGAATTAGCATCAAAATCAAGAAATTTAATGATGCCGGGAAATAGGGAAAAATTGCAGTTTAGGTACTGTTTCAAGTATGCTGAAACTTTAATCGCGTTTTGGTCGGAAACTACGCGTTTTCGGGCCTTATTTGCCCCTTCGGGGTTTTTAAGGGGTATGAATCGACCATTCTGAATCGATTGGCGTCATCAGAAAAAATCAAAATTTTCATCACTGACCTCTCCAGGCTACTGGTGCCAGAATTAGCATCAAAATCAAGAAATTTAATGATGCCGGAAAATAGGGAAAAATTGCAGTTTAGGTACTGTTTCAATTATGCTGAAACTTTAATCGCGTTTTGGTCGGAAACTACGCGTTTTCGGGCCTTATTTGCCCCTTCGGGGTTTTTAAGGGGTATGAATCGACCATTCTGAATCGATTGGCGTCATCAGAAAAAATCAAAATTTTCATCACTGACCTCTCCAGGCTACTGGTGCCAGAATTAGCATCAAAATCAAGAAATTTAATGATGCCGGGAAATAGGGAAAAATTGCAGTTTAGGTACTGTTTCAAGTATGCTGAAACTTTAATCGCGTTTTGGTCGGAAACTACGCGTTTTCGGGCCTTATTTGCCCCTTCGGGGTTTTTAAGGGGTATGAATCGACCATTCTGAATCGATTGGCGTCATCAGAAAAAATCAAAATTTTCATCACTGACCTCTCCAGGCTACTGGTGCCAGAATTAGCATCAAAATCAAGAAATTTAATGATGCCGGGAAATAGGGAAAAATTGCAGTTTAGGTACTGTTTCAAGTATGCTGAAACTTTAATCGCGTTTTATTTTGGTCGGAAACTACGCGTTTTCGGGCCTTATTTGCCCCTTCGGGGTTTTTAAGGGGTATGAAGCGACCATTCTGAATCGATTGGCGTCATCAGAAAAAATAAAAATTTTCATCACTGACCTCTCCAGGCTACTGGTGCCAGAATTAGCATTAAAATCAAGAAATTTAATGATGCCGGGAAATAGGGAAAAATTGCAGTTTAGGTACTGTTTCAAGTATGCTGAAACTTTAATCGCGTTTTGGTCGGAAACTACGGTATGAATCGACCATTCTGAATCGATTGGCGTCATCAGAAAAAATAAAAATTTTCATCACTGACCTCTCCAGGCTACTGGTGCCAGAATTAGCATCAAAATCAAGAAATTTAATGATGCCGGGAAATAGGGAAAAATTGCAGTTTAGGTACTGTTTCAAGTATGCTGAAACTTTAATCGCGTTTTGGTCGGAAACTACGGTATGAATCAACCATTCTGAATCGATTGGCGTCATCAGAAAAATCAAAATTTTCATCACTGACCTCTCCAGGCTACTGGTGCCAGAATTAGCATCAAAATCAAGAAATTTAATGATGCCGGGAAATAGGGAAAAATTGCAGTTTAGGTACTGTTTCAAGTATGCTGAAACTTTAATCGCGTTTTGGTCGGAAACTACGGTATGAATCAACCATTCTGAATCGATTGGCGTCATCAGAAAAATCAAAATTTTCATCACTGACCTCTCCAGGCTACTGGTGCCAGAATTAGCATCAAAATCAAGAAATTTAATGATGCCGGGAAATAGGGAAAAATTGCAGTTTAGGTACTGTTTCAAGTATGCTGAAACTTTAATCGCGTTTTGGTCGGAAACTACGCGTTTTCGGGCCTTATTTGCCCCTTCGGGGTTTTTAAGGGGTATGAATCGACCATTCTGAATCGATTGGCGTCATCAGAAAAAATCAAAATTTTCATCACTGACCTCTCCAGGCTACTGGTGCCAGAATTAGCATCAAAATCAAGAAATTTAATGATGCCGGGAAATAGGGAAAAATTGCAGTTTAGGTACTGTTTCAAGTATGCTGAAACTTTAATCGCGTTTTGGTCGGAAACTACGCGTTTTCGGGCCTTATTTGCTCCTTCGGGGTTTTTAAGGGGTATGAATCGACCATTCTGAATCGATTGGCGTCATCAGAAAAAATCAAAATTTTCATCACTGACCTCTCCAGGCTACTGGTGCCAGAATTAGCATCAAAATCAAGAAATTTAATGATGCCGGGAAATAGGGAAAAATTGCAGTTTAGGTACTGTTTCAAGTATGCTGAAACTTTAATCGCGTTTTGGTCGGAAACTACGCGTTTTCGGGCCTTATTTGCCCCTTCGGGGTTTTTAAGGGGTATGAATCGACCATTCTGAATCGATTGGCGTCATCAGAAAAAATCAAAATTTTCATCACTGACCTCTCCAGGCTACTGGTGCCAGAATTAGCATCAAAATCAAGAAATTTAATGATGCCGGGAAATAGGGAAAAATTGCAGTTTAGGTACTGTTTCAAGTATGCTGAAACTTAAATCGCGTTTTGGTCGGAAAGTACGCATTTTCGGGCCTTATTTGCCCCTTCGGGGTTTTTAAGGGGTATGAAGCGACCATTCTGAATCGATTGGCGTCATCAGAAAAAATAAAAATTTTCATCACTGACCTCTCCAGGCTACTGGTGCCAGAATTAGCATCAAAATCAAGAAATTTAATGATTCCGGGAAATAGGGAAAAATTGCAGTTTAGGTACTGTTTCAAGTATGCTGAAACTTCAATCGCGTTTTGGTCGGAAACTACGCGTTTTCGGGCCTTATTTGCCCCTTCGGGGTTTTTACGGGGTATGAATCGACCATTCTGAATCGATTGGCGTCATCAGAAAAAATCAAAATTTTCATCACTGACCTCTCCAGGCTACTGGTGCCAGAATTAGCATCAAAATCAAGAAATTTAATGATGCCGGGAAATAGGGAAAAATTGCAGTTTAGGTACTGTTTCAAGTATGCTGAAACTTTAATCGCGTTTTGGTCGGAAACTACGCGTTTTCGGGCCTTATTTGCCCCTTCGGGGTTTTTAAGGGGTATGAAGCGACCATTCTGAATCGATTGGCGTCATCAGAAAAAATAAAAATTTTCATCACTGACCTCTCCAGGCTACTGGTGCCAGAATTAGCATCAAAATCAAGAAATTTAATGATGCCGGGAAATAGGGAAAAATTGCAGTTTAGGTAATGTTTCAAGTATGCTGAAACTTTAATCGCGTTTTGGTCGGAAACTACGCGTTTTCGGGCCTTATTTGCCCCTTCGGGGTTTTTAAGGGGTATGAATCGACCATTCTGAATCGATTGGCGTCATCAGAAAAAATCAAAATTTTCATCACTGACCTCTCCAGGCTACTGGTGCCAGAATTAGCATCAAAATCAAGAAATTTAATGATGCCGGGAAATAGGGAAAAATTGCAGTTTAGGTACTGTTTCAAGTATGCTGAAACTTTAATTGCGTTTTGGTCGGAAACTACGCGTTTTCGGGCCTTATTTGCCCCTTCGGGGTTTTTAAGGGGTATGAATCGACCATTCTGAATCGATTGGCGTCATCAGAAAAAATCAAAATTTTCATCACTGACCTCTCCAGGCTACTGGTGCCAGAATTAGCATTAAAATCAAGAAATTTAATGATGCCGGGAAATAGGGAAAAATTGCAGTTTAGGTACTGTTTCAAGTATGCTGAAACTTTAATCGCGTTTTGGTCGGAAACTACGCGTTTTCGGGCCTTATTTGCCCCTTCGGGGTTTTTAAGGGGTATGAATCGACCATTCTGAATCGATTGGCGTCATCAGAAAAAATCAAAATTTTCATCACTGACCTCTCCAGGCTACTGGTGCCAGAATTAGCATCAAAATCAAGAAATTTAATGATGCCGGGAAATAGGGAAAAATTGCAGTTTAGGTACTGTTTCAAGAATGCTGAAACTTTAATCGCGTTTTGGTCGGAAACTACGCGTTTTCGGGCCTTATTTGCCCCTTCGGGGTTTTTAAGGGGTATGAATCGACCATTCTGAATCGATTGGCGTCATCAGAAAAAATAAAAATTTTCATCACTGACCTCTCCAGGCTACTGGTGCCAGAATTAGCATCAAAATCAAGAAATTTAATGATGCCGGGAAATAGGGAAAAATTGCAGTTTAGGTACTGTTTCAAGTATGCTGAAACTTTAATCGCGTTTTGGTCGGAAACTACGCGTTTTCGGGCCTTATTTGCCCCTTCGGGGTTTTTAAGGGGTATGAATCGACCATTCTGAATCGATTGGCGTCATCAGAAAAAATAAAAATTTTCATCACTGACCTCTCCAGGCTACTGGTGCCAGAATTAGCATCAAAATCAAGAAATTTAATGATGCCGGGAAATAGGGAAAAATTGCAGTTTAGGTACTGTTTCAAGTATGCTGAAACTTTAATCGCGTTTTGGTCGGAAACTACGCGTTTTCGGGCCTTATTTGCCCCTTCGGGTTTTTAAGGGGTATGAATCGACCATTCTGAATCGATTGGCGTCATCAGAAAAAATAAAAATTTTCATCACTGACCTCTCCAGGCTACTGGTGCCAGAATTAGCATCAAAATCAAGAAATTTAATGATGTCGGGAAATAGGGAAAAATTGCAGTTTAGGTACTGTTTCAAGTATGCTGAAACTTTAATCGCGTTTTGGTCGGAAACTACGCGTTTTCGGGCCTTATTTGCCCCTTCGGGGTTTTTAAGGGGTATGAAGCGACCATTCTGAATCGATTGGCGTCATCAGAAAAAATAAAAATTTTCATCACTGACCTCTCCAGGCTACTGGTGCCAGAATTAGCATCAAAATCAAGAAATTTAATGATGCCGGGAAATAGGGAAAAATTGCAGTTTAGGTACTGTTTCAAGTATGCTGAAACTTTAATCGCGTTTTGGTCGGAAACTACGGTATGAATCGACCATTCTGAATCGATTGGCGTCATCAGAAAAATCAAAATTTTCATCACTGACCTCTCCAGGCTACTGGTGCCAGAATTAGCATCAAAATCAAGAAATTTAATGATGCCGGGAAATAGGGAAAAATTGCAGTTTAGGTACTGTTTCAAGTATGCTGAAACTTTAATCGCGTTTTGGTCGGAAACTACGCGTTTTCGGGCCTTATTTGCCCCTTCGGGGTTTTTAAGGGGTATGAATCGACCATTCTGAATCGATTGGCGTCATCAGAAAAAATCAAAATTTTCATCACTGACCTCTCCAGGCTACTGGTGCCAGAATTAGCATCAAAATCAAGAAATTTAATGATGCCGGGAAATGGGGAAAAATTGCAGTTTAGGTACTGTTTCAAGTATGCTGAAACTTTAATCGCGTTTTGGTCGGAAACTACGCGTTTTCGGGCCTTATTTGCCCCTTCGGGGTTTTTAAGGGGTATGAATCGACCATTCTGAATCGATTGGCGTCATCAGAAAAAATCAAAATTTTCATCACTGACCTCTCCAGGCTACTGGTGCCAGAATTAGCATCAAAATCAAGAAATTTAATGATGCCGGGAAATAGGGAAAAATTGCAGTTTAGGTACTGTTTCAGGTATGCTGAAACTTTAATCGCGTTTTGGTCGGAAACTACGCGTTTTCGGGCCTTATTTGCCCCTTCGGGGTTTTTAAGGGGTATGAATCGACCATTCTGAATCGATTGGCGTCATCAGAAAAAATCAAAATTTTCATCACTGACCTCTCCAGGCTACTGGTGCCAGAATAAGCATCAAAATCAAGAAATTTAATGATGCCGGGAAATAGGGAAAAATTGCAGTTCAGGTACAGTTTCAAGTATGCTGAAACTTAAATCGCGTTTTGGTCGGAAAGTACGCATTTTCGGGCCTTATTTGCCCCTTCGGGGTTTTTAAGGGGTATGAAGCGACCATTCTGAATCGATTGGCGTCATCAGAAAAAATAAAAATGTTCATCACTGACCTCTCCAGGCTACTGGTGCCAGAATTAGCATCAAAATCAAGAAATTTAATGATGCCGGGAAATAGGGAAAAATTGCAGTTTAGGTACTGTTTCAAGTATGCTGAAACTTTAATCGCGTTTTGGTCGGAAACTACGCGTTTTCGGGCCTTATTTGCCCCTTCGGGGTTTTTAAGGGGTATGAATCGACCATTCTGAATCGATTGGCGTCATCAGAAAAAATCAAAATTTTCATCACTGACCTCTCCAGGCTACTGGTGCCAGAATAAGCATCAAAATCAAGAAATTTAATGATGCCGGGAAATAGGGAAAAATTGCAGTTTAGGTACTGTTTCAATTATGCTGAAACTTTAATCGCGTTTTGGTCGGAAACTACGCGTTTTCGGGCCTTATTTGCCCCTTCGGGGTTTTTAAGGGGTATGAATCGACCATTCTGAATCGATTGGCGTCATCAGAAAAAATCAAAATTTTCATCACTAACCTCTCCAGGCTACTGGTGCCAGAATAAGTATCAAAATCAAGAAATTTAATGATGCCGGGAAATAGGGAAAAATTGCAGTTTTGGTCGGAAACTACGCGTTTTCGGGCCTTATTTGCCCCTTCGGGGTTTTTAAGGGGTATGAATCGACCATTCTGAATCGATTGGCGTCATCAGAAAAAATCAAAATTTTCATCACTGACCTCTCCAGGCTACTGGTGCCAGAATAAGCATCAAAATCAAGAAATTTAATGATGCCGGGAAATAGGGAAAAATTGCAGTTTAGGTACTGTTTCAATTATGCTGAAACTTTAATCGCGTTTTGGTCGGAAACTACGCGTTTTCGGGCCTTATTTGCCCCTTCGGGGTTTTTAAGGGGTATGAATCGACCATTCTGAATCGATTGGCGTCATCAGAAAAAATCAAAATTTTCATCACTGACCTCTCCAGGCTACTGGTGCCAGAATTAGCATCAAAATCAAGAAATTTAATGATGCCGGGAAATAGGGAAAAATTGCAGTTTAGGTACTGTTTCAATTATGCTGAAACTTTAATCGCGTTTTGGTCGGAAACTACGCGTTTTCGGGCCTTATTTGCCCCTTCGGGGTTTTTAAGGGGTATGAATCGACCATTCTGAATCGATTGGCGTCATCAGAAAAAATCAAAATTTTCATCACTGACCTCTCCAGGCTACTGGTGCCAGAATAAGCATCAAAATCAAGAAATTTAATGATGCCGGGAAATAGGGAAAAATTGCAGTTTAGGTACTGTTTCAAGTATGCTGAAACTTTAATCGCGTTTTGGTCGGAAACTACGCGTTTTCGGGCCTTATTTGCCCCTTCGGGGTTTTTAAGGGGTATGAATCGACCATTCTGAATCGATTGGCGTCATCAGAAAAAATCAAAATTTTCATCACTGACCTCTCCAGGCTACTGGTGCCAGAATAAGCATCAAAATCAAGTAATTTAATGATGCCGGGAAATAGGGAAAAATTGCAGTTTAGGTACTGTTTCAATTATGCTGAAACTTTAATCGCGTTTTGGTCGGAAACTACGCGTTTTCGGGCCTTATTTGCCCCTTCGGGGTTTTTAAGGGGTATGAATCGACCATTCTGAATCGATTGGCGTCATCAGAAAAAATCAAAATTTTCATCACTGACCTCTCCAGGCTACTGGTGCCAGAATAAGCATCAAAATCAAGAAATTTAATGATGCCGGGAAATAGGGAAAAATTGCAGTTTAGGTACTGTTTCAAGTATGCTGAAACTTTAATCGCGTTTTGGTCGGAAACTACGCGTTTTCGGGCCTTATTTGCCCCTTCGGGGTTTTTAAGGGGTATGAATCGACCATTCTGAATCGATTGGCGTCATCAGAAAAAATCAAAATTTTCATCACTGACCTCTCCAGGCTACTGGTGCCAGAATAAGCATCAAAATCAAGAAATTTAATGATGCCGGGAAATAGGGAAAAATTGCAGTTTAGGTACTGTTTCAATTATGCTGAAACTTTAATCGCGTTTTGGTCGGAAACTACGCGTTTTCGGGCCTTATTTGCCCCTTCGGGGTTTTTAAGGGGTATGAATCGACCATTCTGAATCGATTGGCGTCATCAGAAAAAATCAAAATTTTCATCACTGACCTCTCCAGGCTACTGGTGCCAGAATTAGCATCAAAATCAAGAAATTTAATGATGCCGGGAAATAGGGAAAAATTGCAGTTTAGGTACTGTTTCAATTATGCTGAAACTTTAATCGCGTTTTGGTCGGAAACTACGCGTTTTCGGGCCTTATTTGCCCCTTCGGGGTTTTTAAGGGGTATGAATCGACCATTCTGAATCGATTGGCGTCATCAGAAAAAATCAAAATTTTCATCACTGACCTCTCCAGGCTACTGGTGCCAGAATAAGCATCAAAATCAAGAAATTTAATGATGCCGGGAAATAGGGAAAAATTGCAGTTTAGGTACTGTTTCAATTATGCTGAAACTTTAATCGCGTTTTGGTCGGAAACTACGCGTTTTCGGGCCTTATTTGCCCCTTCGGGGTTTTTAAGGGGTATGAATCGACCATTCTGAATCGATTGGCGTCATCAGAAAAAATCAAAATTTTCATCACTGACCTCTCCAGGCTACTGGTGCCAGAATAAGCATCAAAATCAAGTAATTTAATGATGCCGGGAAATAGGGAAAAATTGCAGTTTAGGTACTGTTTCAATTATGCTGAAACTTTAATCGCGTTTTGGTCGGAAACTACGCGTTTTCGGGCCTTATTTGCCCCTTCGGGGTTTTTAAGGGGTATGAATCGACCATTCTGAATCGATTGGCGTCATCAGAAAAAATCAAAATTTTCATCACTGACCTCTCCAGGCTACTGGTGCCAGAATAAGCATCAAAATCAAGAAATTTAATGATGCCGGGAAATAGGGAAAAATTGCAGTTTAGGTACTGTTTCAAGTATGCTGAAACTTTAATCGCGTTTTGGTCGGAAACTACGCGTTTTCGGGCCTTATTTGCCCCTTCGGGGTTTTTAAGGGGTATGAATCGACCATTCTGAATCGATTGGCGTCATCAGAAAAAATCAAAATTTTCATCACTGACCTCTCCAGGCTACTGGTGCCAGAATAAGCATCAAAATCAAGAAATTTAATGATGCCGGGAAATAGGGAAAAATTGCAGTTTAGGTACTGTTTCAATTATGCTGAAACTTTAATCGCGTTTTGGTCGGAAACTACGCGTTTTCGGGCCTTATTTGCCCCTTCGGGGTTTTTAAGGGGTATGAATCGACCATTCTGAATCGATTGGCGTCATCAGAAAAAATCAAAATTTTCATCACTGACCTCTCCAGGCTACTGGTGCCAGAATAAGCATCAAAATCAAGAAATTTAATGATGCCGGGAAATAGGGAAAAATTGCAGTTTAGGTACTGTTTCAAGTATGCTGAAACTTTAATCGCGTTTTGGTCGGAAACTACGCGTTTTCGGGCCTTATTTGCCCCTTCGGGGTTTTTAAGGGGTATGAATCAACCATTCTGAATCGATTGGCGTCATCAGAAAAAATCAAAATTTTCATCACTGACCTCTCCAGGCTACTGGTGCCAGAATAAGCATCAAAATCAAGTAATTTAATGATGCCGGGAAATAGGGAAAAATTGCAGTTTAGGTACTGTTTCAATTATGCTGAAACTTTAATCGCGTTTTGGTCGGAAACTACGCGTTTTCGGGCCTTATTTGCCCCTTCGGGGTTTTTAAGGGGTATGAATCGACCATTCTGAATCGATTGGCGTCATCAGAAAAAATCAAAATTTTCATCACTGACCTCTCCAGGCTACTGGTGCCAGAATAAGCATCAAAATCAAGAAATTTAATGATGCCGGGAAATAGGGAAAAATTGCAGTTTAGGTACTGTTTCAAGTATGCTGAAACTTTAATCGCGTTTTGGTCGGAAACTACGCGTTTTCGGGCCTTATTTGCCCCTTCGGGGTTTTTAAGGGGTATGAATCGACCATTCTGAATCGATTGGCGTCATCAGAAAAAATCAAAATTTTCATCACTGACCTCTCCAGGCTACTGGTGCCAGAATAAGCATCAAAATCAAGAAATTTAATGATACCGGGAAATAGGGAAAAATTGCAGTTTAGGTACTGTTTCAATTATGCTGAAACTTTAATCGCGTTTTGGTCGGAAACTACGCGTTTTCGGGCCTTATTTGCCCCTTCGGGGTTTTTAAGGGGTATGAATCGACCATTCTGAATCGATTGGCGTCATCAGAAAAAATCAAAATTTTCATCACTGACCTCTCCAGGCTACTGGTGCCAGAATTAGCATCAAAATCAAGAAATTTAATGATGCCGGGAAATAGGGAAAAATTGCAGTTTAGGTACTGTTTCAAGTATGCTGAAACTTTAATCGCGTTTTGGTCGGAAACTACGCGTTTTCGGGCCTTATTTGCCCCTTCGGGGTTTTTAAGGGGTATGAATCGACCATTCTGAATCGATTGGCGTCATCAGAAAAAATCAAAATTTTCATCACTGACCTCTCCAGGCTACTGGTGCCAGAATTAGCATCAAAATCAAGAAATTTAATGATGCCGGGAAATAGGGAAAAATTGCAGTTTAGGTACTGTTTCAAGTATGCTGAAACTTTAATCGCGTTTTGGTCGGAAACTACGCGTTTTCGGGCCTTATTTGCCCCTTCGGGGTTTTTAAGGGGTATGAATCGACCATTCTGAATCGATTGGCGTCATCAGAAAAAATCAAAATTTTCATCACTGACCTCTCCAGGCTACTGGTGCCAGAATAAGCATCAAAATCAAGAAATTTAATGATGCCGGGAAATAGGGAAAAATTGCAGTTTAGGTACTGTTTCAAGTATGCTGAAACTTTAATCGCGTTTTGGTCGGAAACTACGCGTTTTCGGGCCTTATTTGCCCCTTCGGGGTTTTTAAGGGGTATGAATCGACCATTCTGAATCGATTGGCGTCATCAGAAAAAATCAAAATTTTCATCACTGACCTCTCCAGGCTACTGGTGCCAGAATAAGCATCAAAATCAAGAAATTTAATGATGCCGGGAAATAGGGAAAAATTGCAGTTTAGGTACTGTTTCAATTATGCTGAAACTTTAATCGCGTTTTGGTCGGAAACTACGCGTTTTCGGGCCTTATTTGCCCCTTCGGGGTTTTTAAGGGGTATGAATCGACCTTTCTGAATCGATTGGCGTCATCAGAAAAAATCAAAATTTTCATCACTGACCTCTCCAGGCTACTGGTGCCAGAATTAGCATCAAAATCAAGAAATTTAATGATGCCGGGAAATAGGGAAAAATTGCAGTTTAGGTACTGTTTCAAGTATGCTGAAACTTTAATCGCGTTTTGGTCGGAAACTACGCGTTTTCGGGCCTTATTTGCCCCTTCGGGGTTTTTAAGGGGTATGAATCGACCATTCTGAATCGATTGGCGTCATCAGAAAAAATCAAAATTTTCATCACTGACCTCTCCAGGCTACTGGTGCCAGAATAAGCATCAAAATCAAGAAATTTAATGATGCCGGGAAATAGGGAAAAATTGCAGTTTAGGTACTGTTTCAAGTATGCTGAAACTTTAATCGCGTTTTGGTCGGAAACTACGCGTTTTCGGGCCTTATTTGCCCCTTCGGGGTTTTTAAGGGGTATGAATCGACCATTCTGAATCGATTGGCGTCATCAGAAAAAATCAAAATTTTCATCACTGACCTCTCCAGGCTACTGGTGCCAGAATAAGCATTAAAATCAAGAAATTTAATGATGCCGGGAAATAGGGAAAAATTGCAGTTTAGGTACTGTTTCAATTATGCTGAAACTTTAATCGCGTTTTGGTCGGAAACTACGCGTTTTCGGGCCTTATTTGCCCCTTCGGGGTTTTTAAGGGGTATGAATCGACCATTCTGAATCGATTGGCGTCATCAGAAAAAATCAAAATTTTCATCACTGACCTCTCCAGGCTACTGGTGCCAGAATAAGCATCAAAATCAAGAAATTTAATGATGCCGGGAAATAGGGAAAAATTGCAGTTTAGGTACTGTTTCAAGTATGCTGAAACTTTAATCGCGTTTTGGTCGGAAACTACGCGTTTTCGGGCCTTATTTGCCCCTTCGGGGTTTTTAAGGGGTATGAATCGACCATTCTGAATCGATTGGCGTCATCAAAAAAAATCAAAATTTTCATCACTGACCTCTCCAGGCTACTGGTGCCAGAATAAGCATCAAAATCAAGAAATTTAATGATGCCGGGAAATAGAGAAAAATTGCAGTTTAGGTACTGTTTCAATTATGCTGAAACTTTAATCGCGTTTTGGTCGGAAACTACGCGTTTTCGGGCCTTATTTGCCCCTTCGGGGTTTTTAAGGGGTATGAATCGACCATTCTGAATCGATTGGCGTCATCAGAAAAAATCAAAATTTTCATCACTGACCTCTCCAGGCTACTGGTGCCAGAATTAGCATCAAAATCAAGAAATTTAATGATGCCGGGAAATAGGGAAAAATTGCAGTTTAGGTACTGTTTCAAGTATGCTGAAACTTTAATCGCGTTTTGGTCGGAAACTACGCGTTTTCGGGCCTTATTTGCCCCTTCGGGGTTTTTAAGGGGTATGAATCGACCATTCTGAATCGATTGGCGTCATCAGAAAAAATCAAAATTTTCATCACTGACCTCTCCAGGCTACTGGTGCCAGAATTAGCATCAAAATCAAGAAATTTAATGATGCCGGGAAATAGGGAAAAATTGCAGTTTAGGTACTGTTTCAAGTATGCTGAAACTTTAATCGCGTTTTGGTCGGAAACTACGCGTTTTCGGGCCTTATTTGCCCCTTCGGGGTTTTTAAGGGGTATGAATCGACCATTCTGAATCGATTGGCGTCATCAGAAAAAATCAAAATTTTCATCACTGACCTCTCCAGGCTACTGGTGCCAGAATTAGCATCAAAATCAAGAAATTTAATGATGCCGGGAAATAGGGAAAAATTGCAGTTTAGGTACTGTTTCAAGTATGCTGAAACTTTAATCGCGTTTTGGTCGGAAACTACGCGTTTTCGGGCCTCATTTGCCCCTTCGGGGTTTTTAAGGGGTATGAATCGACCATTCTGAATCGATTGGCGTCATCAGAAAAAATCAAAATTTTCATCACTGACCTCTCCAGGCTACTGGTGCCAGAATAAGCATCAAAATCAAGAAATTTAATGATGCCGGGAAATAGGGAAAAATTGCAGTTTAGGTACTGTTTCAATTATGCTGAAACTTTAATCGCGTTTTGGTCGGAAACTACGCGTTTTCGGGCCTTATTTGCGCCTTCGGGGTTTTTAAGGGGTATGAATCGACCATTCTGAATCGATTGGCGTCATCAGAAAAAATCAAAATTTTCATCACTGACCTCTCCAGGCTACTGGTGCCAGAATAAGTATCAAAATCAAGAAATTTAATGATGCCGGGAAATAGGGAAAAATTGCAGTTTTGGTCGGAAACTACGCGTTTTCGGGCCTTATTTGCCCCTTCGGGGTTTTTAAGGGGTATGAATCGACCATTCTGAATCGATTGGCGTCATCAGAAAAAATCAAAATTTTCATCACTGACCTCTCCAGGCTACTGGTGCCAGAATAAGCATCAAAATCAAGAAATTTAATGATGCCGGGAAATAGGGAAAAATTGCAGTTTAGGTACTGTTTCAATTATGCTGAAACTTTAATCGCGTTTTGGTCGGAAACTACGCGTTTTCGGGCCTTATTTGCACCTTCGGGGTTTTTAAGGGGTATGAATCGACCATTCTGAATCGATTGGCGTCATCAGAAAAAATCAAAATTTTCATCACTGACCTCTCCAGGCTACTGGTGCCAGAATTAGCATCAAAATCAAGAAATTTAATGATGCCGGGAAATAGGGAAAAATTGCAGTTTAGGTACTGTTTCAAGTATGCTGAAACTTTAATCGCATTTTGGTCGGAAACTACGCGTTTTCGGGCCTTATTTGCCCCTTCGGGGTTTTTAAGGGGTATGAAGCGACCATTCTGAATCGATTTTCGTCATCAGAAAAAATAAAAATTTTCATCACTGACCTCTCCAGGCTACTGGTGCCAGAATTAGCATCAAAATCAAGAAATTTAATGATGCCGGGAAATAGGGAAAAATTGCAGTTTAGGTACTGTTTCAAGTATGCTGAAACTTTAATCGCGTTTTGGTCGGAAACTACGCGTTTTCGGGCCTTATTTGCCCCTTCGGGGTTTTTAAGGGGTATGAATCGACCATTCTGAATCGATTGGCGTCATCAGAAAAAATCAAAATTTTCATCACTGACCTCTCCAGGCTACTGGTGCCAGAATTAGCATCAAAATCAAGAAATTTAATGATGCCGGGAAATAGGGAAAAATTGCAGTTTAGGTACTGTTTCAAGTATGCTGAAACTTTAATCGCGTTTTGGTCGGAAACTACGCGTTTTCGGGCCTTATTTGCCCCTTCGGGGTTTTTAAGGGGTATGAATCGACCATTCTGAATCGATTGGCGTCATCAGAAAAAATCAAAATTTTCATCACTGACCTCTCCAGGCTACTGGTGCCAGAATTAGCATCAAAATCAAGAAATTTAATGATGCCGGGAAATAGGGAAAAATTGCAGTTTAGGTACTGTTTCAAGTATGCTGAAACTTTAATCGCGTTTTGGTCGGAAACTACGCGTTTTCGGGCCTTATTTGCCCCTTCGGGGTTTTTAAGGGGTATGAATCGACCATTCTGAATCGATTGGCGTCATCAGAAAAAATCAAAATTTTCATCACTGACCTCTCCAGGCTACTGGTGCCAGAATTAGCATCAAAATCAAGAAATTTAATGATGCCGGGAAATAGGGAAAAATTGCAGTTTAGGTACTGTTTCAAGTATGCTGAAACTTTAATCGCGTTTTGGTCGGAAACTACGCGTTTTCGGGCCTTATTTGCCCCTTCGGGGTTTTTAAGGGGTATGAATCGACCATTCTGAATCGATTGGCGTCATCAGAAAAAATCAAAATTTTCATCACTGACCTCTCCAGGCTACTGGTGCCAGAATTAGCATCAAAATCAAGAAATTTAATGATGCCGGGAAATAGGGAAAAATTGCAGTTTAGGTACTGTTTCAAGTATGCTGAAACTTTAATCGCGTTTTGGTCGGAAACTACGCGTTTTCGGGCCTTATTTGCCCCTTCGGGGTTTTTAAGGGGTATGAATCGACCATTCTGAATCGATTGGCGTCATCAGAAAAAATCAAAATTTTCATCACTGACCTCTCCAGGCTACTGGTGCCAGAATTAGCATCAAAATCAAGAAATTTAATGATGCCGGGAAATAGGGAAAAATTGCAGTTTAGGTACTGTTTCAAGTATGCTGAAACTTTAATCGCGTTTTGGTCGGAAACTACGCGTTTTCGGGCCTTATTTGCCCCTTCGGGGTTTTTAAGGGGTATGAATCGACCATTCTGAATCGATTGGCGTCATCAGAAAAAATCAAAATTTTCATCACTGACCTCTCCAGGCTACTGGTGCCAGAATTAGCATCAAAATCAAGAAATTTAATGATGCCGGGAAATAGGGAAAAATTGCAGTTTAGGTACTGTTTCAAGTATGCTGAAACTTTAATCGCGTTTTGGTCGGAAACTACGCGTTTTCGGGCCTTATTTGCCCCTTCGGGGTTTTTAAGGGGTATGAATCGACCATTCTGAATCGATTGGCGTCATCAGAAAAAATCAAAATTTTCATCACTGACCTCTCCAGGCTACTGGTGCCAGAATTAGCATCAAAATCAAGAAATTTAATGATGCCGGGAAATAGGGAAAAATTGCAGTTTAGGTACTGTTTCAAGTATGCTGAAACTTTAATCGCGTTTTGGTCGGAAACTACGCGTTTTCGGGCCTTATTTGCCCCTTCGGGGTTTTTAAGGGGTATGAATCGACCATTCTGAATCGATTGGCGTCATCAGAAAAAATCAAAATTTTCATCACTGACCTCTCCAGGCTACTGGTGCCAGAATAAGCATCAAAATCAAGAAATTTAATGATGCCGGGAAATAGGGAAAAATTGCAGTTCAGGTACAGTTTCAAGTATGCTGAAACTTAAATCGCGTTTTGGTCGGAAAGTACGCATTTTCGGGTCTTATTTGCCCCTTCGGGGTTTTTAAGGGGTATGAATCGACCATTCTGAATCGATTGGCGTCATCAGAAAAAATCAAAATTTTCATCACTGACCTCTCCAGGCTACTGGTGCCAGAATTAGCATCAAAATCAAGAAATTTAATGATGCCGGGAAATAGGGAAAAATTGCAGTTTAGGTACTGTTTCAAGTATGCTGAAACTTTAATCGCGTTTTGGTCGGAAACTACGCGTTTTCGGGCCTTATTTGCCCCTTCGGGGTTTTTAAGGGGTATGAATCGACCATTCTGAATCGATTGGCGTCATCAGAAAAAATCAAAATTTTCATCACTGACCTCTCCAGGCTACTGGTGCCAGAATTAGCATCAAAATCAAGAAATTTAATGATGCCGGGAAATAGGGAAAAATTGCAGTTTAGGTACTGTTTCAAGTATGCTGAAACTTTAATCGCGTTTTGGTCGGAAACTACGCGTTTTCGGGCCTTATTTGCCCCTTCGGGGTTTTTAAGGGGTATGAATCGACCATTCTGAATCGATTGGCGTCATCAGAAAAAATCAAAATTTTCATCACTGACCTCTCCAGGCTACTGGTGCCAGAATTAGCATCAAAATCAAGAAATTTAATGATGCCGGGAAATAGGGAAAAATTGCAGTTTAGGTACTGTTTCAAGTATGCTGAAACTTTAATCGCGTTTTGGTCGGAAACTACGCGTTTTCGGGCCTTATTTGCCCCTTCGGGGTTTTTAAGGGGTATGAATCGACCATTCTGAATCGATTGGCGTCATCAGAAAAAATCAAAATTTTCATCACTGACCTCTCCAGGCTACTGGTGCCAGAATAAGCATCAAAATCAAGAAATTTAATGATGCCGGGAAATAGGGAAAAATTGCAGTTCAGGTACAGTTTCAAGTATGCTGAAACTTAAATCGCGTTTTGGTCGGAAAGTACGCATTTTCGGGCCTTATTTGCCCCTTCGGGGTTTTTAAGGGGTATGAATCGACCATTCTGAATCGATTGGCGTCATCAGAAAAAATCAAAATTTTCATCACTGACCTCTCCAGGCTACTGGTGCCAGAATTAGCATCAAAATCAAGAAATTTAATGATGCCGGGAAATAGGGAAAAATTGCAGTTTAGGTACTGTTTCAAGTATGCTGAAACTTTAATCGCGTTTTGGTCGGAAACTACGCGTTTTCGGGCCTTATTTGCCCCTTCGGGGTTTTTAAGGGGTATGAATCGACCATTCTGAATCGATTGGCGTCATCAGAAAAAATCAAAATTTTCATCACTGACCTCTCCAGGCTACTGGTGCCAGAATTAGCATCAAAATAAAGAAATTTAATGATGCCGGGAAATAGGGAAAAATTGCAGTTTAGGTACTGTTTCAAGTATGCTGAAACTTTAATCGCGTTTTGGTCGGAAACTACGGTAGGAATCGACCATTCTGAATCGATTGGCGTCATCAGAAAAAATCAAAATTTTCATCACTGACCTCTCCAGGCTACTGGTGCCAGAATTAGCATCAAAATCAAGAAATTTAATGATGCCGGGAAATAGGGAAAAATTGCAGTTTAGGTACTGTTTCAAGTATGCTGAAACTTTAATCGCGTTTTGGTCGGAAACTACGCGTTTTCGGGCCTTATTTGCCCCTTCGGGGTTTTTAAGGGGTATGAATCGACCATTCTGAATCGATTGGCGTCATCAGAAAAAATCAAAATTTTCATCACTGACCTCTCCAGGCTACTGGTGCCAGAATTAGCATCAAAATCAAGAAATTTAATGATGCCGGGAAATAGGGAAAAATTGCAGTTTAGGTACTGTTTCAAGTATGCTGAAACTTTAATCGCGTTTTGGTCGGAAACTACGCGTTTTCGGGCCTTATTTGCCCCTTCGGGGTTTTTAAGGGGTATGAATCGACCATTCTGAATCGATTGGCGTCATCAGAAAAAATCAAAATTTTCATCACTGACCTCTCCAGGCTACTGGTGCCAGAATAAGCATCAAAATCAAGAAATTTAATGATGCCGGGAAATAGGGAAAAATTGCAGTTCAGGTACAGTTTCAAGTATGCTGAAACTTAAATCGCGTTTTGGTCGGAAAGTACGCATTTTCGGGCCTTATTTGCCCCTTCGGGGTTTTTAAGGGGTATGAATCGACCATTCTGAATCGATTGGCGTCATCAGAAAAAATAAAAATTTTCATCACTGACCTCTCCAGGCTACTGGTGCCAGAATAAGCAACAAAATCAAGAAATTTAATGATGCCGGGAAATAGGGAAAAATTGCAGATAGGTACTGTTTCAAGTATGCTGAAACTTTAATCGCGTTTTGGTCGGAAACTACGCGTTTTCGGGCCTTATTTGCCCCTTCGGGGTTTTTAAGGGGTATGAATCGACCATTCTGAATCGATTGGCGTCATCAGAAAAAATCAAAATTTTCCTCACTGACCTCTCCAGGCTACTGGTGCCAGAATAAGCATCAAAATCAAGAAATTTAATGATGCCGGGAATTAGGGAAAAATTGCAGTTTAGGTACTGTTTCAAGTATGCTGAAACTTCAATCGCGTTTTGGTCGGAAACTACGCGTTTTCGGGCCTTATTTGCCCCTTCGGGGTTTTTAAGGGGTATGAATCGACCATTCTGAATCGATTGGCGTCATCAGAAAAAATAAAAATTTTCATCACTGACCTCTCCAGGCTACTGGTGCCAGAATTAGCATCAAAATCAAGAAATTTAATGATGCCGGGAAATAGGGAAAAATTGCAGTTTAGGTACTGTTTCAAGTATGCTGAAACTTTAATCGCGTTTTGGTCGGAAACTACGCGTTTTCGGGCCTTATTTGCCCCTTCGGGGTTTTTAAGGGGTATGAATCGACCATTCTGAATCGATTGGCGTCATCAGAAAAAATCAAAATTTTCATCACTGACCTCTCCAGGCTACTGGTGCCAGAATAAGCATCAAAATCAAGAAATTTAATGATGCCGGGAAATAGGGAAAAATTGCAGTTTAGGTACTGTTTCAAGTATGCTGAAACTTTAATTGCGTTTTGGTCGGAAACTACGCGTTTTCGGGCCTTATTTGCCCCTTCGGGGTTTTTAAGGGGTATGAATCGACCATTCTGAATCGATTGGCGTCATAAGAAAAAATAAAAAATTTCATCACTGACCTCTCCAGGCTACTGGTGCCAGAATTAGCATCAAAATCAAGAAATTTAATGATGCCGGGAAATAGGGAAAAATTGCAGTTTAGGTACTGTTTCAAGTATGCTGAAACTTTAATCGCGTTTTGGTCGGAAACTACGCGTTTTCGGGCCTTATTTGCCCCTTCGGGGTTTTTAAGGGGTATGAATCGACCATTCTGAATCGATTGGCGTCATCAGAAAAAATCAAAATTTTCATCACTGACCTCTCCAGGCTACTGGTGCCAGAATAAGCATCAAAATCAAGAAATTTAATGATGCCGGGAAATAGGGAAAAATTGCAGTTTAGGTACTGTTTCAAGTATGCTGAAACTTTAATCGCGTTTTGGTCGGAAACTACGCGTTTTCGGGCCTTATTTGCCCCTTCGGGGTTTTTAAGGGGTATGAATCGACCATTCTGAATCGATTGGCGTCATCAGAAAAAATCAAAATTTTCATCACTGACCTCTCCAGGCTACTGGTGCCAGAATAAGCATCAAAATCAAGAAATTTAATGATGCCGGGAAATAGGGAAAAATTGCAGTTCAGGTACAGTTTCAAGTATGCTGAAACTTAAATCGCGTTTTGGTCGGAAAGTACGCATTTTCGGGCCTTATTTGCCCCTTCGGGGTTTTTAAGGGGTATGAATCGACCATTCTGAATCGATTGGCGTCATCAGAAAAAATAAAAATTTTCATCACTGACCTCTCCAGGCTACTGGCGCCAGAATAAGCAACAAAATCAAGAAATTTAATGATGCCGGGAAATAGGGAAAAATTGCAGTTTAGGTACTGTTTCAAGTATGCTGAAACTTTAATCGCGTTTTGGTCGGAAACTACGCGTTTTCGGGCCTTATTTGCCCCTTCGGGGTTTTTAAGGGGTAAGAATCGACTATTCTGAATCGATTGGCGTCATCAGAAAAAATCAAAATTTTCCTCACTGACCTCTCCAGGCTACTGGTGCCAGAATAAGCATCAAAATCAAGAAATTTAATGATGCCGGGAATTAGGGAAAAATTGCAGTTTAGGTACTGTTTCAAGTATGCTGAAACTTTAATCGCGTTTTGGTCGGAAACTACGCGTTTTCGGGCCTTATTTGCCCCTTCGGGGTTTTTAAGGGGTATGAATCGACCATTCTGAATCGATTGGCGTCATCAGAAAAAATAAAAATTTTCATCACTGACCTCTCCAGGCTACTGGTGCCAGAATAAGCATCAAAATCAAGAAATTTAATGATGCCGGGAAATAGGGAAAAATTGCAGTTTAGGTACTGTTTCAAGTATGCTGAAACTTTAATCGCGTTTTGGTCGGAAACTACGCGTTTTCGGGCCTTATTTGCCCCTTCGGGGTTTTTAAGGGGTATGAATCGACCATTCTGAATCGATTGGCGTCATCAGAAAAAATCAAAATTTTCATCACTGACCTCTCCAGGCTACTGGTGCCAGAATAAGCATCAAAATCAAGAAATTTAATGATGCCGGGAAATAGGGAAAAATTGCAGTTTAGGTACTGTTTCAAGTATGCTGAAACTTTAATCGCGTTTTGGTCGGAAACTACGCGTTTTCGGGCCTTATTTGCCCCTTCGGGGTTTTTAAGGGGTATGAATCGACCATTCTGAATCGATTGGCGTCATCAGAAAAAATCAAAATTTTCATCACTGACCTCTCCAGGCTACTGGTGCCAGAATTAGCATCAAAATCAAGAAATTTAATGATGCCGGGAAATAGGGAAAAATTGCAGTTTAGGTACTGTTTCAAGTATGCTGAAACTTTAATCGCGTTTTGGTCGGAAACTACGCGTTTTCGGGCCTTATTTGCCCCTTCGGGGTTTTTAAGGGGTATGAATCGACCATTCTGAATCGATTGGCGTCATCAGAAAAAATAAAAATTTTCATCACTGACCTCTCCAGGCTACTGGTGCCAGAATAAGCATCAAAATCAAGAAATTTAATGATGCCGGGAAATAGGGAAAAATTGCAGTTTAGGTACTGTTTCAAGTATGCTGAAACTTTAATCGCGTTTTGGTCGGAAACTACGCGTTTTCGGGCCTTATTTGCCCCTTCGGGTTTTTAAGGGGTATGAATCGACCATTCTGAATCGATTGGCGTCATCAAAAAAAATAAAAATTTTCATCACTGACCTCTCCAGGCTACTGGTGCCAGAATTAGCATCAAAATCAAGAAATTTAATGATGCCGGGAAATAGGGAAAAATTGCAGTTTAGGTACTGTTTCAAGTATGCTGAAACTTTAATCGCGTTTTGGTCGGAAACTACGGTATGAATCGACCATTCTGAATCGATTGGCGTCATCAGAAAAAATCAAAATTTTCATCACTGACCTCTCCAGGCTACTGGTGCCAGAATTAGCATCAAAATCAAGAAATTTAATGATGCCGGGAAATAGGGAAAAATTGCAGTTTAGGTACTGTTTCAAGTATGCTGAAACTTTAATCGCGTTTTGGTCGGAAACTACGCGTTTTCGGGCCTTATTTGCCCCTTCGGGGTTTTTAAGGGGTATGAATCGACCATTCTGAATCGATTGGCGTCATCAGAAAAAATCAAAATTTTCATCACTGACCTCTCCAGGCTACTGGTGCCAGAATAAGCATCAAAATCAAGAAATTTAATGATGCCGGGAAATAGGGAAAAATTGCAGTTCAGGTACAGTTTCAAGTATGCTGAAACTTAAATCGCGTTTTGGTCGGAAACTACGCATTTTCGGGCCTTATTTGCCCCTTCGGGGTTTTTAAGGGGTATGAATCGACCATTCTGAATCGATTGGCGTCATCAGAAAAAATAAAAATTTTCATCACTGACCTCTCCAGGCTACTGGTGCCAGAATAAGCATCAAAATCAAGAAATTTAATGATGCCGGGAAATAGGGAAAAATTGCAGTTTAGGTACTGTTTCAAGTATGCTGAAACTTTAATCGCGTTTTGGTCGGAAACTACGCGTTTTCGGGCCTTATTTGCCCCTTCGGGGTTTTTAAGGGGTATGAATCGACCATTCTGAATCGATTGGCATCATCAGAAAAAAACAAAATTTTCATCACTGACCTCTCCAGGCTACTGGTGCCAGAATAAGCATCAAAATCAAGAAATTTAATGATGCCGGGAAATAGGGAAAAATTGCAGTTCAGGTACAGTTTCAAGTATGCTGAAACTTAAATCGCGTTTTGGTCGGAAACTACGCATTTTCGGGCTTTATTGGCCCCTTCGGGGTTTTTAAGGGGTATGAATCGACCATTCTGAATCGATTGGCGTCATCAGAAAAAATAAAAATTTTCATCACTGACCTCTCCAGGCTACTGGTGCCAGAATAAGCATCAAAATCAAGAAATTTAATGATGCCGGGAAATAGGGAAAAATTGCAGTTCAGGTACAGTTTCAAGTATGCTGAAACTTAAATCGCGTTTTGGTCGGAAACTACGCATTTTCGGGCCTTATTTGCCCCTTCGGGGTTTTTAAGGGGTATGAATCGACCATTCTGAATCGATTGGCGTCATCAGAAAAAATAAAAATTTTCATCACTGACCTCTCCAGGCCTGGTGCCAGAATAAGCATCAAAATCAAGAAATTTAATGATGCCGGGAAATAGGGAAAAATTGCAGTTTAGGTACTGTTTCAAGTATGCTGAAACTTTAATCGCGTTTTGGTCGGAAACTACGCGTTTTCGGGCCTTATTTGCCCCTTCGGGGTTTTTAAGGGGTATGAATCGACCATTCTGAATCGATTGCCGTCATCAGAAAAAATCTAAATTTTCATCACTGACCTCTCCAGGCTACTGGTGCCAGAATAAGCATCAAAATCAAGAAATTTAATGATGCCGGGAAATAGGGAAAAATTGCAGTTCAGGTACAGTTTCAAGTATGCTGAAACTTAAATCGCGTTTTGGTCGGAAACTACGCATTTTCGGGCCTTATTTGCCCCTTCGGGGTTTTTAAGGGGTATGAATCGACCATTCTGAATCGATTGGCGTCATCAGAAAAAATAAAAATTTTCATCACTGACCTCTCCAGGCTACTGGTGCCAGAATAAGCATCAAAATCAAGAAATTTAATGATGCCGGGAAATAGGGAAAAATTGCAGTTTAGGTACTGTTTCAAGTATGCTGAAACTTTAATCGCGTTTTGGTCGGAAACTACGCGTTTTCGGGCCTTATTTGCCCCTTCGGGGTTTTTAAGGGGTATGAATCGACCATTCTGAATCGATTGGCATCATCAGAAAAAAACAAAATTTTCATCACTGACCTCTCCAGGCTACTGGTGCCAGAATAAGCATCAAAATCAAGAAATTTAATGATGCCGGGAAATAGGGAAAAATTGCAGTTCAGGTACAGTTTCAAGTATGCTGAAACTTAAATCGCGTTTTGGTCGGAAACTACGCATTTTCGGGCCTTATTGGCCCCTTCGGGGTTTTTAAGGGGTATGAATCGACCATTCTGAATCGATTGGCGTCATCAGAAAAAATAAAAATTTTCATCACTGACCTCTCCAGGCTACTGGTGCCAGAATAAGCATCAAAATCAAGAAATTTAATGATGCCGGGAAATAGGGAAAAATTGCAGTTCAGGTACAGTTTCAAGTATGCTGAAACTTAAATCGCGTTTTGGTCGGAAACTACGCATTTTCGGGCCTTATTTGCCCCTTCGGGGTTTTTAAGGGGTATGAATCGACCATTCTGAATCGATTGGCGTCATCAGAAAAAATAAAAATTTTCATCACTGACCTCTCCAGGCCTGGTGCCAGAATAAGCATCAAAATCAAGAAATTTAATGATGCCGGGAAATAGGGAAAAATTGCAGTTTAGGTACTGTTTCAAGTATGCTGAAACTTTAATCGCGTTTTGGTCGGAAACTACGCGTTTTCGGGCCTTATTTGCCCCTTCGGGGTTTTTAAGGGGTATGAATCGACCATTCTGAATCGATTGCCGTCATCAGAAAAAATCTAAATTTTCATCACTGACCTCTCCAGGCTACTGGTGCCAGAATAAGCATCAAAATCAAGAAATTTAATGATGCCGGGAAATAGGGAAAAATGTACTGTTTCAAGTATGCTGAAACTTTAATCGCGTTTTGGTCGGAAATTACGCGTTTTCGGGCCTTGTTTGCCCCTTCGGGGTTTTTAAGGGGTATGAATCGACCATTCTGAATCGATTGGCGTCATCAGAAAAAATCAAAATTTTCATCACTAACTTCTCCAGGCTACTGGTGCCAGAATAAGCATCAAAATCAAGAAATTTAATGATGCCGGGAAATAGGGAAAAATGTACTGTTTCAAGTATGCTGAAACTTTAATCGCGTTTTGGTCGGAAATTACGCGTTTTCGGGCCTTATTTGTCCCTTCGGGGTTTTTAAGGGGTATGAATCGACCATTCTGAATCGATTGGCGTCATCAGAAAAAATCAAAATTTTCATCACTGACCTCTCCAGGCTACTGGTGCCAGAATAAGCATCAAAATCAAGAAATTTAATGATGCCGGGAAATAGGGAAAAATTGCAGTTTAGGTACTGTTTCAAGTATGCTGAAACTTTAATCGCGTTTTGGTCGGAAACTACGCGTTTTCGGGCCTTATTTGCCCCTTCGGGGTTTTTAAGGGGTATGAATCGACCATTCTGAATCGATTGGCGTCATCAGAAAAAATCAAAATTTTCATCACTGACCTCTCCAGGCTACTGGTGCCAGAATAAGCATCAAAATCAAGAAATTTAATGATGCCGGGAAATAGGGAAAAATTGCAGTTTAGATACTGTTTCAAGTATGCTGAAACTTTAATCGCGTTTTGGTCGGAAACTACGCGTTTTCGGGCCTTATTTGCCCATTCGGGGTTTTTAAGGAGTATGAATGGACCATTCTGAATCGATTGGCGTCATCAGAAAAATTCAAAATTTTCATCACTGACCTCTCCAGGCTACTGGTGCCAGAATAAGCATCAAAATCAAGAAATTTAATGATGCCGGGAAATAGGGAAAAATTGCAGTTTAGGTACTGTTTCAAGAATGCTGAAACTTTAATCGCGTTTTGGTCGGAAACTAAGCGTTTTCGGCCCTTATTTGCCCCTTCGGGGTTTTTAAGGGGTATGAATCGACCATTCTGAATCGATTGGCGTCATCAGAAAAAATAAAAATTTTCATCACTGACCTCTCCAGGCTACTGGTGCCAGAATAAGCATCAAAATCAAGAAATTTAATGATGCCGGGAAATAGGGAAAAATTGCAGTTTAGGTACTGTTTCAAGTATGCTGAAACTTTAATCGCGTTTTGGTCGGAAACTACGCGTTTTCGGGCCTTATTTGCCCCTTCGGGGTTTTTAAGGGGTATGAATCGACCATTATGAATCGATTGGCGTCATCAGAAAAAATCAAAATTTTCATCACTGACCTCTCCAGGCTACTGGTGCCAGAATAAGCATCAAAATCAAGAAATTTAATGATGCCGGGAAATAGGGAAAAAATTGCAGTTTAGGTACTGTTTCAAGTATGCTGAAACTTTAATCGCGTTTTGGTCGGAAACTACGCGATTTCGGGCCTTATTTGCCCCTTCGGGGTTTTTAAGGGGTATGAATCGACCATTCTGAATCGATTGGCGTCATCAGAAAAAATCAAAATTTTCATCACTGACCTCTCCAGGCTACTGGTGCCAGAATTAGCATCAAAATCAAGAAATTTAATGATGCCGGGAAATAGGGAAAAATTGCAGTTTAGGTACTGTTTCAAGTATGCTGAAACTTTAATCGCGTTTTGGTCGGAAACTACGCGTTTTCGGGCCTTATTTGCCCCTTCGGGGTTTTTAAGGGGTATGAATCGACCATTCTGAATCGATTGGCGTCATCAGAAAAAATAAAAATTTTCATCACTGACCTCTCCAGGCTACTGGTGCCAGAATAAGCATCAAAATCAAGAAATTTAATGATGCCGGGAAATAGGGAAAAATTGCAGTTTAGGTACTGTTTCAAGTATGCTGAAACTTTAATCGCGTTTTGGTCGGAAACTACGCGTTTTCGGGCCTTATTTGCCCCTTCGGGGTTTTTAAGGGGTATAAATCGACCATTCTGAATCGATTGGCGTCATCAGAAAAAATCAAAATTTTCATCACTGACCTCTCCAGGCTACTGGTGCCAGAATAAGCATCAAAATCAAGAAATTTAATGATGCCGGGAAATAGGGAAAAATGTACTGTTTCAAGTATGCTGAAACTTTAATCGCGTTTTGGTCGGAAACTAAGCGTTTTCGGGCCTTAATTGCCCCTTCAGGGTTTTTAAGGGGTATGAATCGACCATTCTGAATCGATTGGCGTCATCAGAAAAAATCAAAATTTTCATCACTGACCTCTCCAGGCTACTGGTGCCAGAATAAGCATCAAAATCAAGAAATTTAATGATGCCGGGAAATAGGGAAAAATTGCAGTTTAGGTTCTGTTTCAATTATGCTGAAACTTTAATCGCGTTTTGGTCGGAAACTACGCGTTTTCGGGCCTTATTTGCCCCTTCGGGGTTTTTAAGGGGTATGAATCGACCATTCTGAATCGATTGGCGTCATCAGAAAAAATCAAAATTTTCATCACTGACCTCTCCAGGCTACTGGTGCCAGAATAAGCATCAAAATCAAGAAATTTAATGATGCCGGGAAATAGGGAAAAATGTACTGTTTCAAGTATGCTGAAACTTTAATCGCGTTTTGGTCGGAAACTAAGCGTTTTCGGCCCTTATTTGCCCCTTCGGGGTTTTTAAGGGGTATGAATCGACCATTCTGAATCGATTGGCGTCATCAGAAAAAATCAAAATTTTCATCACTGACCTCTCCAGGCTACTGGTGCCATAATAAGCATCAAAATCAAGAAATTTAATGATGCCGGGAAATAGGGAAAAATTGCAGTTTAGGTTCTGTTTCAAGTATGCTGAAACTTTAATCGCGTTTTGGTCGGAAACTACGCGTTTTCGGGCCTTATTTGCCCCTTCGGGGTTTTTAAGGGGTATGAATCGACCATTATGAATCGATTGGCGTCATCAGAAAAAATCAAAATTTTCATCACTGACCTCTCCAGGCTACTGGTGCCAGAATAAGCATCAAAATCAAGAAATTTAATGATGCCGGGAAATAGGGAAAAAATTGCAGTTTAGGTACTGTTTCAAGTATGCTGAAACTTTAATCGCGTTTTGGTCGGAAACTACGCGATTTCGGGCCTTATTTGCCCCTTCGGGGTTTTTAAGGGGTATGAATCGACCATTCTGAATCGATTGGCGTCATCAGAAAAAATCAAAATTTTCATCACTGACCTCTCCAGGCTACTGGTGCCAGAATTAGCATCAAAATCAAGAAATTTAATGATGCCGGGAAATAGGGAAAAATTGCAGTTTAGGTACTGTTTCAAGTATGCTGAAACTTTAATCGCGTTTTGGTCGGAAACTACGCGTTTTCGGGCCTTATTTGCCCCTTCGGGGTTTTTAAGGGGTATGAATCGACCATTCTGAATCGATTGGCGTCATCAGAAAAAATAAAAATTTTCATCACTGACCTCTCCAGGCTACTGGTGCCAGAATAAGCATCAAAATCAAGAAATTTAATGATGCCGGGAAATAGGGAAAAATTGCAGTTTAGGTACTGTTTCAAGTATGCTGAAACTTTAATCGCGTTTTGGTCGGAAACTACGCGTTTTCGGGCCTTATTTGCCCCTTCGGGGTTTTTAAGGGGTATAAATCGACCATTCTGAATCGATTGGCGTCATCAGAAAAAATCAAAATTTTCATCACTGACCTCTCCAGGCTACTGGTGCCAGAATAAGCATCAAAATCAAGAAATTTAATGATGCCGGGAAATAGGGAAAAATGTACTGTTTCAAGTATGCTGAAACTTTAATCGCGTTTTGGTCGGAAACTAAGCGTTTTCGGGCCTTAATTGCCCCTTCAGGGTTTTTAAGGGGTATGAATCGACCATTCTGAATCGATTGGCGTCATCAGAAAAAATCAAAATTTTCATCACTGACCTCTCCAGGCTACTGGTGCCAGAATAAGCATCAAAATCAAGAAATTTAATGATGCCGGGAAATAGGGAAAAATTGCAGTTTAGGTTCTGTTTCAATTATGCTGAAACTTTAATCGCGTTTTGGTCGGAAACTACGCGTTTTCGGGCCTTATTTGCCCCTTCGGGGTTTTTAAGGGGTATGAATCGACCATTCTGAATCGATTGGCGTCATCAGAAAAAATCAAAATTTTCATCACTGACCTCTCCAGGCTACTGGTGCCAGAATAAGCATCAAAATCAAGAAATTTAATGATGCCGGGAAATAGGGAAAAATGTACTGTTTCAAGTATGCTGAAACTTTAATCGCGTTTTGGTCGGAAACTACGCGTTTTCGGGCCTTATTTGCCCCTTCGGGGTTTTTAAGGGGTATGAATCGACCATTCTGAATCGATTGGCGTCATCAGAAAAAAATCAAAATTTTCATCACTGACCTCTCCAGGCTACTGGTGCCAGAATTAGCATCAAAATCAAGAAATTTAATGATGCAGGGAAATAGGAAAAAATTGCAGTTTAGGTACTGTTTCAAGTATGCTGAAACTTTAATCGCGTTTTGGTCGGAAACTACGCGTTTTCAGGCCTTATTTGCCCCTTCGGGGTTTTTAAGGGGTATGAATCGACCATTCTGAATCGATTGGCGTCATCAGAAAAAATCAAAATTTTCATCACTGACCTCTCCAGGCTACTGGTGCCAGAATAAGCATCAAAATCAAGAAATTTAATGATGCCGGGAAATAGGGAAAAATTGCAGTTTAGGTACTGTTTCAAGTATGCTGAAATTTTAATCGCGTTTTGGTCGGAAACTACGCGTTTTCGGGCCTTATTTGCCCCTTCGGGGTTTTTAAGGGGTATGAATCGACCATTCTGAATCGATTGGCGTCATCAGAAAAAATCAAAATTTTCATCACTGACCTCTCCAGGCTACTGGTGCCAGAATAAGTATCAAAATCAAGAAATTTAATGATGCCGGGAAATAGGGAAAAATTGCAGTTTAGGTACTGTTTCAAGTATGCTGAAACTTTAATCGCGTTTTGGTCGGAAACTACGCGTTTTCAGGCCTTATTTGCCCCTTCGGGGTTTTTAAGGGGTATGAATCGACCATTCTGAATCGATTGGCGTCATCAGAAAAAATCAAAACTTTCATCACTGACCTCTCCAGGCTGCTGGTGCCAGAATAAGCATCAAAATCAAGAAATTTAATGATGCCGGGAAATAGGGAAAAATTGCAGTTTAGATACTGTTTCAAGTATGCTCAAACTTTAATCGCGTTTTGGTCGGAAACTACGCGTTTTCGGGCCTTATTTGCCCTTTCGGGGTTTTTAAGGGGTATGAATCGACCATTCTGAATCGATTGGCGTCATCAGAAAAAATCAAAATTTTCATCACTGACCTCTCCAGGCTACTGGTGCCAGAATAAGTATCAAAAACAAGAAATTTAATGATGCCGGGAAATAGGGAAAAATTGCAGTTTAGGTACTGTTTCAAGTATGATGAAACTTTAATCGCGTTTTGGTTGGAAACTACGCGTTTTCGGGCCTTATTTGCCCCTTCGGGGTTTTTAAGGGGTATGAATCGACCATTCTGAATCGATTGGCGTCATCAGAAAAAATCAAAATTTTCATCACTGACCTCTCCAGGCTACTGGTGCCAGAGTAAGCATCAAAATCAAGATATTTAATGATGCCGGGAAATAGGGAAAAATTGCAGTTTAGGTTCTGTTTCAATTATGCTGAAACTTTAATCGCGTTTTGGTCGGAAACTACGCGTTTTCGGGCCTTATTTGCCCCTTCGGGGTTTTTAAGGGGTATGAATCGACCATTCTGAATCAATTGGCGTCATCAGAAAAAATCAAAATTTTCATCACTGACCTCTCCAGGCTACTGGTGCCAGAATAAGCATCAAAATCAAGAAATTTAATGATGCCGGGAAATAGGGAAAAATTGCAGTTTAGGTACTGTTTCAAGTATGCTGAAACTTTAATCGCGTTTTGGTCGGAAGCTACGCGTTTTCGGGCCTTATTTGCCCCTTCGGGGTTTTTAAGGGGTATGAATCGACCATTCTGAATCGATTGGCGTCATCAGAAAAAATCAAAATTTTCATCACTGACCTCTCCAGGCTACTGGTGCCAGAATAAGCATCAAAATCAAGAAATTTAATGATGCCGGGAAATATGGAAAAATTGCAGTTCAGGTACAGTTTCAAGTATGCTGAAACTTAAATCGCGTTTTGGTCGGAAACTACGCATTTTCGGGCCTTATTTGCCCGTTCGGGGTTTTTAAGGGGTATGAATCGACCATTCTGAATCGACTGGCGTCATCAGAAAAAATAAAAATTTTCATCACTGACCTCTCCAGGCTACTGGTGCCAGAATAAGCATCAAAATCAAGAAATTTAATGATGCCGGGAAATAGGGTAAAATTGCAGTTTAGGTACTGTTTCAAGTATGCTGAAACTTTAATCGCGTTTTGGTTGGAAACTACGCGTTTTCGGGCCTTATTTGCCCCTTCGGGGTTTTTAAGGGGTATGAATCGACCATTCTGAATCGATTGGCGTCATCAGAAAAAATCAAAATTTTCATCACTGACCTCTCCAGGCTACTGGTGCCAGAATAAGCATCAAAATCAAGAAATTTAATGATGCCGGGAAATAGGGAAAAAATTGCAGTTTAGGTACTGTTTCAAGTATGCTGAAACTTTAATCGCGTTTTGGTCGGAAACTACGCGTTTTCGGGCCTTATTTGCCCCTTCGGGGTTTTTAAGGGGTATGAATCGACCATTCTGAATCGATTGGCGTCATCAGAAAAAATCAAAATTTTCATCACTGACCTCTCCAGGCTACTGGTGCCAGAATAAGGATCAAAATCAAGAAATTTAATGATGCCGGGAAATAGGGAAAAATTGCAGTTTAGGTTCTGTTTCAATTATGCTGAAACTTTAATCGCGTTTTGGTCGGAAACTACGCGTTTTCGGGCCTTATTTGCCCCTTCGGGGTTTTTAAGGGGTATGAATCGACCATTCTGAATCGATTGGCGTCATCAGAAAAAAATCAAAATTTTCATCACTGACCTCTCCAGGCTACTGGTGCCAGAATTAGCATCAAAATCAAGAAATTTAATGATGCAGGGAAATAGGAAAAAATTGCAGTTTAGGTAATGTTTCAAGTATGCTGAAACTTTAATCGCGTTTTGGTCGGAAACTACGCGTTTTCAGGCCTTATTTGCCCCTTCGGGGTTTTTAAGGGGTATGAATCGACCATTCTGAATCGATTGGCGTCATCAGAAAAAATCAAAATTTTCATAACTGACCTCTCCAGGCTACTGGTGCCAGAATAAGCATCAATATCAAGAAATTTAATGATGCCGGGAAATAGGGAAAAATTGCAGTTTAGGTACTGTTTCAAGTATGCTGAAACTTTAATCGCGTTTTGGTCGGAAACTACGCGTTTTCGGGCCTTATTTGCCCCTTCGGGGTTTTTAAGGGGTATGAATCGACCATTCTGAATCGATTGGCGTCAACAGAAAAAATCAAAATTTTCATCACTGACCTCTCCAGGCTGCCGGTGCCAGAATAAGCATCAAAATCAAGAAATTTAATGATGCCGGGAAATAGGGAAAAATTGCAGTTTAGGTACTGTTTCAAGTATGCTGAAACTTTAATCGCGTTTTGGTCGGAAACTACGCGTTTTCGGGCCTTATTTGCCCCTTCGGGGTTTTTAAGGGGTATGAATCGACCATTCTGAATCGATTGGCGTCATCAGAAAAAATCAAAATTTTCATCACTGACCTCTCCAGGCTACTGGTGCCAGAATAAGTATCAAAATCAAGAAATTTAATGATGCCGGGAAATAGGGAAAAATTGCAGTTTAGGTACTGTTTCAAGTATGCTGAAACTTTAATCGCGTTTTGGTCGGAAACTACGCGTTTTCGGGCCTTATTTGCCCCTTCGGGGTTTTTAAGGGGTATGAATCGACCATTCTGAATCGATTGGCGTCATCAGAAAAAATCAAAATTTTCATCACTGACCTCTCCAGGCTACTGGTGCCAGAATAAGCATCAAAATCAAGAAATTTAATGATGCCGGGAAATAGGGAAAAATTGCAGTTTAGGTACTCTTTCAAGTATGCTGAAACTTTAATCGCGTTTTGGTCGGAAACTACGCGTTTTCAGGCCTTATTTGCCCCTTCGGGGTTTTTAAGGGGTATGAATCGACCATTCTGAATCGATTCGCGTCATCAGAAAAAATCAAAATTTTCATCACTGACCTCTCCAGGCTGCTGGTGCCAGAATAAGCATCAAAATCAAGAAATTTAATGATGCCGGGAAATAGGGAAAAATTGCAGTTTAGATAGTGTTTCAAGTATGCTCAAACTTTAATCGCGTTTTGGTCGGAAACTACGCGTTTTCGGGCCTTATTTGCCCCTTCGGGGTTTTTAAGGGGTATGAATCGACCATTCTGAATCGATTGGCGTCATCAGAAAAAATCAAAATTTTCATCACTGACCTCTCCAGGCTACTGGTGCCAGAATAAGTATCAAAAACAAGAAATTTAATGATGCCGGGAAATAGGGAAAAATTGCAGTTTAGGTACTGTTTCAAGTATGATGAAACTTTAATCGCGTTTTGGTTGGAAACTACGCGTTTTCGGGCCTTATTTGCCCCTTCGGGGTTTTTAAGGGGTATGAATCGACCATTCTGAATCGATTGGCGTCATCAGAAAAAAACAAAATTTTCATCACTGACCTCTCCAGGCTACTGGTGCCAGAATAAGCATCAAAATCAAGAAATTTAATGATGCCGGGAAATAGGGAAAAATTGCAGTTTAGGTACTGTTTCAAGTATGCTGAAACTTTAATCGCGTTTTGGTCGGAAACTACGCGTTTTCGGGCCTTATTTGCCCCTTCGGGGTTTTTAAGGGGTATGAATCGACCATTCTGAATCGATTGGCGTCATCAGAAAAAATCAAAATTTTCATCACTGACCTCTCCAGGCTACTGGTGCCAGAATAAGCATCAAAATCAAGAAATTTAATGATGCCGGGAAATAGGGAAAAATTGCAGTTTAGGTACTGTTTCAAGTATGCTGAAACTTTAATCGCGTTTTGGTCGGAAACTACGCGTCTTCGGGCCTTACTTGCCCATTCGTGGTTTTTAAGTGGTATGAATCGACCATTCTGAATCGATTGGCGTCATCAGAAAAAATAAAAATTTTCATCACTGACCTCTCCAGGCTACTGGTGCCAGAATAAGCATCAAAATCAAGAAATTTAATGATGCCGGGAAATAGGGAAAAATTGCAGTTTAGGTACTGTTTCAAGTATGCTGAAACTTTAATCGCGTTTTGGTCGGAAACTACGCGTTTTCGGGCCTTATTTGCCCCTTCGGGGTTTTTAAGGGGTATGAATCGACCATTCTGAATCGATTGGCGTCATCAGAAAAAATCAAAATTTTCATCACTGACCTCTCCAGGCTACTGGTGCCAGAGTAAGCATCAAAATCAAGATATTTAATGATGCCGGGAAATAGGGAAAAATTGCAGTTTAGGTTCTGTTTCAATTATGCTGAAACTTTAATCGCGTTTTGGTCGGAAACTACGCGTTTTCGGGCCTTATTTGCCCCTTCGGAGTTTTTAAGGGGTATGAATCGACCATTCTGAATCGATTGGCGTCATCAGAAAAAATCAAAATTTTCATCACTGACCTCTCCAGGCTACTGGTGCCAGAATAAGCATCAAAATCAAGAAATTTAATGATGCCGGGAAATAGGGAAAAATTGCAGTTTAGGTACTGTTTCAAGTATGCTGAAACTTTAATCGCGTTTTGGTCGGAAACTACGCGTTTTCGGGCCTTATTTGCCCCTTCGGGGTTTTTAAGGGGTATGAATCGACCATTCTGAATCGATTGGCGTCATCAGAAAAAATCAAAATTTTCATCACTGACCTCTCCAGGCTACTGGTGCCAGAATAAGCATCAAAATCAAGAAATTTAATGATGCCGGGAAATAGGGAAAAATTGCAGTTTAGGTAATGTTTCAAGTATGATGAAACTTTAATCGCTTTTTGGTCGGAAACTACGCGTTTTCAGGCCTTATTTGCCCCTTCGGGGTTTTTAAGGGGTATGAATCGACCATTCTGAATCGATTGGCGTCATCAGAAAAAATCAAAATTTTCATCACTGACCTCTCCAGGCTACTGGTGCCAGAATAAGCATCAAAATCAAGAAATTTAATGATGCCGGGAAATAGGGAAAAATTGCAGTTTAGGTACTGTTTCAAGTATGCTGAAACTTTAATCGCGTTTTGGTCGGAAACTAAGCGTTTTCGGGCCTTATTTGCCCCTTCGGGGTTTTTAAGGGGTATGAATCGACCATTCTGAATCGATTGGCGTCATCAGAAAAAATCAAAATTTTCATCACTGACCGCTCCAGGCTGCTGGTGCCAGAATAAGCATCAAAATCAAGAAATTTAATGATGCCGGGAAATAGGGAAAAATTGCAGTTTAGGTACTGTTTCAAGTATGCTGAAACTTTAATCGCGTTTTGGTCGGAAACTACGCGTTTTCGGGCCTTATTTGCCCCTTCGGGGTTTTTAAGGGGTATGAATCGACCATTCTGAATCGATTGGCGTCATCAGAAAAAATCAAAATTTTCATCACTGACCTCTCCAGGCTACTGGTGCCAGAATAAGTATCAAAATCAAGAAATTTAATGATGCCGAGAAATAGGGAAAAATTGCAGTTTAGGTACTGTTTCAAGTATGCTGAAACTTTAATCGCGTTTTGGTCGGAAACTACGCGTTTTCAGGCCTTATTTGCCCCTTCGGGGTTTTTAAGGGGTATGAATCGACCATTCTGAATCGATTGGCGTCATCAGAAAAAATCAAAATTTTCATCACTGACCTCTCCAGGCTACTGGTGCCAGAATAAGCATCAAAATCAAGAAATTTAATGATGCCGGGAAATAGGGAAAAATTGCAGTTTAGGTACTGTTTCAAGTATGCTGAAACTTTAATCGCTTTTTGGTCGGAAACTACGCGTTTTCAGGCCTTATTTGCCCCTTCGGGGTTTTTAAGGGGTATGAATCGACCATTCTGAATCGATTGGCGTCATCAGAAAAAATCAAAATTTTCATCACTGACCTCTCCAGGCTACTGGTGCCAGAATAAGCATCAAAATCAAGAAATTTAATGATGCCGGGAAATAGGGAAAAATTGCAGTTTAGGTACTGTTTCAAGTATGATGAAACTTTAATCGCGTTTTGGTCGGAAACTACGCGTTTTCAGGCCTTATTTGCCCCTTCGGGGGTTTTAAGGGGTATGAATCGACCATTCTGAATCGATTGGCGTCATCAGAAAAAATCAAAATTTTCATCACTGACCTCTCCAGGCTACTGGTGCCAGAATAAGCATCAAAATCAAGATATTTAATGATGCCGGGAAATAGGGAAAAATTGCAGTTTAGGTTCTGTTTCAATTATGCTGAAACTTTAATCGCGTTTTGGTCGGAAACTACGCGTTTTCGGGCCTTATTTGCCCCTTCGGGGTTTTTAAGGGTATGAATCGACCATTCTGAATCGATTGGCGTCATCAGAAAAAATCAAAATTTTCATCACTGACCTCTCCAGGCTACTGGTGCCAGAATAAGCATCAAAATCAAGAAATTTAATGATGCCGGGAAATAGGGAAAAATTGCAGTTTAGGTACTGTTTCAAGTATGCTGAAACTTTAATCGCGTTTTGGTCGGAAGCTACGCGTTTTCGGGCCTTATTTGCCCCTTCGGGGTTTTTAAGGGGTATGAATCGACCATTCTGAATCGATTGGCGTCATCAGAAAAAATCAAAATTTTCATCACTGACCTCTCCAGGCTACTGGTGCCAGAATAAGCATCAAAATCAAGAAATTTAATGATGCCGGGAAATAGGGAAAAATTGCAGTTTAGGTACTGTTTCAAGTATGCTGAAACTTTAATCGCGTTTTGGTCGGAAACTACGCGTTTTCAGGCCTTATTTGCCCCTTCGGGGTTTTTAAGGGGTATGAATCGACCATTCTGAATCGATTGGCGTCATCAGAACAAATCAAAATTTTCATCACTGAACTCTCCAGGCTACTGGTGCCAGAATAAGTATCAAAATCAAGAAATTGAATGATGCCGGGAAATAGGGAAAAATTGCAGTTTAGGTACTGTTTGAAGTATGCTGAAACTTTAATCGCGTTTTGGTCGGAAACTAAGCGTTTTCGGGCCTTATTTGCCCCTTCGGGGTTTTTAAGGGGTATGAATCGACCATTCTGAATCGATTGGCGTCATCAGAAAAAATCAAAATTTTCATCACTGACCGCTCCAGGCTGCTGGTGCCAGAATAAGCATCAAAATCAAGAAATTTAATGATGCTGGGAAATAGGGAAAAATTACAGTTTAGGTACTGTTTCAAGTATGCTGAAACTTTAATCGCGTTTTGGTCGGAAACTACGCGTTTTCGGGCCTTATTTGCCCCTTCGGGGTTTTTAAGGGGTATAAATCGACCATTCTGAATCGATTGGCGTCATCAGAAAAAATCAAAATTTTCATCACTGAACTCTCCAGTCTACTGGTGCCAGAATAAGTATCAAAATCAAGAAATTGAATGATGCCGGGAAATAGGGAAAAATTGCAGTTTAGTTACTGTTTGAAGTATGCTGAAACTTTAATCGCGTTTTGGTCGGAAACTAAGCGTTTTCGGGCCTTATTTGCCCCTTCGGGGTTTTTAAGGGGTATGAATCGACCATTCTGAATCGATTGGCGTCATCAGAAAAAATCAAAATTTTCATCACTGACCTCTCCAGGCTACTGGTGGCAGAATAAGCATCAAAATCAAGAAATTTAATGATGCCGGGAAATAGGGAAAAATTGCAGTTTAGGTACTGTTTCAAGTATGCTGAAACTTTAATCGCGTTTTGGTCGGAAACTACGCGTTTTCGGGCCTTATTTGCCCCTTCGGGGTTTTTAAGGGGTATGAATCGACCATTCTGAATCGATTGGCGTCATCAGAAAAAATCAAAATTTTCATCACTGACCTCTCCAGGCTACTGGTGCCAGAATAAGTATCAAAATCAAGAAATTTAATGATGCCGAGAAATAGGGAAAAATTGCAGTTTAGGTACTGTTTCAAGTATGCTGAAACTTTAATCGCGTTTTGGTCGGAAACTACGCGTTTTCAGGCCTTATTTGCCCCTTCGGGTTTTTTAAGGGGTATGAATCGACCATTCTGAATCGATTGGCGTCATCAGAAAAAATCAAAATTTTCATCACTGACCTCTCCAGGCTACTGGTGCCAGAATAAGCATCAAAATCAAGAAATTTAATGATGCCGGGAAATAGGGAAAAATTGCAGTTTAGGTACTGTTTCAAGTATGCTGGAACTTTAATCGCGTTTTGGTCGGAAACTACGCGTTTTCAGGCCTTATTTGCCCCTTCGGGGTTTTTAAGTGGTATGAATCGACCATTCTGAATCGATTGGCGTCATCAGAAAAATCAAAATTTTCATCACTGAACTCTCCAGGCTACTGGTGCCAGAATAAGTATCAAAATCAAGAAATTGAATGATGCCGGGAAATAGGGAAAAATTGCAGTTTAGGTACTGTTTGAAGTATGCTGAAACTTTAATCGCGTTTTGGTCGGAAACTAAGCGTTTTCGGGCCTTATTTGCCCCTTCGGGGTTTTTAAGGGGTATAAATCGACCATTCTGAATCGATTGGCGTCATCAGAAAAAATCAAAATTTTCATCACTGACCGCTCCAGGCTGCTGGTGCCAGAATAAGCATCAAAATCAAGAAATTTAATGATGCCGGGAAATAGGGAAAAATTGCAGTTTAGGTACTGTTTCAAGTATGCTGAAACTTTAATCGCGTTTTGGTCGGAAACTACGCGTTTTCGGGCCTTATTTGCCCCTTCGGGGTTTTTAAGGGGTATGAATCGACCATTCTGAATCGATTGGCGTCATCAGAAAAAATCAAAATTTTCATCACTGAACTCTCCAGGCTACTGGTGCCAGAATAAGTATCAAAATCAAGAAATTGAATGATGCCGGGAAATAGGGAAAAATTGCAGTTTAGGTACTGTTTGAAGTATGCTGAAACTTTAATCGCGTTTTGGTCGGAAACTAAGCGTTTTCGGGCCTTATTTGCCCCTTCGGGGTTTTTAAGGGGTATGAATCGACTATTCTGAATCGATTGGCGTCATCAGAAAAAATCAAAATTTTCATCACTGACCTCTCCAGGCTACTGGTGCCAGAATAAGCATCAAAATCAAGAAATTTAATGATGCCGGGAAATAGGGAAAAATTGCAGTTTAGGTACTGTTTCAAGTATGCTGAAACTTTAATCGCGTTTTGGTCGGAAACTACGCGTTTTCGGGCCTTAATTGCCCCTTCGGGATTTTTAAGGGGTATGAATCGACCATTCTGAATCGATTGGCGTCATCAGAAAAAATCAAAATTTTCATCACTGACCGACCTCTCCAGGCTACTGGTGCCAGAATAAGTATCAAAATCAAGAAATTTAATGATGCCGAGAAATAGGGAAAAATTGCAGTTTAGGTACTGTTTCAAGTATGCTGAAACTTTAATCGCGTTTTGGTCGGAAACTACGCGTTTTCGGGCCTTATTTGCCCCTTCGGGGTTTTTAAGGGGTATGAATCGACCATTCTGAATCGATTGGCGTCATCAGAAAAAATCAAAATTTGCATCACTGACCTCTCCAGGCTACTGGTGCCAGAATAAGCATCAAAATCAAGAAATTTAATGATGCCGGGAAATAGGGAAAAATTGCAGTTTAGGTACTGTTTCAATTATGCTGAAACTTTAATCGCGTTTTGGTCGAATCGACCATTCTGAATCGATTGGCGTCATCAGCAAAAATCAAAATTTTCATCACTGACCTCTCCAGGCTACTGGTGCCAGAATAAGCATCAAAATCAAGAAATTTAATGATGCCGGGAAATAGGGAAAAATTGCAGTTTAGGTACTGTTTCAAGTATGATGAAACTTTAATCGCGTTTTGGTTGGAAACTAAGCGTTTTCGGGCCTTATTTGCCCCTTCGGGGTTTTTAAGGGGTATGAATCGACCATTCTGAATCGATTGGCGTCATCAGAAAAAATCAAAATTTGCATCACTGACCTCTCCAGGCTACTGGTGCCAGAATAAGCATCAAAATCAAGAAATTTAATGATGCCGGGAAATAGGGAAAAATTGCAGTTTAGGTACTGTTTCAATTATGCTGAAACTTTAATCGCGTTTTGGTCGAATCGACCATTCTGAATCGATTGGCGTCATCAGCAAAAATCAAAATTTTCATCACTGACCTCTCCAGGCTACTGGTGCCAGAATAAGCATCAAAATCAAGAAATTTAATGATGCCGGGAAATAGGGAAAAATTGCAGTTTAGGTACTGTTTCAATTATGCTGAAACTTTAATCGCGTTTTGGTCGGAAACTACGCGTTTTCGGGCCTTATTTGCCCCTTCGGGGTTTTTAAGGGGTATGAATCGACCATTCTGAATCGATTGGCGTCATCAGAAAAAATCAAAATTTGCATCACTGACCTCTCCAGGCTACTGGTGCCAGAATAAGCATCAAAATCAAGAAATTTAATGATGCCGGGAAATAGGGAAAAATTGCAGTTTAGGTACTGTTTCAATTATGCTGAAACTTTAATCGCGTTTTGGTCGAATCGACCATTCTGAATCGATTGGCGTCATCAGCAAAAATCAAAATTTTCATCACTGACCTCTCCAGGCTACTGGTGCCAGAATAAGCATCAAAATCAAGAAATTTAATGATGCCGGGAAATAGGGAAAAATTGCAGTTTAGGTACTGTTTCAATTATGCTGAAACTTTAATCGCGTTTTGGTCGAATCGACCATTCTGAATCGATTGGCGTCATCAGAAAAAATCAAAATTTTCATCACTGACCTCTCCAGGCTACTGGTGCCAGAATAAGCATCAAAATCAAGAAATTTAATGATGCCGGGAAATAGGGAAAATTGCAGTTTAGGTACTCTTTGAAGTATTCTGAAACTTTAATCGCGTTTTGGTCGGAAACTACGCGTTTTCGGGCCTTATTTGCTCCTTCGGGGTTTTTAAGGGGTATGAATCGACCATTCTGAATCGATTGGCGTCATCAGAAAAAATCAAAATTTTCATCACTGACCTCTCCAGGCTACTGGTGCCAGAATAAGCATCAAAATCAAGAAATTTAATGATGCCGGGAAATAGGGAAAAATTGCAGTTTAGGTACTGTTTCAAGTATGATGAAACTTTAATCGCGTTTTGGTTGGAAACTAAGCGTTTTCGGGCCTTATTTGCCCCTTCGGGGTTTTTAAGGGGTATGAATCGACCATTCTGAATCGATTGGCGTCATCAGAAAAAATCAAAATTTTCATCACTGACCTCTCCAGGCTGCTGGTGCCAGAATAAGCATCAAAATCAAGAAATTTAATGATGCCGGGAAATAGGGAAAAATTGCAGTTTAGGTACTGTTTCAAGTATGCTGAAACTTTAATCGCGTTTTGGTCGGAAACTACGCGTTTTCGGGCCTTATTTGCGCCTTCGGGGTTTTTAAGGGTATGAATCGACCATTCTGAATCGATTGGCGTCATCAGAAAAAATCAAAATTTTCATCACTGACCTCTCCAGGCTACTGGTGCCAGAATAAGTATCAAAATCAAGAAATTTAATGATGCCGGGAAATAGGGAAAAATTGCAGTTTAGGTACTGTTTCAAGTATGCTGAAACTTTAATCGCGTTTTGTTCGGAAACTACGCGTTTTCGGGCCTTATTTGCGCCTTCGGGGTTTTTAAGGGGTATGAATCGACCATTCTGAATCGATTGGCGTCATCAGAAAAAATCAAAATTTTCATCACTGACCTCTCCAGGCTACTGGTGCCAGAATAAGCATCAAAATCAAGAAATTTAATGATGCCGGGAAATAGGGAAAAATTGCAGTTTAGGTACTGTTTCAAGTATGCTGAAACTTTAATCGCGTTTTGGTCGGAAACTACGCGTTTTCGGGCCTTATTTGCGCCTTCGGGGTTTTTAAGGGGTATGAATCGACCATTCTGAATCGATTGGCGTCATCAGAAAAAATCAAAATTTTCATCACTGACCTCTCCAGGCTACTGGTGCCAGAATAAGTATCAAAATCAAGAAATTTAATGATGCCGGGAAATAGGAAAAAATTGCAGTTTTGGTCGGAAACTACGCATTTTCGGGCCTTATTTGCCCCTTCGGGGTTTTTAAGGGGTATGAATCGACCATTCTGAATCGATTGGCGTCATCAGAAAAAATCAAAATTTTCATCACTGACCTCTCCAGGCTACTGGTGCCAGAATAAGCATCAAAATCAAGAAATTTAATGATGCCGGGAAATAGGGAAAAATTGCAGTTTAGGTACTGTTTCAATTATGCTGAAACTTTAATCGCGTTTTGGTCGGAAACTACGCGTTTTCGGGCCTTATTTGCGCCTTCGGGGTTTTTAAGGGGTATGAATCGACCATTCTGAATCGATTGGCGTCATCAGAAAAAATCAAAATTTTCATCACTGACCTCTCCAGGCTACTGGTGCCAGAATAAGTATCAAAATCAAGAAATTTAATGATGCCGGGAAATAGGGAAAAATTGCAGTTTTGGTCGGAAACTACGCGTTTTCGGGCCTTATTTGCCCCTTCGGGGTTTTTAAGGGGTATGAATCGACCATTCTGAATCGATTGGCGTCATCAGAAAAAATCAAAATTTTCATCACTGACCTCTCCAGGCTACTGGTGCCAGAATAAGCATCAAAATCAAGAAATTTAATGATGCCGGGAAATAGGGAAAAATTGCAGTTTAGGTACTGTTTCAATTATGCTGAAACTTTAATCGCGTTTTGGTCGGAAACTACGCGTTTTCGGGCCTTATTTGCGCCTTCGGGGTTTTTAAGGGGTATGAAGCGACCATTCTGAATCGATTGGCGTCATCAGAAAAAATCAAAATGTTCATCACTGACCTCTCCAGGCTGCTGGTGCCAGAATAAGCATCAAAATCAAGAAATTTAATAAAGCCGGGAAATAGGGAAAAATTGCAGTTTAGGTACTCTTTCAAGTATGCTGAAACTTTAATTTGCCCCTTCGGGGTTTTTAAGGGGTATGAATCGACCATTCTGAATCGATTGGCGTCATCAGAAAAAATCAAAATTTTCATCACTGACCTCTCCAGGCTACTGGTGCCAGAATAAGCATCAAAATCAAGAAATTTAATGATGCCGGGAAATAGGGAAAAATTGCAGTTTAGGTACTGTTTCAATTATGCTGAAACTTTAATCGCGTTTTGGTCGGAAACTACGCGTTTTCGGGCCTTATTTGCGCCTTCGGGGTTTTTAAGGGGTATGAATCGACCATTCTGAATCGATTGGCGTCATCAGAAAAAATCAAAATTTTCATCACTGACCTCTCCAGGCTACTGGTGCCAGAATAAGTATCAAAATCAAGAAATTTAATGATGCCGGGAAATAGGGAAAAATTGCAGTTTTGGTCGGAAACTACGCGTTTTCGGGCCTTATTTGCCCCTTCGGGGTTTTTAAGGGGTATGAATCGACCATTCTGAATCGATTGGCGTCATCAGAAAAAATCAAAATTTTCATCACTGACCTCTCCAGGCTACTGGTGCCAGAATAAGCATCAAAATCAAGAAATTTAATGATGCCGGGAAATAGGGAAAAATTGCAGTTTAGGTACTGTTTCAATTATGCTGAAACTTTAATCGCGTTTTGGTCGGAAACTACGCGTTTTCGGGCCTTATTTGCGCCTTCGGGGTTTTTAAGGGGTATGAATCGACCATTCTGAATCGATTGGCGTCATCAGAAAAAATCAAAATTTTCATCACTGACCTCTCCAGGCTACTGGTGCCAGAATAAGTATCAAAATCAAGAAATTTAATGATGCCGGGAAATAGGGAAAAATTGCAGTTTAGGTACTGTTTCAAGTATGCTGAAACTTTAATCGCGTTTTGGTCGGAAACTACGCGTTTTCGGGCCTTATTTGCCCCTTCGGGGTTTTTAAGGGGTATGAATCGACCATTCTGAATCGATTGGCGTCATCAGAAAAAATCAAAATTTTCATCACTGACCTCTCCAGGCTACTGGTGCCAGAATAAGCATCAAAATCAAGAAATTTAATGATGCCGGGAAAAAGGGAAAAATTGCAGTTTAGGTACTGTTTCAAGTATGCTGAAACTTTAATCGCGTTTTGGTCGGAAACTACGCGTTTTCGGGCCTTATTTGCCCCTTCGGGGTTTTTAAGGGGTATGAATCGACCATTCTGAATCGATTGGCGTCATCAGAAAAAATCAAAATTTTCATCACTGACCTCTCCAGGCTACTGGTGCCAGAATAAGCATCAAAATCAAGAAATTTAATGATGCCGGGAAATAGGGAAAAATTGCAGTTTAGGTACTGTTTCAAGTATGCTGAAACTTTAATCGCGTTTTGGTCGGAAACTACGCGTTTTCGGGCCTTATTTGCCCCTTCGGGGTTTTTAAGGGGTATGAATCGACCATTCTGAATCGATTGGCGTCATCAGAAAAAATCAAAATTTTCATCACTGACCTCTCCAGGCTACTGGTGCCAGAATTAGCATCAAAATCAAGAAATTTAATGATGCCGGGAAATAGGGAAAAATTGCAGTTTAGGTACTGTTTCAAGTATGCTGAAACTTTAATCGCGTTTTGGTCGGAAACTACGCGTTTTCGGGCCTTATTTGCCCCTTCGGGGTTTTTAACGGGTATGAATCGACCATTCTGAATCGATTGGCGTCATCAGAAAAAATCAAAATTTTCATCACTGACCTCTCCAGGCTACTGGTGCCAGAATTAGCATCAAAATCAAGAAATTTAATGATGCCGGGAAATAGGGAAAAATTGCAGTTTAGGTACTGTTTCAAGTATGCTGAAACTTTAATCGCGTTTTGGTCGGAAACTACGCGTTTTCGGGCCTTATTTGCCCCTTCGGGGTTTTTAAGGGGTATGAATCGACCATTCTGAATCGATTGGCGTCATCAGAAAAAATCAAAATTTTCATCACTGACCTCTCCAGGCTACTGGTGCCAGAATTAGCATCAAAATCAAGAAATTTAATGATGCCGGGAAATAGGGAAAAATTGCAGTTTAGGTACTGTTTCAAGTATGCTGAAACTTTAATCGCGTTTTGGTCGGAAACTACGCGTTTTCGGGCCTTATTTGCCCCTTCGGGGTTTTTAAGGGGTATGAATCGACCATTCTGAATCGATTGGCGTCATCAGAAAAAATCAAAATTTTCATCACTGACCTCTCCAGGCTACTGGTGCCAGAATAAGTATCAAAATCAAGAAATTTAATGATGCCGGGAAATAGGGAAAAATTGCAGTTTTGGTCGGAAACTACGCATTTTCGGGCCTTATTTGCCCCTTCGGGGTTTTTAAGGGGTATGAATCGACCATTCTGAATCGATTGGCGTCATCAGAAAAAATCAAAATTTTCATCACTGACCTCTCCAGGCTACTGGTGCCAGAATTAGCATCAAAATCAAGAAATTTAATGATGCCGGGAAATAGGGAAAAATTGCAGTTTAGGTACTGTTTCAAGTATGCTGAAACTTTAATCGCGTTTTGGTCGGAAACTACGCGTTTTCGGGCCTTATTTGCCCCTTCGGGGTTTTTAAGGGGTATGAATCGACCATTCTGAATCGATTGGCGTCATCAGAAAAAATCAAAATTTTCATCACTGACCTCTCCAGGCTACTGGTGCCAGAATAAGCATCAAAATCAAGAAATTTAATGATGCCGGGAAATAGGGAAAAATTGCAGTTTAGGTACTGTTTCAAGTATGCTGAAACTTTAATCGCGTGTTGGTCGGAAACTACGCGTTTTCGGGCCTTATTTGCCCCTTCGGGGTTTTTAACGGGTATGAATCGACCATTCTGAATCGATTGGCGTCATCAGAATAAATCAACATTTTCATCACTGACCTCTCCAGGCTACTGGTGGCAGAATAAGCATCAAAATCAAGAAATTTAATGATGCCGGGAAATAGGGAAAAATTGCAGTTTAGGTACTGTTTCAAGTATGCTGAAAATTTAATCGCGTTTTGGTCGGAAACTACGCGTTTTCGGGCCTTATATGCCCCTTCAGGGTTTTTAAGGGGTATGAATCGACCATTCAGAATAAGCATCAAAATCAAGAAATTTAATGATGCCGGGAAATAGGGAAAAATTGCAGTTTAGGTACTGTTTCAAGTATGCTGAAACTTTAATCGCGTTTCGGTCGGAAACTACGCGTTTTCGGGCCTTATTTGCCCCTTCGGGGTTTTTAAGGGGTATGAATCGACCATTCTGAATCGATTGGCGTCATCAGAAAAAATCAAAATTTTCATCACTGACCTCTCCAGGCTACTGGTGCCAGAATAAGCATCAAAATCAAGAAATTTAATGATGCCGGGAAATAGGGAAAAATTGCAGTTTAGGTACTGTTTCAAGTATGCTGAAACTTTAATCGCGTTTCGGTCGGAAACTACGCGTTTTCGGGCCTTATTTGCCCCTTCGGGGTTTTTAAGGGGTATGAATCGACCATTCTGAATCGATTGGCGTCATCAGAAAAAATCAAAATTTTCATCACTGACCTCTCCAGGCTACTGGTGCCAGAATTAGCATCAAAATCAAGAAATTTAATGATGCCGGGAAATAGGGAAAAATTGCAGTTTAGGTACTGTTTCAAGTATGCTGAAACTTTAATCGCGTTTCGGTCGGAAACTACGCGTTTTCGGGCCTTATTTGCCCCTTCGGGGTTTTTAAGGGGTATGAATCGACCATTCTGAATCGATTGGCGTCATCAGAAAAAATCAAAATTTTCATCACTGACCTCTACAGGGTACTGGTGCCGGAATAAGCATCAAAATCAAGAAATTTAATGATGCCGGGAAATAGGGAAAAATTGCAGTTTAGGTACTGTTTGAAGTATGCTGAAACTTTAATCGCGTTTTGGTCGGAAACTACGCGTTTTCGGGCCTTATTTGCCCCTTCGGGGTTTTTAAGGGGTATGAATCGACCATTCTGAATCGATTGGCGTCATCAGAAAAAATCAAAATTTTCATCACTGACCTCTCCAGGCTACTGGTGCCAGAATAAGCATCAAAATCAAGAAATTTAATGTAGCCGGGAAATAGCGAAAAATTGCAGTTTAGGTACTGTTTGAAGTATGCTGAAACTTTAATCGCGTTTTGGTCGGAAACTACGCGTTTTCGGGCCTAATTTGCCCCTTCGGGGTTTTTAAGGGGTATGAATCGACCATTCTGAATCGATTGGCGTCATCAGAAAAAATCAAAATTTTCATCACTGACCTCTCCAGGCTACTGGTGGCAGAATAAGCATCAAAATCAAGAAATTTAATGATGCCGGGAAATAGGGAAAAATTGCAGTTTAGGTACTGTTTCAAGTATGCTGAAACTTTAATCGCGTTTTGGTCGGAAACTACGCGTTTTCGGGCCTTATTTGCCCCTTCGGGGTTTTTAAGGGGTATGAATCGACCATTCTGAATCGATTGGCGTCATCAGAAAAAATCAAAATTTTCATCACTGACCTCTCCAGGCTGCTGGTGCCAGAATAAGCATCAAAATCAAGAAATTTAATGATGCCGGGAAATAGGGAAAAATTGCAGTTTAGGTACTGTTTCAAGTATGCTGAAACTTTAATCGCGTTTTGGTTGGAAACTTCGCGTTTTCGGGCCTTATTTGCGCCTTCGGGGTTTTTAAGGGGTATGAATCGACCATTCTGAATCGATTGGCGTCATCAGAAAAAATCAAAATTTTCATCACTTACCTCTACAGGCTACTAGTGCCAGAATAAGTATCAAAATCAAGAAATTTAATGATGCCGGGAAATAGGGAAAAATTGCAGTTTAGGTACTGTTTCAAGTATGCTGAAACTTTAATCGCGTTTTGTTCGGAAACTACGCGTTTTCGGGCCTTATTTGCCCCTTCGGGGTTTTTAAGGGGTATGAATCGACCATTCTGAATCGATTGGCGTCATCAGAAAAAATCAAAATTTTCATCACTGACCTCTCCAGGCTACTGGTGCCAGAATAAGCATCAAAATCAAGAAGTTTAATGATGCCGGGAAATAGGGAAAAATTGCAGTTTAGGTACTGTTTCAAGTATGCCGAAAGTTTAATCGCGTTTTGGTCGGAAACTACGCGTTTTCGTGCCTTATTTGCCCCTTCGGGGTTTTTAAGGGGTATGAATCGACCATTCTGAATCGATTGGCGTCATCAGAAAAAATCAAAATTTTCATCACTGACCTCTGCAGGCTACTGGTGCCAGAATAAGCATCAAAATCAAGAAATTTAGTGATGCCGGGAAGGGGTATGGAACGACCATTCTGAGTCGACTGACGTCATCAGAATAAATCAAAATTTGTTAATTTTCAATATTTTAATAAAATTTTTAAATAAGCAAACAAAAAATATGGTAAATATAAATTTATTTTTAAGTTAAGAACATAATAGTACATAATTTCAATAATCTTTTGTTAAATTTTTGGGTAAAAATATTTTGAATTGAGCGACTGACAGAAAATCTTCCTATACACAAAAAAAAATGTTGCTTTCCGGTGAGCGTCATTACTCATTACTGGTTCACATGTTGACAAAAAACCAAAAAGATTTCGTTAGTTTATGAGTTTCTCGAGGTAACGTCGAGATTTTGTTTATTTTAGTGATTTTTCAATTTTTTCAAGTAAAAAAAACCAATTTTTTTGAATTTTTGAAAATTTATTGATAAAAATCGGCGAATTTGTTGTTGTAAAATTAATTATAATAATAAAAGATATAAAATCTCGACGTTGTTACCTCGTAATTTATGCATAAAAGAGGTGTGCAAAATTTGAGAAGGATTGGATGAGTAATTTTGGAGTTTTAGTGATTACCGACTTTGAAAAACTAAATCTGAGAAAAATGCGTTTAAAGTTTTAACACTGCTCTTTTGTATATGGGATGTATCGAATGGAGGGGACCCGAGGAACTTTATCTCCGGCAGTTTTGCTCCAATCGACCTCAAATTTTAACTGGATACTGTTGAAGAGTTTTACTATCAAATAAAAAAAATGCAAAATACCTCCCCCCTTAATGATCGGGCAAAATTGTAGTTTAGGTACTGTTTGAAGTATGCTAAAACTTTAATCGTATTTTGCTCTTAAGCTACGATTGTTCGGACCTTATTTGCCGCTGTTTCCTGCCAAGAGTAATCATTCCGAAAAGTACTTAACTTTGCTTAAGCGCTGGCATCAAAATGACAATGATTATTCTAGAACTGCACGCCCTGATGTTCAAGACTAACAACAACAAACTTTGACTTTGCTTTTCAGACGTGCTATCCGTTTGCAGACAGTGTTTTTCACTTTGGCTGATTCCTGAGAATCCACTGTACTCTCAGTTGTTGCATTTTTAGATCCCCTTCTAGGATAGTAAAGGTTCCAAAAGCTTTTTCGTTGTGGGAAAGCGATTTTTGGCTGTCATAATCATCATCATTGATGGTGGAACTTAATTATATGCATTGCTAAAAAATTCAGAGTAGTTTAGATCCAAAAATCTTCAGACTAAAATTTTGTGACATTGCAAGTTAGCAACAAATAAGCAAAGGTTTTATTTTTTACTACATAAATGCATTCTTTACTTTTGGTGAGCATAGTAAAGCGCTCGTGGCGGGTACCCTCAGGTAACCTTTACATCCATTTGGCTCTTTATTCTTTAAAAAAAATACTTTTTTTCCTTCAGCTTTGAAATAATTTATTCGTGTTAAAAAAATATATTTTTTTGAGACCACGGATGCAGAATTGAGCGTCGGGCATCCCCATGAGCTTTTCATTTGCAATTGCGAAAAAAACCAAGCTGTTCTCTGGACTGTTGTCAATCTCGGAGCAGTTGAAAAACAAGACATCCGACTTTCGTCATTCCTCTTATATCGTAAAAAAAGATTGTTCAAGTGTTAATTAGAAAAAGAAATAATATTTAATTTAATTTTTTCTTTTACTTTGAACTAGGTTTTTGCACTTCAATTTTTAATTGTTTACTGATAAAAACCTTATTCCTAAAAATTATAATCTTCGATTGTAATTTTTATCTATTTAGGTGCAGTATCATAAATATATGATCGATATGTCCGCTTACTAAGCATTTGGTGTTGTATTATTGTAATAAAAACCTACACTTATTTATTCGATGCAATACAGGGTCTAAGTAAAAGACTATTTTTAAAATCGTTTTAGTTTATTTTATTTTATGCTGTTTAGTTAGTACGTCTTAATCGTCATCTACGCCATGTAGACAATAATCGCGTTTGACACACATACCTTGATAACTTCACTAAAGAGTAACCAACCATATTGAATTCGAAATAAAGTTATTCTGCTCGTCAAAACCCTTTCATTTGATGTCTAAGTCAAGGGGTTGTAAAAGAAATTTAGTTCGCTAGCTTGGGGCGTCCGCTATCTCAAAGCATCCGCCATCTAGGGACATCCGCTATATTGAATTTAGATTGACATCACCTATTCCATTTGGCTACTTTTATTTGATACCAATATCAAGGGGGTGTTTATGGAAATAATAAATCACCATCTTGTCGCATGCGCCACATTGAATTTAGAATGACGTTATTTAGCTAATCATACATTGTTACAAAAATGCAAAATTTGAGATCAATCTGTGGGTGGGGGGTGGTACTGGTTAAAGATTCAGTTGCACGATTTGACCCAAACATACAACAACTGCTAATTCAAGATAAATAAAAAAAAATTTTAAAATAACTTAACTTCATAATAGTACATAATTAGGTGCGATATTATCAATTATTATATATAAATTTAAATATAACACAGAGTAATATGGAAATTTAGTAGTCGGCAAAGTAAGTGATAACATTTCGGCCTTACATCCCGGAAGTCCAAGGTTCGAACCCCACCATCGCCAGCGGAGCATGGTTATTTTGTGTTGAAAACAGTTTATGATAGAAAGATCATTGGGCTGGAGAGTAATATCGTTGGTTCGAAATTCCCTTTGAATTGTAGGTCCACTTACAATTGTTGTCTCAAATCGGGAGAAGATTTTTTCTGCCCCATGCCCCACAGGGGATTATAGCAACTAGAGAGGGAGAATGTGGTAATTTATTCTAAAAAAATGAAATGGAAATGGAATATATGACCCCACATTTATATATTTTTTTCTTTTTTGCTTCTTTAATCAGTTGACGAAACCTACCAATGGCAACAATATTAGGATATGAACGTATATTTATTTTTTAAATATTAATGATTGTCGTTTACTTTTACATTTACCACATAAAATATTCATTTGACAGAAAAAAATGCAATTATTCGGAAGCAGAGCGATATCGATTCACCTGGGCAGCCATTTCTCCAATATAAGCTTTTAACGAAACAATCAATGACTGGCGAAAATAATCTTTCATAAATATTAAAACGTAAAATAACCTAAAAGGCTTCATCAAAAAAAGGTCCAAATTTTTGTGCTTTTTCGTAGCCGTTCTCAATATACCTCTTAATTTTTCATTAGGAAAATTGTTTCCCTGTACCACTAACATTATAAATTAACATCGCGCGCTAAAAAAGCGCTTCTTCTGAAACTTCATCCTTTTAAAATTGAATTTTAATTACATTTATCCGTCGTTTTGTAATTAAAAGAGAAATCGAGCCGAATAAACTCATTTTCATAGGCAATTAAGCACATAAACTGGTCCATAATCCATCTGTATTGTGAGCTACTAATTATAAATTAATTTTAATGAGACTACCTGTTTGAATAATACCCTCACGGACATAGTTACCACTTGTTGTTAGAACTGAATATAATTAAAATTTAACCCAAATTTACAGTTCATTATTAATCAGTAAATTTAATTACTTGAAAGTTACACACATTGCATTTGTTTTTTTTTTATTGAGATGGAAGGACACCCTTCACATTGTTTTTTCTAAAAGGATTTTGCAAGTTTTAGTAAATTGTTGCAATTTCAAGGTAATATAAGTGATTAAGGAAATTATCTTACCCTACCATGAATTATGGAAGTAGTGTAATTTTTTAGAAAGATGATCTTCAATAGCATTCAAAGGAGATTTAGAGAGTTGCTGAAAGTGTACTCGTTGAACCTCATGTAAGAAGATTTCGCTCTCCGCATCGAGAACCCAAAAATTCACGTATTCACATGGATAAAATACCGTGCATAGTAAGGAATAATATACTGGTTGTCATATCCGCTTGCACGGTCGGCGCATATCACTGAAATATTAAACTGCACGTACCCTGACCCGGAACCTGTCCAGTTTAGTAATGATCAGCAGGATGTTTCTGATCCGGCCAGATAATAGCTGCACAGTTTCAGATGGGGGTGATGTAAACTCTCCACTTCCTCTCCTCCGGACCCCAGGAATAATAGAAATTTCAAGTTTCTCCAAATTAGTTGCAAAAAACATTTTAATTCGAATCAATCAAACACTCTTAACGATGAACAGACAGGTTTTCGAGAGGGTTTCTCTTGCAGCGACCACTCAACGCCATCCAAATTATCATCGAGCAATCCACCGAATGATGGTCCCCTTTAAAGCTAATGTTTGTTGATTTCGAAAAGACGTTTGACAACGTTGATCACGAGTTCACCATTTTAAAGGAATCCCACTCAGGGGCCATCACTACCTACATAAGGAAAACTGCACGCCCTAGATGACTACCATTACACGTATTTGGACTATGTCGACGATGTATGCCTCCTGTCCAACAAACTGAGTCATGTAACCTAAATGTTCTAAGCCCGAAGTAGAGTGCTTAAGATCAAGATGCAAGAGATAACATGAACTTTATCTTGAAAAGCAGCAAATAGAACTGCGGATCTTCGAATCAAACGTAGTACTGCTCTGTTGTACGAATATTCAGCATGGAAAGTGATTTGGCAAACAATATCTGGCGTAACCTTAAAATAAATTGGGCCGAGTTCATTACCATCGAAGCCCTAAACAAACTTACAGGCCAAGACGGGATAGACATCAATGTGTGTAGATTGGAGGAAGACGCCAAAGTGGAAGACCGCGCACCACATAGAGAAGATCCGGAGAGGAAGATACACAGTTCAACAAATTGTGGCAATAGTTGAAGGCGTTGGCGCATACCCGGACCAGGTGGAGAGGCCGGCCATAAAAGCCCCTATGACGTATAAAGTGCTAGAGGAACCAGAGAGAGAAATCCTGTAATAACAATTGAACGCAAGAAACGGATAAGTCTACCCTAAAATGAGTTTAAACACGAAGTTAATGCCCATTTATTGTGAAAACAATAGTCAAATAAATTCAGTTGCGTCTGCTTACGGGAAGCAAAGTAGTAAAATTTCTTGTACAAAAGTTATAAAGTTTCAAAAAGGATGTCTAACGATGACCAAAATAATTAATACAAAAGTTGAACTTAATGATGACCTTAAACTTGATGTTGACTCCGATTTTGAAGGTAATTGCAAGATTTGTCGTTTTTTCGATTAAAGGTGATTTAAAGAAATCGAAGACATCAGTTACTAAGCTAAGTTTTACCTCTGAATCTTCTTAAAAATCATTCCGAAAAAATAATCTAAGAACATAGCAAAATATAAAAATTTCCGGTCTTTTACAATCCAGGGTGAAATTAGGGATATCTGTTTAAAATGTTTAAGTTGATCTTGAAATGAACTTGAAGGTCAAATTTAAAATAAATGTTAGCTGTGCACCTCGAAACCTTACAATTTTTGTTTAAAATATTTTTCACCATTCACCAGTGCTTCTTTTCCTAGAAAATTATATGTTATTGAAACAAAGTCCAGATAACCATATTAGCGTATGCTTCAAAATACAGCAGTTGCGTTATGTATCTTTTAGTTCGAGTTCAGATGTTTTCTGTGCGGGAGAAAAGATGTTTAACATGTTTATATAGCTCGTATTACTTTTATATACTGAATGGAAATTAAACTAACTTACAGCAGTTCTAGAGAAATTCGATAAGCTTTTCTATGGATATTTAAGAATATATGACCTTCTTAAAATAATTTAGGATGCAGTTCCAACTTTCATATAATTTCTCCAATCATTATTTGAAATGGTAGCATTTTGCCCGCGGTCATAGAATTTGGTAGAGTAAAGAAAAGTTGAGATGCTTTTCAACAATTAGAACTAAAGAGAAATATAATCAGATTTATTTAAATTACTCGGTCGTGACTGTAATCTGAAAGAACTGGAATAAAGTTTCAGAAAAGGTTGAACTAAAATTTATTTAAAAAAAATTTCAATGGAAATGGAAGAATATAATGTAAAATGTATGTCCTCTTGGAAATTACAGATTCGAATCCAGAAAAATTTTATGATGAAAAATTTAACTATTAGTAGAAAAGTTAAATTGGGTCATTCTACAACAAAAGAAAAGGTGAAAGATGTAGAAAAGTTATTAGAGAAAAAATATGCTAAAAACAATAAAAAAAATCTTTAAAGCTAGATATACCAAGAATTGACCCATACAGTCGAACCTGTTTTTATGTGATCCTTTTTTGTGCGGTTTTTAATACGCGATTTTTTATGCGGAACATTAAAAAATAATCATCCAAATGCATAATTTATATTAAAAGAAATGAAAAGTAAGAAATTGTTAGATCATTTCGCCTTAAGGTTTAAGTGTAGCTATCTCTACCAACTGGTCACTTTGACCGTTGGAAATTTAGCCGAAAATTATTGATTGACTGTAAAATTGGTAGGTATGTAATTTCAGTAACACTTTAAGCCAGACAGACACGGCAAAGAATGATATCAAAGCAGAACATACGTTTCGTTTTATTTCTATTTGTACAACAAGCAGGATGAGCTGGAACTGCAAGAAATAATATGAAATTTATCTTGAAAAGCAGCAAATAAAACAAGTGGAAAAATAATGCTATCTCAAGTATTTGAAATATGGCGCAATAGCAATCTCGAATCAAACGTAAATCTGTTTTGTTTTACGACTACTCAATATGAAAAGTGATTTGTCAAATAATATATACGCCGCAACCAGGGTCTCTGGCGTATCCTTAAAATCCATTGGGCAGAGGTCATTACCAACAAAGACCTGAACATACTTACAGGCCAAGACGGGACAGACATCCATGTGCGAAGGTGAAAATAGCAGGGATACTCCACACATTGAGAAAAGAGCCAAATAACATGGCTCATCAGATTGTAGATTGGAACGTACATGGGATCCAAGGAAGACGCCAAAGTGCATGACCGCGTAACACATAGAGAAGATCCTGAGAAGGAAGGTACACAGTTCAACGAATTGTGACAACAGTTGAAGGCTTTAGTGCAGAACCGGACCTGGTGAAGAGTCGGGGCGTAAAATCCCCTATGCTCTATAAGCAGCTAAAGGAACCAGAGAGAGAAATCCTGGAATAGTAATTGAACGCAAGAAACGGAGAAGTCTTCCCTTAAACGAATTTAAAATTTCCTGGGTGATAACGCAGAAATGCAATGATTACCTATAATCATAAAATTAATGGATTTCCAAATTGATTTAACCCAACACAATTAGCAGTGCCTGCATTCAACCTCTTGATGATTACCGAATCGAACACCGTGAAACCAGTGACCATCATCTTTGTTGATGACGGGCCGCACGAAAACCCGCGTTATTGAAAAGTCAAGAACTTTGCAATTCAACACTTCACAAAATACAACCTGGACACCCTGTTCATCGAGAACAGCATACATCATACAACTGAAAAATCGGTCCACTCGGATCGAGGCTCCAAAAACCACAGCAGGTCCGACAAAATAGGACCATCTAGTCACGTTATATTAAACCCTACCCCAAAAAGAATTAACCCTAGTCCAAAAAACCTCAATAAAGAATTAACCCTAAAAAATTAACAAAATTTCTAGCATAAGTAACTAGGTATGTTTTTATTGAAAAATTTAATTTTGTGAATCCATACGCCATGCATATTGCTGTAAGTGAGTGGATTGAGTTTGGAACAAAATATAAACTCAATTCTCAAGAAGCCAAAATTACAGGAACGCCATATTGAGAGAATGCCTAACGTTGGTTTGATGAAAAACATGACCAAAATAGTTCTATTTAGCGTCGAAAAAAAAATTCAATCTGGACGGACCGGATGAGTTTTAATACTACTGGCACGACATTCGTAAAGTCAAAAAAGTATTTTCTAGACGTCTACTAGGTGGAGGTTCTGTAATGATATGGACAGCTTTCTAGAAAGTTTTCTTTTCGAATTCATAGCTGAGGAAAACGACCTAATTTTCCAGCAGGACAACGTGCCCTTTCATATTGCAACTACAAAAAAAAACAATGGTTTCGCGATAATAATATTCATGTTTCAGATTGGCCAGGGTTCAGTCCTGATTTGAATCCCATAGAAAATCAATGTGACATCACGTCTAGGGCAGTATACAGAACGGCCGGAAATTGAATCAGTTGCCGAATTGAAAGGAAGAATTGTTGCCGCTAACGGAAATCTACTAATTATAATTAATAATTATTAATTAAAATGCCTTTTTAGCGATAACCATGCTAACACATCATAGGTTTGTCACCTGGGGTTTGGTTTCACCCTAAGGGCATGGGCAGCAGAAGAGGCGGGAAATCTGAACTTCTTAAAGGGCTCATGACAAAATGAAAGATGTAAGTTTAATACATTTGCAAGTAGAGCCTTTACTTGCAAAACGAATTATGTACAGATACAAGTTTATGCAATAGGAGTGATAGAACTTGATAGCCATGTTTATTTACATTTTGACAGCTGTTGTCAATATTTTTATTCAGTACAATCATTAATCATTTAACATAGATCTTAGATTCTCCAAATTTAAGGGGCATTTCTCTTACTTACTTATATACAAAAAAAAAATTAAGGGGGTCTACCTTGTTGGTTTCAAAAAATCTAATTTTTTTTTGCAGTTTTCTAATCTAGAACTTATCTAGAACTTATCCAGGGTATGGAAATGATATAACGGAGTTCTTATTATTTCGGGATGTCAGGAATGTCAAACACAGCTCGGCGTGCTGTATTTATAAGGCTCCGTTGCGACAGCCCGGAAACTTGTTTTACGAGTTTTACGAAGAACATCCAGGCGGTCTATTCTATACTTTATATGTCTGTTTGTGTGTTTCTTCTATGATATATGTGAAATTTGTGGGTTCGTTTGAAAGAAAACTTGACGTACATCTTTAATTAGGATTTCCCAAAAGTTGTGTTTTTGCAACTGGTTAACATAATATCTCGAAAAATAATAGATCTATTAACTCAAATCTTTTATCAAAATCTTTGAAAAACATGTCGCTATCGTCTGACGAAGGCTTCTTGAAAATCTTACATTTTAACAATTTTTACAGCTGTTTTTGACCCTAAGAACATGAAAAATATATTTTTTCTTAAATGTCGAATATTTTGCGAAATTTTTAAATTATTAAAATTGTGTTCGTCAAACGATAGCCAAGGAGATATTAAAACTAAATTTTTTTCGATTTTTTGTTTTAGGCGATTTTCATGAGCTGAATCGTGTCAACCATTTTGATATGAACTTTTCGTAAGGGGTACTTCAAGATCGAACAAAGGTCAAACCAGAAACAATAAATGTTTCAAAAAATGAATTTTCAAAGAATAAGAATAAACGAGTTGAACAGAAAAACCGCATTTCAATCGAATTATTGGTGTTCCTACGACTCATCCTCGAAAAACAGAATCAAAAACGGCGTCGTAAGGTAGAAGACCCCTTTAAGAAAAAAGAGTAGCATTTAAAATAACACAGATTGTATGATTATATCCTGGATACGAATTAGACTATATGTATTAAAACTAACTACTCAAGCTTATAAGCTTAAAAGTATCTCAAGTATCTAAAACTATAATAAAACGAAAGTCATTACAAGTGAAAATAATTTACCCAAAGATGGAACGAATTGGGAGACATGATCGTATGGAGATTTTAACTTTTCATTGATTGTTATAATTCATGTTGCCAATAATATTACAATCGTAAGTATGTATTGAAATTAATATTGAGCACACTAAAAATAATCGAACTTGTTTAGGTAGAAAATTGCTTGAAGTCCATAATGAGTGAAGTCCACCGTAGACTTTACTAACCAATGCTTTAATGTGATGATTCCATGTAAAAGTTCTATTCAATCTAACTCCAAGGAAACAATAAATATTCCATTTAATGCACATTAACAAATAGCAATGTTCCAAGGATGTGTTCCAGTGAAACACCAGAGGAAACTGGTAGAAACGAAAACTGTGATCTATCAGGAATACTGCTTGAAATCTGTTTTTTAAGAAATTGAGAATCAGTCTAGCAGTCTGCATGGAAAAATAAAAATTATTTCGAAGCTTTCTGAATAGAAGGAAATGAGTAACTGTATCGATAGGAAAAATCAACAATCACCAAGACTGTTAATTCATCCCCGTCAATTGCTTTTCGTTTAAAAAACCTGAGGTAAAGATACGCCCAGAACAAAAACCAGATTGATGGAGTAGTTATCCATTCAGTGCAGGAAATTAGAGTTATAAAGATGTATAATTTTCGCTATACCTAATGTTAGAGAGAAATTGTTAAATACTTATCGATCGAAAGTCCTTGCAATTTTGGATAGAGTTTTTTGGTACTGGCACAACATTTGATAATTTCTACGCCATAATAAAATTTAATAATGCAAGGCAAGTATTGTAGATATGGGTAAGAGACGGAAGAATTTAGGACAAGCACATTTTAATAAATGTAGGGGGCCTGAATTATAAACCAAATTTAAAGCTTTACATTTTAACGGCTAAGTTAGTAGTCACTGTCAAAAAAAACCAATATTAGGGTCAGCCTTGCTATTAGTTACGTGAGTCCAGCTAAGGCCACTCTGCCGCAAGTTCTTCCACTGGGCCTTTGAGGGTACATAACTTTTCGAAAGCGACGTATAATAACGTTTCTTTGAATTGCGTATCTCAGAGGCGATACGATTTCGCAGAAATTTATCCCGCACAAAAAAATCAGACTTTAAAGTACTTCCATTTGTAGTAGGCAAGGTTCCAAACAGAGATCAGATCACGAATAAAAGGAGGATACTGTCACCAATCCAATAAAAATTATCGGCGTCCGTACTGCGGAGGAACAACGACAGCTCGGCTTTTCAAAAGGCTTACAACAGCTGTACATATAGTCCAGAGAAATTAGATCAAAACGGCCGAACTTCAGGAAATTCAAGGAAAGCTGGATTTTGCTATAAATGTTGATATTGTAGTTTTAAACAAAATGTTGAAGGTCGATCCGAGTGCCCCTAAAAATTTTACACGGGGTAAAAGCTCACTAGAAATGGTTTTTCGTGAATATCTCGTTAACGGTCATTTTTACAGAAAAAATATAATTTTTTTTATGATGTTGCCAAATCTTAGGGGACAACCCTTTGATGCACGGAAGGGTATTAAGGTAAAGGGAGTGAGGACATTCAAAACTTGAATGTTTTCTTTATGCATTGTTTCGAGCTAGAAAACAGCCCAGAGACGGAGTGGATAAATTCAATTTTTTAAAGCCGCTGGTCTCGAACCCGGGAACCATGGCATAGCGGTCGTGCGGCATTTCCTAACCGTTTTGAAGATAATTTGATTTACAGAATTATAACCTTATTGCTAATGAAACGTGAACTTCTTTCCACATCACCTCCGAGATAGAGTACAAGGTGCTCTTTCAGACTCTATTCGCATGTTTGCCTCATCGTCACCTTCTTTTTCTGTTGTCTCCTGTACTTCCATCAATTCAGTCAAGAAATACGATGGATCTATCATATATCTCCAGTGGAGTAATATTTATCCTTGTCATTTATATCGGGTGATACATTTAAGCAAGACTGACCATGGTAATTACCACAAACTGCTGTCATAATGGAATGACTAATAGCAGGGCATTTTGGTTTAGATTATCGAGTCTATATCTCCTATTTTGTAAATCTATTTTTTCCAACAGAGAATATAAAGCTTAGAATTTCATCGTTGATATTTTTAGCATTTTGCTAGGAGGATAATAAACTTCATTATTTACTGGTACTTGTCTAATATCTTCGCGAATAATAGCTGCTTTTAAAATTCGACTACGTCCACACGTCATGCTGTGTTAGAGAAACAAACAACTGCTATTTGTAATCATCTTTTACGATATTTTTGGACAAGTTTACTTTTAATAGATTTGTTATCTCGAATGAAATACTTGCAAGCAATTTTTAATCGATTTAAAGTGAACTTGCACTTATCATTATTCTCAATAAACGAATATATATCCTACATTGTAATAAGAATTGTTTGTCTTCAAGACGACCAACCTTACTTTATGTAGTAGGCTACATAAAAGACTAAGGATGGTTGATCTTCGATTCGATCTCGTCGGATCGAGCTTTTAGCCTTCAATCTGCCGATTTTGGAATCGATTTTTCGCTGGACCGATTCAGCTCGAATCGATTTATTTATTTCCGATTCTCATCCATTTAAGACAAGACGAAATGCGCTAAAATAAAACTGAAGAAACTCAAGTGGATTTTTTTGGCATCATCATTAATTCGTGCAATAATTCTGCAAACTTAAAATTTCGTATCTAGCAAATTTTTGATGTTAGATAAATAATATATTATGTTATCTATATCAGTGAGTACCATGATTATGTGATTTTGTAATCATCAGTGGGTGTTTGTCCCAAAGATTACTTACAACTAGATAACCGGCTCCCTAAATTACCCAGCTAGTCTTGAAAAAGTAACACTGTCACCACATTAAAACGAAATATATCCAACTTGCTTATAAAGACATAAGAATATACATGCAAATGAAGAGTATAGGTAGTGTGCAGTGTTTGAGAGAATCACTCACTGCTGTTAAAATTCGGTTCTTATCAGGAGAGAATCACAAGACTCCTCGTCAAAATCTTATCGAAGAGTAAAAATGAACCAAAAAGTACCACCAATAAAAATAAATCATTAATTTTTCACTATTTTGTTGGAGGCCGTTTATCTAGTATTGAGTAATCTTTGGTTTGCCCTTTATTTCTCGTTTAGTGATTCTACGTCAAGGAAAAAATAATTATTTAAGGAAACATCAAAAATAATTAATTTTTTAATTTCCCAGGATTACCGAAACTAATCTTTAATCTAAACTTTAAGATTATCAATAATCATCTTCATTTTGCGACGTCTCAAAATTGTCAAAAAAAATGGAATCGATCTATGAACATCGATCTTTTTAGGTCGATTAATCGATCTTTGAAATCGGAAAAAAAATTATAGATCGATCCGTACTGGATCGATTTTCTTAGTTCGATCCCGCATCCCTATAAAAGACTTGAAGCAACCAGAATGATACTGGACCTCTGCAACGACTAGGTCATTATCATAAATAATTCGTCTTGTAAATGCCGTAGCGATGTCGTCATTACGCTTTTCTGATAAGGAGTCCCTAAAGGAAAGTGTTGAAACTGGATGAATTTTAAGTCGTATTTTTCGTCCTTTTTTTCTCACCCGCTTTTTCACCGCAAAAAATACAAAGTTCTTTGACAGCAAAGACTGGTTTACTCGAACGAATTCTACAATGAAGTGGACCCCTACATGAACTGAGTTCATCTCCCACTTCCAACACTTCGTAAACATTCATCTTTTCCGTCCTTTCTCTCAACACTCGACTCTCTTGACAAGTCCACGTTCCACAACAACGCTTTCCAAAATGATTTAAAGCAAACTACCGCCATTTTTGGAGATTCTATGGATGCTGAAACACTGAAAATTATATTTAAAAATATTGTTTAATTTAATTTTTTAAAGTGTATCCAGTCTTAATTTGTGGAGCAGGAAACGGCCACTGTAACACAATCATGCGCCAGTGATTGCCATGAAACGGGTCTGTACCACCCCTTTACTCCCGTCCTTATTGGGAAATGGCTGCTCTATGACCCCTGTAGGCCGTGCCTGCGACATCGTACTAATTCTACAGAAAACGCTTAAATTGACTTCTGTACATTCTTACTTTCATAATTAAATATTTTTAATCTGATAGCTTAATCTCTTATAACCTTATGAAAGTTTATTTACCCAAGGTTACTTTTGAATGATATGATTATAACTTGTAAGGAACGTATCCAGAAGACAAACGTGCATCTTGTATATTCAATCCTTCTATAGGCTTATGAAAAATTTTTGTCAATCTAATGGATTTAGTCAAAACCACACAGTTTTACCATAGCAGTCTAGTTATTTTTTTATGGTTTATTGTTTTTTAGCTACAATTTACTATCTTAAGTATTATAATATTTATATTATTACTTTTATGGCGCGCACATCTACCCCAAGACTTGGGAGTAATGGGGAACATAACTAGCAGAGTCATCTATAGTTATCCGTCCAATTACAGAGACTCTGATGTGGCATTGAAATTCCTCCATCACAGCCTCGTGCATCCAAACCAGCTGTCACACATCGATCGAAGAATTCAAAGAGCCTTCACGGTTTGTGGTGGTGAAGGAACCCTGTTCCACAGATACTTCACATGCCCGACCTTGTGCGACATTAATAATCTTGTTCGCGATATGTGCCAGCATATCTGCCCGATATTCAGCATTACAAGATCGTCATTTTTACTAGGGCTAAGGACATGTAACCAGGTGAATTGCTTGATAAGCTTTATTCTAACACTTGCTAAATCGACAATTCATCTGTACTGCATGCGTATCGAGCCTTGGTAACAGCCCACTAACACACAGTTTCACACACATGCACTAAAGAACCACTTCATTGCCAGATTGAAGAGGAGATTACGTCTAGAGTTCATGGCAATGAAGGCAATGTGTCATTCAACTGCACCTGGCAAGCTTTATCGTCGGTGCGGAACGGAAGTCTCGTCTTTCACTGGGAATAAAAGGCCGCAGACTTGCAGCAGCTTGTCCACGAAGCTTCTCTTCGCTTTGGACAAGTCTCACGTTGGAATCGTAGAACTCGGAGGATGATGGGAGCAGTTTGCAGACGTCAATGACTCTGCAGACTGGTCCCGCGGGACTCTAATCGGTTCGAAATGTTTGTTCGTTCGTTTAGAACATGTTTCGATCAGTGCTCTCGGAGGACTAGAAGAGTGGCGAACGTCTCTACGGAGAGGTTGCTGGGGAGCAGTAGTTCCCGAAGTAGGAACTTCGCCCGGTGCTGCATCTACCCTCTGGGAACACTCAGACAATCATGTTCTAGTTTGATTTTTCGGTTTCGGTTTATTTTGTTCGTTCGTTTTAGGTTAAGCTCTAGGTTTTGTTTCGGATTCTTTTCAAAATGTTCCTGAACTTTTCTTAGAGCTGGCACTCTCTTGGAGGCATTTCAAAATTTCTTTGTATTTTCTTTTTTGCAGGTTTTTGCCTTCAAGTTTTAGAGTCCTTTTTATTTAACCTATTTACAGTAACGTAGTATATTGAGTCATTTTTGTTATATACTTTTTGATCCTTATTGCTATGTCTTTTAATGTTTATGTTATTTTTAGTATAACTAGTTTTTGTAGGATTTTTACGCTTTATAACGATGAGCCAAATAAAGAGCCATATATACATGAAAAAACTATTACCTTTTCTTCTTTTCTTCTTTGCGTATTTGTCATTATTTTATTTATATATTTATTTTCTTTTTAAATCCTTTTTGATTATTTTTGTTTATTATTTACAATTTATAGAACAATTTTACCTTGCTTTACATATTATGTGGTTTAATTTTACTGCCTGTTCTTAAAAAACTTAATAATCGTATTAATTATAGAATTAAGCACAAACACTGTTTATGCTCTCTGATTTCTTTAACCCCTTGTAGGGCATAGGGCGTCTTCGACAACGACTCTCAACCTGGTTCAGCTTTCCGCCAACGCTTCCAACTGCTGCCATGATTTTTTGTTTTGGGTTCATTTCTTCGCTACGGATTTTCTCCATGTGTTGCGTTTTTCTTGGGGTCCGTGTGGGTTGCAAACTAAAACCTGTTAAATGATGTTATTTGTCTCTTTTATCAATGTCTGTCCTATCCAATGTGTGTGTAGCCTATTTTTGCCCATTCCGTTTAGACCTGCAAGTCGATGTAGGTCTCCTTTCGTAAAGAACTCCTGTTATATGAAAAGGTCAAAATTTATCCACTTATTATGTTTGTTGCTCTTGAGAATAAATGTAATTTTATTCCCTGGAGTCTAAGCTCATAAGTTTTGGCAGCCTTGATTTTAAGCCCCGCTACCTTCTATACTCAGGACATCGTACATTTGAACTAAATTTTTTTAATGATGTATCTAAAGCCCAGGAAACAACCCAATGATGCATTAGCATGGTATTGACCGGAAGCAGATTAGGATAAGGAGAATGAGGAAAATTGAGTGTCTTGTTTTTGCATTGCTGCGAGCTAGACAACAGCCCATTGGCGGAGTGGATTTTTTATTTATTGCATTCGAAAATTGAAAACTCATGGTCAGGCTGATGCTGAAACTTGCATTCATAGCGAGGTTATCGTGCCACTTATCCATTGATCCAACTTTATCCAATCAGGCATACGTTGTCGGTAAAATGCAGGTGCGTAATGTATTAAAGAAGTTTTCATATAATCCCCCGCGATTGGTGGTCACATAGGGCGCTGAACAATACATCATTAATCAAGAAAAGCAAATGTGGCAGTATGCATCCTTGTGTCCTGTTCAGCACTTGGAAGTTCCCGGAGAGTCTTGCTTTGTTTAGGATGTAAAATTGGGCTTTTGAGTAGGATTCCTTTATGACGGTGACAATATTTTCATCGGTACTTCTCCTATGTAAAGCTGCTCATATATACTAGCGATCAACGCTTTCAAATGCCTTTTTGAAACATTATATTTAAAGAGGACCTTCATTCGGCGGATTGCTGATTAAGCATACTTTTTTGGTATTTGCCTACTAGACCTATTTTCTTTCTTGTAATTTAGAATTAAATTCATACGTATTATCTTCAATCAATTAAACTCGACTATTCAGTATAATTGAGATAAACTTAAATGAAATATTAATTCCAGATTAAAGTCGACCCACAATTATGTTCTGAATTGTATGTAAGAACATCATAAAGATGGAAAAATAAATCAAGTGAAACATAAAAGCCATGATAGAAAAAGAAATGTATATTAACTTTACCTTTCTCGTTTGGTTTTCCCTACTTATAACACAGTTTACTTTGTGAAGTGAGACTATTTTCATTATTGAGTCGCTTATCAATGTTCTAGCATCAAAAGTGAAAAAACTTGTGTATATCTTGAATCATTGCTCGGTTAAAACTCACCTTTTTATTTAAACAAAACTCAGAATCCCAGAAATATTTTCTTTGAATCAAAACTATTTAACTTCAAAGGTTCAATTATTTCTCAAGATATTTCTTAACGATAACTTTTCCAAAGTGTTTAATAACTTCTGAAGTAAATCCTATTAACGAAGTTATCAAAGATGGAGGAGAAGTTTTCAACCCTTAGAAAGATGCGTTGACCGCAAAATAGATCAGGAAAAGTAATGAATTTGCTTGTTTCCGAGAACCCGTTGATAACTCAAGAGGAAATTCTTTCGAGTCCCATTTCCTTTCATTTTTACGACCAGTGTGTGATCCATCGACTCTTTAAAAGCCATTTCCCCTTTTCTTATCACCGGGTTACGTTAGAAGAAAAACTTAAAAGGAAACTGTCAACCAATCATCCAACTATTCCCTAAGTCGGTCCTATAAAGAGACAGAATGGGGTAAAAACTCTTTCATTTTACATCTCCATCTGAGTGAACCCGACAGGAATAAAGAATTCTTCCGGCGTGATAAATTGGATAAATAAAATTGTACGCACCCATTCTAACCCATACATGTGTGAAAAAATCTAAAAGGAAAAGAAAAGGGTTGAAAAACATAGAAAACCAGGAAAAGGTACAAAAAAACGTTTGAAATCATAATTTATGCCTTAAATCTTTTATTTGGTACAATGCAGCACGCTTCAGGGATAATAAATGAATCCTTCCAAGCAAAATGTTATATTAAAAGGACTGCAAGGATTGAGTTATGTAGAAAAGCATTGCGGAACTGTGCGCTTGTACCTGTAACCTGAACGACCTTCTCCCTATTATGAAAAAAAAATTCGTCTTAATTAGGATTTCAATGTCTGAAAAAGCCATAACAAAACTAAAGGAAAGTCACTAACTAATTAAACAGGACCCAGGAGCATCCGCTCCAAACTCATCTTTCTCTACCTTGTTCGTCCCAATTAAGGGACATAAGTGAATTTTCGTGTACTTCGCGAGGAATTTACAAAAATCTTTCAAGCTAAGCTCACCAAATTGCTACAGAAATTAAATTTTCGTTCATTAAGTCTTTAACTAATTGCCCACCGGCCCTTTCTCGAAATTTTAATGACTTTTAGCGGAGCCGTACGCAAGGGATTCTAATCGCTAAATGTGGCGGCTAATTTTTAATATCGCATATCCGAGTCGCGAAATAGCTTATTCGCTCTGCAAAGTTTTGGTAATGATGTTGTAATGATGATGTTAAATGTTTTTTTTTTACAGACTTGTAGCCTAGGTAATGGCCGCACAGTCGTCGCAGATAAGGCAATATGATTAAATCCTGTCGGCTGCAGGTGATAAACTGCTTTCTGTCTTCCGTTCCATTAATTAATTCCCGACTGTGATTGATGGACATCATAAATGTGCTTTTACGAAGAAATGATCATCGATTACATCCCTATCGGAACGCCTGATGGCAATTAACAGCTGTAGCAGTTTTGTTTTTATTGCAGAAAATTACTAAAAAATCGGCAGCAATAAATCCAAACAATTCTAGGGGATGGGCTTCCGAAAGAGTTAATAAATAACACCTCCTCGTTTCAACAATTCTTTATTGCCTTCCGGAAACCATAAAAATCACTTTATTACTTCATCACTTTTATCTCTTTTTAGCGCTGCGGACCCCATAGGAATCTAATCTAAGTATATTTGGAATAGCCGTTTCGAAACATATTTTATCTCGTCGGGACTTAAATCAAGTAGGGAGTGAGTTTAAGAGTTTAAGAGGATTATTTCTGTAGGACAACTTTAAGGAGTACCACAGCCAGCATCCGGCGAAAGTACGTATCTTACAGAAAGAGGAACTTCCTTTTTATTTCTCAGCAAATTCTGGTTTTCTGTCTGTCCTTGCAGGAAAATGTTTTCATAATTTATAATCGGAATCTCGACGATGATTACTCTTAACGAATTTTTTATGACTTTTTGTGCCCTGGCGGTTGTTAACACAAACTAATGGCCAGTTTACATTGAAATTTTGAGTTTAAGAAAAATTGCGTTGGAGTATTCAGTTCAAACTGAGAAAAGTATGATAATCTCGGGAGCAATATTAAAAGGACCGTGCAGGTATGTAACACAATATTACGAAATAAATGATATCAAAAAATAACAATACTTTTATATGTAGGGTAAGTCCTCGTATTAAGAGCAATTTTGTAAATTATTGAATATACATTGAAAAATAATAAAAAACGACTTTTATTTGCTTTAATTTCTCACTTAATACATTTGTATTAATCTCTCTGGTTTTTTGTGGGACGTGGGGGTCTACAACACCGACTTTCAACCTGGTCCGGTTCTGCGTTGTGCGATCGCCCAATTCGTCGTCTTCTTGGGTCCAGGTTCCACAACCTGTTGAGTGATATTGTTTGGCATTTTCGCAATGTGTGGCCTATCTATTCTCACTTTCGTCATCGACCTCCGATATCGATCCCATTTTGCCTGGGTGTCTATATAGGTCTTCCTTGTTAATAACCTCCGGCCAATGGATGATAAGAATGCGTAGTACTCGATAGATCCTTACCCTTTGATCCCAGTTACTTTAAGACTCAATTAAAATACAAGGGTGGGGGAAAAAGGCACAAGAGAGTTCCGGCACGTGGCAAAGATTAACAGGACGAAATTCTGTAGGGTAATGGGGGATTATTTTAGGAAAGAATGTCCAGCTATAGTCTGGAATACCCAATACTTAGAATCAGCCATGGATCATGAAATTCTGAATAAAGCCACAAGCAGACCCCGAAAAAAATCTCAACCATACTGGTGAAAGAGTTCCTACTTTATGCAGGCGAGGACGACCAATGTGAATAGAGTGGGCGAACTTTGCGACGGTTTTAAGGGCATTCAAAAAGGAGATCAGAACAACTAAAAGGAGAGCTGGATCTTCTTCTGCCAGCAAATCCAAAAAAACTCGGAGACAGCGAGGTTGATAGTCTAATGGTCCTACCCAACCTACATTGCTGTGTACCAGAAGTGAAATTTGGACCAAGGACAGCTCTAGAGCGCCTTTTAGTGAGTGCACTTCCCTAGTTGTATAGATCCAGTACCTTTCACAATCAATGCCAGTACAAACAGGAGATACCGACACCGCAGTAATCCTATCTGAGGACAGAATCAGATGGACAATACTCCATTCGTCATTTTACAAAAAGTACTTGATTTGGTGGCTCCTTGGTTAACGGCGACTTGTAAAGGGAAAGCTATGGAAAGGCTTTTAGTTTTATATATATTAATTTTAGAATTTTAACCCTGGCCGACTATCCGCAACTCACGACGCGTACACAAAGGAAAAATCATTGAAACAGCTCTGCATAAGGTGCTGTTCTAGATTGAAAATTCCCTACACTAAGAACAATTCACTCTGGGAACATTTATTTATATAGAAAACCATCGAGGCTATTCTAATTGCTCTTAAAATGGCTAAGTGTCCACCTTAGCTCGAACTATTTGCAGTTGGATAGCCACGTTGCTAAAAATTGAGCGGTAACATCCGAGTGGAGAGGCATCTCACTGAATGAAATGGTATACAAAGGCGCACCATAGGACGGGGGGGGGGGGGGGCTTTCTTTCGCTCCTTCTATGTTTACTAGTCCTGAACGGGACACTTCTGGAGCTCCAAAAAGACTGCATAAAAGTGGTCGCGTACGCCAATGATGTCATTATATTAGTGTCAGGTACAGTACCTGAGCACTATTAGTGAACTCACAGAAAGAGCCCTAAGGAAGCTAAGCTCCTGGGCAGAAATGCCTGGGACTTATTATAGCCTGTAAACTTTTCTGGAAACTAAATGTAGAAGAAAAGATTGCTAAAGTGAACATAGCATTTTACACATGCAGAAAACTTTTCGGTACTAAGTGGGGTCTAAGGCCTCATATAACGCCCTGGGTTTATACGGCGGTTGTGTGTTCCAATTATGTTTTATGGAGTTATGTTTTGGTGGAAAGCTGTAGATAGAAAACAACCTATCTCTCCAACCTGTAACACGTTCACAGACTGACAGGGATCGGAATCACCGGGGCACTTAAATCTACACCCTTCCGTGCTCTAGGCGCTATTTTACACTTGTCTCCTATGGACCTGTTCACTAAGAATGCCACGAAGTGGGCGATGCTGCGTCTAAAAAAATTAAAGTTCCTCCAGACGCGTATATACGGCTACAGCAGCCTGGAAGAAAGACTCACTACTGACACTGATTACAGTTAGAGACTTCAATACGAAATTCAGAGTAATAATACCAGAGAGGCTGTTCTGGGCATCTAGAACAGAGGAACCTGTAAATGTCGCTAATATCTATACAGATGGCTCTAAAACTTATTTGGGGGTAGGAGTAGCAGTGTACTTCTAAGAGCTAAATTTTCAATCATCTTACATACTTCCAAGCGAGTGTAGCATTTTTAAGCCGAAACCGTGGCTGCACATACGGCAGCTGAAATGACTGACAGTCTGCTGGAGATAAGCGCTGCGATAAACAACTACATGGACAGCCAAGTAAACTACTACAGAGCCGTGTAAAGTCTCAGCGCAAATAGAAAAGTGCTACTCTTTTGGAGACGGAGTTGGATTGAAAGCGGCACGATTACTACGCCATGGTTCCAAAGTTGCCGCCTCTGTCTTCCCGTGAGCTTTTAAAATTAAACTAAAAAATCTTCTTCGTCTCTGGGTTATTATCTATCTAGAAAACGAGACATTCATGTTTCCTTATTTTCCTTTCGGTTATAGCCATTCTAGCGCGTCATAGGGTTGTACCAGGCCAAATAGGCATAGCTGGTACCTAAGCGGCTGATGACCTCTCGCTCTCCAACATCTCTCTCTTTCGAGCCCTACACTTTAACCTAACCTATCCTAACTCGAGCCTTGTTGATGCGGTCCTATACATTTGCTGCTGCTATGCTTTCGAGATTACAAAATGTGTGTATCCATATGTTTGCTGTTCTTCAAGATAAATTTTGTGTTTTTTCTGAAGACCAATATCATTAGTTTGGTTTTAGCGGCACTGATTTTAACAGCTTTGGACATTTTGATTAAGGAGCATAAGAGATTTAAAAAGTTTCCATCTAATCCCTAGCGATGGGTGGTTCTCTAGGACTCTAACACATCATTAATGAATAATGATAATCAAGAAAAGCAATGTTGACCTTGACAAACAGTATTCATCCTTGTCTAACTCCGATATCAATAGACGAAACATATCTTTTGATAAAAGCAGTAGGAACACCGTCAGCAAGGTAAGATTTTAATGTTACATTCGTTGAGTCGTTAAGTGTTTGATTATTACTAGTAGCAGTAATATGCGAAAACCTCGTCAAGTGATTAGATTCGTTAAGAATAAAATCATATGTATTATTAATGAACACAGTTTTGAAAAAGTCACTTAAGAGATTGGTGATAATAACAAGATCATTACTATCTCTATTCTCGAAATACAAAATTCCAAAACCGCTTAGGCGTCGATTTCATACTTTCCAGGTAATTACTGTAAGCAGACTCCAGGAATGAAACGAACAGATTACGAAAATTAGAGTAAGTTAGCTAGTCGGCATCACTCCTTAAAGAGCGAAACCTTCTCCAGACTTAGTTCCTTAGATTTTTGAGATGCTTCAGCGAACTATTGAGCCAGAGCTGATGTGATGGGAAACCATACGCTTTGGAAACGAGGACATGTGGAGAGCCGGGTAATGAGCAGAGTTAGGTAGCAGAGAAGCAGAGCACCACTTAACTTATGCTCCAGTGGTGTCGGAAGAGAACACCCGTCCAGAAATCGTCCAAGCTCGTTAGAAATGCCGCTAGACTGTGCCAAGGCAGAGGATACAATGCTGTCAATGAAATCAGAAAAATGCTGGGAAGCACCAGGGAAGACAAAAAGCTGCCGTCCTTACGGGAGCAGTTGCAGCAAATATAAGGCATATGTAAATTACCTAAAAGTAAGACGTTATCGATGGATCGACCGTTCAGACCGTCAATGCATGCGGCCAGTTGAAGCTCAGCACGACGGATCATACAACGTGGCAATGTAGATACTCTTGTGTGTGAACCTAAGAACAGATATAAACTCCAAATCATCAGAGCCACGGCGAAATACAAAGAACTCAGGGCTTAACAGATTAGTATACATAAACCACCCACACATCCAGATCAGGGAGGCAAAGCACGTAACAGGAACAGTTAGAACAATGTAAGCGACAGCACCAAACATCCTCCGGGATGAAAACCTTGAAGGAGTAAATGAGCAACCATTCCCACCCATTAATGCTTCGATGCTTTTATAAAGGAAAGCAGACAGAGGGGCACCAGTTTCAGTCGAGATTTGAGCAACTTGGAGACGGAGTTGGATCAATGCGTTGAGCGGCAAGACCAACATGCCATGGGTCCCGGGTTCGAGACCAGATAACCGTGAGCTTTTATTAAGAAATTGAAATAATCCACTCCGTCTCTGGGCTGTTGTCTAGCTCGCAGCAATGCAAAAACAAGACTCAAGTTTCCTCACTTCCCTTATCCTAATTCCCTTCAGGCCAAAACCATGCTAACGCATAAAAGGGTTGTCCCCTAGGATTTGGCCACATCGAATAAAAAAATAGCACCTTCAATTCGACACAAATACGCATCGTCGGAACTTAGAGTGATGACCGCCTTCATCAAGTGATGGTTGCTCTAAAGGAAATCCGACAGGTGCTGAACCCACGGTACCTGTGGGGACCTTGTATAGTGTGCTTGAAATTCCAATTCAAACTTACCACCCATTATGGGGATAAAGAAAAGTGAATCCTGGCTCTTTCGCCTATCCTTTATGGAAACTACAGAGTGATTGATTTGATTTTTGATTATTGTAAATTTGCTATTGTTTTCCAGGCCGAAGCTTATGTAACACTTGCATGTGCATAGGAGAACGTAAATCAATAAATAAAAAAGTGTAAGAAAAAAGAAAAAAAGAAAAATTAAATTTATTTACATAAAAGTCTTACACTAAACAGTATAAAATTACCTTACTTAAATCACCTAACTTCACAACGCAAGGGCCGGTTTGGATGGGTCATGGCCATGGCAAGAATTTTGTATTTAAGGCGAGGAGGGTGGGAAAAAGTGGTTATATTTTTTTTCAGGTATGCTTCAGTGATGAATCAATATTTTAAGTTAAGGAAAAAGGCTTTCAATATGTTGTGAGAAGTCTTTAATATAGAATGCATTTAACAAACTGTACAGCAGGTGTGAAAACTGTACTCTAATGTCCGCGTGAAAATAATTCAGGACTAAATCAAGTACAGACGTTAATATTTTTAAAAGTATATACGTACCGCATAGCGAACAAATGCGCCGGTAGTATTATGCAGGCTCCCGCTACAAGCCTAAAAATTTAAAAATACGCCGCTCCCACAGGCACAACAATCGAAAAATACGTCCACCATAAATGCAGGCTTCTCTTACTGCGTTCTGGCTGTAACGCATTCGAGACTGGTGACTCACTGTGTGGGTTATGTAAACCATCTAGACGTGTGTTTAACGTGTGGGGTCATCGGCGACCTGATATTAAAATTGTTTCCACTAGCCAATGACTCACAAGGTGAGTAATGACAATAATAATAATAACAATACCTTGAAATTTGTTATTTTTATTCTTATATATTTTCAGTTTCAGTTATAAAAATAAAGCTCAACTGCACAAACGGTACCGGCTACTGCAGATAGTTGATAGAATGAGTTAATCTACGAAAATAATGTTATTCTTTTCATTTTAAATTTTAGACTAGAATAAGTGTGAGCGTACCGTGCCTGGTTTGGACTATTTCGCTCGTCTTTTATTGAAACGCGCCTGCAGTGACCTGGCATTTGGAAAAGTATAATTTTTACTCAAGCGGATCATTCAGGCGTTTTGACGCTGTGCGTGCCTGTTTCAGGCTAAGAATGGGCGAGTCTTATGCTTACTCGAGTGACCATCGTTTGCGTTGTGTGTGCCCTGATTGGGCTCATGAACAATCGCAAATCGACCAAGATTTTGTTTTCTGAGGTATGGATATGTTAATAAATGAAATTGCCAAAAGTGATCCTGAGGCTGTTCATAAGACTTTTCATATCCAGAAAAATTTACCGTGTAGGTAGTATAGGTTATAAACCGGTGGCATCAGCGGTCCTTATTTCTTTCGAAATAAGGTTGAAGCTGCCGTTACGGTCCATGACAAGTGTAACCGGCACATGCTCAATCCTTTTTTGTTTATTAAAATAGACAATTTATAATTTCAACAAGATTGCGTTACTTGTCATACAAACGACATAACCATCAAATTGCTGTGTGACAAGTTTAGGGACGAAATTATTTCCCGAAATCTTGTCCAAATAATTTGCTCCATGATCATGCGATTTGACAACATTAGATTATTTTTCTTGGGACTAGGTTAAGGCATCAAAACACTAACAAGCAAACAAGCAACTCTTGAAAAACTGAAAGGCATCAACCACGAATCAACGTGCGATTTGTTGGAAAAGGAGCCAAAAAATTGGACCAACAAAATGCGTCACGCACTGCTAACCGCGTTTCCGTTTTTCAAACGTAATAACAAATAACGTCCCAACAAAATTTGGTTGTTTTATTTAAATTTAAAGTTTTATCTCGAAACAGAATTGTGTTAAAAGGTATATAATAATCAATATTAATTCCTACTAGGAAACCTTTAAACTGTTAACTTAATTATTCGTAATTATATTTCACAGAAAATTAAATCTTATACAGCAAACCCTTGTTTTTTATATGCTTGGATGTTACTCAACTTAGAAATACACTCATGTGATTCCTCAACTTTTACGTTAAACCAATTCTGTAAAAAATACGTTTTATTGGTTAGGCTCCAAAAAAATATTGTCAAGTGGGCCCAAAGTAAGCATCAGGGGCTTTTGATGTGCTCGTAAATTCATACAACTCCTAGCACTGAATATAAAAGTCATAGTCTACCATATTCTAAAAATATGTATGTACTTGTTGGTAATTTCAATAGATTTTTCCTATATTTTCGAAAATTTTAAGTTTTCTTTCATTAAAGCAAATGAAGAGTTTCATGCCATTTTGTTTAACCATGTAATATAGGGTACGTGCCCTTTTATACATTAATACACAGTTGGTGCCAGACAGTCTCCTTTCGAAAAAGCTTGTCCATATTCCACATGCAACTGCTCCGGAAATCTGCTTCTCATCGATGTACACTTGAAAATTCAAGGAAAAGTAGATTATCTGCACTTTAGGATACCCACTTAACTCAACTTCAGTCTCGCCAACTTTTGGTGTCTGCCTATATATTTTCAAAGCTTTCTGAAGGAATCCTTGATGTAGCATGTCAGCACCGTAAGAGGATTAAGAAAGCCATGAAGAAATCCCGAAAAGAACGACGGTATAAAACTAATGTAAGCGTTGGGGAACTATCCCTATTTCGAAACAATCTGCGCCTGCCCAAATTGAAACGGTTCGACTTCTCCTTTAGAGCGATATGTTTACACTTTGAGAGCAACTGATTTTTTTATGCCGGCAAAATATGTCTATATACAGCGACCGAGAAGGCTAAAAATATAAATAAATGAATTAAGCATAAAACAAAATAGTTATGTCGACAGAGGGTCTATTAAAAATTATGGCAATAAAATCAATCGGAGTATAAAGAAATTGTCTAAAATGATGAACGTCACCGAAGATGAAGTTGCCCATCTTAAGCTGAACTTAAAAGGAAAACAGCGGCTTATCGAGTGTGAAAAATTAATTGACTTATTTTGGTCTGAAAAGCACATCTATAAGCTTATGGAAAATAAAAAGTAATGTTAATTAGGCTACTCTGAAATTAACCATCCTTAATTCTGTGGATTCCTAAATAACAAGATAAGTCTGTTTAATAGGATCTCCTTAAGTGGTATAAATCCCTGCAGTATTAGTTCTTAAGTTAAACGTTGAATTACCAGAAAGAGTGAAGAGGGAGATAATCGATCTTCCTAAAATATATTACAATGTTCACTCAAGGAATATTCTTACTTTTCAAGTATACGTGAGGTTTTTTCTTTATAAATCTGTTTTCGAAACCTTAGTGAAATTATGGACGGAGATTGGGAATAGGGGAGAACGTTGATCTATTGGGAGGGTTTTCCATATTTAATCTTACAATTGACATCGCTTCGGGGAATACGTAAACCATTAATCACTCCTCAATTTTGCTTTACTTTCCTCTGCAATACGAGCTGGGATTGAAGTGAGAATTTTTCGATGGGTACATTTTGTAATAATATTTATTTCATGAAATACATTGTATAATTTTTAGAAGATGACTGTCCACCATCGAAAGGACATGACTGTTGGAATATAGGATTCACAAAAGTGAAATAAAATTAAGCCTTTTGAGACTTTTAGAGTATTAAAAACTGAGTTTTATTTACATACATACATACGTACTTTGTTTTACATTTATATCTGCTTTCCGAACTTCAAGCCAATATGGGATGTTTTATGAAAAGTGAACTTAACATCGAAAGAGTATTTGCTTATATTTTTGAGCAGAGCCGGACACACAGGGGCTAGATTTTAAACCTTGTTACGTAACTGCAAACCATCTTTTTTATATATGAAAATGCGAAAGCATTATCAGCAGGAAAGGGAATTGGGCTAAGGAGTGGAGTGAAGGAGATGTCGATGTATGCCCCGCTTGAAAGTTTTGTTGTTCATAATACGAGGGAAAAAGAGAAGATGGTAAACTTTTCCACATTGGTGTTATTCTGTTTAGAAAAGATTCCCAAAATTTGACGGTACGTTCAAATTTGACCTGATGATCGTGTTGTGTCTATAATGAATCAGACTAGCAATTTCGTTAGAACAATGGCCATGGAATTAGTAATAGAAGAGTAAGAGACAGCCGACATTCCGTCGTTGCTCCAAAGAATCAAAGCTTGCAGAGATTGAGGGATCGCCAGCCTTAGGCTGGACTTTGTCTAATGCCGGCAATGCTGTGTGTTCGACCCTTGACCAAATAATGGATTTATATTCGAGTCTAGGCCTGATGTGGGACTTGTAGATCAGCCCCAAGTCAGACGGGATGAAGTCCTTCCTAAGTCTCTGTAGAAAACCCAAGCATTTCATCGCATTTTTGGCGACAGAAATGATATGGTAAGGTTACTGGATATCTCAATACCCAAGATGTTTCAAGAGTATATTCACTCAGTCGGTAGAGATGGGTTGAGGTTGGGCTGGGTGTTTCTTAAGGGACATTAAGCAGTATTGCGGTTTGGATATATTAAATATAACACGGTTTGCTCTGCCCCAAGCGAAAATCGTAGAAATGCCGTTCTCTATTGATCTAAACATGCGTTCTCGGTTGATCTGTGTAGAGTTTTTACGAGATTTTATTACAGAATCAAAAGAGTACACGAAATCAAGGGTGCTGTTGTCGACGAAATTATGAATAGCATTGTAAGTGAGAGACAAAAGATCATTAATAAAAACAAGAAATAAAGTTGGTGAGAGAACTGAACCCTAAGGTACACCAGTATTTCTTTCGTAGGGATCAGATGTAGTTCCGTCTATTATTACACCGATTGAATGGCCTGATAGAAAACTTTCTATCCATTGTAAGAGGTGAAGATCCAGACCGAATACTTGAAGTTTGGCTAAAAGGACAGCATGCCAGACTCTAACAGAAGCTCTTAAAATATCAAGAACGACGAATTGAGGACTCATTAAAATTATGGGGACAATGATTCCAACGTTCCGTAAGAGCCGTTGGTAAGTCTCCGGTTAACCGGCTAGCGCGGAAACCGTACTGACAACCGTTGATAATCTGGTTGTTTTCTAGATATTTCATTAACTGAGAGTTGATGAGTGATTTAAAAACCTTAGATAAAATGGAAATGAGTGCATTTGCTCTGTAGTTAGAGGGGTTGCATGGCTCTCCTTTTTTTTGGTATATGCTGAACATCAGCAAGCTTCCATGCAGACGGAAACACTCCTGTTGATTACGATAGGTGAAAAAGTTTACGCAGAGGATTGTTCACTTAATCTCCTAACCTATTTCCCTCACCCTTAATTTCAGAGGCGCAGCATTTTAAAAACAGGAGCGAAAAACCATCAGGTGCAGTACCGGAGACACGTAGAGTTTAGAAAGTGTAGTTGTCTTTTGTCTGCTAGTGCACTGCTCTGGAGATGGAAGAGGCTCTTATGAAGGTGATAAGTAAGAATTAGCAGCAAAAGCAATAAGTGGGTTGGCTTTGTCCACAGATCCAGTACAAACATTCCCATTACAGTGATTATGAAGAACTGGTAAAATTGTTCTTCACGGTTTTGACAAGAGACCTGGGTAGGAATATTCACGAAATTGGCTGTTTTCAGACAATTTGGTTGCCTTGTAAGTACGCAAAAATGTAAAAATGTGTAGAGGTTCAATTTAACAAGTGTGTGTTCAATCGGTTGAAGGGGAATGCGAAACGTTTTACAAAGTCCAAGCGCGATGAAGTGTCAAAATGACACGCCAGCTTCCAAATTGGCGACTGAGGATTTAGATGCAAGTTCCGGGGAACGGCATGGGAGAATTACAGATCATACGCACAAACTTGGTACATTTATTCGTTGCTATGAAATTTTTTTCTGTTGCCACAAAATTTTTTGGACATGTGCTATATTTATTGATACGGTTTGGTTGTCTAGAGGCAACCAAATTGGCTAAGAATCGCTACCCAGAAGCCCTAACTACCCTTTTGGGAAGCAAATATCCTCCGTCGAATGAACTTAACCCGACTAATAGCTGGTTTGCACAAATTTCGGGCTGCTCTATTAATACGTGTTAATTACTCTGATGACCACAATTTGTATACCTGAAAGGCTGCTTCTTTGTTTTTAATGGCCGTAGAACAACCATTATTGAACCAATTGGTGTCAATGTGGCAGCGATCCCAGATGATGCTACGACCAGCGCTATTTGAGTTTTTGCGTGAATCGAAGCTAAAATTAATAAAATTAGGAATGTTTTGCCAGTTCTGCCAGATGCATCAAGGAAGAAGATTCCTCCCTTACCGTTATTGAAGGCCTTCATTAATGTGTCGTACGCGGGTGGGGCCTTGTTCGTACTGATTAACTCAAAGCATCTCGAACGTATTGCCGTTCTTGTTCAAATTCTCGATTGAATGCATCGAATATGGGGCGATTCGGCGCTGGCATTCCTAATTCGTTCAACAATTTGCCGGACATCATCAGGCAGAAATACTCCATGGAAATCAAAGCCTCGTTGTGGATCTCCGCGTAAATTCAAGTTCGCGATTCGCTGTTGCTCTACGCACTCGATGCAAAATGTGCCATATTGTCTTTATATTCGAGCCACAAATGAAGTGGGTTCGATGGAAAACACGTTGCAATAATTATGGCAAAAAGTGTTTAAATTTGATGCGCAGTTTACGTAATAACAGCATCAGCGAGTATGTGATCCCAATGAATGTCGTCCTCGAGCAAATGTAAACACTGACAGGCTTCTCGATATGTTGCGCACAACTCGACAGTTCATAGAAATTCAAATAAAGTCGGTCCACGAATATTAACCAACAAGAAACGCAGGTAGAAACATTCGTCATTGCTTGAATAAACTGTGTAAATGCACCTGTTGTCAACTACGATATCCTTATTTTTAACCGACTTCCCAAAAACAAAGAGGTTCTAAGTTCGACGCGTATTTTTTAATTTTTTTTTTATTTTAATTTTTTTTTTATGTCTGACCGGGCATAACTTCGTAACGCGTCGACCGATTTTGATGATTCTTTTTTTGTTGGGTAGAGTATGTTCACCGATTGGTACCATGTCAAAAAAAATTTTGGTAGGGTGGGGGTGGGGGTGGGGGTGAAACCTACCTTTGTAACGCGTGGTCCGATTTGGATGGTTCTTTTTCTGTTGTACAGAGTATGATCCCCCATTGCTTATAGGAGAAAAAAATTTGGCCTAGGGTGGGGGGAGGGAGGAGGGGTAGTCTAACTTTGTAACGCGTGGACTGATTTGGATAATTCTTTTCCTGTTGGGTTGAGTATGTTCCGTGGTTGATACCAGGTGAAAAAATTTTTGGGTGGATGGGGGTAGGGGGTGGGGGTGGAACCTAACTGTGTAACGCGTGTTCCGATTTCGATGGTTCTTTTTCTGTTGTATAGAGTATAATCCCCCATTGCTAATAGGAGAATAATTTGGTCCTATGGTGAAAGGTGTTGGTGGGGGGGGGGGGGGGGGGGGGGGGGAAGGGGTAGTCTAACTTCGTAACGCGTGGACCGATTTGGATAATTCTTTTTCTATTGGGTAGAATATGATCCTTGGTTGATACTACGAGAAAACAAATGTTGCTGTGGTGGAGTTGGGAGAAGGGGAGTGGAACCTAACTTTGAAACGCGTGGATTAATTTGGATGGTTCTTTTGCTGTTGTATAGAGTGTGATCCAACATTGCTAATAGGAGAATAATTTGGTCCTATGATGAGGGGTGGGGGAGGGGGAGGGGTAGTAACTTCTTAACGCGTAGACCGATTTCGATGATTTCTTTTATGTTCGGTAGAGTATGTTCCTTGATTGATACCATGAGAAAAAAATTTTAGTGGAATGGGGGTGAGGTAGTGGGTTAAAACTAACTTTTAACGCGTCGACCGATTTGGATGGTTCTTTCTTCGTTGCATAGAGTATAAGACACTAAAAAGTGAAAAATAAAATAGTTTTTAAAAAAAAAGTTGAACCGTTTTCACAAAAAGCGCTTAAAAGCATAAAATAATTTTTAATTTTATATCTATTACGACATTTTAAAGTCGGTGCAAATTAAACAAATAAAACAACTACATAACCACAATTGAAAATAATACATAATACTAGCTAAACGTTTCAGCTTACGGGATCATAAGAAAGGACGGTTAAATACTTTTGTTGTAGTTGTTTGGTTTGTTTGATTTGCACCGACTTCAAAATGTCGTAATAGATATAAAATTAAAAATTATTTTATGCTTTTTAGCGCTTTTTGTGAACTCGGTTCAACTTTTTTTTTAAAAACTATTTTTGACTTTCAAAATTATGGTTCTGCCGTTATCCTCTGCGGAGCGACGACGATACAGGGGGTAACCGTCATCACCTGTGATTGTGTCAGCCAACAAAGCACGCAGATAACGTTTGAAGCATTTGTTACCGATCATGCACGGTGATTGCCGACCGATGTTTCGAATCCTCACTGGTGGAATTTTTTTCTAAGAAATAAACCACGAATTGAATGTTTGCAACACACCAAATTGATAAATTTTACGGTTTTGAATGAACTAAGATATGATCACCACCGATAACACATAACAACAACACAACAACAACAAAATCAGCCACATCGGTAAAACCGTTCTCTCTATGATCTTTTATACATGCGGCCATTGATTTTTGTTTATATATATATATATACTCTATTCTATAGAGCATTATGACCCCTGTCGAAATATCCCTCGTTTCTGGTCTATCCTCCGTCTCGAAGGTGAGGGGGCGATCCTTCAGGTAGTCGTTTATAATCTGTAGTAGATACTGAGGGACCATGAAGTCACGCTCTACCGCCTATAGCGCGTTCCCCCACCTTACTGAATTGAAGGCGTTGGGCACATCCAAGATGACCAGCAGGCACATCGGGCGAAAATAATAACTCCCGCATTCAGTCAATCAAGCCACGTCGACTACCTCCTGGATAGCGTGAACCGTCGATCTTCCTTTACGAAAGCCATACTGCCTACCGGATAGGACCTCAACAGCCTCAACGGCCGCTTGGAAGCGAGGCTTCAGGAGCTTCTCCAGGATCTTGCCAGCTGTGTCTAGCGCGCACAGCTGTCTCTTTCAACCGTGGTACCCTACTAGCCCCGTGCCCTTGCTGATAAGCACCAGGATAGCTGCCTTCCAGCGGCAGGGAAAAACTCCCACCTCAAGCAGGCATTATACAGCTCTGGATGGTTCGCCGACAACGCTTTCAGCACCTCTGCCGCCTTCTTGTTCTGAAGGCTTTGGTTCCTCCACTGTAAAGATTGATGTTACCCTCTCCTCCGGCAATTTTAATAAAAAGGTGGTCATTAAGAAAGGTATTTCAGAGGTTTAAAAAAATTATGACCTTGTCCTTGAAATATATGAAAAAATAACATATTTCAAGGTCAAGGTCATCGGCGAGTTGTACCTTAAAATGTATCTGCAATTGTTTTCACGAACTTGTAGGTTTTAAGGTTAAAAAAAGGACGTTTTAATATGTTTAATGAAGATGACCGCTTAATATTTGACTTTTAATTAAGTTTTCGTTAAAAAAACTAACTTTCAGAATCAATTTGAACTTCAAAACATAAATTTTCTTTGACCTTGCAGTGTACAATTTGATTAGAACCACTGCAGAGAAAAAACGAGTGTTTCTTCTGATGAAACTTTGACCCCAATCCAGTTTCGAAGTTAATCCGGCATTTAATTGCTACATCTCTGTTCTTTTGTGTAGTCAAAGCTAAATCTGTTTTGTGGAAAAAATTTCCAGGTAACAGTTGCCCTTTTCAATCTTAAGGAGCACTTACCGAATATACGTATAAGCTTTTACAATTTTCGCTAAAAACAATAAAAAAAAAGTTGATTTAAACCAGATAAAAGAACATGGTATACAAATTTGGCTTTACAAAAATTTTTCATAAAGCTTAACCAAAAATGTTTGAAGTGTTCCTTTGTAAGGATTTATTGCTATACAAAGAACGTTAACAAACAAAAGCTCCTTCATGCTAAGCCGGATTCCAACAAATGCATTCATATCTCGTTATATACATAACTAAGCTAAAATAATCAAAGCGGAAGAATACCCTCAGCTCATCGGCCTGGAGTTTTGTATTATTACTCGAGTAAAATACATTTTTGTGATGCTATTACAAAAATTAGTCAATGTTCGTTGATTGTAATATATATTTATGAAATATTCAAAACATTCAGAGTATATCGGATGTTTTATAACCAATTGGATTGTTTATTCACTCTAAACGCTCAAAAAAGGAAAATCATGTTTTAAGCTTTCCTTAAGTATCAAATTAACTGACTTAAATTAATTCACTTTACCGCCCGTTTGTTGAAAATGTTGCGAGCACAAATATTTACAGAATCCCCTGGCCTACCCTTAAAGAAAACAATCGTCTGTTTTTCAATTTGATATACACTCCCCACACCCTAGGAAAATTCCATTAGCCGGACAAAAAATGCTTCTCTTCAGGTAAAGTTAGGATGAGTTCGCGACATTATTTCTCGTGTTGAGCCAAACATCACCGGACTTTTTATTACTTCTTCTCACATTTCGGGGTGATATTTTACAACCTGACTTTACTTTTTACAAGCCTGTCAAGACGATGCTGACAGAAAATTATTCTCTCGAGAAGGTAGTGCTATACATCTCGATCCATTAACAGAAACTGGGCAGCCATTCATTAAAGCACTGGGGGTAAGCACTCACAATGACTGAGTAATGGACCATCTCGGTCAATTTTACTTTTGTTGGCCTCATTCTTTTAAAAATAAGGGAAAATAGGTCCTGAGAAAGTTTCGTTACTCCATAGGTCCTCGGACAAATGAGGGTAATATTTTCCCTAATGTTAGTACCTTTTAATGAATTACGGCCAAAATGTGCGTACGATCCATTGACTGGATAAAAGTAATTTCCTCCTCTATTATGCTCTCTATCTTTTAAGGAAACCGCACGCATTGAACGAATAGTGAATGTCATGGACTCGACTCTGTGATTTTACTTGGTTCTTTAGCCTGACAACATGCGAAAAAAAGGTTTTCTGGTCATTTACTTCGACGGCAGGAAACTACCACTATGGATCTATCTCATCTATGGATGTTTGCCCTTGTGACTGACCTTGTGAACGACCTGTCTCCTATTCCTTATTGAATTGATGAAATGTGATTTATCAAAACCTCCGCACCAAATATATTTCTTTTACGTGGATCAGCAACCCTTTTCGACATATCGTTTGCATTGTGTCGTCCCTTATTTGCATTTCTCCTGGCTTATTTCAGGAACAATAAGCTTGTCAAGTTTCCATAAAAAGTTGAATATATTGAAACCAGTTGATATCACTTACGACAAAATTTGCAAGTAGAGGCTTTTGTCGTAGCTATATTATATATATGTAGTGAAACCAGGAGGCTTTATATCAAAGTAGATTTCCATAGAAATGTTTGCATAAAGAGGAATTGCAAATCAGTATGACAAGGACACGAAAGGTTAAGAAGATGGTACAAATGATGTATACCTATTATCAGTAAGACCATAATCATTCATACATGTACAATGTACATATCGTCATACATATGAATTTAGAGACAAACGAAATTTGAATTTGCTTTAAAAGAGATTTGTTTAACCTCGGGAGTTTTCCAATATAATCGAATTTCTTAAAGTTATTTCAAGTGGTATATTCGTTCGGTACATACAGTGCTACGGATCCCACCCCACCTGAGCGCAATTTTGTTCAATTAAGATAGCATCATAGGGGCATAAAAATATATATTTTTTAAGAATTTAATGATAGGTACACCTACCACCTATTGCTACAACAAACAACCGACCAATGGGCAGACGTTGGTATTAATATCTACAACGATAATTTGAAATTTTAACATATTTCTAAAAGTCAGCACTGGTCACACCACAAACTAACCGGGGAATTCCCTGATATTGCGAGCCATTCTTGAGAGTATGTTGTAGTATTGTCTTTTGCCGGTCGCAGCGCTGTGGCTAATTCAATAAAATACTTCTTTTTTAAACATTAAAGGATAGTAGAAGAGTTAGTTTATTTTAATGTAGGATTCGGAGAAAAACGAGAATTGCTGACGCTTACGGTAAGATATTTTACTAGATTACTACATAGCCAGTAATGGAAAAATAATTAGCATGAATTGTTTATCAGATGCTGCAACACGTTTTTCTTCATATTTCGAATTCAAGTTCTAGTTTTTATTTTCTTTTCAATTGACGTTTTTTGATTACTGGGTAGTACTAAGTAGTAGGACTATATTAACTACAGTCTTCCCCAAAACTCTACGTATAGCGAAGAATATTTTGAAAAGGGCATTTTCAAAAAAGTTATATTTAGATGCATTATTTCTCAACAAAATAAACTTTAATTTACTGTACTTTACAAAAAAATTAAACAAAAACTAAAAGAAATCATTAAAGCAACTCCACAAAAGTTTTCGTACACATGCACCCATTCTTTGTTTCCGCTGCTTAAAATTAACTATGCATTTTTTGCTTCGAATTTTTATCAAAGCAGTGCGTGCTTATTTTGGGTTTGTGCGTAAAAACTAAAGTGTTCGTGTAATATTAGTGATATTAAGTAGAAAAAAATGGCCAGAAAATAATTAATCCTAGCTGAAAGACAAATAATTATAAAGAGTAACCGCATAATCAGCCTTTTTTGCGCATTTCATAGCGACCTGGGGAAAAACATAAATCATGTTCAAAAATCAGAAAAGGCATTGCTTTTAGTTTTTTAAATTTACCTCTATTAAGGGGATAAAACGACCGCAAAAACTAAAAAAATAAAAAAAAATATATATATAAATATAAAAGCAATTCTTATTCTATTTACTTTTTCTATCAAATAAATCTTAGAAAAGCAAAATTGTGCATTTTCTTGATAGATTAGAGTTAATAAGGGTTCAAAATATAACCTTAAGCACCCTGTAGGGGTGAAATCATTCCCAAAACCTGAAAAAAATCAAAAATAATTTTAAAAATTCTAAAAAAATATCGTTTGAAGTTATGAGTGTTTACGAAAGGTAAATCCACCCCCACACGTCAGAAGATGCAAAAATCATAAAAAGTTGAGAAAAAAGTTCTATTTATAAATTTTTTTTTTATACGATGTGGTCAAATCCTAGGGGACAACCCTTTGATGCGTTAGCATGGTTTTGGCCGGGAGGGAATTAGGGTAAGGGAAGTGAGGAAACCTGAGTCTTGTTTTTGCATTGCTGCGGAGTGGATTATTTTAATTTCTTAATAAAACCTCACGGGGTCATCTGGTCTCGAACCCGGGACCCATGGCATGTTGGTCTTGCCGCTCAACGTATTGATCCAACTTCGTCTCTTGTAAGAATCCTTAAGCTAACTTAGTTTAACAATTTTAATTCTTTTTATCGAAACGCACCCCAAAGGGGGGGGGGGGGAATCATTAAAATCAAAAATTTTCTAAAAATTCTGAAAAAAACGAAAGCAATGCCTTTTCTGATTTTTGATGACGATTAATTTGATACCTACTAAGTAATAAGTCGCTTTAAAAATGAAGGTAGTGCTGAAAAGAAGGCAAGATATGGACGAAACCCCCAAACCGCAGTTCATAAAGTGCGATTGTGGCTATTGTTTAACACCCCAGACCTATTGCCGACCCCTCCACAAAGTTTGGATCTTAATCCCATCAAAACGTTATGTCATCTGAATGGCATAATATCAACAATTATTACACTGTAAAGCTCGTAAACTTTATCCCAAACCGCCTAACGTCACTTCTAAAAATAAAGGGATATTCAAGGATATTATAAGACAAGTAATAAAAATACAATTATAATTTATTCGATTTTCATAATTTATTCCAATTTCTTTTGTAGTTAAACGTAGACTTTTGTCGAGTTAATTTAATGAATTATAACATTATTTTTAATGAATAATAAACTGAGGTATATTTTGTTGGAAAATGACACATCGAATATTGTTTTACTTAAATAAAACTTTCTTAAAAATGCCGCATTAATATATGCACCCTTTTCAAAATATTCTTCGCTGTACGTAGAGTTTTGTGGAAGACTGTATATTGGCACTACGCTTCTGGAAGTGCAAAGCGTCAAGCAAAAGATGAAGAGGAAAAAAGCTATGGAAACTGAAGCAGAAAATGCAGAAGGTGCATATCGTTGAACATATAATAGTAGAACTAAACTATTTCCGATGTAGCCACATTTTCGGCATGTGATACTGAAGTCGAAGAGACACCAAGTGTTACTAATTCTACCATATCGTGTTTTAGCCAAAGAGAAGTTAAACACATAGCAAGTCCTCTCGACCCAAAGTCGCCATGCTTCAGTCAAACAGGAGTCGAAGGCATATTACATTATTCTACTACTACTGCATCTTCAAGCCAAAAACCAAATGAAAGTAAAATATATTCCAACGACATTGGTGAATGGCCGAGCAACTTTGGTAGAGATTATTGGATTGCGAAAGGAAGCAGTGAACTGCAACATGTTAACAGTGATTTGAGTTCAAAGAAATTGTATGCAAAAGAAATAAACCCACGATTCTATCAGTCATTTTTTACATACAAACAGAAACCAACAAATAAACCTCACGTCAGAAATTGGTTATACTATTCTGAAACCAAAGACCGACTTTTCTGTTTTCTGATTCAGATACCATTCAGTCGCCATGGTAAAAAACGGATTCGATTACTAGAAGAACGTGAAGAATTCCTTGAAAAGACATGAAGAAAGCACTCGTATAGAAAAGCTATAACTTCGCTGTTCAATCTCAAAAACAAGATTGCGCGTATCGTTTCTCAACTTGTGAGCCAAATTGAGACTGAGCAAAATTATTGGCGGATGCCCCTAAAACGAATTATTTCAGTAATAAAGTTTTTAGCAGAACGATGTCTTGCGTTTCGAGGTAGTTTTGAAATTGCTGGCTCGCCTTATAATGGGAATTAATTTCTAAATTTGACGTTTTTATGGCCCAACATATTCAAAGTCATGCCCATAAAGGAAAAGTACATACGTCATATTTATCTAAAACACCATGCGAGGAATTTATCCAACTTACTCTGGTAGTGTTCTGCCATCTGGACCAGTTGAAAGATATGTTAAGTTTTTGGACATGGAAGGCAGTATGGCCTAAACAAGTCGCCCAAAGTTTATTAGATTTCTTAAGTAAGAATGGCACTGATATCAAAGATTGTCGTAGGCAAAGCGGGAAATACAGCGAACTACAAGTACGCATTAAGGAAATAAATAAGTACGCAGGATATATACCCTGCCTTGCGCATTCATTAAATTTTTTTGCTAAGTGCGCTGCAGACTGCTGTACAGAAGCATTAATTTTCTTCAGTTTTGTTGAAAATCTTTATAAATTTTTTCCGCTTTTACGCATCGTTGGGGTCTTCTTACGAAAGCTTTTAAAGATATTACTTCGAGAATTCCGATTTTGAAAAGGTTGACGGACATTAGGTGGTCGGTCCGAGTTGATCCTACGAAGGCACTTTTATGTGGTTTTACCAATATCAACCAAATTTTGGACGACATTTCCAATAACATGGATCAAAAGGCAAAGCTTAGGGACTAGTTTCAAAGATGAATAAGTTGCAAACGGGAATAATGACAATTGAGTAGAACGAAATCCTAGACACGTGCAAGCGACTAGTGCTTCGCTGCAGTAGAGATGGGCGATACTGCATCGATACACCGTAGTATCGATAATTTTCATTTAATATACCGAAATTTTGTATCTATACTTGCAACGCCCGTTAAGTCCTTCAATCGATATTTTTTCATCGATACTCAGATAGTATCGAAATTCTTAACAACTCCCAGTGATGCAAAATCAATGATTTACTGACTTCAGTTGAGACAATTACCACGGTTACATGCAGACTTGAAGCCGGCTTCAAGTCGACTTGAAAGTCATGTAACCTCGGATCGACTTCAAGTCGGCTTGACTGAAGTCGATCCGAAAAATTTGTCGGATCGACTTGAACTAAAGCAATGTAAGTGAAGTCAAGCTCTCAAGTAGGTATAACTGTCGCCACAGATTGAACTGTCAGTTCAATCTCAAGTCAAGTTTTTAATCCGACATGTAACCGTGGTATATGTCTCCAAATCTGGTGTTTTCGAACACCTGCCTAGAAACTCTGTGCTACGAGTAAGAAACTAAATGGAGTGGCCCTACAGCAAAGATTTCTGTAGCCAATACTAAAGATGTGTAAGCCGACACATCTGGGGTTGCTTTGGCGCAATTTTTGAAATTCTGGAGAAATCTATTTAAAAATGCATATGTGTAATTTTTATTAGTCTTTTTCTGCATATCAAAATATGTTATTACTAAAATAAGGGAATAATTTAATTAATTTGCACATCAGTAAACCTGTCAATAAAGTGGCCATCAGAAATATTATTTTCAATGGCTTGAAATATCATAGATGAAAAAGCTGAGCATCTTTCGTAGAGAATCTTCTTATCCAGCATCGACGAAAAAATGTGGATTTTAGTTTAATTGATTACTTTTATGTCATAGAGATGGTTTTTATGTTTTTTTTTTGAGTTTATCAAAAGTTTAATTGTCAGTTTAATGTGAAATATAAATAATGAAACATAATAAAATATGGTTGTTTTTTTTTGTGTATGAAAAAGTTTCCACCAATGAATTAAGTAAAATTTTGTTCAATTTGTTTGTTTCTTTTAAAACTGTATATTATCATTTCAATTAAATTGTTAGACTATTTTGTGACTTTTGTCAACCAACATTGCTTAACCATCCAGAATTTGTTTATATAAAGCAGCACGAAGTGTTGGGTTTTTGAGTGTCTAAAGAGTTGCAAAAAGCATGAAGGGAAGTCGTTTTTCCGATAATATATTACTCGAATTACTTCTAAATTCATACTATAAACATGGTTTGTTCAATTAAAATCTTAATTTATGATAAAAAGCGAAGTTACACTTGAATTTTTGCACTTTATTGTGAAATTAACTTATTTACAATATTTAAGTTCTTAAAGATTTTGAAACACTTTTTATTATGTTCTTTGTCTCTTTAGTCAAACAAAATTAATAATTCAATCCCAATTTCTACATAAGCTTAAAAACTCTTTTTCATGACATAACAGGTACAAGTTGGCATCTTAATTTCATCTCCTACCTTCCTCATCGACCCAACAAGCAGGTTGGCTGATCTCACGTACACGGCTCATATCGGTAATGGCCTATCCTGTATATTCTATAATCTAAGTTCTATGTTCTAAGTAAGAAAATATAAAGACATGTTTACATCCGTCAAGTGCAAGTACGTTCGAATGCGATACCGATATTTTCAAGTTATCGATATTTTTTTGTCGATAAAATCGATACATTGCATCGGAAGATTTAAGACATTATAATACCAGATATCGATATATTCTGATATAATTCCCATCTCTACGCTGCAGTCGTCTGATTAAGACCTAAACACGCTATATGACCTTTATGAATGAGTACGTGAGTATGTCCAAACAATGCAGTTCATATTTTCAGGTATTGAAACAAAAACCAAATAGCTGACTGTCATTATTTATAACATACTATTTGCTTTAGATAAACGTATGAAAGGATACCGAAAGTTTACTAGTATTTTTGAAATATTTCGACAACTCCAATTATCGTCAGTGATTTGGAAGGCAGCCTAGACGGCGAATTAGTGCACTTCAAGTTTATAAACTCTTAATGAATAATTCATTAAGGTCATGTTTTCCAAATGTACAAGTTGCTTTGTGCATTTACTTGGCTCTCATGATAACTAACTGCAGAGGCGAACGTTCATTTTTAACAACAACAATTTGCAATAGTTCTGCTTTTTTACCATCTTAAACTTAATAACCTATAGGAAACTAAGAGCCTCTCGATAGTATTTGCTACCGGCCCCTCGCTGGCCAGTGGTACATACATACAGGGTGTACCCAGTGGGTACATACATACAGGGTGTTTCATATCTGACGTGCCAAAATGAGTGGGGCGATAGATCTCAACTAAACAAACAAAAAATTTTATGGCAGGGGGGTGGGCAATCTCAACCGTTTGGGAGTTACAGGGTGATTCATAAATTTCAGTTTTTCATGGTATGCACATTACTCTTTTATTTTTAGCTCTTCATCTATGCAACACAGCCACATCAAATAAACGCTAAAAAACTACTATCTGAATGACCTTTCCAAAATTGTCAACAATGTTAATCTACCTCCTATCACTAGATTTTTTAGAAATTTATACGTAGAAATCGTATCGGAGAGTAAAAATGCTTTTATTGAATTTAAAAGTAATTACAAATAATCTTGATAAGTAGCAAAAGCCGTTTAGAATGTCCACCGCGACTTTGGATGCATTCCAACAATCTTCTTCTAAGTCCCTGTTTAAGGCGTATTGCAGCCAGCCTCTCCCGTATTTTCGCCACAAGAAAAAGTCCAATGGGGTAAGGTCTAGCAGACCAAGGAATCGGTGCACCTCGTCCAATCCAGGGGTTAGGGAATTTTTCACTTAGTATTGCATTCACAATGTTAGCCGTATGCGCTGGTACTCCATCGTCTTGGTGAAATATTCCCCTAAGATTATCCATAGGGTTCTCCTCTATTAGATATGGCAGTGTATTGTCCAAAAAGTCCGCATAAATTTTTAGTATTAAGCACTTGCGGCAAAATGAATGGTCCTACCAAATGTTGCCGATAATACCAGCCCAAGCAATGACACTGAATCTCTGCTGTAATGACGTCACCTTTGCCCTGTGTGGGTTAGTGTTCGACCAGGTATGGAGGTTATTGAAATTCGTGATACCGTCTCTGGAGATTGAGATTCATCCGTCGACAAAATTCGGCACAGAAGCGCCCTGTCGTCAATGTCGAGTTCCAGAAGCCTTAAATTTCAGTCTTCTCTCGGAATCTCCTTCCAGTAGTCCTTGAGCTGGGTGATGGAGATATGGTCGTAATCCCCAAACCTTAGACGACAACCCTCCTAATCGCCTTGCGACTCGTTTCGTGCTCGTCTCAAGGTCCTGCCTCATGATGGTTTTTATTTGCTGCTCGACGTCGGCAGAAGTTCCCGTCTTTATGTCGTGTAAAGTTACACTTCCTGTTTCTCCTTTGGAAATTCCGTGTAGTTACCCCTTAAAAACAACCGTACTTATTGATTTGTTTTTCAACTATGATAGGTATTCTTGCTGACTGACCCTTTTTTATAGCAAAATTTTCATCAGGTACAGAGTTACAGAACAGCAGGATACAGGGGTGTGAATTCTTAGCTAACACAAGCTAATATCGGCAATAAAACAAAATTCCACTAACATTTTTATAACCTTTTTGCAGGAATAATTAAAATTAATTACCTGTTAACCCAAAACAAACATTTTCGACCTTCTATCTTAAAAATTTTGTTTCTTTAAAGAATTTCCTACCTAAAGTGCGATACAATAATTAGGTACTCAGGAAGTTCTAAGGATACGGTTTTTCTAATCCTGTGTCTACCTTGCCATGTTGCACCTTTTTGGAAAGGTAATAATAGTGGCATTCCTTTAAAAATAAAAAAGAGGTATACTAATTACATGAATTTTGGAGAAAAATTGTTAAAATGCTGAATTTTAGGTAATTGCATACCATACTATCTTTCACTTTTGGAAGTGACTGTACCTACAATGATAGGAGTTAGATTAAAATTGTTGACACTTTTGGAAATGACATTCAGAAAGTAGTTTTCTAACGTTTGTTTTACGTGGCTGTGTTGAGTAGATCAAGAGATAAAAATAAAAGAGTAATGTGCATACCATGAAAAACTGATATTTATGAATCACCCTGTAACTCCCAAACGGTTGAGATTGCTCCCCCTGCCATACGATTTTTTGTTTGTCTAGTTGAGATCTATCACCCTACTCATTTCGGCATGTCATTTCTGAAACACCCTGTATAATGTTCAAGTTAAGGAGGTGGTAATAAGATTAGGGCAACATCTCTTTATTTCCTTGACGGGAGAAGAATTTAATCCGTTTCAATGATAAAAATTGCAGGTAGACTAGAATTTAAGTTGGATTCTAAATAACCCACTGCAACCACCCTTTTACGGTAATATGTTGTCAGTTTAAAACAACCATGGGTGGATATCGCCGGCAATCGAGTCTATTGCACTCATGATTAAAATGTAGCACCTTATTTAACACAAAACTGACGAATTGAGTAATGTGCAATGTTAAAATTACGGCGGATACTTAATGGTTATTTGCTTACCTTTTATTATGTGGACAACAGCAGCAATTAATTGCTGTGCTTTACTTAAAATGCTTCACTCTACTTTCATTGTTTTGATACCGATTTTCTTTGCGATTTAATGAAAAATTTTTATGGGCAAGTGCCGAGTAAGGTGAAGCAACAGCTAATGGTTCAAAGGCCACCCACGTTTGTTGTTGGAAATATAAAGCCTACAAACTTAAAATTTTTATTACATTATAATATTTTTATTATGTGTTACCTTATGGAGACGGAGGTGGATCACTTGGTTGAGCGGCATGACCACCGTACCATGGTTCCCGGGTTCGAGACCAGTTCTCCCCGTGGGCTTTTAAAATTGAATTTAAAAAAAATCAATGCAACAATTAATTCCCTTCTGGCCAAAGCCATGTTAACACATCAAAGGGTTGTCCCCTACGCTTTGACCGCATCGTGAAAAAAATTGAGAAATTATGATATTGTTGTTTTAATATTTGCTTTCCTTTGTGCGGATTGTGGCGTATTTCTCCGCTTGGGTAACTCTACCGCCAAAGCAGTGTAATTTTCTGTCGATGCAATAGTGGCAAGTCACAAATTGATTGCCTGGGTAGCTGAAATGGAGAAACGCCAGGATCTTACAACGTATAGAGGGAGGAGATAGGAGTCTTGTCTCTGTTCTTCTTTATAAAATTAACCCTTCTAAAACAGAAGTCATACTCTTGGTAGGAGCCAAAAACAATTGGCCTATTCCATAAAAACGGCGGAATGAGGCTCCAACACCAACATGCAAAGGACGAAAAAAAAAATCAAGGAACAGAAAGAAAACAAGCAATGAAACCCAGCACACAACATGCATAACAAAGAGTTACGGTAGCAAAGAGAATAGATAGTACTTAAGTGCCTTTTTGCTATGAGAAGAAGAAAATTCGGACATGCATTAACAACCCTACATAAGCAGCGCAGCATACAGTAAAGGAAGTCTATTAGGCTTATTATATTGCGACTGCCTAAAGGAAACCTTACTAACAAGAGTACCCGAGTCTATATTAAAGTGAGTAAACACCAAGTCAGTGACTTTACGCCTTTTTTCAAGTGATGGCAAACCGAGCAAACGGTAGTGTAGGGCGGGAGTCTAAGCGAATCTTTTTTGAACTTAATATATTAACCGTATATTTCCAAATGCCTTTTTGAGACTTACTTACAACTTCCGTACTATTACAATTTTTGCTTATATCTAATAATTCCTTCTTATGCCTTTAAGCTAAGTACCTTTGACGGTTCCGCTCAACACGCGAGAGTGGGTATGAGTGAGGTTTGTCTCTTGGCCGGACTGCCTTGGTCATGTTTACAATTAATGGTATGACGGGATTTTAATGGCACTGGTAGAAAGTGCATGGGAAAAGGTGGCAGAAGTCTGTTTTATATTTTGTACTTTTCAATTTTAAGCACGAATCATTCCTCAAGAGAAATTATATTTTCCACTTTATTTCCCCAGTGTAAATTTCAAGTGTGAATTATATTTTAAAGACAACGTGTTCAAAGTCTGTACTTATGAATGTTCTACACAAATTTTCTGAATTGGTGTCTGTGCGGATTGATATGATTTTCAGAATTGGTGTCTGAGAGAATATGTACGTGTTAAGCTTTATAATTTCTAGCCAGAATTTCACCTTCCTTAAAGTATTTGATTATCAAAGGTAGCGAAATGATCAAAGTTCATTTCTATGTGAAAATGTTTGTTGTTTTTCTGAGTTCAAAACACAATCGTGAAAGGTTTTGTTTTGTTAGATGCCACTTTAAATTATTTATATCACTTACTATAAACTATCAGATTTTATTAAGTTATCTATTTATTTATTTATTTATTTATTTATTTTAAGCTTAATACAAGCTATTGCATAAAAAATACAAAAATAAAAAATTAAATACAAACTATAACTTAATACTAATTCTACAGAATATAATAAATGAATAATTAGGAATAAATAAATAAAAAGTATAAGCTACAATATGAGCTATATATATTGGTAACTGGCAGAAGGCGAAAGGAAGAAGAATTAAAGTAGGCGATCAGGATCAAGATGGGCGGGGTCAAGATATAAGGCTTTGTGGAGTGATGATTTACTCAGATGGAAGTCAAAAGAGGAAAGGTCGTTGACTTTTCGTAACATCCTGGTAATTGGCTCGCTTTGACCGTAGTTTGTGCGATGGCGATCGAGTCGGAAAAGGGGAGTGGACCTAAGGTTACGGGGATTGGTATAGATGGGTAAAGATTGCAGGATTGAGGGGCAGTCTATGGCACCAGTTAATAATTGATAAATGAAGAGAATGTCGGAAACATCACGACGTTTGCTTAGAGGTTGTAAGTCGATCAGTTTCAGACGGTTTTCATAGGGAGGAAGGTTGAATCTGTCAACCCACGGAAGATCACGTAGAGCGATGCGAATAAACCTACGCTGGACAGATTCAATCCTATTAATGTGAGTTGTTTGTGTAGGGGACCATACCTGGCTGGCATATTCAAGGAGAGGTCTAACGAAGGAGACGTAGAGAGATTTGGAAACATAAGGATTGGAGAACTCTCTAGACCAGCGCTTCACAAACCCTAGCGCGGAGTTAGCTCTGTTAATTATGCTGTCAATGTGGGAACGGAAATTGAGTTCACTATCACAGATTATTCCTAAGTCACACAAAGAGGTAACGATAGGGACTGGTACGTCGGTTAACATATAGACTCTCGGGGTGGCGGTAAGACGCTTGCGGGAATAAGAGATGGACTGGCATTTGGAGACATTGAGCTCAAGAAAGTTTTTCATGCACCATGTGATGAATGAATCGAGGTCTTCTTGCAGGAGAAGAGAGTCGGTAGTGGAGGAGATATGTTTGATTATTTTCATGTCATCGGCATAAATGGACAACTCTGAGTGTTTGATGACACATTCAACATCATTTATTGTGAGGATAAAAAGCAATGGACCTAGGTGGCTGCCCTGAGGGACGCCGGAACGAGCGACAATAGGGTTAGAAATGGATGAACTGAAAAGAATATTGTACTGACGGTTGTTGAGGTAGGATCGGATCCAGGAGATGAATCTGGGGGGGAAGCCTAGGCGATCAAGTTTGAACAAGATAACGTTATGGGAGATCTTGTCGAAGGCTTTACTAAAATCGGTGGCGATAACATCAACATCTTTACCGTTTTCCAGGGCACATAGGGTTTTAGAGACGAAGTCAGTAAGGTTGGTGGTTGTAGATCTACCTTTGAGGAAGCCATGCTGTGAGAGTGAGAAGATAGACTTACAGTGGAAGAACATGGAATCATAGACCAATTTTTCGAATAGTTTAGGTATGGATGATAATTTAGCAATGGGTCTGTAGTTGGACACATCGTTCTTGCAACCTTTCTTGAAGATGGGAATAATATACGAATTTTTCCATAATTGAGGGAAAACCCCTTGAGTGACCGAGAGACGAAAAAGCAAAGTAAGGGGTTGGACTAGATGTATGGCACACTTTTTCAGAACAATGGCCGGAATGCCATCAGGACCTGGGTGAAAGTCGTCCTCAAGCCTATTAATACTGGCGGCGACTAGTTCAGGATCAGGGTCAAAAGATGAAAACGACGTTTGAGTGCATTTGTCCATGAATGCAAAATAGTTAAGGTCGGGTTGTAGAGAATTGTCGCTGAAAGATTTACTGAAGAAGTGTGCAAAGAGGTTAGCGATAACCTTAGGATCAGATGAAGAGGTACTCTCGAGCTTTAGGGTGGAAGGGTAACCATTGGATTTCTTCTTAGAATTAATAAAGCTATAAAAACGCTTGGGGTCGGATATGAGGCTAGTTTCCATCCGTTGGAGGTACTCATGGTAGAGGGTATCACAACGTTCAGAAAAAGAGGTATAAGCAGATAGATAGGAAGAATAGTCAGACTCGGTCTGGGTTAGAAGAAAAGTTTGCCAACGTTTGTTTCTCCTGTTGCGAAGAGAGCGTAATTCTTTGTCGTACCATACGGGGGATGAGGAGTAGTTTTTACGAGGAAGAAGAGGGATAGATTGTGTAAGACAAGCGTGTATTTCCGAATAGAACGCCTCTAAAGCGACGTCAACTGGGAGATGTTGAGGGATATCCCCAATATTAGAGTTGAGGAGCAAGTGATTTAAGTTGTCAAAGTCACCTTTACGAAAATTGAAGGATAAAGAAGACTCGGAGCCTGAAACGGCATGAAGGTGTTCGTAGGAGAAAACGAGGAGCAAAGGAGGATGGTGACGGTCGAGGGAGGAGAGAAGATGGTTGCTTTCTGCGACAGCCGAGTTAACTGGGTCTGAAGAAAAGATTAAGTCTAATTGTCTGTCCAGGAAGTTCCTGACTCCGCTTACTTGAAAGAGACCTGAAACGGAGAGCTGATCGGTAAAGAAGGCTTCTTTGGCAGAAGATGCGTTAAGGGGTACAAAGTGAGAACAGTCCTCGGACAATGACCATTGGATACGGGGGAGGTTAAAGTCACCCAATAAAATAAATTCATCGGACGCGTTAGCGTTCTCAAGCAGGGTATCGATCGCTTCAATTATAGGCTCGTAGGCGTCTAAAGGTTGAGAGGGGCGAATGTAACAACAGAGGATGTACAGAAGACACTTATTTAGTGCTATTTTTATACACACAAATTCTGATATTGTAGAGTCGGAGGTCTTTAGCAGGGTGGCGTCATAACGGTTGTGAGCAGCTATGAGAACCCCGCGACCTGGTGGATCATTGGTGCCTATACAACCGTCGACACGGAAAATGGTATAGTTTGGAGGGAATAGTTCGTTGTCGAGAATTCCTGGTGTTAGATTGGTTTCAGTTAAGGCAAAGATATCGTGCGGGAATTTGTGGGAGTTAAGAAAAATATTGGATGTTTTTGTACGAAGTCCTCTTACGTTCTGGTAATAGACCGACAAGCTGTTGGGGAGAGGATCTTGATCGGAAACCGCGGGTGAAATAGAGGGGAAGTCAGAAATAGGGAAATCAAGGGGGTTAGGAACGAAAGTAGTTTAAGGAGTCGTTACGACTTTTTTGAAGATGGGAAATACGGCGAGAACTGACGTACGCAGCATAGGTGGATAGATCTTCTGAAACTTTATGGGAAGGTATATTGAATGATTCATGGTATTTTGTGAAAAGTTGGAGTAAGACTGATGGGTCTGTGGGCAGGCCTTCTTGTTGTATACTTAACATGACGTTGGTGCTGGTTTTACCTTCAACACAGACGGAGTTCGGTTTGTCGTGGAGATAGGCTAGAAATAGACGTACGTTGTCATAAATGCGACGGTCCCGTAAACGGGACAAGAGGTATCGTCCATCGCCAGAATCAGCAGAGCGCAAAGTCAATTTAACTGTAGGTGGGAGAAGGGGATCGATAAATGAATGATGTTCGGATATAGGAGTTTTGGCTAGCGGAATGGGCGGGTTAACGGAGGTAGAATTTGTTTGAGACGGGGCGACAGTGTAGGAGGATGACGGCGTGGAATTAGGTGGGCATGCGGAGGAAGTAGCGGGTGCAACGTTTTGCGTATACAGAGGAGAGGTGGGACAGACGGAAATCGGAGCAGAGGTGGTGGAGTGGTCGGAAGAAGTTGGCTTGAGGTTAGAAGGGCAAGCGGAAGAAGTTGGGAGTGCATGGTTAGGTGGGTGCGCTGGACATACGGAACTCAAAACAGTATTGGTTGGGTTGACGGTTGGAATGGACGTGTTCGAGGGATTCGGTGTAACTGGAACAGGGGGGTTAAGGGTGTGAGAATATATAAAGTTGGGATACTTGACTGGAGTACTTAGATTAAAATTTGGAAATAGTCCCATTTTGAACTGCCAATTGGAGTTAGGATTACTAGATTTAGGATTAATGGTGAGATGTGCGGAAGAGTGAGGAGTACTTATGTTGCTACTAGTTCTAAGATTCTTATGGTTAGGGTGAATACTAAATTTAGGTATGGGAGAAGGTCGTTTGGGGTAGTTAGTAAGGTTAGGTTTTTTAGTATTTAATTTAGGGTTAGGTGCAGAGGGCTTAGGGTTAAACTTAACGTACTTCGTAGTCCACTTAGAAATTGTGATGTTCCCGAGAGTGAAGAATTTGCTGGAGGGGTTACTGATGAGCCAGACATATTTGTTTGGGATGAAGATCTTGAAGTTGCTGGATTTCCCTTCGTCTGACGAGAGTAACTTCAGGCAGCTAACGGGGGTGAATCCAAAATTGCGGGAAAAAAAACTGTGGGCCCAGGAATCGTTGGCGTTATGAGGTGCACCCTTTAGAAGGAATGGAGTTGTGCTTGATAAAGATAAATGTTTACTACCTAGCCTTTTTAGTCTCTGCTCCCATTCCGATACTGTCCAGGTGGTGCCAAGTTTGTTGATCGTAAATGTGGTGGAAGTGGGTTGGGATGACACTCGCGGAGAGACATTGATGGCAACATCAGCAACCTTCTCTATAACGGGCTTGACCAAACCAGCAATAGCATCAACATCTGAGGCAGGCTGTACCAAGGAGGAATGCGGAGGAATCACATACACGGTGGATTGAGGCGGAACTGCGGAGGTTGCATCCCGGAGAGTGGAGCAGTCCCCATCAGGAGATGTAGGTGCAGAAGAAGAAGAATTCTCTATAACGGGCTTGACCGAACCAACAGGAGCATCACCATCTGAGGCAGGCAGCGCCGAGGAGGAATGCGGAGGAATCACATTCACGGTGGATTGAGGCGGAACTGCGGAGGTTGCATCACGGAGAGTGGAGCAGTCCCCATCAGAAGATGTAGATCCAGAAGAAGAAGAATTCTCTATAACGGGCTTGAGCAAACCAACAGGAGCATCACCATCAGAAGCAGGCTGCAACAAGGAGGAATGCGGAGGAATCACTTTCACGGTAGATTGAGGCGGAACTGCGGAAATTGCATCCCGGAGAGTGGAGCAGTCCCCTTCAGAAGATGCAGGTCCAGAAGAAGAAGAATTCACACCAGAACCATCTGAGGTGTCAGACCGAGGAAAAGAGGGGCCGAGATAGCTTCTAGTGGTTAAACTCTTAATATCAGAGCCGACTGAGCCAATTAATTCCAAGTTCTTCACAATGGCTGTTGAGCACGAATCCAGATCCCGCTTGACGTGCCGGACACCGCGCCGAATGTCGTCTAAGATTGGCATGATAGATTCCGCAGGTTGGCCGATGGAAGGCGATGGGGATCCAGCGCGGAGGTCATCCAAGGAAGCGACCAGGCCGCTCAGCTTTAAGGAAAGCTCGCAAATCCTGCTTGAAAGAAGCGATGAGTCGTTGGTCAAACCCTCAGCGATCTTAAGCAGCTTGTCCAGTTTTAAGTTTAGACTAGCGCAGTCATCGGACAAAATTTGCAGTCCAGCAAAGTTTGTGGAGATCTCATTGACCTTATCTGCGATGTAGGATTGATCCGTGGAGAGCGTAGCAACGACCTCCTTCATGAGCCGTAAGACGTGACAGGGCTTAATGTTGGAGCACTCTTTACATGTAGAAAGACCACGTGAAAGACAGGTGCCATGAAAAACACCTCCACAGATGCCATCACAGGTAACACCATTGTTAAGCAACTCATTAGAGCATGACTTGCAAAGGGCCATTTTGTGCGTGAGGAATTAGTCGGAAATAATTAACAATAAAAAGTTAAACAAAAGGCTTTACACCAGGTTGCAGTAATACCAGATTAAAACAAAATAAACAAACTGAGTTACTTCCGCTTGAAAAACAAAAATATTTCCCGGCACTGTAAAAATCGAAAAAACTAACTGAGTCACTTGCAAAATAGCGGCCAGTTGAGAAATAAGGTCACTGACAAAAATGTAAACAAGGAGAAACTGTGTCAGGTATGTTATTGACCGGGAAAGAGTGGCACTCACTTTGCTGAGACACGCACAAAACACACGAAACGAAAATACTGCGAAGAAATTGAACTGACTGAGGAGCGATCACGCAACGCGTCCGATCGATTAGGCGGTAATTGGAGAACAGTTGTACACATTTTTTAATAAAATTATTTAAGTTAAAAAAGATTTTTAATTCTTGTGAATTAAACAAGAATTTGGCATACTTTACTAACGTATAATTGATATGGAATGAAAATATAAACAAAAGTCTTTTTTTACTAAGAATAATTCGTTGCATTCTTCTGCATTCTGCAGGGAAATTGGCAATAGGTGCAGCCTACCTTACTTATCTTACGGTTATAGGAAAGGGATTTGAAGGGAAGATAAGCAGTCAAAAAGCCAAGGTTGATCAAAATATGAAAAAATCCCGACTTGAATTGGTTAGACAACATAAATACCTTGAGATTACGATGGAAAAAAGTAAGTTGATTTTATTACTTATTTTTATCAAATTTGTGGATATAACATTTATTAAAATTAATGACAATTTTGAAACCTTGGGTCTTCTTGAAAGACGAGACTTACCAAGTTGTAAACAATAGCGGAATCTTCTTGCTTTGAAAGGAAGCGGCGTGAAGAGATATACAAAGAACGTATATATTTCTGAACAAGGTCCTTCATCTGAACAATTTGTTGACGGATACATGATATGGGATCAGTTTAAGAAAGTCTTCCAGGATGTTTTTATTCTACATAAGAATTCACTCATACAGCTAAATCGTTGTCATACAGCTAAATCGTTGAAGGAATATGAGAAATAGGGAAGGAGGAAATTGAGATACTTCCATGATACGGCGATTCTTCGGATCTGAATCCCATTGAAAATTTCTGTGCCTTACTAAAAGCGAAAGTTGGACAAACGACGACTAAATGTAAGTAATATAGTAAATAATAATAAATCTTATTAATTGTTTTTCTCTATTCCATTTGATGGGACCTGGCAATACAAGAGAAAAAAATAATTTAAAATCAAAAATGTATTCATCAAGTTTATAATACACCATTTCGATGACTTGATGTTAGAATGTAATCTTCTCTAGTTTGATAATAAATTATAAATCAAAATCAACCAGGGGTCCCGAACGAAACGACATAAAACAAAAAGATCCTATGGTAAAGTTATTTTCGGAATGAAAATGTTTTGATTTGACGCTAAAATTCCGTTCAGGAACTTTAACCGGTATGAATCTTTTAAACGTTCCCAACCAAACATCACTCCCTAGAAAACGAAAAATATCCTTCTTTAAAAAATGTTTTTCCTTATTCCAATTTTTTATTTACTTCATATTAACATGGATTTATGCACTAACAGCACGTTTTCCAGAATTGTGTTTGTTAGCTTAGTTCTGCATTCACTTAGAACGTACCTAAGTGCTGACAAAATCCTTTCAACACTCACCTAAGTTGCAGTGGAGATGGTATGCATTCCGAAACATGAAACGCTTCGATAGCAGTATAATATTTTAGCAAATGTTGGCCCACATCTTCTGCAATAGAAATTATATGGTTATCTTCTCCAAATGATGCAGTTAAATATTCATACAGCATAGAATGTTAGTGGGTTAATCAACGTTCAAGCTCAATTCAGAGCTTTTATTTGCAGGTCCACATAATGAACTACCTAGTTTCCTAATGAATTAGATCTAGGGGCACTGTATTCGGTCTCTGTATGGTATCCTTTAAGAGAGACAATAAGTGTTAAGTTGAAGTACTATGATAAAAAGTGCTTTAGTTACAAAATGGTGTATTTTTCTGGCTACAGATTTTAAAAACGTTATACCCCTGCGTTTAACCTCAGGCTTTACTGATATAATGTAATAAAATCTGTACAGAGCAATTAAAAAACGTCAGAGTTTATCGGCATACAGGGTGTTTTACAGATCTAGGTCAGAAACAGTCCACTCTCCCAGCTATAGGAGTTTTTCATATTTTTTACAATGAAAAACATCAGTTTTACACTTCAACATATATCTTCTAAAGTTCTAATATCTGAATTGACAGATAACACAATGTTGCTAAAGACTGTGTAATTTATTTTTACTCCTAATAGTTTTAAAAAAATTGATTTTCAAAATTTGTCCTAAATTATTGATTTTTTTATTCTTTCTGCTAACATTTTGTTGAATTTTTGTTAAGGCAGGTATTAGCTGAACGTTTGGTCATGTAATTTGAGAATGATCAAAGCTTTTTGTTATTAAGTTTCCTTTGAAAGAGGTTAGCCACTATTTCAAACCCAAAGATAAAAAAAGAGGGCAATTTTTCAAGATATTTCCCTTTGAACTAAAAAAAAGATCTTTTTTTAATGTTTGAAAATCAATTTTTTTTAAATCTATTAGCTGTAAAAAAATTAAAGTCTTTAGTATCATTTTTTTCTGTAAAGCACTCTGTATATTCCCCCTCTTCAAGGCATAGTTTTTTTTGCAAGAACACTTGATGAAAACGACTGTATTTTTAGTTTGAGTTCCATGAAGGATCGATAGAAGATGCCTAAAATTAACTCTGTATCTTGCAGAAAATCCATTGTTTGTTTGTTTTGCGGCGTTTAATATAAAACCAAATTCTTTGATAAATTGATCAGCTGAGTTGTTTCGTGTGTGAAAAAGACTGCAACATCAGAAATGTGGAACTCCATCGCTTTCTGACAACAAGTAACCTTTAAAAACTTGTCTTTGAGGATTTGCCGATTTGTCCTTAACTTCTTTACAGGTTATAGCAATTGATCTATTTCTGCTGGACACTGCCCTTCTTAAGAACGACGTCTTCTATTGTAAGATTCAGAGAGTGTGCTGCAGATATCACAGATAGAATAATTTCGTCCAGTGAGAAATTAAATAAATCAATTTCATTATATGAACGTTCATCATCTGTGCTGTCATCCAAACTAGTGCAATCTTCATATAGTAGCCTGATTGCAGCAACCATGTTTTGTTGACTTGACGCAAAGGTGCTCCGTAAATAATTTAGGCAAATTGCATAAAAGCCAAAAACAATTTCAACAATGATAGGGTTTCGACAATCTTTTCCTTATGATATGAAGTATTTTGATAGGATTCCGATTCCATCATAGTGAGAGTTTTCACAATAATGTTGTTCTTTACTATAAGTTGTATATTCACTCCGAAAATCCTTTTGGCTTTACAACTTTTAAGGAAAACAACTTGTTTTTTATTGACTGAATATCATTCCTTATGGATGTTGCACGATTTCCAATATTTTCTGAAGTGCAAATAGTCATGTCTAATTTTTTCATAATTGGCTCTACGAACACTTTCAGGTTTGGAGAATCCAAATATCATAATGGCCCAACATTTTTGCAAATAAAACTTATAAGTGCATTCGGAGCTTCTTCCTTGCTTATTCCCAAAACTTTTAGGCATCTTTCACTTTCATGTGGACTTCGCAAATCTTCAGCATTATCACAACTTGTAATATTTTCAAAATTACGCAGTACTACCACTTCAAAAAACACTCAAATATCACTAGTGCGACCCTTAAGGGGGCCGTCTGGCTTTATTGCACATATTTTCAAGATTTTTGTTATAATAGAATTTATATAAATATTTCAAAAATGCTGTACAAAAAATTATACATATTAAAGGGATCGTCTACACTTCAAATTTCGAAAGTTCCTTTTTTTTTGCATATTTTATATAACTAGCCTAGAGTCATCATCCGAAAGGATATTGCTCAATGAGTTAAATTTTTTAGTAAAAATTCTTCAATCCTGTCGATGTCAAGGGTGAAATGCATGGTTTTAAAAATTTAAACGCGTTTTTCTCGAAAACACGTTTTTAAAATTGTCTGCACACTTTCTGAAGAAACTAATTGACCGATTGACATTATTTTTTTTTTTAAATCAATTTAGTACCCTTTTTTGGAGGTGCAGAACTTGGATTTTTACTGTACATGAAACAAAATTTTTAAGAGCTATTTTTATGTGAAAAAAAAATGAAAATTAAGAAAAAAAATAGAAAAAATGTTGTCCCGCTCACAATTTTTATCCAATCAGGAAATTAATAGTTCAGCACCGTCATTGAGTAATACTTTTATAGAAAAAAATTTTGGTTTCGCTTTTCAGAAAAATGAGTCTGTACAAAAACAGCACTTCACTCCGGGGCGGTCATACATTAATGAATCAACAAAACAATCTTGATGTAATTTAATTTAAAACAAATAAAAAAATTTTTTTGAATATCTTTAGTAGTTTTAAAAAAAAAATTCATGAAAGTCGGCCTGAAAAATAGCGTTCAAGTGTAGACCCACTAAAATTTTTTTTCACGGTATCAATCAAGGAACATACTCTACCGAACAGAAAAGAAATCATCGAAATCGGTCCACGCGTTACGAAGTTACTACCCCCTCTCCCCCACCCTTGCCGTAGGGTACAAGTTATTCTCCTATTAGCAATGGGGGATCACACTCTATACAACAGCAAAAGAACCATCCAAATCGGTCCACACGTTACAAAGTTAAGTTCCACCTCCCCCCCTCCCTCCAGCAACATTTGTTTTGTCGTGGTATCAACCAGGGAGCATACTCTACCCAAAAGAAAAAGAATTATCCAAATCGGTTCACGCGTTACGAAATTAGACTACTCCTCCCCCCACACTCCAACCTCTCACCATAGAACCAAATTATACTCCTATTAGCAATGGGGGATCACATTTTATACAACAGAAAAAAATAAAAAAAAAATCACCAAGCGTTGCGATGAACGCATTAAAGACACCAACAAATGATTGTCAGACCAATGAATTCCAATTTATTTCATTTTCAATAAATTCGATCGTAAATTCGATGATCGTACTGAAATTGCTTTGTTTCAATTCACAAAAATTGAAGGAAAGATTAGGTTGGATGGATCGCTTCTCGATGAACTGATTGACCAGCTGACAGACAACGCACAGCCTAAACCACTGGAGAAAGGACATGTTATAAAATAAACATACTTAATATTTTTTTGCTAAGTACACTTCTCATTTTCTTCATTAGTAAATTGCACCCGTGCGAAGCCGGGCCGCGTCGCTAGTAATTAATAAAATGGAGTTAAAAACTCTTTTTTACCATTTTTAAACTTTCTTTGCTCTTATTTTGCCCTAATACCTTCATTTTAAATTTGGATTTTGGTACATTTACTTTTGACAACTCCTCCAACCAAACTCTTTTTAATGTGCAAAGATACTTACAAAAAATGAAATCTGGAAAACAGATGTAATTGAATGTTGTGATATTTTTTTATTTTGCATGAAAAAGCCACTTTTCTTGATACGCACCACGACTTGCCCTGAAAATATCTAAAATAATGCTAAATATCATATCTATATTTTATTAATAAAAATAAATACAACTTAAACGAAGCACAATTTCCTATATAATGAGATAAGATTTAGGACGTATAGTTTCCATTTTTTGTTTTAGTTTCTTTGATAAAAATCGCAATTTTTCAAAACTTTAACCTCAGTGAGGCACGGGTTAACGTCATCAGATTGAAATGAAAATTCGGCAATCATATTTTCTAGCCAATTGGCAACTTTAAGGAGGGTCCCCTAGTAAAAATTCGAACATTGATTTCTTGTGACCACCCTAGTAAGAATTCTTGATTAACATTAAAATAATTTCTGCTGTTAATTTTAAAACTGCAGCGAAAAGGCAGATATCATGCTTATGGTTACATTAGATAGCCACATTGAGGAATCTTCACAGTTACACCTCTTTTCCATTCACTAGGATAGGTTTTGGTTTCCTAACATCTTAATTACAGGAAGAGGTATATCAGCCGCAGGAATTGGTCCCACCTTAAGTAATTTTCTGCACCACCTGCTGTAACAAGTAATGATCTGTCGATACCTCTCAGGATATTCAATGTTATTAGTCTAGCTAACATATACAGTTTATCAAAAATTTTTTTAAATAGAATATCAGAACTATGTTATACTCTTAAATTTAATTGGAAAAGTCCCAAAAAAATTTTTTTTATTATTCGTAAAATGGATAGTTCCATCGGAGCGATATATTTATGTTCTCACGGGAAAGACATTTTTTGAAAATATTTGATTTCGTTCCGGAAGGAATAAAAAGTTCCCGGAATGTTTAACTCGGATATCGTTTCTTTCCGGAACCCTGGAATCAACTACTTTATTTTTAAAAATTAGAAAATCGTCCGCAAATTATCCTATGAAATAAATTTTAAATAGTTTACTACTTGTTACATACGTTATTATTCAATTAATGCAACTTCCATAGAACCACTCACAACGCACAAGTTTCACAAATATGATTAATTCCTTCTAAAGCGGACTTAAAAATTCTTGCTCCGTTAGTAATCCAATTTCAAATGTGCACGTGTTCCCATTGAGGACAATTCCAACTACTGGTGTAATTTTATTTGCATACGTTTAAAAGTTGACACAAATTTTCTGACATAAAGCATAAGTTCTACGAACGAAAGGTGTCACTTTTCATTTCTCTCACACTAGCTTTGCACTTTCTTTTTTCGTTAAACGAACCGAATAGATGTTTATGTACATGCAGGAACTTGGCCAATAAAATTAAAGCTTACTCCTTCAGCTGGCTCCACGAAAATTTAAACTGACACCCCCGCAGAGAAAAAAATATTTGCATAATACCGAAATCAATTTTGTTGACGTGCGCGTTATTTATTGAAACCTTTAGCGCTTTTTAGCATGCTCTCGTGTTGACGGAAAATTTGTTCTTGGGATTTCTGAATATGAATCGTCGTCGAGAGCCTTCATTCATTATTACACCATGTCAGTACTCCATCAAGTGAATTTTCTTTTATTCCGTCATGAGGTGTCAGATGTCATTTGCACCCGGGACATGTTGTGTAAATACACGTTTCTCCGCCCAACATGATACACAATCAGTTCCGGATAAGGGCTAACCTGCTTCATGACTCCTGTGGAAATGCCATAGAATATACTTCATAGAGCATTGAGATGTTAGACGTCAGCACCAGAATATATAATTTGTTTATCGTAGGGCCACTTTCCTCGTTAGGTGTGCTTTGAACTTTTGCTCCAACTTAAGCAGCTGTTTAAGATTAAAGAGCTTCCAATGTGATCCTATTAACTCCCACTCCATTTCTCTGAGCAAGGACAAAGATGAACAGGTTCTAGGGGAATAATTGCCTGTGCTCCTGATCTAAGTTAGTTTTTAAATAAGATAGGACATCAGATTATATCTTGAAGCTTCCTTTTCTCGGATGCCTGCCTCTTAATTAAGCTCTTGACCATCATGTCGACATGAAAGGTACAAGTCATACTTGAAAGAAAACTGGAAAAGGTAGCAAGAAGGAGGAAAGTAAATGCACAAATATAATTTTGTACCCGGTTTTACCGTATCTCCGGCCAGGTGAACATAAATTCTCTTAGCACATCGCCGACAGCAGTTAGAAGTATTCTGAGGTGTAATAAATTAACTTAATTGCGTTTTGTACTTTATCTTCTCGCTGAAAATGAGTGCAAGCGTCTCCGGAGACCTAAGACTACCCAGGATGGGAACATTTTATCATTTGAAGGACCCCAACTTTAAAACTTAGCATTAATGAGACTCGTGCTGCACAGGCGGTCGCCGAGCTAATAAATTTCCTTCTCTTCCTTATATTAAGTGCTATATAACATTCCGACCCCTTAATATGCTTTTCGCCTGGTTGAAATTTTCTACTTCAATAAAATTACTTTTAAACTATTCAACTTAATAATTAATTTAACGAAAATAAGGAAGAACCAAAACTATTTGCATAATTAATTTCAGGTAGAGTATAACTATTTACCTTAATACTCTAAGCAGTGAGCGAAGACATTAGTCAATTCTTTGCCAAATATTGAAATAACACGTAGAATGAATTTTATTGTACGGTACCTGATGATGACGGATGACTTATTCTCCGGTTTTGATTGGTTTCCATTTAGTTAATAGAACCATTTAACAAGCTTTTCTTTAGCTTCACCTGTACGTCCGTCGTGCGTGAAATCTTGCAAGCCGATTTTGACCCACTTCCCGACATCCGATTGAGCTGACATTTTGCATACGAATGAAACGGTTGGATGAGTAAAATACGATGAACTGCGTAACGTCATTCTAAACTCAATATGACGGATTACCTTTTCTTCACATGGGTATCAATGAATGGATTTGCCCAAAGATTACCTTTTTCTTTACAACCCCCTTGACATGGGTATCAAATGAACGGGTTTGATAAGCAAAAATACAATAAACTATGTGACGTCTTCAAGATGGTGGATGGTTTTAGATTTTTAAGAAAGGACGACGAAATTCATATAAAACTAAAAAATAGTTAAATAATGTGCACAGTAAAAACCAAAAAACAACACTTTTGCGACTGTACTAAAAAGGGCTCAAAACATTTTTTTTCTGATTTAAAACAATTTTCTTAAAATTTATACAGCTTACTAAAATTTAAAGCGTTAAAAGGTCATTTAAGTAATTTTATGATATACATCGATATACAGGGTGAGTCATTTTAATTCATCCAGTCAAATACCTCGAAAACTAAGTGGAATCAAGAATAATTTAAAATTAAAATTTGTTCGTCTCGGTGGTGGTGAGGTTAGGAAGGAGGGGGGGGGTAAAAACTTAAATAGGAACCCATAATTTTTATCTAAAATTCGCATTCTTTGCGTAAACATGAACAACTTTTGTCACAAACATTTTTTTTAAAACGTAAATTTTTTGAGATTTTTGCAGGACAAAATTAAAAATTTTGGAAATTTAAGGTTTTTTTACTCGAAAGTGGTTAGGTTTACAGAAAAATTGCAGAGGAGTAAAAGAACTTAGATTTGTACAGGGAATCTGATCAAATTTTGTCAGATATTTTTTTAGAAAATTTGGGATAAAAAAATTTTTTTTAAGAATGTTGCATAAACAAATTTTCAAAAAGTTTGGCCAGGTTCCCTGAAGAAATCTAAGCACTTCTACCCCCATGCAATTTTCTGTAAACCTAACCATTTTCGAGTAAAATATCTTAAAATTTCCAAAATTTTCAATTTCGTCCCTCAAAAATTGACGTTTTCAAAAAAATCTTCGTGACAATATGACAAAACTTGTTTACGTTTACGCAAAGAATACGAATTTGAAATAAAAAATATGGGTTCCTACCCACCCACTCCCTAGGAGGTAGTGGGTGGAGGCGGAGTTTGGTATCATTGGATATCCCCCTCCGAGGCGAACAAATTTTAGTTTAAAATTTTTCTTGATTCCGCTTAGTTTTCGAGATATTTGACCGAATGAATTAAAATGACTCATCCTGTTTAAAAACTATTTAAGTTAATTAATACTATAAACAAATAATATAACAACAACGTACAGTATTTTTTCGTGCGCAATTAAAAATTAAAAATTAATTTAAAATTTAATAAATTTAAAAAAAAATTATTAGATCTTAAAAGAATTATTTTTGAACGAAAATTACATTTTTTACGACGTCGCCAAGACTTAGATGATGGGTGTAAAAAAATAAGGGGATACCATATATAGTACTGTGCAAAACATTGGAAACTTTTTCACTATATACATATATAGTATATTGAAAAAAAAAAGATTTCCTGCAAATTTTCATTTATATTTTTATATATTTTTAATTGTTGTTTGGTACATTTTTAAATTTAACAAACTTAAATTGATTTCAATATAAACGTGCTTGGAAATAACCGTTATTTTTTCTTAAATTACGAATTATCGAAGTTCTTTATAAGGGAATGGAACAAGTACGCATAGCGGAAAGGTACAGTATCAACAAGTCAGTAATAAATGAACTTATAAGTCGATATAATCATAATAGTAAAATAGTTTTAAAAAGAAAGTTGAACCGACTTCACAAAAAGCGCTAAAAAGCATAAAATAATTTTTAATTTTATATCTATTACGACATTTTGAAGTTGGCGCAAATCAAACATAAAAAACAACTACTACAAAACATTTAATCGTCATTTCTTATAATACCGTAAGCTGAAACATTCAAATAGTATTATGTATTATTTTCAATTGTGGTTCTGTAGTTGTTTTATTTGTTTAATTTGCATCGACTTCAAAATGTCGTAATAGATATAAAATTAAAAATTATTTTATGCTTTTTAGCGCTTTTTGTGAAGTTGGTTCAACTTTTTTTTAAAAAACTATTTTATTTTCACTTTTAAGTGTCTTCAACTCTATACAACGAAAAAGAAGCCATCCAAATCGGTCCATGCGTTAAAAAGTTAGGTTTAACCCCTTACCCCACCTCCATTCCACTAACATTTTTTTCTCATGGTATCAATCAAGCAACATACTCTACCGAACAGAAAAGGAATCATCGAAATCGTCCAACGCGTTACGAAGTTACTACCCCTCCCCCAGCACCACCATAGGACCAAATTATTCTATTAGCAATGGGGGCTCACACTCTATATAACAGCAAAAGAACCATCCAAAGGTCCACTTTCACTTTTTGGTGTCTTCTACTCTATACAACGGTGAAAGAACCATCCCAATCGGTCAACGCGTTAAAAAGTTAGGTTTAACCCCCCAACCCCACCTCCATTTCACTAAAAAAATTTTCTCATGGAATTAATCCAGCAACATACTCTACCGAACAGAAAAGGAATCATCCAAACCGGTCCGCGCGTTACAAAGTTAGACTACTCCCCCCACCCCCACCCCCGCCACCACCCCTCACCATAGGACCAAATTATTCTATTATTATCAATGGGTTATCACACTCTATACAATAGAACAAAAACCATCGAAATCGGACCACGCGGTACAAAGTTAGGTTCAACCATCACCGCCACGGAGAGGAGTAAACTTGGAGATAATTTTGAACCAAAAAATTAGAAAATAATTTCCTACAATATTCACCAACGTCGCTGAAAAATGACAAATAGTCCGCGAAAACAAATAAAGGAAGTGTCCTTGGTATGCGCTAGTCTGATGGTGAAAGTTAAGGAGGAAAGTCAGTGAAAGTGGTAGAGTAAAGCTGCAAAAAAAAGAGATTTAAGCTTTTAAAAGGAGAGTTAGAAAAGTTGAAATTAGAAAGTAAGTGAAAATTAGGTAGAGCCGAGGACGAGGGAAGCTGCAGTAAATTCGACGATGTTATCTAAACTTTCAAGCAACCTCATATCTTGTTCAAAACAAAGATAAGTTTTGTATTATTTACGTTTTTTTTAACTAATTCAATTTTCATTTAAAATTATTTTAATTTGTTAATCATGTTCTTTCTTCCTTAATTTTCAATTGAGGGTTAGGAGTGATTCGATTGTAAAAAATGTCAATGAATGTATCAAGTTTTGGGTGTAATTTTTATTTTAATGATCATATTAGTGCGATATAGTAGTACTAATTACGCTTGGAAATGCGTTGCGTATCATACTTTTATTCCTTAAATTTATTAATTTGCTAATACCATTGGTATTATCTTTTGGATAAGATCTTGTCAATAATTATCTCTGTTGGATTTTCTTTTTTTAACCAAAAAATTTGTATTAGATTAGTGGTTTTTTTTTGGGTTTCAGTAATAAATTAAAACTTAAGTAAGTAAACCTTCGCGGATTCAAACAAAACACCACCCCTTCTCCATGATAGTCGGCATATATTTATGCGCTGCTGTTAAGTACATAACAACCCAGTATGTCAAATGGTATTTAATCTGTTTAAGCACGGATCCATCGTTAATAAGTTGCTCCGAGTTGCAGAATTCAAGACACAATTATACTATAGTTGCTAGGTTGGCACATAATACAAGATGTTACGTGCCCTTGTTTGGAACCTGGCACCCGGCCACTTCTCATACCACTTTCATGATCTTAACGTTCCACGGATTTCTTATGTTCCATAGCTTGATCGCAGTCCGATGTTTTTATTTAAAGATCGTATTCGAAAAATCAGTCTGAAGTATCCTACGTTTCTGAAGTATTCTACGTTTGGTTTTCAGATAAGCGGGTTACAAATCTACTTATTGAGGCGCATTGTCTTCTTGGTTTCCCTCCTCCTTTTCCTACTGGGCAAATAGTGTTTTTTACAACTTTACAACTAAAAAAACTTTAAAATAAAAAAAAGTTAAGATATTTTTTTATTGTGTTTAATAGAATAAAACTATACATTTAATTTTGAAAATGATATCTGACAAATTTACTTCGTGGCCAGCAGTTACGTATCGCATCCTCTTGGTCCATTTTTTTTTATATAAGCTTCTAATGTTTGTTAGCTTAGCCCATAGATTTAACTTAGCTACAAAGGATATTATTTAATGACGTCAAACATCAGTATCGTGAAGGCCCTGATCTCATTGTAAATTTCTAGAAAAAATGATGTCGTCAAACTAGTTATGCCCGAAAAATATGGTTTCGTTTGCTATATGATACGTAGCACCATCCTATTGAAACTATAGGTGTTCTATGTTGATCTCAATTATTCGAAAAAAAAATAAAGACTGCTGATGTAATAAACCACAGCAAACGGTAAAGTTTTCTGGATGTAATAAAGTCTAATGAACAGCTTGAAGACTACATTCACTAAATATATGGTAATTTTGTGTATTCACATGTACATTCAACAGGAAATAAGCCTCATTACAGCAAACATTTCATGGAATAAAAAACCAAACAAATGAGAAAGATAACTGCCATAATTAGTTTGAACTAAAGCCTACTATATATAAGCACGGAAGCAAATACGATCAGCTGAGCGTTGGTGGTGTAAAGCAAGCGTATTTCCCACAGAACGAATAGTTTTTGAAATTCTACTTTGTCATCATATTTTTCTAGATATTATTTCATTTTTAACCTGACATTTGTTTAAGGTGAAGCTATAATACATATGTATATTCTGAATCACAATGGAGCCATTCTTCTTTAAAAATTTCATTTACTTGTGCTTATTTTGCTGACGTACTGAACTTGTAACACATGAATGACATTAGTATTTCTCTTTACGTTTGGTTGTGCGAGGGTCCAGATGTTATTTTGTTGCAACAAATGTTTTATCTACAGCATAAGAAGCACAAACAATGAAGCGATTGGTGGTAAAATGGATAAAACGGTCATATTTTTCGAGCTCGCAAGCGTCGAAGCAAATGCAAACAGCTGACCATTGATGGTGTGAACAAACCGCACTTCACACAGTAAACCATACAAATGGGTTGGGAAATACTATTTTGTCATCATATATTTCTAAATAGGATTTAACCCGAAATTTGTTAGAGGTGAAGATAAAAATGGTTTGGAATACGTGGTAATGAAATAAACTTTCTTTTTAGAATTTTTATTCGAGATGCGGTGTTTGAAAGAGAACTCTCTCTCTCTCTCTCTTGTAGTCGTTTTTTTGAAATATTGAGCTTGAAATGCGTCAATAATATCAGCATTTCTCTTTGGCTTTGTTCAAATGAGCATACAGTTTTAATTGTGTGCAAAGATTTATCACCATCATAAAGGAGCCCTACTAAGAAGCCCAATATAACTTCCTAAAGAAGAGAAAACTGTCGGAGCCCTTCAAAGTGATGAACGGTGTGAGACAAGTTTAAGTTTACTGTCACCTTTGCTTTTTCTGATCGTCATTAATGACGTATTTTGCTGCGCCCTAAACAACCACCCATCGCGAGGGATTAGATGGAAACTTTTCAAGTCCCTTACTACGCACCTGGACTATGCCGACGATGTAGGTCTCCTATCCAACAAACAGTGTTATGAAGGTCCAATGTCCTGAACCCTGAGCACAGAAGGTCGCAGGACAGGGTTTAAGTTCAATGCTGCTAAAATCGAACTTATAAACTTGGACTCCGGGAGAAAAAATTTATCTTGAAGAGCAGCATTTAGAACAAGCGGGTAAGTTTGCAATCTGGCAAACATACACAAAGGTACAGCAGATGACGGCGCAATAACACCATCTCCAAGTGCACAAAGCTCCGAATCTTCGGATCGAACGTAAAATCTGTTCTGTTGTATGGCTGTTCAACATGGAAGTGACCTTTTCAATAACAACTAAGATTTGTCAATCGGTGTCCCCGGCGCATCCATAACATCCATTGGCCGTAGGTAATTACCAACGAAGACCTACACAGAGTTAGAGGCCGCGACAGGATAAGCACCAGTATTCGCAGGAGAAGGTGGCAATGGATAGGCCACACACTAAAAAAAGCCAAAAAAACATCGCTCAAAAGGATCTAGATTTGAACTCGCGTGGGACCCAAGGAAGACGCCGAATTGTGCGACCTCGTCAAAGATGGAGTAGATCCCGAGCGAAGAAAGGCACCGAGACCAACTAATCGGGGCCAAAGTTAAAGGTGTTGGCACAAAACCGGACCAGGTAGAGACTCGGTGTAGTTGGTGTCCTATGCCCCACAATGGGTTAAAGAACCAAAGAGAAGGACTGATTAATCTGTGATACAAGAAACGTACACAAAAATGAAATACGAGTATGAAATAAAATTGCTACGACTGTCATAATTTCCGGGCTTGTATCTAGAGTAGGCTTTGGTTTGATAAATGAGATTGTTACCTATCGAAACGTTTATTACGAATAACAGCAACCTTTAAAATGAAAATGATTTCATACAAAAATTTGTAACTCTCCTTGAAATTAATTTGTTTTTAATAATTTCTAAGACCTTCGAAATTTTGAAAAATTTTTCCTCCTTGACAATGAATAGTTGTTTCCGAAGTAATTTTTCCCGCTCAAACCGAATCCAGGCTCAGAATTGCTCTAGTACGTCAAGTTTTTGAGATATTCTAACCTAAAAGTGCAAAAACACTGTTTTTTGACATAATTGAGATTATATAGCACCGCGAATTTTTTTCCAAAAAACTATGTGTGAGATCTTAATGCCGTTGAGTTTGCTCAAATAACGAGATATCGAATTTTGAAATTTTCATGTTCATGTCTTTCTCGGTATACGAAAAAGGTATGGTCACTTTATTCAAGTGACCATAAAGTTTTCGTACACCGAGAAATTCATGAACATAAAAATTTCAAAATCGGATATCTTGGCGAAAAAAAGGATATTTGAGCAAACTCAACGGCATTGGAAGGAGGAAGACTTGTACTATAAGATCACATACATAGTTTTTTGAAGAAAAAAAAACATCGCGGTGCTACATAACCTCAAATATATCAAAAAACAGTTTTTTTGCAGTTTTTGGATATAATATCTCAAAAACCTGGCGTGATAGAGCAATTCTGAGCCCAGATTCGGTTTCAGCGGGAAAAATTATCTCGGAAACAACTATTTACTGTCCAGGAGGAAAAATCTCACAGGTCTGTGTTATTTATTTACTACTCCGTAAGCAAACAACTGATATCGTACAATACCGATACGTTTGCGTGAAATATAAATTAGTTATTGCGCTGACATTAATGATAATTCAGATATTTTTTCCAGCAGCCTTTTCACACGTTAAAGGTATACTCAGTTTTAACTTGATCTTTGATTAGATCATCTCATCGTGAAAAAAAACCGACCAGATAAGTTGATATTGTTAATGGAGTATGTGATTACGTGTTAGCCTTCCATACCGGAGGTCCCAGGCTTGAAACCCACCAACGGCGACCAATGGTAACGACCAACAACACATTACGATAAAAAGGCTATTGGAGGTTTCAAAGTAGTGACGATGGTTCGCAACGCACCACAAATTGTGCTCCACAAGTATTTACGGTAACGAGAGAAAGACAGTTAAGTTGAGAAGTGCCAACCCATGTTCTATAAGTACTATTTAGGATCAACTATGTTCGGTAAAGATGTCCTTCTGGTATGACGCATCTTGTAAACAAATTGGACCAAAAATAGGCATATTTTTGCACACCAGGAAATAATTTTCATACATAGGTATATAATTCTTGGTTTTATGTAGGTAACTAACATACAATACATGTCCACGTATTATATTAGAAAAATATTTTTATGTAAATATATCTATTTAAAAACTGATGTTATGTTTTTTTGCACGAGTTCAAAAAAAAAACTTATTATGGTTTTCTTTTCGATTAAACTTAAATATAAGAACCCTTAAGTGCTCTTTTAAAAATACCATCTTCTGCTTACTGGCCGAGACACGCCATAATGGGAAAACCCTACAACGTAAAACTTATGGCTAAACCAAAAGCCATCTAAACCTTAAAAAAGTCTCTCTTTGCCGCAAAGTTATAAGTCCCACCGGAACTGCAACATTAAATGCTCGCATGATACATTAGAACATTTTCTTTCCGGAAGACGAAAGACGCCTCAACAGGACATGTAAAAACTTTGGAAAAACTTGCTCCACAAGGGAAAACCAAATTATTTTCAGACGATAAAATTTATTACCTTTTACGTAAGCGAAGCCTTAAACAACTTGGAAGTATTGTTCGCATGTATGCAATGTGCCATAGCGTTGTAAGAGAGTAGGTCATATTTTATTTCTTAAAATTTCTGAGAAAAGCACTCTTTCATCTTGAAGTTTACTAAGTTTTGTGTGAATTTCTGGGCAAAATTTACCTTCTCAGTTATTACTTTGTTTTATTTGGCGTGGATGTCCATGGACCGCAATTTCCCAGTAATTAAATTGTGAATTGAGGAGTGCAAAATTGTTGACAGAGCACTTAATCTTTTACGAACTATACATTTGAATAATGGTCGTAAATTCCTTAAAGTGTACTTGTTTTTCCGCACTTTGGACAGGATTAATAATTTTGATAATTGCTCCTTGAAGTTTAAGTAATCCTAACCGGAGACTAAAATTGGTCTGGAATGCTCAAGTCGTAACTGCTTTATATCCGCAAAAGCGAGATATTGCCGTGATGAAATCATTAAGCAGATAATAGGGTAATCTAAAGTTCAAAAGTTTCGTGAAGTCTCTCAAGAGCTTTAAGTTGTTCCACTGTAACATTTTTCTTATCGCCGCAACTGAGTGTAGCAATCAAAAATAATTAAAAGCGCTCCTGTTTTGCACAAACCAACGCATAAATAAATCATCTCGGATACAAGATCTTAATTACTCCGTGCTATTCGCAGCATTACCACAATTGACGGCGCCTCTCCTTTTAGAGCTAAGTATGCGTATGTTTGTGTATGAATAATGTTGCGAAAGTTCATGTATTTGAGACAATGGCGACATCATTCTACTTAGGAAGCTCTGTAAAGGAAACATAACAGTGTACTTATCTTACCTTTGTAGTAATTGAATGTATCTGTTTCACGGCATCCTTTCTAGAATGATAGCGCTTCTGAATATTCATTATATGCCGAGCCACATACTCGTACAACTTGTCTGTGCCTCCCAATGTTACACATCTGCAAATGTTAATTGAAAGGACGTTTTGTGGTGGAACTCCTTTTTGATTCTGAGCTAGGAAACACTTGAATGTTTAGTGTTTATAAATAGGTCAGGAAAGCTTGTTCTCCTCTTAATTAGAACTGTATAAAAGCCACAGTAGAAACAACGGCTCGCACTGGCAAATTATTCCACTTAACATCATATCCATGAAAGTGATAACTTGAAAATGTTCCCGTCGGGAAAAGACCTATTCATAGCTGCACAGATATGACCAGACTAAAACCAGACCAGTTTACTGTTCTGATAGAGATGTCAGTGTTCTCCAGAGAGAGCCACTCATCATTACTTAATGTCCTCCCGAGAGTACGAAACATGATTACCCACTGGAAGCTTAGTGTTTCTTAAATTAAATTATATTAGGTTCGGATGTTAATCTACTTGTAGAGGTTCCTCTATCGATCTGTTTAATTTTTAATTTTTTTTTCCAATTTAATTTAATTTCATTCATAATGTATAACATCTCCATTGAAAGTGGCTAAGTGATTTAGGTAAAATTTCAGGACGAAGATATGGCCTTGATAATACTTTCGAATAGATGTCCTTAATAAAAGGGTGGAGTACCTAAATGGGAAATGAGTTGTTGTCAGTCAAAGTTGGTGTCAGTGAGCGAATATTTTGATAAAGGTAGTCCGCATCCCAAAAAGCCCTTTGCCCGCAGTCTACATTTAGCAATTGAAATCAATTAAGTAGAGTAGAAAAAAAACGTAATCGTCCATATCATTTTCTTTTTCTATTTAGCATAATTTTTTTCAAATTGTTGCCACCGATCAATATACTTAATAGGTACATTGACAAAAGTGAGCTTACAAAACTCTTTCCCGCACCTTGTCGTTACTTCAACCTTGTCGCCAAAGCTTCCTCCGCACTTTTGCCTACACGCTCCTTTCGACATTTATTTATTTATTCAAAGTTCATCAAAATCTAGATAACTACAAAAAATAAGAAACGCAACGTACTACCAATAAGAAACAAGGGAAAAATACGGGAAGAAATCCAAAAAAGAAAAAAACAAAATAACAATAGAAAAAGAGTACCTCTCACCAAACCAATCCGTAATTAGAGTTAAGATAAATGTAAATTATAAATTCAAAATAATAGATAGCCAAAAAATAAAAAATACTTACAAAATAAATGCTATACAATGAAGAGCACTAAAATAATAAGTAGAAAAAAACAAAAATAAGCACAGAAAAACACTAACTCTACTCAAGCCGATCCCTATCGGTATTTTTAACCGACTTCCCAAAAACAAAGAGGTTCTAAGTTCGACGCGTATGTTTTTTTTTTCATTTTTGTTTTTTTGTTTTTTTTTATGTCTGACCGGGCATAACTTCGTAACGCGTAGACCGATTTTGATGATTCTTTTTTCGTTCGGTAGAGTATGTTAATCGATTGGTAACATCTCAAAAAGATGTTCGGTAGGGTGGGGGTGGGGGGTGGGGGTGAAACCTAACTTTGTAACGCGTGGACAGATTTGGATGGTTCTTTTGCTGTTGTATAGGAGAATAATTTGGTCCTATGGTGGCGGTGGGGGAGAGGGAGGGGTAGCAACTTCGTAACGCCTGGATCGATTTCGATGATTCCTTTTCTGTTCGGTAGAGTATGTTCCTTGATTGATACCATGAGAAAAAAAGTTTAGTGGAATGGGGGGGGGGACATAAAATAATTTTTAATTTTATATCTAAATTGAAAATAATACATAATACTACCTGAACGTTTCAGCTTACGGGATCATAAGAAATGACGATTAAATATTTTTGTTGTAGTTGTTTGGTTTGTTTGATTTGCACCGACTTCAAAGTGTCGTAATTGATATAAAATTAAAAATTATTTTATGCTTTTTAGCACCTTTTGTGAAGTCGGTTCAACTTTTTTTTAAAAACTATTTTATGGATAAATGAGAATCAATACAATCAGAAGGAATATCAAACAAGCGAGGCATTGAAGTTTAAGACTCGTTAGTTAGTGCGATGGCGAGGAATATACAGATCACATATTCCTCGCAATTGCACTAACTAACGAGTCCAAAACTTCAATGCCTCGCTTTTCGTGCACAAACTTTCCGTGTAAATACTTACTCATATGGTGGGAGAAAAAGTATCCACAAACCAAAAAATCGAGGGAACATATTTCATGCAAACTCGTAAAAATCAAGAAGAAGAAAAGTTTGCAAGTCAAATGAATATTGAAAGTTTTATTTAGTGTTAATTTAAAAGGGCCATAAGAATATTATAACAAATTATAGACCAATCGCAAAGTTATCTTGCATAACTAAATTATTTGAATCACTAGTGTATTCGCAGCTTATAGAGCGTTGTATTGGCTTAATCTCTCACAATCAGCATGGGTTTAGCCCGGCAGATCAACGGCTACTAACTTACTTAAATTTGCCTCCCACGTTATTTCTGGCTTCCAGCGAGGCGTGCAAACTGACTGCATATACACGGATTTCAGTAAAGACTTTGATAAACTCCCTCAGTCCGTAATTATATTTAAATATAATATAATCGTGTGTCGCACTGTGGCGCTACCTCTAGAATCTTCAGGGCTTCATCTGGTGTACCACAAGGCAGTCATCTCGGTCCTCTACTATTCGTTCTTGCCATTGACGACATTATCCGTCTGATCTCGTACTCTAATGTTCTAATTTACGCTGATGACATGAAGATTTTATCTTGTATTAATGATGGTGGTGACCCCGCCCTTATTCAAAAGGACTTAGATACGTTTCGTGAGTGGTGCGAGTATAATCGCTTACACCTCAATTTTGAGAAATGTGAGGCTGTGACTTTTTCCAGGAGCCCTTATCCACAAGTTTCGGACTACCACTTTGTGGGGAATGGTCTTCGTCGTGTGCTGTCCGTAACTAAACTTAAACCTTAAAAAAAACTTGATAGGAAGTCTTAACTTTTACTTTAGAGAGTTCTCGGATATACCAACATTAATTCATTTATACTGCTCCTTAGTTAGACCTATTCTTGAGCATTCATCTCAGGTCTGGTCGCCCTACCACGCTGTTCATTCCAAGTGTATCGAATCGGTGCAGCGTTATTTTCTTAGATTTGTGCTAAGAGGGCTGCCATGGGACGATCCGCTTACTTAGTCCTTATTCACCAGCTCTTGAACTCCAATATTGACTCAGGTTTGCTTGTTAGAAAGGTTTCTTTCAGACAGTCCCAAAATAACCTTCGAAGACTACCTTTACTGCATGTTGAACCATCGAGATCTAATTATGGCATGCATGAACCAATTAATCGTTTATGTAGGGCTGTTAATGCATATCCTAATTTTGATTTAACTTTTATTAAGGTATTGTTTAAGAACTATCTATTTTCTGTGCTCCTGTGACTCTCTGTTTGCATGGTGTGTCCGGGGTTTCCTTGCTTGTTTTCTTCCTGTTCCTTTCTTTTTTTTTCCTCTGTATGCTGGTATGGGAGCCTCATTTCATCGTTTTGATGGAATAGGTGAATTGATTCTGGGCTCCTGCCATAGAAGTGCGCCTTCTGTGTTAAAAGGGTTAATTCTAACAAGTTTGTGCTAGTTATCAATCAAATGGAAGCTTTAAAAAGAATCTATGGCTACTTTAGAGGATGAACATTTGTCAAGTGCCGATGAGGAAGAAATACTAAGAGCTCTTTTGGGTGATAACGATATAGATATGGTGATGCAGGTGGCCCCGCCAAAAAAGAAGAGAAACCGCATTAAAAACTGTTTTGAGAATGTCGATCCATGCTATAGTGATGAGGTATTCATAACCCACTGAATCATGATCTTGCCGAAAACTTAGCGAAAAGATTGGAAGAACACCACGAACATATATCAAAATCTTCGTGTAGATAGAAGACTACCTGCGACCAGGAATATTTTAGTGTTTTTGTGGTGGGTGGTGTGGGCATGAAACATGTTTATTTAGGGATATTTCCGATAGATTTAATATTTCCCTGTCAAGTGTCAAACGAATTGTAACTCGGGTGACCATGTTCCTCAGCGAATTGAAGGACGAAACTTTTATATGGCCTTATGCAAAAAAAAAACAGGAGACTGCGTCTTATTTTGAAGCGAAGAATGGGTTACCAAAAATAATAGGTAACAGATTGATAATATTAGTGTTACTCAAATGAACTAATTATATTGTCCGATAGGTGCAATAGATGGGACTCATATTGTTATCGATCCACCGCGTGAAGGCAAGGACGATTACATCGACTGAAAAGGGTAAACTACAAGCTGCTTGCAGGGCATTTGCGACGAGAGCAGGAAGTTTATTAACATCTTTGTTGGCTTTCCTGGATCTGTCCACGATAGAAGAGTGTTTCAAAACTCCTTTATCAGCCCGAAACTAGGAGGACTTTGCAATGGTAATGATTTCTTATTCTACAGTTATGAAAAATTGTTAATCAATCTTTTAATTTATATTATTGGATACTTGCTGACTCTGCCTATCCCTTGTTGAAGAATCTACTGACACCATATAGGGATAATGGTCATCTGACTCCACCACAAAAATTATTTAATCGTCGATTAAGTTCAAGCCGTGTCGCACACATGAGCATACATTCGGTATATTGAAACAGATATTTCGGGAACTTTATAATTGTAAGCTCAGAGTGATGAAGAAAATATGCCACTTTATTCGGGCTTTTTGTATCCTTAACAACCTCGCAAATGAGACCGATTTGGAGTTTACTGAAGATGTTGTAGACATAGAAATTATATCAGAAATCGAAGCTAAGAAAAATGGTAGAGAAAATACCGTAGCAAGAGCAGTACGAGACGCAGTATGTGCTGAATTGTAGGAAAATAAAAGTTAATTATTAATTTTTCTTTTTCATTTTGTAAACTTATTTTCACCGAAAGTTCATTGCAGCAAATTAGTTTAAGCCTTAGATAAAATAATAAACAGGATAGGCCATTACGTATATGAATCGTGTACGTGAGACCAGCCACTTTGCTCGTTGAAAAGGTGAAGACGGGGAAGGAAACGAAGTTCACTAAGTTGAACTGTCAACTTTTAATTTCGGTGATTTCTGTTAAAGCGTTTATCAGAAAAGTTTTTTTGAATTTATTAAAAAGTTATAAGTGAATTAGTAGTTTTGTGTTACTAAATAGACAAAGAACAGTTTAAATAGTGTTTTAAAAAACTCTGTGAGCAGTTAAAGTGCTCAAATTAAGTTAATTTCGCAATGAATTGTGCAATTTTGTGCTGTGATAATAATCGCTGCAATTCGCGAGGATTATCATTTTTCAGGTAAGTTTTAGATAATAAGAAACTTCTTATGACTGTTTATTGTCTATATTTATTCACAAAAGTGTAAATACTGGAAAGGAAATGGTAATTTTACGAAGTTTTAATTACCATTTCCAGTTTGTTTACGTTCGGAAATTTTCATTTGTCAACTGTTCAAAGGCGCTGCTTTTTTATTTAAATTTGTTTCGAACGCCTCCACAGAAATTCTACAATTTTACTACTTCCATGAGGCACTTACACATGAAAAGGCCTTTCCACTACTTACAGAGATATGCCGAAGTTTTCTCAGCTTATGGCACTTCCTTCTTAATTATATATTCTAAGGTTTAAGCATATATTTTTTTCAAAAAAAATTTTACCGACTAGACAAAAAGCCCTAAAAAGCATAAAATAATTTTTAATTTTATATCTATATATATATCTGAAGTCGGTGCAAATCAAACGAACTTAACAACTACAAAAAAATATTTAATCGTCATTTCTTATGATCCCGTAAGCTGAAACGTTCAGGTAGTATTATGTATTATTTTCAATTGTGATAGTGTAGTTGTTTTATTCGTATAATTTGCACCGGCTTCAAAATGTCGTAATAGATACAAAATTAAAAATTATTTTATGCTTTTTAGCGCTTTTTGTGAAGTTGGTTCAACTTTTTTTTTTTAAAACTATTCTATTTTTCACTTTTTAGTGTCTTCTACTCCATACAACGAAAACAGAACCATCTAAATCGGTCCACCATCATGGTATCAATCAAGGAACATACTCTACCGAACAGAAAAGGAATCATTAAAATCGGTCCACGCGTTACGAAGTTACAACCCCTCCCCCTCCCCCCACCCACACCCTAGGACCAAATTATTCTCCTATTAGCAATGGGTGATAACACTCTATACAACAGCAAAAGAACTTTCCAAATTGCTATACGTGTTACAAAGTTACGTTCCACCCTCCTCCCCCACCCTAATTCCAAAGTTACGAAGTTAGACTAATCCTACCGTCAATCCCCCCCCCCCCTCACCATTGGACCAAATTATTCTCCTATTAGCAATGGGCGATCACACTCTATACAACAGAAAATGAACCATCGAAATCGGTTACAAAGTTAGGTTTCACCCCCACCACCCACCCCTACCTTACCACAAATTTTTTTGACATGGTACCAATCGGTGAACATACTCTACCCAACAAAAAAAGAATCATCAAAATCGGTCAACGCGTTACGATGTCATGCCCGGTCAGAAATAAAAAAAAAATAAAAATAAAAAAATACACGTCGAACTTGGAACCTCTTTGTTTTTGGGAAGTCGGTTAAAAATGCGTTTGCATAAGGTTCGTAAATTTAAACGTGCGAAGCGACTGATCTCAACTTATGCATATGCTTTATGTTTTTTTTTACTTGATAGTACAACTCTTCAAGGGTATCCAGTGAAAATTTGAGGTCGATTAAAACTGCCGGAGATACAGTGCTTCGGGTATCACTCCATTCGATCTATCTTATAGCGGTAACGAACAACAACAAAAAACAGTGTTAAAACTTTAAACACGTTTTTCTCGAATATAGCATTTTTAAAGTCGGTGGATACTGTAACTAAAAATTTACTTGACCGATCCTCTTCAAAGCTGACACACTCTTTTAATACATAAACTAAAATTTTTTAGCATTATAATTAGTTTTACAATGACAAATATACTGATTTTTGCTTTTTTTTTTAAATTGGTTTTTTTGACTTCTAAGTGATGCCAAAAACTGAAAATTCGATTTATTGATTTCAGACCATCTTGTGATGAGTTATGATGTCCACCTCAATGTACCTTTTTTTTGGAATATGCGAAGATTTGCTCACAGAAAATTACTTTTCAATTTATCATATGGTCAAAAAAATATTAAAAATATGCTTAAAATGTAGCGAATTAACCCTTTGAAGAGGAAAAGAATCGTCAAGAGCTTGGTGATTAGAATAAGAGGTCTAACACACTATCGATCAACGAACCGGCACATTAAGGACCGCCGGACTAGATTTTTACTTTATTACGAAGGTTATGCACATGTGTTCTCCATTTAAATGCATCTGTGTTTGTTCAAGTAGAAGTATAGCCCATGTTTTATGCGTTTTTAAGGCCATACTATACTATTACAAAAGTCGACACAAAACTAATGTACTTGGAAGAGTTCATTCATATTTCTAGTACGTCAGACAATAATTGTACCTTGGAAGAATAAGAAGTAGTTTTTTATTTTTTATTGTGATGAGAGTCGAAAAAAAATAATGCAACGTGCACGAGGTAGGCCACGAAAAGGGAAATACTGAACCGTGTAATACACATAGTTTGAGCTGAACTACTGACGGGGACGGACGTGCCGCCGTGTCTTGCTCCCCAATAAATTTTTAAAGCGGTTGCGAAAGCGAATCGAATTTTAACAAATCAAAGTGCTAGTGCCATCTTGCCGGAGTGAAGGGCTTTTATGCTCTATTTGAAAGCACAGTCTGGTGAGTCCGTTCCTATCTATTTTTTATTTTCTTCCATCCAACATTCAATGTAGTACAATCGTGCTGCATTGAATGCGTTTAACGGGTCTCCACTGCTGAGCATTTAGCTGCCTTCGTCGAGATCAAGGTTCAGCACAGCAGGCATAACACTGCTGCTGGCTTTGTTTTCACAGAGGAGGCTTTGCTTTGCATCTGTGGATCCCGTTCGTCAGTCTTTGTGTTTGTGTACGTTTTCGTTTGTTTTGTTTTGGGCAAATTAAGACCGGGACTATGCAAAAATTTTTATTTAATTTTTGCAACATTCGTGGCTTAAAAAGTAACCATTTTTCGGTTTACTGCCACTTGATCGCGGAAAATCCGGCAGTTTTTGCACTAAGCGAAACCAAGGTTGTTTCCGATTCTGATATTAATCAGTATCACATCCCTGGTTATCACTTAGTGCCGCTCTTCTCTCCTCAGAGGGGAATCGCGGTTTATATTAGAAATGATGTGCCATTCTCCCATCTCCCTCAATTCTCTTCTACTAATCCAGAATTTAATTATGTCTGGATTAGATTTAAACTCTATCGGCACATTATTCACTTCTGCTTTTTATACCGCAGCCCGAATATGTCTGACACTGACACTGTGTGCTCCTTCGATAAACTGTCTTCCGATATCGATAAGATTTTGGAATTATCCCCCTCTTCTGAAATCGTTCTTGCTGGAGATTTCAACGTCCACAACACACAGTGGCTCAGGCATTCTTCTACCACAAGCCCGTCTGGAAGACACGTCGAGTTATTTAGTGAGTCTTTTAATTTACAGCAACTGGTTGAGTGTCCGACTCGTGTTCCTGATACTTCGGGGCACAACGCGCACCTTTTAGATCTATTTCTAACATCGCATCCAGAAAAATACTCGGTTTCGGTGACGTCTCCCTTGGGTAATTCGGACCATTGTCTAATCTCCGCCCAATTGTCCATCTCCTCTCTGACAACCACTAATCTAAACTCCACCAAAAGATTAGTGTGGCATTATAAAAATGCTGATTGGGCGGGACTTAATAAATATCTCAGAGAGCTGGACTGGTCTGATTGCTTTTCTATGAAGGACGTTAACAGAAGCACCGATTATATCTTGAACATCCTATGGTTTGGAATGCATCGCTTTATTCCTCATAGCTTCAAAAACATCAAACCAACTAACACCAATTGGTTCAATAATGACTGTTTCGCAGCCATTAAAAAGAAGGAAGCAGCCTTCCAGGCATATAAATTGTGCCCTTCAGAGGAATTGAGACGTATCTATAGAGATGCGCGGAATATTTGCAATTCAGCAATTAGCCGGGCTAAGTTCAATTTCGACCAGAGCATCAGACGGAAGGTATTTTCTACTCAAAAGGGTAGTAAGGGCTTCTGGTCTCTAGTAAAAACCGTAAAGAACAATTTCACCTGTTCGTCAACACCACCACTCATTTATAATGGGAATGTTTTTACTGACTCATTGGACAAGGCCAACCTGTTTGCTGCTAATTTTGCTGCTAACTCGTACTTGCCACCATCATCGCAGCCACTTCCATCTCTATCACAGTGCATTAGTAGGCAAAAGCCGCTACACTTTCGCACTCGGGAAGTTTTTAGAGTACTTTCGAAACTCGACGTGTCCAAAGCTACTGGGCCTGATGGTTTCTCGCCCCTTGTTTTAAAATGCTGCGCCTCTGCTTTGGCTAAACCTCTGCGCAAACTTTTTCACCTGTCATATTCAACAGGAATATTTCCAAGTGTATGGAAACTTGCTCATGTCCAGCCGATACTTAAAAAAGGAGAGGCATGCGACCCCTCTAACTACAGACCAATTGCACTAACCTCGATCATATCCAAAGTTTTTGAATCACTCATCAACTCTCAGTTGTTGACATATCTAGAAAATAACCATCTTATCAACGATTGCCAGTACGGTTTCCGCGCTGGCCGCTCAACCGGAGACTTACTAACGGCTCTAACGGAGCGTTGGAATCATTGTCTCCATAATTTCGGTGAGTCCGAAATCGTCGCTCTTGATATTTCAAAGGCTTTTGATAGAGTCTGGCATGCTGCCCTTTTAGCCAAACTTCAAACATTTGGTCTGCATCCTACCCTCGTTAAATGGATAGAGAGCTTTTTGTCAGGCCGTTCAATCCGTGTAGTTATTGACGGCGTTACATCTGCATCCCACGAAATAAATGCCGGTGTACCTCAGGGTTCAGTTCTTTCACCAACTTTATTTCTTCTTTTCATCAATGATCTCTTATCCCTTACTCTCAATCCTATTCATAGTTTTGCCGACGACAGCACCCTTGATTTCGCGTACTCATTTGATTCTGTAATGAATTCACGTGGAAATGCTACAGAAGTCAATCGGGAACGCATGTTTAGATCATTAAACAACGACATTTCTAAGGTCCTCGCTTGGGGCAGAGCAAATCGTGTTACGTTTAATGCATCCAAAACTCAATGCTGTTTAATGTCCCTTAAAAAACGCCCAGTCCACCCCCAACCCATTTCAGTCGACGGAGTGAATATACCCAATTCACCCTCCCTAAAGATCTTGGGTATTGAGATATCCAGCAATCTTAGCTGGACTGATCATATATTTGCAATCGCTAAAAGTGCGATGAAATGTTTGGGTTTTCTACAGAGATGTAAGAAATATTTCACCCCACCCGACTTAGCGTTGATCTACAAGTCCCACATTAGGCCTAGACTTGAATATAATTCCCATATTTGGGCAGGGGCAGGACACACCGCATTGTCCGCGTTAGACAAAGTTCAGCGTAAGGCTGTTAAACTTATTGGCGATTCCTCAATCTCTGAGGGCCTTGACTCTCTTGAGCATCGACGGAATGTCGGTTGTCTCTCACTCTTTTATCGCTATTTCCATGGCCATTGTTCTAACGAAATCGCTAGCCTCATTCCTTGTAGACTCATTACAACGCGCGATACAAGATCTACAAGTCGCTCCCACCCCTTTACTCTCCGGGTCAAATTTGGACGTACCGTCAAATTTCGGGAATCTTTTCTTAGCAGAACAACACGAATGTGGAACAGTTTACCATCTTCTGTTTTTCCCTCGTCTTATGAGCCTGAAACTTTCAAACGGGGCGTACATCGACACCTCCTTCACTCAACCTCCTAACCCATTTCCCTCATCCTTAATTCCTTTCCTGCCAAGGCTGTGCTTTAGCATCATAGGGCATCCCCTGAGCTTTGGCAACATCATATATAAAAAAAAAAAAAAAAAAAACATGCCCTAGGTGGCCAGAAATCTAGAGGAGAAAATGTCAAACGTGGAAAGTCAAAGACCACTAGAACCTATGGTGAATATGTGACGAGAAAATGTGTAACGGAAACATCTAGAACTAAGTGGCAGACGTTTCTAGAATTAGGCTAAGTAGTATAAATAGGGCTGAGTAGCAGCCTGGGTAGTTTAGTCGTGATTTAGACTGCGAAGTGTTTACATGGGATAATGCGAATAGTCAGTTGTATTTTAACCCGTGAAGTGATAAGCGCTAATTATAAAAGTACAACATTATATTGTGAAGAAAACATGTAAAGGAAATTGTGACATGAACTAATTAAGTGAAATGAATAAAACTGTAAAAATTTGTGATTGAAAAATAAGTGTCTTAATTAATCCGTCGAGCCCGAAGAGCCCCATTTACGTTACAATAACAACGTCTTATTATTTTTTAGGGAATGATGTGTATTTTGATAGAACGGAGGTATAGATCTAGTCCGCAAGAAACAAAAGTCAACAGATTCACATGTAAGTAAATTTGACTGGTTATTGTTGACTGTTTATTTTTAATTGTTTTTTGCGATATAATTTTTCGTTAACATACATTTGAAACTGCGAGCGCCAGTAATGGCGCAAAAGGAGTTGGTAGTTGTAGTTAAGTTATAGTTGTAGTTTTGTAAGTTTATATTTGAAATAAAATTTAATCGGCTGTTTATTTCTTCTGTTTTTGTAGTTTTTTCTTGCTAAACAAAATGCAAGCATTCATATGTGTCGACATTTGAACAAATTTTCTCAATCAAATCGATATCTTTTTACGATATGACCAAAGCTTAGTGGACAACCTTTTAATGCGTTAGCATTGTTTTGCCGGAAGGAAATTTTAGGGTAAGGGGAGTAAAGAAACTTGAATGTCGGAGTGTATTTTTAATTTAAATTTTAAAACTCACGGGGAGACCTGGTCTCGAACCCGGGAAGCATAGCATGGTGGTCATGCCGCTCAATTAATTGATCCAACTACGTCTCCAGATATTTTTTGGATATTTCTCAGCGATAAAGTTGTTGTAAATTGTTCTGCAAACAATCATAATGAACAACATAATTATTGTAATTTTTACACCATATTTAATTTTTTAAAGATTTTTAATCATATGGATCCAATATTTTTAAATATCGATACTTTTCAAACTATATATTTATACTTAAGTATCGAAATATGTGGATATATCGCAACGCCAAGTATCGATACTTTTCGATTCGGTTCCCATTTGTAGGAATATCTGTCCCAGAAAGCGATTAAAATCAAATAGAATGTAGTAAATAAAGTAAATTAAATAAATAAACTTAAATGATTTTGTAAACTAACAATTTCCCAAATAAAATAAAAAAAACAAATTAAGAGGTATTTAATAAATACTTCTTAAACATGCTCCCGTTTTTGGGTGACTACCACCCCCTTACGTTTAAAGTTTACTGGTACAGATACTAGATTCTCATTTATGTTAAATAAAAATGTAAACTGTTTATCCGTTTAGGCTATAATTAAGCCAATCAATTAAAATTAGGTTTTGCTTTGTGGTTGACACCTGAGTAATTAACACAAATATTCTCAAATACAATTAAAGGTTCTGGTGACAATTAATTTTGGCGAGAAACACGGTATATTGTATTTCTCTTAAAGGAAACCGATAAAACCGTTCTTAATTAATTTCCAAATTGCTTGTCACAGCTTAAATTGACGCCTAGTAAGAAGTCCATAGAAATCTTAATTTGCAAATTTCTTCGACTCATGCTAGTGCCTACGTTCAAGTTGGCAAGCAAAACGTGTCGGAAAATCCAAAGCTATGCTCACTTTAAGGTAGAAAATTACACGAGGCCAAATGGAAAATTTCCTGTTACAGAAATAATATCTTCCAATTAGGGTTGATATTATTTCACTAAAAATAGCTTTCTAAATTGACTATATGGGGCTGTTGTTTAGAATGAATTTTTTTGCACCGTTGAATGTAAATAACGTAATATCAAGAAAGTGTGTCTAAATTAGAATCAGTGACAATATTAGATTTCCTTCGTCAACACACTAAAAATAGCTTTATTTAATTGGACAAATTTACCATGAGATAAACTTTTATTTAGATTTTATAATACGGCTGACTTATCATATCTTTATAACATTGTTATACTGCAATGGCTTAAATTGTTATTTTGCTTTACTTTACACAAGACACCTACCTTTTATCTAAGCGTTTCGTCGTATATTCGAACCCTCATAGGTTCGGTCTGAATAATACCAGAGAGCCCAAGTTCTTCGAATAAGATGTAGTTACCAGACTATTGAAACACACAAAGTGTTATTTGTCCAGCTTTTAGATTTTATTAATACCTGAAATACGTTGATTTCGCCACTCATGATCATCAAAACCTCCGTCATCAAAATCTCTAGGGTACTTGCTGAAGGCTTAGAAATCTGAAATTTGGTTTGGGGGTGCAGGTCTGTATACAAAATTTCTTCTAGGGAGGTACTTCCAAAAGTTCTAGAAAGCTAAAATTTGTTATGAAAGCTAGATGTAATTAGTACATAAACAACTAAAAAGTAAGTGTGATATGAAGAACGGAACTGCTGGCGTGAAAGAAATACCTTCTTCCCTCGACTCGAAAAAAGTAAAAATAGTCATACCGTATTTAAGACACTAACAAGCATTTTTAAGCCTAAAAGCGCGGAATTATGCGGAAGGAGAAATTAAAAAAAAAAAAAACAAGTACCAGATCATGGTCGGACTGCTTGCGTTTTGAATGAGAATTTGGTTTGCGACTAAAATTTCTTGTTATTTCGGTTAATAAATTTGACATGTTTTTACTTTGTTGGAAAGATAATTTAGTCTGCTTTAAGTTAGTATAAATAAAGCACAACAGTCAGCTGTATTTGAATATAATCGGTTAATAGCTAAGTACCACCCTGATTTATCGTTTATTATAAATAATAAGACAACAAGGAAAAGAGGTAACGATAGATTGTGGGCTATGAAAAAAAGTATAGCTGACGCACAAGAAATACAACCCGAAAAAATAAAAAGTACTATAGCATCTTACAAAAAGAAATGAAATCCCACCAGAAACATTTCATGTAAAGATGGTTGCCGCCAAGACTCACAAGCACATACCGCTTTCACTGTTAAAAATTTATCAGATCTCATGGTGAGCCAAGCCCCTAACTCTACAAGGCCTAACTCTAGAAACCCTACTCCTTGGTCAAAAAGTATGGTTTGGCCGCTTCATGGTTCTAATGCATGACACAACATTAAAGACCAGTGACTTTCTTACCATAAGTCCATAGGAGTGACTGTGCGATGGCCGCGAAACTGCCAAGACATACTTTTTGACCAAGATGTAGGGTTTCTAGGGTTAGGGGTTGTAGAGTTAGCGGGTTGGCTCCACATGAGATCTGATAACTTTTTAAGAATGAAAGCGGTATGAACTTGTGAGTCTTGACAACCTTCTTTACATGAAATGTCTTTATGGGATGGCCTATTCATTTCAAAACTTGCCGAAAACAGAGAAACTAACTAAGAGAAAGTTTATTCGAAGTAATTTATTTTAAACTGTGGCGCACTGTTTTCAATTCATTTGCTGGTAATCGGGCTTATTCTGCTAATTTCTGAAATAGCCATTAGTGGAGCGGCTATAATTTAGTCACTAAAATTATAGCCACCGTGAAAACCACTTTGCTAAAAAATTTTATTCTACAAACCCTATCGATCAGTGGAAATTATTAAAATTTTTTTAGTTGTTCAGCTTTTATGTCCCTCCGAAAAATTTCAATTGTTTATGGGGCATATCAGTAAACATTGCTTTCCGCAATCGCTGCTTTCTACATTATTTCCTTCTTCAGATAATTGCGTTTTATCCCCAATAGCAAAGAAGAACCTTTGCAACCTTGTTTTGGCGAGGGGAATAAGAAGAAAATGCATATATATTAGGTGTGCAACTAAGTTCTCGCTGTTTGTCAATAGATAGCTCCAGCAGTAAGTGCTGGTCGATTTTGACATATCCAAAACGTCATGAAACAAGCTTAGACATATGGTAAACAAACCGTTTTGACACAATAGTGATTTTTTTTGGCGTGATATACTTTTAGTTGAGTGAAAATGTCTGATTTTGTGCCAAATAATCGTCATTTGCGGGAAGTGTTGATTTTCTTCTTTCATTCGAAAAAAACAGCGGCTGAAGCGCATCGAGAGCTCCAAAAAGTTTACGGTGATGCTGCTCTAAGTGAAACAACGTGCCGTGATTGGTTCCGTCGCTTCAAAGACGGTGATTTCGATGTTGAAGATCATCCGCGTGAAGGAGGGCCGAAAACCTTCGGAGACGCTGAATTGAAGGCATTGCTCGATCAGGATCCGTACTAAACGCAAGAAGAGATTGTTTCAGCATTAGGAGTTACTCCATCTCCAAGCGATTGCATCCACAACCAAGGAACTTTGGTTCCTTATGATTTGAAGGTTGATCGTCGTTTTTTCACCTGTAAAGAACTGCTCAAGCGGCAAAAAAGGAAGGGTTTTCTTCATCGCATCATGACGGGTGACGAAAAATGGATTCATTACAGCAACCCAAAGAAAAGAAAGTCATGAAGACTGTCCGGTCATGCTTCTACGTCGTCGGCTTGTCCGAAAATTCACGCTGCTTAGGTTATACTGTGTATTTGGTGGGACCAGGTCGGTGTTATTTATTATGAGCTGTTGAAACCGAACGAAACCATCACTGGAGAACGGTATCGACTTCAATTGATGCGATTGAGCCGAGCATTGCGCGAAAAACGACTACAATACGGTTAGAGGAACGAAAAAGTAATTCTGCAGCATGACAACGCTCGGCCTGACGATGCCAAATCTGTTAAAACCTACCTGGATATGCTGAAATGGGAAGTCCTACCCCACCCGCAATATTCCCCAGATATTGCGCCCTCCGATTATTACTTGTTCTGTTCGATGGCACATGGTCTGGCTGATCAGCAGTTCCACTCATATGAAGACATCAACAAATGGCTTGATTCATGGATAACCTAAAAAGATGAACACTTTTACCGTAACGGTATTCGAGCTCTGCCTGAAAGATGGAAAAAGCTGTAACTAGCGATGCGCTATACTTTGAATGATTCATTTGTAACCATTCTTTTTTACTATAAAGTTGCATTTTCATCAAAAAAACAGCGAGAACTTAGTTGCGCACCTAATACATAATATATTACTTGTCCTCCCTCCCCGTTATTCCACCGAAATTCCCTTTTTTGATCTTGCCGAGAGCGATATCGGACCGAGACTGACCTTTGTCTCGCCGAGATTGCAACGAGAGCAAGATCGTCTTCACCTTGAAGAGACCAAGACCGAGATGCGACAAAGTCTCGGTCTTGTCTCGGTGCCGTGAAGCCCTACTCTTGAATAAATCTTTTCATTTGATTGAATTTGAAGTGCCATGATTTTGTAGGTTTCAAGATATGTTGCAGATCTCCAATCCCTGATATCTTTGCTGCTTTAAGATTTCTGACTGTGCCAAACTGGCTAAAAATTTCTTTATATTTTCTTGGATTTACAACAGTTGATGTCTTCTTAAGAATTCGTTCAATATTTCCGAAAACTCGGTCCGGTGGTAAAAAACTGTGATCTGTAATTGGGAAAATCATTTCGAATTGTTTAATACCAGCTGGAGTCTTTTCTGCCAACCAATAGGCTAACATGCCTATTGCAATTGAGTTCCGGTTTTGTTCACCACATCCATCAGCCATTAACCTTAACTCCTTTATCTGAGTGTAGTTTGAATTAGACGATAAAAAGTATGAAATAAAGCTAGTTTTGAACAGACACCATTAAGGGTGAATCAAAATTCGTCTTATTTTAATTTTATGGATTTGTTTTGAATTGACAATATGAGAGGAAAACGCTAGTTTTGAAACGGAAGCTACTTTTTGCCGTGCTATAACTTCGACATTAGGCAAGTTTTGATAAACAGATTTGAAAGACTCACGAAGTGTACCATAAACAACGATTTCTCATTATCAACTCAGTTGGTGTCATAGTGTGGATAAGACGAGTTTTGAAACGGAACGACTCATTTGTATGTATACATGATGGCTGAAAATTAGAAAATTAGCAACAAACGAATTGCTATCTTCTTGTTATCTGTAACTGTAGCACCGGTAGAATTTGAAATCTTTATTTTTTTCCTCCGTAAAATTAATGTAATGACCTCAAGGATTAGTAAAAACTTTAAAAAACTTAAAATAAACTTTATTATTATTATTACACTTTAGTTATTTTAAAATTGCCAGCTTGCTTTAATGACAAACCGCTTTGTATACAAAAGAAATCACGAAAGCAATTTGACGAAATCATTTGATTTCGCATTCGGTATCTCCAAGCTATTAGAATGGACACAAATAAAAAAATAAAACTGCAATATTAATATAGATTCATAGCTGACTGGGAATAAAATTTTATTAAAAGGGCAGACTTCACCGTCTGAGTCTACAAGGGTGTCGTTTTTATGGACAGAGATGACGGAGATGTTAATTGCGGAACATATTTTTACCTTAATTCCAATAAATAGAACCGCTAAAGGCAAAGAGCAGAAAGATGTCGAAAAAATTCAATTTCATTATGAGTACATTCCTAAGTGAAAGCATCTAATGCTTATTGCTTTGCTTTGATCATAAATTTTAATTGATACCTCCAGAGTGATTTTCGTTCAAACTAAAAGATGCCTTCATCTGCCCTAATTTAATTTTATGATGTACAAGTTTGATTTAATCATTGCGAATGGGGAATCATATTGCTTTTATGATAATTTGAATTAGTAAAGATTAAATCATATAGCGAATATAGTTAAGTACGAGTAGGTGGAGGTATCCTCAAGGTTGCTCGTAACTTACTCTAGAGATAACTACTCTAATTTATTTCAAACAAACAGTGGAAAAGGTTTTATTATTACCACACTAAGTGGATGAATTAACATAAACATAGTTCCATCATCTGTTTAAAAAAAATAAATACCAATTAATCAAGAAGATATAAGATTTTGTGTACATACATACATATGTAGTATATATCTGAGTCATCGTGGGTATTGTCTTGGGGGGACCTAGGTCTGCTTAAAGCTTAAAAAATCTTGAAGATTGGAGTGGTTTAAAATAAATTTATTATAGTTAGAGACTTAAATTTTTCTTATTTTGTTATACATGAAAAATTCTTAAATTTTTTTTGTTTATCACGTGACCGGTAGATGTCGCGGAAAAAATCTCCTTTTTGATGGCGTGTGAAAAATAATTCCTCCAGTTGATCTAAAACAGAAAAATCAAGTTGGATGTTAAAGTTGGTGAAAATAAAAAATTTCCATTTGACAGAACTTTTCGTAAAAAGTCGATTTTCGAGAGAATTTTAATTTAAGTGTTGTAAAAGCCAAAGTATTCGATGGTTGATCTGAATTCTAGTTCATCTTATAGATAATGTCACCAACTTTAATACCCAATTTGATTTTTCTAGTTTAGATCAACTGGAAGAATTATTTTTCACACGCCATCAAAAAGGAGATTTTTTTCCGTCGACATCTACCGGTCCCGTGATAAACAAAAAAAAAAACAAAAAAACAAATTGGAGACTTTTTCATGTATAATAAAATTTAAAAAAAAAAAATGAAAGTTTATCTATAATAGATTTTAAGCAGAGCTTATTCGCATCACCCGTGTTCTCCTTGTATATACATAACACGTTCCGTCAAATTTTTATTAGACTTTCTGGCAGGAAGAGGTATATTAATCCGGCTTTTAGTTGCTTTATTAACTGTGGGGGCTCTTTGCACGGACACGGGTGATGCGAATAAGCACTGCCTAACTTTTATTTTATACCACTCCAATCTTGAAGTTTTTTTACTTGTCAAAAGATAGTCCAAATTAATTCGGCAAACTTTATGTGTTACCTGATAAGAAAGTTCAATCAAAAATTTCCAATTTTGCCGGTTGTATACGGTTGTATGTCAAAATAAATTTTTTTTTCAATTCTATTCAATTTATTTAACGTTAAACTTGTACATAATAATATTTTCTTTCTGAATGTAGATAGCAGAATGATACATGAAATACAATGATATTAAACTGTTACGTCTATAATCAGAGCTGTTGAAGATATGCTGAGAAATGGAAGAAATAAAGAAATGAACAAAAAAAAATAGCTTTTTTAAAAAAAAGTTGAACTGACTTCACAAAAAGCGCTAAAAAGCATAAAATAATTTTTAATTTTTTATCTATTACGACATTTTGAAGTCGGTGAAAATCAAACAAACCAAAGAACTACAACAAGAATATTTAATCGTCATTTTCAATTGTGGTACTGTAGTTGTTTTATTTGCTTAGTTCAAAAACGACTTCAAAATGTCGTAATAGATATAAAATTAAAAATTATTTAACGCTTTTTAGCGCTTTTTGTGAATTCGGTTCAACTTTTTTTTTAAAAACTATTTTATTTTTGACTTTTTAGTGTCTTCTACTCTATACAACGAAGAAAGAACCATCCAAATCGGTTCACGCGTTAAAAAGGTTTAACTCCCTATCCCACCACCATTCCACTAAAAATTTTTTCTCATGGTATCACTCGTGGAACATACTCTGCCGAACAGAAAAGGAATCATCGAAATTGGTCCACGCGTTACGGAGTTACTACCCGTCCCCTTCCCCCACCATTACCATAGGACCAAATTATTCTCCTATTAGCAATGGGGGATCACACTCTATATAACAGCAAAAGAACATCGAAATCGGTCCAGGCGTTACAAAGTTAGGTTACAACCCACCCCCCTCCCCCCCCACCACACACACACACAAGGGAGCATAATCTACCCAACAGAAAAAGAATTATCCAAATCGGTCCACGCGTTACGAAGTTAGACAAAAAGGCCATAGGCGTTGCAGAAAAAATGCCTGTAGTTTGGATTCTACTTTAAATTATGGGTCCACTTGCAAGCGTTGTCTCGAATCGGGTGCGTTCTTCTCCTGCCCCAAGCCCCACAAGCGGTTACCGATACTATAAAGAGAAAGAGAGCTATGCACGATTATCTCTCATATTGATATGATGCGATGCTATAGCATATATTAACAATGCTGCACACTATGTGCTGTCTTTGTCGACTATGCCTGTTGAGCGAATAAATTCATAAAAATTAAAATTAAAATCATGGTGAGAATGTTTTTGTGCATGAACTATACAGGTATAACTTACTGTGGATCGTGGATGTATTGGACACAATGGAAACAAAGCAAGCACGTTGTTGTCAGTTGTTTGTTTCTTATCCATTAGCTCAAGTTACTGAAATTGTTTTTAATTCTAATTGTATGTAGATTAAAAGTATTTGCTTCGGTATAAATTAAGCAAACTTCTGATTGTTAAATTGATGTGAGTAATTCCCCTAAAATTAATTAAAATTTTCTAAAAAAAAATTCAAAATAAACTTTTTAAAACTCGAGCCAAGTACGAAATATAGGGTTAGCTGTCTTTAGCTGCTGGACCCTTTCGCATGAAACAGGAAATTAGATGTTAATCCAACACTTTTAATTATCGATCTAGAATTCCGAATTTTGCGTTAAAATATTTTCAAAATATACACAAGAAATGTACTCTTGACCCGAGTGAATTTGCAAAAAAAAAAAAAATTCAAAATGAGGTTGACAACTCCTCAACTCAAGTAAACTGCAATGGTTCACCTAGGCAGGAAGGAGATGAGCAGTTTCGAAAAACGAAACCAACCGCATCTGCTACAACCAAATAGCCTTTATCAGTCTTGGCTTGAAATTTTCTCTTTCAGGGCTTGGCCAAAGAAATTAAGGACTGAGAAAAGAAAAGATATTGCATTGTTAACCGACTTCCCAAAAACAAAGTGGTTCTAAGTTCGGCACATATTTTTTTATTTTTTATTATGTATTGCCGGGCATAATTTTGTAACGCGTAGACCGATTTTGATGATTCCTTTTTTTGAGTATGATCCGTCATTGCTAGTAATGAAAAAAGTTGGTCCAACGGTGGGGTGTGGAGGGGGAGGGGTTGTCTCACTTAGTAACGCGAGACCGATTTGGATATTTTTCTTTTTTTTTTGTTTGTTGTATGTTCCCCGATTACCATGTCAAAAATCTTGCTGGTGGGGTTGGGGAGTGAGGTGGAACCTATTTTCTTAATCCGTGCACCGATTTTGATAGTTCATTACTTGTTGCATAGAATATGATCGCCTATTGTGAATAATGGAAAAAATCTCTGGTGGAGCGGCGAAAGGGGAAATGATAGTCCAAGTTCGTAACGTGCGGACGGATTGGGTTTATTCTTTTTCTGATGTTTAGAGTATATTACCATATCGGTACCGCGACAAAATTTTTAATGGTGGGGTTGGGGTGGGGGAGAGGGTGGACGTCAACTTCCGATTTGAACGATTCTTCTTTTGATGTGTGAAATATGTTGCCCCATTGCGCATTGGTGGGATGGGGTGGGAAAGGGTCGTTACCCAACATCTTAACGCGTAGACCTATTTGGATGATTCTCTTTTGTTGTATACATTGCAACTATAAGGAAAATTGTCGGGCAAGAGTTGTTGTGGAAGTAGTCTAACTTTGTAACGCGTGGACTGATTTAGATGATTCTGAAGGCATACAGTATCTATTTGTATCATGACAAAAAATGTGGCTTATGGTGAAGGTTGAAGAAGTGGCCTAGCTTCATAAAGCGTAGACCAAGAAAGAAAAGTTATGTGAAACGAACTAATCAGTACAGTGAATTAATTGTAAACATTTGTGAATGTTAATAAGTCTTTTAATGAATCCGAAGAGCCCCAACTAGGTTACAAGCACGTTACAATATTATATTACTAGACTTTTATTTCATGCTAAATATCATCATACAAATTGATATTTCGGTAATTTTCTTAATGACTTTGTTTTTACTTAATTGGCAACGCTGTTCGCGATACTATACGGTCATATAAATATGTATCCAAAATACAATTTTGGTAAAAAACTGCTTCAACCAAATTTAATTAATATGGATATCTAATAAATTATGACGCGGAATTGTTACTATTTTACTATATGTTACATAAGTTAAAACAATGTAATAAATTATAATACTCTCGTCTCGGTTTACAAAAAGTAAATCCTACCACCTATATGATTTATTTCTTCTTTACTTTTGTTGCACCTTGGCTCAATTTTAATAATTACATTTAATGACTTTAAAAATGAGCCACAGCAAGGATCCTTTGAATATTATATTTAGAATCTTGTTGATGAAACTAAACTATGGTATAACGTTTGGCGTGAGAAAAGCATGAAAAATCCTTCATTGAAGTGGATTTTGTAAAAGTACTGAGTAGAGGCTGAGACACAGAAAAAGTAAGTGGCTACAGAAAAAGTTATTCCTAAATCTCTAGCACAGCAACGAACCATAAGCACTATCTACGTTCCGGCCCGCCAAGACATGACTCAGATCTACGGTGACTGAAAACATTGAACGGTCTCTGTACATACTATATATAGTCAGTGTGCATAGAATAAAGAATGCTGTTTTGGGAAGATTCGCGAAAGATTCAAGACGCTTAATTTTTAATGGAAATTGAATTATTTTATTATTATTTTGTAATTATAATTAAATATAGCCCACCTTAGCTTTAGGGTAAAGTAACCGGCTTGATGAGGAAAGTTCGATGACAAATCGTTGGTGGAGTAAGTAATAATGTTTCGCCCTACCAATCAGGAGGTTCCAGGTTCGAATCTCACCTACGGCGACCCATGGTGTCATCTGCTGACAACAAATCACGATAAAAAGACTGCTTTATGTAGCCCCATGAGAAGTAATCCATTACAGTAAGGTCCGGTGATCTTGCTGAACTTGTCTTTTATGTAAGTAGTATGGGAAAGTACTGTGTCTTGTCTTATGCTCAAAGGCAGGAATTCCGGTAGAACATCCTCCAATAAATTCAGATATGAGTTTTATTGGCCAAAGCCTAGGGGAAAACCCTTTAATGCGTTAGCATGGCTTTGGCTGAGGATAAGGGGAGTGAGGAAAATTGAATGTGAGCTAGACAACAGCTAAAAGATAGAGTGGATTTTTTAAGTCCGAGTCCAAAACCCAGGACCCATGTCGTGGTGGTCGTGCCGCTCAGCCAATTGATCCAACTCTAATAGTCGCATACTTCCGGTTTGAAAATGTACACTCAGGTACACTTGAGAAATTTTTTCCGCTAACCTCAGGATAAGGATAAAATAAGGAACGAGTATTTGTGGTATGTATTGATGTTTTGCAGCTGTTAGATAGAAATCATTTAACCTATTGGAAAATTTGAAGAAAAGTGAACCTTCTTTGCCATCCCTTATTTAAAACGTTTGAATCAAACGCAGAAGGCAAGTGTGTTGGTTGATTAATAGTTAAGAAAAGGATTTCGAATGGGCTTTCAAAAAAAGATAATTAAAAAAAACTTTGTATTAGAAATTCTGAAGAAATTACCAACTAAGTAACAATTTTCCACAAAAAAAAAACACCAAAAATTGTATTTTGACCTTATACCATTTGCATCAGTGCAATATCCTATCTGTAAGGAATATATATTGTGAGTTAAAAAAACTGTATTAGTTTTCTAGAGTGTTCTTTTTCTATGATATTAATTACAATATAAAAGCCTCCCTTTCTCTGAATCACAAACAATATTTCCAGCATAATTTGAAAACAACGCTACAAAAGACCTGGCTCTAGAAGATTTTTTTTCTTAACTCAGTGTATACTATCTAGTCCTAGCGTATGTACTTTTGCAAAACCCTGTATATCGTGCTTCGGTTTGTTAAATTAATAACTAACCCTTTATATAATAAGATACTCAAAAACTATTCTCCAAACACAGTGTTGGCGTAAAATAATAATTCAATTCAATTACACTTTTTTAAGAAGTTTTCGGCTGGACCAATTCTTTTGGAAAAGGGTATTATATGTAAACTAATCTTAAAGAGACTATATATGTATATAGTGTATCAAAAAGAAAAACAGTTTTTCGTTGCATGTACATATCGCTGAATAATTTAACTTTTATTAACCATTTGTATGAATTATCTCGGTAAATTTGTTTTCAACTCCAGACACCGAGTCCAGGCATCTGTTGCAGAATGTATTGCAGGAAGCAAATTCAAATTGACGCAAACAAGAATTTAAGGGACACTTAAAATTCGCACGAAAAAATTCTAAACTGGGACTTCCGCCGGGATTTCCTTGCCTGCGTAGCAGATCCTTACATAACATAAAGTTAATTGTCTGGAAAAAATTGGTTCCCAAAAACTTGAAAATAGGTTTCTGGCATAGAAAAACCAAAGACTAGCAAGAAGGTTTACGAGAAATTCTTTGAAATTTATCGGCTACGCAAGAAGGGCATGTAATAAATCATTTTATGCCTCAATTTTGCCCAGTTATGGTTTGTTTGACACAGTTTCAGGAATTTGGTGAGCTTCTCTGTGGTATTGAGAAAATAGGCACAATCAAGGAATCAGTGACCAGAATCACAGGAAGCATTAAAAAAAGGCAAAACTGAACAAATCAAGTTTTCTTTGATAGGGCCAAACTTTAGAAGTTCAAAAGACGCTTCGACGTACTTGCTCTGCATCTAAATTAGAACAGAGCAGGGCGGACGATGTTTTGCATTTGTGCTACTGTTCGATTGCCGGCACTCTCAAGCACTTAAAGTAGGATTCGTTCCGAAAAATTAATGAAAAAGTTTCAAAAATTTCCTTTTTCGTTCGGAGCATGAATGAAGGAAGAATTCGATTTCGGTTTTTTTGGGGTTGTTAAATTGAAAAAGTTTCTGGCAAATAGTAAGTTATGCGAGTATGGAGGGCTTTCTAAATTTTTGTTGTAGAATGCCACTTTGAATACAAAGTGCTCGTTTTTACGAATTGAAATCGTAAATACACTACTAATCTGAGGTCTTTCTAGAACTGCTCAGAAGTTCAGGTGAGTGCAGAAAAATGCTGAAGAAGTCAATAAAGGACTTTATGCTAAAATAGTAACCCTTGAATATTTTGCTTCCATCTCAAGATGTTAAGTGATTTAGTTTTATCGAAGAACTTTTAAAGCAGCACTTGCATCCAACTCTTAAAGGAAATTATGCACAATGTGGTTTTCATCGACTTTGAGTACATTGATGGTCTTGAGATCTGCTTGGAATAGAAGTGGAACTTTGTAGGTACGCGTAACACAATATAAAATTGTTGAAAATTGCTAAATAGTTCATACACTTTCAATTTATTGAAGTAGTTATAATTATGATAAACTTATTATACAAATAGAAATCTTTGCAATAATACATATAAATTAGTGTGATTTCCTTGATGTATGTAAAAGAGCTTTTTTAACACTCCGCAGCCATCTAAGAACCCTTATAGTTTCTGTATGTTTGTCCATCCATTTCGCTATTGAGTTGAAATTTGGTACACCGATTCAAAAAAATATACATCTATTGAGCAGGGCCTCGTTGGATAGGTCCCGTAAGATGCAAGAAGATATCCCTTTTTGAGATCTTATCTTCAGTCGAATGGCGCATCCGAATTGGCGGACTTGTACCTACTACCAAAGAAAAAAAAATAGGCGTCGAACGTAGAACCTTTTTGTTTTTGTTTGACGTCGGTTAAAAGTAATGCGATTCGAGCGGGGGGCTATTAAATAATTTTATAAAATCTGAAGCAACTCAAAAACTCTGCCAAAATACTTGCAGATAGTGGCGCTCTTTCAATAAAGGGCCCTGGTAGGTGAAGCGGGTAGCTCGGTTTAATCCAGATGGCAGTATGTTATGCTGAAGGTCAACGTTAAAATATTATAAAGAGGAAAAGTGAAAACGATGTATATATCCAGGTGTCAAAAAATAAATAAAATAAAAATGAAATAGAAAATTTTAAAGTGGAGAACAAGTCAGAGTTGTGTAATACATTTTTTTTTTTTTTTAATTCGTTATTTGGTCTAAGTTGGTTCATATAATTTTCTCGCGCTGCTTTGCTTTGCCAATATTTGTAAATTTCGGTCGGATTAATTATAAAAACGTCAAAATGTCAAAAGTTTCAAAAGTAAATTTGAACAATGCTCTAATAAATTAAGATATTTTGTTTTCCTACGATATGGTTTATTTCATGAGTTTGTGGACTGGAAAATCAAGTGGCACCCAACAGTTTAAAGGTCCGGCTTTCAACTGAGCCCTTCTCCAACGCTAGTCGCAATAGAGTATGCTATTTGATAATTGAAAGAAGACACTCTGAACAACTAAATCAGTACTTTAATCGCACCGCGAAATACCAAACTTAAGAAACCTGTACGGAGAAAAAAAATACGTAAAAATTAAATAAAATTAATAAAAAATAAAAAGTTGCTATGAAAGTTTAAGCATATCGTAAGTATACGCGTAATCGCTTGCATCATATTACGCACAGTTTAAGTACATGTCATGAACATCACTACATAATGTTAACACACTAGTTTCAAGGCATGAACTAACACTAAATTTATTATGCAGTTAAATATTACATTTGTGTATTCAATAAATGTTCAGTTCTATTCGCAAGGCGCAAGAGAGCGACCACACAACTACATCAGGTGACCCCCTAATTCTATCTCTAACGAAGTCACCTGTGAACAAAAACAACAACAAAAACTGGTATGAGGTCATCACTATCAACAGCCAATAATTAAATCAACATAGTTTTTAAAAAAAAGTTGCACCGACTTCACAAAAAGCGCTAATAAGCATAAAATAATTTTTTAATTTTATATCTATTACCACATTTTGAGGTCGGTGCAAATTAAACAAACCAAACAGGAGACGGAGTTGGATCAATACGTTGAGCGGCAAGACCAACATGCCATGGGTCCCGGGTTCAGAGCCAGAAGACCCCGTGAGCTTTTATTAAGAAATTAAAATAATCCACTCCGTCTCTGGGCTGTTGTCTAGCTCGCAGCAATGCAAAAACAAGACTCAAGTTTCCTCACTTCCCTTACCCTAATTCCCTTCCGGCCAAAACCATGCTAACGCATCAAAGGGTTGTCCCCTAGGATTTGGCCACATCGCATAAAAAAAAAGTACATACAACAAAAGTATTTAATTGTCCTTCGTAATGATCCCGTGAGCTGAAACGTTCAGGTAATTTTATATAGTATCTTCGGGTAGTTGTTTTTGTAGTTTACGCATCAAAGGGTTGTCCCCTAGGCTTTGATAACATCGTATAAAACAAAATTAAAAATTCCACATGATCTTCGCGATGAAGAGAAATGAGAGACCGATAGACTTATAGAAATTGGCGTATTTGAAAACAATACCCGCAGTGTCACCAATGGTAGTTTAACGACGAAAAACAAATTACGTCTTTGCACCGATCCAGCAGATATTAACAAAAACATAATTCGCAGATACCACCCATTAAACGCAATAAAAGAGATTGTACCACCCTCTGTTCCATTGTAAAAGGGGGTTTTGGTAATTACAAGTGCCGATCGAGCTAAAAAGGTACTTACTATGGAAGCTCCCAAGGGACGCTACTCCATATACAGATTAACTTGGACTGGCACCAGAACCAGAACCATTTCAGAGTTATATGACAGATCTTCTCAAAGAATGTGAAAATACATACAATAAGAATATTAAGAGCTGGCTTAAGACTAAAGTAGTAAAATTAAAGCAATAATTAAATTAAAAACACCAGAAAACAAAACAAAAGTCTAACGCCTAGTAGGCATGTCTACTTATCTCGGCAAATTTATAAAAAAAAAACGTGTTAGAGTTAACCAAGCCACTTCCAAAGCTCATAAAAAATAATGCGGAGTGATTGTATTACTACTTGTCCTATACAGCACTCGATCACAATCCAAAATTACCAGTTAAACTGCAAGTTAATGCTAGCCAATCGTGCCTTTGAGCTGCTTTACTACAATCAGGTCAACCTGTGGTTTACGCATCAAAGCTCTTACAGATGTTCAAAGGGCGCATGTGCAAATAGAAAAGGAAGAGATGGTATCAAATTGGCCTGTGAAAAATTTCGCGGGTATATTTATGGCCTTCAACTATTAGTGCACTTAGAAATCACTTTCAAGAAACCAGCTCAAGGCACACCACCTTGCACCATATTGTTAGAAGTATTGCCGTACACTGCAAAAAACACTACGACGAGCTCGTGACTTAGTATTTTGGCTCGAAATAGTAGAAAACATATAGTCATATTTCCAAAGATGCAACATCTGTTAAAGCTACCAACCATCTAAACCAAAATAACCGATGATCATCAAAGACATTTCTATACTACCTAGTGAAATAGTGGCGGTAGATGCTTTTAAATTTCAAACTAATGATATCTACTCTGGCTTTTTTTAGATAGTAAAACTCCAAAACACGAACTCGCAAGAACTTATTCTCAATTATTTTCAACATAGTCTAATCCCTACTATCCCAGATCCAACGGGTCTATAGAAAGATACGTGCAGACGGCCAAGGCCAATCTCAAAAAGTGCTTCAAGGAGGGTTCCTACAATCATTTACCGCTACGAAACTGTAGTAACACACCTACGGAAAAACCCGCATCGGCAAACCTGCAACTCATGAGTAGGAAAGCGAAAGCGAATACCGAAAGTAGCTCAGGTCATTTTGGGAAATATCATAAATATATCAGGGCTTGCCGTGAAAAAAAAATGTTAATCAAGTCGCCATTCCCTGCAGGATTATCAAACCAGGATTACGCGGTACGCATCCAAAAATGCCATCGCGATTGGATTACCGGTATGGTAGAAGAATCTGAAGGCCCTCCACGTTCAAATATCGTCCGCACAGATAGCGAAAAATTACTTCGTCGAAATACCATTCTCATGTGTCCAACGAAAGCCAACAGACCTAATCCGAAAGAAGTTGCTATAGCGGCAACAAACCAAAACAATAAAATTTCTCTTCTTAGGCTAAACCATCTTCCACAGTTAGTATAAAGGAAAATAAAACCAAGAGAAATTCAACTGATACCAGGGGCCAGTTAACAGATATTAACCTGAATAAAGTCAAACTGAAACCTATCTTTGTAATGCGTGAACCGACTTGGATGGTTCCTTAGTTGTTGTATAGAGTGTGATCCCCCATTGCTAATGAGAGAAAAAAAATTTACCTAGGGTGGGGAGAGGAGGTGGGGGGCTAGCCTAACTTCGTTACGCATGGACGGATTTGAATGCTTCTATTTCTGTTGTGTAGAGTATGTTCCCTGAGTGATACCATGAGAAAAAAAAATTTGGTGGGATGAATTTTACGGACATCTGTACTCTGTACTGTTATTATATAATAAGATTTTGGAAATGAAATGCATCTCAGCTCGACTTATTCCAAAAACTTGAATTTAATTTAATAGGATCGAATTAAGAAAAAGTACTGCATAACGTTTTTAATGACCCAAACCTTCTGAACACTGTAGTTACCATAAGCCGCTATTAAGCGTTGTAAATTTGGAAAATTGATTTAATGTTTTTCATTACTCTTTTTCACCTGCTTTTAAAGTTATTAATTAGAAAGAGGTAATTTAAGTTAAAGTTATTAAAAGACGAAAAAAATTTGACTACCTCCGTGCGCTTATGTAGGTGAAGTTTATCTTTTAGAGTTCCGTAGCAACAAGAAACCTCTGCGTCCGTCCGTCTGTCTATATTTCACAGGTTTTCATCCTCCCATTTATAAACCTATTAAAATGAAATTTGTTATTACTTTTTTGAACCTCCTTTCCATAAAGTGAAAAGTGTGCTGAAAATAATTTTTAATTATAATTTTACTTAGATATTATTAATAAAAGTATTAAATATTATTCAATTAATATTTTTTTTTAATCATCATGCCCAAGTTCAAGGAGTACCCACCCTATGACGCTTAAGCACAGATTTGGCAGAAAATAAATTAAGGATCAGAAATGGGTTAATAGGTTTTGAGTGAAGGATGAAATGATATACGCCATCTTTAAAAGTTTCTAGCTCATACAGGGGAAAAACAGAAGACGTGACCGACCTCTGCACAAAGATGGGAATTATATTCCAGTCTAGTCCTATTGTGGGCCCTGTAAATCAGCGCCAATCTAGAAGTATTTCTTACATCTCTCAAGCCAAGCGACTGCAAATGCATATATGATCAGCTAACATTAGTCAGAATCTAACTCTGTTCTTAAGCTAATCCCGATTAATTATTTAATATCAAGTTTGAGGAAAATTCGTAATGTTAGGTTAGGTTACAATGGTGCTGCTGAGCTACTCTTAACCTCTTCACTTAGACCTTTAGATGGGTCAAGGGAACCACCCTTCTTAGTTATCCTGTTCTCATAACTATTCAGTTTCCATAAGGATTCTCAACATGGCTTTGAGCTCTCCGTTCTGCCGCTCCGTATGCCCAGTAGCCTACCTCTTCTTGCCGCTAGAGCAGGACTTTTGCGAAGTACAGGGCGACAAGACTTTATTATTCAGAAATATATTTTTTATAATGGGAATGTTTGCTTTTTGTAAAATAACTAAGAAATTTCATTCGTGAATCAAGTAAATTTTTAACAGTACTGTAAAAAGTACTGGCTGATTCCCCGAAATAAGTCTATATTTGACTACCCTTACGCACTGGTGCAATACAGTAATTTTTACAGTGATTTTCGCCGTTACGTTCCGTATATCCCGTATAAAAGAAAACCTCGGTGGAGGCTCATGGGAGCAACCCGAATCCGTGCCTGTCACACTCGGAGTTACTTCCAAAGGGCCTAGAGAATATTATTTAGTTGTTATGTGGCACACCGATATCAAACCGTAAGTGCCATATTCGTTTGTAATTTTTCCTGTTCCCAAAACTCAAATTCCCACTCCGAGGACAACGTTTTGAGTCTACAAGCTCTCAAGGCTATTCCAAAAAGTGCGCTCTTCGGAGCTGTTAGAGTGGAAAAATCTGCGGCAAGTAAATACAGGCTGTCAAATGTTCACTAGAATTCACAAAATTCTTACGTACCTACATACGAGTATGTTTTCTCCTATGCCATACATATCTGATTAATCAAAAAAACTTAGGAATCTCATTAATTTCTTTCAACATTTATATTTTAAGTATAACAATGAAACGTTGACATACCTTAATTTCATTAAAATAATTCCCAAATAATACGAAAGACTTTTCATATGAACTCCACCTTGACTTACTAATGCATGAATGATGGAGAATCCGTTTAAATTAGAATAAGCCTAAAGCAAACCGACATCAAAGGCTTATGGTGAAACATTTAATTGGCGGTAGACAGTTTTCACCGCGATTGCCGTGATGAAAAACGCCATAATTGCCTACAGAGTGGTGGATCTCATCCCTTATCCTACGCACGATTAAAGCTGCCAGATTAAAGTTTTGTACTTAATTTAAGGATAGAAGGCAATTAACTTCTCTGACGGAAGCCTGGTAATGACAATATCAGATAGAAAAGTGAGCCATGCAAAAGTTTTTTGCTGCGAGATAACTTTATTGGAATAAAAGGGAGAAAGCAGAAAATGGCTTTCGAGCTCATCTTAGAAAATATTCTTGTTTTGTAAAAAACTTTAGGTTTAAGTTACAGACTTTTGTAAGACACCCTAAACACATGTGAAAACACTGATAAAGAACAATTCGGAAAACATCGTATGATCCGATTACTCTTTAATCTCGTGCCGTCTTAAGAACTTTCTTAAATTCCGGTTCCCCCGGCTAATTAATCCTTTTTCTCTCTGGGATTTCTTTCCTAATTTTATAAGGCGACGTTTAATCTCTTTAATGCGAGTTCGGAATTTAAGTAACTTACATTTAACTTTTGGTTCGGTCTTCGAGGATTTGAGCATTTAAAGTGATTTTGTTAATCAGATCGCCTCAACTAACTCCTCCCTCTTTCACATTGGCAATTACCAATAGATTGGTTCATTAATTTCGTCTTTATCATAATCGAATCTGAAGTGATAGTGAAAGTCTCCACAGATAGTTTTGCATGGGGTAAATAACCTCGATAAAAAAATTATCTCGAAATTTTAGTCTTTTGGAATGGAGTCTCATGCAAAAACTGAGTATCTTATGGTGATTCTTTTCAAACAATGCTTGATCTCCTTTGTCTAAAAACATACAATCTCTGCAAGACTTTCTTTAACGTTCGTCTGGATTTTTACGATAAGTTGGGAACGTTTTCTGCATTCCTCGCAATTTGTTCTAGAAATAGAACACTTCTTCATGGAAAAAAGGATTCATATTTCACTACTGAAAGATGTTGTCACACTCAAGATATAGATAAGGACAACTTCTGAACAAAGGGGAATTATTTGGGTCTTTAATTTCATTCAACTGAAGTGATGCTAAACAGTGACACGCTTTTGGCGTGCGAATTCGTCACGTATTCCTAACGAACGTGCTTTTTAAATAGCATCTGTTTTTATTTTTGTCGTGGCTGCTGTGTGATAAGTTTTCACTTGTCAAGTCGAGGTTGACAAATTTTTCCTGTAATAAGATGTTTAAATTAAGTTTCTGCGATGGACAAAGTGACTCTCAAAATTGTTTTGACTTTGTGAATTACATTTTTTGAAAAGGTCACCTCTTGAATTGAGTTAAGATTCTCAAAGCATATTAGAGCCCTCGAAGATTATTGGTTTTTACAAGTCCTTTTTCGTAAGGACCTAATAAAAGTGATTATTGGATTAAATGTTGTCGAAGAATTCAATAAATTCACAGTCGGCAGTTAGAGAAGTCACTGTAATACCTTGTACTAAAATCGATACTTCTGTATAAACGCAGTAACTCATATTAGTTTATAATTTGTTAGTCAGTCGTAAGAAGAAAATCATTGTGAAAACACGTACGCAATAAATTTAATTCAACACCGAATCCTTCTTTTTGTTAGTTTGCCCCAATCTAACTAATTCCAAAACAAACATAATAAAAAAAAATTTGTTGTTTCGCAGCCTTTCAAAGAACTGTTTCTAATGTCTGTCTCTATTCGAAACACTCGTCTATTAAGGGAATATTTGCATCATCAAAACAACGTCATTTTAAAAATTTTTATTTTCTCCAAATCTTTATTGTTTATATAAAAATGGATTACACCATATTTAAGTTAAATGCTTAAAGTTAAAAAAAAATGTTTTTTTGTCATGTTCCTGTATGCTCCTTTTTTTTAACAGCACCAAGAAAAAAATTATATGCTCGGGGCAAGTGATATCTCGTCACAAGATCGTTTTAAACAAATAAGATAAATTAAAATAGACAGCACTGAACCACTATGGTGAATTTTTTATTGAAATATCCATATTTGTCGCTTAATTAAAAAAATGCAAAATTTTTTAAAATTGTCGATTTAAATCTCCCGCCAAAAATCGATGTTTTATTCAAAGAAACTATTTCGAATAAAATGTTCAAAACTAGAAGCTAATTGTACTTATAGTTTTTCTAAATCATTTGAATCAACTTTGAAAACGTTATATCGAGAAAAACGCTTTGAAAGTTGATCATTGAGTTATTTAATGCTCAAAATAAATTTTAATGCTTAAAAATTATTTTAAAAAATTTTTAAGTCAAATTTCGCAAAATCAAATTATATAAAAATTAAAACATCGATTTTTTTTACTTTTCATCATATAAATACACCCTTTAACGAAGCAAATTTATGCGATCTGAGATAGTTTAAGGTCAACTTTCCAAGGACGCTGGGCATTCATTGTATCTAAATATGATTCGAAGGCGTTTTAACTTCGCTTCGTATGAATAGTGCAATACTGGTGCATCTATGGTGCTAGAGCCAGGTCTGGGAACCCTTCACCGGCTGATATACTATACATATAAGTTGGATCTTATTGAACCATATAAACAATAAACAGTAGAATCGGGATATAACGACCCTCAAGGGGCCTCCGACACTCTGTCGTAATAACCGGACGACGCACAAAACGGCCGGATAATTTAAGCTTGTTTTTTATAATGTACATATGTATGCAATAGTATAGTTAGATAAAATTCTAATTAGGTAAATAAAACATTTAATACAAATAACAAATACATAACTTTAATGGCACTTAAACATTCCACATTACAAACATATATAATATACTGTAATGTATATAAAGAGATACAATGTATTTACCTACATTCTATGCACGTAAATATGTAGTTACTAACGTAGAAAGTCTGTAATTCGAGTTTGTTTTTGACCAATTTTTATTCGATAGTAAGAACTTCGTACGGCATTGTGAATACTCGACATCATAGTTTTTATAATATCATCATCAAAGTTAGTTTGAACAAACACATGGAGCGTTTCCGCAGCCTTCAGAGCTTCATACACACTAGAAGTTGGAGAAGTCTCCTCCGGTTCGTCATCATCACCGTTGCTATCTTTACTATTGGCGTTGTTGGCGATGATATTTTGCACAATACTTTCATCAGACGGTTCTTCACAAGTGGCGACAGCATCATCAACACACGCTTATTGTTCAAAGTCCTCGTTTGTTATGGGTAGCTGATTATCAATAGCCCTTGTCTAAACGTTCTTCGTTTGGAGCAAATTCTACAATGCTTCGGACAAATCCGGCGTGTTTATAACAGTTGAAAATGGTCACTTGCGTGAGTTTGCTCCAGGCATCGTGAATCATTAGAATAGCATCGAGAACATTAATTTTTGGGTACTCAACACTAATACTTTCACAGCCGTCAAGACTCTGGATAATTTTTAGGACAATGTTTTTGCGAAAGTGTGATTTCAAGGCTCGAATAATCCCAATTTGGAATCGAAAACGATGCCCATAAACATAGTATCTGAGAAGAGAAAGAGACGGGGACATCGAATTGCTCATCTTCCAAACTGTCTTTCATGAACTCAGGAAATTCAGTCGATATAAGCTACTCAAGAATTTTCTGATTGTCCTCTGTCCTGGAGCCAGATCTTCCTTAGTGCTAGGATCCTGTGGCATTTAGCTCCTTCTTTTGTTGGATCTATATTCGAACAGTAGTTTGTATGTGTTTGTCTGGTTTTTTTTTTTGATCGATTTTGTAACGAAGAATTCTGCTCCGTACATAAATCGGGCCGCGGCCCATGTCATTTACTTGAAATTCCACTTTATTCTTTGTTGTTCTGGTCTATAAAAACTCCTGCCACTATGGAATTGAGTATAAATTATGCATTCCAGTGACATAGTGAGAAAATACTTTGCTAAGGCTAAAAGAATTCGGATTTTTATTTGCATCGCTGCCATCCAGTTTTTTCATACCTACCTTCACCGTACAATAATATAGACCTTTTGACGATCTATACCTGGCTCTAGTAGTCGTATCCTACCTATCCTAAAACCTTCTGTGGTGTTAGAATGTTGGTTTCTTTTTTTGTTCATCGACTTTATGTGTAGCAATTCTGTCAGTCTATTTCCGTTCCTCAACCTTCTGTGGTATTAGGCTATTAGTCATCCCGGCAACGATAGTGTCACAACAACAACAACAAAATACAAAACTGACGTAAGTGTGCCAAAAAAGTCACTCTCGAATTTTACCTGCTAAAAAAACATCAAAATACGAAACTGACATAACTGTGCCAACAAAGTCAGTCTCGAATTTTACTTGCTAAAACAACATCATATTTATTAGAATTAATAATAATTATCTATTACAGATTATCAGATTAGATATGGTGCAAAATTCCCTTTTTTACGGAGTCAGTTGTTCAATCTTCTGCGATTTCCAAAAAATTACCTTTTTGCATTTTGTGTGCGATTTGTATTGCAAAATATATAGAAAACAAACAAAGTTGAAGAAAAGTATAAATTTTATTTTGTAAATAGATATTGTTAATCAGTTTAAGACTTGGACAACTCCAGATCTCCGGGCAACCCACTATTTCGGAATTTTAGCAGAAAAGACCGTAACATTCCTGATTCGTCAATTTGTGTTTTGTTCGAAATAGTTCCCTGTGGTGAGGACTTTAATTGAATTGCTATAAAATTAGAGGTTTAGGCCTAGTCAGTCTTAACAGGTTTTTAAAATGGTTTGGTTTTTCTATTCAGATCATAAAATAAAATTGGAAATTTTTATTTTATATAATATCGCTTCTCTTTCTTGCGAATACAAAAAAAAATATTTTTAAACTATGATTGCTAGAATGCAGTAAGCGTTTTGTAATAATTAGAGGTACGGCACTTAAAGCCTTCAGTGACTCTGCTTATCTTTGGAAGTTACCCTCAATTCCAGATGAGATAGCTTTTCTTGCTGCTTCTGTTAAACTGATTATACTCAGAATAATATTTTAGACATCAACGTCCTCTGGATTGAATGCCAAACAAGTAATGTTTAGATAATTACAATTAAATTACTTTGAAGACCATCAAAACATCCATATATCTACCAAGAATAAAACAAAACAGTAACAAAATCAATAAATTACAAGTAAGGGCATTACTATGCACGACCTTGTTCAGATCAACTCACATTAACACCAAATAAAATTCGAACCATAAAAACCACCAATGGATGCAAAACAAGGGTATGTTCTGCTTATTTCCCAGATAACAAGGCTGAATTTCTACAGCTAAAAATGGGGTCAAAACATTTGTTACACGGACAAATGCATGACCTGTGGCAGTAGTGAAGAACAGCAAAAACAACACGAAGGTGGAAGAGTCCCATTCTATGGAATATTGGCGGAAACCCAAATACCCACCCAACGGCCTGTGAACATGTGTAAATTTAGTCTTTTTTATTCATTTTTCTGGGCAGAAGCGACAATGCATTTAGTCCATTAAGATTTATCCACAACCAATACCCCACTTGGCTCCCGTAAATTGCATAGCAGTCATTCTACAACGAGGAGCTTGTATCGGATTCTTGGTAGAAATTCCTTCAATTATGAATAGGCTACTTGCATTCCTTCTCGGATTCAGTTAACGGCCCACACTCTTCTGTATCCTTCCTCTGTATAGAAGGCTTCTCACATACAACTTTCTCTAAGCCGATGTTCAGAAGTGTGCTCCTACTTTGAACGGCATAAATTAACGAAAATTGCTGTTTTCGAGGTTTCTATGCTTCGAGATGAAAGCAAAGTTTGGTATTACTTCCTTGTTCTTGACGGAACTTGAAGAGCCATCGTAAGTTCGGGATGACACCGCAATTCAAGTAGCGGTGGTAATCAAAGTTGCCTCAAGATGGATTTTCAGATTTGCTAGACCTTTCATAATATCATAAAGTTTTAGAACTTTCAACCACAAATATATCTCTTTGAGGAACTGTTCTGCTTACGTGGCTAAATTAGTTCAACAATGGGAGGCCAGGATCGATTTTGCAAGGTGGCTTCTTCGCCTAGTATCATTATCTCTAATCAGCAGTTGGTTATGAAGGATTGACATGCAAAGGAAACTGATAATATTTCCATTACGAAACCGCAAAATTTAATAAAACGACAGGAAGATGACTAAACATAATGAACCGTCATAGATTGGTCAGTCGCAACAAGTAGGTATATGGAAACGTTTGCCTTAGTTCTTTAAAGCTGCCATAATTTATTTTCAGAACCGTTTTTTTTTAAATATTGTCACAAACTTTCAAGTAACACTAAGTAACCTCCACATCGGCCGATGTAATTCCTTCTCGTATCTAGGAAGGCAAGAAAATCTTACTTCTTTCAATACAAAGATAAATTGACTAACAACCACCTAACTAAATTTCTCTGCAGCCAGATTCTGCACTACATGTATGTATATATTAGTTGATCTGGATATTAGGGCGAAATAGGTTCTGAAACACTTTAAGAGCTTCTGTTGGGTTAGGGTATAATAACACATCAATAGTGCCGATGTAGTGGAAGGGATGTACGAGAGATAAAGTCCTTTTTATCACGAAAGCTCCTGGTTGGAATCACATTTGCCGCAACCCATCCGTGGTTGCTTTTCTGCTGGCAGGATAATATCTGATGGTATTCCATTCACCTTTGGCAGTAGGTGGACTTACTATTCTTGCCAAAATACCATTATCCTAGTCGGGTTTAATAGATCTTTTCTACTCTGTGGAGACCAAACTAGGTAACGGGGCGAGAATGAGAATCATTAGATTATTTAAATAAACATTCCACACGTTTTGTTATTGTAGGAGAAAGCGCACAGGGCCGTTTCTAGCCATCCTTTTCGTAAAAAATTATTTGTCGTCACTATTAATATTTTAAAAAGTTAGTTAATTTGTTTTTCATTAATAAATAATAAAATATTAAATAAAAAATTATTTATTGTTTGCTAAACTAAATTTTCTAAACTCTTTCATGGTTTTAAATTATTCAACATCAGGTTCTTATTTAGGATCTGCATACCCCTAGACTGGAAACTGCGGCACGGTCCATACTGGTGGCTCCCAAGGTAAAACGAGATCCCCACCCGAAATTTTTTTTAAAATTAATTTATAAAAATTGTAGAAAATTTGAGGTTAGTTAGGTTAGGTTAGAGGGGTACTGCTGAAATTAACTTCAGCCAGCCTCACATAGGCCAATAGCCGGCCTTACTTATATCCCTGTTTTCATTACCATTCAGGATTCCTTAGTACGGCTGTTAGTTCTATACAAAGAAGTATGGCGAATTTATTGAATTTCCTCTGGATCCCTACAGCTCCGATAGAAATAATTTTCCACTGGACCAGATCTTCTGGCATAGTTACCTATGGACCAATGTGCCGTTAAAACCACTACATACATAGTTGTCTGGCAGGCAGCATGTGTTTCGGTTTGTCCACCAATAATTAGCCTTTTTGTAGGTATCGCTGGCAATGTTTACCTTAAGGCAGAGTTCCGAATCTATACACAATATCGCTCCTCTCTACGTATCGATAAGGCCAGGAGCGCTATGAAAATTTCATACCGCTCCGGATCGGATAGTTAATTTTCAAGTCTTATATCGAACCGCTCAGGAGCGGATAGTTATTTTCAGGTCTGATATTGATCCGCTCCGGATCGTGCACCTCACCTGTAATTTAATAACAAAGTGTCTTGTATTTTGTGAGTTAGTGAGAGGGTTAGTCCACGTGGGTGATGAGCTGGTGGGTGGGCGATAGGTGTATTTGTGGGTGGGTGATGTGTGAGTAGGTGGTGGGTGGTTGGTGAGTGGTGGATGGATGAATGAAAAGAAATCTGGTAATTAAAATTATAAAAACGTACTAGGGAGACAGGTTAGGAGTGAATTAGGCTGGTATGTGAGTGATTGGCTGGAGTAAGGGTGGGTGTTTGGTGGTTGGGTGTTTTGTTTGTTAGTTGGTGGGTGATGGGCTGGAAGGTGGGTAAGAGTTCTGTGTGTGGATAAGTGAGTTAACCATCACCCACCACCCGCCCACCACCGATCCACTCTGGAGCGGTTCGATATCAGATTTAGAAAATAACGATCCGCTCCGGAGCGGTTCGATAATAGACTTGAAAAATAACGGTCCACTCCGGAGTGGCTGGTTATTTTTATAACCCCCGGCCGAATCGATCAAGATATTGCACCGATCCAAGCTGAAGCGATTTGGAGTGAAATTTCGTATCGATTCAGAACCCTGCCTTAAGGGTGCTGAGCGGAATTTTCACATAGGTTATCGCTACAGAGCTATTCAGACAGCCTCACTATCAGTATATGCATATGCGAATGTTTACATTCCTGCCTTTGCCCAGTTAGGGGCCGTTCAAGTATTAAGTAACGCAATTAGGGGGGAGGGGGTCTTGTGAAACGTTACGGCGTGTTACAAGGGTGCATGGGGGCCAGAAATCTTCAAAAACAATTTTTTGAATAGTTTAGGTATGGATGATAATTTAGCAATAGGTCTGTAGTTGAGGGAAAACCCCTTGAGTGACCGAGAGGCGAAAAAGCAAAGTAAGTGGTTGAACTAAATACATGGAACACTTTTTCAGCACGATGGCCGGAATGCCATCGGGACCTGGGTGAAAGTCCTCCTCAAGCCCGTTAATACTGGCGGCGATTTGTTCGGTATCAGTGTCGAAAGATGTAAACGACGTCTGAGTGCACTTGTCCATGAATGAAAAGTAGTTAAAGTCAGGTTGTAGGTAATTGTCGAGCTTTAGGTTATAAAAACGTTTGGGGTCGGATATAAGGCTAGTTTTCATTCGTTGGAGCTACTCATAGTAGAGGGTCTCACAACGTTCAGAAAAAGAAGTATAAGTAGATAGGTAGGAATAATAGTCAGACTCAGTCTGGGTTAGAAGAAAAGTTTGCCAACGTTTATTTCTCCTGTTGCGGAGAGAGCGAAATTCTGTGTTGTTGTTGGATAATGAGGAGCACTTTTTACGGGGAAGAATAGGGATAGATTGTATAAGACAAGCGTGTATATCAAAACAGAACGCCTCTAAAGCAACGTCAATTGGAAGATGTTGAGGGATAGTGCCAATGTTATAGTTGAGGAGCAAGTGATTGAATTTCTCAAAGTCGCCATTACGAAAATTGATGGAAAGAGAAGACTCGGAGTTTGAAAAGATGTGAGGGTGTTCATAGGAGAAAACGAGGAACAGGTGAGGATGGTGACGATCGAGGGAGGAGAGGAGATGGTTGATTTCCGCGACAGCCGAGAAAAGATACGGAAAGCTGATCAGGGGGGAAAAGTGAGAACAGTCCTCAGACAATGACCATTGAATACGGGGGAGTTTAGGTCACACAGTGAAATAAATTCATCGAAGTCGTTAGCGTTCTCAAGCAGGGTAATGGTTAAGTTCTGCTGACAACAGATTATGCTAAAAAATCATTAAAGGTTGCAGAGTAATGTCGGTGGTTCAGAATAATCAGAATTGAACTTAAATTGTATGTGCAATCAATCGTTGCCGTCGATTCGGATAAAGTTTTTTCGCCAATACCATACAGCAAGCGGAAATGCAGATTTATTTCGAAAAGATGATACTGTTCCTTTCGAAATCTTTTTAGGTTTCTATGAAAATTTAAGTTTTTTTTCAGGCTGACATAAACTTCATTGTTGTTGACCAAGAACAACGATAAAATGAATTGTTCTTCCATTCACTGGATATCTCTACTCTGCTATTATCTTTCTTTACTTTGCGAAAAATTTTGTTCGCATTGATTACTTTCAAAACTGACCCAAAGTAATTGTCAGTAGTTCTGACAGAAGACTTTTTTTTTTCTCTGATCAGGGAACCAATCGACTTTTATCTCGGCTCCACTGCAGGTATTTAACGCAGGATATTAACGTATCTAACAGATTGTATTTTCTGAACTGATTGTAGCGATACTGTGGTTAGAAAGACGAAGTATTATCCTGCTTTTTTTTAATATGTCTGTAAATTTGCTCTTGTTATTTTTCTAAAACTGATACGTATACTATTACTCAAAACCCTACAATTTTATGTTGTAGTTCAAAAACTGTTGGAGGAGTTGGATCAATTTGGTTGAGTGGCACGATCATCATGGCATGTGTCCTGGGTTCAAGACCAGGTCTTTCCGTGCGTTTTTAATAAGAAATTAAAAGAAAAAATCTACTCTGTCTCTAGCTCGGAGCAATGCAAAAATAAAACAATCAAGTCCCCTCACTCCCCTTACCCTAATCCCTGCCGGTCAAATCCATGCTCACGCATCAAAGGGTTGTCCCCTAGCCTTTGGCCTCATCGTAAAAAAAACTAAAGCTTTCTTCGAAAATTATATTATACAACACTGGAAATCGTGACGCCACACAAACAATAAAAATTTCAGCACAATGTCGGATTGTACTCGTGAGAAAGCCAAATGGCTTTTTCCTCAATATTTTCCAATTTCTTTCTCTAAATCCAAACGTTATTATTATATCTGGCAAAACAACCCTTTGTGACACCTTAAAAATACAAAAAATAAAACATGGAAAGGTATATTTCTTGAAAGTAGTATTGCCCGCTTATAAAAAGAATGACAAAATTGAACTATGCTTCAAAAGCTTAGGCAGTTTGGAATCGTTATTAATTCGAAATTCCATGTTTGCCCGTCGTCCTTATTCTTCGGGGATTCAGAGAGTGATAACGATGGCATTAATATTAATTTGTTTGGTGACTTCGGCCTTTTATTATTCCGGCCGTTATAGTATTTATCTCAGGGATATTCAACACTTCAAAAACCTTCCTTAACTTCCCCGGGCATTAAGGATTTTGTGTTTGATGAAACGAAACCCGTATATCTAAGCATATTTCCATTATGCCTAGTAGTTTTTCACAAGGGCCTGATAACATCACCTCCTCATTACTTGAACGTTGCCATACATTTCTTTGGTTCGTTCTGCATTATTCCTTCAATTAATCTTTCCACTGATATCTTTTCGTATTTATGGAAGCTTTCTGAGAATTTTGCCTGTCATAAGAAAAGCAAAAGAAATGATAAAAGTAGTTTCAGACTCGTTGTCAATCTATCTGACATCGGCAAGACTTGTAAAATTCTACATTTTTACAGTAACACGTTTATGGGAACTTTTCAATATGGCTTTTCAAAAGGTAAGTCGACAATAACTAAATTATTAGAGTCTGCTCTTAAAGCAAGTAAACAAATTGACCATATCTACGCGGGCTTCAGTAAGGCATTATAATAAGTTATTTCTATTTAAGTTTACCTTGTACTTTTCTTCTTTTCGTTGCATTCTCACCTGTCCAATTACTATACAACGTCTAGCTTTTCGTGGTGCGCTATCATCTGTGGAACCCTATTGTTGATAGCTTACATTAATGATATACAATTATTATTCTCACATATTTTATGCTATGCTGACGATGACGAAATCCTTGGTGCCATTTTTAGCGACTATGACTGTGCACTAATTAATTCTGACTGAAATACTTTCCACTCATGGTGGTCAGATAACTTTTTCCTTCTGAATATTTATTAGTGTGTAGTTTTGTACGTGAAAACGAAGGACTTAGAGCTATAAATCTTGCATTAATTATAGTGTGTTGTGCAGAGTTGACAGCACGAAGATCTTCGATGTTACTTTTAAGCTAGATGACTTCATTTCGAAAATTGTGTGTTAGGCTTTGTAAGATATTGTCCGGAAGAGTTGACCTACCGGACGTGAGGCTGATAACCAGATACTGTTATTGGGAAAATCGGCAGAGAAACCCCTCTTCACATCATGTGCCAGTGCTCGACTATTGTCAGCCGCAAAATATCTATCTTGGAAGTCCTTGTTGGATCCCAGAGAATTAGAGAACCGTGCATCTCTTTCCCACATACTAACCTAACCTAAATTAATTCTCCTCATAGAAAAATTCTATAGAAAATTTCATCTTTCTGACGTAAAACAACATAAATTATACTTAAAGTGCAGACAATATACGTGTAACTGAGTGTAATTTAATACGTGTCTTATATTTATGGATATACACTGCGAAAGCATTCGTTGCTTGCTGAAAACATGCTCAATAAGTAGAACATATAAATTTAAGATTCTCCAGCAAGTCACTTGTTAAAATGTCGGCAACTAAAATTCATTTCAAACGCATTACCTGTAATGAAGCTGAAATGAGTATGATGGGTCAGCTGCAGAAATAAGTTTCCAAAGCCTTACCCTTAACGTAATTGAAACATATATAAATCATATATGTTTCAAAATTACGTGAGTTAAGCTTTGAAAACTTATTTCAGTAGCATCATACTCATGTCAGCTTCATTACAGGTAATGCGTTTGAAATGCATTTCAGTCGCCGATATATTCCAAGTGACTTCCTGGGAATTCTTCAAGTGGCATATTCTGATTATTGTGCATATTCAATGCAACCGAAATGCATTATATATACATACATTACATTACGGCTACATATATTACATATATTATATTACGGCTACTTATATGTATGCATTATTGAATGCGTTAATTTATACAGAATGTGTCTGGAGTTATAACATATTATTTGTAATGCATTATCGAACGCATTACGACTCAATTTACCCTCAAGTTACGTGTAATACCTTAAAAATACTTGACCACATTTTTACAGCTTTCCTTTGAAAATTATCAGATCTTTACTGATCTCTCGAATAGGACCCCTTGATGATGCTGATATTGTGCTTTGTTTATCTTGAACATTTTGAAGCAAAATATGGTAGATCTGGTTCTGGTTTGTCTGGAGGAATCAGGATGTAAGCCGACCTTTTTTGTGTTTAAACAAGGATCCACGGGTGATAATTTGCGCGAATTACAAAGTTTTATGAAATAATACATGAAAAACAATACAATACATATCCCGTTTTCGAGTTCACGATTGCAAGTGGACCTACAACACCACGGGTCACCGCTCACGAGACTTGAACCTAGGGCCTCCGGATTGGCCGACATTTTATCACTTACTGCACCGACGACGATTATTCGTTTGCTCAGTGATTGCATAGGACTGGATTATGGAGATGTTCAGCACTCCGTCTAGATCCTGGCGATGGTAAGTCAGTCGAATGTTAGTAGTGATCGGCAGATAAGCTTAGTTATTATCAAGCCAACACCTGCTAAGCAGGCTGATTCTGATCCTTACTTAACCGAGCACTTCACTTCCTCTACACCTAATTTTACTTAACACTAAAATGTTTTTTTATACTAGGAAACTTCCTGTTTCACTTCCATGATCTTAATGTATTTACTCTCGTTCAGACTTCTCTATTCCGATCGTAGTCCGATGTTTACAGCCAAAACATCATCACAGATTGGTTGAAAGTTTTCGAACACGTATATAAAGGACACAATTGGTCAATTAGCTACGGTAGCGTCACAAAGTACTATTCAGAAGAGTATTCTGAATTTTGAGATATAGTGTGGGACATGCAGTTCATGAGCAGTTTTAAAATTGAATAAAGAAAACTACGAAACTAAAAAATTTGTATTACTATTTTTAAGTTTTTTGCTCTACTTTTATGATAAGAGTAAATCAACCACCTGAGTTGGGTATGTAGATCGACTGCATTTTCATTGAAAGTCTCGGTCAACTCAGGAGTGCCTCACGGTTGCATCCTTGGGCTGCTCCTCGTCATAATTTATATTATTGACGTCTGGTTGCTTCTGTCCAGTTCGGGAATCCTGTGTTATGCTGATGATGCTAACATCCTCCGTTCGCTTTGTTGAGCTCCGATATGCGCATTTGTAATGATTGGTGCTCCTATAATCGTCTTCCACTAAATGCCAGCAAATACACCGTTATGTCTTTTTTGTGTATAAATCGTCCCATTTCCTTCAACTACTCAATGGGCGTTTACTATTTGGACAGGCTTGACAGGGTTAAGGAATTAGAGGTGATACTCAACTCTCGTCTCTTCCTCGAGGATCACGTGGACTGCTTGATTGACAGAGCCAATTCCATCCTCGGCTTTCTTAAAAAGAGTATCTTGGAGTACACCAGTCCCATTTCGGACCCTTACCGCCGTCCACATTAATCGAATTGAATCAGTCTAGCGCAGATTTCTCAGGTTCGCTCTTCGCGACCTACACCTACCTTCCTCCTTATCCTCCTAGGCTCAGCATGATTTCTCTTGATCTTCTTAAAAAGAGACGTAAGATTTCTAAAATTATTTTTTTGTATTATTTGTTGCAGGGGTCGATCAACTCCGCCAAACTACTTAGTAATGTAACCATCTCCTTCGCGGCCTGCACCTTGAGGAATCACGACTTCCTTCATGTAACGCACCAACGAACCCTAAATGGAATGCAAAAATCCATTGCTTCTATGTCCCGACTATTGATTGAATTTGCTACTCACGTCGAGTTCAGACGTTCCAAGTGGCAGCGGAAACTCATCTTCAGTTAACCATCGAATAATGAATTCCCTAAAATTAAATTTAAGTTTAAACCGTGTAGTATTTTGTAGTAGCCGGTCTTGGTCTTGGTCTAGGTGACGACCGTAGGCTTCTCGACAATTTGAATTCGACATTGGATATTTCCGAAAAGTCTGTGACACGCTACCATTGATATCGCATCAATTTCCCGATGATATTTTCTGTCAGCTGAAAGTGGTCCGATTATTTAGGTAAATTCTTGATTTGACGTAGCCCAATTGAATTTAATTGGGGCTCCGTGGAGGAACAATTCTTTTAACAGGTCTAGGGGCACTCCTGCAGTGCGGTAAGTGGCAGCATCGTGATGAAACCAGAACCTTAAATTGCGAATTCCAAACTCTTGGAAAGCTGGTACCAAAAACTCGACTCTTGCGCTTCTAAGTAATCAACAAAACAAATCGACAACACAGTTATGGCTCATCCTGTACAATTCTTTAAGTGTCTTTTGAAGATTTTTACCTCACCAAATACCTTAAGAATAGTATTCTAAGCAAATAAGGGCCCTTATGCAAAAAATGAGCAAAAGCTCAGACTTTTTATATGAAAAGGTGAGATTCGTCTCGAGATCAATTTCACTTTTTCATCTAAAATTTTGAGTCTGAGCTTTAGCTCATTTTTTGTGTAAGGGCCCTATTTAAATAAAAACTTTTATCAGTTATTTTAGTTACTAAGCCGCACAAGAACACAAATGGTCCCCGCAAATAAGTAAATATTGACGAAATCAGCCAACAATAAATGACGTCTTTATTAATTGAAGTAAAGAAATCTGAATACAAGATTCGTGCAAATATCAACAAACCATACTTTCATAATTTTGCAGAGAAGCAAATAGTAATTGGTATCGGTTGAACATGGTAATTGGTATCGGTTGAACATGGTAATTGGTTATTCATATAAGAATAGTCTTTTTCCAATTGGCAATTAAAATCAATCTTGACTTAATTAGAATTGAAATTGCTGTAATTACATTGAATTAACCTTTTGGTATTCAATTAAGGGGATAAATAATTGCACCATGAAATAACAACAAATCCCACCACTAATCCCGATAGCTTATTGTAAGCAGGATATCTCTCGTGTTTATTTCGTGATAAAGCTGCTTCCAGTTGCATATAGGTTTCACCATTGTCCCCAAATTTATGCTTCGCATAAAATAAACACAAAATCAATAAAATCGGTTGTCACTTAACATTGATGTTCACTGTTGTGTAAGGCCGATTGAATGGACCAACTGTCCCTATAGATACATTATGATAGGGTGAGATGAAAGGCGATGAGATTGTAATGACCCAGTTACCTTTATTTAATTTACACGGATGATTTACTCTTTATCCCCAACAAATCTCACGTTTATCAATCCATGAATTAAGATAAATTCAACACCTGCTACGGAGGTTCCACTAAGTGCACCTTTTGGGTATAGACACAGCTTTCATAAATAAAAATTAGTGTCAGTACAAAAACACGTACAATCAACTTTGTGGCATCCTTTGGGACAACAGCATGAGCTGAGTGAGGTAAGCAGTAAATTATCGCTCAGCAGATTATATTCTTGTAATTCCCCACATGAATGTTAACGTGCTTTCATAATACCTAAGGAAGCCCTTCGAAGAAGCTTAAAGAGATTTTTCTCTATTTTGTTATTTCAGGCGATAAGGCCGCCGTCGATAGATTCGACTCCTTTTTTGGAGAGAAGATATTTACATGTGAATACAAATCCCAAAATCTGCATTATTTTACAGGCTATACAATTTTTAGGATTCAGTAATAGTACCCCAGACAATAATGTAAATCAGAAGGTCCAACTTTAATTTCATCTGGGTATAACATATGCGTAGTTGTCCTTGCCGCATATAAAATGTGTTTTCCTGTTTGTAACGCTGATTTTGCAATTATTTTTAAGGTGATTAGGCAAAACAAAGAATTGCTATTATTTTAGTATTCTATGGTTGAATTAAATTATTACTTATAAGTATTTCTAACTTATTAGCCGCTTATAAACTTCTATTATTCACTCCAGTCGCAATACATAACCTAACTAAATATTTCCCAGCTTTTACGTATCTTCCAGTATTGATAAAAGGTAGTAACATATTCAGTTATGAGTTAATGACCGTTTTCTTTGTAAGATATAAGAAGTCCCCCTTATTGTTGAGTTATGCTGTGGTAAGACGACTTAAGTCGTCTGAGTTCCCTCAAACTATATCGGCAAGGTATTTCAGTCGTGGCAGATAAAAACATACACGAAGGATCTGCTATAATAAGAAGTAAAAGAAAACCATAATGATTAATTACCAGCTTGTCAAAGCCGTTAGCCACATGCAAACTGGATATTTTACAAGCATTCCTTTAGGATTGCAAATGTTATATGGTAAAGGGAACATACCTGCCTTGTTACCCGGCAGATATGGCCGAACCTTGATCCAAAGCGGTCAAGAGAGCTTATCTTACTCGGACGAAGGATTATAATCGTTGTCGTGGCTGTTTGTTTTTGGACATTGTCTCATAGGCAGACACGCCAAAAGACTCGGCGCGCCTTCAAATGACATCTGTAGGAGTTGCCAAAAAGAGGAGGAAGAGGAAACCATACTATACCTTTACTGCAATTGCCGGTTTTTGGGCTCCCCTTTTTTAAAGAGTTAATCGAGCCTAACACTGATGTCAGGGATCTAGTTTGATTTATCAGGAGCTCTAAATGGTTTCCGACTACGAGATAGGGCTACAACCTTTTTGCTCTAGCCAACAATATCTACTGGCTCCCCGAGAATTAGGTTGTACTGATAACAGGGATCTAGCTCGGCCTCCTGAAGAGCTATTGGTAAGTTCTCCTTAGAGGTAAAAAATGTTGTTTTGCATTTGTGTAGTACAGCTCTTCAAGAGTATCCAGTTGAGGTCGATTGGAGCAAAACTACAGTGCCTCGGGTCTCCCTCCATTCGATCCATTCCATATAAAAAAGAACAGTACTAAAACTTTAAACGCGTTTTTCTCGAATATAGCATTTGTAATGTCGGTGGACACTGTAACTCAAAATATACTTGACCGATCCTCTTCAAATTTGACACATTCTCTTAATACATAAAATATGAGGTAATGACATCGATTTTTTTTTATTCCCCCTGAAATAAATAACACCACCGAAATCAGCCAGGAGAGGGATCCTTAAAGATCTACAAAAAAAGGAAAACATTAAGTTGAATTTATTGCGAATCTATGTTTGACTCCACAAATAAAATGTTTTTGACATTCTTCTCAGAAAGATTGCACCGAAGGTCACTTAAAATGATCTTTAGAGCCGTGTACGATAAGCGCCAATCTTCTTGAGCAGGATTGTAGGAAAATTTGTAACAGGAAAGAAAAAACATACTATATGTGACCCTCCCCGAAGAAATATTTAAATATAGACGACTCTAGACAGGTAGATAATATAAATAAATATATTGAGTCATAAACGTAATTCCTAGAAAGATAGGCCAATAGGCCAGTGTGCGGTAACGGTGATCATATAACTGGATTTTGGCGAATTTAATTTTTGCTTAAAACGGTAACATAAAAAAATTACAGGCTTTAGCACTAAAACTGTAGAAGATTTATATTAAAATGTAAGACTGGTTTTTTCATCATAAAAAAATGTTAAGCCGCCATAGGTTAGTTGTAGGGTGGGGACATAGACCACTGTACAATTTTTTTCATTTCTCACCTAGATCTACCAGATCCTTCACTTTTGCACACGCGCTGTGAAACACCCTGTATATCGGAACGAGATCAGCATACATGTGAATATATGAGTCTTGAATGACCGTTCGTACATCGTTAAGGGGGATTTCTAGTGTGTCGGCTTCAAAAAGTCAATTTTTTTTTTCATTTTTCGATATTGTGAAGGCCCTAAAATAGCATTATGTAAACCTTTTTATCATATCTGCTCTAGAAAACGAGTTGTACGCAATTTCATAACCGCCGGTCGGGTCGCGCTAAAGCTAAACTTTAAGCTTTCAAACTTGTCAATGCGTTTGTTGGAGGTTTTTGGAGTTGGCGAATAGAACAAAGTCCGCTGTGAGCTGATTCAAATTTTTCGCAATACTAAGGACAAAGTTACGGCCCCTTAAAGACAAAAAAAATTGAAAATTTGTTAATTTTTTTCGAATTTCGAGAAATTTGTAGAGTTTTTGGAATTTTGACTTGAATCAGGACAAAACGGACACTACAACCTCTACTTTAAGAATCTGGTCGATTTTGTTATTTCAATAACTGGAAGAGATGATACACTGCATGCCGTGCAGCGGCGGTTTTTGGTTGAGGCAAATTCAGCGCAGCTGCAGGGTTCTTTTGAAAAAAAAAATGTTGTGTTGCACGTTCTATCTTAAATAAGAAGACGCAAACAGTCTCATAATTGCATTTACCTTACTTTTCCCAAAAACTATTGCAAAATTTGGTATCAAAAACAATTTTTTTACACTGGAAATTCTCCTTAATATATAGCGTCGTTTTAGAATTTTACTTTAGAACACTTGGAAAATATAAAAGCAGCATGAAAAACACAACTCTTGAGAGTTTTAAATGAACAGCAATACAGCGCGACTCCCAAGTGAAAACGACAAGGTATAGACCACCAAGTCTATTTATTCACTCCACTCGTCCGTGGAGTGAGTGATAACGTATCGGTCTACCAATCCAGAGGTTCCATATTCGAATACCACCGACGGCGACTCATGATTGTTTTCTGCTGAAAACAGATTACGATAAAAGGGCCATGGTGGTTGCAGAGAAAATATCAGTGGTTGGGAATCCACTTTAAATTGTATGTTAGGTCCACTTGCAATCGTTGTTTTGGTTCGGGTGTAGTTCTTCTCCCGCCCCATGCCCCACAAGGGGTTACGAGAACTAGAGAATGAGATATTTATATAAAAATTCTCTTACTATTACAATAACCTAAATAAGAAACTGATTCTATTCTATTCTATTCTTCATCGAAGTAAGAACTTATTGCTTAATAACGAAGCCAAGTCAGAGTTCAGGAGACCACAGTCTATTTCGCGGGTAACAGTGCGAAAGATCTTGGCATCGTCTGCATAACACAAAATTTTACTATGGGATAGCAGAAGCGAAACATCATTAATATATATGATGAACAGAAGGGGGCCAAGAATACTACCCTGAGGCACTCCGGAGGTGACAATGATTTGGTTGGAAAGAGCACCACGGAATAGGACCCGCTGTGTACGACCAGACAGGTAAGAGGACAGCCAATCCACGAAACCATGAGGAAACACAAGAATAGACAGTTTATAGATTAGGATTCCATGGTCAATCCTATCGAAGGCCTTACTAAAATCTGTAAACACGCAGTCCACCTGCTTCCCCGCTTCGATGGTCGGCAGAGAATGGTTAACGAATTCAAGAAGGTTTGTAGTCGTCGATTTACCTTTAAGGAAGTCGTGCTGGAAAGACCGCAAAAAAGGACTGCAGTGAAATCGGAGTATGTCGCTGACGAGAGACTCAAAAACCTTCGCAGTATGGCACAGGCTGGCAATCGGTCGATAGTTGGAAACGTCAAATTTGCTTCCTTTCTTATGGAGCGGGATCAAAACCGAAGTCTTCCAAAGTTTGGGGAAGCTACCAGAACGCAAGGATAAATTGAACAGATAACAGAGGACACCAGTTTATCACAGCCTGTTCTAGATACAAACCTGTCGGGGGAAGGGGGTCGTAGCCCCACCCACCGAACTTTGTACTTGTACTTTCCGTGTACTTTGCGTGTGCTTTCCGTGTATTTCTGTGTACTTTTCGTGTATTTCCGCATACTTTTCGTATATTTCCTTGTATTTCCGTGTACTTTCCGTGTACATGGATATTACACCGCAATTTGACAATTATACACTGCCTTCACTAAATTCCACCGCAAATTGAAAATTTTACACTGCCTACACTAAATTCCACCTTTTGCTATGCCACAACGCTTTTTTCCATAGCCACAAATAACTTTCGAAACAAATATATTTCCTTCAACACTTATTTTCCTTTATCACTTCTTGTCTATTAAAATTTCACACTCGCCCCCAACTTGACGTCCAGGGATTTGGATCAAAATCTGAGTTACCCGCTTCACATACCAAAGCCTTTTTATTTAAAAAGCGGCACTATCTGCACTTCCCCCCAATATAATATTAGCCTTTCTTTTAAATTTTCAAAAAATGGTTTTTATGAAAGTTCGGTTCACGTATTGGTATCCTGTGGGATACGTGGTACGGGATGTCTTTTCAATGTTTGCTTTGGGTTATGAAGAGCTCATAGCAGTAAGTTTCGTTTTCGGGCATAAGAAGGTTTTCACAAAACTCGGTCGAAAATGTTTTTTTTTGTTTCAGGTTATGTTGTGGTTTAATTGTGGCTATCTGGAGGTGTAGAAAAAAAGTAAACTAGACAGGTGAGTACTAATTAAGATCCTATTTGTATATTTGTTTGAATTCCTGAAGATAAGTACCATTTTCTATCTTTCCCTTTAGGACCTTGATGTGACGGCTCGGGTTACCTTGTTTGCCTTACATTATCTTTACAAGTTCAGTAAGTACTTCTTTTGTATCTCTACGTATTCCGAAATAATCCTAAAGCAAAAATTAAAAAAAGTTAATCTTCCTAACTAACTTAATTCTAATTCCAGGCTGACCATGAATCCAGGTAAATAACTTGGAACTTGATGATTCGCGTTAAATCATCGAGTTCCAGATAAATATAATTAAATCCATCTTCTTTTTAAATATTTGACTTTTGTTCTTTTCTTTTAGAAATCCTTAGGTGACCAAATCGAGAAAGAAGAATGTAAAAAATTGAGCGAAAGCCAAGGCACGACTTCGCTATTTTTCAAATATCTTATACAATCTTTTATTTTCAGGACACCACATCCCCGAATATATGTGTTCACGCCGTATTATTATTATTATTTATTCAAAGATTCGTCAAAAGACTGACTACTAAAAACAATATAAGTCTTAAAAATTAGTATACACTGTAAATAGCAGCAAACTTCAAAAACAGAAATTATGATCCGCCATCTCCGGTAAAAGCTGGCTCTTCCAACGAGGCCTGGAAAAGCTTAGGTCCATGTCTGTGAAGTTCTCGTTGAAGAGGCGAGACAGCGATGTTATAGGCCCGTTCATACCATAAAGTGTTAGAGGCGGAGATCATAAAGAAAATCGTGCTTCCGAAGGGGACGGGGCGGAACAGAGATGTCCAAGGGGACGGGGCGGAACAGAGATGTCCACCGACATCAGCAGATCCGGTGAAATAATCGTTACCTGCAATATATCAAAAATAAAAAGAATTGTGGCAATATTGCGTCTCTTCTCAAGGTTGTCAAGAGAGATTAGCCTCAGACGGCTAAGGTAAGGTGGAAGCATGATAGGGTTATTCCAGGGAAGACCACGGAATGCAAATCTTAAAAATCTTCGCTGCACTACCTGGATACGGCCGATATGCGCAACATGGTAGGGAGGCCAGACAGGGTTGGCGTATTCTAAGATTGGTCTCAGAAAAGTACAATACAAAATCTTCGTCAAATAGGGGTAATCAAGCCCAATATACCATATTTTCACAAAGCCCAGCATCGAATTAGTCCTATTGGCGATCGTTAACACATGGTCCTTTTAAGAAAGACGGGAGTTCAAATCACACCCAAATCCTTAATCTTATCAGCACGGCTCAGGATAGTACCATCCACGGAGTAATCAAAAAGCAGAGAACTTCTTCTTGCGGGAAAATTTTATAACAGTCCACTTACTAACATTCAAGGGAAGGCGATTACAAGCACAACATTCACAAAACACAATATGAATGTTGGGCAGACCAAAATCCCGAGACACAGTGCTGAAAATCTTGGCATCGTCCGCATAACACAGATTTTTGGCGTTGGACAATAGAAGCGAGACATCATTTATATATATATATATATAATGAAACGGAGCGGGTCGAGGATACTACCCTGAGGCACCCTAGAGGTAACCCAAGCAGAGTTAGCTTATGGACTAGGATAATATGGTCTATCCTATCAAAGCCCTTGCTAAAATCCGTGAAAAAACAATCTACCTGCTTACCCGATTCGACAACTGGCGGAGAGTAATTCAGGAATTCAAGGAGGTAGGTGGTGGTTGATTAACCTCTTATTAATCCATGCTAAAAAGAGCACATGGTTTACAGTGGAAACGAAGCACATCACAGGCTACAGCTTTGAAAATATTTGCTACATGACACAAGCTAGCAATAGGACGATAATTGCAGATATCGGACTTGCTGCCCTTTTTATAAAGAGCGATAATTAGAGTGCTCTTCTAAAGAACAGGGAAACGGTCAGAACACAAAACTGACTGAAAAATTGAATAAATGACAAAGGATGCCGGCCAGAGACAACTGACAATTTTTTAAGAAGGACATAGGAGTGCCGTCGGGGCTCCCTGAGAAGCTGTCCGACAGATCCGATAGATACTCCACAACGGATGCCTCGTCAAACACAATATCAGCAGGCACTAGCGAAGCGGGTGGAAGTCTAGTCAGGAGAGTAAAATCAATAGAAAAAATATCACAGTTGGAATCACAAAAAGCAGTACGGAAAAAATCCGCAAAGTTATTGGAGATAGAAAAGGGATCATTGTAATCACAGTAAAAAAGTTACGTTTGGAGTTTATGAACCCCCAGAATTGAATGTAGATGAAGATGTGTCAACGGAGTGAAAGACCATAACTACAAGGAGCGCAGGATGATGGGAAGATTCCGAAACCAAGGGAGCAAGACATTTCTTAACCAGAGTACCGTCGGGATCGGGAGAGAACACAAGATCGAAATATCTACCCAAAAGAGTCAAGGAAGGACAAAACGTGGTGACAACGCTGTAACTTAACCATCCAAACTGGTTACAACTAAAAAATTTTTCATTAAAATAAAAGTTACTCTTTTCCTTCTTTAGTCTTTTTCGAGACTAGAAGGTGTTTTATTTGAGGGACTACGACCGGTGCATTCCATATTATTCAGATTCCCATTCCTCAACGACCACCCTTCAAGGTTCGTAATTATAGACATATTCATACTCTTTTTGCGATATAGTAAAAAATATAAATAAATAATGGCAACACTTACTATTCAGTATATTATGTACTTATATTTCTCTGAAATTAACAAATAAAAAAGAATTCTTTTAAATTCTTACAATAACATCGCATTAGTCTAGATAACATTTTATTTACAAAAATCTTCATAAATAATAAATTTAATTTAGAATTTACCTCTCTTTCAACAGAACTAAACTATAGAACTCGCAAATACTTTACAGTGTAACAATAGTCAATAAAGTGTACATAAATAAATAAATTTCTTTAAGAAATACTCTAGTGAGGGAGGTTGAAAAAATTTCTTTATAATAAATCTACTGGATCGTTAGCTATGGCTTTGTTCCGTGCATTACACAAGAAAATTCGTTAAGTACAAAATGTTTGTTAAGTTTTTCATATTTTTACAAAATTCTGAATTGTTCGTGCTAAACTTTCTCCACAGTTTGTTAAACTTTACAACAATTTTCAAAGTCGGATAAATCTTAGACATTTACGTTATCACAATTAACTTTAGAAAAAATTCCCCGATCTTTCGACTTCTTGTCATTGTCGACAGACTTATGGTACAAAAACATAACAAACTTTGACACAAAATAATTTACAAAATAGGAGGATTTAATTTTTACACAGACAGTGAGAATGTTTAATTGATGCTTTGGTTTAATTATTAAAGTCTCATTTGTTGGTGCTCTCTGGATCCTTTCGGAGGACGGTTATGGCAATGGAACCACGCAGAAGTCGTAACAGCTCGATTACCTGTTGGGTAGGCATATTCTCCACAGACTCCTCGTTAACCTGGTTAAAGGATGAAAATAGAAAATTTTTAATTAGCAAATCTTCGTTATAGTTTTAAAATAAATTTAAGAATTTATGCTATGCTTCGTTGATTAAGAGAATTTGATAAATTAATAACATCAAAGTGTCCTTTAATTAGTAATCTTACTTACAGTTATTGCCCTTAGGACCAAAAGTGGGTTAAAGTAAAGAACTGTTTAAAATGGTTCAACTGAGCAGCAGAAAATTCTTCCTTTTGCCCGGATCAGGATTTTTTCATGTGCTGAAAGAATTTTATAATGAAAGTCCTGGCACGGAATGCAGAGGTGTTCCAAGTACACTTTTCAGAGAAATAAGGAAAAATCCAACGAGTCAAATGATTGAAAACTAAAAATGTTAAAACTCTCGGCTTAAAACTTTTTTGGGCGTTTTTTATTAAAGTGGAGGACTTCAACTGGCTAAATAGTTCTAATTTTAAAACCTTTTACAAATTCTCTCGTAAAGCAATTACAATAGAGTTTATAAGTGGCATATAATGTACTCAAACATGGCTTAATGTAATCTGTTATATCCAAAACTACAAGATCGTACGATGAAACTTTGGCAATTAAAGTCGAGTAACTACATAATTACTGAGTTGCTGACTTACTTTACTCACTTTTGGGAACCGAAATTCAAGAGAGGGAGCACTTAAAATCGTAAATCCAAGATGTAAGAATAAGTCGAGATTCATAAGTACATTCGTGGATTACGACAAAACCACTGCAATACAAATTACAGGCTCTCATTCAATACAAATTACAGGCTTTCATTTTTAATTGCGGAAATGGGAAAACGGAGGGATTCGGTTTGTTTGGCTATAATAAGAAAATAAAAGTTGAAAAGGAGGTGACTAAGGGAAAATTAGATACATGTCTGCGGATGTACAGGAATTACTATTGCCTGGAGCTGAACGCGAACAAAAAGTTTCCCCATCAAATAGCAACATTTTGTCTAAGTTGTTTATTATTCGTTGTTGAAGACGGAGTTGGATCAATTTTTTGAGCGGCACGACCCAAACGCGCGGGTTCTGGGCTGTTGTCCAAGTCGCTGCAATGCAAAAACAAGGCCTTCAAGTTTTCTCACTTCCCTTACCCTAACTCCCTTCTAATTCAACAAAGGGTTTTCATCTAGGCTTTGGCCAAATCCAGAAAGAAATTTAAAAAAAACTCCTACATGTATTTAGTTGGTACAGAGGGCAAAGGTAACCTCTATTAATTACAAAATGTATGTCTTTGGTAAATATTTTATAGTAGAATTGGTAATCTTTGGGGGCACGATTGGTAAAACTATTTAGTTTTTTTATGATGTAGGGGGACAACCCTATGATGCGTTAGCATGGCTATGGGCGAAAGCAGTTAGAGTAAGTTGAATAAGGGAAATTAAATGTCTTTTGATTTGCATTTCTGCGAGTTAGACAACAGCCCAAAGACAGAGTGGATTTTTTATTTATTGCAATTGGAATTAAAAACTCATATGCAGGCGATCATGCCAGTTGACCATTGGTCAACCTCGTCTCCAAACTTACAGATATTAACAGGACATAAATTTCGATTTAGACCTTAAGGCCGGTTCACACTGTTCAGTAATTTACACAATAAGAACTACTAAAAAATTAAATGTGAAGAAATTAGGCAATTCGCCTTCTATCAACTACCAATCTGGGGGTCTCAGGTTCGAATCCTACCGGCGGCGACCACTGGATGTTTTCTGCTGACAACAGATTTCGATAAAAAGGCCATGGGGGTTGTGGAGAAAATACCAGTGGTTCGGAATCCACTTTATCGCGAGTGAGGTTCTTCTCTCGTCCCATACCCTACAAGGGGATACGGGTACTAGAGAGAGAAAGAATATCAATACTTTTAGAATAGTCATTACATTTTTTTTATACAGTTTTTATTGCTCGAATTTTTGTTTTTTAAATTTTTTTCCTACTGAAAGGCCTACAAAGGTTAGTAGAACTGGAGATAAGAAAGCAAATAGGCATAAATCAACTATTAAGTTGCCAACACGCCTACAAAAAGCGAAGATCTGTGGATTCTGCTCTACAAGCTTAGTACACCATCATGAAAAAGCAATGATGTACAAGGAAATGGCATCGGGCTGCTTCATTAACATATAGGGGTCTTCAACAACGTCAGACTTGAAAGATTCTCAGTGGGTTGAGGGAAAAGAAGGTAGAAGGAAGAATCAGTTATATGTTGGGAATTTGAATCATTAAAACGAGTTTCGGAATCGAACACTTAATAGCGATGGTAAATAGAGGATCTTCACAAGGAGGTACTCTTTCACCATTCCATGATAGTGGTCAATGACATACTACAAGCTTTGTCAAATAAGCGTCAATACGTTTTCTTTTATGCAAATGACCTATCGATAGTAGTCAGCCTTATTTCAAGAAGCAGTTTACACAGCAACCACATGCGCTGAGGATTACGGACTGAAAATTGACCCAGATAAAACGAAACTCTCCTGCTTTACGAGAAAATAGAAATTAAGGAAGATATTTTCCCCGTATATAGGCAATACCAGGCTCACCATGAAGAATGAGGTCAAATTTCTGGGTGTGCTGAAGGACGGAAAACATAATAAAATGGACAGACCCATGAAAACAGACGGTGCAGAAGTCTGATGGAAAGCAATGGAGGTGGTCAGAAACCAGAATAAAATGGACCTGGTGCAACGCATGTGTTGTTCAGGGGAGCAGCTAGGTCGACACCTACGAGCGCCCTCGAGGTCATGTTAAACATCTCTCCACTAGAATTCCATGGTAAATGTGTGGCACTAAGCTCAACTGCACGTTTACGCATGAATAAAATGTGGAAGGTTAAGGAACAACTCACCCAACATGAGATCAGTGCCCAAATCTGTAATGCAGCGACGATTGAATGAATATTCGTGGAAGAAGACTGATTATACTTCCAGACTGGTAACCCCAATATAAAGGTAAGCCTCAAAGCTTACTTCGATAAGAGAATGGATCAACAATAGTGTGATCCAAGATAAAAACATTACACATTACACAGATTACACAGATTGCTCAAAAAACGATGAATGTGGAGGGGTAAATAACCCTTCCTCTGTTCTTCAGTGCGAAATCTCAGCAATTGAGATAAGAGCGAGGAGGCTAACGAAACGGAGTTGGGAGGAATCATCTGTTGCCATTCTAGGTACACATTTTTTATCACAATGTCTTTGAGGAATCAAGATGGCCAGAAGATAGCGGTCTTACGGTAAACCCATATAAGATAGGAATGGTCCTGTTCACAAGGAAATATAAACTAAATGTTTAGAAACTACAAAAACTTAACACTCAATGTTCGATTCAAAATTGAATTGAAAACGGAATATGGAAGGGGCGATATTGAAAGGTAAAAAAATAGGACACGAAACTGCATATTGTACAGTGAATGAATACAGCGATCGTCAGGCCTAGTCTTACCCATCGGTCCATTGTTTGGTTGGATGCAATTAATATACAATATCACCTTAACTCTCTAGTTAAGGTGGAAAGGCTCGTTTACCTGGGAACAACAGGTTCAAAAAAAAACCCAACTTAAAGCATCATTTTAATCATCAAAAGTGGCAGCCATGGCAGAAAAAACAGCCAATAAGGCACCACAAAGTTTTTAATCCGCAATCATACTGAACTCCTTTAATCTAAGTGGATTGCACTCCATAGCGCTTTATATGAGGCCACAATACGACCGTTATCAGACCTAACAGAGAACATTAGAAGCACCGTGAAAATATTATTAAAGGAACTCCCACCTTCTCAGACGAATCGAAAACGGAAAACAGGGTTGGAGCTGAAGTTTTATCGGAACCTTGGAAGTCTTGTGTGGACAGTCAATAAGCACACAAGGCTTTAAACTTCCACCTAATAAATTCAAAATGCGTCAAAGGCTGTATCAGAGCTCAAGAAATTTTTATACTGGGGTTCCAGGTCATGTAAGCATAACTGGCCATAGATAGGGTTCACCTTCCCTTTAAAGTCGAGAAAAGTCGAATCAAAAGATACTGTTTAATCAAAACTCCGGAACGGTGAAAAAATATTACATATTTTTTCGCAGCACGAAGTCTTTGGCTGAAACGGAATTACAGCAGAACTTCTTATATATTATTCTTCGATAGAAGGCGCACCCAAATACTCGTGGGCGTCAATACCGAGCAATGCCCCATATGAGCCATGGCTATTAGACTCGTAGTACCATCGAATGAGTTCTATAAAAATTGCAGGCGATTCAAAATAGATTTATACAAGGATCTATAATGTCTTTTAAGGGCATACGCAATGGGCCTCCGAGTGGACATGGTGTTTCGGTAGCAAACAACCGAACTAAACAACCGTACTACTCATCAAGATAAGCGCTTCCCCTCCTCCCAACCTATAGCGACGTTGGTTTTGATACAATTCGAGCGTTTCCAAATTCGGCTCCACCACCCTTCTACCACCCCACATAAACGTGCAAAGTTTTTCACATATTTAGTATGGGGAAACAAACTCTAGGCAACAAAAATATAATTATCTAAATCGGTCTACGCGTTACGAAGTTAGGTTCCGCCTCCTGAACACGCTACCCCACCTTCGAAATTTTTGACATAGTACCAGAAAAATAATCCAACTTGATCCACGCGTTACCAAGTTAGGCTCCACTCCTCCCCACACCACCATAGAAATTCTCCAAATTGATTCACGCGTTCCGAAGTTAGGTTCCATCCCATCCCCACCCTGCTTTAAAAATTCCCCAAATCGACCCACGCGTCCCAAAATTAGCCTTCCCCAACCCTACGCCCTTTAGAAGTCGGTTAGAAAGTCTGGTCATGAAGTTAGGCAACATCCCACCAGACTCTTTCTAAACCCCACCCCACCTTAAGTACTACGTTGCTATCCTGCTACCATTTAGGGCACATACTTTTGGGCCTGGAAGTCAATTTTCCAAAACAAGAATAATAATTTTTAGCAAGACAAGTGTAAGGATAGCCAGGAAGGTAAGGGAATATAAATATTTCTGAATAGTATTTCCGCTGTGGATATAAAAATGCATCTGGAAGAAAAAATTAAATCGTCTCTAAGTGCAATAAATGCGACATGGGGCAGAATTCTCAAGGTTCAGTACGTGAAATGTAGCGTAAAGTATAGGATGTTTATTGCAGCTGTAAGATCTATTGTGTTCTATTCGTTAGAAGTCTGGGAAAACAAATAGTATGAGAAAGCGGAAAAACTATTTCGATATTTCGTCAAAAGGTACTGTCATTTCCCGCAAAATACACCAAACTATATGGTAAAATATTAAAATAACTTAGGACGAATTTGGATTATCTGCTGAACATTTTTAAATACCCGTACGAAAGACTATCGTATAAATCGATGGAAGCTGCACGGGTAAGAAAAGTAGGATTTTTTCGCAGACTTTAAGAACTAGTCAACAAACCATATAATAGTTGACTTAAGCAACGAAGAAGATCATATCAGAGCACAGCTGTATGACATTATACAGAGGATAGAAAAGAGGATAGATCTGGATATGCGACAAGAGTATATACAACAAGCCAATCTCCAAAGAAGATTTATTTATGTACTCTGCTGTCAACTACAACCAAAAAAGCGAAATTGTTTTAAGAGCAGCTTTGCTAGGAAAACGATTTCAATCCCACTTAGGGCAACAGGAGAGCTATTGAATTTAAATTGCCACCCATATAAAGTCAATGAGTATAATTTATGTATTTAAGCATGAGAGCGAAGAAGGATGTGCTGCACTTCATTGGAATACGCAATATGTAAAATTATCGGGCACTTTGAAAAATCGTGCCTAAGTCTAAAGGAAACCTTCGTTATTCTAAATGGAAATGGATGGCCTCCATTGCTTCCAAGCAAACGAATTTAGGAAAGACTACATATTCGTAAAGATTCGATTAGCGTTTGTATGTTACCTGTACTTCTTAATCTATGTACGTACTTTTTTTCTCTACGAGTGATGTCAATATCATTGGGCGAATATACTGTATGCAACAAACTAGAATCATCCAAATCGGTCTATGGGTTTCAAAGCTACCCCCCACCACCACCACCACCCTACTCTACCTTCACTTAAGGGCTGATTACATCTCCAAGTATTTCACATATATTTTCACAGCGGTAGTAAGAACAAAGGGTGATATACAATTTTGTCAAATGGATTTTTAATCCTAGAGACGACTAGCCATTAGTACTTGTATTCCGTGGGATTTCCTTGTCGGACGCTCAGTTTTTTAATCTATCACTGCCAAATAAGAATTACTTTGGGCCTACGTTAGTTGCATTGCACCGACGTGTATTATAAAGCAATTACTATTGCATGCAAAATAAGGACTGTGATTTAAAGTATATGTCACATATAACCAAACACAGAACTTGAACTATTTTAGAACTTTATACAAGGAATGGATTTGTGAATAAAGTTTTGCAAATATTCCCAACTTTGATATTTAATTCCACCTGCTACCCTAGCTTTAGGATTTTCTCTGCAGATTTATGCTATTTCAGAATTAAATGTTCACTGAAAAGGTCTTATTTTTTGAAGACGACGAATCAGACATTTTAAAGTGCTCCTTGTTCTTGTAATTCGAAGCATATGTCAATTTATTCACCTTCAGATAAGAATGTTTTCATAACATAGCCATCGGCAACTACATATTTCTCAAAGTCCGCCTCAATGCTAAGTAAGTAAGTGGATATAACTTAAGGTGAACTTGGAAATATCAGATATTATTCTGCAAATCTTCAAAGACATTTTAGTAGAATATTCTGTGAGAAAAAAAACAAGTATGGTTTTCCAGCAGTGAGATTAGATGTACATGCACCATTGTGTAAGTATGTAACTTAAACTTCAAAATTAATTGTTTCTGTTAGCGTTGCTTAATGCAAAATGGCTTTTAAACTTTAAAAGTTTGAATATATTTGAGAATAATAAGAAAAAGTTTGTGCGATTCACAAATTGCATAAATTCTTCTTAAATAGTTTCCATTTACTCAAGATTTTCTTTAAGCTTAAGAAGAAGAAGCAAAAGACTGATAAAAGTCGACGGAATAATGTCTACGAAAGCGGAAACAATTTTTAAAATCTTGAATGCTTCCTTTATGTAGCTAAAAAGTATGAAACTTTTCTATGAAATCCCTACGAAAAAGAGTGATGTGTTTGAAGCTTACGTCGTAAAATGACTGAATCCTCATACAATCCACTCGATTCGAAGTTACTCATGTGAAAATTCGAATACCAACTTTTATAATGATTCCACGAAAAACTTCTTTTGCCTTTGACAACTATTTAAAGTTTTATTTGAAATTTGAGATTTATTAAACCAATTTATCATTCATTTACTAGTGAAAAAATATTACTCAAACATTTAAAAGATGAAAATATTTATTGAGCTAAGATTGAAAAGCTAAAACAAACAGAAAGTTTTCTAGACGTTAAGTGCCTAAGACGTGTTTGGTGATTTTCTTAGCGAATTTTTTTACTTTCTTTTATTTAGTATTTCTATTTTAAAATATTATGAAAATATTACCTTTATGAAAGTATTGAAGAGTACTTTCATTACAGCTTTACGCAAAAAAAAAAGACATTTTAAAAATTACAGAATTTAAAAAAGAGATAATTTAAGAATCATTACCCATTGAACACCTTCTAGACTATATTGTAAATCAACAAAACCCAGGCTGATTGAAAAGACAATGTATCAATTACTTACTAACGGAGCGTTGGATTCATTGTCTCCATAATTTTTGAGATTCCGTTTTCGATAGTCTGGCATGATGCCCTTTTAGCCAAACTTCAAGCAATCTGTCTGCACTCTTACAACTTCGAATGGAAAGAAGGTTTTTTGTCACGCTATTCAATCGGTGTTGTAATAGACGAAGTTACATCTGATCTGTACGTAATAAATGTCGGTGATATCCAGGATTCAGTTCTTTCACCAAACTTATTTGTTCATTTTATTTATGACCTATCCTTATCTTAATACTATCTTATTCATAGCTTCGCCGACGGCTGTACAGCAATATATATATATATATATATATATATATATATATATATATATATATATATATATATATATATATATATATATATATAATTCCTGTTTATAAAAAGGGGCATAAAAACTTAATACCAAATTATAGGCCAATCGCGAAGCTTTCCTGCATACCCAAGTAAGTTGTTCGAATCTGTTATATAGTCACAGCTTGTTGGGCAGTGTAAGGGGATAATCTCATCTAATCAACATGGCTTTCTTCCGGGTAGGTCGATGACAACTAATCTGCTTGAATTTAGATCCCACATTATCTCTGCCTTCCAACAAGTTCTCCAAACTGACTGCATCTTCACCGACTTTAGTAAGGCATTTGATAAGCTCCATCATTTTGTGAGATTATACTTAAACTTAAGAAGTTGGGGTTTCCGCCTTTATTGCTTGACTGGATCTGCTCTTACTTAAAAGATAGGAAATACTGAGTATCTTTTCATAATAGTTTATCCAGAATCGTTAGGGCTGTATCTGGCGTACCGCAAAGTAGCCATCTGGGGCCGTTGCTGTTTATTCTTGCCATTGACGACATTGTTCCTCTGATTAAGCCCTCTATAGTTTAATCTACGCAGATGATATGAAGATTTTCTCATGCATTAGAAACAGTTAAGATTCTTCTTGCATTAAGGATAATTTAAATACCTTCAAGAACTGGTGTGGATCTCATGGCGTGCAGCTTAACTTGGATAAATGTGAGGTTGTGTCATTCTCTAGGAACCAAAATCAGCTCGTATTTGATTATACCTTTGCGGAAACTAATATATGTCGCGTGCAGTCCGTTACTGACCTTGGTGTGAAGCTTGACCGTAAACTTGATTTCACTCTAACTATGGTATGCATGAGCCTATTAATCGCATGTGTAGAGCCGTGAATATGTGTCCTGTTTTTGACCTGGCTCTTACGAAGGATTTGCTGAAGCGTGTTCTGTTGCCCGTGCACCCGTGATTGTTGTGTGTGGGCGTATTTTTCTTTAGTAATGGTTTTTGCATGCTGGTGTGGGAGCCTAATTCGCCTCAATATATTGTTATATTATATTGTCAATTGATTCTAGGGTTCTACCTGAGAAGTTCGCCTTCTGAGTTAGTTAAACTTCGCAGGGAGCGTGGTCGTGCAGCTCTCTCAGACCAAATCTTCGTTACTTCTGTGGTGGCTCAGGGCCTTAGTTCGCTTCTTTTTATTCTGTATATAAACGATGTTTCACTTCTTCTACCCAACTACTGTACTGTATTGAACATAGTTGACAAGGCTAGAGATTTGGGCATGGTTCTCAACTCTTTTGAAGAGATGGTTTAAGGAGCTTAAGGACCCCTACTTCTGTACTGGACCTTTGTAAGATCAATCCTAGAGTATGCCAGCACTTTGTGGGCTCCCTACTTTGCTGCGCATATCAACCGCATAGAGTCTATTTCACTTCGCGGTCTTCCAGCGAATGACCCTGTTGCGCTCCTGCCTTATCCTGATCGATTGAGTCTCTGGATACCCTTGAAAATATAAGTAATATCCTTTATTATTGATCAATTGCAAGGATTGGTAGATCCACCCGAAGTACTGAGCGCTGTGAATATCTCTATCCTGCCCCACTCCCTCACGAGTCATAATTTCCTTCACGTTCCTCGTTACCGAACTTTGTATGGCATGACCGAACCTATTACGCCGATGTGTCGCCTCTTAAATGAGTGCTATGCCAATATGGATTTCACCTTCTCCAGGAAAGACTGAAGAGAACTTATAATCAGCCTTTATTAACTTTCCATCCAGAGTACGACTAAACTGACCGACGCATAGTCTAAGGAAGCATAATTTTTATTTGCTTACTCTATTATTAAGTTAATTCTATTTTATATTTTACTTTCTGCTGTATAATATTCTTTATTGAGTTCCAAATTCCCTGAGGAATCAAGCAATTATGGGGTGAATGAGACGATCACATCTCTCACATCTTTTTAATTTCTATTTTGATCGCATTGACTTTCATCTATCATTAAATCATGGGATGAGTCAGCTTTGTTGAAATGACTGTAATTTTCAGAGTTCTCTTCTTGCTTTTTGTAATTTGATATTTATAATATAATTTTATATTAATATCTGAAAGAGTTGACTCTTTAGAGCACCGATGAAATGTCGGTTGTCTCTCACTCGTCTATCGCTTTTCTGCGGCCAATACGAATGTGCTACAGTAAACCTTCTACTGTTTTTCTGTCGTGAACCCAACCCTTATCCTTAATTGCTTTCCTGCCAGCGCTGTACTTTGGCAGCATAGGGTATCCCCTGAGCTTTGGTAAAATCATAAAAAAAATTTACAAATTTTTAATTTCACTAATAATTCAATAAAAAGGGTACTGCCTAAGTTTCCGTATTAATGTAAATCTAGATCTAGCTCGCAAAAAGCTTATGATTCACAACGTTCATTTGTGTGAAGAATTACATAGGTACGTCTTTGCAATCTCAAGCGTTTTGGAGTTTCAGGGTGATTCATAAATTTCAGTTTTTCTTGGTATGCACATTATTTTTTTTTTTAACCGACTTCCCAAAAACGTCTGATCGGGCATAACTTCGTAACGCGTCGCCCGATTTTGATGATTCTTTTTTTGGTGGAGTGGAGGGTGGGGTTGCAACCTAACTTTGTAACGCGTGGACCGATTTGGATGGTTCTTTTGCTGTTGTATAGAGTATGATCCTCCATTGTTAATAGGAGAATGATTTGGTCATATTGTGGGGTGGAAGATTAATTGTTATTATTTTTTAATTCAGTAAAAAGCATTTTAGAATTAACTTGAGTTTAATTTCTTTAATTTGTTGATTTTTATAATATTCTCCGACACGATTTCTACGTATAAATTTCTAAATATTTTCTCTACGTAGACATGTTGCACCTTTTTGAAAAGGTAATAAAATGGGCAATCCAATAAAAATAAAATAAGGGTGTATTAATAACATTAATGTCGGAGAAAATTCGGGAAAAGGCTGAATTGTAGGTAATCTTAAAACATTTTTGTCACTTTTGGAAGTGACTGTACCTGCAATGGTAGAAGCTAGATCAGTAGAATTGACATTTTTGGAAAGTTCATTAGTTCATTAGTTGTTGTTTAGCGTTTGTTTGATGTGGCTATGGTGGGTAGGTCAAGAGATAAGAATAAAATAGTAATGTGGATACCATGAAGAACTGAAATTTATGAATCACCCTATAACTCTCAAACGGTTGATATTGCTCCCTCCCCCCACTCCCGGCCATACAAATTTTTGTTTGTCTAGTTGAGATCTATCACCCCACTCATTTTGGCACGTCAGATCTGAAACACCCTGTGTCCACTCTTAGCAAAACACCAATTGCGAGACTGTAATCTAAAAGTAAATAATAATATATTTTTTTTAACATTAAGATTTTTTTAAAAGATCCTTCCTCCATTTTTAGGCAATAACCATAGCATTTTGCTTGATTGCGAAACGCCCAAGGGCTGGTAGAACGTTTCCAAAAATATGTGTAACACTAGCTTTTATCCCAACTCTATTTGCGTAATTACATATCTTGTGTTAATTAATTCTGTGTAACAGCTGTAGGCGGGTTTTTTGTAATACGTCTTGTAAACTTGGGCCATCATTACCAACCATTTAAACTTTTACAATTATTCAGTTTAATCACGTTCGTTTTAAGGCAAATGGTATAATACATGTTTTGCTATGTGAAAAAAATTTCACATTTAATTAGAACTGTTGAGTTGACTCGTTTGTTTGGACCTTTATGTAATGGCATACGATAGGAGCACATAAATCGATCCTGAAGTATTACCATAAATTTCGAATTTAACTCTTCTATCAGACAATTAATTAGTCACCTGCAGACTTCATGCTGGCAAGCGGAAACTCTATGGAAACAACCAATTCACATGTGTTTAAGGACTCTTTAATATCATAAATCGGTGGAAATGGATAACGTGCCTGTGGCATTCATTACGAATCGAATAGTCCCAAATATTTGCACAAGTAGTAAAGAAAAATTGAAAAATTAATTAACTGCGACTGTAGTAGTTAAGTGCAAAATGGAACGCAATTAACAAAATTAAAAAAAATTATCAGTTTCGCTTATAAGATATTTCCGTGCAATTTGCATTTCATTTCCACTTTGAAATAGGATAATTGAAAAATAATAATTACTTTACACAATCCTAAATTTTCCGGGCCAACACAGTTTTGGCCAAGCAGTTCTAAAAGAAAACAATGCCAGTGGCTATAGGAAATACGAATATTTCGCAATACATAAATCCTGACTGAAATTCGTAGCTCGTTTGTTTTGACTGCAAATTACTTCCTTACCATCTATAGAAGAACATGGAGAAATGGGGTTGCTGCTTTTCTATTTCGCTTTCAAATTACAATTTAAACTCCATTCTTCCTCGCGACGCTGTCAGGATTAGCGTAAGCTAAATTCTATGCAAAAAATTCACTTGATGAAGCGCAAATAAAAGGATATTTTTGCGCGAGATACGCTTACAAGAGCCGCAGATACGCTCGCATTTTATTATTTAGTGCCTACATAAAACGGCTGGTTTTCTGCCTTGATATCAGACGATAGGGAAATCCGGGATGATTACGAGCGTAAAGTAGGCCAGTAAAAGGGGAAATACATACCATTAACAATTGATCCCATAGTCGGAGACGTCCGTCCCTCGCCGCGACGCTGTCACTATATATCGCCCTTATTACAGTCTTGTTAGTGGAAGAATCCGTCTGAAGGCTGAATCCCAAACGACTGTTCCAGCCTCTATTCAGCTCCACAGTGATAATCTGAAAAGCGAAACAAGTTTGAGTTTAGTGTTCTGTTCATCGATTATCCCTACGAAAATGGTAGTTCGAATGTGTCTTTGTTGACCCTTTATTCGGGAATTATGTGCTACCAACTCAAGAAAGACATTTCGACGGCTCTTTAACTACGTAGACTCCTTTGAAGAGGAAACTTATTCACACTAAACCGATTACTAAAGTTTATGGGGTGTTATTTCGACTTTCCTTCGGTTTTTTTCTTCCTCACTTGAAATAACCAAGATATTTCAGCACTTATAAATTTTTCATGTTTTTTTGGATTGGCTGAGAATACATATCCGATGAGAACCCAAAAAGGTTCCATTAAGGGGTAAAATGTCTTACCTTTGTTACAAAATTTTTGAAGATGAAGTGGTTTTAAAAAGGTAAATGAAGTGTTGGGATGTTGGTAATAGTTTTGGAAGGATTTTCTGTCCCGGATTACCTTGGGTCGGATAATTGAAAATGTTAAAATATGTCCATGAGATAATATCAAAATTATGGAAAATTTCATTTAGGTAAAGTTATTCGGCCGTAGAGGGAAAACGATATAAGACCAAACACTTCCACACATGCTTTAACGCACATTTTAATATAATCACAGCATCCGGCAGCTAACGTTAGTCAAGGGTAGGATTTATGATAATCATTTACCTGTTTTAGGGCGCCATATGGTTAAGGGATAGAAAAAATCCTGAAACATATTATTCTTAGCAAAATGTACGATCAAATTCAAAATTAAAATTTTCACAAATAATAAGATTTTGCTGTACAGGCAAGTGTGAGTAGGTCTTCGTGCGACTAGTTGTTTTTTTTTAATCTTCTATATGACCTGATACCCTCTTCGGTATCTGGTACTAACCCCTTAACTTATGTCCTGGGTCAACGTATAGGTTACATTTTGTCCCGAAAAAAAGGAATAATGACACTCCGATGCCGTTGGGTACTCTAGAGATAGACAGCTCTAGTTCCCCTAGGGCTGCGAGTGGTACCCTTCCTTATACCCTAGGTAACGTGCACAAATAAGCGAAAGCCACCGATATTAGTGTCCAATCCATAGTTTTTGGAGTCACTGAGTTTACCAATGACACTTCCGATGCTGTTAGATACTTTGACTTACTAGAGGAATATTGTTTTGTTAATTGATAGCCATCAAACTAACCGTCATCAGTGGAGAAAAAAATAACATGTCGACCTGTCCTTCCGCAAGTACCAGGTTCCAACCCCACCAGCGGAGACCCATGGCTCCTTTCTGCTGACAACAGATTACGATACAAAAAGATAATGGGGGTTTTAGAGAAATCTCGATAGTTTGGAATTTACATTAAAATTGCAGATACACTTGCCATCATTGTATCGAGTCAGCTGAAGTTTTCCTGCCGCCCCATGTGCGAACTAGAGAGAGGAAGCCCTCATAGACCAGGAACTTCCCGATAACCATCACTGATAACGAAAAATTTGCAAGTGACTAGCAACTTTCACAGCTGATGGTTAATGTCTGAATCAGAACGAGTGGTACCAATTCTCGCTAGTTCGTTTTTAGTTTAGGATAACCTGAGATCAGTTCAATCCGCAGACGTCCTACAACGAAGATGATCCAAGGAACTTCTTCTACACATAAGTTAGATCCATTCTGGAATATGCTTGTCCGATTTATTAGGTTCGCTCTCCGCGGCCTTACTTGGCGCAATTCTTCCTTCCATCTTATTCTGCTTTGCTCTGATTTCTCTGGATTCTCTCGAAAACAGACGCAGGGTTAATAAGCTTGCTTTTTTATACGATTTATTGCGTCGGACGATCAACTCCTCGGAATTGCTGTACGCATTTCCACCCCGGTCCGGTTCCTGAGGAGCACCTACTTTTCCATATTCCATACCATCGAACGCTTTATGGAATGCACGAGCCTCTTACTTCTATGTCCGGCCTTTTTAAAGATTGCGCTTCCTGCTTGGGTGCTTCTGACGGCAACTCAAAACTGAGGATAATTATTTGAATAGCTTTAATCTGGACTATGTATATTTCATTGTATTACCCAGGCGAATCTGTTTTTGTAAATAAAAAATAAATAAATGAACCCTTCCATGCTAGTTATCAGCGAACTCATAGCTCAATAAAGCCTTACTTTATTGGATGGAGCTAAGTTTTTCGGGGTATTAAAGCACTCTTTAACGAGTTTTCATGAAAAACCCGATTGCGAGAGTAGTTTGCAGGAATGGCTTAGCTGTCGGAAGGGATAGTAATAACAGCACCCTTCAGCACCCTATTGATATTAAAAATTCTCGATTCCTCGGTTATGTAGTCTATTATGAAACTGACTTTTATGTCAGAGATACGCTGTAGGATGCTCATGTGATAATTGTAAACATTTAGCACATTAGATGTAAATTCCACATTCACAGCACTAATTGCAGCACATTTTAAAATAAAGACTTTCAAGGGTCATATTATGACCTCGATGGCAAATGTCCATGTAGCTCCTGTTAAGAGGGGCAAACAATCCGTCGCAGCTTGTAAGATTTGGCATTTGCCGTTTAGCAACCATGCAAAGGCGGCATAAAAATAAATATCAAATCAATTGTGTATATACATATAACCAGAGGATCATTTTGGGTTAAGACTCTTCCAAAGTGTCTCCTACGGGCCCACAGGGCCCTCGTAGCTTTGCTTAGAGCGTTGTCGTGTAACAAACCTTCTTCGGAGTATCCCATGACATCGCCTTTGTGTAAAGGGTACCACGATGATCTCAGTAGGGTTTATGATAAGGTCCTCACTGACACACCAGTCAGTGACTGCTCGAAGTGCAGACCTGATTATATTTGTGACGGTTGAGTCAAATGATCGCTTGGTCGTCTACATCAGCGATAGCTTCGTAGACATTAAGCCTTAATACTTCTTTAATAAGAGAGAGACTACCAAAGACCAAATTAACGGCGATAAAACGCCAACTTTTTGGGCATTTCCCAGAGATTTTACGATGTGACGAAATCCTAGGGGACAAACCTTTGATGCATTAGCATGGTTTGACCGGAAGGGAATTAGGGTGAGGGAAGTGAGGAAACTTGAATGTCTTGTTTTTTTGCATTGCTGCGAGCTAGACAACAGCCCAGAGACGAAGTGGATTATTTTGATTTCTTAATAAAACTCACGGGGAGATCTGGTCTCGAACCCGGGACCCATTGCACGTGGTCGTACGCCTCAACGAATTGATCCAACAGCGTCTCCAATGCACTCTTAGGACCACGCAACAGTAATTGTCTTGCCGCTTAAAAGCAAATAAAGTATTTACTTAGACTGAATAGCTTTACCGATTTTGCAAACAAGATATTGTAAAGAAACCCTTTTTTGAATTACCCTTTGTGAGGGCAAACTGAGTTCGGTGGAGCGGAATAGATCGCTCCAGTTTACATCTAATATGATAGTCAAACAATATTTCCATTGCGTTCAATCGAAAAGAATTTGGCCTATAAGAATTACGCAGCCAGAGAGCCCTATTGCACTGTTTTGTTTGTTGTTCCACGAAAGTGGTATATGTCCCTAAATATATTTGACTCTAAATAAGCTACTCAACGAGTTAAAGATCTGTTCCTGGCAATTCTTAAGGAGACCTGGAAAGATCTCCTCACTACCTGCGTTTGCCAACATACAATTACTCGCAGTAAGCAATCCGTAAAGTTTTTGTTCATAAAACAATATTTCGAAATATTTATAGTTAAATAAGTGCGTTTTCAGTTGGGTCAATAAATGATGTTCGTTGGAGTAAAAATTCAGCATACAAAAGGGGTGGTTTGAACATAACTAAAATTCAAAGAGAAATTGCTTTCAGTTGTCGTGTATTTTGAAACTCATTGAAAAATTCAGACTTACAGGTATGAGAAAATAAGGCAATCCGTTGCAGCCTTTGCCCAACCAAAGGTATCAAAAACAACGCTTTGGACAACAATTCAATTTAATCGATCTTTGCGTTTGTAGAACTAAAATAAAGATGGCGTATTTTTTACTATTAAATCGCTATAAATAAGTGAAAAAAAACAATATGTCACAGATTAGACATTTATAAAATATTTCCCATATTTTTCTTCATTGTTAAAGTACAGGCTTTAATCCATTCTAGCACAATTTATGGAAGGAATTGCTACAAAATAGATTGGTAATGATATGGTAATTCTGTGGTGTTGTGGGAAGCATTTTTCACAGTATGGTATTTGAATAGAAAATTTACTACATCAGGGATGAACCGAACTAACTACATTAAAGTATTCGAAAATAATTTTTTCAAACCCACTGACGGCATTACCCATATTTGGCACAAAATCACGAAAAAATTGTAAATAGGACGAAGCCAGAATTCATAATGAATTGAGGTAAACTCCATTAAGGTGATGGACTGGACCAGCGTGTTCACAGATCTGAACCTCGTTGAAAACAATTTGGCAGTTCTTTCTAGACCGGTATACGCTGAAAGCAGAAAATTTTTAAATAAATTGATTGTCTTTAAAAACAAGAACTTTGGATGTACTAAACGCCGAAAGAAGCTATATTAGCTAAAAGATTTTGTTACTTTAAAATTTAAATAGTTAGTTGAAAACTTTATGTGGGTTAACAATATGAAACTATCAAAAACAGTGTCTTGCCGAAAATTGTTATAAAAATAAGAATCCTTGCAGTAATTAACATACAAATCATTACACCTCCGGACATTTAATGTTCAGAAATAAAGGAGCATTACTAAATCCTGAGCAAGGAGCATTACTAAATCCTGAGGCTATAACTACCGAAATATTATAACCAAAATGAATCGGAAACACCCTGCTTCCCAATGAGAATTTTAAGTTCCAGCGACTGAGCTCAACTATATTGGGAAGAATACTGAGTGCTTGATACGTTACGGTGACCAAAATGCCAACTTCAACATAGACGGTTGACTTATAAATGCCTTTGCAAGTTGCCGAAACGAAATAGTATCTTATAGTGACATTGTAGCTGCTAACATTTACAATTTTACAGTGGAGGTATTTGTGCCCATAATTATAAAAGTACTCTTAGTCAATTTTGGAAGTTCTTTAGGTTTTATATACCGAATTTGCCAACAGCTGCCTAACTATAATAATCGAAGAGCCAGTGACACAAAAGCCTCATTCATTTGTTAGAAGGTTAGTTAACGAATCTTAGGTTCACTGAGTCATTACTCAATACGGCAATGGATGGGTTGTCGGGCCGAGGTTTCCAGGGCCGGAGAAAAGCGTCCCCTTGTGGCCGCTTAAAAAATGCATGTGCCCTTCATGTGTTAGAAACTATTTCTAACCCGCTCCTCCTATTAGCAATGGAGGATCATACCCTATACAACTAAAAAAGAACCACCAAAATCGGTTCACGTGTAACAAAGTTATGTTCAACCCTACGAGGAAGAAACTAAATGGAGATGCCCTAAACTCGAAAAATCGTGGCAACTTTAATAGTGCACGGTAATCTTTCCCACACTAAGTAAAACGGCATTACAGGCATCGCAAAATTATTTTGTTTAAAAGGTATCTTGGCGCGTTTTTTAAGCAACCTAGACACGTTCAAATAAACAAAATATAAATACAAATTTTACCATATAAAATTGGAAATTCGCCTTCTCAATCTCAGCTTTGTTGAAAAGAATAATCATTATACCGACTTTGGAATAAAATATCAAGTTATTAAAATTGCTTAATATTACCCCAATGGCTAAAGAAAAGATTAGATTAGTTGCAAAAAGCACTTCCAGTTACTAGAAATATTCAATTTAATTTGTATCACTGCCTAGTCTCGTTTGTTGAGTTGAAATAGATCTTGATTTAAAAAATGCTCTGAACAAATCGCTTTAACCTTTCGAGTATGAAAATTTAACTACCAAGAACTTTTCACACTGAAAAAAGCATTTCCAGTTATGGAAAATATTCAGTAGTAATTTAATTTGTAGGATTGTATCCTTTCTCTGCTCTCGTTGAAATAGGTCTTCGTCTTGAAAATCTTCTTCCAAGAACTTTAAGCCACTTTTGGCGTAAAACTACATATTTTGGGAATCTAAAGTACAAGAATACTAATCAATGTCAATATTCTTATTTTATTACCCGCATAATTCATATTATCATAAATATAAAATTAATCGATCAATAAATCTATAAATAAAAATTTTCGATAGCCCATCACAGACAAACTTTTCACCATCCGCTAGTGCAGAATATTTAATATCGAATTAACCCTTCTAACTCAGAAGGCGCAATTCAGAGGCAGAAGCCTGGAATCAAATGACCAGAATATAACATATATTGAGAAGAATGAGTAATGCAGAACAGCTGGTGATCAGAAAATGAAATGTAAAAAAATAGGTGTGATAGGATATTCCAGATTGTCGAAAAAGGGTGTTATTTGGACAAAATTTCACTATGCACATCATAATAAGTTTTCACAAAAACCTTGTTTATTTAACTAACAATCTCAGTTAAAGTACATATAAATCTTCTTTCACTTCACCAATATACAATTTTTAATGATATATATTACATCAATTTCATTAAATCAGAATTTTTAAATCGGTCAAAAACTTTGTTACGTAAAGTAAACAGAAAAGTGACAGAACAAAGCAAAGCGTTTGAAAAATTACTATCTAAACAGATCATTGATTATTTGGAGACCTTTGGCTTGCTAAAGACCTGCCATTCTGGACTCCGTAAGGCTCATAGTTGTGAACAGCTCTTCTGAGTGTTACCAGTGACGTTCGCTGTTCCTTGGATATGGATCATCTGTGTGTTCTTGGATTTTTCGACTTCTCCAAAGCATTTTATATGGTCAATCACTCCAATTTGCTCGAGAAGTTTGCTACTAAATTTCAGTTCCACGACACCTAAATAATATTACGACATGGGCAGCTAATAACCACTTGCTTCTAAATCCGCATTGTCATCTGCTACCTTGTTGTCGGACACGCGCTCGTTGCTTATGAAATCGTTGCTCCTGCCCTCTTTATTAATGGAAGCCTACTTATCCCGCGTCTTTGTTCTTTCAAGGAAAGTCAAGGTGGCTTTTAATGATTGTATAAGATTCATGTTTCGTTTGAGAAGATTTGATCATGTGTTGGGATAGAGTAACCGCCTGCTTGCCTGTACGTTGGAGCAGTTTTTATTGCGTAGGCTTGTGACATCCTTTCACCAAATTATTACTTCAAAAAATCCTGGTTACTTACATAAAATATTGAATTTTTTGAACTCTTCCAGGCGCTCTGACCTGCTGATACCAAGTTTTCGCTCTTCAATCATGGAGGATTCTTACATTTTTCGTGCTTTCCGTGCTTGGAATCGTTTAACAGCGTATAGGATTGGTGCGGAGTTTTAGGGAACTAGTAACACAGTGTTGTATTAACATAGATTAAGTTTCTTGCGAACTTTTTTCTTTTTCTATCGTTTAGTGTAGTCTTGGCTTCTCTAGTGTTGGTTGTAGCTTTTTAATCGTAACATCATAATTTTTCTATTTTTCTTTTAGATTGAAAATATTATGCTGGGTATAGATGTTCTAAGCTTGATATAGTTTTTAGAATTTTTCATTAAATTATTCTTCTGCTAACTTGCTCATTACCCCATTGTTTTACTTTTCCAAAAACTTTTATAACTACTGTTAAAAAGAATGTATTTTCCTTTTGTACTTAATTCACTAATAAAGTTGAATTGAATTGAATTAAACTTCCGTAATTTGACAGAAAATTTTTTAATTTTGACATCACACGCATTAAAATTTGACCAGGGAAAATTAGCGTATACATATACGTAAGGGCATCTCCATTAGTTTCTTCCTCGTAGGTTTAACCCCTACATCCACCCTACCAAAAAATGTTTCGACATAATTCCAGTCGGGGAATGTAAAAGAAGCCTCCGAATCGGTCAACGTGTTACCTTCAAATCAGCCTCCAAATCGGTCAGTCCTAGTCCTCATAAAAACAAAAACAAAAAAATTAAAAGATACGGGGCGTTTTCAGGAAGCAGGTTAGAAAATAACTTCTAACACATGAGCGACAAGCGCATTGGGAGGGGGGGTTCTAGGTCTGGGACCGACAACCCATACATTTCCGAGTTAATCGATGACTCAGTGTACCTAAGTTTCGTCAACGAACCTTCTAACAGATGACTTAGGCTTTGGTGTCGCCGGTTCTCTTACTATAAGCAGAAAAACACGAATGGGATGTTTTTTCCATGTCTTACGAGCCTGAAACTTTTGCACGAGGCGCACATCGTGATACTTCACTAAACCCTTCCCTTTCCCTTAATTCCTTTCCGAGAATGTTATGCTTAGCATCATAGGGCTTTATTATAAAAGAAAATGCGTATTAGTGTGATTTTGACTCGCGCACCGAGGGTTCAGTAATATTTTTTCATCTGATATAACTAAAAACTAACGATTTTCAGATTTTTTTCCTTTACTTCTGCTTCGAGACCTTGCTTCCTGCCAAATTTCATGATTCTAGGTCAACTGAAAATACCCTATAGGTTTTTATTTATTTGCGAGTGTCTGGCTGAACAGATAGGGGTTCCTTTTTTCGTTTTGATCTACACTAAAAAAAACATAATATGGATAAAGCCTTGCTTAATTTTTAGCGACTGATTTTGACAATCCTGACATACTTAAAAATTTTATGTTTTCTATTTACTAATTTTCCCTGCAGTTGTAATAGTATACAGAAATCGACAGCCGACCTTGTCGAACAACTTAAAATAATGCATGCGATACTGCTAGGCTACCTATTCTATTGGGATGACATTATTCTAAAATAATACATGAATTTCTGATTTCTTTTTTCATGCATACAACTCCTTAACTTATTTCGATTTTCAATTTTTATTAAAACCAACACCGTCAACATTACATTGCTCCAATATTTTATTTCCAAATTTACATAGCTACACTTGATTCATCTAAAAGTTTTGTTTGCACAATCAAAATGTTGATTTTCCAAAAATCTATTGATATGCAAATGAAACATATAAATTTATTGCCATTTTACGAAACGAATTGGTTAAATATCAGAAAGTGTATTTATTATTCCAAGCAATCGATACTCCGTTCAACATTCAATGTTTGCAGAAATGTTTTGTTCTCTTATCCACATGACGTGCTAGAGAAGTAGATAAATGTGTTATTACTGTTTTATTAAAATTCCAAAGTGTTAGCGTAAATTTTATACAAAAAATTTACATTTTGCCCGTAAACATAATTTCAGTCAGTGGGAAGCAATCCATATTCATTAGATTTGACAGCACCGTTTCATTAAATTTCCCAAAGGCATCAATAAATAAATTCAGAATCCATCAAAAAGTCCTCCACTAAAGCATAAAGAAGCCGCAAGTTAAATTGCTTAGATCTCATTCTCTCTTTTCATTGAAAATTTGAATTAGGGCCAAATACTGAAACCTTTCTCCGCCTCCGACGTTTCCTTACAAAACCTTCTCCAAAAATCAGAAGCAGAGTTTCACCCAGCAAAAAGAGATTTTATTTTCGGGTAGATTTTTGCTACCTTAATCGATGAATTGCTCCGGGCGAGTGGAAGATACTAGAGGTAATCTGCATGATTCCAAACCTAAATTATTTCTTAAAAGCATTTCAAAATTGCGCCCTGACTAAGAGTTGATTTTATCCTTTATTGTCTTAAGTAATCCTTCTCCTTTGCAAACGTATCCATGGAGTTTGATTAATTTCGTACTTTCCTCTGGGACAAGAAATAATATTTAATCAATAACGAAGGATAAAAGGAGCACGCTGTGTGCCTAATGGACTGTTTCTGGTAGGCAATTTTTCTAGAGATCTCTGGTGGTGTTGTTTCATCTGCCCATAAATGACCACGTAATATATCACGAATAAATCTGAGTGGAGTGGAGAAAGTGTGCTTGGAATAGCAAATACAATCTGTTATCCTTCAAGGAGTATTTCATGGTGTAAATTGGATATCATTATTCTGAATTTAGCCGATAAGCTAGATCTCTTTCGGAATTTTTCATTTTCGTTCTTCGAAATGAACTGAATCTATAAATCGTATAGATGTATGTACTTATGAATGATTTTTTATTGGATGTAACTTTCATATTAATTTTCTTTGATTAAGTTTGTAAGATCCTATACAACAGCAATATATATCGGATTGGTCCAGCTTAGATTACTATACATCTCAATACCGACGAGTTTTAAAAGGATATAATCACAGCGTCCTCTGAAATGAGTTGAGGCTGGGCTGGGCGTTTTCCAAAGGACATTAAACGGCATTGGGGTTGGGATGCTTTAAACAGAAAACAATTGAAATGTCGTGGCTTAATGATCCAAACATCCGTTTCCTGTTGATTACTGTATAGTTCCCAAGTTCTTCGTCAATATATTTGACATTGAAACCTATTAAAAGAGTCATTATGCTCTTTGGTAATTTATTAATCAAAGAGTAGTACTCTGGACAAACAGAACTCCTAAATTCATAATTAAAACCAATTATTATTAATAATTATCATAATTAAAGCCACCTAATAACCAAAAAGTGTGTCCATAATTATATGCAATAATTAAAAAAATGTTGTAGTTATTTTGTGGATCATAAGAGCTTAAGGAAGTAAAAATTAAAGGAGATTAACTAATTAAAAAGCAAACCTTTAAAAACGGAGATATAGATTCTAGAAACGGCTGAATCGATTTCCATCAAACATGGCTAAAGTGGAGACTGTCTATTTTCATCATACACGGGAGCACGGCCTACAAGGTGAAAAATGACCATATATCAGCAGGGTGTATCATTTCTAGAGGCTAATACGAGTTTAAATGATAGCTCTGACCTAGCCAAACAAAAATTTGTATTGCAGGGGGTGGGGCAGTATCAACCGTTTGGGAGTTACAGGGTGATTCATAAATTTAAGTTTTTTATGGTATGCATTACTCTTACTTCCATCTTATTACCATTCCAAAAAGGTGCAACACGGTAAGGTAGACAAAGGATTACAAAAACCGCATACTTAGAAATCCCTGACCACCTATTTATTTTATTGCACTTTAGAGGTAGGAAATTCTTTAAATAAACAAAATTTTTAAGATGAAGGGTTGAAAATGTTTGTTTTGGGTTAACAGGTAATTAATTTTAATTATTGCTGCAAACAATTTGTAAAAATGTTAGTGCAATTTTGTTTTATTGCCCATATTAGCTAGTATTCGCCAGAATTCACACTCTTGTAGCCTGGCGTTCTGTTACTCGTACCTGATGGAAATTTTGCTATAAAAAGGGGTCAGTCAGCAAAAATGCCTATCATAGTTGAAAAACAAATCAATAAGTACAAGTGCTTTTAAGCAAAAATTATTAAAAAAAAAGTAGAATTTAATTTTGAGGAATACGCGGATATTACTTACATTTATGGTATAGTAGTCGGAAACGAGAGAGTGGCTGTACTGGAATATCAAAGGAGATTCCCTAATCTGCGAGGATCCCAAAGGGAGCTATTTACACGGACTTACCGAAGGTTAAGAGAAACAGGAAGTGTTACTTCACACGACAGGGAGACACGACCCGAAACTTCGGGAACTTCTGCCGACGTCGAACAGCAAATCATAATGTGAGGCAAGACCCTGAGACAAGCACGAGATGAGTCGCGAGACTATTAGGGGTGTCTTCATCTAAGTTTTGGAAGGTTATTCATCGAGAGCGATTACGTCCATATCACCATCACCCAGTCTAAGGTCTACTGGAAGGTAATTCTGAGAGAAGACTAGAATTTAGCACTTGACTTCTGGAACGCGACATTGACGACAGGGCATTTCTGGACCGAATTCTGTGGACTGATGAATCTTAATTTACCAGGTATGGTATCATAAACTTTCATAAGCTCTATACCCGCACAGGACAAAGGTGCCCTCATTCCAGCAGAGATTCAGTGTCAATGTTTGTCCCGATATCATCGGCAACCACTTGGTAGGACCATTTTTTTGCTCCAAGTGCTAAATAGTGAAATTTATGTGGACTTTTTGGAGAACACATTGCCAGATCTAATAGAGGAGATCCCTGTGCTTAGTTGAACGGACATGTTTTTCCAACACTATGGAGCACCAGCGGATACTGCTAACATTGGACTTTTTCTTATGGGGAACAATGAAGGATGAAGTTTATACAAGGCCTGTTAACAATAGGGAGGACTTAGGTAGCAGAATTCCCAATTCCCAACGACGAGGATACGGGAGAGGCTAGCTGCAATACGCCTTAAACAGGGACTTAGAAGGAGATTGTTGACATGCATCTAAAGTGGCGGTGGACATTTTGAGTGGCTCTTGTTACTTATCAAGATTAATTGTAATTATTTTTAAATTCAATAAAAAGCATTTTAGAAGTAATTTGAGTTTAATTTCTTTAATTTGTTGATTTTTATAATATTGTCAGATAGGATTTCTAAGTATAAATTTCTACATATTTTCTCTACGTGAACATGTTGTACCTTTTTGGAAAGGTAATAAGATGGGCAATCCAGTAAAAATAAAAGAGAGGTGTACTAATTACATGAATTTCGGAGAAAATTTGGGAAAATGCTGAATTTTAGGTAATCGCAAACCATTTTTTTCACTTTTGGAACTGACTGTACCTGTAATGGTAGGAGTTAGATCAATAGTGTTGACATTTTTGGAAACGTCATTAGCATAGTTGTTTTTTAGCGCTTGTTTCATGTCTCTTTGTTAGGTAGATCAAAAGATAAAAATAAAAGAGCAATGTGCATACCATGAAAAACTTAAATTTATGAATCACCCTGTAAACGCTTTGAGTGTGAAAAACAATAATTTTCTATTTCTTTTTTCTCAAAAATACGAGGAGAACAATGTGTTATTACTTGAATACATATTTATAATTATATGTATTGATAATAATAAATTAATATTTTTTAACCAGAGACGGTGTTGGATCAAGTGGTAGAGTGGCATGATTACCACGTCATGGATGCAAATTCAAGCTTCGGTCTGCCTATGGGCTTTTCATGCAGGGTGTCTCGCATAAGGTGTGTCATAATAAGTGAGGTGATAGATCTCATCTAGACAAACAAAAATTTACAGCAAGGTTGGAGGGCGGGGGGGACAATCTAAACCGTTTGGTGGTTACAGAGTGATTAATAAATTCCAATTGTTCATGGTATGTTTTTATTACTATTTACATAATTAACATATTAAAATTTTAGTATTACACTAATGTTACATTTCTATGATTTAATAACATTGTTTGTAGTAAGTTAAGTCCCTAAATCATCCGTCGATGTTAAGATCTAACAAATGCTGAGTAGGAGCAATAAATTGCTTATTTTTTCCCAAACCTAGCTACCATAATACAGAAACTACGCACAGCTTCCAATTATTCTTCTTCCTGTCAAGATCAAATGCAGCAATGATAAATTATGGCATTTTTGCCAATTTAGTCCTTGTCAAGTAAAATGTACGTATAATATGTGCGTACTCCCGCATGGCGCGAGTGTTTTCGCATTCAAAGCAACTATACATTGTTTTGTAGTATGTTGCATTCACTAAGATCATGTAAGGCATCTTCTCCAAACAGTTCATTTCACTACGTAAATGTAGTATGATTTTGCTAGTTTAATGTAATAAGTTCCTAATGCGTGCAATCAGTGACGGATTTACCAGCAGGCTTAGTAGCAGCTTGAGCCTAGGGCGGCCAATTTGGGGACAGATTTTTTTTATTCGCCGCTTTTAGAGGAAAAACTGAAAAGTTCGATGATCCACACAACGGAAATTATTTTATGATTTTAGAAGTGTTAGCTGAGTTCGATCCCTTTTTAGCCAGTCATATTGAACGGTTTGGGAATCAAGGATCTGGATCTAGCTTCTATCGTAGATTTGATTACTAGTAGCCGATCTTTAAGAATCTCTTCGCAAGTTTTTCGTAGATCAACGAGAAAATTTCAAGTATTTCGAAGAAAAGGCGATCGAATTAAGCGTGTCGAAGCAAAATACAAAAGACATGGGAACAAGACAAATGAAAAGAAAAAAATGTACGATGAAACACCCGATGAAGAAATGAAAAGGACCGCGAGTGATACTTTCAGGGTTACCACATTTGTCATCGTCATTGACAGACTCGTATCCGAATTAGAAAAAAGGCAGAAGGCCTGCAACAAGTTCAATGAATATTTTAATTTCTGACCAAAATGAGTGAATTGTCATCATCAACTTTTACGAAAAAAGCCCTACATTTTCAAAGCCACATTCCTTCGGAAAGAATTTTGGTAAAACCAGTTTCTCGATCATTTGAAAGTCTATCTTCGGATCTGCGAAAGCAGAGTTTGCAGATCGTTTATCCTAACTTGGACATAGCTCTTCGTACTCTCTTCGTACTCCAGCAAGAAATTGTTCGGGTGAGAGAGGCTTTTTTTGTCTAAAAAGGGTAAACAATTATCTGAGATCGACCTTCAGTCAAGGAAAAATAAACGCTTTAGCTATTTTGTTTGTGTATAGAGTCGGAATTAATGAACAAGATTGCGTTACGTAACATTGAAAGTCCTAACTCTTAACTCGTGACTGACGGTTCAGTTTATATGGAATATACATTACACATATTTTTTTACATACGAAAAGACTCGCGTCACTGAGTATATAAGAAGTATAAATATGAGAAATAACCACAGTAAGCAGTGTACCACGAGTCCATAGTTGGAACTCTAAAAGTCCGACCGTTGCGGTCAAGCAAAACCACCTAAACTACAAGCCATGAACTTACGAATTTCACGCACAGACATAGGGCCAAAGTGGGCTGAAATTTCGCTTAATCTACGTGTTACGTAATACTTCAACGGCCCCTTAGAGGATTCTCGCTACAGAAGTGGACGTCACATTCAACCAATTTTTTATATGCAGTATCCACCCACAAACTGACTCTTTCATAAAAATTGATGAAAGTCTGGAAAGTTTAAAAGTATTACGCCTCAAATGGATTCCGTCAGAGGACTGCTTCACGGTTGAAACGATTCTACCCAAGAATTTCGTCCCAACAAAAAAAACATTTTGTCAGAATCAAGTCTAGTATTTGACCCAATGGGGTTAGTTTCTGTAGCTAAAATTGCGTTCAAAAAAGCTAAAGGGTTACAATTGAGACGAAACCTGCACGGAGTTTGCTGAAAGATGGAAAAACATGCGAAAGGATTTCAATTGCCTACATGACTTACGTATTCCGAGATGGATTCCTGCACCAGCTTCAACCATTGAATTGCACGGATTTATCGACGCGTTTGAAGCGGCATATGCGGCAGTCATGTTTGGACCAACTTTGCTACTTAAATTAATAAAGTTTATTAATTCAACCACGATGATTGCAGATAAACGGCGCTTCGCGTGGACTGACTCAAAAGTGGTATTGTCGTAGCTCTCCTCGCATCCCCACAAATGGAAGTGTTTTGTGGGAAATAGAACTTCGTTAATCCTTTCCGTGCTCCCTAGAACACAATGGCATCAGGTTCCATAGGAAGATGCTTCCAGTTATGATATGATAAAAGCACTTCACAGTTGCATTATTCGGACGCAAGGTCAATCCTTTTCCAAGGAAATAAACGTTCTTAAAAACAATCACTGTACTCATCAAGTTCAGTCCTAAAACTGTCACCGTTTCTAAACAACGACAACATTCTTCAATTGTCATATTGACCACTCGTCATGTCAACATGATGGCAAGCACCACGAATTTGTTTGATTTTAACCTTCACCTTCACAAGAAGCATCTTCCCGCCGGCGCAACATTATTACTTAGTTCGATTCGTCAAAAAAATGGATTTTGGGATGTAGAACACTGGTTAAGGCTCACATCAACAAATAACTGACCTGTGACAACAATTGATGGCATCCCTACCAAAACATACAGTTTTCGCTTACAGACCATTTCAGAACCTGTGGGTGGATTATGCAGGACCGCTGTTGTTGCGGAAAGGAAGAGGAGCTGACACATCAAAAGGCTACATCGTGTTATTTGTATGCTTTAGTACACGAACAATACATCTGGAATTGGCACGCGATATGATTTCTGACATCTTCATAGCCTGTCTTAAGCGGTTTGTGTCGCCCGCGGTGGTATCCCTGCTAACATTTATAGCGACAACGGTATCAATTTTGTGGGAGCAAATAGGCAATTATAAGAAATCAGAGAAATTGTTAAGTTCTTTTATAAGAATTCTTCTTGTTTAAATTTTATATCTTCCAACATCATCACTTGAAGATTTAATCTTTCTTCAGCACCACATTTTGGCGGGATGTGGGAAGCTAATGTCAGATGTGTTAACAAGTTGATACGGAAATCAATAGGTGGCCTTTCACCACTCTCCCTGAAATACCCATCAGCCCAGATGCAACTTCCATGCCAAGCCGATGGCCCTTGCTACAGCAAATACACCAACACTTGCTACTTGCTACTGGCGTTGGCATCTTGAATATATTTCCACTTTCAAACAGCGGCCCAAGTGGTACAAAATTAAACCCAATTTATCAATAGTAGATCTCGTTATTATAAAGGAAAACAACCTTCCACAAGCAAAATGGCTTCTAGGTCGCGTGTCGAAAACCTACGTTAGTTCAGACGGTTCAGTTCGAGTAGTTGATGTCCGTACTAGGAAGCTTATACAAGATATGACAAAAATGTATCACAGATCATATATCAGTTTTGTTTAGTAGTACCACTATCACAGAATTTCTTGTATCACATTTTTTCCAGTGCACAGTTTGGTTAGTTTAGTTCCAATTTTATCATAGCTATTGCAAGGTTCACTCACACTGTGTAGATCATTATAATATAAAGAAGGTCAAACATAAAACTATTGAATTCGAGAGTGGTGTTTGATTCAGTGAACCATTATTACTCACAAAACTTCCAAAAAAAATCCACATTTCTACCGGAAAATCACATATTTTTCGAATGTTTCACAATTCTGGAGAAGCAGCAATATGTATATATATATATATTTATGCTATTCCGTATTCCTATAACAACAAGGTTTATATTAGAAAACTCACATTTAGCTACACTTATAAGAAAAAACTTGTTTCAGTGTATTTTGAACTGAACTTGGTCGACTTTTTACCATAAGCTCACGTTTTTGTGTTTTCTATATTCAGAGCAGAACCAGAGTGCAACAAAAAAAATGATTTAAAGGAAAAAGATTTTTCTATTTTTTTTTTTTGCATTACATAACTTAAAGAAACAGGAGCAGTTACTTTCACATCGTGTGCCCTATTTATGCACTTTAGATATAAAAACTTCTCCAAAATATTTTTAAAACTTAAATTTAAATTTACCATAGAAAAGTAGTCGTGTTATAACATAAGGGTCTCTGGTTTTTAACAGAAGAATTAATTGAAGTGAACAGACCAACTTGTTCTCTTCAACCGATTTCTGAATTAAGGTACATACATACATGAGCACACTTATAAAGGGATTAAAATACAGGGGTGTGTTTCAACCGTGACACACATTCCCAGTATAGAACTCCACAAAATTAATAATAAAGAGTTCAAGTAAGACACAGTGGCACCCTTTTTATATTAATTTATAACAAAATATTAATAATTTTTTTCTATTTTCTAAAAATAATAACACAAGAGATGATAGTTTGCCAATAATTGTAGTGTTCCATTTAAATCGTTAGAAATATTGCGACAGAACTTACCTTGTACCCCTCAGGATTGGATGGAAATTCTTTCAGATCAAAATGTCTTTCCGTTCCTGGCGTAGAATTTGTGCCAGCTGTTGCAGTACAACTAGAGTCAGCTCCGGGTGTTTCTTTTTCCTCTTCATCCGGGGAAAATACAACACCTTTCCATTTCAGAAGACTTTTGCTTCCTGAAATTGTAGGAAAAAAAGTAGAACTCAGATGAATGGTATTGTTACCAACACTTAAGGTTTTTTTGTTTAAGGAAAAACAAGTAGAATCAAGCTGTGGAGTTTTCCAGCAAACCCCGACAATTGAGAATGGATTGCAATTTCAGCAAGAGTATCATGCTTACCAGCTCTTTTAGTAGTGTTTTCTTGTAGGTCATCATTTTGTGACACAACGTGCTCTGACTGGTACATTGGATTTTTATAGCTGAAATTTGCCTCGTCTTTTAAATCATTTTCAGTCTTACAGGCAATTAGGAACGTTTCACATGGCAGACTTGTAAAATCATGATCTGGTAATTGATTTTCTACTTGTGCGTTTTCGTTAGTATATCTGGGAGCGTCTAAGGCATCATTATCCAAATTGTTAAGATCATAGGCGTTTGCTGGAACTAAACAATAATGGTAAATTTAATTATTTACATTGTGGGTAAGAAAAGATTTAATTAAGGATGATGATTTAAATTAGATGTGTTTATAATAATAAAAAATTTAAATATCTATTACCAGCCGTACTTAACACCCGCTTTTCTGTTCACATTATTATGAGAGAGTAGAATATCTTTAAAACTTAGAATTTTGGGTATATCAATTGCTTTTATTTAAAACAAGATGAGTTTCATTTAAAAGATAAATTTGTTCAACATTTCAGTTTAAATCATATTTTATAAACATAAACGTCGAAACTATATTTTTCCAATGTAAAATTTGAAAAAATTTGGAGAATTATACATAAGTATATGTAAAAGTTGCTAAATCCAAATTTTTTTTACAAGTTTAGCTACCTACTCTCCCTCCAATGTTGGACTTTAAAATAACACACATAATTTAATTTAAAATTAATTTATATTATTTCACATTCAGCTTAAGCAACGCCAGTGGTAGCGAAAGAATTCCAGATGAATTACAGCAATTTATATAGAAATAATTCTAACTCAGAAGGCGCACTTCTCAGGCAGAAGCCTACAATCAATTGACCTATTCGCCAGAATATAACAATATATTGAGGGGAATTAGACTCCCACACTAACATGCAAAAAAAAAATTAGTAAACAAAAACTAAACCACGCCCACACAAAACAATCAGGGTTGCGCGGACAACAGAGAACGCTTCAGCAAATCCTTAGTAAGAGTCAGGTCAAAACAGGACACATATTCACGGCTCTACACATGCGATTTATAGGCTCATACATACCATAGCTAGACCGTTATAGTTAGGTAATCTTCTTAAGCTATACGGGGTATGCCTATAAAAAACCATCCAAGAGCAAGAATTTATGTTCGAGTTCAAAAGCTGGTGAATAAAGACTAGGTTAGCAACTCTACGTCGTTCTTCCAACGAGTACATATTCAGCCACCGGAGACGATTCACATAAGTAGGAAGCCTTAGTGGATTATTTCACGGAAGGTCTCTTAGTGCGAACCTAACAAAGTTCAGCTGCACCGACTCAATGCGTCTAGAATGAACAGCATAGCAGGGAGACCAAACCTGAGATGCATACTCGAGAATTGGCCTAACCAAAGAAAAGAATGAGTGAATGAAGGTCTTCCGATCACAAAATTCCCTTGACCACCGCTTTACATAACCCAGAACTGAATTACTCATAGAATCAATATAGTTAATGTGCAGAGTGAAATCAAGTTTACGGTCAAGCTTCAGACTAAGGTCAGTAACGGACTGCACGCGGCAGATATTAGTTTCCGCAAAGACGAGCTGATTTTGGTTCCTAGAGAATGACACAACTTCACATTTATCCAAGTGAAGCTGCAGGCCATTAGATCCACACCAGTTCATGAAGGTTTTTAAATCATCCTGAATGCAGGAAGAATCATAACTGTTTCTAACGCATGAGAATATCTTTATATTGTCTGCATAAATGGAGTGCTTAATCAGAGGGACAATGTCGTCAATGACAAGAACAAACAACAGCAGCCCCACATGGCTACCCAGCGGTACACCAGATGAAGCCCTCTGAAGCGACTCTAGATAAAGTATTACAGAAAGATACTAGGTAAGTCCTATATTTTATTTAAGAGCAGATCCAGTCGAGCAATAAAGGAGGAAAACCCAACCTTTCAAATTTCATAATAACAGAGTGAGGGAGTTTATCAAATGCCTTGCTAAATTCGGTTTAGACGCAGTCAGTCTGGAGAACTTGTTGAAAGGCAGAGATTATGTGGGATGAAAATTCAAGCAGGTTAGTTGTCGTCGATCTACCAGGCAGAAAGCCATGTTGATTAGATGAGATTAGCCCATTACACTGCCCAACAAGCTGTGAATATATAACAGATTAGAACAACTTGGGTAAGCAGGAAAGCTTCGAGATTGGCCTATAATTTGTTATGAAGTTTTTTTTCTTCTTTTTATAAACAGGAATTATAAAGGAGCTCTTCCAAAAAGTAGGAAATCTACTGGCCTGAAGAGATTTGTTGAAGTTCCAGTGGAGTGAGTAAGGCGTCAGAACATGATCTCAAGAATGCAGAATCTCAAGAATCAGGACCAAAAGAAAAGTCCATTTGACGTTCCTTTATACCATCCATGATAATATCACGAGATATAATGCGCAAAGCAATGAAGGCAGCGGGACGATCCTGGATATGACCAAACTCTTCCAGGGAAGGCACAAAGTTGCCTAATGAAAAGGCGCCCTCAAGAAACAATGCAAAGTTATTGGCTACCATATATAGGGGGCACTGCAATTAGAGGATCCATATTACCACATTGTAGATGGCTAATTATCAGTTCTCTTCTTCATATTTACAAATTTAAAAAAGGTACGAGGATCAGTATGTAAGTTATCCTGAACATTATCAAGGTATTCCCTGCATAAAGATGAAGATAGCGCTAAAAAGCTGTCATGACAATAAACGAAATCACAATAAGCTGACGTGTTTCTACAGCGTAAGAAGGTTTTCCATAACCGATTTTTTTTTATTCTTAAGACTCTGTATTTCCCTAGTATACCACGGAGGAGAATGACAGGATGATCTCAACCCTTTAAGGGGTACACACGAATTAAACAGATCATAAGTCCTATCATAAAACACATAAACTCAATCGTCGATATCGCTATCATAAAAAAGAGATAGGAAATCGATTGAGAGGATACTGTATGAAAGATCAGAGAAGTTCGCCTTTTTAAAATCAAGAACGTACTGATCTACGTTGCGGTCAGCAATATTAGAACCATCGCAGCAAAAAGAGATGAAAATGGGCGGATGTGAACTGTCGATAGCGGATAAATTACGAGAAGTCGGTTCGACTATAGTGTCACTCGAATCAGAACAAAAGATAAGATCTAACTGTCTTCCCATAGAGTTATTTACATCACTTGGTGTAAACCAGAGGAGGAGATGGCGTCAAGAAAATGGGAGATTTAAGCAGTAAGACAATTTTAGGGAAGATATAGATATTGAATACCCATAGATAGATATATGGTATTGAATACCCAAGAAGGATGATTTGGTCCTCTGGGCTTGTCATATTATTAATAAAATCTAGGCTAACAATTAAAATATCGTAAAGACTTCGACCATCTGCATCACCATAGTTTGTCAAGTTTGGAGTGATATAACAAGATAGCAGGAAAATCTGCATCTTCCCCAGAGATATCTTAAGAGCTAAGAGCTCGATTGGGAGCGTGTCGGAAAAAGGAGGTATATCAACCAAGCCGCAATCCAAATGCGATTTGCATGCAACCAACACGTCGCCACCACGAGCCATTGAGTCAGATTATCTATCCTTACGAAAAATCTGATAGGACTTGTCAAGAATTTCTGCATCATTAAAACCGCTGCTATGAAGCCAGGTCTCGGTCAGAACGATGACTTCGCAACAACAGGCAAGAAAAGCCTGAAATAACTGGCTTGTTCTTGTTCTTAATCCCCTTACATTTGGTATCTTTATATAACTTATATACCATTTTTACAAGTATGAGTGTACATAAAAATTTACATGTTTGCGAAGAAAATAACTACATGACCTTACAAAATTATAAAGTATTGATGGGTCTTCTTTCTCTCCCGGTGAGGTTGAAGATATATGAGATAGATTATTAAGCTGGTTAGGGGTAAACTGGGATGGTGGTCCTCTGTTGGTTCCGCTAATTCCGAGCTTATAAAAGCTACTGCTTTGGATGTCAAGACTATAACACAGAGTTACACGGTAACCTGTGCCCCTCCTAAGCTTTAGCTTTTCCTGGTTCTGATGACCGGCTGCTTCTTCGACCAGCACGCATTCACCTGACTTAACCACCCAATTGTCTCCTTCGCCTGCTATTGTGAAAATCGATTCGAGCGCAGTATCCCAGCTATTCAGTGCATCTGCTCGTATTCCACCACAGATTGCAGCCTGTGATGTCTCTCTATCTCTTCTGGGTCCTTTAACCTCTTGTGGGGCATAGGACGTCTACCGATTCTCCGGTTCTGCACCCGCGCCTTTATCTGTTGCCACGATTTGTTGACCTTGGTGCCTTCCTTCTCTGCGGACGTTCTCCATGAGTTGCGCGGGCGTCCAATTCGGCGCTTTCTTTGGGTTCCCTGCGGGTTCCAATCTAGTGTTGCCTATCCCGTCTTGGCCTGTAAGTCTGTGCAGGTCTTCGTTCTGAATGGCCAATGGATGTTAAGGATGCGCCGGAAGCACCAATTTACAAAGGTTTGTAGCTTAGATGTTATTTGACAAGTCACTTTCCATGTTGAACAGCCATACAACAGAACAGATTTTACGTTCGACTTAAAGATCCGTAGTTTATTGCACCTGGAGATGTTGTTATTGCGACATATCTCAGGAAGACTATAAAATGCAACTCAAGTCTGACTATTAAATGCAACTCAACTTCGCCATCTGCTGAACTATGCTTTCGAGAAAGAAAAATTTATCCACCTATTATAAATGCTACTCTTCAAGATAAATTTCGTTCTCCTTGAGTTCAAGCTCATAAGTTTCGTCTTAGCAGCATTGATCTTAAACTCTGCTCTGCGAGCTTCTTTCCTCAGGGCTTCGGACATTTGGGCTACATGCTGTTTGTTGGATAGGAGACATACATTGATGGCATACTCAACGTGCGTAAGGTGGTTAAAAAGTTTCCATCTAATCCCTCGAAATGGGTGGTCATCTAGGGCGCTGCACAGTACGTCATTAATGACGATCAGAAAAATCAATGGTGACAGTATGCATAATTGTCTCACTCCATTCAATAATGTCTCACTCCATGCGACAATTTTCCATTGCGTAGGGCATGACTGGGCTCCTGAGTAGTACTTCTTTATGATGGTGATAATTTTTTCTGTAATGCCTCTCCTACATATATATTCGCGATCAACGCTGTCAAACGCCTTCTCAAAATCGACGAATATTATATGTAAAGGGGACCCCAATTCGGCAGATTGCAAGGTGATAATTCAGACTGAGTTGATGTGATCGCTGAAAAAGAAGCCCTCACGAAAGCCTGCCTGTTCATCATTTAAATTGCGCTCGATTTTTTGCTTGATTCGCATTAAAATGATTTTTGCCATCAATTTGCCTTTTTTTTGGAATCTTCACAATTGCAGCTGTTTTGCATTCAATGGGATAGGTCTCGGTTTCTCAACATTCCTAGATTACGGAAAAAAGAATATCAATATCATATTTAAACATTGAGAATAAAAGAGGACCGAGGATAGATCCCTGAGGTACCCCGCTAAAAATAGGAAGATAATCAGATGACTTATCATTGCAGATAACCGTTTGTTTGCGTCCCCTCAAATATGAAAATATCAAATTGCATGCAACATTACAAAAGTTAAATAAGGAACCCAGTTTCCAGCACAAAAACCTGTGATTAACTTTGTCGAAGGCCTTCGAGAAGTCAAGTGGAACCAGTGCTGTAAAATCATCATTGTCACAGGACATCGTATGTCATCACTGATTTTGAGCAAGGCCGTGGTACAACTGTGTTTAGTTCGGAAACCTGATTGAAAATCTGACAATAGGTTGTTGCTTTCAAGATAGAATATAATCTGCGCATGAAGAACTTTTTCAAAAGCCTTTGAAAGAAATGGTAGGATAGATATCGGACGATATTTGTAGACTTTTTAGGGATAGGTACTATTTTTGAAATCTTCCATATCTTTGGGAAAGTTGATCTTACTATAATATTGTTAAATAGATGTATGAGACTGGGGAGAATGATTGGAAGCAGTATTTTTATAAACCTTGGATGCAGGTTATCCAATCCAATGGCATAAGATTTTATAGACATCATTGCAGAACAGACATCAATATCAGTAACTGGATTAAACGAGAAGCCTTCGGAAGGGTCACGACCATCAAACACATTATCAATCCGATCGCACTTTAACACAATTTCAGGATCAGAATAGTAATGCAGATGTTATACCTTTTATGATTTTTCCGAATGTAATTTGGCATTGTGGCATCAAGTTAAATCTACTTCGCTGTCTCAATTATTAGTAGGTTCTTTATTGTAGAAATGTTTTTTTTTTTTGCGGTAGTAACACACAGATACTGTAAACGCTTGGGCCTGCTTTAAAATTCTACGACGTGAGGGTTTTTTTGTCAATTACGAGTCCCAGGTAACTTCTGTACTACTTTTCATCAATATACTCGTGTATAATGCCGCATGACATTCTGTCAACCGCACATATTCCTTTAAAAGTGGGCCATGCATACAATTTTTGCTGTCGTCACACAGGTAAATCTGAAAATATGCTGTTTTAAAAAATTTTTAATACATTTTACTACCTTCTGATAGCCTTTGAAAACGATCCTGTATCTGCGAATATTATCTTGCACGTGAGGGATTACATTTTTATTCAAATGAATTCTTCCATTCACGTCCAGCTCTTGCTGGACTGTTTTAGGGATAGCGTATGGTATTCTTTTAGGTTTCATAATGGTCTCATTTAGCAATTTTAATTTAATTTGCTCAAATTTACATTTACTTGCCTGTCTGGACAATTCTATATGCGAATCTATGAGACTTTTCAGAACGGTTTCTAAGTCGACGCTTCTTGTTTTATTAGCAAAGGCATTAGTTTGCTTTAAATCAACAAAAATCACCTACCAACAATTCATTTTTCCTTGCTTTGTCATAATATATCCACCAAATTTGTGTTCCCTTTGTATTCCAATTCACAAGTTACTTCCCAAATTTGTTATCTTTTGCCACCGTATCCATAAAATTTTACTGTTGACACTTTCACTTTGCTTTTAGGAAACCTTCCTTTATATGTTTTCTTAGGAATATCCTATCTATTACCGTTTTGCACCATATTCCGTCTATTGCCACAACTTCAGTGATAGGTAAACAAGAATTCAGCGTTTCTCTATTTACCTTCTGCAGAAGTGACAACGATTTTATATTCCAATGATTGCTACGTACCCATGCCGATGTTCAGTTTACGTCTCCTACATATACGCTGCCATTAAATGTCCCCGTTTCTTGCAAATGTCGCAACTTAAGCACATCTGTCGAATATCTTTCCTTCTCTACGTCTAAATATTTGTATTATCAATTGTAGATTTTCACTTAGTCTTCTTTTTTTAATAATCAACCGTTCTTAACTGCAAGTTTTGCAACTCCTGGAAAAAGACCCCCCCCCCCCCCACCAATAACAGATTTTTCTACATATTTAATAATTGTTTCAACCAGTAACCAGCTTACGAGTCCAGCGCCGTGAACAGTGATTTTTTCATTAATAATATTTTTGGGACCATACATGTTTTATCGGATAGATAATAGTGAGGTATGGCGACTGCGGATGCCAATACAGAATCCTAGTCATTTCCTCGGTAAACCGCGATATTGCAATTTTAGCGCGTTGCGCTTCGAGTATGAATCCTGTCCGAATATTAGTCTAACGCTTAAATTCAATTCTGCAGCAGATGGTCGACGTTTTGTCTTAAGGAGATAGAAATAAGCTTTCTTTGTCAATATGCCGTCCATGAATTCGTTTTCAAGCAATGGCTCTCCAAATCATTTATTTATTTATTTATATCGGATTCGTCAAAGCTAACTATAATAAAATGAAGTAAGTCTTAACCTACGTTGTTGATGTGCACTGCAAAGTAAAAAACCCATACACGGATAGTGTACTCCAAAATCGATCCGACAGTGGGACGTTATTTTTTGCCGAAGAAGGTCATAGCAGTGCACTAACTGGTGTTTGATGGAAGGTGGTTACTAGGACTTCATTGATGGAACGCAACCAGGTCAGTGTTTAGAAGAACACTATCTTGATAAACGAATCGAAATATTTTTGCATCGTAAGCGTAACAGAATTCTGGAGCTGGAAAAATGAAACAAAACAAAACAAAGTTGAAGGTGCCGAGAATGCTGCCCTGTGACACTCCAGAAAAGACAAAGATCTCAATAGAAAGAGCTCCCTGGCATACGACCTGGTGTGTGAAATGAGTCAAGTAAATTGTCATTTTGTAGTAGTAAACTCTTAAGGAACTTGTAAGTAAATAAACTAATCACCAAAACGGGAAAGGAACTCGAGCATGATTAATACTATGAAACGCATTACTAAAATCTGTGAATATGTCTGTGTCTGTGAATAGTATGTGTCTGTGAATAGTTTACTTTCCATTCGGATTAAGGGCCCGCACTTTTGTGAAACTCGAGAGGGTTAATAATAGTAGATTTTTCCTTTAATGAAGCCATGCTGAAAAGGGCCCATAAAAGGCCTACAATGAAAATTACGTCCTTACTGAAACCTCGAAAATCTTCGCCACATGGCACAAGTTTGCGATAAACCTGTATTTTTTCTATTTATTTGTTTAACAATATTTTATCAATGTGTTGATTGCTACAAAATACTTGACAAAAAGTATAATGCAAAAATATAAAATCAAAGATTAAAGAAAGATTTTAGAAAATATAAATATGAAATATACAAATATGCTTTAAAAGTAAAAATTAACTTAAACAAAGCTGACTCTTCATATGATTTTGCGACAGATGAAAATCAATGCGATTAAAAGAGGAATTAAAAAGTCGCGACTTCGATGTGATCGGCTCATTTACCCCATAATTAGTGCGTTCAAACGGTACCCCTGAAAGAAGTCGAGATTCTTCAGGGACGGAACCAGAACTGATATGTCAAAACATGCCAAAAGAACAGAAGAGTCTTTAGACCCCCGAATGCAGGCAAAAACAAAAAAGATCCTGGAGCGTTACAGCGTCTATTTTTATGAGTATTGAAATGCAACAGTCCAAGTCTATCGACATAATGTAACGTTAAATTGTAAAGGAGATCCTTTTCGTGAGAAAGAGATAGACGTAATAATACTCCTGAGGTATCTCCGTAAGTTTGAAAGAAACTGATTCAGAATACATAAAGTTCAGAATCCGTTGATGCAGGAAGTCTAGCGACACCAGAACATAAGTGGAATGAGTTCCAAAGTACGTGAAATTTATTTTGGCATTAATGACGATGATTATGATGTAATCCTTACAGAAACTTGGCTAACATCTAGTAGCATCTTGGCTAACATCTAGGAACCTAACTTTGTAACGGGTGGACCGATTTGGATGGTTATTTTGCTGTTGTATAGAGTGTGATCCCCTATTGCGAATAGGAGAATAATATAGTCCTATAGTGGGGGTGGGGGATAGGGAGGGGTAGCCTAACTTCGTAACGCGTGGACCGATTTGGATAATTCTTTATCTGGTGGGTAGAGTATGTTACTTGTTTGATACCATGAGAAAAGAAATGTTTTGTAGGATATGGGAGGGAGGGGGGTTGAATTTGGAATTTTGCTCGAGAGACCTCATGAATTTAATGATCTTGAAATAGTTTGTGATTGTAAGCTAGGGTCTAACTTGCACACTGATTTTACTTACGCAAAACACACAGAACCTCATTAGTAGGATTGAATTGATTCACTCGTTATGCTTTACGTAAATTATTTTAGTTCGATTATATATGCCTTCATACATTTCTAGATATGCCTTCATACATTTCTAGATGTAAACTGCTTGGGCTGCAATTATTGGAGGATCGCAGAATAATAGCTAGTATAATGCTTGTAATAGATGTTCTAATTAATAAAAATAACTAGAAAAGTAATTAATACTACATCATTACAAAACAATAATAAAGAAGTTAGGAAAGTTTGACCTTCACAGAATTTTTCGACAGATTAAAATCAATGCTGTTAAAATGCGAAATAAAAAGCCGGACATTGACGTGATGGGCTCGTGAAAACCGTTATTTTTGCGATGTTGCGGAATTTTAAGAAAATCTCGATTTCTCCAGGAGCAACTCGGAATCGATATATGAAAAAAAGACAACAAGACTGGAGAGTCAATATTACCCTGAAGACATTCAAAAGCGAAAACAGTTTAAGAGATGTAACGTCTACATTCAATAGAGTCTAGTTTTATAAGCTTAAGCCTATCTGAGTACGGCGGCAGAATAAGAGGGTCGCTCCAAGGAAGCCCACGAAGTGCAAAGCGAACAAAACGGTGAAGGACTGCCTCTACCCGGTCAATTTAGTCACGATAAAATGGTGACCAAACACAGCTAGCATACTTCAGAATAGACCTAACAAAGGTGCAATAGAGGAGTCTAGTGATATAAGTGTCGTCAAATTCCTTTGCCCATCTTTTAATAAAACCCAATGTAGAATTAGCCTTAATAACTATCTCATCAATTTGATCGTCAAACGTAAAACGGCTGCTTAACCAGACACCCAAGTCCTTGGTCCTATTAATTTTTTCCAGAACACAGCCATGCATGGTGTAGTTGAAGTCGAGAGGATTCTTTCTACGAGCAAAAGACATAGAGGTACACTTACTTATATTGAGGGGAAGATAGTTAACAGATCAGCAGTTCGAATAGAGGACACAACGCGGAAAATTTTGGCGTCGTCAGCATAACAAAGAATTTTTGAATATACATCATTGATGTAAGGTTGATGAAGATACATCATTGATGTAAATAATAAATAAAATCGGGCCCAGATGACTTCCCTGAGGCACGCCAGAGGAATTAAAATAAAGTTGTATAGTGATCCACGGAAGGACACACGCTGGGTCCGAGTTAGCAGGTAAGAATGAAGTCAGTGTACAAACAATGATGGAAACCCGAGGTCAGTCAATTTGTGTGAATCAAAATTTGGTGGCTTATTATGTAAAATGCCTTGCTTAAATCTGTAAAGATACAATCCACTTGCTTTCCAACCTTAATTTTGGATAAGCAGAAATTTGAGAACTCCAGAAAGTTAGTCGTAGTAGACCTACCTTTCATAAAGCCATGCTCGAAAGTTCCAAGAAAAGGTTTGTAATGAAAGTATAGTGTATCGCAAAAATCTTAGCATTACAACACAAGTTATAAATGGGTATGTAATTGGAAATATCACACCTCTTACCTTTCTTGTGAAGAGGGATAATAAGAGGCGATTTCCAAGATTAGAATAGAAGAATACCATCAGGTCCGCACGAAAAACTATCTGCCAAATTATTGATGTGTTTCGCGACTGCATCGTCATCTAATTTAAGATCTTTCATTTCCAATGAAGAAGGAGGAAATAAAGTCAAGTAGCTAAAATCCTTAGAGCTAGTATCGCAGTTGCCCGAAAGAAAAGCTGTTTTGAAAAAGTCGCCGAAAAGGTTAGCAATCGTCAAGGCATCACTACTTTCAGTGTCACCTAGTTTTATAAAAGCAAGAAAGCCGTCGGTGCTACGCTTAGAGTTAACAAATCTCCAAAACTGCTTAGGCACAACCGCGTATAATTTACCTCATTCTGTTAATGTAATTATTATATGAGGTATGAATTTCGGAATTGAACTCATCGCGCAATTGTGAGTAGATATAAAAATTCGAGTCGCTCCTTGATGAGCAGAACTGCTTCCTGTCTTTATTTTTTAAGTTTTTAAGATGCTCCAGCGAGCTATTGAGCCAAGGCGGACTAAAAAAAGAAGAAAACGAAAGAGAAACACGAACACAATGCAAGAAACAAGTACCTAAATATATTGTCATAAAAAGCACTTACCGCCACATCAATGTTCCGCTCATAAAAAACATTAGAGTAATTACAATTCAATAAAAAATTATGCAATATAGAAGAGTCAGCCTTTTTAAAATTAAAAGAGAAGTCGTGAATCGGAAATGCAGCAGGCAATGGACCGCAGACCAAAGCAATTTGAAGCGCAGGATGATCAGACGTGTCAGGAACCAAATGAAACCCAAAAATCTACCCGAATCATTAGCGATGATGGAACACTGTACAAGTCCGGAAGAGGTAATGCTGTCGATGAAACATAGAGAATTCTGCAATGCAGGCGATTGGGAAGTTATCAGCCCGTCAACATCCGATGACACCCAGCTAATAATTGGCAGGTTAAAATCTCCGAGGATCAACAACTCATCTTGAGGAGCAAAGAGGTCGATCCCGGAGCAATGTTAAAGGTGGCAATATACACGTCCTTATTCGATAATCTGAGAACTATACATAAAAGTTCCAAAATATTCGAGTCCATAATCTCAATAACGGAGCAAGGGATGTTGCGACGAACAGCACATAGTACTCAAGAGCGTTCACTGCAAACAGATGTCGGTCACGCCGAAAGACGATATATTTCGGGCCGAAGAGCTCAGCATCGGCGATCACACCACAAAGCCAAGTTTCAGTCAGACAGACCACGTCGAAACATGAAAAAGTAGAGCTGGTATAGAGGCAAGTCGTCTTTGATCGAAGGCCGGTTACATTAGCGTAAAAGCCGTGATCTCGCTGATGAATTTTTTTAAGCATCTCTGGAGCCTGAACGGTTTTTTGGAACAAATTCCCGGACGATGGATCCATTGGGCCAAATCTCAGGGGAAACGATGGCATTGAACAAAGTATCAGGGATGACAACCTTGAAAGACGCGAAGAAGGAGCTAGGGCAGTTGCGTGACATGTCAATTTGTCGGCAGTTAATTACATCTCGTGAAATTCCAAAGTGTGAGGCGATATGATGCACAACGACGTCCGCGGTGTTTTCATGATGTATTCACGGGACAAAAACGCTACGAGGTAGCACAGGCGGTCTCAGAGTCACGAAATCACAGACATTACCAGCACTCGAGAACCTATGTAGCTCAACCGCACCAACAGAAGCATCAGCATCTGGACCAGACTGCACCAATTCGGAATGCAGGTCAGTAAGAACCAATTCCTTGGCCGTCCGCTGCACTGAGACGGAGAGTGAACCACCAGCAACCCTATCCACAGTGGTCTGCCGCATGATGTTTTCAGTCGCAGGATATTGAGACAACATGACAGTATGCGAGTTGTCGATATTTCCGTTGATAACGGAAGCAGGCTGAGATACACGACCTTAACGACGACGAAGGCGCCTACTCGCTTAGGATCGATGCACAAGGATGCCTTCATTCTGTTAATATAGTTATCATAAGAAGATACTAAGTCATATATAAATTGTAAGTTGGCATTAGTTAAATAGTCAGCGTCACTTCTAGAGAAACAAAACCTGTTAAAGCTCTTATTTTTAACTAAGACGCTTTAAAGAGCAATCGAACCATGGCTGGTTAGAGCGTGAGTCATTAGATTTAGAAATAGGGACAGGGATTCAGGAACAAGAGGAACCATCGTCTTAACAGTGTACTAGCAGGATTAGTGGAAAAGGCGAGGTCAAGGAACCTTGCATGATCGTTTGATATGCTGCAGGTCTATGAGCTGTGAGAAAGAGTAAAATAAAGAATGACTTAATTAAATGGAAGATAGGTATCCCAAGGATCAAGAAAAACATAAAAAATTGTTTTTGATTAGCTAAAAGTTGTTTTAAATTTTTTTTCTGCTTTTTTTAGTTTATTAGCGTTCTTATATTTTAAGATAAATGAGCTTGAACGCCTAAATTTATAAAGTTGTTAATAAGTAAGAGTTGGCAACCTAAATCCTTCAACCATTAAGGTGGAAAAGCTAACCAAAAAGTCAAGTTTGAAATGGATGAAGTTAGTTTTGATTTTTAAAAGACAGGTTTGAAAGCAATTCTGAAAATGGTCAGATATGAAGAAGTTAGTTTTATCGCTGCAATGGTATATAACATCACTATGCGATACTTCATGCTACAAGAAGAGCAATATGAGAAATATGAGATTCTTTTAGTCGTTCATATTCTCCGGACCTGTTGTCGACAGATTTGAAGATCCAGACTTCATAGAAAAGTATCTTATTGCCGTTAAGAATAAGGACTTTTAGAAGCAAGGAATTTATGACTTAAGGGAATGCCTACCTGCAAGCGAAAAAAAGCTTGTAATTTTGGGAATTTTGTTTAGTTTCAAACTTTTTAAAAAATCTTTTGCCTTTTATTTAGAAATAGTTACAATAAATTAATATTAAAAATAATGTTTTTTTGTAGCAGTTTGCACGGACCACTGCAGAATCCAAGGTGTTCCTCTGAAAAAAAAATTTTAATAGGGTTTTAGTTTTGGTCTGTCGGTCCGTTTGTCTGTATGAGACAGCCCTCCCATGCTTTTATTTATATACCTCCTAAAATGAAATTTGATATAAGGACGAAGATTGATGACCCAAAACAGATATGTTGAGTGTCTTGTAAATTTAATTTTTTGGACTACCCTCCACTGAGTGCCAAGTGCACTCAACATTGATAACGATTGTTGCTATTTTTATATCTTATTTCTGCACCAGAAAGTATGTTAATAAAAAAAAATTATATATCTGTACATGTTTATGAGTGGCAGTCTAAAGGAGATTTTATATTGCTCCCAAGTAACACATGCAGAAAATTTAAAATTCCTGTAATACTCAGTTCTCTTGTTATAGTGATGAAAGACAACCAGATAGCCGGCTATACATACATAAATCGATAAAACATTTTATTTGCAGCATAAATGTCACGTAAGAGCTTTGTATCTAAATGACCCCATTAAAATATATTGTTACAAATGACGATCTTATACACAGTCTTTAAATGCAATAGCATCTCCGGTACAATTACGTAAAATGAGAACAGAAAATCTCAACGTTTTAGGTAAACTTAGAAAAATCAATGGAAATAAAACTTACTACATAAGTAAAAGTGCTTCAAAATAGACAATAAAACAAACAAATATGAAAAACAATTGTTTTTTTCTCTAAAGAATAATTTTACAAATATATACATAAATAAATGAATTACATAACATCTCCAAGAGATACGAACTTACCAGAAAACTGCAATTTTGTTTTCCTAGACGGCACAGAAGTATTGGAAGAGCTTTGTCCAGACAAATTCAGAGTAGTGGGACGGTTGGGCCGTTCTGTATCTGGCGTACTCAAGGTTTCCGTATCAGAATTGTCTGCTGCTTGAACAATGAAGGAGCATTGACTAGCCCCCGATTGTTCTGAATCTGAACAAACTGAAGTCGTCTGACTTGACACGATATACTGAACATTGCTTGAACCTGGACAATATAGGAAAAATGTCTTATTGGTAAATTCTTGTAAAATTTCGAAAATACCTTTAGAGTCTGTACCATCCTGTTCACTTTGCGAGGTATTGGCTGAACTATGTTTGTTTCCCCTTTTAAGTCGTCGAGGTGAAGTGTTGCTTGATACAAGCGAAGAGTCTGTAGAGTCACAGGGGGTGTTTTGCTTCTTATAAGCTAAGTCACTGAGGAGATTTATTGCCTCAGGCCTAAAAAATACAGAATTTATTTTTATTTTTGTGGATTCATTCTTTTATCAATTGTTACCTTAAAAACGTCTTTTTCCCTGATCCACATATCACCTTATTTTCAGATGTCGTTGGAGACATGGCCGCAACGGGTGTCTGAGCCTCATCCCTGTAAAAACGCAGCTTTACAGTGTCAGCAGCTTGCCTTAGAAATATCACAGCCTGTTCGTGTGTCATTGGTGACAAAGGAACGTCATTAACGGCAACAATTTTATCACCAGGTTTGATTCTCCCATCTGTGGTTGCAGGTTCCCTAACCAGTGCGCGGACATAGTGGCCCAACACCGATTCGTCCTCCTTTCGCAACGTGAAACCGAGAGATCCTTGTTGTTTGACCATAATTATTTCAAACTCCTGCCAATTACGCTTTGAATGACAAATTTACACAACACAAAATGAGATTTATTCCCACATACCCCACTAAAGTTGGTCTGAATCAGAGGAATAGGCTCCAGTGGATATGATTCCTCAGGCATTGTTTGTGTACCCTGCTGTTGAGTTCGCTGCGGGGGTTTCGGTGGTTCCGTTGGTGGTGAAAGCTTTTTATAGTGCTCATCATTTGGACGACACACTAAAAGGACGACTTCGCTAGGCATTGTCCTCAGTACTTCCAAAGCTTCCTAAAATTTCATAAATTCGTAATGATAAGCAGATTTATAATCGAAAGGCATTATCGCATACGTAATTTGTTAATCCTGTAAGTGGAACGTCATTAGCCTCTAAGATTATATCACCAGGTTGTAATTTTCCAGTTGACCAAGCTGCTTGATGAGGAAATAGGCGCTTTATTCGAATTAATCCGGGAAATGCTGCATTTGAATCAATTCCCCCGGATATCGATAAACCAAGGCCACGGGGACCTTTTATTATTTGTACAGTGAATGTGCAGTCTGTAAAATAAACATTGATTGTTACAAATTAACAAAGTTATTGTTGATTTAATAGGTATTACAGTTAATTGTTTTACTACTCAATAAGTAATTTTAATTGTGCAAGAAGATAGCTAGGTTTTCAATCAGAACAACATTAAAACCTCCCATTTGTGGTCTAAGCATTACCAATATTGAAGGTCACAAGATAGAAGCTGAGAAAAATATATTTAAACTGTCAAAGAACTGTTGAAAGTGTGTCAAAGAAATAATAAATCCGAATCCTAATAAGAAATATTTCCATTTTGAACTTGTACAATACTCAAAACCACTTACTAAAATTGTCAGTATTTTAAAGGGCTGGTCCGAGCAAATTTTAGAATAAAACCAATTTGTGAATATGGCGGATCATATAAATAAAAAAACTCATATAAAGTTAAACGTTGTGTTCATGCTTTGAGTACTCCGCACTTAAGTTTCATTTTCACTAAACAGTTTTCATTGTAAAAGTCGCAGAGAAAGCTTTTTCAATAAAACTGTCACAATGTAAATATACTGAAATGCTTTCTCTAAAGATTTTATAATCCTTAACAAGAACGTTTTGTTCGAAAATTGCATACAATGGAAATATAAAATTAGAGAGTTTATTTAAAAAAAAAACTTATTTCCTTTTTTCCTTGCAAAGCTTCTGACTCTGCGAGATCAATTGGTTAGCAGTGTAGTTACGCGCACTGTTAGCAGTAACTAAAACTTGAATAACAACAGCAAGATGACTATAGTTGACGGGCTGAGAGTAAAAGTGACCTATTTATAAGGTTCGGGCAAAATTGGCTTAGAAAATGTTCCGCCCAAAAACGAATCGCGTGAGATTCCGGGCAAAAACGAATCGTAGAAAATTTCCGGGCAAAATCGATTTAACTACAAAAAGTAATGCAAAGTTAATGCAGTTAAGTAGTTTGCCCGGAATCTTACGCGATTCGTTTTTGCGCGGATTATTTTCTAAGCCACTTTTGCCCGAACCTTATAAATAGTTCACTTTTACTCTCAGCCCGTCAGTTATCCTATTATTTACAGGATATACTTTTTTATTATTTTTCTGAAAATAAAGAGAAAATGGCCAAAAATCGAACATTTTTGATGAAAATATCAAAATAAATCTATTAATCAACACACTTAAAAAAATATTAATGGAATTTTTGTATTGTCCGAATTAAATAAATTGTTTAATTGTCTCCAATTTACGTCCAGAAAATTAGTGTACTGAGCCTCTGACGATCAAAGGGATTTTTTTTTACTACATACTTTGGCAAAACTGTTTTCAAAGGCAAGCTCTTGGGAGGAAAATGAGCGGTCGTTCACTTCAGTCGGTTTAAAACTCTCGTTGTCGTACCGTTTTGAAATGACCGTCTCGATTCCGAAACCCGACAGCTCTATTTCGGGACCGTAAAGGAATCCTACTCATTGAGTACATATATTTGCCACAGGGGGAAACAATTAATCCCAACGATATTGAAATCCTAAAAAAACTATTCCGAGACACACGGAATAAAGAGGAATGCTAAGGAGGGGAGTGAGTTTGCTGTATGGCAATACATGTCCCCACAACACAACACTTGAACTCAATCGGTCGGGCAATACCAACCTTCTAGCTTACAGCCCCGATATGGTGCCTCCCGATTTTCATCTCTTTGCCACTTTGAAGTTGTTTATTGGTGGAAAAATGAATTCGACCACCGACGCTCTCAAGAACGGCGTAAAAGAATGGGCACGAGAGTTGGTGGGAAACTTCTTCGAAGCAGGTATAACAAAGCTCGTCCTCCGGCTCACACAGTGCAAAATTATTACGTGGAAAAATAGCGTAAACTAAAACCTCTAAAATATTGTATTGTTTTTAAAAAATATATTTTTCTTTAAATTTTTAAAAAGTTCTGTACTCTTATTTTATGGACGTGCTCGTTACTTAACAAAAAATAGTAAGAGTCAGGTCAAAAATGGGACACATACCATAGTTAGACCGAGAGTGAACAACATCCAGTAAAGGCAATCTTTTTAAGGTGTACGGGGTGCAAGAATTTGTGTTCGAGTTCAAAAGCTGGTGAATAAAGACTACGTCAGCAACTCTAAGTCGTTCTTCCAACGAGTGCATATTAAGCAGCCGGAAGCGATCCGTATAAGGAGGAAGCCTAAGTGGATCATTCCACGGAAGGTCTCTAAGTGCGAACCTAACAAAGTTCCGCTGCACCGACTCAATGCCTCAAGAATGAACAGCATAACAGGGAGACCAAACCTGAGATGCATACTCGAGAATTGGCCCAACCAAAGGAAAGAATAAGTGAATTAAGGTCTTCCGATCAGAAAGCTTCGTTGACCACCGCTTTACATAACCCAGAACTAAATTACTCTTAGAAAAAATGTAGTTAACGTGCAGAGTGAAATCGAGTTTACGTTTAAGCTTCAGACCAAGGTCAGTAACAGACCGCACGCGACATATATTAGTTTCCGTAAGGGTATAATCAAAGACGAGGTGATTTTGGTTCCTAGAGAATGACACAACTTCACATTTATCCAAGTGAAGCTGCAGGCCATTAGATCCACACCAGTTCTTGAAGGTATTTAAATCATCCTGAAAGCAGGAAGAATCATAACTGCTTCTAACGTATGAGAATATCTTTATATCGTCTGCGTAGATTAAAACTTTGGAGTGCTTAATCAGAGGGACAATGTCGTCAATGGCCAGAAAAAACAACAGCAGCCCCAGATGGCTACCCAGCGGTACACCAGATGAAGCGCTAACGACTCTAGATAAAGTATTACAGAAAGATACTAGGTAAGTCCTATATTTTATTTAAGAGCAGATCCAGTCGCAATAAAGGAGGAAAACCCAACCTTTCAAATTTCATAATCACAGAGTGAGGGAGTTTATCAAATGCCTTGCTAAATTCGGTTTAGACGCAGTCAGTCTGGAGAACTTGTTGAAAGGTTATGTGGGATGTAAATTCAAGCAGGTTAGTTGTCGTTGATCTACCGGGCAGAAAGCCATGTTGATTAGATTGATTAACCCCTTACACTGCCCAACAAGCTGTGAATATATAACAGGTTCGAACAACTTGGATATGCAGGAAAGTTTCGTGAGTAGCCTATAATTTGTTATTAAGTGATTATGCCCCTTTTAATAAACAGGAATTATAAAGAAGCTATTCCATAATGTAGGAAAACCGGTCTGAAGAGATTTTTTGAAGATGAGTTCCAGTGGAGTGTGTAAAGTGTCAGAACAGGATCTGAAGAATGCAGGTGGAACACCATCAGGATCAAAAGTCCATTTTAAGTTCCTTGATACCATCCATGATAATATCGCGAGATATAATGGGCAAAACAAACTCTTCCAGAGAAGGCATAAAATTGCCTGATGAAAAGGCGCCCTAAAAAAACAATACAAGTTGTCGGCTATATCGGACGCGCTGCAACTAGAAGTTCCATTGTACCACATTGTAGATGGATAATTATCAGTCTTTTTCTTCATATTTACAGATTTAAAAAAGGTACGAGGATCAATGTGCAAGTTATCGCGAACATTATTAAGGTATTCCCTGTATAAAGATGATGATAACGATAGGAAGCTGTCATGACAGTAAACGAAATCACAATATACTGACGTGTTTCTACAGCGTAAGTAGGTTTTTTATAGACTATTTTTTTTATTCCTAAGGCTCCGTAGTTCTCTAGTATACCACGGGGGAATGACAGGATGATCTCGACAGTTTGAGTGGTAAGCACGTATTTATTAAACAAATCATAAATCCTATCAAAAAACACGGAAACGCAATCGTCGATATCGCTATCATAAAAAAGAAATAGGAAATTGATTGAGAGGATCCTGTTTGAAAGATCAGAGCAGTCCGCCCTTGTATTGTTCTACGGTGGGGTCAGCAATATTAGAACCATCGTAGCAGAAAGAGATGAAAATGGGCGGATGTAAACACTAGTGAAAATTCTTTTTCCACTAATGCCTTACGCATGTATTCAATTCTATTATTTTGAGATCAATTTTTTTTAGCTCGGCAAATATCCACAGTCTTGATTATTTCTAAAAAAATTCTTAGTAACTATTTTGGAATATTGCCCAATATCTTCAATCCCAATCTTTACGGCGAAAGCCTTCGAGAAAACTCTACCTAGTCAAATAACTAATTGTCTAGAGAAAATTAACCTATTATCAAACTTAGTCAGGTCAGACCTAAGTATATTTACACTATTACCTTATTAAAAATAACTAACGACCTTAGAATTTTTATAGATAAGGATAATATCACGTTGCTAATCCTTTTGGCCTCTGCAAAAACTGTCCGTACAAAAACTTACTTGAGTGGACGGGAAGAATTTGTTCAAAAACCGAAAGAGCAAATTTCATCCAGTTGATTAAAAAGATGAAAGCTTATGGTTGGGTAGTTGTTTTTGTTTCCTTAATTTGCACCGACTTCAAAATGTCGTAATAGATATAAAATGAAAAATTATTTTATGCTTTTTAGTGCTTTTTGTGAAGTCGATTCAATTTTTTTTAAAAACTATTTTATTTTTCATTTTTTACTATCTTCTACTCTGTACAAAAAACAAAGAACCATCCAAAGCGGTTCATTCGTTAAAAATTTAGGTTCAACCCCCCCCCCCCCCCCATCCGACCAAAATTTTTTTTCTCGCGGTAGCAATCGGGGCACATACTCTACCCAACAGACAAGGAATCATCGAAATTGATCCGAGCGTTACGAATCTAGACTACCCCTCCCCCTCCCCTTCCCCTTCCCACCTCCTAAAAGCAATGGCGGATCATACTCTATATAACAGCAAAAGAACCATCCAAATTGGTCCACGCGTTACAAAGTTATGGTTCACCCCCACCCCAAAAGAAAAAGAACTGAACCCGGCATTAATTTCGTAGCGATCAGAGGTAACTTCGCATATTATAACAAGGATTGAACGGCCTGAATAAAAACTCTCCATCCATTTTACGAATTGATGGTGCAGACAAATGCTTTTGGGTAGCAAATCGGATTTTGGAAAACTTACTAAACGGAAATATGTAGGCTAAATGTTTTGAAAATTCATTTGAGTTATTTTCAACAATTTTGTGATTTTGATATATATTAGAATTTTTAGACATCTGACGTAAAAGTACAGACATATTTAGCTACCCAATTCAAACTATCCCCGCCCCCGCCTACGCAGACTTTTATGAAAACTAGGAACTTTACAGACTCGTAAATTAGAACCAGAGAAATTCTATTTAACTTATTTAATTGCAATTGGCAAACTTAGTTTGTAAATTAAGAAACAAATAAAACTTAGTGTACAAGCAAAAGATGTTTGCACATATGTAGCTATGGGATGGCTAATTGTATTCACACACAATTAAGGATCTCTGAAAGCTTATATGCAAGCTTACTTTAGGATATGCTTAAATCACTGTCAGGTTCTTACCCTAAACTTACAATATATATACTTTGATCTCTTAACTAGATAAAGGAAGATAAAATATGAGATTATTTTGTTTACAAACGCTTACATAGAGGGTATAGAAACATCTCAGTAGCTGAGCATGTTACAAACCAACTAAATAGATAAAGCATTGATAGCTGAGTGAATAAATATCCACTCATTTTGCTCACTTGTAGTAAATGACGAAAATTATTTAAAGACTAATGACCAAAGCTTCGCAAGGAAAGATAAAATCAATAATGTGATAAGCTATACACATTGTGCTTATGAAATCTTTGAATTTAAATCTTTTAGATCACCTCCTATATGGTACTATTTGCGCCGCGAGCTATATTAATCCACTCGTCATCCGTCAAATAAAACCGAGCCGTAAAATTTTGAAAAGCCAAATATTACTATATACGATTTTGGAACAGTCTACCATACTCTGCTTTCAATAAAATGGACCAATACCATGACAGAGTATGGGATCCTGAAATTGCTAAGCTATTTCTACTCGTACAGAAACTAAAAGTGTGTATTTGCTTATGCAGTTGATACTTCTGAAAAAAATTTGAGCATAAATTCTCGTGATATTATATTGTTAATCAGAATTTATTAAAATACAGAATAAATAAATATTTCGCATACTCTCATTCCCTTAAATATAAAAAGCAAACAATTTCAAACTTCCCTTGAAATCAAGGCTTAATCATTTTCTCGTAAAAGATAAAATAGCTGGAAGGGAGCTCTTTAAAGATGTTTTAAAATTGTTAACTTTCGTGATATAGGCAATCTACACTCAATTTCCCTGGATTCTCGCCCCATCAACATTTAGTCGAAAATTCGTGGGCTCTTCGAAAAATTTTTAACTTAACCCTCCAGCTTGGCATTTTTTCCACCCTTCGAGATTCATCCAATTCATAGCCCTCTGCTTTTTTTATCATTCCTTACTTGGCAAGAGATCTAATTTGTTTTGAGCTGTTTACATTTCTCCTAAATACAACGAAATACGACTCCTCCGGACCCTTATGACACAAAAATAATATATCCAGCGTTGGGATCTTTGTAAAATATTGTTTTTATTGGACAATTTCTCATTTCATCCCGTCTTCTATTGGGGCAATATAAATTCAAAGAAAGTTCGTTTAATTTGCTGGTAGACAACGGTTGAACAACAAAAAAAGAGCCATGAGCTGAGGGTATATTTCCCTAGGATATTGCTTCGTTTTGACAAGAAACTCGCTTATAAATAAAAATCTTTTAAGACCAATATTGCAACCGAAATTCAAAGCATTACTATCGTTAGCTCTATGTAGACTCCGAAAATTGGTTGCCCAAATACGTACGTCCTCTGTGATTACTTTTCTGTATTGGATTGGTTTAAAATCGAATCGAATTTATAGTTCAGTGGTCAAATTAGATGTGGTCACTCGGCAGTTCGTTTTGAAGGTTTCTCTGTGTTGTCATGAATTTTAAATGCGCTTATCGTTATCCCACTGTGACAGTACCTTCTGTGGTAAAGTTTGCGGTGTTTTATATGCACTATGTTCGCTGCTATTGATTTTTCCGTCAGTCTAAAAATCATCAAAGATCTGACATTCGTTCACTGGCCCGAGCAGACTTTATTTAATTTAAATAAAGTGGAAAGTCATTAGAATGCTTTTCATCAAAGCTTATTAAAATGCTTCAAGCAACTCTACTTTTCTTTAAGGTACTCAAACACAGTACGGAGTTGCAAGAGATTGAAAGGAAGTTAGTTTTTACATGTCTTGAAATCCTCCTTATATCCAAGGGTACTCAACAAGGCAAGTTTTCTTAAGTTTCATACCTTGAAGCTGTACAACATCTTGAAATATATGGCAAATGTCATTGGAGGAAACTTTTACTAATAAGACGCAATTGCAATACATAAAACAAGAAAAAGCCCGGAATTCATTCTGGTTGTGCCTTCTTTTGAACAGAGTGCTTAATTAATGAAATTTATAAGATGAAAGTAATGCTTGCAAACTAATAACTTTTCAAAAGTAATGCTATAATTAGCCAACCAAAACCATATAAATAATTGTAGGTTTTTATCTAGGTATGCAAGGCGGTTTTCTCTTTTCGCTCTGAAAATTTAACCATAGTTGCCACAGGTAAATATTATGAGGTTATGAATATTTTTTTAATATCATTTTATTCTCATCTTCTACTTAAATCTACTTTACTTGTGTATCCTACGAAATTATGGGTTATTGACATACTCTTTGTCCAAGCATACCGTGTGCCGGCTGGCATGGAGAAAGGGATTAAGTAATGTTAATCTAACACTCCCTGGGCCCCACGTTGGGCGCCAAAATGTTATATGCTCTTTGTCATAGCATACTTTATGCCGGCTAGCGTGGAGAAAGAAAGTAGGTGATGTAAATCTAACACCGGCTGGGCATAAGGATCTATTCATTTTGAAGCTAATAGAGAAGAGTAGAAGAGTGATGATTCCAATGCAGCCGAGAACTTGTCATTGCCAGTGGTTGTGATTAAACGAACTTATACACTACACATATAAATGGGACATAAAATTCACAGGTGAGCACGAACAGTTCCTTAACTCATTTTTAAATCGAAATTAGCAGATGCCCGAGGAATTAGTAAGCATCAATTATTCTGGTCAGTTCAAGATCTTTTCAGTGAGACAGCGCTAATACGGTATAGGGCGAATAAAGCAAAGTTTCATTCTGATCTAGTGCCTCCTCGTAGATTATGATGGTCGAGGAAATAAAAAAAACGAACAAGTGCAAGTTTGAATCGGGTACCGAGTGTTCCGTAGTATTTTTTCATATTACTGTAAATTAACGATTTTCCGACTTTTTCCTTTATTGTGCTGTGAGACCTTGCTTCTTGTCAAATTTCATGATAGGTTTTGATTTATTCGCAAGTATCTGCAAATTTCCATATTTGGATAAAGGTTTTATGGCTCATTTGATTCTGGTGCCCCTCGACCAGCATTAGGGAACCATGGATCGGAATTAACAAGAAGTATAGGGTTGAAGCTAAATAGCGAGAACGATAAGCTTGGCAAGTGGATTTGACATACCAAGGACAATTCTGTCGAAAACACAGCTAATTTACATGAACAATTAATCTGGAAGGATCCACACTAATATGGCCCTTTTTTCATTATACACATTAGTATGTACAGAAAAGCTGTATTGTTTAGGATATGACAAACCGGTTATCAATATGGATAGGGACGACTTTTTTTATTTTCTTGGTTTGGGTTTTGGATACATACGGATATGGATACGAATTATTTCGGACACATTACAATTAATTTTTACTACTTCATGATAGAAAAAGTCTCAGGTAAGCCTGAAAACATATATATTTATGTTGACTTGGTTCTTACCCATCCGGAACCAACTAAAACCTCTATTACAAATAGTTAGTTGTTTAAAAACTTGATGTTTTCTATTTTAACTCTCAATTTTTTCCCGACAAAGGAAGAATGTGTTTTTCACTTACAACGAACCGTTTAGAGTAAAACGTGTTGCAAAGTTTCCGCGTAAGGCGTAAGCTCCATTCCATATAGCTCATTCATAGACTATGTGATGTTTCTAGGTATATGGATTAAAAACATAAAAAAGGGTCCAATTTCTCAAGATATGTTCTTATCTGACAAGTGTAATAAAAAAAATGAATTGAAATGCTCATAGAAACATTAAAAAACGTCACCATCGCATCAAGACTAGCTCGCCGTAATGCAGATCTTTTAATTATTGAAACTGTAATAAAACAATCAATTGTTAACACCACTATCGTAGTTGGTGAAGACATTGATCTTTTGGTGATTTTCGACCGTGGACGTAGCCATCAACAACAATCTTTATTTATTGAAACATGCAAGGGGAAGGCCAAAACACAATTCTATGATTTTTTAAGCTTTATTTCTAAACGCTTTAACTTTTGGCTATGTATAGAGCTAAAAAATCGGAAGATTTACTTGACAATCATGGATACTTAAGTTTTATGAATTCGACTAAATTCATATTCTTCGCTCTATATCTCGCAAACGTTGTACGTGATAACTACATTCTACCTTTTTTGTCGGAAATTGAATTATCATCAATTTGGGTAAGAACCTTCATTCGCCTGCGAGCCAACGGAAGCTTGTTTTTGAAAAAATATACCTAATTCGTAATTTATACATTGGAAAGTTAGTTAAAATATAATTGAAGTTGTTTCCTTAACTGCAACCTAAAAGAGTTAAAATCGATGATCATTGAAGACATACGTATATGCCGTATAGAGTTCGATAATATGGGATTTAAAAGATGCGGTTCCTCAAGGAGCAAGCAGGAACGCAAATGTTTCCAGAGTCCAGCAATTCGGACGAGTTTCACACTCCACATAGCTAATCGAAAATAAAAATAATCTTAAAAATATAATATAAATTTATGCACAACGAAGTGATGAGCTCATACAGGGCTAACGTTTTCGACAATAGGTCTGACGAAGGTGCAATATAGATGCTGTGACAAGTAAGGATCATTCAGTTCCCTGGACCACCGTATCATGAAGCCCAAGTCGAGCAAGCCCTATTATCGTTAGCGTCATCTGCATAACAAAGAATTTTTGAATTGCGGAGAGGTATCGTAACGTCGTTGATGCAATATAAAGAGCAAGGAGGAGTGAGCCAAGAATGCTGCCCTGTGGTACCTCAGAAAAGACAGAGATCTCTGTGAAAATGGCCCCCCTAAACAGGACACGTAGTGTGCGATGCAACAAGTAAGAGGACAACCAATCGACGAAGCGAGGAGGAAACCCAAGCAACGACATCTTGTGATTAAGGGTTCAGTGGTTGATCCTATTAAAGGCTTTGCTGAAGTTCGGGAATATTCAATCCACTTGTTTGCCATATTAGTAGCCGGCAAGTAAAGATGAAGAAATTGAAGTAGGTCGCTTGTAGTAAACCTTCCTTTGGTAAGGCCATGCTGGAAAGTGCCTATGAAAGGACTGCAGTGAAAACGAAGCACGTCACTTACTGAAGCCTCGAAAGTCTTCACAACATGGCACAGGTTCGCGATGGGCCTGTAATTGTAATCGCATTTTTTGCTCTTCCACAGACATGGAAACAGCCACATAACATAAACACAGGTAGCAAAAAACGTGGGCGAGAAGCGATTTACACTTTTTCAAGAAGGATGCAGGAATGCTCGAGAAGAAGTCTGATAGGTCAGAAAGGTATGTTGCTTTACACGTCCAAATAACGGAATTACAAACCTATCAATTTTCCTGGACTAATAATTTTCAGACAAAGCAGTAAATTTTACACTTGCTGACAAAATCCATATGGAAAAACACCCACACTATGACGATTTCTTAGTATAAACACTAAATATTATTATTAACTGCCAAATTACATAAATATATTATTCCAATAATTACAAGTATCATTCATGAAAAGATTGGACCACCCTAAATATTTGCCAAAACTTCCAGAATATATTGAAGTCTGATCCGTCGGGAAATAGAAATCAAAATTGTCAACATATTTTTATGTTTCAAGGCCACTGCAGTATTTTTGCACTATTTTTGAAAATAAGTATGTATGCATATACGAGTAATTTTTCCTGCACGAAATCTCCCGAATAAAAATTTATATCGACTTCGTTAGGGTGTCAATCGAAGCGATTAACGTTTAACAAATCATCACTAACTTAATGGATTTTTATTTCATTTTAAAAACTATTAAAATTTAAAAAATTACTTTTTTTTAAGATGAAGACTTGAATTAAATTTGTAAAAATGGTTTATGTAGTTAAGTGTCTGATATATTTTGTAATTAAAATTACAATACACGCATTTGCTAACTTAAAAGTTTCATTGTGCATCAGATTTATCGACATTCTCATTATCATCATCATCAAAGTTACTACGACATTCCGTACTAATTGGTACTTAGGAAAACAAGAAAACCATTAGCTGAGAAATCCTTTAGTAGTTTTTTTAAACTTTTCTTGGTTAATTAAACCATCTGAAGGAATAAAAACAGTACTTTATTTAAAATATCCTTAATAGAAGTTTTTCAGGAATAAATTATTTTCTGTAATAATTTTGGATCTAGATTCTTGCCCTTCTTTTATTACGATCCACTTGGGTGAAATGTGAGAACAAAGCTGTGTGGTGGATTTTTAATAGGAAACATCCCAACTGAAGGTTAACCATCAGCTGGAGTAAATATTAATTTTGACTGAAAAGAAATTGATGTTCCGTCATCTTATATTTTGTCCTCAATACTTCTATCTCAAATTTAAATAACTTATTTTCCGTCACTATCCGATCTTTGTCATATGGATGGATCATTAAATTAAACAATTTATACTGATTCCAACAAGTATAATAAAAAAAGAGTCGGTGAAGAGCGAGTCGAGCCATTATTATAAAATTTGAATAATGTTCAAATTCATTCAATTCACCAAAAATTTTAGAAAAAAAATATTTTTGGAATCCTTAAAATTAGTGACTTTAAACACCCAATTCCACCTTTTATAATAAAAACAATGATCTTCAATGATCAAGATCTTTGACTGTAGAAATATGGGCGCGTCACAAAGACCTAACATTATACAAAATTCATACATCATGCCGCTTTCAAAAAAAACGTATATGACAGAGAGACGGAATGACGCAATAGTAATCTTCTGAGGATCCCTTTTTCCCTTTTATGGGACGAAACCCTAAAAAATTAGCAAAACATTCGTATTTCCAAAAAAAATTGACAACACTTAGTAGGGCGTCATTGTATTCTTACGAGTTGAACTTTTACACAAAATACAAAAAGTTGATGGCAAACCTTCTTGAGAATTTACATAAAAGATTCAATCTGAACTTATCAATGTATTTATATTGCCTTCCTGTTTTCAATACCAGAAGATTTTAAAGCATAATTCCGTTAATTAGCGTAATGTATTAGCACAATAGGTTGCTGGAGGATGAACGGAAGAAAGCTTCAACTTCTATGATACTATATATGATACTATACATTCTGATGTGTTAGTTACGACTCAAAGCGGTAACAACCGGGCAATGCATTCTAGAAGGTAGCCAAATAACTAATGTGGGAGGAGATAACCCCTTGCAAAATACCCCTAACTCCAAGGTGGTAAGCCATTCTGCAAGATCGAGGGGTAATTGGGTCGCGAATGGCGTCTCCTCACGCCCTTCTGTAGGATCGGAGGTGGAGAGTATGGAAAACCCTTAACAGGTTGGCTATATCCACGGTAGCCACAACACAACAGAAGCAGCTCTAGGAAAATTACCTTCCGAAGTTTCGGCGGCGGCTATGGAGGCTGGCTTGCGCCGGCTGAAAGTGCTGTAGCAGTCCTGAAAGCTGTAGCTGCCATTGGAAAAATAATAACTAGCACTTCCTCAGGTGCGGGGGTGGCAGAGATGGTAGACTCTAACGAGTTGGCTATATCCGCGGTGCACGCACCAGTATAAGCTGCAGACCTGCCTTCCTAAGGGTTAGCTGCGGTTAATCCGGAAGAGGTTATTTATCCTGACTCTGGACTAAAGCTTCATGGCCCGGAATTATTCAATGCCATGGGCAGATAAAGGGTGAAGGCTATGATTAACGCATAGACCAAGAAGGAACACTGGGGATGGTGGAAAAACATGGATTCCTGCAGATAAGCTAGAATTCTGGCAGTGACCCAGGAAACCGAGGTTAGCGGCGACAGTGGGATAATTGGAAACTCACGCTAAGAGAGACTGGGAGGGGACGAATAGGGACCCGCTTCTATGTGGTCTGCTTCGGCTAATCCCCAGAGAGGTGTTATTAGTGAGTAAGAATCATACACAAAAAGGTACAAAAAGGTTACACTTACTTACTTACTTTTGTTCACAATAACCTGATGACTTAGACTTATTATTGTAGCAACTTACAAACGTACATATGATTAATCCAAGAAGTACAAAGAGAATTATAGAAAAACTTCTAAGATTGTTAAAATGTTTTAGTTCTAGTTGTTTGCACTTTCTTTACAAGAATTGAACACTGATTGACAAGCAGGGAAGAGTGGGTGGAATTAGATATTATAAACCTCCTGTTAAATCGCAAGACTAAATATAGAAAACTGAGATGAAGTTCGTTCTATTTGTATTATTATAATACACAATCAATGAAAGAAAGTTTGTGAAAGTTTGTCTGAAATAAAAGTATTTTTTAAATTAATATATATTATAAAAGTAAGTGTACAATGTGCGTGCCGCTAAAACTCAGAAAGGAGTCCCGGTACGATTAAGGGAGTTATATGGTGTGGAAGCCCTCTATCCCACATCCATGAAGAAGGTTCCCGTTTTTGCCTGAAGGGCGTGCTTTTGAAGATATAAGGACTGAAAGTTCACCCTCTAGAAATTTCTAGAACAGTCCAGAACATTCGAGAGTATTTAAGAACATTCTGGAATGTTGTGGACGATTCCGGAATAGTCGGGGACATTCGTGAACATCCAGGAACATCCCAGATCATTGTGAGACATTCTCTCGAATGTTGTGGAATGTTCTGGAACATTGTGGACCATTCGAAGCCTTTTTTGTATGGGTGGGGCTACACATTTGTTGGGGTATATAAAGCAAGATCCGTCGTGGGTTCGAACGTCAGTTTCTTATAAGTGAAGTGCAGTGAGTAAATAAAAACAAACAGTTAAGTGCGAGTAATCAAAGTGATACAATCAGTGACTGAATATAAATCGAAAATAAAGTGTGGAAAGTGTTTAAAGTGTACCTACTTAGAGAAACCGAAATGAACGAATTGAAGAATCAAGAATTGCGACACAATCTTAACACTTTCAGTTATCCCCAAGTCAACACCAGCAGACGAAATCAATGCATGCTTTAAAAATATCTCTGGCCACACATACAAATACTGCGACTAACAAAAAATATGAGAGTTGAACTATTGAAAGATGAAGCAACAGCACATTTTGCTCAAAAACTGTTACAAATAAGCGAAGGCACTTATCCTACTGAACAGACGACCGGCCTCATTGAACTCAACAGAGATTTCTGCAACATAGTCACTACAGAAAACTAACTCATCGACCAGATTTATCCAAACATTGTTCATAGCTATACCAATCCGAAGTGGCTATTTTAGAGGGTTATTTTAGGAACTAAAAATAATACTATCGACGATATCTTCTTTAATATAAAAAAGAAAATTCCCGGTGAAGAGAGAATATACGAATCGATTGACACGATTGTAAACGTTGAAGAAAGTGTCAACTTCCCTATAGAATTTTTAAACTCTTTGCAAGTACCAGGAATGACATTACACTGCCTTCAACTGAACATTGGCTCTCCGATGATACTACTTAAAAATCCCAACTCACCAAAACTATGTAATGGAACAACGATGATCGTCAAATAGCTGTCGAATAACATAATCGAAGCCGATCTTATGATTGAAAATTACAAAGGACACATAGAATTTATCCACAGAATACCACTGATCTCTACAATTTAAAAGACTGCAATCAAATTAGCCTATAGCTTTACAATTAACAAAACGCAAGAACAAACTTTAAAACATTGCGTCATCAACCTCAAAGACTCTTGCTTTTCTCACGATCAACTATACGTTGCTTGCTCTCGATAAGGAAATTCGAAAAATTTGTACCTTGGATAACAAAATGAAAAATTTTGTTTATAAACAAGTGTGTTGGAGACGGACTTGGATCAATTCGTTGAACGGCACCACCACCATGCCATGGGTCCCGGGTTCGAGACCAGGCCGTGAGCTTTTATTAAGAAATTAAAATAATCCACTCCGTCTCTGGGCTGTTGTCTAGCTCGCAGCGATGCAAAAACAAGACTCAAGTTTCCTTGCTTCCCTTACCCTAATTCCCTTCCGGACAAAACCATGCTAACGTATCAAAGGGTTGTCCCCTAGGATTTGGCCACGCTGATAACAAAAAAAACTACAACACAATCTCATAACAACTCCCTGAGCGATGTCCAGGACGCCAGCTTGTTAAATATAAAATTAATGTAACATGAACAGTAAAACATTTTATATACTGCTTCATTATATTTTAAAAGTTTTGGATGAAACATATTTTACAAAAAAGTAAAAGAATATCAATACGTTAAAATTTCTCCAAGTTCCGGTCTAACTTCGCGTGGATTGATCGCAGAGTACTATTATGAATTAACTTTAATTTGTTATTCACTTCATTGAAGTTATTTAATTAAAAGGTAATTTGACAAAGAAAAAACTGCGGTTGCGTATTCTCTTCTCTTTTAAGAGCTCTTGTTGGTAATTTGTTTTTGTTTTAACTGAATTCAAAACTTCCAACGCAATCCCAATTAAAAATCACCTCAAGTTTCTTTACATTGCTTTTAGACTGCGTAGATTCATTTAGTCGTATTTCATAAAGTCCCTTTGTTGCAGCAGATACTTCAGTTATTAAAATATTGGCATGGTAACATACCGTTCTTGCTTTTGCTATGGAGCTACATGAGAGAAAATCTTTGAAACGACGTTTTAAAACACTGTTTAAGAAGGACCTTTCCCTCACTTATTCGTTTAAAAATTTGGCTGTTTCTCTTAGATGGAAACAAATACCTTACACTGTTGATAGCGGAAACTAAAAGAAGTCCTTTTTACAAGTGGTCTATGTTTTGGGAATATCAATACGTAAAGCATTGCGCGGACTATCTTTGTAAATGCAATTTTATATATATTTTTTTTTATGGTGCAGCATTTTTTGCATCTCTTTGCTTTACAAAATGCTCTAAAAAACATAAAATAATTTTAGGCAATTTTTACAGAAAGTACACGGAAATACACGGAAAGTACATCGAAAGTACACGGAAAGTACACGGATATTACACGGAAATAACACGGAACTACACGGAAAGTACACGGAAGTACACGAAAAGTACACGGAAAGTACACGAAAGTACACGGAAAGAACAAGTAGGTACAAATTTCACGGACTACACGGAACTACAAATAAGTACACGATAAGTGCAAAAAGTCAATTCTATATTAAAATTACTGGTAATAGTTTATCACAACCTCTTCTAGATACAAACCTGAAGGGGGGAGTAAATAAAGCAACTAAAAGCCTGATTAATACACATCTTCCTCCCAGAAAGATTAATAACAATTTGACGGAACGTGTTGTGTACCTCTTCCTCCCAGAAAGATTAATATGAATTTGACGGAACGTGTTGCGTACACGTTCCGTCAAATTTCTGCTTAATTAACTGCCGCCCCCTTCCCCCGCCAGGTTTGTATCTAGAACAGGCTGTGATAAACTATTACCAGTAATATGAATATGGAAGTGACAATTTGCACTTATCGTGTACTAATGTGTAGTTCCGTGTAGTCACTGAAATTTGTACTTGTACTTTCCGTGTACTTCCGTGTTATTTCCGTGTGATATCCGTGTAATTTCCGTGTAATTTTCGTGTAATATCCGTGTATTTCTGTGTACTTTCCGTGTATTTAAGTGTACTTTCCGTGTTCAATTACAATTACACGGCAATTCGAGGGTGGTAGATAGACACTGCCATAATTTTAGATCTATTTTTTTTTTTTTTTGTACAATGTGGCCAAAGTATTTTGAAGTCGCTGCAAATTAAAGAAAGAAAACAACTACAATGAGATTCAATCTATACTAACATTAATGCTCATTGTTTTATGTCCTCGCGAGCTCAAATATTTAGGTAACTTTATACGGTATGTTTAATTGTGGAACGTGTCGACACGTTTTAGGTGCCAGCCCCTCCAATGTAAGGTATTGGGCGGGAGGAAAACTTCACATAGTTCAAGACAACGATTGCAAGTGAACCTTCAATTAAAGGTAAATTATAAACCACCGGCATAACTCTGCAACAACCTATAGGGTTCAAACCTGACTTCTCCGGAATAGAAGACCGTTACGTTATCATTTACTCTGATCGATCAAAAACGGGAACGTTCTAAGTTCAACCCATGTGTCTTAGGTTTCTTAATTTTTATTTTAACCTTGTAAAACGTGGAGCGATTTCCCTACTTGTACTATATTACAAATCTTTTCGGTGGGGTTGGTGTAGCTGAGGTGGCGGAAACTGCTTTCGTAATGCGTGGGTCGATTTTGATGATTATTTATTGTGGGCAGAGTAAATGATAGCGTATCGTTCTTCCATTCCGGAGGTCCCAGGTTCGCACCCTACTGGGGATTGCAGAGTTATGCCGGCGGTTCGGAATCCACATTAAATTGTAGTTCCGATTGCAATCGTTGTCTTAAGTTGCTCTTTGTTCATGGAACTGTAAGGCTTTGTTAACAGTATTCCGCAAGTTGACAGTTTGTAAGCTAAATATAACGCTAAAATTGCAAAATTATATTCTAGATTTGATAGTGTTTTTAATCTTTGTGATAATTTTTTATTGTTGAAGGTTATATTTAAATATTATAACTATCATAAGTTACGGCCAGATTGTGAAAGTAGCAAAAACAATTTTCTTTCATCAATGAAAATTGTTTCTCTTTCATTATTCTCTAAATTTATTTATTCATTTATTCAAAGATTCATCAAAATGTCTGATTACTATAAATTAATCCTTTATCCAATTTCTCGAAAGATGGAAGTCAATATAATCAAACTTGTCATTAAAGAGACGCGATAACGATGTCACCGGCTCATTCATACCATATCTAGTGCGACGACAAGGAACCTAGCAGAAACTGTGATTCCGCAGGGATCGAGTCAGAACATATATATTCGGAGAGCCCAGTAGCACCGGATAATTCATTATGGCCTGCAAACAATAGAAATCAAAAATAATCTCAGATATATTACGCTTTTATTCAAGAGTATCCAACGAGAATATGTTAAGTCTGTCTAAATATGGAGGCAGAATATTAGGATTATTTCAAGAAAGACCCCTAAAAACAAATCTTAAGAATCTACGCTAGACGGCCTCGATGCGGTTGATATGGGACGCATAAAAGGGAAACCACACCGGACTAGCGTTTTCTAGAACAGGTCTAACAAAAGTATAATGGACGAGTTTAGTTATATAGTATACTATATATATATATATATATATATATATATATATATATATATATATATATATATAATATACTCGAACGTAAGCCTTATTTACAAGAGAATCTATGTGGTCCTCAAAGGAAAAGTGAGTGTTAAGTATGACCCCTAAGTCCCTGGTCTTGTCAGGTCGGGCTAATAAGTTACCAGTACACTTGAGGATGTTCAGAGCGGTGTAATTAATAGAACACCAATTATGAAAGGCGTCTTAGTCAGAATTTAAAAGAAAACAATCCTGTTCATTAGCAACAGAACGAAAAATATTGGATTCATCAGCATAGCAAAGAATACTCGAGTTATAAAGGATCGTTAATACATCAGTCATGTAGTGGTGAATTCTAATAAGTTGGTTGTAGTAGATATACTCTTCATAAAGCCGTGTTGAAACGAGCCCAGAAAGAGTTAACAGTAAAACTGAAACACATCACAAACTAAAGATTCAAAAACCTTCGCAATGCGACATTAGTTAGCAATGAGTAGGCAATTCATTATATCACTCTTATTTCGATTTTTATGAAGAATAATAATCACAGAATGCTTCCAGGGTCTTAGAAAGATGCCATAACAAATATATAAGTTAAATAAATAACGAAGAACAGAAACAAGGGGCGAACTAGATACTTTCAGAAATGAGCCTGGAATACCATCTGGGCCGCTAGCGAAGCTATTGATGAAATTTGAGATGTTCTTTAAGATGGTAGCCTCGTCAAATACGAGATCTTTCAGTTAAAGAGAAGTCGGCGAAAACTTTATGAAGCGAGTAAAACTCTTATCACTAATAGGTGCGACCTAAATTCGTAATACGTGGACCGATTTGGATAATACTTTTGTTGTTGTATAGATTACGTTCTCCTATCGACGGCGCATTACAAATTTTGTTGTTGGGATGGGAGTGGGGGAAAAGGGAAATCTAAGCGTTGACCTATTTGGATGATTGTTTTTCTGTTGTGCCATGCTCATCGTACATTGAAACTATATTTTGTGGGTGGGGTGGCAGTTGGGGAAGGCTGTTGCTTTGGGGCCGTTCAAGTATTACGAAACGCAGTTTTTGAAGATTTCTGACCCACCCCCTCCCTCCTTGTAACGTGACATTACGTTTCGCGTTAACCCCCTCCCCTCCCCCAAAACGTTACGTTACACACGCTTATCGGAATAAGAAGCAAAACAGGAATAAGTAAATTAAACGAAATTTCAGCCCACTTTGGCTCTAATGTGTGCGCGTAAAATGCATAAGTTCATGGCTTGTAGTTTAGGTGGCTTTGCTTGACCGCAACGGTCGGACTCTTAGAGTTCAAACTATGGACTCGTGGTACACGGCTTATTGTGGTTATTTGCCATATACATATATACTTCTGTATACTCAGTGACGCGACTCTATTGGTATGTAAATAAAATATGTGTAGTGTAGATATACCACATAAACTGAGCCGTGAGTCACGAGTTAAGAGTTAGGACTTTTAATGTAAACAAAAATTTAGTGTTACGTAACGCGTTACTTGAACCCCCTCTATAACACACCGTAACGTAAAAAAAGAAAAATTAGAGGATTTGATTAATGACTTAGAGGAAGAATTAGGTTTTACGAAAGCGAGCGATACAACAATACCTACCACGAGATAACGCACAACAATTAATAATTTCTTTTATAGATTGTACAACTCAAAGTGGAAATTGCAAATGATACCTGCATTAACTTCCTTTCTTTTTATCTATTAATGATCAAACTACTTAACCAAAATCACGTTAAAAAATATATTCTTTATCCGATTTCTGGTTTAAAGCGTTCAGGATTATGTAGAAAAATAATTTCTCTGTAGTTCTAGGTAAAATAATTTCACAAAATTTGATGAAATATATAAAATTTACTACAAAATACTTTTCAGAATTAAATTAACATTTACTATAAAAATAGGTAGAAGCTAGCCGCTTGTAATTTCCCTATAGATGAATGATGGACTACCCACACAAGGCTGGGGAGAAGTTAAAGCAAAAACTTTTAATTCCTTTCTGGTACAAACCGTCGCATGCCTTCCTGATTGCTCCCATTTAATCTTAAGAAAGTTAGAACGAAATAAAAGCTTATGTAAGGGTCGTGGATGAATCCACGGCTTTAAGAAAGAGCTGCAACATGCGTTATGGTATGCTTTAATTTCAATCTCGATAGTCAGATAACAGCATATGCGCTTCTGGTTTTTGGAGTAATTAAAGCAAAACACCTTGTTCTCCTTAACCAACGTAATGTGTATGTTCTGAAAGAAAGTGCACAAAAGAACACAGCTAGTAATTACACCTGTTACCGCTCTCATTTCGAGACGCCTATTTTATAACTTACACCTGACCTAGTTTACAAACATCAATAATCAAATAATATTACAAAAGAAGAAAATAAAATGTTAATAAAATAATCTAATCGAATCGGAAACTACTTCGTATTCGTAAAATATTTCATAATTTCTGAATGGCGTAATGAGATTTGTCAAGGAGAGTTGAATGAAAAACTTAATTCCATTAATTCAGTTTATGCTTTCTATTTCGTTAAAGAGTAATAATTTTTACCTGACATTCTTTGACATTAATCTTTCCACGAATCTTTATTTTTGTCCTTTACAACTAGTAAACCCGACAAGGTACATCAATTTAGAAATGTTTTTATCAAGAAACTCCGTTAAGATGTTTACGTTCAAACGTACAAAAGTACAGGATCTCCCTCAAATTTATTTACTGCCAGAGGATATTTCGAATTACCCTTGCAAAAGGGGGCAGACAGGAAGAGAGAAAAATGGTCGCAAATCTTTTCTTCATCTTTGTAAATAATTTAGTCGATTCCTTTTCCCTGTTTCTATCTCTAGCAAGTCTTTCAGCACAAACGTAAATTTTATATCCTGTTCCTTGCCGTTAGAAAGCGTCTTCCTGCTTTCCGAAAAGTTCGGCAATATAAATTGCAAGCCGTTCCAGGGGACAAATTCGCCCTATTCCAACTATATAAACGGCTTCTGGCAATAAGTACACACACACACAAAGGCACCACGAATAGGAATATTATTAAAAAGTTTGAATATATAGACCGAGGCAACCCTAACTTAACTCCCTGGAACTACTCGCTTTTGCAAGGTGGAAAGTTAGAAGTTGAAATTAGTTCTGATTAATGTTTCGCAAAATGCCTAGAACTGTCTAAAAATTTACTCAATTTGCTCTAACCTTTTGTTATGAAGTTGTACGCAAACGGGTTCCCATTCAGGAAGTTCATATCCGCAATGAGGGTTTGCTGCTGAAGATAGGGCGAAGGTGTTATATGTGGTAAAAGTGGTGGCACCTCGTCCTCGGGGGACCGTTCAGAGCCATAGCCCTGATCACAGCTCGGGTCAAAATTGGAACGTGTCAAAGGCAGCTTCAGCTGGATATCAGGTTTATCTGCAATATCAAGTAACAAAATCGCAAGAGCTCTAAATATTCAAACAAATTCCTATGCTACTTCAAGGATACCAATTCCTTCGTACCTTGATTGATTTTGAACGTGCTACTTTCGGAGCTTGTTGAGGCGGTTTCCTTCTCACTAGTGCTGTTGTTGTAAGGCGAAAGCTGCATCTGCCTTTGATGCTGCTGCGGTCTATTTGAAGTTACAGTCACGTACTCCACCCTATCCGCTTTTATGTAGCTTTCCGCATGGTTGTCTGGAAACAGAAAGAATTGTAAAGGAAGCGGTCACATATGTAAACGTTAACTATGATATGCACGTACAATTCGGGTTTATATCCTTTACGTTGTCGTCATCGTCCAGATGATTCGGAAGACTACCGCAGAACTTATTTCGATCTTCTTTCGTTACTCCAGATAAAGGTGGCATTATTAAATTTGGTGGATGTGATTCCAATGGATTGTCGGGACCGTCTCGTCTGTCCATTGTATGATATTTAACGCTCTCTGATTCATTACGTGGTTTTGTGATTTTCTCCTTTGTATTGCCATTTGATGTATGGTAGTATCCTTCTCCATTTTTGTTGTTATATAAATTGCCTGTAAGACAATATATTAGAAATTGGCATTAAAGATCAGATTGTAAAATTTAGTATATATTGGCTACAACTTATATAAAAATACAAAAAAAGTGAATACTTATGATAACTATGTTCATACATAACTGTTATATTTTGCAACGATACTATTTATGATACAAGGTATAAAAATAATTATAGCTTAAAAAAGTGAAGCCTGAATATAATAGACCATCAAATTGCGTTTTCAATGTATAACATAACTAATATTATGGGTGAAGTAGTAGACAAATTTTAACAGATTTTTCTAGCAATAGCCAAGAAAGTCAGTTCTCTTATTTTACAAGAACTCTTATAGTAGGTACTTTAGAGTATCGTTCTGCTTTTTACGATGTTTATAGCAAAACTATTGGTAACCACTTTTGTTAATGATCTTTGTAAAGCCCTATATGACGGAGACGTGTTATTTTGTTAACTACATCTTGGGCACTGTTAATTAAGGGTTCGTTGTGGTTCTTTTCTAGAAATCTAGACCTCTAAGAAACATAATCTTAAGCCAGAGAAAGCATATCTACTCTTGGTTCTATATCACTTTGTTAGGGTCAACGACCCAGTATATGTAAGTATATCAGTTTAATCTGAGTCTTTCATGTAGGGTACTGACTAAAGGATCATTATTTCAATAAAAAAAATAAGCAGCGAAAACAGGCATTGTTTTTAACTCTGGAAGTCATTTCACAGCAGTCCGACATTTTTGATTTCATCATCATCCATTTTGCCAATTGGAAGGTTCATTATAATATATTACAAAGAAAGCAAACTTTCAGAGAACTAGAGTAAGAAAACCAAGTCAAAAACCTTAAGATTATATTAGATTTAAAAGACCTATTTAAAAGTGACAAAATAAGAAACTCCTAAAGTATACACCTATATAAATCAATAATATTAAAATATAAAAATATACAGTACATTAATACAATCATATAAATGTAATCACAAGTAACAAATCAAACAACAATACAAGGAAAGAAAATAAAATAAAAAATAAATCTAACTAAGCTGATCCCTAATTTGAGATTTAGAGAAGTGGAAGTCAACAAAGTCAACATGGTCATTAAACAGAAGAGATAATGAGGTAATGGGCTCATGCGGGCAGGTGGCGAGGAATATGTAAAAAGCTGTGAGTCCTCAAGGAGCAAGAAGGAACCGGCAAACTCAAAATACCGAACAATTCGGCAGAATTATTCACACCCCACAGACAGTCGAAATAAAAAGATGATTCCAGACCTGTTGCATCTGAACTCAAGAGATTCGAAAGAGATAAGCATAAGCCGGTCAGCATATAGAGGTAGACGAAGGGGATCAGCCCAGGGAAAGCCACGAAGGGCGACTCTAACAAATTTGCGCTGAACAGCCTCAAAACGATCAATATGAACCGCATGGAAAGAAGACCAACCTGGGCCAGCATACTTTAAGATTGGTTTGACAAAAGTGCAGTAGAGAAGCTTAATAATATACGATTCATTTGACAATCTTTTAATGAAGCCCAGAGACGCACTGGTCTTACTTACAATAATATCAAAATGATCCTGGAACAAAAATTTGGTATTTAACACAACCCTATGCCTCTGTTTGTGTCAAGTCTAATCAATGGGCTACCACGCCAATAGTTAAAGAGGTCAATAGTTAAAGAGGCCAATAGTTAAAGAGGTTTCCTTTTTCAAGAGAATAGCATAACAGTAAGTTTGCTAATATTCAAAGAAAGGAAATTAATAGAGCTCCATCAACGGAAAAGTCAGAATTTAAAAGGGCAGAGTCATTATCATTTGAAACAACAGGAAAAATGTTAGCATCGTCAGCATAATAGAGGATTCTCGGGTCAATAAGAAGCATCATTGATGTAGGTAGATAATAAAAATCAACGGTCTTAGATGACTACCCTGAGGTGCACCTGAGGAAGTATTAATTTCATCAGAGAATGCACCAAGAAATAACATACTTTGCTAAGACCAGACAGATAAAAACACAACTAGTGAACGAAAACTGAGGGAAAACTAAAATTGATAACTTATGAATGAGAATCTTGCGATTAATTCTATCAAAGACCTAACTTAAGTCCGCAAAAAAGCAATCAACCTGCTTGCCTGCTTCATATATAGCGCATATATAGACGTTGGAGGACTCTAGTAAGTTGATTGTAGTGGATTTACACTTCATAAAATCGTGCTGTACTAGAAGGAGACCAGGAAAGGTTTGCAATGGAATTAAAGCAAACCATGGCCTCAAAAACATTCCCAATGTAGCATAAGTTGGCGATGGGTCGATAATTAGAGATATCGCATTTGTTGCCTTCCTTAGGAAATTCCCAAATAGATTAGCAATCGTTAGATGATCATTACTTTCACATAGAGGGATAATCGTCACAATTACGCTTGGAATTAATGAAGAGTTACTTAAGCTCAGTGCGTAAAGTCTGCTTTGTTCTATCTGAAAAGGTCAAAATAAGAAGATTCGAAAGCTGACTGAAATTGAGCACACAGAACGAATCACTCCTCGAGGTACCAAATCTCTTCCAAGTGTTGTTTTTCAAGAGCCGTCCGACGTGGAATAATAACAAACTGGAGAGAAGAAAAGTATTTCTTAAAGATCTGGCATTGGAATTGGTGCAGAAACATTTACAAAATCGCTGCAAAAATCCAGTAAAACTATCAGTCAAAATTGCTATAGGCTTGATCGGATTCAAATGTGTAGCTTCTACCGCAAGGCGATTCATACCAACAATTCAGATAATAAATCAATTTCTCATTTAAATTTCATATGCACATACAATACATCATATTCTTTTACGAATGCGAAACACATATGTGAACTGTGTAAAAATAACAGGGCAAAAAAATACAATGAAACAATTACCGAGTTAGAAGACAATTACGATAAAGCTGATTACCAAGGCGAACCATCGAACCACCATCGAAAAGAGCTCACACAGGATCTCCAATCAATTTATAAAACCATATATGAAACATTTTTTAATTTATAACACATTTATATTGCCAATTAAAGAAAAATTATACAAAATACACTACAGGTTGCGGTTACGTTGCAAGTAATATTTTATCGCGCGAAAAAATATCATTCCTCGAGCGATGATTTTTTTTCCGTGGTTAGACCATATGTTTGAGCGATCAGGTTAGTGCAACGAAATAAAAAAGACAGTTTCAATGAAGTTTTTCTGACACTAGGAATAAAATCAATATACATATGTGCTTTTTGTATGTTGTAAAGCTATATTCAACAGGCTGCGAGTAAGAATGCCTTACCTACAAGGTCCGAGCAGAAGTTGCTTAGAAAATTTTTCTCCCAAAAACGAATAAGAGAAAAATTCCGGCCAAAAACGACTTAATTACAAAAAGTAATGCAAAGTTAATGCAGTTAAGTAATTAAGTCGTTTTTGCCCGAAGTTTTTCTCTGATCCGTTTTTGACCGTAATAACACGCGGTTCGTTTTTGGGTGGAACATTTTCTAAGCCACTTTTGCTCGGACCCTATTTACAAGGTCATTTTACTCTCAGCCTATCACTTGTACTCTTATTAAAAATTTCTTCAAAATGAAATATACTATGGTGGCATCATTTGAGCTTCGTGCGTAGTGCATACCAATCTACTGAAAAATAATTATAAAATAATTATAATTTTATTGTCACAGCCTACGCAGGCCACCATAAAACCATGCCAAGCTTCCTTTTTTATTGTCGCAGTATTTCATTTATTGATTCATAGTAGTCCCAAGATTTGTAACCATTTTTAGATATTGGGAGCGCAAACACGTTCAACACCACTGATGAAGAATCAGACTGATTAATCACGCTATTGGAGAAAATGAAAAACTGTGATTTCCTAGGGATAAGCTGCTATTGGTTAATAAGGAGACCATATGCATATTCTCGCAAGGTCAGAATTAATGCGTGCTATACAGTCCTCAATAAGTTCCATTCGCCGGTTTATATGTAATTGTACGTCTTCGTGGAGAAGAACAGCCGAGTTGCGTTCACCGACAGCAGATCATTAACAAATATACTGAAAAGTAAGGGACCAAAAATTGATTATTGAGGCACGCCTTACACCAGATATAGCCGCGCAGACAATGTGTTGGCGACTTGTTAGGAACGGTCCGAGAGAAAACTAGTAATCATTTGAATGGCTAATGTATTAAACCTAAAATATGAGGAAAGTTTTTTGGATGAGAAAACAGTGATCAACACAATCAACCGCCTTAGAAAAATCAGGAAGAATCGAGGTAGTTTATTCATCCCTATTAAGAGTATTTCTTATATTCGAAGAAACTTTAAGAATTGTAGTTTGACAGGAGTGTTAGGCTCGGAAGCCAGAGTGCCAACATGTTAACAAGTTATATGTTTAGAAATATTTCAGTATTTGCCTATACATAAGCTTCTTCAAAACTTTAGACAAAAAGCTTAGAAGTCTTACTAGGCGCAGGTCCGATGGTGATTCTGGACAGGACTTTTTAGGTATTGGAAGAAATAAAGCTGTCTTCCAGATAGTGCGAAACGTAGAGACAAGAATTTATTATATGGTGCATATATCTATAGATGATAGGGAATAAAAGTTTGATAAAGCATTATGAAAGGTTGTCTGGTCCTTTTAGACCTGATTTGGTTAAGAAAACAAGTTGGTAGAATTACCAACTACATTAGTGCTGCATGAGTCACCAAAAACGGCATCCTGACTTACAGTACATAATTTACGGAAATGAAAAAAGTGTTAAGATCGTCGGGTTTAAAGATGCATGCAATTTCGTCCTTGCCATATACTCCAGCCCCGTAAATTGTACCATATCGTACTAGAGTCAAGATCCGTTTTGAATTTAGCTCTAAGGTATTGTTATTTGGTACGTCTTATCGCCGTGTTAGTCCTGTTGCCTACGAATTTGTATAACCATCTCGCCTGATTAGTTCTAAGCTTAGCGTTGCTTAATGCAACAATGTTGAAAAGTTAATGCATTAGTGTTGAAAATTTCGTATTTTAAGTACCGAAGATATTCAAAAAAAGTGACGAATTTATAAACTCTTTGTAACATTAAACGTATACTTTAGTATGAAGAAGAAACCCGTAATTTTATTATTGCTTTACCAGCACTAGCACCATCAATAAATGTCCTCTTGTAGACCAGAAAGGCGGGGTGTAACCATTTGCGGTAGATGCCGCCTCAGTGGCGGCATTTGCACGTCGCCGTAGAAGTCAGTGCCGCCGCTGTGGCGGTATGATGTCATTCATGATCGCCTAGCGGCACGGTGAACGAGGCTAGCGATAATGAAAAAACACTTTCCTCCCGATGCTAGATTCAAATGTTTAGATCAACTTACAGATATCAATATTTATCGATCTCTTCGGAGTGCGGAGACTTTCAAGCAGAATCGAGAAAATGAATAAATATATCTGTGTTTGCTCATTATGTACAAAACGAGAGTTTATCTTCTTTTACTTGTCCGTTTTTTATCGTTGTCAGTATTTACTTACTTGTTTTGTATTACTCAAGGGAATTTAGAACTAATGATAAGTAAAAAACTCAAAATTTTCTCTGGCTTGCTGATACTTTCTTACTGAAAAACGTAAGGAAATTAGTTGAAATTATTTTGCTTTCTGGTTATATTACAATTTGTCACCCTTGTGTTTTATTGCAAAACAGTAATCATGTCAGTAAGCTTAATAATCGAGATTTTATGAAATTTTGGCATCCTTGCTACTACTGTAATCACTATTTGGAAAGTGAGACTAGAATTAAGAATTACAAGATTACTATATTGACTTTTTTTCAAATTTTATTTATAGTATTAGTTAATAAAGATCGATAATAAATAAAAACAACAGAAACTGTTAACAGAAAGAGTAAGCGAGATAATCAAAGCCTAATCAGTTAAATGAACTTTCTAGTCTGAAGGACACTTCTCTATTCTTCTTTTCCCTCCTTCCTCTCTAGGAATCAAAAAATCAAAATAGCAATTTAAACTTCATACAAAACAAAGACACAGAATCTCTGAGTTTTTATTGCCTTTCGCTTTTTTAAAATCCTTCAAAAACATTCCTTATAGTAGACAATCATTAACATCCCAAAAAAACCATCTCCTATGGACATTCATCTAAATCAAATTTAATAGATATCTCATTCCTAAACATCCTCGTCTGAGTGACAGAAAAATGAAAATGATATTTTGACTACAGAAGAAAGTTTTCCAGATTACCATCATTTCAATAAAATAAAACAAAGAAAATACATAAAAATACAATTTTCTTACCAGATGATTGCGTCCTTCGCCCAGATAGTCCCTTGCTAGTGTTTCGGGACACATTTGATCCCATATTACTATCAACTAAGAAGTTCTCCTTATTACGTTCTGACCTATTTTCGTCATTTGCGGCAAGGGGTACAACATAGTCTGGCGCTTCAGTTAAAGGACATTCATCATCAGAGCTTCCACCTTTGGTCCTGATATCATCTGTTAAGTAGTTTTCTGAACTTTTGTTGTCTTTAACATGGTCTTTGCTCACACTACCGCAAACTTTTGTTTTTTGTACATTTTCCTTGATGCTACTTTTGGTAAATTCAGAGTTATTTTCGCTGTTGATTCGCTGACTGTTACAAATATTTGTTAAAATTTCGTCCTTCTTGCCTTGATGGTTGTTTTCGTCCTCAAGTAATTGATAATTTCTGTTTTCGTCGACTTTAACTATTGCCTCTTCTGCGGAATTTAGTGGCTGATGAAGGTCTTTTTGTAGATTTTTCTGCTGTTTAAATGATTCCAGACGGCGCACGAACCGAAGTAGAATCTGTAAAAGTTCTATGTCATTAGTTGCCAAATATCGTGGGAATTAATGTCATTTCTGTCGGCTTTTTCTACGTCTCAGTGATAAATTGAAATACCTCGTCCGAAGATTCATCTATGATGCCGGTGGCAGCAGGGGACGAACCAAGTGGCTGAATGCTTGAATAACTGCTGTTCAGTGCCAAGATTTGGTCACCTGAAAACGAGAAACATTAAAGATTAGATTCGTTGAAATCCATTTTATCCGACAGGTGCCGGTTTGCAAGATATGGTTCAGATTTGATGGCTTAATTGATATGCACGACTAAACACGTATTAACCATTGTGCTGTTAATTTGGCTCGTTTAACGGCAATGAAGCGTGATAATTAATATCGGAAGTGTCACCCAGTCGCCTAACCCACTTACTGGACCCTTGAACACATTTGCTTATCCCTTCGTTCAGATGATGTTCTCTATGAAATTTGAGCTCAAATACAATTTCCTCTATGTCATGCATGAGTGGTGCAAATGGGTGGGTGGTTTCCCTTGGGCACGACGTTCGGCTTTGTTTTCTTACATTTCTAGTTTGTAGCATTTGATTTACCATGTGTCATGTCTGTGAGTGATGTTTTTGGGGTAAAACAAACACTATAAAAGGACCTATTTAGTATAGGAAAATTTAACTTAACACTGAGTCTTCATGATCAGATATACGAGAATAGCCGTGGCAAGCAAATATATATAAATTTCTTTGGGTTGTTTTATTTAAAATAAGACATATTTATGTGACAGTTTAACAAATATTCTCACCATGTTGTTGGTAGTTTCTGTTTCAAGCACAGTAAAGACAAAAACAAATATGTACAAAACAATTTTCAGCTACAGGCTTAGTAAATCTCTCAAAATTTTTAACGAAAACAAGGTTCTGCCTAGCATAATCCTCAGTAAGGTAATGGGCAACACATGTATTAGAGTAAACATATTTAGTAAGAAATACGTTTTTTCTTGTACCCGAACTGAATTTTATAGCCGGGGTCGTACCATGTCTTAAAGGTGCAACCTTATGTAACTCTAATAAGGCTCTGATCTAAAATAATCTGTAAGTGTAAGCTTGAATTTACTGGCCCTAACCCAGCCCTCTCTCTCTAGTTCCGGTGGTATACCCTTATGGGGCATGGGGCGGGAGAAGAACTTCACCCGATTTAAATGGCTTAACTCTGATGAATTGTTCCATTTAAACCCCCTCGGGAGATATACTATACAAATTAATCCTGCTTTGATGTATTTTACTTTATTTTATTCATCACAAAGATTACTTCAGTGTACAATAAATATTTATAAACTAAATGCTGGTTGAATAGGCGAAACATCGACGTGTTGGGTTCGTGCATCCCATACAGAGTTCGATGACTAGAGACGTGCAGGAAGTTGCGATTCGTCAAGGAGCGTTGCGGGATGTTCGCAGCCGCCAGTAAATCGGGTGAATTTATTGTTTCATGCAATAAATCGAACAAAAATAATAGTTTGTAGATGTTACGTCTCTTTTCAAGGGAGTCAAGAAAAATCAGCCCCAAGCGAACAGTATAAGAAGGAAGTAACCAGGGATCAATCCATGGAAGTCCACGGAGCAAAATCTGCGCTGCACTGCCTCGATGCGGTTGACGTGAACGGCGAAATAGGGAGCCCACACAGGCCTAGCGTATTCCAAAAGCGGTCTGACGATGGTACAGTAAAGAAGCTTAGTTAGGTAGGGATCATCGAGTTCCTTAGACCATCTTTCAACAAAACCCAACATCGAGTTAGCCCTACCAACGAGCGAGTTCAAATGATCCTCGAATGAAAGGCGAGAATTGAGATCAACACCCAGGTCCTTCATCTTATCAGCCCTACCTAAAGTAAAGCCATCGCGATGTAGTCAAAGAGGTAAGGACGTCTTTTACGATAGAAGGTCATAACGGTGCACTTGCCGGCATTTAAAGGAAGGCGATTGAGCACGCGCCAATCACAGAACACTGTCTATCACAACGGACCATTTATAGGTATATGTGGGGCTGATCGGCTGTAGGGCTGATAGCCGCCACCCTAACCTAATCACAGAACACAGCCAGGTCGGAGTGCAAGGTACTGCAGTCTGCTTCGTGGGAAGCAGTGCGAAACATTTTAGCATCGTCCGCATAACACAGAATTTTACTACGGGTCAGGAGAAACGAAATATCGTTAACATATAGGATGAAGAGGAGTGGGCCAAGAATACTGCCCTGTGGCACCCCCGAAGTGACAAGGATTTGGACCAGACAGGTAAGAGGACAATCGAGTTGATGAAGTAGGAAGGAAACCCAAGAAGAATCAATTTATAGACCAGGATACCATGGTCGATCCTACCGAAAGCCTTACTGAAATCTGTGAATACACAGTCGACCTGTTTGCCCGCCTTGACGGCTGTTAAAGAATAATTAATGAATTCAAGGAGGTTGGTGTTCGTAGACCTGAGGAAGTCATGCTGGAAGGACTCCATGAAAGGCCAGCAGTGAAATCGAAGAGCGTCACTGACGAGAGACTCAAAAACCTTCGCGGCATGGAACAGGCTGGCAATCGGTCGGTAGTTGGAGACGTCTGAACTACTGCCTTTCTTATGGAGATTAATCAATACAGAAGTCGGAAAGCGGCCGGATTGCAGGGAAAGATTGAACAAGTAACAAAGAACACTAGCAAGAGATAATTGGCATTTCTTCAAAAAGGAAGCGGGTAAATTATCGGGACCACCCGTGAAGTCCTTGTTCAGCAACGTGTGCATCGAATACTAAATCTTTTGTCTCAAGGGAGGTAGGCGGGAGCCGCGTCAAGTGGGTGAAATCAGAAGTGGAAATATCACAGAGGGAATCACAGAAAGAGGTTGGGCAAAAATTAGAAATTGTGGGAGCATCGTGACTCTCGCAGTCGCGGTACCTCAAAGAGGAAGGATAGGCGTCACATTTACGCTTCGAATTAATAAATCCCCAGAACAATTTGGATAACTGCGCAACGTAGTTCGCATATTAGACAGGTATTCGGCACAGGAGTCCTGCAGACAACCAGAGAAACGGTGGCAAAGGTCAGAATACATCAAATAGTCATCATGGCTTCCTGAGGCACAAAACCACTTCCAAGCTTTACCCCTTAAGTTCCTCACATGTCGTAGGCACCATGAAATCAGGAATGACACAGATGAGGGGATCCGGACCTAGAAATGCTAATAGGAACATATCGATGAAATATTTCATATATCAGTATTTGCGCATTTCCTTACAAATCTTTTCGATGATTTAGTTTTGATTACTTTAAACAATTTTATTAAATATGAGAACAACGTACACTGTTCTGAAATCAAGCAAATCAATTATTGCCTACATTACGGTTCCTGTTCTCTAATCGAAGCGTGGGTCCCCAAAAAGTGAACATAAAAATAAAAAGGAATTTAATAAGTTGATTTCACAATTAATTACATTTGGATATTCAATATTCACTTTTTAATATTTTTATTGGAATGGAAAACTTTAAGCTCATTTATCTCAAAACTACTTTTGTCTGCACGGCGTAGAGCAAAAAAAAACTGTCCATCCGATTGGGCTAAATTTTGAATATGTTATTCAGTATGCCAGTGGCTATCGTCGGAACTAAAAAAAATTTTTTATTTTAAAAACTTTTTGTTTTTTTGTTAAAAAGTATCGAAAAAAAGTCGTATTTTTGGTACCCAAAATTCAAAAGTGCACCACTTCGTCAAAAAATTTTTTTTATAAATTTATGTTAGTTCCAACGATAGAGACACTCATATAGATTAACAATTTTTTTTTTCTATTTTTCAGAGGACTGACAGAGCTGAAATCATCGACGCCACCCAGGAGTTTTTTTTTGTATGAGTATTGAGTAGTTTATTAAATGTACATAGTTCAATTATCGTTTTTTTTTAATTGGATTTACCTTAAAAAAATCCTGAAAATGCCTTAAATTTACGCGCGCTAGACCACCGGGTCCCCTTAATGACGCAGCCCATCATAAAGCATTTCGGTCTACGGAATAATTATACTCTTACTTTGCTATTACTGTATCTACGGTCATTAACAAAATTGCCAGCCTTATCCCTTGTAGACACATCACAACGTGCCAAACCAGAGCATCAAGTTGCTCCCACTCTTCGGAGTAAAATTCGGACGCACCGTCAAATTTCGTTGGAGGTCAAAGCCCAGGGGATGCGTTACCATCGCTTCAACCGAAAGGATAATGGGGTATGGGGATTGAGGGAACTTGAATGTCTTGTTTTTGGATTCCTACGACAACAACCCAGATACGGAGTTGATTTTTTAATTTATATTAAAAACTCACGTAGAGCCCGAGGCTCGAACCGTTGAACCATGACGTGGTGATCGTGAAGATGGAACAGTTTACTTCCCTCTGTTTTTCATTCATTTCGGGCATATAAGCCGAAACTTTAAAAACTAAATATTTTTTCGTATTTTGCAAGAACGGTTTTCGAAACTTTTAATTCCAACCGATTTATGTATATCCTTGAAATTGATAATTAACAGTTGTTTTATAGCGCTAATATCTATCCTTTTGCTATTTTATACAATATTCTTATAATGACTATTTTAAAATATCCAAGTAAACTAAAAGCAAAAATCATTAACTTTCACCGATAACCACGACCTTGCAGAAGTTCATTAAAAAAAGAGGAAGAAAACAAGAGGGAAAGAACAGAACCGGCTTTATTTTCATGAGATTTATATCTTAGTATGTCCAAGTTAATTTAAACGACGACTTAACAAACTGTCAGTTCTTTTTATTAAAGTACGATAAAGACCAAGAGCTTTGCTAAAAGAATAGCATGCCAACTCTGTTGACTTCTTTTGAAATATCTTTAACGACGACGAGACAATAATTTTAACGTTTCGTGAAGAAAGTTATTAAAGCTTTGAAAGAGCGGCCAACTCGAAAACCATATTGACGACCGCTTAATATGATGGAAAGTTATAAGATATTTATGAGGTCCACGTTTTTTTTCTTTTCTGTCTTAATAATACAATTAGTACAGAATCTATGTGAGTACGCGAGTTTGACTCACACATTTATTGAAGTTAATACTTTACATATAAAAGTTGGCTGAAATGTACTCCATCACTTTGAAAACATGCAATAACCTCCTCCTAATTTCTGCTGTATATTGTATTTTCGTCTGCTAACGAATTCCTCTCTAGCATTAACAGGACATGAATAAACTCTATCCTTCATTACCCTATGTGAATTACTGTCTGACCAGGTATAGAAGTTGTGGAAGTTTGTGATACTATTCCTGGTGAACTGCGATTCATTCGTTACACAATTTGATCCAAAAATTCAAATCTTTTCTCGAAATTCCAATCTTATCTCAAAATCTCCTTCTTCCTCCTCTCGTTTCATGATTTTGCCTGATGAGGGTAATTACACGGGTCTACAAAAAATGGAGTGATGATTGGTGTTGGGCAGCTTCGGTCACTTCCGAAGTACATAGAATCCGATTCCGATATTTGAGATTATGTACTCAAAAAATGGGTTTTTTTTTTTTGGAAATTTTTGAGGTTACGTCCAGGATGAAAAAAATTTTGTTGGTCGCCTTTTTCTAGTTGCATCAATTAATTCTAATCTTACCCTTCAAAATAAGCGATTGAGCGGTCACCTATGATTTTTTCTAGCAAAGTTACGACCATTTTAAGTTATGAAGTTCATATTTCATACAAAAATAATAAACATATTTTATGCATCCGTACGTAACCTCAAAAATAGCCAAAAAACATTTTTTGAGTGCATAATATCTTAAAATCCTGACGTGATGGCCCAACTTTGACCTCGTGTTCGGATTCTACGCAGCAAATTACTTCGGAAATGACCCCTAGCTGCCCAACACCAGAAGCTTGTAGACCTGTGTTATTTACTGCTCGGCGTCTTCCGATTTTTCAAATCGCGATTCCCTGCTGCTTAAAGTTACACTTCCGGATTCTCTTAACCATCGGAAACTTTTTTGGAGTGCACATAGATTAGGACTTCTCGTTTGATTTTTAAGTATATCTGCTCTATCGACTCCGTTAACTATACCTTCAATTTAAAATATATCCGTGTATTCCAAGCAAAAATAAGACCCGTTCTTAGCCTGAAACAGGCACATGCCTGTATGACACCAAAATGAGGCACGTTATGCCTGAGTGAAAATTCGACTACTCCAAATGCCAGCCTGCAGTTTCTAGTATAAAATTTAAAATGAAAACAATAAAATTATTTTCGTAGATTAACTCAATCGAGACAGACGTCTTCAAACAAAACTAACTCCAAGTGCTAGCAGATGTACTTAGTTTGGTTGAATATACCAGCTAAATTAATTTTACTCGGGTTCTCAATAGAAAATTCTCCTGTTTTTCTAATAATTTTAGTTTAAGAACATCCATAGTTGTTGAATTGTTTTTCAACTATAATCGATATTCTTCCTGACTGAGCCTCTTTTATAGCAAAATTTCAATCAGGTATTAGTTACAGAACGTCCGTCGGGATAGTTGGGTGTGAACACTTGCTAACACAAGCTAATAACGACAATAAAATATCTAATCATTTTATAACTTATTTACAGCAGTAATTAAAATTAATTACCTGTGTACCCTACAACAAACATTTTCGAGCCTTTCTCTTAACATTTTTTGTTTATTTTCGGAATTTCCTAACTACAGCGCAATAAAAAAATATATATAATCAGAGATTTGTAAGGAAGCATTCACATGTTCCACCTTGTGCTATTAAATAAAAATAATTATCATATTCCGTCAATATAAAATTCGCTAACGTATGAAAATACAAATCGATGATTATTTCAGTAAAAACATCATCGATTAGGGACTAATGCAAATCGTAATAGGTAGAAGAAGAGGAACATAGGTATATGCACATTTTATGATTTTATGGCTATTAAAGTGGCGGAAGTGTAAAAATAACTGGGAATTCTTCAATTTCTTATTCACTGAAGAATTTATCGATGATCTGCTTATATAATTGCTGATACTTTACTTTGTAATGACATCGCAATGTTTAATTTCATCGATCGTGTGACCTATCATCATATATTTCAATTAGGTCATCGATGTCCTAATGCATACATTTTCTACTGGGATACGCCATAATCTACAATTTTTTTCGATACTTCAGTTGAAACATTTGATTTAATTTAATGCACTGGCAAACAAGTAAAAAATTTGAGAATATTTATAAAATTATAAAATGCTGCACGTACACCGACTAAATGAGCTTAAAATAGAAAAGCACATTTTGCTAGGCCATAGATATGTAGAATGCAAATATTTCGCCTTTCCAGACAAATATACCCAGTAACCTAATAGTCTCTGACAAAATTAAACGAAGAAAAAAACATGAAACATGAAAAGGACTTAACTGAGAGTACCTAAAATGGGATCCATGTTGATGCAAAATACTTATCGTCCAGCGTGTGGTCGGGTTTTTCGACATTCTTTTCTAGTGCTGTGTATTCTGTTTGTAAAACTGTTGATGCTGACCATACACTCAGTTTTGAACATTGCACGAGAAGTTTGCCTGAAGTCTAAACAAACCGCAAATGTCGACATTTCAGCATGTTCCACGTTTGTACATGACTCCTAGGGATGAAGTCGATGTAGTGCTGTTTCTAACCCAGTAAAAACTTACTTAAAGTAGATGAGGTTAGGGAAATGTCTCTTGGGGGGGGGGGGGGGGGGGGGAGTTTTTATATTTTTTTTTACTGCAGACTGCACTTGCTTGGATTTGCGAAAACAACGTTAGAAGCATAACGATTTACAGCAGAAGACAGTTCACGGTTTTTAATACGATGCAAATCCAGGACTCTGGGAAGTAGCTTTAACCACTAAATCTACTCTTGTGTGAAAAGCGCAAATCCTCCGCAGTTATAAATTTAATATGCTTTTACATGTCACTTTTTGGCCGCTGGATCAGATTTATATAGCGTGAAAAGTTTTAGAATTAAATATTACGATAACCTACCATTCAAAAATCGCATTCATTTACAATGTGAAAAGATTGAATCGAGCAGTGCATTCGCGAATTAAGGAGTTTTATTTTATTAAAATTCAGTCTATCCAATAGACGACTACATAGCAACATCGTTATTTAATTTGGCATATATGTTAAATTCTTATTGTTACTATGGTAAAATATTACCTGTTAAAATATTTTGGTGATACGAATATCCTTTATCTACCTGTAAAGAAATTCAATCTCCAAGCACGAAAGGGATTTTCAAAACACCTCAGGCACTACTTTTCAGCATAAAAGCGATGAAAAGGAATGTTACCTTCGCGATCGTACGTGACTCTTGCAAAGCCCTCCAGCTTATATGAAACTTTGTGAGCTGTTTTATTAAGGTTTAATATAAACAAGGAGATTAATTAAATCTCTACAAACCTCAAAATTATAAATTTCTCAGCGTCTTCAACACCACGTATCACCTCTAAAGTGTTTTTGAATATTTTCACTTTACATTTTAAGTTTTATTATTAAATTTTCTTTAGGCTAAATTAACATAAAAATTTCACACTAAGAAGGCTATTCGCAAAAAAGGCAACCTATCGTTTTACAAGGTGTTGAAAAACATTTCACTATTTTTAAAATGAGCACTTGTATATAAGTATAAATAAAGAAAAAAGTTTAGAAACTGAAGTTTTATTACGAAAAACAACTAACTAAAACAAGTTACCTTAATTGGTACTTTATAGCTGTTTTAAATAATTAAAAAATTTACTTAAGAGCACTTGTTGGAACATATTGTACACCATTTTGAAAAATTAAACACTTATTTTGTTCCAAAAAATATTTGGAACGAAACCAGTGTTTTCTCTTTAAAAACGGTTTTAAGTAATGTTTATCTTCTATAAAATTCCATTCATACCTGTTCTTGCGACCTAGAAAGAAGCATTAACAGCAAAATTGGCTAGGATCAGTTCTAACTAAATTCTCAGACTGGATCGATGGACTACACTGTGCAGATCGGAAAGATGAAATGAGGTAGTCCAGTGTGATTTCAAATGTTTTTCATATTTTCTTCTGGTAAAGTGTATAAAATTCAATGTTACTATCAAAAGATACAGCACATTAGTGAAAAGTTTACACAACTCAATATTATATACGCAGTGACAATATTACTAAAACTCCTTGGTATGCAGTGAAACATTTCAGTTTTAAGAAAAAGGTTAACAAATCTGTAATGCGAATAAGGCCTTTTTTCGAAAATTTGCTTTTTGGAATTTATGCAGTCAATACTGTAATCGTAAAGGTATGAAATAAGCATTGAAACTAGAATCAACAATTTGTGAGCTGTTTGATCCTTCCATCACCAAGTCAGTGCAAGACTATATGTTAAATTAGCTTATTTAGATAGTCCACGATCGTTTCACTCTGGCAACAGGCACCAGTTATATCAGCTGTGTTCTTCTTATGCCCCTCGTGAGTCATAACTCAGCAAGCCATATGGAAAGCGGTCTTCACATCCTACATGTCGGAAACTGAAATGCATTTCGAATGTACATATTACCCAGTATAACTGAAATAGGTATAATGTGTCGACAACTGAAAGTATTTCCAATGCATTACCTGTAATATAGCTGAAATGGATATGGACCATATTTAATTACATATGTATGCGGGACTGGGGCTTGGCTTCCCACCTAGCCATGTAATATATCGGCAACTGAAATGCAGTTCCAATGCATTGCCTGTAATATCGCTGAAAAGGTTATGCTGTGTATTTGGTTTCACGTACATTACTCACATCTTACATGTAACGCATGTTGTTTTCTCAAAGTGATTCTAGTTAATTTTCGATAGAATTTTGCTATGAGGAGAATTAATATAACTGGAGGAGAGAAATTCTTTCAGCTCTTGTGATATCTTCAAAGAAAGAACAAGTGCGTGAAGTGCGTTTTAAAAACAAAACGGAAAAGTAAGTAGAAATTTAGCCATTTAAGGTAGATATTTCGCACCCTGGCAAACTGAAATCAAAGTTGCACATTTTTTAGTAAGAAAGATTTAAGAAGTAATAAAATATTATTCTTGAATTAGTCTGAAAGCTGTTAGGGTTACTAACCTGTTATCGCATCCTATATTTTCATGAAAGCGTTGCAAGATATTCGTGAAGTAAAGATAAATTATCTAAACATGTTATCGATGAATGAATAAATTTTTAATGCATCACAAGTATCTAAACGTGTAATCGATTCGTCATGAATTTTTAATGCATTACAAGTAATATGGCACATCTGCGGACATGGTATGTACAAATTAATGGATTCAGTACTACATGCGTAATGCTTACTGTAATTGGAAACATGCCTTATTGTAATGCATACACAATATATTTTGATTGCACTCGTGGCTAGCTGGGTTAGTACTCCTCAGAGAACACAAGTGGCGGCGCCAAGTCTACTAATGAGCCGAACAACGCATCGGGCAATAACAAGCCTTTTTCCTTCTGGATGCAAGCTGTGCTCGCGCTTGCTCTCTTTTATTGCATCCGTCGTAACAGCATTCGTTTTAGTTTTGTACATCGAAAAACTGATTAGGTCATTTCAAGGGGTGTTAGGTTTACAATCGCCCTCCTTCACCGTAGCGATCAGGGAACTCAAAACATCAAAAAGAAGTCTACGTATTCTCGAAATTTAACGATACGGCACAATTTCACCTCGAGGGTACAGGGGTGGGAGCGATTTTAAACTCTTGCACGTTGTGATGTATTGTGAAGGAATCAAGCAAGCAATTTCGTTAGGCTGCAGAAAAAGTGATGCAACAGGGAGAGACAACCGATATTCCGTCGAAGCACCAAAGACACAATGCTCTTTAAGATTAATTCGCCAATAAGCTTAATAGTCTTTCTTTAAACTTTGTCCAGCGCAGACAGTGCGGTAAGTCAAATCCCTGCCTGAACATGGGAATGAAATTCAAGTTTAGGACTGATGTGAGACTTATAGATCAGCGCCAAGTCAGAGGGAGTGAACTGTTTCTTTTATTTTTGTGGAAAAACCAAGCATTTCATCGAATTTTTAGCGACTTATAATATATGCCCGGTCCAAATATGATTACTGTATGGTATATCTCAATCTCCAAGATGTTTGTAGAGAGCAAATTGGGGAGGGGGGAGTCCTGTAACCACTGATGAGCATTGCGCAGGTGGAGCAATGGAGGGTGGTGGAGCAACGGTGTGTGGAACAGGGCTCTTCATAAATGCAAAGAAGTCTGATCTTATCGTTTTCACTAGAAAAAGGAAGAATCTAGACTTTAGACCAGTAGAACGCTTTGGAGAAGAACTTACGATCTCGGGCTCGTTCAAGTATTTGGGGGTATTAGATTCAAGACTTACCTGGCAAAGACTTGTTGAGGAGAAAATCCAAAGAGCGAACAGGGCTCTACATCAATATGGGAGGGTGCGTGGGCGGAGGTGGGGCATCTCGCCAAATACCGCATACTGGATCTACATATGATGGTGAAACCACTTATTTCATATGTCTCGGTGATCTGGTGGCTAAGCGCTTTAAAGTCCACCGTAAAAAGGTAATTGAGTAAGGTTAGGCTAGCGCGTGTGGCGATAACAGGGCCTTTAGAACCATGCCGACAATGGCTTAGATACAATACTGGGCTTGCTGCCTTTAGACATATATGTGAAGAGAACTGCTGCATCAGCAGCTCTTCGCATGGATCGAGGCGCAAACTAGATCTCGGGATAACCAAGGGAATAAGAAAATACTGGAACTTGTCAAAGATGAGATACCGGAATTAGAAATGCCTCTTGATGGTATAAGCAAAGTAAGGGTTATTGATAGACACCACGAAACGCTTATAAGGGATGGGTCCCTCCCTGAAAACCGTTTAACAGCCGTTACAATATCCACGGATGGGTCCAGAATTGATGGGAGAGCAGGCGCAGGAATCTTCAGTGATGACCTGAATTTGAACACCAATCTTTGCCTGGGGGCATACACCTCAGTATTTCAGGCAGAGATGCTGGCTCTGATCTATGCACTAGATTACATGATAAAGAGTCGGGTGAGGGGCAAGAAGAAAGTAGTGGCACTCGATAATCAGGCGGTGATCAGGTGTATGGACGGTACAGAGTTCAACTCAGCGCTAGCCTTAAAGTGTGTCCGTAACTAAACGTGTCTGCCTCATCAAATGAGATGACATTGGCGTGGGTCCGAGGACACGTTGGGGTCGAAGGAAATGAGAATGGCAAAACTAGGGGCTGTTTTGAGTTTCCAAGATCCGGAATCGTTCACCACGCTAGGCAGAGGCACGGCAGAGGGCCTGTTAGGAACGTGATCCACGAGGGAGCACTGGTGGAACGTAGTGGACTCGTGCAGACAGGCTAAGATGGCAATTGTAGCGACTGAAGTGCTGTGCCTGGAGGAGCAAGAGACGGCGGCACACATAGTGTGCCAGAGTCCTGCACTAGCAAGCAGAAGAAGAAAGCTGATAGGACACCACTGGATAGAAGAAGGAAGAATGGCAGAGAGATCTTGCAAATGCTTGCGCTGACCCGAGGAATAGAGGTGAGGAAAGAAAACTGGATTAGTCCGGATCTCTCTCGCTGAGATCACAAGGGATAGGGACGAAAATGGACCCGGGTAAAGTGGTCTGATTGGGCAAATCCTTAGAGGGGTGTTTTTAGTGAGTAAAAATCTCACACTACCAGAGACAATCTGGTCTCCTGGTGTCTTTGGAAGATTTTCACCGTTCACGCAAAAAAAAAAATGGCGCAGGAGAAGAATTTCACCCGATTCGAAACAACGATTGCCAGTGGACCTACAATTTAAAGTGGATTTCGAACCACCCACATTTTTTCTGCAACCTCCAATTTCCGTTTTATAGGAACCTGTTGTCAGCAGAAAACAACCATGGGTCGCCGTCGGTGGGATTCGAACCTGGGACCTTCAATTGGAAGTCCGACACGTTATCACTTACTCCACCGGCGACTAATGTGTTTTCTTAAGTGGCATTAAATGGCATAGAGTTTTAGATGCGTTACACTTTACACGATTTGCTCTGCTCCAAGCGAGGATCGTAAAAAAGTCGTTGTTCAATAATCCAAACATAAATTCACGGTTTCCACGGAAATTTCCTACAGAACTAAAAGAATGCACAAAATCAATGGTGAAATCGCGAATAGGTTTGAAAGTGAAAGATAAAAGGTAAATTATAAAAAGAAGAAATAAGGTTGGTTAAAGTACTGAATCCTGAGTTACAACGGCTCTTATTCTGCAGGGATAAGATGTAACTCCATCAACTATTACACGAATTGAACGGCCTGATTAGAAATGTTCTATGCTTTTTAAAGGTGTAAGTGCGGACCAAGATACCCAGAAGGCCAAAGCATGCCACACTCTATCTAAAACTAGAGTTACGATTTCGAACTTTCCAAAATTTTGGAGACAATTTCGTGCTTTTTTTTACCAGCTTCAGGTTCAGTAGTTTTGTACACGTCGACTTGGGAGAGTGCCTTAAAACTTCCCGCCTACGAAAGTGTAGCAGCTTTTGCAGTGAGATATAGATGGAAGAGACGTAGATATAGAATAATATAAAACTTTCTCATTATTAATAACTGGTGGTATTGATGGGACTACAAAAGCATTTACCACCCTTTTTGCTATTAAATACCGTCCGCCTAACGTTCTGGTCGAAATTTAACCCCACTAATCGCTGGTTTGCGTTTATTCCAGGCATCTCTATGTACATACCTTTCAATTCCTTTGATAGGTACAAATTTTGTGTTTACTTTTTTTTAACTGAGATGGAACATTCATTATTGAATCAATTGGTGTTACGAGATTTCAGAAAAGAGAGCCCTGCTCAAAAATCCCAAAAACCTATACCACTAAAGATTATTTTTACTCAACTGCGAAAAGTATCTTTTGTTTTAAAGATAAAAGGAACATGAAACAAAAGCATTATAACCATAAAAACATATTTATAAAATTTATTTAATTGAATATGGGTAAATATTAATGTTCGGCAAGCCTTTTTTTCTCCGAATTTTTCTCAATATATGTATATAAAACTTATTTGACTCCAAAAATTAATTCAATTTTTTCATGGAAATGTTCTAAATATTGTAAAACGTAAAGCAATATGCAATCAAATAGAAGCGTTATTAGGCTGTATTAATACCACAGCAAACAAGTTTTTAAAATTTGTGGTATGCAGATAACAACTAAATAAAAATACAGCACAAAAAAAAGCCAAAACGTCGAAACAATGCAATCAACACAGGTAATTTCTTGTGTTTGTTTTTGGATCTGACAATCCAATCAGAACAAATAAATTCAAAGCAATACCATCTCTGGGCGAAATTTCATCACAGCAAAATGTCAATTCCTGGCGTTACAATTTCGCAATTCATTTGCCGACATACCCTATGAGTTAGTTGACATAGTGTCACTTTGCAGAAAAAATTGTTTTGTTGGCAGTGATAAATTGAACGAGAGCCCCCTAATAAAAAATAAATCAAAGACACTTTGAGTCGACAGATATTCTAACGAGGTCGATTATAGTTGTTCAAAGAAAGAGAGAAATAAATTTTATCAATAACAACTTGCTGATTCGTCGAATTCACTACGGCAACCCCCATCCTCTGCTTATCTTGACATATCAATATCCATAGGAGTCCTACATAATCTGACTTAATAATTTGCTTTCGGCAAATAAATAAGTGAAGTAGCCATGACTACTTTTCAATAAGTATACAATTTCCTCATGGTCAATAACCATGAAATTCGAACGGCAAATAGCATGACTGTGAAGTTTTTGATCTGCCACTGATTAATGGTCAGAGAGGGCTAATATTGCTTTCTGGGGCAATTATAGACGTCACAACTCAACCATAAAATTGTATGTCGTCTTCGATCAAACATACAGAAAAGTTCATCGCAGGATATTCAGGAGTCCTGATATTGGACTGCACTTATTGCTGACGATTAAGACTCCCTTGTAGTTAATTGCAACTATTAGGTCCCGAATACAAAACTGGTGGCTTGTTGTCATGCCTCTAGGTGGTTAGGGCAAAGTGGTACGACCCCTTTGCTGTTCTGCATATTTTGACTTTCAAATGTTCCTTAATTGAACCCATTGAACTCTGAGAAAGCAGCAAAAGTCATTTCTCTACCTGTATTTCATGATTTCCTACCTAACCTTAAAAATAACAAGTGCTTCCAGGAAATTTTGTTAACCTTTTATGAGTTCAGTAAATTGGAGCTGTTCTGTCGTACTGAGAACAAAAGAAACTGAAACATTTTAATGTGCGAAAATACTTGTAGGTTAGGCCTAAACTGCAAGGTGAAAATATACCGAACAAAAGGTTTATAATTGGCTTGACATTTTCTATGAAACACGTGGCATAAATGGGCTTTGGGGTTTAAGCCTGGCGACAAGGCTTGAAATTGCCTTAAGAAAAGATATTTTTATGGAATTTTTAAAAATCTAAATTAAACATTTATTTAAACTTTAAAGTGTATTTTTATTTATATAAAAGGCATCAAGATTGTAAATTTTGAAAATATTGATTAAGCTCGTGTTGGGCACGCACATGATAGAGTTTTGTAGAGTGCCTTCTAAATTTGTTTATAAAGTATTTTGCTGCAGAGTGCGTTATAATTTTCATTTAAAGTACTAACTAAAGGCTACATTCAGGAATTTTTCAGATATTTTCCATACATAGTTTAGAATTGTGTGATAACGACTTTGAAAACAAATATCTTGCGACTAAAGGGTTAAAATCTAAATGTTCCAAAACGGTTTTTGTTCCATCCAATCTAAGGACGCCCCATCCCGTACAGTGAAGAAAATGGGTTAAGTGAGGAAAAATTGGAGTACAGTTTTCACTTCAACATTTTTTGTCCATGTCACCATTTCTACCTTTTACCTTAATAGGTGTATAAATGGTGGATGGGAGGGCCGTGACATACAGAAAAGATAGACGGACGTACGGACCGAAACTAAAGGGTGGGCAATCTTACGTTTGGAATTGGAACTATAGGTTATTTTGAGGTTGGAAGGTTTGATGACATTTCCGATGTGACAGAAAGTTAGTTTTACGTTTGACATTTATGAAATGGGTCGCTTTTCGCTTGAACAAAGTTGGGAAATATTAAAAACTTATTTCCAAAGTGGTGAGTCTTCTACTCAAACTGTAAGAAATTTACGACAAAAATTTGACAAAAAGGATGTGCCAAAAACGCAGTTTGTGGATCAATTTGTGAAGCGAGTTCGTGAAACTGGATCGTTGTTGGATAATACAACCCGTGTACGTACTCGTCCAGTGCGCTCAACCGAAAACATCGCTGCTGTTGCTCAGAGTATGCGTGAACAACCATCAACATCAACTCGTCATCGTTCTCAAGAATTGAACATTGCACGCACTTCTTTGAGAAGAATTTTGCATAAAGATCTCAATTAGTGCAAGAGCTGAAACCGCATGACCATCCGATGCGTTTTCGGTTTGCTCAATGGTCCGAAGACCGCTTGATCGAAGATGAGCATTTTTACCGAAAAATCATCTTTCCAGATGAAGCTCATTTCCACCTCGGAGGATACGTCAATAAGCAAAATTGTCGTATCTGGGGCTCAGAAAATCCACACGTCATCGTGGAGAAACATACACATAACCCTAAAAAGATTAATACATCGTCGGCTAAGTAAATAATGATTTGTTGGCCATTTATCATGTAGATCCTAGGTTTGCACCCCACTGGTTGAGACCCATGGATGTATTCAAAAGACATTAGAGTTTCAGAGTAATGTTGGTGGATCGGAATCCATTTTGAATTGGGTGTCTACATGCAATCGTTGGCGTCTACTTGCAGTTCTTCAGGAACGTGCGCAGAATTTGCTCCAGGAGGCGGTGGATTGTATCTCATTTCATTGAAAAAAAAATATAAAGGAGCTATACAAAGAAAACTATCAACAAAGGAATGTACATAAAATATGACATATATTATGCAATTAAAAAATATGGTCATATACATTGTTGGTTACTTTTTAAGTATTTCAGTCAAATTTTTTCTAATCAAGAAGTACAGCAAATTTTAATAACCCTCAACCCTCCTGGAGGTTTGAACCTACCCCCCCCCCCCCCCCCTCATGCGCACGGGCGGCTGTTCTCCACTCTGTGCCAACAAGGGGTAACGGAAGAAAAAAAAGTTATACCATTGGAAAGTTGGTTTTCTTTAGAGTCTACACAGTTAACTACATTTGTATCCGACATCCCCGACCCAATTGATAAATTATGCAATTTTGAAAAAGTAATATTTCAAAATAAGTTTAATACCGAAGGCAGACAACACTATCGGTTCGAAAAATTGTCTAGCAAAGATTATTGAGCTTATTTTGAAAATTTTCATTTTCAAAAATTAACTAGTAGGTATTTCATATTTAAGAAGATTTGATTTCGAAACGAACTATTATGCAAGCTGTTTTAGGTTCGATTATAGTGAGGCCCTTTACTCGAAATTATAAGGCATTCACACATCATTTCAATGACACGAATCAGGGGCCACAGCTAATTTCTACTTAAAAAAAATAGATGTGGAGATGTCTTTAGAAACATTATCGTTATTGACGTAAAGAACGCATGGCCTATAGTATCCTGGAAAACAAGTGTAATTTTTCTTGATGTTAAATTTGTTGACGAAGAAAAGATGATGGCTCGTAAAGAATCAGTGCGGTTACCATGGACGCAAAATCTACAGCTCCAACAATTGGCAATTTTCTAGAAAATTCAAGCGTTAATCCAGAAAAAAAGACTTGTATACGCTGGGTGTTTCACTATGGCAGGAGAGGATGGTGGTGTTCAGAAAATTTTACAAGAAAATTGTAAGAGAGAGCTATATTTACACTGCGATAGGTACAATCTGAACTTCCGCAATAAAAGAAATAAGAAAATTCTTCTGCAAATCAGCCCTTCATCAAAAATGGATACCAAGTAGACCAATGCTCTGTAAACCCCGATTGGTCTCAAAGTTATAAAAATATCGCCATAAAAAATCTTCGTAGAGCTCGGAACACTGTGAAAAGGCAAGACTTTGAGAAAACACCGTGAAAGTGCCAACGTTTTATAGCCGAGGCCGAAACAATCGTCGCGGAACTTGAACAGGTTTCAGAATGCCACGGCTCACAAATCAGCAGAATCATCCTGAAAATCCTCAAATATACTCTTAGCGAGTTTTGAAAATTATCGCTTATCATTCCGTACATAGTACTAGCAACCTCTTCGAAACAGCGTTTTTCTGAGGACAACTTACCGGCATTCTCTCTGCTTACATTGCACCACGAGGTGCAATTGGCAAACGTTTCAAAGCCTGATCACCAATAAACTCCAAACAAATAATCTTAACCTATTCCAAATTAAAAATCCCAAAAGAATAGGCAGAATGATTGAGTGCTTAAATGCAGCAATACAAACATCAGTTCACCGGTTCGAGCCGAAAATTCAACTGAAGAGCGAAACATTAATGATAAACAAACCAAAGAGTTGATAGCGTTCAGAAATATACTAAGACGATTTTGATGACGAGCAGGAGGCGCTAATATAAAAAATAAAATCAAATAGAAAATTCAAGGACAAACTCGAAATCTTCAAAATACAAAATGGAATAGCACACTACTAAACCTGGAAAAAGGGACCATTAAAATCTGGAAGTTAAATAAAATTGTTAAACGTAAACACTCAAATACCTTTCCTAGGCAACAATAACAAGCACATATTCAACGATAATGAAAAAGCTGAGTGGCTTAAAGACAACTTTCTGGCAGCCCAACAAATTAACTAAACATCAGCATCAAATGATGCTTAGGTATCAAGCCGTTGAAAGAATTAACAATACATCTTCTAATATTACTAGTAACGATTTTTGCAAGCCTAAAGAAATCAAGGAGCTGTTACGCCAGCTAAAAAAGAATAAAGCTCCAGGACGAGATAACCAACCTAGTACTTAAAAAACTTCCAAAGAAAGGTATAGTAATTTTAAACTTTATATCCAACTCCTCTCTAAAAATGGGATACTTTCTGCAGAAATGGAAGGAAGCAGAAGTATTATCTTTGCCAAAACCTGGAAAAGAATCATCACTGACTAACAACTACAGCTTACTACACCCAGTAGGTAAAATTTTAGAAAAATTCATCGAAAAAATCCAAGAAATATTTAAAGATGGCTATCAACTTAGGTTTAAACTAAATAGGATGCTCCACCCACCAAAAATACAGAATGACCAAGCACATAAAACATCTATAAAGAACAACAAGTCAAAAGGAATGATATCTCTAGACGTCGAAAAGGCTTTCAACTCCGTATGGCTGGCTTGAAGGATTAACATATGTACCGGGTGTCTTTTTAAAAACCGAACCCTCTTTTTATTTCGTCAGCTTGCATTATACCAATTTTGACCCCCTCAGATGATCTTCGTAGTTTTGAGGGGGTAATCCAATGGCATATTTTTTACTCACCTGATCACAGGTCAACTTTATTTTCTCAAATGGGTACCCCCTAGTTTTCCTGCAGGCTCCGATACTCCGTTAAATAATAAACACCTTTTGTCCCAACAATTTTTTATCCGATGCGAACTTGAACCCCGAGCCGCAAAAAATTAAGCGACGTGCGAAACTGCATTTCGGCTCGTTGAGTCTGGTTTTCTCGGCATCGGATGAACAAATTTTTTAGACAAAAGGTGTTTATTATTAAACGGAGCATCGGAACCTGCAGGTAAACTACGGGGTCCCCATTTGAGAAAATAAAGTTGACCTGCCTTGCCCTGCACGTGAATGCGCCAGGTGAGTAAAAAATATGCCATTCGATTTCCCCCTCAAAACATCTGAGAGGTTCAAAATTGGTAGAATGTAAGCCGAGGAAATAAAAAGGGTGTTCAGTTTTTAAAAAGACACCCGGTATAAGTCTGATAAACATAATTTTGCCCGTTTTATAGTGAATTATACACTCAATTTTGGCCCAAAGGATACTCAGAAGCGAATAATACCAGATGGTGTTTCCCAAGGCTCAAGCCTAAGCCGGACCCTGTACAATATCTACACAGTAGACATTCCAAAAACTGCAAATTACAATCTAACACCCTTTGCTGACGAGATCGTTGTTTATACAAACTTTCTGCAGTGATATAAGTTTTTAAGTTTGCTACGTTATATAAATTATAAACAGAAGTAAAGTATTTTTCAAAAATTACACTAATTGTAGAAGTTGCAAGCCTTTGACAATTGCAAAAAAGCCGCTTTTTCCCTTTTGATATAATTTCCAAAATTAATATCTCCGTTTCTACTGGGCCAATTTAATGTTCCTTTGCATTTTAGAAATGATAGATTTTATATTTTTAACCTACTTCCCAAAAACAAAGAGGTTCTAAGTTCGACGCGTATGGTTTTTTTTTGTAATTATTTTTTTTATGTCTGACCGGGCATAACTTCGTAACGCGTCGACCGATTTTGATGATTCTTTTTTTGTTGGGTAGAGTATGTTCACAAATTGGTACCATGTCAAAAAAAATTTTTGGTAGGGTGCGGGTGGGGGTGAAACCTATCTTTGTAACGCGTGGTCCGATTTGTTCGGTTCTTTTTTTGTTGTAGAGAATATGATCCCCCATTGCTAATAGGTGAAAAAAATTATTCTAGGGTGGGGGGATTGGGGAAGGGTATTCTAACTTTGTAACGCGTGGACCGCTTTGGATAATTCTTTTTCTGTTGGGTGGAGTATGTTCCGTGGTTGATACCAGAAGAAAAATTTTTTGGGGAGATTGGGGTAGGGGTGGAACCTAACTTTGTAACGCGTGGTCCGATTTCGATGGTTCTTTTTCTGTTGTATAGAGTATGATCCCCCATTGCTAATAGCAGAATAATTTGGTCCTACAGTGAAAGGTGTGGGTGGGGGAGGGGTAGTCTAACTTCTTAACGCGTGGACCGAATTGGATAATTCTTTTGTTATTGGGTAGAATATAATCCTTGGTTGATACTACGAGAAAAGAAATGTTGCTTGGGTGGGGGGGGGGGAGAGGGTCGAACCTAACTTTGTAACACGTGGACCGATTTGGATGGTTCTTTTGCTGTTGTATAGAGTGTGATCACCCATTGCTAATAGGAGAATAATTTGGCCCATGGTGGGGGGTTGGGCGAGGAGAGGAGTAGTCTAACTTCGTAACGCGTAGACCGATTTGGATAATTCTTTTTCTTTTGGGTAGAGTATGCTCCCTGGTTGATACCACGAGAAAAAAATTGTTGGTGTGGTTGGGGTTGGCGAAGGGGGGTGGAACCTAACTTTGTAACGCTGGACCGATTTAGATGGTTCTTTTGTTGTTGTATAGAGTGTGATCCCCCATTGCTAATAGGAGAATAATTAGGTCCTATGGTGATGGTGGGGGATGGGGAGGGTTAGTAACTTCGTAACGCGTGGACCGATTTCGATGATTCCATTTCTGTTCGGCAGATTATGTTCCTTGATTGATACCATGAAAAAAAAAGTTTAGTGGAATGGGGGTGGGGTAGGGGGTTAAAACTAACTTTTAACGCGTGGACCGATTTGGATGGTTCTTTCTTCGTTGTATAGAGTAGAAGACACTAAAAAGTGAAAAATAAAATAGTTTTAAAAAAAAAGTTGAACTGACTTCACAAAAAGCTCTAAAAAGCATAAAATAATTTTTAATTTTATATCTATTACGACATGTTGAAGTCGGTGCAACATAAAACAACTACAGTACCAAAATTGAAAATAATACCTAATACTACCTGAACGTTTCAGTTTACGGGATCATAAGAAATGACGATTAAATACTTTTGTTGTAGTTGTTTGGTTTGTTTGATTTGCACCGACTTCAAAATGTCGTAATAGATATAAAATTAAAAATTATTTTATGCTTTTTAGCGCTTTTTGTGAAGTCGGTTCAACTTTTAAACTTTTTTTTAAATCTATTTTATTATTTCCTCAGCTTGCATTATACCAATTTTGAGCCCCTCGGATGAACTTCGTAGTTTTGAGGGGGAAATCGAATGGCATATTTTTTACTCACCTGGGGCATTCAGGTCAACTTTATTTTCAACGCAGGTCAACTTTATTTTCTCAAATGGGGTCCCCTTAGTTTTCCTGCAGGTTCCGATGCTCCGTTAAATAATAAACACCTTTTGTCCCTAAAATTTTTTATCCGATGCGAACCTGAACCCCGAGCCGCAAAAAATTAAGCGACGTGAGAAGTCGCTTTGTGGTATTAAAATGTTACCATTAGAGAAGAAACTTTCATCGATGATTACAGAAGCCTGTGAGGTTTTTCCCCCTGGACAATGAATAGTTGTTTCCGAAGTAACTTTTCCCTCTGAAACCGAATCCGGGCACAGAATTGTTGTAGCACGTCAGGTTTTTAAGATATTCTAACCTAAAAGTATTAGTAGTACATATTTGAGGCTATGTAGCACTACGATTTTTTTTTTTTTTAAAACCGTGTGTGAGATCTTATAGTACAGGTCTTCTTCTTTCAAATGCCGTTAAGTTTGCTCAAATATTTTTTTTTCGCAGAGATCGCATTTTGAAATTTTCATGTTCAAGAATTTTTCGGTATATGAAAAGTATATGGTCATCTTATTCAAGTTACCAAGCCTTGTACTATAAGATCCCACACATAGTTTTTTGAAAAAAAAAACATCGCGTTGCTACATAACCTCAAATATGACAAAAAACAGTGTTTTTAGCACTTTTAGGAATATCTTTGTAAAAGAATTACAAATAATATTTTTTGGGCGAGCAGAACAGCTACTATAAATAAAATAAAACTCCGAAGTGCAAGTCAAGAGGATTTATTATAGACTAACTCTTATCACAGAAAAATGCGCTTAGCGCCTCGAATGCATTGGATGCAACCGTTATCATTTCTCTCTCTGGTTTCAGCTACATAGTCATTTACATGCATATGGAATGCATTTAAGGTATACGAAAATATTTTAATTTTATATTTCTCTTACATCTTAAAAACCTGACGTGATAGAACAATTCTGAAACCGTATTCGGTTTCAGCGGGGGAAATTACTTCGGAAAGAACTATTCATTGCCCAGGGGGAAGAAATTTTCAAAACTTCGCAGGCCTGTTATCGTGCATATATTACTCTGGTGATGTACATTACTCCAAGCACTGAATACTATTTGGGAAACTTATAGTGGAGCGCCTGGGGGTTTTGGCCTGAGAGTTTTGTTACAGTAAATGAATTTATATGGTCGAGGTGGGATTTCGTTTTTTATACTATAAATTGCAATTTGTGCTTTTCATTTTATCATTATTTGATCAAAAAGCTGTAAAAAATTTATATTTGAGCGCAGCAGCAGCTGCAATGTACAACTAAACGGATTTTTTCTGGCTAGCTTAGTTATAAATGACACGTGTCTATGCATGTTGTGTATGTATATTTAACAGTGAGAATTGTGTGATTTTACGAAAATTAGTTGGATTTTTACGATTTATTCCTATTGAACTATTTTTAATTTTTTGTTTGGTAATACTAATTGAAAATCTGCAATTAATTACACTGGTCAACAAATTTTTGTATTTTATTACTGTTTTCGAACAATAGATAAACCAAAGACCAGTAGGGTGACTGATGAGCATAGCTGTATAGGAGTTATTTGTAAACAAGATATTATTGAAGGCATAGACAATTTTTTTAATGTATCTTTCAATAAAAGTCATCAGATGCTAGAATAGAAAGGAATGATGTCGATGTAAAAATATTGGTGGAGTTCTTTAAACAACACAGCCCTTTTCCTGATACGGATGCTATTAAGTCCATTGCTACCGGGATTACTGCAGAAAAAGATATAAATTGTTACGATGGTTTTGAAGAATGTTTGTAGGTAATAAAAAACGCAGAGGGACAAAATTTACGCGAATTGAAATTATTAAGAAAAGATAAAATAAATCCTTTTTTGGCGAAAAATAAGAAAATTAAAATTAATCACGATGTGATTCCTATGGATTCATTGCTGCTGTTTCAACGTATTTGTATTTTAAAAAAAAACCGATGAAGACCTTAAAACTTATATAAATTATGAACTCGCAGCATATCCGCTTGCAGCGTGCAGCGAAAATAGTTGTTTCAATAATCCACCTATCATTCAAATAAATGCAGTCGAAGGAAATATTTGATTTTGGCAAAAATGTAAATTGTTTAAATAACCAAATATTTTTTTTAAATTTTTCTTTTTTATTTGATTTTCCTTAATTTACTTCTTTTCTCCGATTACTGTCTCTATATAAATAGATACGTGTTAACTTAATTTTGACATACAAAAATATTCTACAGCCTAATATATACTATTTGAACTGTTGCAATTATAAATTTTTTTTCAAAGCAAGATCAAAATTTTTAATAGGTAAACTTTTTTATATATATTATTAGCTAAACATTCCACTTTGAATTTTTAAATTTCATTCACTATGACTGAAATCCAAGGATTATGTTTTTAACGCTCCAGGCACTCGACTATTAGTAGGTATTAGGATTTATACTTGCCACCCCATTCAAATAACGAGTGATTTTTTCCTGATTTTATCAGACTCGCGCAACGAGGGTTTCGTAGCTTGGAAGGAAGGTAGTTATAATTTAGTTTTATTTTTTCTTTAATATTTTCATAAACCTCTATATGGAATTAATCTTTCTAACTCAGAAGGCGCACTTCTCAGGCAGAAGCCTAGAAAAAATTGATCTATTCGTCAGAATATAACAAAATATTGAGGGGAATGAGGCTCCCGCACCAACAGGCAAAAAAACATTAGTGACCAAAAAAACACGTCCAAGAATCAGGGATGCACAGACAACAGAGATCATTTCAGCAAATCCTCAGTAAGAGTCAGGTCAAACACAGGAGACATATTCAAGGCTCTACACATGCGATTTATAGGCTCATGTGTAGAGTTAGACCGAGAGTGATCAACATGCAGTAAAGGCAGTCTTCTTAAGCTATAGGTACGGGGTATGCCTATAAGAAACCATACCTGCGAGAGTGCAGGAATCTATGTTTGAGTTCAAAAGCTAGTGAATAAAGACTTGGTCAGGCGATCCTCATAAGGAGGAATCCTGAGTGATTCATTCCATGGAAGGTCTCTTAGTGCGTACCTAACAAAGTTTCTCTGCACCGACTCGATGCGTCTAGAATGAACAGAATAGAAGGGAGACCAAACCTGAGATGTATCGTCGAGAATTGGACTAACCAAAAAAAAGTATAAGTGAATTAAGGTCTTCCAATCAGAAAACTCCCTTGACCACCGCTTTACATAACTCAGAACTGAATTACTCTTAGAAACAATATAGTTAATGTGCAGAGTAAAATCGAGTTTACGGTGAAGCTTCACTCCAAGGTCAGGGCTGCACACTACAGATATTAGTTTCCTCAAAGGTATAACCAAAGACGAGCTGATTGATGTTCCTAGAAAATGACATAACTTCACATTTATCCACGTTAAGTTGCAGTCCATTTGAGGCACACCAAATCCTGAAGTTATTTAAATCATCCTGAATGCAGAAAGAATCATAACTGCTTCTAACGCATGAGAATATCTTCATATCGCGTGCGAAGATTAAGACTTTAGAGTGCTTAATCAGATGAACAATGTCGTCAATGGCAAGGATAAACAACAACGGCCCCAGATGGCTCCCCCGCGGTACACCAGATGAAGCCCTAACGAACCTGGATAAAGAATTACGAAAACATACTTGATATAACCTATCTTTTAAGTAAGAGCAGATCCAGTCGAGCAATAAAGGCAAAAAACCCAACTTTTCAAGTTTAAGCGTAATCACAGAGTGAGGGAGCTTAACAGGCTGTGAATATACAACAGATTCCAACAACTTGGGTAAGCAGGAAAGCTTCGCGATTAGCATATAATTTGTTATTATGTTTCCAGCCCCTTTTTATAAACAGGAATTATAGGAAATCTACCGGCCTGAAGAGATTTGTTGAAGATGAGTTCCAGTGGAGTGAGTAGGGCTTCAGAACAGGATCTCAAGATTGCAGGTGGAACACCATCAGGACGAACAGAAAAGTCCATTTTAAGTTCCTTGATACCATCCATGATAATATCACGAGAAACTCGGATTATTTAAAATTGTTCACTTTGCATTATAAGAGGAGAATGGTACTTTTTTAGACATTTTTGATCATTTTGATCAATGCGACATAAAAGGTAATGAACATATATTTTGAAATCTCCAAATAAAGCCCATTTATATAAACACAGGATACCCCACTTGTCCTAGTAAACCTAACTTTAACGTGTTGAAAAAAAATTAAAATTTTTTCAGTTCCAATAAAGTTGCGCACGAATTATTTAAAATCATTCCAAATTTCAAGTCAATAGCATTAGTGTTGGTGTGGAACCCTAAAAACTACAAACGGTGCCTTAAAAAAATTTATTCGTCAGTCAAAAACTAACGTCGTGAAAAGTTAAACTTTCTATGTGATGCAAAAACTGTCAATGCGTGTGCAATCACAGAGTACTCTAGATATAAGCCCGGAAGCTGACATTAACAGCTGAGCACTGGTGGTGTAAAAAAAATCAAAACCTGCCACAGTAGTCATAAGGAAAATTTGAGGAATTTTACTTTCTCATAGTATTTCTCGCAATATATTTAAAGTTTTAAATTGGATTTTACTTGAGGTTAATCTGTAAATGTTCTGAACATGTGAACACGATGAAAAGTGTCTCTCCTTTACAATTTTGATGTGTTTTAAAGGAAAAACTCTCTTGTGCTGGTTTTGTTGAAGTACTGAGCTTAAAATGTGTCAATGACATCAACGTTTCCCTTTGGTTTTGGTTACGAGAGTGTGCAGTTTTATTTTTTTTTAAATGAAATAATGACGAAACGATTGGTGGTAAAATGGCCGAACTGTCATGTTTTCTGGGCTTGTATCTAGAGTAGACTGTGGTATAATAAATAATTCTCGGCGTCTTTTCTTTTCGTATGCTTGTTCCGCCTCTCTCACTCTTTGGTTACGTAAATGATAATTAGAAAAGGAAAAGGAGTTTAGCAGATTTTGTTAGATCTGCGAGTGTACTCTCATTCCAAAACTCCTATAGTGTCCCATAAAAAGTTTCACTTCAATAATATGCAATAAACCATGGCACTTTTCTACCCAAAAATATGCAAAACAGCGGATGTAAAACCTACATCCTTAGCGAAAGAACTAGAAACTATATATACATAAAGATGTCAAAATTCAGAAAACATGTTCATTAGGAACCTAGTAGAAACAGTTAAACCAAGTATTTATGATACTACTGTATATTTTTAAGTTGGACTGAAAAAATAAAGATGTCAAAATTCTGAAAACATGTTCATTAGGAACCTAGTAGAAACAGTTAAACCAAGTATTTATGATACTACTGTATATTTTTAAGTTGGACTAATCTATGATAGTGTAGGATAGAGTAGGTTAAGTAACATTTATAAAAGATTTTTAGTTGTACATTTTTCTTACTGAGATAATAATAATAATAAGAGTTAACAAAACCAGTAGATAAAAATACAGTTGATGAATAAATAAACATTAACAGAATAAACAGCATTCACCTAGACAATTTTTCTTACAGTGAAAAACTGATAGAACAATACAAAACACGAGGTACAAGAATATGTGAAAGGTACTCCATTTACAACCAATTTTATTACAAAACTAAAGAAAGTGCTTACATAAATTTTAAGCATTAAGCTTACACTAAGGTACACCAAAGAGCAAGACGTTAATCTCGAGTTTAAGCGTATGTAATAATTATTAGTGACTGGAAGCAATTATCCCATGCTATAAATTTCGTTGTTAAAACATTGAGCCTAAGAAGGATTAAGTAATCACTTACAGATGCGTGCTTTATCGTCCTTTTAGTACAATTTATATTAGGCTTTCCGCCATATTTCAATCATGTCAAACATGAAAACCCATATAGAACCACATTTGGGGAAAATTTCATGTTAAGACTGTCAAGGCGAAATTCAGGGGCAGTTTTTACGGTCCGAGGATAGACAATTTTTTATCTGCGCAATAATATCTAGTGCAACATCATGCAATGGATCCATTTATCTTTTGTGTACATAAGCTCAAGGCTGAAGGAGTATCTCGCTTGCCTTGATTCATAAGTTATGGACTTAAAGCATTCACTGTGCGGTGAAACATTTTACCACATTGAATATTCTATTACAAGTACGGTGAGGCTGGAGGAAGTATCCGTGAATGGAGCTCTTTTCTTCAAAGCAACCATCAAGATGCTGTTGCAGAAGGGTAACGAACGCACAGGTGTTCGAGTACTTTAAGAGTACTTTGAGCAATTTTCGACAACTTTAGTTTTATTTCAGTGTGAAGCGAAAGCTGGACTGGTGGCTTAATCACATGTACATTAGTGTCAAAATTTTCAGTAATAAAACTCTCAAAGTACCGCCATTATTTATATTTAAAAAGTTGTAGAACCAGTGTGCAAGCTGAATATTAAAATGAATTTTCGTGTTTATGACAATGACGATGACCAACTAATGTGGGTTTCCGTTGATGAAAATATTTGTGCAAGCACATCATTTCTCACAATTTCGCCCATATGCCATTTATAATTCAGTGCTGCGTTCCCACATCGAGTCTGCACCGCTTCTAAGGGTAAATTGCAGCAGCAGTTCGAACACCCTCGAAGAGCATACTTTCTATGCACGATAATCACGATCCCACCATTGTTAATTAATAAACTTTCTTAATGCATGAGACTGAAATTTTGAAACAATTCCCGTAATGAGTTTGGAATTTTGATATTGTATGTCGCTGAACGTGGAAGATGGATGTGAAAATAATTTGCATGCAAAGGTCATTAGAGCGCCACAATTAACATGCAAAATTAGCAAAAAAGCGTCAAATAAGTCTTAATTTGACTCGAAACTGTCTATGGATAGACAAAAGTGCAAACTGTGCATTTCAAGTGAAACGTGCTTAATTACATTCTTATCACTCTGACGTACACTTAATATGTAAACCTATCCAACGCACGTGCGACGTTCGTCGAGCAAGGATCTATTTGCTCCCAACTAGAAACATAACACACACTAACCACAATCCCTTGAACATTATAAATTCCTACAGAAGCGAAATCCCGCAGGAAGTAGAAATTATCTAACAACCAAGGCTACAGTCTTTCCATTGTCATACCGGAATATTATCTCTGAATCTGAGTACTTCAGCCCGGTCGACCACCTTCACAGGTGACAACCAGATTCCATAAAGTGGGATTATAAGTGACAACAGGATTACGAAAGCAGGACGTTGTATTTAGGTATATAGTATGCATTCGAAGTCACCCAAGTGAATTCTGAAATATCACACAATTTTCCTAGATATTCCTGTAAAAGTGATGATTCCCTTAAGACCGTACTCCGAATTCGCGCTAAAACCTTCCCTTGCTGTAAAAAGGATTTGGTTTCGCTTTATCAGAATGGACCGTATCAAAACGCCTTCTTAACTCTTTCAATTTTCATGGTAATATGGAAGTCCAGTATATTTCATACAAGTCAAAAAAATTAAGTAGAATTAAAAACAACAGAACAGAGAGGATAATGCACCGAAGATACCGAAGGAATTAAGTAATTTAAGTTGAATTGTGTTATAACGATTCATGCCTGAACGGAAATTCTATTATTGCAACTCTCATACAATACTGAGAGGAGTAGCTATTATGTTCTTTTAGGTATGAAAATTATAAGATGAAAAAGACTAAAAAGCTTATTCCGCATCACTTACATTTACTTACTTACTTTTGGAAGTCTGTTGTTGCCAGGTGATTATGTGCATATTAAAAGCTTCGCAGCTAATGCGATTTACTTCTTCTAGAAAATTATTCCATTTTGTTTCATTAAGAGGATTTATACCTAGGCATTTGTATGAAAAGAATGACAACTTTCAGAATATATTATTTCTTGCGGTTTTCTTATAATTCCTTGATAAAGGTAAGTTTGTGAAAAATTAATGGCAATATTCTACAGTTTTGCGCATGAGTTTATTTGGTATTCAAAAGAAGAGCATTATCTATTATTTACCAATAACAACCGAACTCATTCAGCAATTTAGAGTTTATTTTCGGCTTTGTTATCTTAATTATCCTTGATTAAATGATTGATACATAAAGTGCAAATCATTGCTCTTAGAACTTAGTCCACTACGGGACCTATATTTAGCCGTCCGTTAAAGCCAAGCTGCGGGAGCAATGAGAACAGCAAAAAATACTTAAAGCAACCAAAGCGATGGGAGCAGCAGAATTCAGTCAAGTGATGCTTCTATTTTTGGAGCAATCAACTCGTTAGTAACCACTTCATGAAGTCCTTTAACAAAGCAGGATCCTTAAAATTGTTTCTCTTGGAAGTTAACGCACGACAGTGACATAGGAAATGTTCCGCTGCCCCGGGGTTCTTCCTTTATTTTACTCAACGTAAATGTTCACTAGGTCTCAAATGAACTCTTAGAATTGGGTACTCTTTACAATAGATAACTACTATCATCACATTTAATCCCAGCTTTGCCTGCCTAAGGGCATCACAGAGAAGGACAGCGAAACGAACAAGACAATCAAAAGGAAGTTGACTCGCACACGACGAAGGATATTAATAAGAATCGGTACTGCGTAAAAAATTATTTCAGCAGAACCTGCCGGGGTGATAGCGGGGTACCGCCTATGGTATACCTTATGGTGATATGGGCAGAATTGTAGCCGGGAAAACCTGATGCGAAATTGGCAGACAAGATGGACGGGAGGCCAACACGGAAGATGGACGCACAGGCTGATACCTAACAACAAGAAAAAGTTAGAGGTCCCACACTATCTGGGACTCCGGTTGTCTTCCACAAAAGAGAGAGGTGGAGTTGCTCGCAGCAATGCAAAAACACAACATTCAAGTTTCCTCACCCTAATTCCCTTCCGGCCAAAACCATGCTAACGCATCAAAGGGTTGTCCCCTAGGCTTTGGCCACATCGTATATAAAAAAAATATTTTCCTCCTCAAACTCCAGAAAAGCTTATTTCAAGCAAACTAGATTAATTCAATTAATGGGGCTCAGTGGAAAAAATGTGGAGGAGGGAAGGGTGAGTAGGTCTGGAGGAGCAGTGGTGGGCCAGCTAATGGTTCATCCCATCAAACCACTTCTTAAAAATTTAAACATGTTTCTGGTATGTTTTGCAAAAAAAATGGATGAGGGGGATGGTATTCTTTAGACATTTTTCATGTCGAAAACTATGCGGCATAAAAGGAAATGAAAATATATTTTATAATTTACACATAAAGCCATTTCATATGACACGATACTTTAAAATTTTAACCCCCCACCTTTCGAACCCCTTTTGTAATAAAAATAAAACTATTTTTGAAATTTTTTCATTTACAATAAAGGTGGGCAAGCATTATTTAATACTATTCCAAATTTCAAGTCAATAGTTGTTGCTGAAATAAGCAGCTGAGACAGATAGACAGACGAAGTTGCACATGGCATAAGAGATTCTTCTTTCGATTTTGTTACGAAACACTAAAAACACACTAACAGATATCGGTAACCATTCAATTAAAAAAGAATGTATGGTATGGTATAGTAGAGGGAAGGGTCTATCAAGTTACCATATAAAAAATGTCCAGAGAGGAAAAAATTTGGTATTTATATGGTCTCCCCCGTTACCGACTTGCAGACGGTAGCCTTTTATCAACGAATTTGTACATTTCCTTGATTAAAGTAGGTAAAACGATGTGAGAAAAGGACGATGAGGGGAAGATGAATTATAATAAAGGGGTTGCTGAAGGGAAAGGAAATGTCACTATCAAGGTCAAACTCAAAATCGAGGTTGAGGTCGAAATCAACAGGAGGTCAAGGTCTAACACAGTGTCGAGATCAGGTCATAGGCGAGTTTAAGATTGTGATCGTGATCGAGATGGAAGTTGTGATCGAGATCGAGCTTGTGATCGACAACTTCGATGAACTTTGACAACCCCCTACACTTAACCAATTATTTACTTCTGTAAGTTAATAGATAAGTTCTGTGATAGCGTTTTTCTTTACAATATATGTACAGAAAATTGTGCAACATAAGATATAAATCGTGCAGTCCAAGTTATGTATGTCACTAATTTTAATCAACATGTCTAATAAAGCAAAGAACGTAAAAGTTTTAAAAACTATTTCATTGTAGAAGTTTTAGAGACAGAATATCGTTAAGTTTAAAAGAAATTATCCTAAAATTGTCATGTTATGGCAAATATTAACTAATTGTAAGTCAGAAAGTTAAAGTGACTTTGAAGTCGCTCCTCCAAGTAACTTCTTCTTCTCCCCAAACATTAATTGCTGAGCTATCTCGCTAAATAAATTAATCCCTTCTGGGAGTACTAGAGCACTATCCATATTAGTTGTGTAAATATTTGACAATCTCCACAGTCTGATGAATCCTTAAGGTACCAGCGACCCTTTTATGAAATTATAGTTTTCACGACAACGATGTGGAAAGTTTGCAAGTCCTCTTAAGTTTTTAACTTATTCGTCGTGAGGCAATGCCAAACTTGCTTAAATATGTAGCACAAGTTTTCCCAAAACTTTTAAAATTTATAGCTGATATGAGGATAGATTCGAATGGCTTACGGAGGCATCATGTAGTAATTTACGATTTTTTTTTTATTTCCTGTGCCTCTATAATATTAAATCATCTAAAACTGCTTAGGCGAACCAAACTTTTCGCAGGATTTTCCCTCAATTTTCATCGGATTTAAATTATCTGCAACGTGACAGTAATAATTCATTACAAAAATTCTCCAGGTGGCTTTTATATGATGTAAATGTTTGGTGACATGTTACGAATGAGCAAAATGAGTAAGACAATAAACTCCTCGGGAATTATCCATTTTTTTCGAAAATACATAGGATTTTTGACATACTTGTACTAAGAATCAAAGGAATACTTATAAAACTCCTTCCAGCAAATTACTACAAGCACTTGTACAAACAAACTCAATTCGAGTGAAAGTTTAATCAAAATATCTGTAAACAAAGAAACATTACGTCGAATATTTGTGAACCTCCGCAAGCCAGATTAAATTGCCGGAAACTGGCTGTAAACAGGATAAGAACTTTTTCCAACCTTTGAAAGCCCAGTCGTATTGAATTTAACATTTTCGTTGAGTAAACAATACCCTTAAGTTGAAAACATCCTTCACATATGTAGATCTTTCGCAAGCCAACTCTAAACTTTCAGTGTACACTGCCAGGAGCAAAGTAATTATTACAAACTTCCGACGAAATGTAATTAACGAATTGCAGTAGACACTCCTTTAAGTTCATTAGTACATATTTGTGACACTTTCATACTGGAAAAAACCTCTAACCTTATTTGTATTTAATTTAAATCTGATCCCAGACATCATAGCTTTACAAACTTTCTATTACGGAAATGGTAGTGAAGGGCGTTTTTCAACGCTTTGTTCTGTGGCTTTTAAGGACAAAACCCAGTTTTATCGTTGGACTTGTCGTAATAGTGGCAAGCGTTGAAGTCAGTACCTGTAGTGGCTGTAATCACAACTTTTGTCCTCGGGAAAAGTTTACCTCGGTGCCCTTAAACAAAATATACTTACTCTAACTGGTAACCTGCCGCAAAATAACGATGAACATGAAAGAGGTTGACTGGCAGGATAACGAGTCCTTTCTTGGCATAAAATGGAGTCTGTCTCCCCAGGGTCCTGAACGCTGCAATAATGTTCGAAATTTACATCCACTCTAATTTTATGGCTAATGTTGGAGCCACACTAACGAGAAAGCCGGTGTCCTTTTGTTTGTTCCAACACCGGAGAACGAAGGCGGAAGGAAAATATCATATTTTTAGTATTAATAAAATTGCGGAAGTTATTCTCTTCCCCATCAAGGAAACATGAATACACTTCAAAACTGAAATCAACTGTGAATTTGGAATGGCTTTAGGGGCGGCTGAATCTGAAATTTAATTTTTAATTGTGTAGCTTGTCCCTAACGAGCTTCTGATATGGTAAATTGGAACAAAAGCAAAACTCCAACTTAATTTTGATAAAGTTCTCTTGTAATTATAAATTCATTAAACTCCCAATTAAGTGCTTTTGTTTAATTCACTTTCCGCAAACTTTTTGACAATTGGAAGGCCAATTCTTTGTTAAACACAAATCATCCAACCCTATGAAATTAATGTGAAATTAAATTGTATGCCTAGCTTGGTCATGAATAAATGTATATGTACATGTTTGCATAGGAGTCGAAATAAAATAATAATTAATATAATCAGTTAATTCACAAATCAGTGTATTTTTTTGAATCTGCGAGATTTAGGTTTGCATGTGTTTTTGATATTCAATCAAATTCTACGAATATAGCAACAGTTAAATTTAAGCAGAGTTTATTATAAATAAATTTTATTTTGATTGCATTACAAGTATCTAAACTTGTAATTGATTAGTCAGGCAATTGTAATGCATTACAAGAAATATGATACTCTGCGGCCATGGAATTGTATGTACCTACTGCATTCGAAATAATTACACTAATTGAAGCTCTATGTTAACGTAATGTATATATTCGATTGTTTTTCTGGCTTGCTAGGGAATAACCCCTACTAAGGCTAGCAACTTTTTCCTTAAAGAGAATCTCGATACGAACTGAAGCATAGGAGAATAAATGAGTAAAAATTAGAATAAGGAAACAAATCGACCTATTGATTGAACGCTTGGCTGATAAGAGATGCACTAGAACAACATCGCGATTATGAGACTTAATTATACAAGGAAACATGGTAGAGAAGAGTAAGATACGATATCTAAGAGTCCTTTAAATACTTTAGAAAAATATCAACATATAAAAGTGGCGTGGTGATAATTGTCACCGAAAAGGCCAGGATAAAGGCTAATACGTTCCTACTAGAAAAGCGAAAGACAAGATTTATGTTAAATTTAATATACGATTACATAAGCTATTCAATTCCGCTCTAGTACTGGCCGCATTTTTGGCATTTGGAGGCGAAATTTAATTAGTTTGTCAAATTTGTTCTATTGGTGATAACCAATTTTGTGATGAAGCACATTGGAGCAGAACACTAGCACAATTCAGCACAACTGTTCTCTTTTATTGTTTCAAAAATGGCTGGGCTAAGTTATCGCACATGCTGCAGACTCAATTCAAATGGAATAACTCTCTTAACTTTGAATGACAAACGCGCAGACCAAATAATGGATGTGCAATTTTTTCACCGAACTACATAGAAATACCCTATAATTTAATTAGGGCAGCACAGAGTGCACCTATGAATAATATTACGTTTTCCGGCAAATTTTTAAAGGCTTTGTGAGAATTTCGCTCTCTGTATGTATAGCGACTAGAACATAGGTTCTAATATGAATAGGCATTTGTTGCATTGTGATTGGCTTGCAAATAAGTAAAATTTTCAGAAGCCCCAAATATGCATATGGCAACTTGAGGAAAATTTATCTTGTGTCGGAGCTTTGGTGGTTTAAATAATAATTAAAAAATTCCCGCCGAAGTGAGGTGGAATAAAGGTGCGAACACTGTTATAAATAAAACTAAAGAATAATTTCTCTGCATTATGTTCCTTACCTAGATTTATAAAAGTAGTAGCAGCTTTGCAAATGAGGGTATTTATTTATTTTATTTATTAACAAAGTTTCATCAAGGCTGATTTATTACAAAAAGAATATAAAAAATTAAACTAAACATAAAAAGAGAATGAGATAATACAATAAAATGGCGCTGAAGCGATAATATCAATTAAGAAAGATCAAAGAGTAAATCAAATTTACAAATCAAAACAATTGCAATTTAAAATACAATTTCAAATTCTTTAAAAAAAAAGCTATTATAGCAAACTTTGAAACGGTTGTAATAGTAAAGCAATTAAAATGGCGCCAATAGCTCATTCAGACCATAGTTAGTGCGGCGAAGAGGGGCCTGGAGAAAGTCTAACGAAATTAATGGAAACTCGAGCAATTCTGCTGCAACTATCTTCTAGCGAGTCCAAAGAGATCAGCCCAAGCCTGTCATTATACGTGGTCAGAATCAAAGAGTTCTTCCGCGCAGGGCCACGCAATGGAGAGGGAAACCAAATGAAAAAAATATATACTGCAACGTGGACCGAACGAAAATACAAAAAAGAATTTAAGCTCCTCATAACATTATTTAACGAAGCACAAGGAAGCATTGGCCTTGTTAATTATGTATATTAATGTGGTCAACGAAAGACAAATGTCGAACAAAAACAACACCAAGATTCTTTACTCTATCCAGTCTGGTTAGCAAGTTGCCACTGACAGAATAATCATATATCAATGGATACGTCTTTCTAGAATACGAAACAAACTTACATTTAGCAGCATTCAAAGGCATATTGTTCTCAATACAGCAAGGATTAAGATAACAGAGTTCAGCGAAAAATAATCATTAACGTCAGGGACAACACGAAAAATGTTAGCATCGTCAGCATAGCATACAATTTTCTAGTTCGCTAAAATGGAGCCCATGTTATTAATAAAATTAATAAATAGAAGCGGACCCAAATGACTGCCCTGGGGCACACCAGAAGGGATTGATATTTCACAATTAAGGTGTAGTTGGAAAGATAATTTTTTCCTATGCACTTTGCCAAGAGTTAAAATGGCACACAAATTTTTGTCTTTCCGCATTGAGTGGAGTGTCTTTCGATAGGTCTCCTAAAATGTATTTTATTAGGGCCTTTTGATTCTAACCTTTCATTCACGGGCATTTTGTTCTCAAAGAAATTATTAAAGCATCCCCCTCTAATTTAAAAACCATTGAAGCAAGGTATCAGAAAAAAAACTAAATGTAAATTTAGTTAGTACTTTCAATGAAAATTATAAATTCATTTGCTAAGGAATTGAATGCGGATGAATAATAAATCAACTGCATGTCAATCAGCTGCATAATTTGAGAACTCACATTAACTAAGAAAAAAGGTGAAGAAGGTGTCTCTGATGCATGACAAAATTATAAAGATCCTTCAGCAATTCCTTCAGCTTTTCACAAAGTACACGAACACGCAAACAATCTTCAATCATAGTTCTTGCCAACGAGCACCTAAAGCTAGGGTTTCGGATTTTGACATCGAGAGGATGAACCATTCCTGAGTAGTTCATCATCGATCTCGTTACCCTGGATTCCCGTGTGAACAACAGAGCGTGATGCAGAGTGGCCAGCTATTGAAAAATGTCAAAGCAGTCCTTAGTAAGCGTTGAGGAAAACCACACGGCGATCAGCACTTTTCAGTCAGTTTAATGTGTCTGACAGCGTTAATAGCGAGTATATATGGGCAGCTTTACGTAGGAGAAGCATCCTAAAACAAAAATTACCTCCATTATAAAGGAGTACTACTCAGGAGCGCAATGTCACGTCCTACATAAGAGAAAACTGTCGGAGCCCTTCGACGATCTAAACGGAGTGAGACACGGATACATACTGTCACCTTTGTTTTTTCTGATCGATATAAACGACGTATCGTTCAGTGCCCTAGACGACCCCCAATAGCGGGGGATTAGTTGAAAACTTGCTATCCACCTTACACACCTGGAATACCCAAAATAAAACAGAGTTATAAAGCTATAATGTCCGAAGCCCTGAGAAGAGAAGATCACAGAACAGGGCTTAAGATCAAATCTGCTCAAACCAAACTTATGATCCGGATCCGGATCCGGATCATAGAATCGAACGTAAAATCTGTTCTATTGTGCGGCTGTTCAACCTCTCCAATATCATCTAAGATACAACAGCAAGTATTGGTTATAAAGACAGCAGAACTGACAATGTGTTCCATTTTTGGCCATCTGTAAATAACTTGAAGTTTCTAAAATCTACGCTTGAGCCACCGCCACCGCCACCGCAGTCTGCTCGTTCAGGAAAAAAAGAGTTCTGGACCTTCTGTTGAAGCAGAGTTCCTTGCTCATATGGTTCATTACGAACGCTCCACGCGAATGCCAGAGATGAGCCGAAGAATTCGCATATAGAATTTTAAAGAATTTACCCATTTAACTCAGAAGGCGCACTTCACAGGCAGAAGCCTGGAATCAGTTGAGCTATTCACCAGAATATAACATATATTGAGGTGAATGAGGGTCCCACACCAACATGCAAAAAAAATATTAGTGACCAAAAACAAAACCAAAACATGCCCAACAATCAGGGATGCACAGACAACAGACATCGTTTCAGCAAATCCTTAGTAAGAGTCAGGTCAAATACAGATTACATATTCACGGCCCTACACATACGATTTATAGGCTCATGCATACTATAGTTAGACCAAGAGTGATCAACATGCAGTAAAGGCAGTCTGCTTAAGCTATACGGCGTATGCCTATAAGAAACCATACCTGCGAGAGTGCAATAATCTATGTTTAAGTTCAAAATCTGGTGAATAAAGACTAGGTCAGCAACTCTACGTCGTTCCTCCAACGAGTGCATATTAAGCAACCGGAAGCGATCCGCATAAGGAGGAACCCTGAGTTGATCGCTCAACGAGAGGTCCCTTAGTGCGAACCTAACAAAGTTCCGCTGCAACGATTCAATGCGTCTAGAATGAACAGCGTAGCAGGGAGACCAAACCTGAGATGCATACTCGAGAATTGGTCTAATCAAAGAAAAAAATAAGTGTATTAGAGATGGCTACCCTGCGGTACACCAGCAGAAGACCTAACAACTCTAGATAAAGTGTTACAGAAAGATACCCGGTATGACCTATCTTTTAAATAAGAGCAGGTAAATAGCACTGGAAAACGCAGATTTTCAAGTTTAAGTATAATAACAGAGTGAGGGAGTTTATCAAATGCCTTGCTAAAGTCGGTGTAGACACAGTCGGTCTGGAGACCACGCCGGAAGGAAGAGATTATGTGGGATGTAAATTCAAGCAGGTTAGTTGTCGTCGATCTACCAGGCAGAAAGCCAATTCACAAAACTGAATATTAGACAGATTAAATGATAGAGATATGGAGAGCTGTTGGGCAGGTCCTCCTTGCTATGAAGAAGCAAGCCAGCCGCTACAACTTTTGCATTTGGCGATAGCCATTGGCTATTGAATTTTGGCCGTCAGACAGGCGCCGTAGGAAACCATAGGTTTGACAATCGCATTATGAAACCAAAATATCAACTTCGGGGTGAGATCCCAAATCCTCTCGAAGATTTTTGACTGGCCCATAAGATTGATTCGTGTAGCCGGAGGTCAAATCCCACCGACGGCGACAAATGGTAGTTTTCTGCTGACAGCAGATTATGATAAAAAAGCCATGAGGGTTGCAGAGAAAATGTCAGTAGTTCGGAAATCACTTTAAATTGTAGGTTCGTTTGCAAAATTAAGTTGTTTTCCCCTCTCAAGGGGTTACGGGAACTTGAGAGAGAGAGAGAGATACAATAGAATAGCTAAAAAGTAAAACACTCAGCCCTCACATTGTACTTTACATTGTAATTGATTAGACATTATCGCTACCGCTAACATTAGTTGACACTTATTCTTTATGATTCACAATCTCTTCTACATTTACTCTAACATTATTGATTACAGGGGTCCACGCCAAAAAAAAATCGTAAAGTGGCAACCTAAACCTTAAAATGTTGAAAAGTCGGAGGACATTTATTTTTTAAGGGTGTCACCAGAAATCAGCGAAAATTAGCGGTGGAGATCAAAAGTCACCACATTTTCACTTTGTGGCAGTAAAAAGATTCTGTCAAGTGTTTGAAAACACCAACTTTGGCAACAATGATAACTGATAAAGTGCCGGCCTTCGGTTCGAACTAGGGCTCGGACTGTGATTCGAATAGTTAGTCACTATTCGAATATTCGAATATTCGCATGTCTCGAATAATTCGCGAATACCCGAATAATATTCGAATACTCCAATATTATTCGAATACACGAATTATTCGTGGTATTCGAATAGACTTATCCGAATAATAAGTATTCGTGCTATTCGAATATATTGTATTCGAATAATTTTCAATTTTTACCGTATCTATTGCAAAAAAGATTATGCGAAGATATTTTGGATCCGGCCCAGATCCATGGGGGGAGGTTGAAGAGAATCGTGACCCCCCCCCCACCCCACACAAAAACAGACAAAATATTAGGCAACCAACATTTGGCCCAGATGCTTTGCTGAATCCATTTTCTATTATATTAAAACTTTGTGTTTGCTTCGTTCGCGTGTTTGAAACTTCCTATGAGTTGGAAACATGTTTTTAATAACACGTATTCTAAAACATCTTGCATCTTAAAATTAACAAATATTAATATTCATCCCTTCTTACACGAAGACAAAGTTTTACAAAATGTTATAAAGTTATAGTTTGATATTTGTGTACGTTATCCTGCTTCAATACAGGTGTTTGTGTTAAACTTGAAGGGGCTGAATTCATTCTGTAAAAATTTGGTATCTCTTACCCCTTTTCCCCGGTCCATCTGACCGCATTCTTCAAACAAACACTTTATATGTAAATATGTAATTACAAAACAAAATTTTAAACCATCGAACAACTCACGGTAATCGTTTTGACAGTTCACAAACTAAAAAGAAGAGCTCTCCCTCCTCACCTCCCCTAAAAGAAAAGTGCCGATAACACGTACACGGTTTCACACATGAGGGCCTTTCCTGTTGTTATATATTCTAAGTGTTGGATAAACAACAATAATACTGTCGCTGAGATATTGCGCAATTACATCATCTCAAAGTGCGCAAAATTCTCGCTCTTTTAATCAAGCATAAAATCTGTTCTGTTGTACTAACAAGTGAAATGTGAACGTCCACGGTAAAGGGAGGTGAAAGAACAGGGGGGGGGGGGGAATCACCCTAAAATTCGGACGTCTATTGTTGATGGTCACTTATTTTCAGAAATAATGGAATATAAATATGTGGAGTAGAATACGGTTTATATTGTCATATTCGTGGATTTGCGAATATTCGAATAATATTCGTCGTATTCGCATATTCGCACTATTTGGTATTCGAATAATATTCGCACTATTCGTTATTCGAATAGTATTCGAATAATTCGAATACCACTCGAATTATTCGAATACCGAATACACTATTCGAATATGCGAATACGCGAATAATCCGAGCCCTAGTTCGAACCCCACTGGCGCCGACCCGTGTTTGTTTCCGCTGACAAGAGATTACGATAAAAGGGTCATTAGGGGCTGCAGAGTAATTCTGTGGTTCGGAATTTATCTTAAAGTCTACTGCGATCGTTTTATTAATTGCTTTGCATGTCTCTACTCATCAAGTGATTTCTGAAAATTTAAGTTTATGTATATTCAAAAAGGCATGCCACGTTGGAAATTTTTTCGAATACACTAATGTAGTACACTGAGAAAAATGATATTTTTCTATAGATTTGTTAGGTGTGGATAAAGGTAGACTCACTGCTTAGGACTAAATTAATATAAGAATTTCTCTAATCAAACACGTAATCATCGAATAGGGTGTGGAAATCTAGCCCGTACCGCCTACAAAATCATCAAAAGAACAATGAAAGCAACATTTTATTATCTAAACAAATTTAAACTTTCCAAATGTGTTTCATTTTACGCTTTGCTCAACCGCCAATGAGTCCAACAGAAGTGTACTTCTTTGAGTTGTTAATTAAAAATTGCTCGTTAATTACGATTATAAGCAGATTGAGGTATTTTACCACACTGCTTCTATTTTTAATTAAGATGGATAATTTACTCGAACACTTTTATGAATATTGATAAAGTCGGCTGGTTCGGCTTCACTTTGGTATGAAGAGCAGTGCTCCCTCGTTGAAAGATTGTTTATGGTCGTGATTTATGAGCAGTAGAAATTACTTCATAAAATAAGGAAAAAACCCTCATCTATGTTGGTACTTATTACTTAAGAAAAATTGTATGTTGGCTACCTTTCTCTTCTCAATTTGCATTTGTTTCTGACCAGGATGAATATCTATTTTTTTCGATTGGATTTCCTGCAAGATTGTTGCGAATTTAATGTTTTACATTAAATAACACTAAGTAAAATAGCATGTGCTAAAAACCGGATTTTAATAAAATAACCACTGGTAAGCCATCGCGGAAAACTGAAGAGCAAACTCCAAGAAGAAACCCATTGGATTTTATTTTTATTGTTATCGAGGAAAACCTGTTTCTTTTGAAGTCGCAAGAAAAATGTGCTCTGGAGACATTAGACTTTTGTGTTGAATCGGGAAGTATCTAAGCAAGATAAAATATGGATTACACAACCATACCCATATCGTTTGGAGATAAGCGAAGCTATTCCGTGCAGTATCTGCAAATTGCTGATGAAAATCCACAAAAATTGTTTCCTTCGTCAGGTCTTGGCACACTGAAAAGCACTTAAATTTCACCAAACTGGAAAAATCCACTTTGCACCAAGAACGATTCTTGGCCAAACAATCGATTTTCTGATTTCTCACACTTCAATATATTACACTTTTCGCGCCACCCTAAAACTAACTGAAAAATAAATCGATAAACGTGACACGAAATTCCTTTCAAAATATTTAATTGCTTTCTCGACGAAAATTTTTTTAATCTAATCTCCAAAGACGGTAGAAATTAATTTAATAAACGCTCCGCACCGGATATTATCGCAAGAGAATGGCTAGGGCCCTACCGCGTTCGTTTAACAATCGCAGCACAATAAATTGCAATGAATCAAACCAACTGAGCGAGCAATCTCGACTCGAGTCAAAACCATTGAGTTTGATGCAACCTAGTGTGACTGAAGTTGCTGACTTTTCCTTGACTCGGCATCGCTGGATTGTCGGCTTCGCATTCCGTCTTTCTTTTACTTTTGTTGTTACCTTTTCATTTTGGTTGTTTTCTATTGATCGTGTCGTGTAAGCGTTTCGCGTGCCGTGAACTTACTGGCAGCCGCGAATGCTTTGAAGAATACAACAACAACAACAACAAAAAACGGTTTCAGCGTTTGAAAACCTGTTCACCACCGACTTACTGTGGGACTTGACTACTTTGCGGCTAGATTCGTCTAGCGATTGTTCCAAAAACAGAGTATTCTTCGCAATGACATTGTCCCACTTCACCTGCGTAAAAATTTCTCTGTTTAACGTAAATAACAACGTGTTGAGGGTCTATTCTGGTTAAGTGATATTTTCGCCGGTCAACGAGGTGATATCGCCCATATGAGCACAAGACGACTTTGGGACAAGATCCTCGTCGTCAGCTACTTGAGATATGACTAGAGGTCGCACGATTCCGAGTCAATGCAACATTAGTCATATTGTGAGTTTAAAAATAGCTTTCTCTGTTACTGTACACAAAGTGATTCATGTTGCATGTGCAAGTAACAATGAAAGTGATTGAGACTTCGTGATCTAATCGAACCCAGTGAAGATTCGTTATCTCCTCAATTAAATCTCAAAGCCAATTGGCTGATAAAATCAAATGTAACGGGATTATGGCTCATCGACTAATTACACCTGAGCACTCTAAATGATCACGTCTAAATTTAATCGTACTGTACACACTAAGCTGATAGCATAGTAAGAGCATGGAATTCACTTTCTTGAAAGGATTATATAAGCAACGTCTTCGTGAAATAAGATAATTGACAACAGCCGTAACAGAAGAAGAGAATGTGAAGAGTTATTAATGAATCGACATCTTGTTGACACAATCCGAAAAAATTTACGTAATTTCGTAAATGGAGTCAATTTTCGGAACGAAAACGCAAAAGTTCGACTATTGTGCTGCCATTGAATTCTGAAGGTGACGAAAGTCATGTCATATAAACAAATAAATAATTCAGCGGGGGTGGTGTTTAGAGTTAATTAGCAAGTTTCAATTTGAAAGACGACAATAAACAACGAAAGATATTGTCTTGTGATACGAATTGGTGCAAAAAATATCATTGCCTAATGTGAAGGTCAAATATCTACATGTGCCGCTCTTTTCCCTTTTTTGGGGTATGAATAAGCATAATCTTGGTAGGAAGGGGAATATTGCATTAAAGTTCAGTAAAATGGTTGGAAAAAGGGGGCTAATATCAGAAATTTTGGGAAATTTTGTTATGGGGATTTGTTTAAGAGGGGGGGGGGGGCTATCGGTCTAAATAGATGAAAAATTTTCTCACAATGCAATTATTACAATAATTCATAACAGATAATGTAAGCTACAATATGAGCTATGATTATGATAAATATAACCTTGGAGGAAGAAGAATTAGGAAAGGCGATTAAGATGGGCAGGATAAAGATATAAGGCTTTGTGAAGGGATGATTTACTCAGATGGAAGTCAAAGGAGGAAAGGTCATTGACTTATCGTAGCATCCTGGTAATTGGTTCGCGTTGACCGTAGTTCGTGCAATGGCGGTCGAGTTGGAATAGGGGAGTGGACCTAAGGTTGCGAGGGTTGGTATAGCTGGGTAAAGATTGCAGGATTGAAGGGCAGTCTATGGCACCAGCTAATAGCTGATGAATGAAAAGAACGTCGGAAACATCACGACGTTTACTTAGGGGTTGTAAGTCGATCAGTTTCAGACGGTCTTCATAAGGTGGAAGGTTGAATCTGTCTACCCACGGAAGATCACGTAGAGCAAAGCGATATACGCTGGACAGATTCAATTCTGTTAATGTGGGTTGTTTGCGTAGGTGACCATACTTGGCTGGCATATTCAAGGAGAGTTCTAACGAAGGAAATATAGAGAGAGTTGGAAACATAAGGATTGGAGAACTCTCTAGACCAGCGCTTCACAAACCCTAGCGCGGAGTTAGCTTTGTTAATTATGCTATCAATATCGGAACGGAAATTGAGTTCGCTAACACCAATTATTCCTAGGTCACACAAAGAGGTAACAATAGGGACTGGTACGTCGGTTAACATGTAGGTTCTCGGGATGGTGGTAAGACGCTTGCGGGAATAAGAGATGCACTGGCATTTGGAGACATGAAGCTCAAGAAAGTTTTTCATGCAGCATGTGGTGAACGAATCGAGGTCATTTTGGATAAGAAGAGAGTCGGTTGTGGAGGAGATATGTTTAATTATTTTCATGTCATCAGCATAAATAGACAGCTCTGAGTATTTCATGACACAATCAACATCATTAATTGTAAGGATGAAAATTAATAGTCCGAGGTGGCTGCCCTGAGGGACGCCGGAACGAGCGACAATGGGGTTAGAAATGGATGAGCTGAAAAGAACATTGTACTGACGGTTGATGAGGTAGGATTGAATCCAGGAGATGAATCGAGGGGGGAAGCATAGGCGATCAAGTTTAAGCAAGATAACGCTATGGGAGATCTTCTCAAAGGCTTTGCTAAAATCGGTGGCGACAATATCAACATCTTTACCGTTTTCCAGGGCACATAGTGTTTTTGAGACGAATTCGGTAAGGTTGGTGGTTGTAGATCTTCCTTTGAGGAAGCCTTGCTGGGAGAGGTAGAAAATAGACTTACAGTGGAAGAACAGGGAATCATAGAACAATTTTTTGAATAGTTTAGGTATGGATAATAATTTAGCAATGGGTCTGTAGTTGGACACATCGTTCTTGCAGCCTTTTTTGAATATGGGAATAATATAAGAGTTTTTCCATAATTGAGGGAAACCCATTTGAGTGACCGAGAGACGAAAAAGCAAAGTAAGGAGTTGAACTAGATGCATGGTACAGTTTTTCAGAACGATGGCCGGAATGCCGTCAGGATGTAAACGATGTTTGAGTGCATTTGTCCAAGAATGAAAAGTAGTTAAGGTCAGGTTGTAGGGAATTGTCGATGAAAGATTTACTGAAGAGGTTTGCAAAGAGGTTGGCGATAACCTGAGGATCAGATGAAGAGGTATTCTAAAGCTTTAGGGTGGAGGGGTAAACATTGGATTTCTTCTCAGAATTAATAAAGCTATAAAAACGCTTGGGGTCGGATATGAGGCTTGTTTCCATCCGTCGGAGGTACTCATGGTAGAGGGTATCACAACGTTCAGAAAAAGAGGTGTAAGCAGACAAGTAGGAAGAACAGTCAGACTCAGTCTCCTGTTACGGCGAGAGCGTAACTCCTTGTCGTACCAAACGGGGGAGGAGGAGCAGTTTTTACGAGGAAGAAGAGGGATAGATTGTGTAAGATAAGCGTGTATTTCCGAATAAAATGCCTCTACAGCAACGTCTATTGGAAGACAATGTGGCAATGTTGGAGTTGAGGAGCAAGTGATTTAATTGTTCAAAGTTGCCTTTACGAAAATTGAAGGAAAGAGAAGACTCGGAGCTTGAGGGTAGGTTCTAGTTGAGCGGCAAGAAAAATGGCTGCAGTATATGAATTTTTTCTTACAGAACAAGGTAAATAATCTATAATTCGACTTTTTCAGCTATTAGTACATTTAATTAAGTTCACAAAAAATTTTTTTTTAATTCTTTAAATTGTAAAAATTGAGATATATCCACGCACTTCTGGAGCCGTGCAGGATCTCGCTTTCCTCTTTTATCTGAAATACAAAAATTAAAGTTATTTGCAAAGTAAAATAAATTTGCGGGCCATGAACTATTTTTAGAAAAATTCTGTGATTTTTGATAAGGTGGCGACCGTTTGAAGAAAAAAGCCGATCTTTTTTTTGCCCTTTTTTTGCTGTTCATAGTGGTTAAAAAATAGTAAATATTAATATTTTTTGTTGAAAATGGTCCATTTTTGTATCTTACAGCTAGTCAGCTGTTCCTGGACCATAGAGCAATCCTTTCTCTTCCTTGTGAAACTGATTCTGACTACTATATTCAAGGAATATTATTTTTGTTTTATACCTGCTCAGCACACAATATGGCGCGTGCATCTGCATTTGGCCCGAACGTAGGCATGATTTTCGGCCGGTACGCGTTCGCACTAAGTCGACTGTAAGTTTTACATTTTTTCGAACTTCGTCAAATCGTTTTAGAAGCTTTTTCTAGACATAAGGATTTAAATTATGCAAAAAAAGAAAAATGAATTTTTTGAAATTGCTCGACTAGAACCTACCCTTAAGGGAGGAACTTCCTCCAGACAACAGGTACTTAAAAAAAATTATCATAAGTGAAAAAACAAAATGACAGCGATACAGCTGATCAGACTTGACTCCTCGAGTTTGCGCCGTGGAACGCCCACGTCATAGTAGTTATCTGAAATCAACGAACCAAATTTTTTTCATTAAAATAAGTCATTCCGCTTTACAATTAACACAAATAAATTAAAAAATTAGAATTTAAGTAAAAAACGAAAACAAGACTTGTTTTTTTATAAACAAATCGTTAAAAACAAAAATAATAATAAATATATTTTAGGTTTGTGCAAAGGCCAATAAGTTAAAGAATATCTGTGCAAAATTTCAAGTTCAAGTACTTTTTAAATTATATTCCACTGTGGGCGCGGAAAAAAATACGTTTCCAGAAAAACGATATTAAAGCTTTCGTTCTTGTAGAGTTTAAAGTGCTCTCGGTACTTTTTGAGTGCATGACTTCTATTTACTATTTACGGACCACTTGGACTTTCTATTGAGCTTAAACAATTTAAAATATATTTTTCAGATAGTAAATGAATTTTTAAAGCAAAAACCAGAAGAAAAAAAAAATTTCTGGAGGAGGTTCCCTTCTTGACATATGACTACGTCTTCAAAATTCACGTTTCCGAGCTTTTGGCGCTATTTTAAAATTTTTCAAAATCGTTACTTTAGGTCAATGTTTCGGACGCCAAAGCTACAAATGTAGATGTTTTGTAACAAAAAAAAACGGACAAGTGCGAGTGAACTCGCGTGAAGAGGATTCCGTGGAAATTTAAAGAAAATGCAAGCGCCAGAGCATGATCGGACCATGACTTACTGCTGCGTTTTGTATGAAAATTTGTCTTGCGACTAAAGTTTCATCTTTAATCAAAGATTTCTTGTTATTTCAGTTAATAAAGTTAACATGTTTTTACTTTGTTGAAAAGATAATTTAGTCTGCTTTAAGTTAATCTAATTCTTTTTTTTTCATAGAACTAATAGCGAGTGAGCCGCGCGGCGCCCAGTGTTGCCAAGTCGTCGATCAAATGTGACCAGATAGGGATTGAAAAAATACCTTTTTTAAAAAAAGTCACCAGATGCATAATAATAAATTTTTTTCAATATTCATTCCAAAATAATATAAGAAATTTCTAAATAACAGAAATGTTAATACTACTACTACTCAATAAAAACTGTAGTTACCTTTAATTAATTCGCATTAAAGAACTTTTATTTGATCCACAGCTGATCTCATGTACTTAACCGTCTTGTAATAACTTCTTTTCAATTTGTAAAAGGGATAGGAGGAGAACTATTATAATGTGATAAAATTCTAATTTTGTTGGCGATCTCTCATCGTAACCGACAGAAAATGAGTATCGTTAAAAGTGTCAGGATCCCGCCGGAAAATCATGAACTTTCACAGGAAATTGTTCGAGTTGCGTTACACTTGCGGTTACCTTAGCAACAAAAGCGTTGAATGGGCCCACTTGAATATGTGGTATACCACCTAACAAAACTGACTGACTAAAAACAGTCAAAAACAACGAGAAATGTCGAATATTTACATTAAAACATTTAAAAATCGCAGAAAATTTGTCGTGTCGCAGACAAAAAAATTCTGTGACTAGGAAGGTTTTGGAAATTAGTAAAGTATCAAATTTGGTAACACACTCTCTGATTTGGCATCACTGACCAAAAGTCACCGCGGTGGAGGTTAAAAATCATCAACTTTTAGACGTGTCTTAGAAATGAAAATTCTGTCACTACAGAGGTGTTCGAAGACACCAGATTTGGTGACAAAGTCACTGATTTGACATCACTGGCGGCGCCTCGCCTCTGAGACATAGACTCGACACCCCCACCACACTTGCAACGCAATGCAATAATACGTACGCTTGCTAGGCGCGCGGCGTCTCTGACACTTAGCGTCGTACGTCGAGCTTTAGGTACGAGGAGTGATGGATGCCTGGCCTAGTTAAGCCGAACGAGTAGTGCCAATAATTTAAATAGAACAAACTTAACATTGTAGGTGAAAAACATGGTTTCCCATACATTCCAATTGCAAACGTAAGTTTGTACGCACAGTAATGTTACCAAATGTTACCGCCCACATTCAAAACTCATTTATTTACGTAACACGTCCGTGCTTTGGTCACAGAAATTCATATGTGTACCAAACTTCAAGTTAGATAACACACACACGAGTGATCCTATAAGAGTGCGTTTTTTCATTCGGACATACGGAACCCTAAAAATTATGAAAATTCCTAAAAAGCCAAGTTATATAATCAAAGTTTTTCCCAGCACGGATAATTATATCTTAAAAAATTTATTTTCAACTTTTTAGGTGTTTATCAATTTATTAGGCTAGACTGGCTTGTTACTTTGAAAAAAATGCCTATTTAGTTTATTTTAGTTTTTGACAAAAAGGTATAGTACTTTGGCTCACGTTTACCGATATATCAGGTTAGTGTTTGGACTCTCATTTTCAAAATGGTGGTCGAATGTAGGGCGAAGGAGGGGACCCCAATAGGTCCATAAAAAACTCTGCCTAGCAAAACGCTTATTCAAACTGCCATTTGAGTGGAATGTGGAATAACAATACTGATTTTTTTTTTTATTGCATCCGGTGCATTCAGGGGGCAATGGGTGCACAATGGGGGGGGGGGGGGGTGACTCTCTGAAGCAGCGTCACAATGTCAGTTGCCTTCCACTCTTCTATCGCTATTTCCACAGGCATTCTTCTAACGAAATTGATAGCCTAATTCCTTATAGGTGTATTACAAGGGCTTCAAGTCCACTCTAAAGTTCAAATTTGGTCGCATTATCAAATTTCAGAACTCTTTCCTAAGACGAACTACATGAATTGCATGTAAAATAATTTACTATCTTCTGTTTTTCTTCCGTCTTATGAACTCGAAACTTTCAGAGGAGGCATAGATTTCCCTTATCCTCAATTTTTTGGAATAATGATTAAAAAAAATTAATATTATTTAATACTTTGATTAATAATATGATTAAAAACATTGGTAAAAACCTTGTTTGACATTGCTATAGTGTTCGTTACAGTTTTCACTAAAAGTACTAACTAAATTCATGAATTTCATTCATGAATGTTTGCAGATATTTTGCAAGAATAGTTTAAAAACGATTGAAGGGTTAAAATCAAAAGGTCCTAAGAAATTTTTCATTTTAGGAGACCTATCAATGAAAGAGATGTAAAAAAATCCAATTCCAAAAATCTCATCGAATCTGCTTTTGATAACGTCCGTATACCAAATTTCATCCTAAGAAGTTTATAAATGAGGGGATGGACGTACTGTGACATATCGACAGACAGACGGATGGCCAGTCCGAAACTATAATTATTGCTTTTCGATATGGAACGCATTAAATCTTAACCTCACGTACATAAGTGCACGGACAAAGTGAAACCTTTTTCGTCTTTGTTTATTAATAAATCTAAATGAAGCAGGTGAAAAAGAGCAATGAAAAACATTAAATCAATTCTCAAAACTTACAACCGTTACTAATGGTGTATGATAACTAAAGTGTGATAGAAATATTGGTGTATTAAGTGTTTGTAGATATCTGGTAAGCGCTTATAGTGTGGTGCTGCAACACCTTGCTTATTATCACCATTCATGTAATTGGTTATATCTTGTGCAAAATTCTAGAATTCGTCGTTCTTCTGATGATTCATTGTATTATTTTATAAGGTAGGAAACGAGAGGTTTTTTTTATACGATGTGGCCAAATCCTAGGGGACAACAATTTTTTTTTTTATACGATGTGACCAAATCCTAGGGGACAACCCTTTGATGCGTTAGCATGGTTTTGGCCGGAAGGGAATTAGGGCCAGGGAAGTGAGGAAACTTCAGTCTTGTTTTTGCATTGCTGCGAGCTAGACAACAGCACAGAGACGGAGTTGATTATTTTAATTTCTTAATAAAAGCTAAGGGGAGACCTGGTCTCGAACCCGGGACCCATGGCATGGTGGTCGTGCGGCTCAATGAATTGATCCAACTCCGTCTCCAATAAATAAAACAAATACACTATAGGTACGTTTTGTGAACATGGATATTAGCCAAAATATTATCCTAATGTCATTTCACTAGGATCTCCATTAATATTGTCACCTGAAGTAGTTAAACCATACCAAAAAAAGTCATTGGTAAAAATACTTCTTCATCGAAGAATGGAAGAGAGAAAGGGAAATGTCTGCAGTGATAAACCCGAAAAAGATATATTACATATATTGCACAAAGAGGAGGAAGGGAAACAACAAGAAAAATGATGAAGCAAAAAGCAAAAGAATTTAAAACGGCTTAAAATTTATTAGGTTCAACGGAAACTGAAAGAAACGAAGAAGAAAAAATGTCGTTCACAATTTGACTCCATTGCCAATCAAACTAAATCTGTGAAGTTGAGTGATAATGACGACGAAGATTTTGAAGTTGCATCTGATCGAGAAGATCAGGATATAAATTTTGATGTTGCGAATATTAAAAACATTTTTGATTTATGTTTAAGATTTCGTACTCATTTAATTAGAAAATAAAAAAAATTTTGTTTACTACGTGGCGAAAATCATTTCTCATATATAAGGAAAAAACCAGGATAATGTATATTTGTCTTCAACATTGTAGAAGTTGAAGCAATTATTGTTTCAAGGATGTTGTTTTGCAGTTGCCAAAACCCAATTTCGTTTTTCCTATAGACTTTAGTGGATTTTAATATGGAATAGAAGCTAATCGTTAACTAATTATGTTATTCTATAAGCATTTTGTTAACATTTTTATTTTTGGACTACTTTATGTGAGTTTTTACTTTTTTAAATTTTTTCAAAGTTTATTTTTAGATTGATAGGTTTTCCCATATACTTACGCTTTGTATCAAAGTGCCCCATCTAGTAGGAGACGGAGTTGGATCCGTTGGTTAAGTGGCACAATCACCAAGTCATAGATACAGGTTCAAACCCCGGTCCGCCAACAAGTTTTTCATACAAATAATCAACAATCCCACCATCTTTGGGTTGTTCTCTAGCTTGCAGAAATGCAAAAACAAAACATTCGATTTTCCGCACTCTCTATACCCTAATTCCCTTCCGGATATAACTATGACAAAACGCATCATGGGGTTGTCCCCTGGGCTTTGGCTATATAATCGTAATAAAAAAATATACATAAGGGCCCCGCAGAATGATAGAAAACAAACTTTTTATTATCTCATTATCTTCTAAATTCAATGGTTCTTTTGATGGTATTATAATATTGGCTAGTTATGCCATGCATCAAGCAAATAATTTTATAATTTGACTCATTTTGTTACATAAAATATGAGATTGAATTTCTCTGCATCAATCTGCTCCACTTCCCACTACTTAACTCAACATTGGGCGCTGTACGTTAGTGACATAATATATTTTACACCCTCAGCATATTGTTATCGAATAGAAGGAAATATTCCTTCATGGCGAGAGGCTGGATGTGACATTCCTCAGAAATGGCAGAATATGTGTATTAATCCTTTACCATAAATCGAATACATGAACTTTCGGTCATAAGTCTACCTCAAATATCGACTATGAGTCGAATTGGATCATAAATGGCAAAATGTTTTCATTATATTACCACAGCCATCTTAAACTTCTAAATCTTGACCAAATAGTCGTAATCCGCGACCCTGAAAATCCGCAGATGTTGATTGATATGTTGAGCTGAATTGGATTGTAAATGATAAAATCCGTTCGCCATCAACAACTACTAAACTTGGTCAATTCGTAATCCGCCAAGACCGGAACCCCCCGATTTTCAGTCAATGACTTGAAACCGCCAGCTGATTTTTAATTTTTAACTATGGATTCGTCATCAGAAACCCCAGAACCGGATCGGAAAAATAAATTTTCGTCCGCCGTCTTGCAGTCGCCATATCTAAGATTTAAAATGAGCGAAATTGTAGCGTTACAGATTTTAAATCAGACAGATGTACTTTCATATATTTATACAGTGTTGTGAAGACAAAGATAAATAAGTCGTCTAATTATTTTTTGAATAAGGTTACAACTGCAAGGACGAATGGGTAAGAAACTTTTGGGCATCCAAAAGAAGCTCAAATTACAAAGCACACTATACGTTTTACATTCTTAGATAAATTACACAAACGCCGAATAAAATCTGGACTAAAAATAAAAATTTATTAAGTTATTAAATTAAGGCTGTTATATTTGTCTATAAGTATGTATACTTTATAACTACAAAATATATATATGGAATTACATAATTCATACTAAACATAACTCACTCTAATAATGAAATAACACCTTCGATTCAATAAGTCTTAACTCTTCTTTTATTTGATCGAAACATTGCAAAAAAATTCTGAGAAATAAAAATTCCTTTATACTCAAATAAAGGTATGATTATACAATGAAACCTTTGTTAAGCCCTTCCTTCTGCTATTATTCTACTACGTTTCCATGCAATTTTAATCGTATTTTTGAGATCATTTTCCCAAAAAAAGATAAAACGACCGGGTTATCCAGCGAAGAATAAAAGAAAGCGCTCGAAGTTTATTGAATTTTCGTGGATATACCTTTAGCAGAGGATATACATACCTTTTAAATTTTTATGGTAACCGTAACAGATTTTACTCCTGCATGGGCTTGGGTTGTCTGTTCAGATTTTGTGGAGAAATTCATAAACTCCAATTTTCATGAAAAGCTAAGTGGGTAATATTAAATACATTTGTTCATAAATATTTATGGATAATCTCTTTACACCTCCATTTTGCATATCTCAAAATTTATTAAGTCCGCAAGGTAATAAAATGTTCATACTTACTTGTACGAGCAGAGTCTGGTTATATTACATAAGGAAGTTTGGTATAGAATACTACTATTTAAATTAATAAAGGTCACACAACTTTATTAAAAGAAGTGATTAATAATTAAGACTGTTGCTAAGTACTTCACAATGAAGAGAAACCTTGATTAGTTTATCAAGGAAAGGATTTTTAACTAGCTAGCTTTAGATTTTGAAGAGATGTGGTTCGATTCTATAGTGTACATTAGCGGCCAATTTCTGCTTAAAATTGTTTACACTAAAAGGATATTAAGGATTTCAAATTAATATACAGTCGTTAGTTCCGATTTCAGTTATTGCCTTTCATCGGGTGCATTTCGTTGCTACCACAAATATAAATCCAACTTACTTAGTATAGGGTTTACCAACAGTGGTGTCAGCTCTTCCAATAGGGAATACGGCCGTGTTGGAAATATCATCATGACCTATCACTGTCAATTACATTGAGTAAGTTTTGCCATTTCATGATGGAACGTCTTATGTTTCAACAACGCTTAGATATTCAAATATTTTATCAAAATTCGAGGTCATATATTGCCACTTATCGTCCTATTGGTGAAAATTACGTTAGTCATATTAGCTCCTGTGGCGAAGCATCGTTTTATTCTGGAAAGGTAGAAAGATGTGCATGTTCGGAAAAAAATATTGCAGCTGCAGGGACCGTTTTGGACTACCGACTGCGACTTCATTATTATACACGCATTTGCATGATTAGTTTCATATGAAATTTAGTCGCGAGTATTGTTCTATCGCTCGACCTTAGCATTACACGCATTTGTATTATTCGTTTCAAATGGAGTAGCGAATTTTGCGGAAGGGCTTGGGTTTACATTCCTAACGTCGAATGCAAAATTGCTGAGATTTCGCTAGATATCATTAAAAGAGTGCTTTAAAATTGGGATCATTGAATTCGTGCATGAAAGCGCGGCTGAGACGGCTATTTAAATAATGTCCTACAACAAGTAAATTTCATTAAACCACCCATCTCTTCTGATTCAATTTAAAATGCAGACTTTCTTATTGGTAGACCCTATATAATTTAACTACTGTAATATAACTGATGAGTGAGCCACAGCACTTTTAATTCTGAACATTGAAAAGCTATCTATAAGAAGATTTCTTTCATGTACATTGCGTCCTGTGGTTGATTTAAGATATAGATCTTAAAAAGTTTTAATACTTTTAAAAAAGAAAGGTGGGAAGGAAGTCTCATTAAGTTCGTTTTTACGGGGACTACCTAATCTATATAACGCAGCGGCAGAGAGAAGAGGGTGAGTTCGCGATGTATCAAAGACAATGTAATGTTTGCCCCGTGATTTGGAAATCTGTATATTTGGAGTTAGTGGAATAAGTAGTAACGTCCCGGAGGTTCGAACCCCAGCGTCCCATCGTTATCTAGAATCTCGAACCGTAGCCGGTCCCAAGCACGGTTTAGAAGAAAGGAGAGAAACCCACGAGTTAGCCAGAACCTCTGGGTTTAGAGAAAACCTTGAGGTATACAAGTGCACTCTCGGTGACGCAGCAAAAAGCAGCACTTCTTCTGGGAAGTGATATGTAGGCTTGCAACCCGCTTGTCTGGAAACAAAGCCGAAATGTCTTGGCCACCTCGGGTAACCAATTTTGTGTTAAGACTGCGATCGGACTTTAAAATATGAGAGCTCTATGGTACGAATGTGAATATTCTAAGATAATGGAGATGAAATCAGAACCAGATATGGTGGAATTGGAGATCTTACATCACGCCCATCTGAAACCGTGCTTCAATACCTAGGGAGAAACTAGCTAAGCTTTCCCACAACACTACAACGAATATCGCACCGAATAATTTTTACCAAACTTCAGACCAGGGTGTAAAACATCGTAATACTTAAGTTCTACGCATCTACAGCGCATGTAACAATTAAAGAAGCCTTCTACCAACTCCATAGCGACATTTTTGCTAAGGCTCCCAAAGCAGACATAAAATAGTTATTTGGTAAACAATATTGGCCTGAAATATTTAATGGGAAAGTTTGGAACGCAAATGGGGAGATGTTTGTTGAATTTTGTAGCTCGCGGCAACTTGTCATCGGTGGATATATTTTTTTAACCGATTCGCCAGACGACATATGTAACCAAAAACCGGATCGAATATATTGCTCTGAAAAAAGTTGGAGATACTCCGTTCTTAATGTAAGTACAAATACGGGGCTAACATTGGCAGCGATCACCATTTCATAATAGTTAAGGAACTGCATCATAATTGCACCTACTCCATTTACAAAAATTGGGAATGGGCGAAATAATTCGTTATGAGCTGTGGTAGTGAACACGTTTAGAGAGCGCTCGACGACCGTGGAGCGAGCAGTAACGCCAAATGGTCTAAAATACAAAAACGAAAGCAGATTAAAGATCGCATTAATTCTGCAACCGAAGTTGAACTAAAACATACCATTCTCTGCAAGAAGGCGTACGAAGAAGTGTAAGACACGACAAGCGAAACTACATTATAATATTAGTAGCAGGGTGGGCAAAAGAAGCGATCTACCGTGGTAACAGTGGAGATCTATACTATATTCCCTGGGAGAAAAGACCCTTTGACATTCTGTTAAAGACGCCAACGAATCCGCACTTGTTACAAACATCAACTGCGTAAGTGAAGAGACTACTTTGTTGAAGTCCTAAACAGCACTTTTGAACCATCGAATACCTCTTCATTTAAGCTTGAAGACCCGCTGAGTTAGGATAACTATAACATCAGACTAGATGCAAGAAAGTCAATAGATCTAGGTAAGTCGCCAGGTATTGATGGAATACCAGTAGAATTATAAGACCTTTTCTACTGAATGGAAAAAGGCTTCATTGTACAGATTCTCAAAAAAGGCTACCTGAGCAGTTGTAGCAATTGGCGTGGTATCTGTGCTTAAGTATCTCCAATGTGTCCATGTGATGGCATAACTCTTACCCTACAAATTATTATTGAGCGATCCGCGAAATTGAGATCCGATTTAAGTTTCATGTTTGCCAATTTCGAGAAGGCGTTTAAAAGCATTGATCGTGAGTACATATGGGCAGTTTTACGTTGGAGAGTAAGAACTATCACCACTATAAAGAGTAATCCTTCTCAGGAGCCCAATGTCATGTCCTTTGCAAAGGAACTGTCAGAGTTATTCCAAGTACTAAAAGGAGTGAGGCAAGGATGCATACTGTCGCCTTTATTTTCTTAGATAACCAGCTATTGCGAGGCATTAGATGAAAGCTTTTTATACACTTTATCATGTCGATGTTTATGTCGTCTCTCCAACAAACAGAGTCATGTCCCAAATGTACAGAAAGAGCAGGGCTTAAGATCATTGCGGCTTACATCAAATCTATGACATTGGACTCCAATTAACACTTGAAGAGCAGCAAACGGAAAGTTTGAATAAATTTTGCTATTGTGAAAGCATAGTTAAAGTAGATGGCGGAGCTCAAGCTGATTTACAGGCACGTATCAACAAGGTTCGTTTTGTACTTATCTAATATTTTTGCTGAGTTTTGGCCAGAGTTTGGATGCACAAAACTCTAGATGTTTGAGTGGAACGTAAAATTTGTTCTGTTGTACGGCTGTACAAAATGGAAAGTGACATGTAAAATAACATCTAAACTATAAGCCTTTATAAACCAGTGTATCCTTAACATTCCTTGGCTGTATGTCAAAACTAGCGCATCTTTCGATCCAGCGGACTAGAGTGCTCTAATCAAAATGACGCTCCAATCCAGTTATCACTTATACTTGAATAGAAGAGAATCTCATTCACGATTCACGTATTCCTTATATAAAGTAAACTGACAATGAGTTGCTCTTCTATACATTGAAAGGGTATCTGAATATCAGTCTCATACTACAGTTCTACACCATATAAGATTCTGATAATATAATATAATTCCAAAGCCTGCTCCAACATTGCATTTTCATTAGAATTACGGATACGATTGAACTTGACAAGAGCACTGATGTGTGAAGACCTCCTGCCGGACAAAGCACTAAATGTATTCAGTAAAAGTAATCAAAATGTTGCATTTCACAATTCTATTTCCATGACTTAATTCCCTCACCAGCTTAATGAGTATAAGTTTAACAGGAAGAAAATGTCTTTAGATAAATTGTCACAGGATAAGTTATATTGCGATTCCTTGGAATGAACGAAGAAAACCCATAAATTCTACCAATCAAGCCAAAATAGAAGGAATTCGTACAAGGTTTGCCAGATATTTTCAAAGTTGTATTTCCCTTTAACATTGATTAATTACTTTATTCTGTCTGAAGACATTTTCAGTTACTAGTGGCTTGGTCATATGTTATAATCATATTAGATATCAGATGAACCTAAATTGTTCAGCTAGTTTGAGTAAAATCTGATTTTGATGTAAGTGAGAGTTAAATTGATAGGACTGGTCTGTTAAATTCACACAAGCTTTAACGTAATAATATGATATTTTTGGAACATTTACCAATTTCATTTATATTACCAAGAATCATTCCATCTCAAAAATTACATTAAAGCAATTCAGTTATGGTTTTGAATTAATATGACTTTGAAACTCAATTAAACGTGCACTTGGTCCAGTGCAGACATTAAGTATTTATGCAGCTAAAACATAGAAATTGCTTCTGAATGCATTAAATCTTAGCGTCAAGTGTTGATTCGATGCCACTTGAATTCTGTAGACTAATATAGTATACGGCAGTTATTTAAGTACGAATTTGCTGCACTATTTGCTCGAATTCTCATAATTTAAAGTGGTCCTGAAGCATCATAGCCAAATGGTCTTAACAGTGCAGCACGAATGGAGCTAGACAGAGGCAGAGGAGAACGATACAAATCAGGACGGCATGGCAGTTTCACTCACTGGAAGGCAGGGTGTACTTAATGAATTAATTTCCCTCGAAGAGTTAATTCGCCTGGAATAAATTTTCAGTTTCCTAAATTCTGGCGAAGTTCTGATAAGAAGAGAATTGTTCATGAGGAAGATACTTCGTCCTTAGATAAGAATGACCTAAAAATATTGCGATATAAATTATTTAAATAGGATAATTTTTCAAGCAAATTTTGCTAATTATGTCCAGTACGTTAAATACACCATTTTGCAGTAGAAATTAATAATTGTCCTGACATTATACAAAATCTTTCTTTTCGACTTTTAATTATCATAAATTACTTGTCTTTAATTTTTAAGAAAACTGTTTTAACCTATATAATCCCATTGCTCTATTAATGGAATATGGGTAGTAGTATCATACTGTATTGTAAAATAGCTGGGTGTGCCCGGCGTTGCCCGGAATTTTAGTAAGTGCATGTCGTTTTTGATTATATTTACATGCCACACCTCTAGGTATTCCCTATCCCCCCAGAGTGGGATAATATATCTTGCCCTGACTAAAAAATCGAAAAAAAATCAATTGTGCATTTTGAAAGAACCTACATGCTTTTCAGAATGTCTCCTAGAAATTTTATAAAAATCCAGGCGCTAGATCCAAAGCTACAAAGCAGCGCGCTACCTCTCAAAGTTTATACCGAAAAAAACATAGCACTGAAAATTTAAACGTGATTATCTCAGAATCGTATTTTCGGAAAAGTTGTGACTACGATAATCCAAATACCACTTTTCTCATGGATCCAAGGTTTTAAGACGTTGTTTCTTATTATAACAGCCAGTTTGTGAACGAAATTTTCATTTGGAAAACAATTTATATTCTGTTGAGCCGAAAACTCAAATATTTTACACCAAAAATCGATTTTTTCGGAAAGATCGTCGCCATTTACAGATAAATTTTGTTTTCAATACCATTCGTTCACGAACAGGGTAATGTAATACACTGACTTTTTCCTTTCTAATTTCAGTTGAGCTGTTCTCGCTACATCTAGGTCACCGCAAGCGCCTGCAAAAAGAAGGCGTTTAGAGCAAAGGCCACAGTTTCCATAATTGACAAATTTTTTTTATAAAAAACCTGTCAAGAGTACTACGTACTTTATTTTGATACAATTTTTATGTCATAGCTAAAAGAAATCGTGAATATCCCATAATTTGCCCGCGCTGCATGGTATATAACCACTAATTTTGGAGATTTAATATTATTTTTACACATAACTAACTTTCCACCTTCAACCCTAGGAGTGAGTTATCTCTCTATCTGCAGGCTGTCGGTCTATTTCTGAAACTTTATATGGAAATTAAGGAACTTTTTACGCATTTTTATTTTCATTCATTTCATTTAGATTTTCCAAGTGTCTTTTATGTATGTTCGAATTATTTGTTAATTCATCAAAAATCATAATTTGTAATAAAAAATTTTTTTGCCGATGTAAATTTTACAGCTATGCAAAATCATTTATTTTTTCACACATTTCGGCAAAAATTTCCAAATTAACTTACAAAAAAAATTGGAAACATATTACTTAAATCCTTCCACTTTTTCATAGTCTTTTGAATTACCATCCACTTTTTTATGATACCCCACACGAGCTATTTTTTTTTATTGTATCAGGATAATTTTTCCACAATATTTTTGAGCAATAAGTATTGGATAATATATGAGTCAACATATTGTATCTATAACTGTATCAAATTTCAAGTTTCTATGTCAAACGGGTTACTGACGTAAATGCTGACGGACTGACGGACAAACAAAAGTGTGATCTTATGCTTCCGTTCTTTCTATTGAGAACGGATTATAGTTGGGAAAAACAAAATCGAAATGCAATATTATCGTAGGCGTATGTACGTTATCTGTTCGTACCGGCAAATATTGACACACCTGTTTATGCATTAAAATCATTTTGAATTTCGTGGTTTTCACTTAAAGGTAAACCTGCTTGGATGGGTTACATTGGACCTGGAGGTAAAACGTATGAGACTAGCCCTAGAAAACATGAAAACGTTTTGGATTTTCCACGTTCGACGGATTTATTAAGATACGTAATTTAAATTACACAACTTCACAGAAGTTATTTTCTTCACTAAATACTAATTCGTTTTGAAATTTTACTGTCATAACTTCTTCAACAGGATAATATTTTAACACTTTACTACTTTTTTTTTTTATATATATATGATGTTGCCAAAGCTCAGGAGATGCCCTATGATAAAGCACAGCCTTGGCAGGAAAGGAATTAAATGGCTCATAAGACGAGGGAAAAACAGAAGATGGTAAACATTCGTATTGTTCTGCTAAGAAAAGATTCCCGAAATTTGACGGTACGTCCAAATTTGACCCGGAGAGTATAGGGGTGGGAGCGTCTTGCAGATCATGTATCGCGCGTTGTAATGAGTCTACAAGGAATCAGGCTAGCAATTTCGTTAGAACAATGGCCATGGAAATAGCGATAAAAAAGTGAGAGACAACCGACATTCCGTCGAATCTCCAGAGAGTCAAGGCCCTCAGAGATTGAGGAATCGGCAATAAGTTTAACAGCCTTACGCTGAACTTTGTCTAACGCGGACAATGCGGTATGTCCTGCCCCTGCCCAAATATGGGAATTATATTCAAGTGTAGGCCTAATGTGGGACTTGTAGATCAACGCTTAGTCGGGTGGGGTGAAATATTTCTTACATCTCTGTAGAAAACCCAAACATTTCATCGCACTTTTAGCGATTGCAAATATATGATCAGTCCAGCTAAGATTGCTGGATATCTCAATACCCAAGATCTTTAGGGAGGGTGAATTGGGTATATTCACTCCGTCGACTGAAATGGGTTGGGGGTGAACTGGGCGTTTTTTAAGGGACATTAAACAGCATTGAATTTTGGATGCATTAAACGTAACACGTTACATTATGAACAGACAATTCTGCTACTCAGTCCATTTTATACTACTTTACCTTATTATTATTATAAGCGAATAACCGGGCACGTAATGCTAGAAATTTTCGTTACTTATTTTCATCTCACTAAATCATGACAGAATTGAGTCGTCACCTTCCTCTATGTCATGGCAACTTAATTTAAGGCCTAAATACATTGAATCCAGTTGTTCAACAAAGTTGCTAGTTAATTACGATAAGATGCCAAGACTGGGCACTACCTACCTTTTCTCAAAGCGTTTCGTCGTATTTTTGAACCCTCACAGGTCGATTTTGATACTCATGATCATCAAAACCTCCGTCATAAAAACCTTTAGGGTACTTCCTAAAGTCTTAGGAAGCTGAAATTTGGTATGCAGGTTAGGATTAGCACACGAACAACGAAAATATTAAGAAATCTGTAACTTTCACCCCCCTGTAAAGAATGCCAAGAACCTAAATCTACTGCCCCTAACTCTAGAAACTCTACATATTGGTCAAAAAGTATGGCTTGGCCGTTTCATAGATTTAATGCATGACACAACATTAAAGACCAGTGACTTAATCAACAGGAGTGACTGTGCAACGGTCGCGAAATTGCCAAGCCATACTTTTTGACCAAGATGTAGATTTTCTAGAGTTAGGGGTTGTAGAGATCTGAGATCTGATAACTTTTTGACAGTGAAAGCAGTGAGAGCTTGTGAATCTTCTTCACATGAAATGTTTTTGGTGGGATTAAGCTTTTGACAGCAATTACAAATAAAAATATAAGAGCCATATTCCGTAGTAATAATTTGAAGTCGCAAGGTAGACGATCGATAATTTATTTAATTTTTAAGAAATTTTGAATTATCCAACAGCATATTCTCTTTTGACATTGTTTTGTCACTATCACACAACAGTATATCCCTCTCGAGCCCTGGGGTATGGGGCGGGAAAGGAACTTCACCTGACACGAGACAACGATTGTAGGTGGACCTACAATTTAAGGAAGATTCCGAAACACCGATATTACTTTGCAACCCAAATGGGCCTTTAATTGTAATCTGTGGTCACAGAAAACAATCACGGGTCGACGCCGGTGGGGTTCGAACTTGGAACCTCTGGGTTGGAAAGCCGACACTATTAACTATACAGGATATTTCAGATCTGGTGTGCCAAAATAAGTCGGGTGATAGATCTCATCTAGCGAACGACAAATTGTACGGCAGGGGGGAGGGTAACCTCAACCGTTTGGGAGTTACAGGGTGATTCATAAATGTGCTATTTTCATGGTATGCACATCATTGTTATTTTTTATTTTTATCTTTTATGCAAAGCAGAGACATCAAGAACTACTATCGAAATGACCTTTGCAAAATTCTCAACAATGTTGATCTAACTTCTGCCAGTTATTTCCAAAGTGAAGTTTTGCGATTACTTAAAATTCATTTCCTAAATTTTCTCCGAAATTCACGTAATCAATATTTCTATTTTTATTAAATTTTCCACCTTTTTGCTTTTCCAAAAAGGTACTATATGTCCAGGTAAAGAAAGGATTATAAAAACCACATCCTTATAAATCCCTGACTAACTAATTATTGGTTTTTTTCCTCGTGACTAAGTCGATTCACAGTCCGTTTTTCACGTTCAATATATGCGAACTTTTTCTCCTATCAACTAGAAATTCATTTTAAGTTTACTATATCATGTATTCGGAAGCAGGCTATAATGATAATTTGCCGATGACTCAGGAATGCAGGAAAATTTCTAGGTACCTACTTGTTTTCCATTTTTTAAATAGTTAAAGAAGACAATTATCTAATCGGTAGTGATATCTCATATTAATCAACGCACTCTTCATCAGGATCTTCTCGCTTCGTGCAATATTTTATTGAAGTAATAATCTTCAAATCTCCTCATATCTTCGAAAATGTTAGAGCAGTAGCGAGTAGCTCGACCAATTTTGTAAAACTTAAGTACCAACTGTCAACCTCAGGTTTTCGAATATTGAGTAGCGTAAACTTTCTTAAGTATTCTCAAAACTTAAGATAGCATAGAAAACGCAATAAAATGTAGAAATTTGAAGTTTGTTCATTATCTTCAGACAAATTCTAAAAACCTGAAAATATGGAAGTAATCGAAAAGCTTTTCTATCACCTTCACAGAAACAAACAGTGAATATGTTTATAATCAATGTTTGTGGTTTTCACTATCACCAGTATACAAAAGAAACTAGTTTCAACAAAATGAACTGCACTACAAAACTACGCTTCTAGCAATGCTGATGACTTTATGCGTGGAATAAGACCATCGTCATTTTAATTCCACAAGTATATTGTCATAGCAGGGCGAGTGACAAATTTCAAGTCGATTACATATTTAAAATAATACAATTGAATTACGAGGCGTTCTTGACTACTTGTCGTCGGTTGAAACCTTTTCACCTATAAACAACTTCAGAGGGAAGATAAAAACCTGAATGCGCAAGACCGGGGTTGTCAGTTGATTGGTTGACAATATCCCAACCGAATAAGAGTTGCGTTGTGACATCGGCAACCAAAGTTTTTAGTTTTAGTTAGTCTTTTAGGGTTTCAAAATAACGTTCGGGATTAATTGTTTCCGCCTGTGGCAAATGCGAGTATTCAATGAGGAGAAGGTCCCAAACCACAGCTGGCGGGATGCAAGTGTATCTAAAATTTGAAGTGTATTCCGTACCACTGATATTTTCCCTGCAACCTTAATGGCCTTTTATCGTAATCTGTTGTCAGCAGAAAACCAACATGGGTCGCCTTCGGTGGGATTCGAACCTGGGATCTCCGGATTGGTACGTCGACACGTTATCGTTTACTCGACCGACATTATTAAAATTATGAAAAAATATAAATTGTAAACAAAAAAAGAGAAATTAGAAAGAACAAGGACTCTCAGTACAGGCCCGTGCGCATGGACGGTTTTGAGGTTCAACACCCCCCCCCCCCCCCCCCCAAGAGGGTTTTGAACTTCTTCATTAGGAACAATTTGACAACCTAAAATGTCTATGACCATATTTTTAATTGCGTATACATCTATTTGTTATGAGTTTTCTTTGTATAACTGCCTTATGTTTATTTTAAAGAAATTAGATACCCCCGGCCCTGTCCGAGCACGTTGCAACCGTAACTTTATGAGATTTGAAAATAAATGCACTAGCTCACGGAGAAATGTAAGCAATGAAATTCAATTGGAAAATTAGCAAGAAATGGTTTTTATTTTTAACAAGTATGTGTGAAAAATGAATTAAAATTTTTAAAAGTTGGTAGGTTCAGATAGACAGGACCTTGATAGACAGGACCGGTATAAGATAGACAGGACCTTGATTCAATATATAATGCTGGTTTAAAGGCAAACATAGCAATTTTTTCAAATTTTACTGTAAGCGAAAATATGCGAAAATATTTAAAATCTTTACTTTAAAATACGTTTTAAAGAAATATACATATTTACGTATTTCTTTAGTTACTACATCATGTTCATTAAAGTCTCTAATTATTTTGCTTCCACTGAAAAATGTCAAAAACAGCAGCTACCTTTCTTTGCTTCTATGCCTTCGATATTATTTTGCTTTATATGTTTGCCCATTTGCTAATAGCTACTTTCCAAATGTAGCATGTTTATTTCAGAATTTTAATATAATTTTATTATTTCTCTGAAATTTTTTGTATTAAATTCCTAAAATGTCCCCAATTTGCGTTTTGTTGACATATTTAAATATTCATTTTGTTCCATAGGAGGCGTACATGCCTTGCTTTCCATATTTCGAGAAGTCAATTACCTTCATCTCACTGCTCAAGTGAAATAAAGAGCATGCCAGAATTTATCTACTTCTATGTCTGTGAATTTCATGGAAATCGATATTAAAATTGAATTCTAAAAGTGAAGTATGACATGTGATGCTCGTTTCGTTTGACAAGTATATTAGCCTCATTTACATAAAATATCCACATAAATAGAGAGAGAGAAATTCGCATAGTCCGTCATTGGCAAGTTACGTTTAGATGCTGTTTGTACCTTTTTTGTCGTCACTAAATGACAGAACGCCCTCATTCAACATCCATTCAGTTCTGTATATCTGAATTTACAAAATTCAAATTTCTAATGGAATTTTCATGAACTTGGATGTCACTCTTAGGTGCAATCAGCACTAGAGTACGTTTATCATTACAACGCTCTAGGATGTATTAACTGGAATAACAAATATATGTGCTGTAGGGAGAAGTGAGTTTGAATTTCATGTGAACTAAACTCGAATAATAACTCCCTTGAGGATATTCTTCAAACAAGTTTCCATATTTAGATAGTCCTTACATGCCTGATGAGCCTCTGTCAGAGAGGCTTTCGTAGGTCATATTTTCAAACAATTCGAATTTGGTCTTTTGTCCGAAAAATATTCAAGGGAATTCTGAATTTTAAAGGAAAAACATCATCAACTTTTGTGTAACTTACTCTTTTATTTAAACATTAGTTTTTCAACTTCACTTTAATAAGAACGTAACAGAAAAAATTTAAGCGCTATGGGCCAAGATGCATCTTCGGTTTCTAAAGGGATTTTCAAAAATCGCTTTAAGATGTTAATTTTGAATAATCCACAAACGTGTTGGAATATTTAAGATATATCTCTTTTATATAAAATTACTATGTTTATTTGTGCAAAATAAATCTGATATGTCAAGGTTACCCAAAACTAGAAATTACTTCTAAAATTTTGCAGACAATATGTTTCTTTCCTGTGAGGATGTTATGCCTCAATTGAGCGTCAGACATCTTCTAGATAAGTCGGCTTATGTGTTTAATAAATTTTTCAAAAATGGAGAATGCAAAGATGCATTTTCGGCATATAATATTGTACAAATTTAAGAAAAACTTGACTGTTGCGACTGCACAAAAAAAACATAAAGAGTTTCATAAAGATCGTGTTCCTGCCTTCCAGACAATTAAGAAGTGCTTTAGTAGATTTCGGATGGTGATTTGAACTTGGAAAATCAATTCCGCTCTGGACGTCCTTCCGACATTAAATCATGTACACATAATGAAAAGAAACTTTTATTGGATCGACTTGTAACAAGCAATGAAAAATGGATTCTGTGCGACCACTTACGGGGAAAAAGTACTTGAAAAAATTAGGTGAAAGTCAAAGCCGTCAGAAAAACTGTTTTGTGCCCAATGAAGGTGTTACTGAGTGTTTGGTGGGATTCCAAGGGAATAACTTCTTACATGCGGCAAAACAATAACGGCGAAGAAGTACTATGAGCAATTAACGTGACTCGATGCGACCAGTCAAGAAAAAGGTCCAATTTTGGCCAATCGAAAAGGCGTTATATTCCACCACGACAAATAGGGCACGAACTTTTGCAGCCACTCAATACATATATTAATTAGTCAGAATAAATGAATTTCATGTCTATTCGTTCTGCAAAAGGACAGATTTTAAAAAACGACAATGCAAAAAGATTCGACAAACTTATAGATTTGTTAATTTTCCTCATTTTTTGATTATAAAAGAACTGCACAACTGTTGAAGTACGATTTCTTTAACCAAGCAACTTAGTATAAGTATGATTTTCAAAATAATTAAGAATTGTTTTCCAAATACTTTGTTTTGTAACATATTCAAAATAGGCGAGAGAGATGCACACGGGTGTGTTTCAAAATTACCCTGGAACACTTAAATGATCCCGGCTTAATTTTACTGTATAATGGTGCCCGTAAAGCTTGAACGTTTTCATTACATGAAAAAACATTTAAAGGTAAAAACCGTAGACCTGGCAGGTGCAGCTCTACTCATGATAATTTCTCTCTCTGGTTCCTTTGACCCCTTGTGGGTCATAGGGTGTCCACTACTCTGACTCTCCACCTAGTCCGGTTCTACGCCGACGCACGCCGTGAACTGTTGCCACGATTTGTTCATCTGGGTACCTTTTGTTTCGACGGATCTTCCACTTTCTCTATTTACTGCTCTTAAAGATAAATTCAGTTTTGTCTCCTGGAGTTTAAGCTCATTATTTTGATTTTAGCAGCATTGATCTTAAGCCCTGCTTTGCGACCTTCTCTGCTCAGGTTTTCGGACATTTGGGCTACATGACTCTGTTTGTTGGATAGGAGACATACACCGTCGGTATAGTCCAGGTGCGTAAGGTGGTTAAAACGTTTCCATCTAATCCCCTGCGATAGGTGGTCGTCTACTCATGATAATTATTTCAATAGACTTTATTTCTCAAATTAACTCCTTAAGGATGCAAATACTTTTGTTTAATAGTGATACCTACCACTAAAATTATGCGATTCTAAAAATGTTTGTTCTGAAAACAAAAGTATAATATATTTCCCTAATATCTTCTTCAACAACATGATTAATAACACTGTGCGACAAAAAATGGGATCATGATTGTAACTGGGCAGCTGCGGGCCATTTTGAAAGTAATGTGCTGCGTAGAATCCGAATCCGAGGTCAGAATTGGACAATCAGGTCATGATTTTGCGATGTTTGAGGTAATTTATTCGAAAAATGGTTTTTTTTGCAAGTTCCATCGTTTAATGCTACTCTTACTCTTAAAATTAGCTATTGAGCGGTTATGTACGATTCTTTCTTGCAAAGTTACGACCATTTTAAGTTATGAAGTTCATATTTCATATTAATATAGTAGATATATTATGTTATATTATCTATGACATAGGTGACCGCTTCAGAGCTTAGTTTGAAGGGTAAAAGTAGTATTAAATGAAGTTACTGAAAACAATGACCAAAAAAATGTTGTGCATCCTATATAAAACCTCAAAAATAGCCAAAAAAAATTCCATTTAACCTCAAATATTTATTTATTTAAGCTTAATACAAGCTATTGCGTAAAAAAATACAAAAATAAAAAAATAAAATACAAGCTATAACTTAATACTAATTCAACAGACTATAATAAATGAATAATTAAGAATAAATAAATAAAAGGTATAAGCTACAATATGAGCTATATATATTGATATATCTTAAAATCCTGACGTGGTGGCCCAATTCTGACCTCAGATTCGGATTCTAGTCAGCAAATTACTTTAAAAATGACCCGCAGTTGCCCAGTTACAATCGTGCCCCATTTTTTGTCGCACAGTGTAATGTTTTTTGTTGTTTTTGTGGTTTTTTTAATATAAACATATAAAAACTAAACATATCATATGTAAGAGGCTAGGCTTTGTTGTTTTTATGACAAAAATCATAGTGCAGTAATGCTTTTCTTGGAAACCTTCACGATAAGATTTCTTAACTCATGGCAGCTATTATCTGATGCAAAAGATGACAAAATGAAAGAGAGAAGACATAGAAATACCCATCCTCATTTTGTACTTATTTACAGGAATATTTCATTACCCTCATTTGTTAAAAAAGTGGTAAAAAAGCTTTTTATTTTTAAAAATATTGCTTTTTCTTTGTATTTGTACATCTACATTTTTACGTACAGCTTTCAAAAAAAAATTTTATTTTGTAAATAAATAAGTCCAATTTGTATCGCATATTTTTTTAACTGTCTCTCTTACGCATACAATTTCCGCGATAGTCATCCCAAACATCCCATTTTAATACGTCCAGCTGTGCAGATAGGAGCGTTACCCCGTTGAAAAATCTATCGTCGGCTCTTGAACATTACTTGAAAATTAATCTTCTCTAGAGTATCATGCATATGGAATTCAGTTTAATTCTCGACGACGCCAGTTGCTTATTTTTATCCGATTCCTACAAAGTGGTGTCAGAAGTAGTAGAGAAAGTGGCATAGGACGTTTAATCTTACAAAGGCAACGCTAGGCCGACTAAGTTGTGGAAACATACCATAGTCGGCAAAATAGAAGGTTTTTACACCCCAGATACTGATTTTGAGGTTAATCAGAGTACTTTTGTCTGTTTTCTCTAATTTTAGTCTTATTTATTTATTTTATTCTAGTTTTTACCAGATATTATTAACTGCCTAGGTACGTTTTTGCCATAGTACTAATAGGAAACAAGAAAAAAAGAATCAGGGTTCGAGGTAAAATCGATAATCTGATCCCATCTGGTATTGAGCAGTACCCAAATGCACTATTTAAGCCAATCGCATTCGTATATGCGCTCCAGTACTCCTTTATCTACAGTCTTTCTACCATCTGCTATACTTCACAGAGGTGGATTTAGAGCGTGGTTACGTTGACACACAGCATTGCACCAAGCTCAGACTACTTTGTCTGCTACTTTTCGTTCTTCTAACACATGGGCTGAAAAGTCCCGGGCCTAACAAACAAAACGCGGTTTTTTTTGTTCAAAATTGACTTTATTCATCAACGTAATCTCCATCAAGAGCCACACAATCATTCTAGCGCCGCTCTAACATTTCAATACCACTTTTGTAGAACGACTTATCTTTTGCCTCAAAATAGGCCTTAGTTTCAGCGATAACCTCTTCATTCGAGCGAAATTTCTTACCGGTGAGCAGTTTTTTGAGGTCTGCGAACAGCCACTAGCCGCTGGAAGTCAAATCTGGCGAATACGGTGGATGTGGGAGCAATTCAAAGTTCAATTCATGTAGGTTTGCCATTGTTTTGATTGACTTGTGACACGGTGTGTTGTCTTGATGAAACAAAATTTTTGTCTTTGCCATATGCGGTCGTTTCTTTGCAATTTCGGCCTTCAAAAGCTCCAATAACGCTATATAATATTTACTGTTGATGGTATTTACCTTCTCAAGATAGTCGATGAATATTACACCACGCACATCTCAAAATACCGAGACCATAACCTCTCCAGCCGATTGTTGTGCTTTCGGGCGCTTTTGACGAGGTTCACCAGTTGCTCTCCACTCAGATGACGATCGTTTTGATTCCGGAGTGAAGTGATGGATTCATGTTTCATACATTGTCACATATCGACGCAAAAATTTCGGTTTATTACGTTTAAACATGGCCAAACACTGCTCAGAATCATCAACACGTTCTTGTTTTTGGTCAACAGTGAGCAAACGCGGCACCCACTTTTAACAGAGCTTTCTCATAGTCAAATGCTCATGCAATATAAAACCAACACGTTCTTTTGATATCTTTACGATGTTAGCTAACTCACGCAACTTCACTTTTCGATCATTCAAAACGATTTTGTGGATTTTTTAGATGTTTTCTGGTGTTACCGCCTCATTTGGACGTCCACTGCGTTCTGCATCATCGGTGTCTCTGCGACAACGTTTGAAGTCAGCAAACAAACGTTTTATTGTTGTTTTCGATGAAGCGGAGTCCTTATAACACTTTTCAAGCCATTGCTTTGCTTGAACGGTATTTTTCCCATCAAGAAGGAGTGTAAAATTCAAAAATGAAATTGTTTTTGATCCATTGTTCCGAAAATAACAAAAGTAGTGTTACTCTTAGCATAATAACTCACAAACTTATAAGTAGAATATCATGAAATTTTAACAGCTTTCTTTTGAAGGTTAGTACTAACTGAAAAAGCGGTGAATGCAATAACACTAGCGTGATCTATGTGTTAGGCCCGGGACTTTTCAGCCCATTTATTATGCCTATTTTTTCAAAAGTTATAAGCGACTTTTTTTGGACATCGTTACCGAGCGGTTAACTGTACCGAATACAAAGACGTATTTATATGGCAAAAAAGACTTAAGAACTACTTATTCTTATTATTCATTGTCATGTAATCAGGGGGTTAAGTATACTTACATTGTAATAAAACATTTTGCGAAGATAATGATATTTTTGTCTAACGACTATAACAAGTGTTGCAGGCGCTTATATGTAGTATATTTCTCCTAAGAGTATAGTCCTCATGATTTTCTATTCCTGTACTCGAAAGAAAATTTAATTAATAATGATAATAGTACGAAATTATCAGAAAAACTAGACGAGACGTTAATAATTTTAACATTTTATTGCGAAGGGTTTAATTGAATTTCTGTCAATTGAAAGACTCAAATTTTCCTATGATACCTCCTTAAATCGGAAGTAAGAGGTGACTATCAAAAGGGAATCATAATACTATTACCAATTGGTTATAATACGAAGAAGAATAAAGTTAGTAAAAGAAGCAGTGATAAAAAAAGCATTGTGCTAAAAAAACATAAAAGCATTGTGATAAAAAAACAAAAGGCAGAAACAGTCAAAAAATTAATATTACTTCATGATACCTACATGCGTTTACATTAAATATCTATAAAACCAAGGTAAGTAACTTCGAAGGTTTTGTGGTGTCTTCTTATATTGTCTGAGCTGGAATATCTTGCAGTTCATTTTTTTTTAAATTGAGCCGTTGCAGTGGGTGGGAAAATAGAAAACCAATTTATCAAATGCATTGATTTTTTTATTATTTCATACATACAACTGGAAACTACCCTTATGTAAAACCTTACCGATACTGAAATACATAGCTAATCTTTGTATTTTTTCAAGTATTTTAAATTTTTCAACTTTTTTTATTGAATTACATTAAAAAGCTAGAAGAAAATCACATCGGCTCGGATTCATATAAAATCAAATCAAAATGGTTCATCGAAAAGGTTTCCCACCTCTGGATAAGAGTTTTAGATTTCATTTTATCGGCTGCTTTAAATCACCGTGTGCTCATTCACTGTAGCCGGCTTTGCCACCCACCCGACCCTTCGTTGTTGTGTTTCCATTTTGTTTGGCGAAGTGCATCATGCCAGAACATTCCATGAATGTAAACATGCTGAGCGCTCACCATACCGTCGCCGGAGCCCCCCTGACAGCGCACCTCACTTGTGTTATCAACCATTTGAATATGAGTAATTACAGCGATCAGCAAGCACCTACGAGCCGTGCACATTACCTTTTCTACTAAACCCGCCAACTTCCGACTGTGTTATGTTAGCGATGTCCACTGAATTAACAGCGTGGCTACGACCAGACATTTCTGGTCATGGCTGAGGAGATTCGCTTTGGATCGGATACTTCTGGCATGTTAACTCAGCTCTCCAGTTTCCTTGTGCAATAGCCAAGAAATTGGAGTTGACCCAATGGGGATGGCAACAGAAGTTAAAGCCCCAGTTCCCATAGTTTCGATAAGATTTGTTTACCATTTGACGCTATCTTGCTGCGGTCGGCGGTGTTAATTGCAAAATTTTATATTTGTATACATCGCGAGCATTAAGGTGAAGAAATAGAGGTAGTTTCATGTTAGTTAGCGTAATCATAACTGCCAAGAAAACGTATTACACACAATCTCTTTTGCAAGATGTGGGATTACATTAACAGATTAAGCTAATCTGGGAATATCCAGAAGCTCTTTAAAATTTCACAAACCCTCTCGGATTAAAATAAAAAAGTCGTCGTTTGTTAACAATCTCGAAAGGGTTTCCGTCAAATCTGAGCTTTTTCGAGAACGTTTTTATACCTTAAGTGAAATCCTTAAATTATGCATTATGCGCCTAACTCCCATTTGTAAATGTTGTGTTACGACTGGAGAATTAGGATTTAGAGGATTTTTCAAATAAATTTTGTAGCATAGCTTAACGTTTATCCGTTTTAATGCGAGTTTAAACTACCTTCGGTTGAAGGAAACAGCTAAATCCTAGGAATTGAGTCAAATTAGAATGAACGATTTGAGTAAGGCATTTAAAGATATAATTTGGTTTATGCTGGCAGCCTACGAGTTGTGCGCTCTAGCATTTCTAAGAACCCTGTAACTAGTTTCTCTAACTAACGTGAGTTTCAGAAATCGAATGTATGTATGTTTCTAATCTTTTAGAGTATTTAATAATTATTGCGGTCGACATTTTACTTGGGCGACATTTAATTTGGACAAGTCGACATTTGTTTTGGACAAGTAGATATTTGGTGGAGCGATATACACCAAACTTGATACAAATAATAATTACAATCTGGAAAAATACTATAGCGGTAAGAAACCCCAAATGGTAAGGGTAGGAAGAAAGGGCCATGTAAAAAGAAACAAAAACAGCCGATATTAATGTAGAATCCAGGGAGATGAACACTCCCGATGCCTTTAGATACTGTGGTGACTAGAGGGAGTGACATAAAAAATTAAATTTGAAACGACCGATATTTGTGTCGAATCCATAGTTTCCGGGGTCGCTGAGATGACGTCAGATACTGTGCTGACCCGATGACGTTAGTTACTGTGGTCAAGTTGACCTCTATCTTCGAGTTTTTGGTCCGGTCGAGGTGACCATTAACTATCTGAAACCTAAAACTTATTTTAAAAAGTGTTTCTCTAAATCGCATAATGTATGTCATAATTGTGAGTATAAATTAGAATGGGCCACCCTATATATTTTTGAATATAGATGAATGATTAGCTTTAAATGATAGTAAAGAAACTATAAGTAAGAAGAATAGAATTCTACAACTTAATTTCATAATCAGTTTATTTATTTACGAAATTCATAACTGTCTCTAAAAAGTCCAAGGAGACAAGGTTAAGTCGATCTTGTTACGGAAGCAGAACACAAGGAAGGCCGCGAAGGGCGAGTCTTAAAAATCTTCGCTGGACTGGAGTGTATTCAAAAATTGGCCTTACAAGTCTGCAGTATAAAATCTTCTTAATATGAATAAAATGAATTGAAAGAAGCTCTTATAAGATCATATTCAACCTCGATGAAACCGAATCTGTTACTATGTATACAGAAAGCACAAAAAGTGAATAGAAATCTTAACGCTACTCCCATATTAGATATTTTTTTTTATTTTCTTATCTATCAAACAAATAATCTTTTGTTTTACTGTAACGTCATCACAGGAAAAGGTACCAATAGTGTCAGCAAAGTTATAAGTGCTTGTGTAATAATCAGTTCTTCTGAATAGTACCTTCCACCAGTATTTATCTTACCAAGGGTGCATTTTCACGGTCATATATATGTTGACAGGAGCTCCTACAGGATGTCGAAAACTGTCAATTAAAACGAGCTGGATGAACAGCGAACTATTCCTTGAAATTATGAAGCACCTCCAACAGCAGAGAAAATCCATTGTTACTAATATACAATAATAATTGTGAAACGCACTTGTCTATAATAAATAAAGTAAACCAATATGGAGTGACTCTTCTGACTATAACACCCCAACAAACAAGTTGCAGCCACTTGATATGGAGATTATGGGACCCCTTAAGACAGCATATAATGCAGCGATACATGGTGTTTTACATAAGGTTTGCCAAAATAAGTGGATTGATAGATCTCATCTAGGCAAACAAAAAATTTTATGGAAGCGGGCTGGGGATTTAATCTCAACCATTTGGAAGTTACAGGGTGATTCATAAATTTGCAGTTTTCGAGGTATTTTATTTTTATCTTTTTATCTGTCCAACACAGCGACATCAAATGCGCGCCAAAAAACTACTATCACAAAGACCTTCCCAAAATTGTTCACGATGTTGATCTAAACTCCTACACTTGCAAAAGTGAAAAATGTTTTGAGATTATCTAAAGTCCCGGACTTTTCCAAATTTTTTCGGACTTTATATATTATTGGCATGCATCGAAAGTGGCGGAGGACATTTCGAACAGCTTTTGTAACATACTAAGATTAATTGTAATAAATTTCGAATTCAATTAAAATCATTGTAGGGTTAATTTTAGCTTGACTTCTTTTAATTGCAGATTTTTATAATATTCCGCAAAAGTTTTTCTATGTGGTGTATTTTTGGAGAGGCAATAACCATCTTATAATTTAATTAAAATAAGAAATAGGTGTATTAGTTATATAACATTTGGGAAAAATATATAAATTCGGAAATGTGCTGAATTTAAGTTAATCGTCAGACATTTTTTCACTTTGGCCAGTGATTCTACATGCAGTGGTAGAAAATTGAGATTGTTGAAGTTTTTAGAAAGAACATTGAGATAATAGTTTTCCTTTGTTTGATGTCGCTGAGTTGAGTAAGTCAAACGATAAAAATTAAATAATGATGTGCATTCCATAAAAATTTTAAATTTATGAATCACCCTGTACCACTCAAATAGTTGAGCCCCCCCCCAACAATTTGTTCATTGTCTAGGTAAGATCTACCACCCCAATTGTTTTGGCACTACTTTTGTGAAACACCCCGTAGATTCACGAATTCTAAACAATGCTAGTAAAACAATTCAAATTTACCAAGTGGGTTCATGTGTTGGTATTGCTTATCTAAAAGCTATGACGCCTGCAAATATAATAACAGCATTTAAAAAAATGGAACATTTCCATACGATAGAAATATTTTTACTGAAGTTGACTGAACATGTAGCTATACATGTAGCAAACTCTGGTATATGTAATTAATGAGGCTCTCCCTGCTCTCCTGCAAAACCTCTCTTACATCAGAACTTCTAATTATTAAGATATGGAGATTAATTTTTGAAGGATTTCATCGGCTCAACCTATAGGGCCAAATGAACAAATAGGTTGCAGTTTCCTCATACTTGATCAGGCGTACACATCGTTAGCTACATTGATTAGCCCCTAAATCAAGCATTTTAGAGCCTATCTAAATGCAGGAATAAGGAGTAGTCTTAAAAAGGGTAAATTTTGAGATTTACTCGACTTAAGGGGGCCCCCTTTGTAAAGCCTAAAAACATTTTGCATTTCCTCAATGTATACATATTCAAACATTTGTAAAAAAAATTTAATCCAAAATTTTGAAAATTGACCAAGTCGCAAGCCGGTTCTGACTCACTCTTCCCTGCTGGGCAGATTTTTTTAAGACGTAGCTCAAGCCCTGGGACAACCCTATGATGCGTAAGCCAGAACGGAGGTAGGGTATGGGGACTGAGGGAACTTGAAGGACTTGGTTTTGCATTTCTGCAAAGTCAAATCATTATTCAGTTGTTCATTAAGTCGGCTGCTGCGCACTCGTTGCTTCTCTGTTTTAAAGGATATTTCGAATAATTTTTTCCGATCTTGTCCCACCAAAATCGAAGACCAATCAACCAATATTAGAGTTTTTTTTTAAATCTTCCTAATCGTAGAAACTAAGTCTGCGCGTAGCCGATTTTTAAAATGTCCGCCGCCACTTTGTTTAAAATAAATAACGATTATGCACAACGATAGCTACATTCGTAGTGTTATTAAAAAATTATTTTTTATTTCAGCAAAATTTCAGTAGGGCAATAAAAAGGAGTTATTTTTCATACCATCACATCGAGGATAAAATCTTGGTGAATTTTTAATATTTTTTAATAAAAATTGGTATGAAAATAGTTGAAACCCCTTACCCAATCCTTAAATAATTAGATACATCGTTGCAAGAAATTCAGCAATATTTTGTTTCGTCACAGTAGCGTAAGTAAACAAAATAAATAAAACACGCCCAAAAACTACAATCAGAGGTGCACCGACAACAGAGAACATTTAAAAAAATCCTTAGTAAGAGCCAGGTCAATAATTGAACACATATTCCCATATTCAGGAAGCCTGAGTGGATCGCTCCACGAGGTCCCTTAGTGCGAATCTAACAAAGTTCCGCTGCACCGATTCAATTCATCTAGAATAAACAGCATAGCAGAGAGACCAAACCTGAGATGAATACTCGAGAATGGGTCCAACTAAAAAACATGAATTACTCCGAGATACGATATAGTTTATGTGCAGAGTAAAATCGAGTTTTTTGTCTATCTTTACACCAAGGTCAGTAACGGACTCCACACGATGGATAGTAGTTTCCACAAAGGTATAATCAAAGATGAGCTGATTTTGGTTCCTAGAAAATGACATAATTTCATATTTATCCAGGTTAAGTTGCAGTCCATTTGAGGAACACCAAACCCTGAAGGCAATCAAATCATCCTGAATGCAAGAAGAATCATAACTGTTTCTAACGCAGGAGAAAATCTTCATATCGTCTGCGTAGATTAAGACTTTGGAGTGCTTAATCAGAGGGACAATATCGTTAATGGCAATAAAAAACAGCAGCGGCCCCAGATGGCTACCCTGCGGTACACCAGAAGAAGCTCTAACAACTCTAGATAAAGTTTTACGGAAAGATACCCGGTATGACCTATCTTTTAAATAAGAGCGGATCCAGTCGCGCAATAGAGGCGGAAAGCTTAGCTTTTCAAGTTTAAGCATAATAATAGAGTGAGGGAGTTTATCAAATGCCTTGCTAAAGTCGGTGTAGATACAGTCGGTCTGGAGACCTCGCCGGAAGGCAGAGATTATGTGTGATGTAAATTCAAACAGATTAGTTGATGAGATTAGCCCTTACAACAAGCCCTCACAGCCAGATTCGATCAACTTGGGTATGCAGGAAAGCTTTGCGATTGGACTATAATTTGTTATTAAGTTTTTATGCTCCTTTTTATAAACAGGAATTGTTAAGGAGCTCTTCCATACCGTAGGAAATCTACCGGCTCAGCAATATGAGAGGCATTGTAGCAGAAAGAAATGAAAATGATCGGATGTAAACTGTCGATAGTGGATAAGTTACGAGAAGCCGATTCGACTATAGTGTTACTTGAATAAGAAGTAAAGAGAAGATCTAACTGTCTTCCCATATAGTTCTTTACATCACTCATTTGATGTAAATCAGAGGAGGAGATGGCGTCAAGAAAGTGGAAGTCTCTAGCAGTAAGACAATTAAAGGGAAGGTAGTCATCAGCGTTCAATACCCATTGAACGTTGGGTAAAATAAAGTCACCATAAAGGATGATTTCGTCCTCTGGGTTCGTCATAATATTAATAAAATCTAAGCTAAGAATTAAAATGTCGAAGAGACTTCGACCGTCTCCATCAACGGAGTTTGTCAAATTTGGAGGAATATAACAAGAGAGCAGGAAAAAGTTGAAACTAAGCAATAGATTAGAGCGAACTATGTGAAAATTTTATTACAAAATTTGATTGTTAAGTAGTTAGACAGATGTTAAACTAATTAAAACTGTATAATTAAAAAGAAACACTCAAATCGGTAAGCCCCCAATATTGATACAAATTTTTTTCATAGTAGCAATGAGAGAATATACTCTATTAATAAAAAACAATCATTTAAATTGGTCCACGCATTACGAAGTTTTCGAGGTTTAGTCCCCTCCCCACTCCACCACTCACTATATGGTATCCTCACCAGAATTGCTTAACTTCGCGAAGTTTCAAATCTATAAGACAATTAGATAGATTTGATTAATGGTTAGACATTTGTGAAATTAAATTAAATCGTTTCAGACAAAGATGGCTTTCCGAATTTGATAAAATTACTTTCAGATCATATTGACGATAACATGATTCGATTGGCACCCGAATGAAGTCGATATCATTTTATGTTTGCGTTCTGGAGAGAGAAATCTTTCCAGTGTAAAAATACTGTGTTGGCCTTGAAACATGTCGAAAATTTCGATTTCTATTTGCAATAACTTCCCTATATACCGGGAAGATAATAAACCTAGCTAAGTATTGTAAGAACATTTTTTGGTTTCCCAATATTATCGTTTTAAAAAAAGTCTTTTACTAATGCCCGTCCTCTTCTACCTACTTCAATACAGCCGATAAATTAGTAAAGTGAATATTTTCCTCAAGTTAATATAGTACTTACCAGTAAAATAAAATCAAGACGAATGAAATTCTACGTACCTGAAAGAAATGAAAACTATTATTAATAAGAAAAATACAATCAATAGAATATGATAAATTTTTATTTAACATTTTAGTAAAATCGTCGAAATCACTGACTCCGATCGTCATGCAATATCGATAGGGTTTCAGCGTAAATATTAATAAAAGTATAAATATTTTATTTTATATTGCTTGAATATTTAATATTGCGTAGTTGTAATTGTTACGAACTAATTTTTTGCTTTGTATATAATGTAACCTATAAATTTAACTAATTTAATTTTCTTTATCTGAATCTTTCTCAAAAAATTAAAATAAACAGAAGGTATATGCAGTTGCTATATCCCGAGGGATCATGCCATTTTAAGATATTCATTAAATTAAAAGTGTTTAGTAAAAGTAGAAGTTTGTGCGAAAAGAGTGAAAAACTTTTGCAAGTTACAAAAAACTGGAAACTAAATTGAAAAGTCAGAGGGAATTTCCATTCTGCCTTTTTATTTTCTAGGATTGAGGTAGGTAAGGGAAATCCTTTAATGGAAATCGCGAAGAAAATGACAAACAAGTGAGGGATTTTTGGCTAAAGTCCACAACCGCGAAAGTTCTTAAAATCCAAATTCCGATTTTAATGATCATTAAAACTCCACATTTACCTCAGCGGGAATAAATGCATTTTAATAAGGACCGGAATTTGCTTTCCTTATCCAGAACGGGCCCCATGAAGTTGAAAAGTTTTAAACTCAGTTTGGTGTTTGATTATTTCAAAACTTTTTAAGCCGTCGAGCGAAGTGATTTTTTTAACGATACGGGAAATTTCGAAATGGAATGTTGTTTTAATTAATTCACCAACCCGAGTTTAATTAGTACCTGCCCCTCGTTTGCCCCTAATTGCTTGGAGCTTCCTAAGCTTATTTATTCATTAAGTTCGGGTAATTTCCACCCTGAGAATATGTAAAATGGCCGAGGAACACAAAACGAAGATGTACCCTTTTGTTCTGCATGTTCAAATGAATTGGGGCGTTTGTTTCAATACGTGTTCTTGTTCAGGTGCTCAAATGGGGGTGGCAAAATTGCCATTTTGCCACTGACGAAAGTGTCGAAAATGTTCTCCTTCCCTACAGTTTAAAGTTTCTTACAGTTTGGCGGGACAATGAAGATATTACAGAGGAAGCTAGAGATGTCCCACAAGAAACATTATTGCCAATGGGCTATACGGCACGAGGAATGCGAGTAATTTCGAAAGTAATTAATGCAGTCACAAAACTTGCTACAGTATCGTGCTCAGTGAACACCCCATTCTACGCTGTACAACATTGAAATATACAGTGGCCATTCTAAAATTATACAGAAATTAAATTAAGAAATGAAAACGACTTTAAAGGCAATAAAACTTGAAACAGCTGGGCTTCCCGTAAGTTGTTTTAAAAAATTTTCATTTCCTATTAAATCTTTTTTTCAAATTTTTAATTAATTTCTTACTTTTGGCAAATATCTGTTCTCACAAAGAAATAATAAAAAAATGTTGGCAAATGATAAAAAAATAAAAAAATTGTTGCCGTTTCCATGGCAGTAAAACTTTTAACTTTCGTCAGAATTTCTCCAAGATGTAAGCTTAAAGATTATTTCAATTTTGGTTGCCACAAATTGAAACTCATACAGAAAGTAATGACAAATGATGGTTTGAGGGTTTTGTTGGGATAGAAAAGTGTAATTAATTTTTTATTACCTGAGACGTAAAATTACTGTTTGTATAATAACTTATGCCTTTTACTTCATTTACTCAATATTAACACAATCAGGTCAGGCCATATCTACTACACCACATCCCCATGCTTTAGTAGTTTAATAATATTTTAGCGGGATTCAGTTTTTAAATCGGAATTTTGTTGAGGAGTTAGGTCAAAAAAAGTAGGATCATATTGGAGAAGTGTATGCACGCTATTGAGTATTGATTCATATTGGTGCGCCTAGGAAGGCTGTGCTTCTGTGAGGAATACAGCAGAGCGCATAGCGAAAGCAAGTGTGGTCTTGCATAAGAGAACATTCGGGGTCAAATAGGACTTAAAACCCAAGGTGGTAAATTGGCTGTACATCGCAATAGTCAGGCCGATTCTTTGCTACGGCGTACTGATCTGGTGGGCACAACTGGATAGAAAATGTAGCTTGGAAGCGCTATCGAAAGTGCAAAGAGCTGCCGGTCTGGGTATAACTGGGTGCTTGTGCACTACGCCCACAGCGGATTTGGAAGTCATGCTCATATTGCCACTGGACATATGGCAGTCAGGCTAAAGGCTATAGGTTGCTGAAAAGAGATATTAAACGGGCATTCAAGCATCCTTTGGAAGTTTGACTGCATCGACAACAAAATAGACGTGGACTACCGGGTCCTTGGTATAATCTTCAACAGGAGTTTTAATAATTGGCTACCTGGTAGGAATGAATGGGACAGGAATGAAGTGGAGGAAGAACCAGAGATGTCCATATGCAAATGGCAATTGCACGAATCACATAGACTGCCAGACAAATGCAGTGTCTTTCAGGCGGAAATGCCTGTGATTCACCAAGCGACTCTGCTAGTATGTATCTACTCGTATAGAGTTCAATATGGAAATCCGCATATATACTGACAGTCAGGCAGCCATTAAGACGCAGGAAGCTGTGGTGGTGAAATCGATCCAAGCGCAATTGTGCAAGAGCAGCCTAGACATGATTTCCAGATATCACAGGGTGACCCTATTCTGGAATATCCTAGGCTATGAGAGAACGATTAATTGGCGAAAAAGGGTGCTGAATTGGATAGCTATAACGAGATCACCTATGTGAAAATTTCGATCAGTACTCTTAAGGTAGACATTACCAGTGATATCTGCAAAAAGGGGAGAAGTAAAGTACTCCTTAATAGTAGCAGAGCCGACACCAGCAATCTGGTAGGGGTTTTACCACTGAACCATACATAGAAGGCTGGGTCGAGTAAAAAATATTTTTGCCAGAGCTGCAAAGATCCGGAGGAAATCAAATCAGTGCGACATGTGCTATGCGAGGTACTCGCGTCAAGTAGAAGCACGCTACTTGGTAGGTACTTATTCTCAGGGCTTGTCGAGCTACATAGTATAGAGCTGGAAGCAGGATGGTTATAGAGCAAGCGCTTAAGTAAGGTCGATTCCCATAAATCTATGGGGCACAATGAAGCATTTTGGTGGCCTAAGTGATGCAGGCCAGGTTTTCCAAATACCTCAGAAAATTCCCAAAATTTCTTCCCACATTTTTTGGTTAAATTTTTTTTCTATAGTGCTCATATTTGTATTAGCTACAGCGAGTTCATCTTTTCTGAAATAGCTTTTCTAAAATATTTCGTTAACGTTTGATCGAGCAGTAAAAAATTTTGTTAACGAATTTCTGGACCATAAAAGTTGTCGTGTAGTAGGTGCATGCTTGAGCACCAAGCTTCCCAAATGTATTTTCCAGGATACATCCGAAAATATCTCAAGATGAAGATGTTGCTCATAATTCATCAACAGTGATCGAATGCAGGAAAGTTAATCGGTTAGAGTGTTGTTCCTCAGGCTGCATTTTCCGCCGTGATTTCTCCCGATATATGGCCGACCACCTTGATCGTACGTGAGTTCATCAATAGAAATCGTTTCGGACCTCGTTCAAAATCAAGGACTTCAAAATTTTTATCAGCGAATTGCATTTCTACTGCTCCAATGTATTTGAACTTTGATCTCAGACGAACCGCCTATTAACACTGATTTCGATGTTAGTTACCTTACTGAGACCTGGATGGATTTATGGAGGAATCTTAGATGCTCTTTTTGATTCTGGTTTCATGATCTGCCGTCGTGGTTATCATCTTTCTCTGGTTCCTTTAACCCCTTATCAGGCATTTATTTATTTAAGCTTAATACAAGCTATTGCATAAAAAATACAAAAAATTAAAAATTAAATACAAACTATAACTTAATACTAATTCTACAGAATATAATAAATGAATATAGGCATAGGGCGTCTATTACACCGACTCTCCACCTGGTCCGGTTCTGCGCCAACGCCTTCAACTGTGACCACGATTTGTTAAATCTAGGTATCTTTCCCCTCGACGGATCTTCTCCATGTGCTGCGGGAGCATGCAATACAGCATCTTCCTTGGATTCCATGGGGATTCCAATCTTGAGCCTGTTGTGCGATATTGTTTGGCTCTTTTTTAATGTGTGGCCTAACCATTGCCACTTTCGCCTGCGAATACTGGTGTCTATCCCGTCTTGGCCTGTAAGTCTGTGTAGGTCTTCAGGTCACTTTCCATGTCGAACAGCCGTACAACAGAGTAGATTTTAAGTTCGACTGGAAGATCCGGAGTTTTCTGCATCTGGAGATGCTGTTCTTGCGCCAGATTTCAGTAAGAGTATTAAATGCAACTCGAGCCTTATTAATGTGAACCTGTACATCATCTTCAGCTCCGCAGTCTGCTGTAACTATGCTTCCGAAATAGCAAAATTTATCCACATTCTCTATTTTCTGCTCTTCCAGATAAATTTCGTGTTGTCTGCTGGAGTGCAAGCTCATAAGTTTGGTTTTAGCAGCATTGATCTTAAGCCCTACTCTGCGACCTTCTCTGCACAGGGCTTCGAACATTTGGGCTACGTGACTTTGTGTGTTGGATAGGGGACATACATCGTCGATATAGTCCAGGTGCGTAAGGTGGCTTAAGAGTTTCAACCTAATCCCTCGCGATCGGTGGTCGTCTAAGGCGCTGCACAATACGTCATTAATGACGATCAGGAAAAGCATTATGCATCCCTGTTTCATTCCATTCATCACTTGGAAGGGCTCCGACAGTTTCCCTTGTGAAGGTCGAGCCATAGGGCTCCTGATGATGGTGACCCATAAATACTCCGCACCTGGTGCGGTTCTACACCAATGCATTTAACATTTTGATTTGTTGATCTCAGTGCCTTCCTTCTCTAAGGATCTTCTACATGAGTTGCGCGCTGTTCCAATTCGGCGTCTTCCTTGGATCTCGTGCGTGTTCCAATCTAGAGCCTGTTGAGCGGTGGTGCTTCGTCTTTTTAAGGCCGATTTAGTAATTATTTTTTCGCTATTATTAGTACTTTGGCTGCATTCCCACTTAAATAATTAAATTTTTCATAGGAAACAAATTTGCAGTAATACGAAACCATAAATATTCTTCTTACCAAAACGCGCATAATCCAACTTTTAAATTCAATCAACACATTTTTGCACCGAATGTCTACTTGGCTAAAGAACTATTAGATAAAGAACGATTCAGCATTATCATCCGGAAGTCAATCGTCGTTTGTTTACTTGACGACGCTGTTGTATTCAAATACATTGTTAACTTTTGCGATAGTTTTACCATTGGTCTCATCCCGATGTTTGTTTTCTGCAGTATTCTGTCTGTCTGTTTTACCTGTTTTCTATTATTTATTGAATCTATCAATCAAAACGCTGGCAACTTTTAGTAATTATACCCCTATATAAGAAAACTAATAAATGTGCATCTCTAACTACAAGCCCATCGCTAATTTTGGCTGCATTGCTAAAATCATTCAAGTACCTGTTATCTAGTCTGGTCGGCAGGTCGACTGTATTGACACTGATTTTAGCAAAGCTTTTGACAGAATCAGCCACAAAATGCTTAAAGCTTTATTCTCTTAAATTTCCTGCTGTTTTCGTGAAGTGGGTATCTTCATATCTGACACTCGTGCATGTAGATTCCGTTGCGGTCTTTCTGATGAAATATGTAACTCGTCAGGGATTTCTCAGGGGAGCCATTTGGACCGCATCTCTTTATTATTAACATCCATGTTATATATACAGTACAATTTTGAAAAATCTTTGTGATGCTGATTACACTAAAATTGGATTTGGGAGCCTTCAACAAGGATCGCTCCTTGAGGAATCATGTCTTCTCCCAGGTGCCATACCATTTACTTTATAGAATTTAATCTTTCAAAAAATCAGTTAAATAATCACCTCAGCTTAGACTCTTAGCTTCTGCATGTAGGTATTGATTATGTCGGTTTTTATTTTACTTTATTTTAGTAAGAAATAAGGTAACTAATTGTAATACCCTATAGGATTCAGTCTTTGACGAAGTAATGAAATAAAAAAATGAAAAAAAGTTGAAATCTCTGTAGTTTTGTTCATTATGTATAAAAACTGCGTTCGATAATGTATAAAAACTGAGTTTGAATTTTGATTAAAATCAATTTAAGTTGTATGAGTTATGTCAGAAAAAGTATTGTTAAGTACAAGATTATCAGGTTCAATTATATTTTTATTGACAGATTGTGAAACTGACAATTGACGTTTTTTTTATTTTGATTATGGTTCTGAACTGACCGCAGAAAATGGTTCAACTACCTAATTCAAAGTTAATGAATTTTAAAATTGGCGCCTCGGGTTACATTAGGTACTCGGAATAACATTTGAGCTGCTCATCATCTACGTAAAATTTTTCAGATGCAAACTTAATAACAAATTCTGAAATAGTTGATAAATAAAATCTCGGAAGATGGATCCACTTAAAATTTTTGATATTAGATTTTTTGAACTAAGAATTATATTCGTATATCGTTTAATTTGTTACGATTTTACTAACAAACCCCTTTCTATTGTTCATATGATGTCTGCGTTCACAAAAGTATTTTCAAATGTCAAAAGGAATTTATGAAAGGTTCAGCAAGTAACTAAAATAAACAAAAAAACAAAAAAGCAGAAGAGAAAGTTATATTACAAAAACGATACAACAAAACATGTTGAGAATTGTCCAACTTCTGGAACGCATGTATTAAAGAAACCCAACGGCGATGTTCAGTAATCCGAAAAGGAAACATCAGGCAAACAAAGTAATGTAGTTATTTCGGTCAGGATAAATTCAAAGCTTTTTGAAATCCCTGCCCAAAGTAAAGTGCTGTCCTTTTAGGCCCATTTTGTCGCCCTCGGGTTGATAATATCAGCACATGTCCACGCCGCATATGATATAATGAACGTATAACAAGGATTCCAACTTTCTCTTTTCATTTTTTTATTTATTTTGCCCTCAGAGAAATGACTTTAGTCCCTTATTTAAAACGAAAAATAGAATTAAGTTAATACCCCCCGGCCAGTAAGTAGCAAAAGGAAAGTTAAATAAAGCCATATTCACCAAAAATTTAATAATTGTGAAATTTTTCTCCACGGGACATCCCTTCAAAATTTTATCCTATGCAGTGAATTACCAGGTATATTCGGTTAGAAATGATGTTCAACATTAAAAAAAACTCCCTTATGAATTCTGCCTTGTACCCCAACACATCTAGAAACCGATGAAAATACTTTCATTAAGTGAATTCTTTCAGTCCTTCCTAAATCGATTTCACTCCATAATTCGATGGTATGGCTACGAAGTCAGATAGCTGAATTTTCACATAAATTTCGTTCAACCTCTACGAGGAAGAATGCAGTGAGTGCAGTCAGCGAATAGTAAAAGTTCTCTGTTACGTCAGTTTCAACTTTCAGGGATAAATGAAGGCAATATTTCGCTATCAAACTCCAGATCTCAAAAGTCATGCAAACACTAGCAAAGTTTTTTGTTGAATTCTGCCATTTTCACTGTATCCGAAATGTTTTTGCAATACTGTCTTGAAATATGGCTTTTCCCAATGATAATGCCGTTTCAAGTTGCTAGAATCTCACTGGTTAGGTTGATAAGGTGCAGAGATGTTGGTTCTGTCGACATCATATTACGGTTCTAAGCTCACATGAGAAATACTATGGTCATAAAATGGAAGGCTGATGAAGGATGACATGTGGGAATTGTACATCTGCCGTATGCTTCTGATATGTTGTGTGAAAGAAATTAATTAACTACATCTATTGTACTTTAGAAATAACATAAATCGGTTTATGCTTAGATATGAATACCACAATGACTGCGGAGGTTATTTATGGGTTTAAAAGTGTACAACTCCGATTATCCTTAAACTATTTAAGCAGCTACACCTCGCCAGAGAGTCAAATTCAAGCGAAGGTTACGGGTGGTTTTGTTGACAATAGAGCTTGAAAATTGGACTAGTTGTTTTTTAAATCAAAAGTGATGACAATCAAATAATAATAAAAATAATTATTATTACAAAATTAGTTATGGTGGGTCAACAATTTTTACTTTTTTTGTTTCGGCTTTCTGGTGACGGTTTCTTTAAAAGGAAACGTAAGCCACACAAAATTATACTAGCGATCTAATAAGGGGCGTGATCATTAAAATTTCCCAAAAATTGTTCGGCCATATACTAAAATTGGAACAAATTAATTTTTTGATGTATTTTTGATAGTCGTTTTAAATTTATGGTAAAGGTTAAGATGACTACCCCGCGGGGGGGGGGGGGGGGGGGGTTAACCCCCTCGACCAACCATGGGGGGGGGGGGTTAACCCCTTCGACCAACCATGGGGTGGGAGGAGTGGTGGGGGTAGTGGCGGGACGATAAAGTGGCTTTAATTTTGTAAACTAGCTTACCATTCAATCGTCCATGTTGGCAGGGGTAGGGGGCGGCAACCCCCCAGTTAATAAAGCAACTAATATCATAATTCAAACACCTCTTCCTCCCAGAAAGTCTAATAAACCATTGATTGTACTCCTGGAAGACGGCAACGGAATGGCATTTTGTATGAAAAACTGATGTGTTCATTAAAAACTTCTACATAAAAAACTATGTGTAGTTATGTTTTCCGCGCCCAACTTATATATATATATATATATATATATATATATTCTTGTTCAGTATGACAAACTGTACAACATACTAAATTTTCAAGGTCATAGGTGAGGTATACCATTTACTAGATAATTACCGAAACTTCAAACCAATTTAGCGTCCCGCCATTTCCCCCCACCACTCGTCCCCCACACCACTTCCTCCCCTCCCCCTCCCTCCCCCGCCGTGGGGCTTTACCTAATATATTTTAGTCGATTAAGTTCAGGTTATTGTGTTGCATATGAAGTACTATAAAATTTTCAATTTGTTGTTCTGGAGTTAATTTCCAAAATATCGCCAAAGCAATCATATAATTTCAACCTCTCGCCAAAAAATATTTGAATAAATCTTTAGACACGTTAATATTTGACTTGATGCTTGATTGTTTTTTTGTTTTTTATACGTAGTGACCAAATCCTAGGGGACAACCCTTTGATGCGTTAGCATGGTCTTGGCCGGAAGGGAATTAGGGTAAAGGCAGTGAGGAAACTTGAGTCTTGTTTTTTGCATTGCTGCGAGCTAGACAACAGCCCAGAGACGAAGTGGATTATTTTAATTTCTTAATAAAACCCCACGTGGAGATCTGGTCTCGAACACGGGACCCATGGCATGGTGGTCGTGTGGCTCAACAAATTGATCCGACTCCGTCTCATATTGGTAACAAAAAAAATTGGTTAGAACGAGGCGGCCATGCACATGATAAGGTTTAGCTTCTACCCTTATAGACAAAAGGAAGCTGAGGTTAGAAGCTCCTGTCCTTGAAGAAGCACTGATATAATTCTCAAGTGAAGTCAAACATCTAGGTGTGCTCCTAGATGAAAGACTCATATGGACTCCTCATCTGAAGAGTTGCAGATATATGTATACATGGTATAGTGGCATTACAAACATTCTTCTAGACCTTATTCCCTATCATCAATACTTAAAGATGGGGACTACTTCGAGCGCAATAAGGGCTCAGAGTATCAAACATACAATCTGACTGGACACAAGAAAATCTTTGAAGAGTTCAAGGATAATCAGGAATAATGTAGTCAACTCAATTTCAGATATCATGCCAAAAAGGCAGAACTTTCAACTTAACAATAGCCACACCTTTGAATAGGAGTCTCTGATTTTCTCTACACTCCATTGAACTCTGCGTGCGCGAGATTTCTCAAAGAGGAATATACGCGGTGCTAAAATGTACATAATGTTGGACAGTAAAGCGGCGCTCAGAACTTTTGGGTCTAATATTTGTGAGTCTAAAATTCGCTGTGATTGCCGCAATACACTAAAACTTACTTACATATTTATGTATAACTATGGGTATGACAAAATTTGACAATTGTTTTCTCATAAACGTTTTAAAAATCATTAACAACGTCTTTAAGTAGGCCCTCTATATTTGTAGAGTAAAATTTATAGGTATTAAAACATACTAAAAAAGATGCCGGTTTCCTTGAAACCGCTCAATGACATAACCCTCTACGGTAAACATTGCAATAAAAATAAAGGATTTCATCTGAATTTAAAAACAACAAAAACTTTTTTTAAAGTAGATAGAAACAGGTCAGAAACATTAGGTCTCGAGCTATTATGGTTACCGTTTTTATAGATTTTTAATTTTATTATTATTTTTTACTATACAAAAATTAAAAATTTTTAATTGTATTATTATTTTTTATTATACAAAAATTCTTAAACATTCCCTAATTTTTTAAACAAATATCTAGTGTACCTTCTCCATAAATGAAGTCTCGATACCCAGTCCAGTGGTTCAAAAAGTGGTTCCTATGGACCCCCAGGGGTCCTTGTGATCGGCGAGGGGCCTGTGGCGAATTAAAAATAATTTTAGGGTACGTGGAGAACTGCGAGGGGGGTCCGCGAAAGGTTTAATATAAAGTAAAATAATTGTGACCCAATTTCATTATCATGAAAGGTAAAATAAATAGCAATAAATAAATTGGTAGCCATTTTTACGTCCTGAGTAAAATATAAGTATAGCTAAGATACATATATAAAATACAAATAATGACAAGCATCGCACGGTGGTTGTCGGGCCAACCGCGGCCGTCTATCTATATATCTGTGCAGGTTTAAACAGGAACGGAATCCTGCCGCTACATGCATTAAATTGTCTAAAATGTGACACTATAAAAGAGTCGTGCCAAAGAATATAGATTACTTCGTAACAAATTTAACGAAACCAATTTGGAGCTACAAGGTGATCAATTAAATTTAATTAAAACTAAAAGTATAATATCTGCGATTGTTGCAAAACTTTTTCTATACAAACAAAACTTGGGAAGGGGAGAATGCTCTGTTTTCAAATCTTTCAAAATTGCAAAAACAAGATGAAGATTTGCTTGCTTATTGTCAACACTTAACGGCTCTACATTATGACCTCAGCCAAAGATTTGAAAACATTCTTCAGTTGGTTATCCCCGATTGGGTATTGGACCCTTTTGGAAGTAGGCCCACAAACTCAGATGAATCCATACTAATAAAGGAGCAACTTATTGAGTTATTCACAAATGAGGGGCTAAAACCAATATTTGAACAAGGATACCACAAATTCTGGTTACAAAAATAGATACCAATTTTATATCCCGCATTATGGGTGTACAGAAGCCGTTGATTGCTTTCCCGTCTTCCTATTTAGTAGAACGTGGATTTAGTGCAATTATGAGCCTCATCACAAAAAAAGAAAACAACTGGAAATTGGTGCTCGTGGTGACTTAATATTACTCACAAACATAGAGCCGAACATAAATAATCTCATATCATCCCATTAGGTTCACCCATCTCATTGAAAAAATAATAATGTATTTTTGCATTTTAAAACAAAAGTTACAGTTATAATAAATACTACTTTAAATATCAAAATATTTTATTTATATTTTATTTTTAAGTCACCATTTATCATTCAAGATATCAAAGTTAAACCTGTTATTTTTCTATTATGCAGTTATGTAGAGTTATTTCGTGGGGTCAGGTTTTTGCTATGAGAAGAGATCCATAGGCATAATAAGTTTGGGAACCACTGTTCAAGGCAGATAAGTAAATTATTTTAGTCCAAGCGTCAGGTATTTTTTAATTACAAGTTCACCTACCTCGCTGAATTTTTGCATGCGGTTTTAGGGCCCCCTGGAAACACTAAATCCATATTTGTCTATATTTTTTCTGTTTCGGAGGCGCGGGGGTGGCGGCGAACAGATGGAAAATTTGTCTCGCCTATATCGCGGCCGTTTTTCGTCGTACGGCGATAAAAACGATACGATCGTAGAGGGCGCTTCAAGCGCTACAACTTTGCCCCTGACGCCTTTGGCGCTATCGTCAACCCTTATCACCGAGGGGGCGGGGGAAAAATTTTTGGAGCGCAATTTATTTATTTTTATTGAAATTGACTATTTCACTGACTTTGCTCTAACTTGGAAAATTGAGTTTCCCGCCTTTGATGCTCGACTGGATCTCCTCGTACTTAACAGATAGGGCATATCGAGTATATTTTCGTAATACGTTATCTAGAGTCGCTAGGGATTCTTCTGGTGTTCCTCAGGGTAGTCATCCTGGTCCGCTACTGTTTATTATTGCCATTGACGACATTGTCGCCCTGATTAAACACTCCAAAGTCTTAATCTATGCAGACGATATGAAGATTTTCTCTTGTGTTAGAAATAGTTATGATTCTTCCTGCATTCAGGGTGATTTCAACACCTTTAAGGTTTGGTGTAGATCAAATGGCCTGCAACCTGGATAAATGTGAAGTTATGTCATTGTCTAAGAACCTCAGTCAACTCGCCTTTGATTATACCTTTCGGGATACTACTATCCATCGCGTGCAGTCCGTTACTAATCTTGGCGTGAAGCTAGACAAAAAGCTCGATTTCACTCTGCACATAAACTTTATTGTGTCTAGGAGTAATTCAGTCCTGGGTTATGTCAAGCGGTAGTCAAAAGAGTTTTCTGATCGTCAGACCTTAATTCACGTATTTTTTTCTTTGGTTAGACCAATGCTCGAGTATGCTTCTCAGGTTTGGTCACCTTGTTATGCTGTTCATTCTAGAGGCATTGAGTCGGTACAGGGGAACTTTGTAAGGCTCGCACTAAGAGACCTCCGGTTGAATGATCCACTAAGGCTTCCTCCTTCTGAGGATAGCCTCCGATTGCTTAATATCCAACCTGGTCTTTATTCACCAGCCTTTGAACTCGAACATAGATTCTCGTGCCCTCGCAGGTAAGGTTTCTTATAGGCATACCCCGTAGAGCTTTAGGAGACTGCCTTTACTACATGTCGTTCACTGTCGATCTAACTGTGGTATGCATGAGCCAATAAATCGCATATGTAGAGCCATGAATATGTTTCCTGTTCTCGATCTAACTCTTACTAAAGGTTCGCTTAAACGATCTTTGTTCTCTGTGCACTCCTGATTGTTATGTGTGTGCGTAGTCTAGTTTTAATTATTTATGTTTTTTGCATGTTGGTGTGAGAGCCTCACTCACCTTAATATATTCTTTTATTCTGGTGAATAGGTGAATTGATTCTAGGCTCTTGCCTTAGAAGTGCGCCTTCTTAGTTAGAAGGGTTAATTTATTGAAAAAAGACAAAGGGACCGAGAGCACTTGAAAATTGCGGCGTCCGCAGTGTAGGTATTGGATATCGTCCGTAGTGCTGAGAGGCTAGAATATTTAAAATTATAAAAGTTAAGCAGTTATGAAGAAAAAGTGTGATTTTTGGTTTTTTGCTCTGTTTAAACACTTGTAAAAGAAACGTATCAACACAATCGCGCTGCCGACCATTGTACTGAAGTTGTTGTAAAAGTGTCAAGTAAATCGGTTCGGTTGAGCTCAAGATATCGTGGTCACCGATTCAAAAACCGTGAAAAACGGGTTTAAAGTTTTGGAATTTGATTACACCGCAGTAAATTTCCATACACGTCGAACTGAAGTTCTGTAACTTTTTAGGCATATTCTTTCTTCCAATCGTCACTACTGAATACCCACCCCCTTAAGCAATACAACACAATTTACGATTTTCTGTTTTTTTTCTCGTCATATAAGCCGTATGTGTATAACGAAGCATATATCGTCAAACTCTGCACTCAATCTTTAAGTCATTTTCCTTACCTTTAAATTCTTTGCTGCCAAGTCTGTGCATCGGAAAAATAGTAAAAAATCACTTTTTTGCCACCTTTGGTATTTGCTGAGCTTACGAGACGTTAACTTAGACATTTTGGGATCCAGAGAGTAATTTTTCCTCCCTTTATGGTTGTCACCATGGTTTAGGAATGTAATGACTGACCGACGTAATTATAAAATTTTATAATATTTTCCTTAAACAAAGACCCAATTTAATCTAGTCCACGATTAACACGACACTCTGTTTAGTATGTGGACGGATTATGGTAACTAGTGAAATACGATCAATTAATTTCAGCTGTGAAATTAATCACCAAATAAATTTCCACAGAAGGCATATTTATGGTTTATGATATTAATTCAATAAAGCAATCAAATAAATTTATTAGTACAGGCGAATTTTATGGTTTTATATTTAATATGCGATTTCATACGCGATTATTTTGAGTAAACTCTATAATTCCTCCTAAAACACAGGGTGGACATGATTAAATTAGTTTGTTCTGTATTTATAAGTGAGGTTTACTATCCAAATACATATTTCGATACGAAACTTCAATATCAATTAAAATAATTCTCTGGCAGCTGTTTCAAAAATTTCTGAGGTTTAAACTCGGGCTAATCCCAAATAGCAGAACGATATTACGCAATGTATAGCAATGGTTTTTAATCCCCTATCGGCATTTGGAAAGCTCAATTTGAGTGCTAGTTCTGTTTCAAAAGCATCCATTTTCCGAAACCTTCGACACGATAACGCCCGTTATCTCATGCACCCTTTCCCAGTCATATGTTTTACAAATTTTTACACGAGAGGAAAACTGTATATTTTTGCCATCAATTGTTGAATAAGTTTCCAGTTTTGGGAATTTTATGGTGACCATTTTAAATAAATGCCATTCCCGATTCCCGATAGACAAATAGCTCTCAGTAAATATTGTATTCCTCATGGACCAACATACTATGCTGAGGCAGGAATCAGTGATTACTGGCGTTGAAATTTCTCATCGAAATGGCCCATTGACGACACATGGCAAATGTTATTTGCCAGCGTATGTTGAATGAATCAAAAGTGGAGATAAATGCGCTGTCAAATCTGTACAAGTTTGCAGGTGCGCCAGAAAGAAGTACTGAAGTAGAGCTTTGGTTTATTTTCCTAACTGGGTATCACAGGCAACCGTTGTATATCGATCCACTGCTGTATGCTAACAAAAAATGTGGTTAGAGCCCTTCACAGCATCATTTTCGGAGCAAAGGTTTAATTTGAAAAATAAACAAAAAAAGGCAAATGGAAACCCTTAAGTCTGAAGTGTGTATTCGGTAGATTTATTTTGTTTGCATGGAAATTGATTTTTAACGTAAATCCACAGGTGAATGTAGAGAATAATCGATAAAAATTCAATAAATGGTTTTCAAGGGTTATCCGGTTTAGAGTCGACAATGTGAATTTTCAATCGCACAAAACCAAGTAGGTTTGTTATTGACGTCAATTTGCACAAAAATATTGAATTTCAGGAATTTCAAGAGTTTGGCGGTACTTTCATAACAAAGTTTCCACACAGAAGCCTATTACCGATTTATTTTTGGAATTGAGACATGATACAACTCAATACCTATAATAATAAAATTAAATGGCTTCTAGAACAGTCGGAGTGGGTTTGAAATGTAGGGCATTCACATAAGGGGTGTGTTTGAAATCTATGTCGGCGAAAGCACTCGTAATAAAAGCTACCAAGTCATTTTGCTAAAATACGAGAACATTTCTTAGAAATCTTTATCGAAAGGATGTTAATAGTCTTAACATCTTTCTTGAAATGAAAGAAATAAATAAATAAATAAATAAAGAGAAGTGATGTTGTGAACTTTGGCTATTATTGCTTTAAGCACGAATTGAAGAAAACGACGAAGAGGAGGAGTGCTTTAGATAGAAGAAGATGCCCTCAAATTTTAATAAAAGTTTCGTATTCATCTATGAAGCGAATAATAAAATAATAAAATTAAAATAATAAATTTAAAATAAAATATAATGAGATAATTGTCAGCACCAAGTGTATGAATTAAATTTATCCTTGTATAAATATACCAAAAAAAATCTTAAATATGTTCTACTGACTCCCAGGAAAAAATTCCTGAATTTATACTCAAAACCAAACGTCACCACGGAATCTCCCCAAGAACGTAGTATGGGGACACGCGTGATAGAGTTTCGTGAATTTCTCATAACCCATAGTGTTCGTAATAACTGAAATTAAAAATTCTAACTAAAGCTACATTCAAGAATTTTGTGAGATATTTCGATTCTTTAGAAATTAGAGAGGGACGCTTTGATAAAAACTTTAAAAGAAAATATCTCATGACTGATGGGTTAAAATTAAAAATTCATAAAATATTGAAACCACAATATAGGTTAAGTAAAAAAAATTTAGTACGCTTTTCACTCTATGCAAGAGAGTTTAAATTATTTTTCCGAAAATCTCATCATTTCGGTTTTGGGTGATAAATGTTCGAGTGCCACCGACGGCGACCCATGATTGTTTTTTGCTGATAACAGGTAACGATAAGAAGTCCATGTGGGTCGCAGATCAGTGGTTCGGAATCCACTTTAATTTGTAGGTCCACTTGCAACCGTTGTCTCGAATCGGGTGAATTCCTTCTTCCACCCCATGCCCCAAAAGGGGTATGATAGCAGATAGATAAATGTGACAATTGGAGGGCTATAACATGGAGATACGGACGGACAGACTCACGGATGGACCGACAGACTGACGGACGGACGGACAGACGGAAACAATTATGATTCCTAGTTGCTACGAAAACCTAAAATTGACCTTACCAGACAAATAGTATATAAACCTTATAAGATGTTAATAAAAATACGCTAATTCATTAAAGAAGAAAGGATTTACACATTCATGCTTGATAACATTCATCAATATTTTAAGCTTTGATCCTGCTGATAGAGGGCGATACAATGCACTTTCCCATAGATTTTAGTAAAATTTATAGAAAGAAACCTTTATATAACTCACTGTAATAAAGATAATTCAAAATTGTTTTCATATTTGAATTCTACTCAGTAATACCTTTTATTTGATACCAAACTTGCCGGGAAAGAAGCCAAAAAAAATTTAGTAAATTTTCCTAGAAGTCCAGGATTTCGGCATTGACAAGGTCCTTGGTGCAGGTAAAAATTCATATCATATTCATTTTAAAAACCGGAATAAAGGTAAAGGAAGTTCGTAGTTTTCTACTACTATAACCACCCCGGAGGTGGTGATATTATAAAAATCCTTAAAATGTCAACTAAATATATACTGATTTGGACGAGTTTTAGTATAGCGCTTAAACACCACCTTCCCCCTTAAAAATGTAAATATATATTTGTAGATATCGTAAAATTTTCTTAACAAAATTCACTTTTCATTTTTTCAATGAAAATTTTTGGGGCAAAATTTAAAATTTTTAAAAAATTTTCCACGATCGGGATGAACCATTGCTTAGTATTTGCAACTCCTTTCAAATAAGGGGAGTCACTCTCGCGAAAATTGAAATTTTTTTAACATATTTAACAAAAACCCCCTGTCAATGACATATTTTCAACATTGTGTCGTGTATATTTTTTCTACTTATATCCACTAGAAGTATCTCACAATTTAGCTAATAGGATCCTGAACCAACTGTTAAAAGAATTACTAAAATATGTCAATAAACACTGAAGTTATTGGTACTCAAACATGTGCAACCCCCTATAAGGTGAAGTTTGTTTACCTCATTTAAATAACCGGAAGTGAAGCAATTTAGTTCAAAATGTTTACTAAATGTAAACATTTAAAAACAAATGACGTAAGAAATTATATCTATACTTTCTCCCATATCGCTATAAACCAATAAACCTGCTTCATTTTCATAATTTCCAATAGTAATTAGTACCTAATAGTAGGTACCCAGTTCCTAGTGAAAATAGGAAAGAGTACACCGAAGAAGTTACTATTACTAATAAGGTATTATATATCGAGCTTTGACATGTATGGAAACATTTTAGCCCTAATCGAGTAGAAAAGGAATAAGTAGTAAAAATCCCTTTAATTTCTATTATTAACAACAATTAGCAATAAATTAAGTAAACTGGTCATAGTACAAAAGAGCCTCGTACGCTGCTCTTTGGTTAGTAACTTAATAACCGCTGCACCGATTTTCCTGAATTAACTTTTAAATGTATTAGGGTATTTTAGTAAACTTTTAAAACATTATCTATAGATCTGCAACCCTTATTTCATATCAAACCCCCCCCCCCCCCCCCCATCTTAGTTAATATAATGAAATGTTGGGCAAAAGTGAAAAATCTACCTATCCTATTTACATCACCTTTCAAATAAGGGTACTTTGGGTGGGTGAAAATTTCTTTAACATATTTAACTGAATTAAGTTAACGTTTTTGAAATTTTGTTGTTTTTAATTGTATTTTTTTTACTCCAGTGAACTTTTATCGGCCGAAATAATTTTCGAATATGTTAAATCACACCCTTTATTTAAGGGTTGAAAGAATTATTAAAAAAAAAAGTAAAAAACTATATCATATAATTTTTTGAATTTTTCTCAATATTCAGATGGTACTCAATTATCGGCATTTTGGTCGCCTAACGTCGTTTTTCTGTCGCTAATAACTACCCTAAATATACATTTTCGATCTAGAATATGGGGGTGATTATCGATTGATGTAATTTTCATCACGCTGCGACGAAATTTTGACACAGCTTATTGCAAATGATTGAAAATAGTGCTTTCTTCACGAAAATTCGTACATATTTTTGCAAAATCTTCCCACCGTGTTTCAAAAAAAGTATAAGTAATAGAAAAAATTGTTATTAGTGCAAGTTTAATAACGTTTCAAGTAGATAGTTGAAAAAAAAGAACGGTCCATTTTGGATCACCCCTTAGAACTTGGGGGGTGGCACCCTCCCCCCCCCCCACCCACGCCGCTTCAATCTTCACCGAAAAAAGTCAGCGATGAAGTTTTTGCGATTTAAAAAAAAACTACGAGAATCTATTAGTGACCAAATAAGCTTAAATTTGATACCCTACATTCCTTATTTGGACATAACGGTTGGCGACCACACCCCCCGAACAATTAAACTTACATTTTTATTTTTTCAGATAGCTTCGATCACATAAGGGATACAAATAATTTGTTTCATTTCAATCGGACATCCCCACCCTAAGTTATAATTTTTTGAAAATAAATTTTGTAGTAAATGAAAAAACTCTAGTAGAAAATCAAAAAACAAATTTTTAGCGATTCGAATAATGGTCTAGCAAAGATTGCGCCACAATTTTTTGAAAAATTTGACAAATATTCTAGTACTACACTCTTGTAAAAATTTTGAGCTAGTACATTTTCAATTTTTTTTTCCATTTTCGAGTAGATCTCACGATTCTACGAAAAATGAATACCCACATGATGGGGTTCCGATCAATACTTCCAGAGTTATAAACGCGTCTAGAACCCTAAGGATCAAGGACACGCCCCTTTTGAGAATATCAAAAAAAAAGTAGCCTAATGCACATCCCGCCATAAGTTCTACGACATCCGTAAAAATGAGCGCATTCCGTTTGGCCGTTTCTACAAACATAAGCGAACAGTTAGCAAAACATCAACCTATTTTGATCCTTTTTGATGGACTCCATCTGCAGCCTGAATAACCTCGCCATTTTGTGTGCTAAAAATCCTTCCTAACTTTTATCACATTGGTGACATTCTCCCCTATCCATAAATACCCATCTATTAGATATCCCGTTCTCCCGCTATAGTCCCGCAAAGTTTCAACTTTAAGGCGCCCGCCCACAAAAAATGGCCGCACTGAGGGCAAAAATACACCATTCGATTGGCAATAACTCGCCCTTCAATTTAGTTTTAAAAAAAATTATGATTCTATTAGAATATTGTTTTTACGAAACGGTATGATTGAAATGGATTCTGTGGAAAATGCAAGAAGTTAACGTTACAATCGAGCGCTGAGGAGCTGAACAAGAAAACAGCACACCTAGCAATATTGCAAATATTTCAATTTAGATGTGCATCAAACAAAAAGTGTTCTTGAAAAACGTTAGGCAATCACTGGTTTACTTGACCCTTGGGTGAAATCTCCTAGATCCTTGGTTTTTCTTTTCACAAAAGGTTTTCGGAACACAACACCCAATATATGTAGTCCGAAAATTGAGCAAATGGAATAGAAATTTCATTAAAGCTCTGAGCTTCTTCTAATGCCTTTTGTTTTGTTGATGTAATATTGACTAGGAGTTCACAGGTTCAGTTAAGTGGAGACTGGGACTACATTTTTGTGTTACCGTGCAGGTACATCTCAACTAAAGCTTCTTCGATTAAACTTTCTTTAAAATATTTTCTCAACACGTTCATGTTTTTAATTTCTATAATGAATACCAAAGTACAAAACACATATTAAAAAATGCTGAAACAGGTTTAAAGGTGGTACAAATTATACTATTTATTCAGACTTCCTGAAGATAGACACCTTTTAGCCAGGATGGTAATTTCTCTTGTTTTTTAAGTTACCACCCTATGAATGTATCTATCTGGAATATTTCATTGTAGCGTGAAATACAAGGTGGAAGGAATGAGAATGGAAAACTTTGCAAAGTAACAACTTCTCAGTTGTTTGTTTGCAACCTCATGACATAGGGGATGTTTGAGCTATCTAAGATATTCCTAGTAAAGAAGGGAAAATTTCAGAGCTTCATCAGCAAAAACAGATTTTATGCGGAACAAAATGTTTTCTGTTTACGACGCATTGGCTCCGCACAGAAAGTGTTGAAAATTGAAACAAAATATATCAAGAGTACCGCTCTGTATACAAGACTGGAACTACTAAAATCTTCGAGAGTGGAAAAACATAATAAAAAGCTAGGAAAGCGTACTGTTAAAGAATTTTTAAAATTACTATAGTTCCTAGCAACTTCCTTTTTTTCTATACGATGCTATAGCTTTATTTCAAACTAAAAAGAACCACAAATATGGCAAAGTTCTATACCAATCAGACCGCAACTAAATTGTAACAATTAAAAAGAATACTTGGCGTAATTTTATGGAACTATCAGGAAAATCAATTCGTCGTATTGGAACAAGTTAGTATTTAATTTAGCTACACCTTACCTAATTGAATTTCGTTTTCACAAAACCTCATTAATTAATTGCTCGAGGCTATTTGGCTTTTATTATTCCCTTTTGTTTTCAGCAAGCTTTTACAAAGGCCTTCATTTAAATCTTCCTTAATCTGACATTGTTAATTCTTAATTGTTATTTAATTACTCCGCAGAAATAACAATAGTCATTTCCAGAAAGATTTTACAATCGTAGCCTCCTTAAAGAGTTTTCATTATAAGCTAAATATTGTAGAATAAACTTAAAATCTTAAGATGGTGTTCTTTTCTCGATAGTTAGATTGGATTGAAATGTAAATTATCATTTTGATTGCGGGTCTCGATTTCCGTTCGAGTGGACTAGTCAAGGCTCACTTTCCCATTTAAACTGCTAGTACACTGTGCGTCTTGCCTAGTCGAATCGAATGTAAACCGACATTCGCAATAGGGCCCTATATTGCTTCAGCCAATCGTGTAAAAATTTCAAAATCTACTAAAACTCAGGTATGTTATTATTTTATAGTTTATTATAGTGAATGCAAAAGTTTTCTTTACGATGTTTGAACATATTCAAAATGATCAGCAAGTCAAGTATCTTGGCACCTCCAACTTGTATTTCGGGCGGAAATAATACAGTGTGTTCCACTTTAGCGCAAAACAGTACTTTTGCATCAGAGATATGGTGGCGTTCCCTAAGTAAGGTTGTTTTAGATTCCATCCTTGTTCGTTGATTGGGTTCGCTCGTAATTGTCGAGTCTCACTCAGCGAGTATTGTTTTGTGGTTGTCTTTCCAATAAGATACTCAATTCCTCTGGTGTACCTCAAGGCAACTAGCTTGGTCTACTATTATTTATTATTTACATCAATTATATATCCTCCTCGTGTACATCAATTATGTATCCTCCTTTTTCGCACTATATCTTCCACTCGTGATTGTGAAATTTTGAATTCCGACTTATTTGATTAACTACCTTACTCTTAATCTTAGTTAGTGTACAACTATGTACAAAAAAAGGATTCAACATGACTTAAACAACACTGTAAATGGCTATGTGTTAACAACACTTGACGAATGCAAGGACTGGTTGCAATGTCGTTTTACCTTCGGCATCCATATTGACGCAATTGCTAATAAAACAAATCCCACTTCGCGTTTCATTAAAAGGGTTTGATGTCTCTTATATCCCACGGTTCTTTTACTGTTCGTTCATTCGACCAATTCTTTAGTATAATTGCTACGTTTGGTCTAGATTTTACAAGCTTCACATCAAGCCTGTTGAGGCTGTACAGCGTAATTTCCTGCGACACCACACTTGAAACAATCTTATATTGACTCAATCTTTTAAAACACGATTCTCTCGAAACTGAAGTAAATCCAAAACTGTTTTAGCTTTGGATTGCCTACACGGTACGATTAATGTGCATCAACACAGCAACCGCCCTCTTCCGCCTTTTTATCCAGTATTTTTTGTTATTAAAAGGAATACCTATTGCCTTATTTGAGAAAGTGGTGGTGGATTAGTAGCACGTGGATAATTTTTTGTTCAACTTTAGCAAATTTTTGGCTTTTAACCGTATGTCCCTGATCTAATTGTGGAAACGCGTGGAACGTCGTACATTACCGTATTGATGAAACGGTTTGGAAATATTAGTTATTTAATTTATTATCATTGTATTATTTCTTACAGAACAGAGCTCACACCCCATAGGTTGGGAACCATTGGTCTACAGAGTTTATCTCATTTATTAAACCGTATCTAAGAATTATAAGTCCGGCACACTGATTTTGCGATGTTTAGTACCGCTTGTTTCGGAGTCAAGTCACTATCTTGCGCTACACCTTATTCCGTTTTTGGATCCGGTTTTGATATCGTCGTTGGTATGTAACTGATTTTGCTTATAACTTTAACAAGGCTGATTTTTCTTAATTGACAATAATTGTCTGATTGCGATTGGAGTGCTGTCTTCGATAAGAGTGATACGAACAAAGCGGTGTGCTCTTTCTAAAACTTATTGTCCCTCTGCTTCACTAATAACTTAATTTACACTACCTTACGTGTCCTTACATGTAAGTTTATATCTGAATCAGTATCTTCTTACACCGACTACATCTATAGACTGAAGACCAGCCAAATCGTAAGCGTTTCTGGTGATTTGTGAATTTCAGGCGTTACTATGACGGTAACCCATCTTCTTTGTATTTTGAACTTGCGAGAACAATGATCCTATGACGATAGAAAACCATTTTGCAAATTTTTTGGAGACTGCATTTTTTAGTGACAACTGTGAGATTAGCATTAGTGATTTTACCCATTTGACGAAATTTCCGCCGACTTGTCTCCAGTCCAAATCAAAAGACCTTTTATTTAAAGTAGCCATGAGTTTAAAGCAGATTTCTACCCTGGCTGATAATTTCTAAGTGTGCTCTGATGGTATCCCCGCCTTTTGTATAAAAAAGTGTAGCTCGTCTAGCTTCTATTTTATGCTTGGAAACTCTCACTTATTATTACTCTGAATATGTGATATATCAAATTACAGACCACTCGCTAATCTTTGCTGTGTCTCTAAGATTTTTTAGGACTTGGTTTATGACGTTTTTTTTCATCGCAACCGTTCTTGGAGTCTTTCAAGCATGGCTTCATGAAAGGCTAATCGGCTACCACCAACTTATTTAAATACTCCAATTTTAGTAGGAGTAGGAGGACGACTTCAAGATCTTCCGTACCATTTCGAACGTTTCTGACTTCTGCTAAATTCTGACTTGAACGCCTTCCACAACTGGTGCTTCATCAACAGGCTTCCTCTAAATATTGATAAATCAAAAAGGCATTCTGTAAAATTCAACTTTACCGTCGATTGCACCTTCTTAGCACCACTTGAAAAGACAATGTGTGTATGGCTAAATTCCCGTTCTACATTCAACGATCACTTTATTATAATTAATAAGGAAGTGTCTATTTACCACTCTCAAATTGCCATGTAATTTCGAAAAGGAAATACATGGAACTACACGTAAGTACACGATAAGTGTAAATAGTCACTTCCATATTCATATTACTGGTAATAGTTTATCATAGCCTGTTCTAGATACAAAACTGACGGGGGGAAGTTACCAGTGAAAGTTAATAAAGCAACTAAAAGCCTGATTAATACACCTCTTCCTGCGAGAAATAGATCTTTCCTGTTTGGTCTCCTTTCTACACTACATACATCAATCTCATTAAGACGGTTCAGCGAAGGTTTGTTCTGTTCGCCCAGCGGTGGCTGACTTGGAATAATTCCCTTATTCTGTCTTCCTATGTTAACCGGGTTGGACTGCGTCACTACGTTTCTCTTAAAAGAAGACATTATAACTCCAATGTTGTGTTTGTTTTAAATACCGGCAGGGTTCTATTGACTGTCCTGCACTGTTGGCTTCTTTTAACATATCAAGGGTGTTCATTTTAAAGTGAGACTAGGATTTATCTCTGAAGGAAATCGTTTTTGAGAGAAAAGTTTCGACTAAAAGTTGTTGGGCTTGATGGGGAAACTCGAGTGTGTCACTTTGACCTTGGGTGGAAAGGTCAAGGTCATACAAGGTCAAGTTTGTTATTTTAAATGGGAACACCCACTTTTTATAACAATTAATTAATTAATTTAAGTTATAAAACAAGCAAATTAAGTTCTCGCAAAATTTTACTATCGACCTTCACAATAGGATCTCTCTAACTCTACACAACGATTCCAACGTTGCTCCCACGATGCGAAGCACTCTTGGTAATCCTCCAAATTTAACCCGTTCGGCACCACTGTTACATCCTCTTTGAACTTCTCTACACCGCCATGATGTGTTCCCTTGAGGTGTAACTTCATCTTGGGGAATAAAAAAAAGTTTCAGGAGCAATAGGATGGATGCGGCAATGTTGGAATGTTTTTTTTCGCAAAAAGCTCTTGCACAATGAACGAGGAATGGGCTAGAGCGTTGTCGTGGTGCAAGATCCAACCGTTCTACCGATTCACGCCCATTCTTGAACCGCTTCGCCGATTCAAATACACGTGTTTTCGACATTCACTCGTCTCCATACACTGCTTGCAATTTTCGGAGGATTGCCGAGGGTTTTTCGCCAGATTTCACTATAAATTGAATCACAACACGTTGCTTGTAATGTGAATCACTAATTTTTACGACGTCACTAAAAAAGTTTCTGTCGAAAAATACGCACGAAACACAAACTAAACGTGCCATCGACTTCAACCTTGGATTGAAACTGAAGGATAGGGTCCCCCTCTCTAGACAGCTGTTGACTAACGACGCAGTATTGCAGGTTCCTGAGTTATTCCCGTATTTGATATAAAGCTGTATTCTACTAAATTCTCATATTCTTGAGAAAACTTATGTGTTTGAGAAAACTTGTGTCCCAATTTTTTTTATATTTTTTAAACGTAAAAACTTTGAGTTTTTCGATAAAAAAAATTGAAAATATTTGGAACTTTGAGCATTTTAAAAAAATTTGATGATTCAGAGATGATTTGGTCCCCTGTAATTTCTTTGTTAGCCTAACCATTTGCGAGTAAAAAATGCACGAAATTCCAAAATTTTCAAAAAAAATGTTTGAGAAATAGTTTTCTCAAAAAGAATATACATAACAATTTTAGTAGAATTCAACCTTATAGCAAATATATTTTTTAAAACCTTGTGATGAAGCCTACAGAAACTTACTAGAGACTTTTTTGTCTTTTCGTTACCGAAAAAAAAACAGAACCAACGAACTTTATCTGATTCTACGCAATCTGTTGTTGCCAGAAAATAACCAAATTTTGGCTCTCATGGTGGGTTGTAAATATTTTAATTAAGGAATAAAATATATGTCTTGCATTTCTTGTTAATATAAAAGCAACTATATGTAATTGAGACTGTAGTACAAAAAATCTTCATCAGAAAGTTTCCTTTCGATAATATAATATTGCGCAGCAAAACAATGTAATTTTCGAAATTGTCTAGAAAAGAATTTTCATGAATATTAAATGGATTTTCATAGGAAGCGAAACCTGAAATTCGCGAAAATTTTGAACAAAAATTGCTGGATAACGCAATCTTCGCATATACAAATTGAAATTATAAGCTTAGTTTCGCTAACAATTTTCCTTGCACAGAAAATACGAAACAGAACGAAAGCAATTCTTGTTACCTCTGAAAACATTTGAAGCACGTCAAAGAAGACAATAAAACGACAAGACGTGCGGGGGAGAATCACCTTGTATTTGCTTATTTGATGCACGAAGTAGTTCTTAGTTCTGCAGTACTTGAAATATGGAATGGCAGAATTCGTTGTAAGGCTTGAGTTTTCGGTACAAAGTGCAAGCAAATATATGCATATATTTTATTTACATATCCGCAAGTACTTCCGTTTACAAAAACTTGTTGGTATGTGCTTCGGGGGTAAGTAGAGAATGTTATCGAATTTGTACTTCCAACAAGAAGGAAGGATGTTTCCTTTCATTTCCATGAAAGGGTTTCGAAATCGATATCCATAATCTTCCACATTTCTTAGTTTATTTCAGTTGGAAACTTATTTAGAGCAACAGAGTCTTTCAAGTCGGTTGACCTTTTGATCGGTCGTAGCTTGAGGTATTTCATGAAGTTCACACATGAGATTTCCTTCCATCTTCCGGTTACAATCTCATGTCATTAGAACAACAAAGACCTTTTCCAACGCTATTCCGTAATGACAACCTTAAGTATTTATATGCCAAAAAACATTGTTTACCAAGTAAAAAGTCTGGCTCTTTGTTGCAGTACGTCTGAAGTCATTATTCCAAGTTGTAATTAAAATTGAATTTGGTAGAACTAATGGGAGCTCTAGACATTAAAGTTCCTAATTGCTTGTAGTAAGGAAACCGGAAAACAACTTAAATCCCAATAGTTATTTCCATATAAATGACAAGAACTTCCGCTGCACCAAGTAGAGGAGAAATGCAAATTTATAAAGCCGCCGGACTTTAAAGTTGGCGCAAACAAATCCCAAGTACAAGGAAAATGTCTTCTAAATTAAAATTGTATTATGATGATGAAAAATCCCTTCGCCGTTGGCAACAATCCGGAGTGATGTATTGGCCTATGGCATTTTATAACTCTGGCAGGCAACAAATGTAATACAAAAACAATAAAAAAGAAATGTTTCCAATACTCCACGGCAACTGCCTATTAATTAAAAGGGAGTTTATGGGCATTAATGTATACAACCCCTCTAGCTTCATCTGGCTGGAGCACAAGTCCACGGGCGGCGATGAAGTCTATATACATATACATACATATACTGGCAAAATCAATTTCGGGAATAATAAATGGAACAAAGTTCGAAACTCAATCATTACGAGTTGCTAACAGCTCCCGTTGGGTGCGTCTTTTACGTGCTGTCAAGAGTGGAAAAGTATTTTGTGTGTTTGCCCTTGAGAGCAGATATAATCATTCCTTGGGCAAATTCTTTAATTTCCTTTACTGTCTGCAGCTTATTACCCTGAACACAACACAATAGATATGCATGAGTTCCTTTCTAACCAGCAATCCTGACTGAAGGGGGATCAGGAACGTTTTGTGATTCAAACAAATTACGTCGCTTCGCCCATTAATCCCTAGGAAGACTGGTATACATAAGTACACCTGACCCAATTTTATTTTATGGAAATTTACCAGCTATATACCTTAAAGGGTACGTTAATTTCAATATATCGGATTCGAATGTCCTGCCCCTATGGTAAATTAATAGGGTAAACTCGAAGGACCTTACTTGGATGATGGGGAAAGTTATAGCAAATTAGATAACAAATTCAAAACAAGGACCCTTTTGACTCGAACTCAAGCACTGAAGAAAAAGGTAAGATAGGCCAATTTTATGTAAACTTGGAAAGTAAACTATCGAACATGACAAGAATGAAGATTTTCTGTAGTGCATGACTAAGCAATGTTTTGGCTAAATAGACAATTTAAGTCGAGGGGCAGTTATTTTAGTCTGGTGTTGAAATTTGATGTTCCCAGAGAAAGCGTTTTTAAAGTTTCACTTAACAAAGATGATAATGGTATACATTCCATATAAACAAAGAAGGGCAAGCTATACAGTTTAGTTAGTGCGAAAATATTGAAATCATCAAAGCCATTTGATAGTATAGGCTTGTATTGTAAGAGATAGATAAGAATGAAGGTTCGGTTCCATAGACCCTAAGTTCGAACTCGTCTTATAAGGCTTTCTGTCAAAAATTGTAACAAATGGTAAATAAGTGAGACAAATGACTGTTATCTCTAGACTCTAAAAGGCTCATTATTAGATCACTTAAAATTAATAACGATGATACATAGAAGCTTGCGTAAATTTGATGATAAATTGTCAACGTGAAAGTGAAATAATGTTTACCACAGCACAGACATTCTGAAATGTAAATTGGTATATCCTTCCCCGAGCTTTTAGTGAAATTTCATATATCCAAAAGATTTTTTGTGGACATCGGCTAAGGTTTGCTCATTGTCACTTTATTGATCAATGATGTTCATGATATCAATCTACAATACAGTAAGTGGTTGTTGATTATTGTTTATGAACTGAATTGAATGCCGTTTTATTTATTGCGCAAGTAACATTTATTAACCGTCCTTATATGTTTTATCTTTGCTCGCTCGGGGGATTTCTGGTGTGAGTTGGCTTAAAAATTTTTTTTTTATTTTTCGATATTCTGAATGAAGCCTTAAAAATAACTCTATGCAAACCTTTTTATCATATCTGTCCTAGCAAATGAATTGTACGCAATTCCATGACGGCCGGTCGAGTCACGCCAAAGCACTTTCAAAACTTTAAACGCGTTTTTCTCGAAACCATGTTTTTTGAGTTGGTTGGTACTGCGACATGTAAAAATTATTAGAAAAGAACAAACACGGGCTTTAAATGTTCGGTAGACATGTGATTCTCGTCGTGACCTGATTCAGATTTTTTACGATATTAAGGAGAAAGTTATGACCCTCAAAAACAAACAAAAATTGAAAATGTGTTAACCGTTTTTAAATCTCGCGCCATCTGTCGAGTGTTTTTGGAATTTTGACTTGAATCCGGTCAGAACAATAGCCACAAGCCTCTACTTTAAGAGTTCGACCAATTTTTTTATTTCAGAAAAATGGAGGGATTGATTTTGGTGGGAACAGATTCACCCCCTGCAGCGCTCCCATGTACGATTTTTAAAAAAAAAAAATATTTTTATACCTCTTACCTTAAATAAAAAAAAAAAAGTGGTATCAAAACTGAGCTTCTACACTAGAAATCCCCCTTAGCATTTCGTATATAATGTTAATATTCAGTAGAAGGAAATTGCAGCATTTTTGTGGAAATTTTCATAAAACCAGAGTTTGTATTTGTTTGCGAAGTGAAATTGAAATTTAACATTGAAATTTAAATTAATTATTATTTGCGGAGACACTGCCAGGGAAGAAGAAGGGGGGGGGGGGGGGGGGTATTTGGAAGAAAATTGTTGCAATTGCTTTTGCCTTAGCAATGCCACGTGGTAAAATACTAAAGATGATAAGGCAGACATTTGTGATTCTAAAGGTTGTTGGTTCTAAATGTCGGCCTTCCATCCCGGAGGCCCCACCTTCGAACGCCGTCGTTGGTCACCCATGGTTGTTTTCTAGATTAAAATTATGTTGGTGGTTCGATGCATCTTAAATTGAATGTCCACTTGCAATATTTTCTCGAATCGGGTCAGGTTCATCTTGCGCCCCCGTGCCCCACAAGGAGTTACGGGAACTGAAGAAAGAAATTTTCGCTAAAATCAGTTAAAACATTTTTGCATTATAAAAATCAGTCTTTACCTTACAGTTTGAAGCAATTAACTAGGTATCTCATTTTTTGAGTGTGAGTTGGATCATTTTAGTACAACAACGTCTAATTGTTGAAGAGTAAAAGTGAAGTTTTATTGAGAAATAACTTAAAAAGTGGATAAAATGGATAATTAATAACATGCTGGAAAAAAAAATATATTTTTAAAAGCCTACATTATGGGACGTAAAACCGACGTTACTGACAGAAAAAATTGCTATTTCGATATTTTTGAAAAAAGGATTATTTTTTTGATATTATATTTCCAAAGATTAGCAGATGGCCTATGATGCTTAAGAAAAGCTTTGGCAGAAAATGAATTAAGGGAAGGGAAAATGAGGAAGATGAGGGTGTACGCCTCGCTTAAAAGGTTCGTGATCACAAGATGAGGAAACACAGAACATATTCCAAATTCGTGTTAATCTTCTTAGGAAAGTTTCCCGAAATTTTAAAGTACGTCCAAGTTTGAACTGGAGAGTATAAGGGTGGGAGCGACTTGAAGCTCTTATATCGCGTGTTGTGATGTTTCTACAAAAAATCAAGCTAAAAATAGCGATAGAAGAGTGAAAGACAACCGTTTTTCGAATGCGGATAATGCGGTATATCTGGTCCTGCCCAGATTTATGCATTATTTTTTAGGCTATTCCTGATGTGGGACTTGTAGTTCAAATCAGACGGAGTATTTTTTACATCACAGTAGAAAACCCAAGCATTTTTAGTGATTGGAATATCCAAGATTTTTAGTAAGGGCGAATTACTCCGGCGTCTAGCATAGGTTGAAAGTGGGCTAGGGGATTTTTAAGGGACATAAAAAAGCATTGTGTTTTGGGTGCATTAAACATAACACTATTTGAGCTGTCCCAAGCGAGACCATCTATTATTACATTATTTTAAGAGGTGAGTGTAAAAACCAAATGTTTGAAGTTTGGCTAGATGGGCTGCTTGCTAGACTCTAATTAAAGTCTAAAATTTCAAGAGCTCCGATTTTTGACTCATCAAAATTATGGAGACAATGATTCCAACACTCCGTCAGAGCCTCTAGTAAGTCCGTCCTGGCGATCGTTAATAATATAGATACTTTCTAGACACTTCATCAAATGAGAGTCGATGAGTGATTCAAAAACTTCAGATAAAACCGAAGTAGTCTGAAGTTAGAGGGGTCGCATGTCTCTCCTTCTTTAGATTTCGGCTAAAGATTAGCAAGTTTCCACGCACATTGAAACCTTCCTGTTTAGTACGATAGGTGAAACAGTTTGTCCAAAGGTTTATCCAAACCAGAGCATTTGAAAACCAGTGGCGAGAAACCATTAGGTCCAGTAGTTTTTGACACGTCGAGTTTAGAGAGTACTGTGATGAAGGTGGCAAGTATTAATTAGTGGCAAATTCAGCAGCAAACAGATTTGCTTTGCTCAATAGGTTAGCGTAAACATTCGCATTATAAATGAGTGGTGGTATTGAAGAACAGTTGAAATTAAACGGTTTTGTGTAGAGACCAGAAGCCCTTACTACACTTTTGAGTGGCAAATACCTTCCGCTGACATTCTGTTCGAAGATGAACTTTGCCCGACAACCACTGATTGCCCAATCAGCATACACCAATCCTTTGTTGGAATTTAGATTAGTAGTTCTCAGAGAGAAGTTGGAGAATTGTGCGGAGACCAGACAATGCGCCGAATTGCCAAAGAGAGCCTGCGAAATTGCGAGACACCCCTAGGTGGGGAGGGGGGGTGAAACAAATTACAGAAAAACAAATTATCGAAATCAACCAATGTTAATTTCGAATTCATAGTTTTCGGGATCATTGAGGAACAATTACATTCTAAATATCATTACATACTATGGGGTTAAGACACATCTAGCATGCCTATGGAGGCTGTGGTTGTTCAGTGCTTTGTGTAATTTTCGCAATAAGTTTGCAATTTATTAGTTGTTTATAGTAATAGTATATAGATTTTAGAAATATCTTTTTAAAAGCTTGGATTTTCTCAACTGTATCAGTCTGTGATTTTTCAATTTGGAACTATATTTTCTGTTTCAAATATTAACAAATATTTTCTATTATATTCACATCTGGACTTGAGTGGATTACCTCATGTTTTCTGATTAATATTCTGTCAAGAGCTTTTAATCGTATACACCTTTACGGCTCGGCGCATTGTCCTATTGCAAAATGTATATGTCTGCCCATGAGTTGAGAGTATAATCGGAACGTACAATCCCTTATTGCTTTAGTTTTCTATTTTATGTCCATTTTGATTATTTATTTATTTTTATTTTCACGAGAAACCCAATGCCGTTACCCAATACACAACTCCAAAACTTTAGTTTTCCACCACCATAAGGACGAGTTCATTCTGCAACTAGTTTCTTTTTTTTACTCTTTGGTAGAATAATAAAATTTTCTTCCATAGAATACATCTAACGAAACGTCGATTTCATCTGCCCGGCGAATTTGTCTCCAATTTCCAATTTCAGTGGCTTGTCAATGTGCCACTTAGCCCACTCAAGTCTCAACTTCCGGTTATTCTTCGATATAGCAAATTTGTTACGGGTAACGCATCACAGACATCTAACAGTTTTCTTCTTGTGGTAACGCGTCTTTGGGGATTATGTTAGAATAAATGTTCTTGAACATGTTTCAAAAATTTATAGTTTTTACTCTACGAACACTACATAATTTTCTTTTAAGATTATAGCTGGTTTACATCAATTTTTTGTCATTTTACGGACATTACTTACCTTTAAACTTTTTTAAAATATGTGAAATATGTAAAATAAAATCTGTAACAATTAATTTAACATTTTAGTTAGTTCCTTCACACTATAGCGCTATTTTTCTTTCTAATTGCAATAACCTCCCAATATTTACATACAACTTCCTAATTTCACCATTTTCCGCTTTTTAACCGTAAGAATATGTTCTTTCATAGTACGAATTATTTTGAATTGCATTATTTTCTGATAGCAATTGTTGGCAATTGTTAGCATTATTGAATGTCTCATAGTCTAAATAAAGGAATAATTAACCGGTGTCCCCGGCGCATCCTTAACATCCATTTTCCGGAGGTCATTACCAACGAAGACCTACACGGACTTACAGGTAAAGACGGGATAGACCTCATTCGCAAGCGAAAGTGACAATGGATAAGCCACACACTAAGAAAAGAGCCCAACAACATTACACAGAAGGCTCGAGATTGGAACTTGCATGGTACCCAAGAAAGACGCCGAATTGGAGATCGCGCAACACATGGAAAAGACCCGTAGAGAGGGCAGGTACCTAAATCGTGGCCACAGTTGAAGGCCTTAGCGCAGAACCGGACCAAGTGGAGAGTCAGTGTAGGAGACGGCCTATGCTCCACAAAGGGTTAAAGAATCCAGAGCAAGAACTGATTACACCAAAAAGCTATTACGGGTTGCCGGTAATTCGAAATACACCTTAAATTATAGGTCCACTTATAATCATTGTGATAGGTAGAAGGTTGCCTTACATATGCTGGAATGATATGAGATTTTCCGCATGATATGAGATTTGTTCGAAACATACGCGGAATTTTTGTATTTCGCGGGCTGTGCAAATACAGTTGTCATAATTTGGTTGCTCTTGTGGTAGTTGACATTGGTAGCCATACTGAATGTTTACGTTATTTTCGCCTCTTAAAAAGATTACATGTGCTTGGGAATTAGTTGTGGAAAAACTGGAACAAAGAATATGCATTAAATTTTGCATTTCTATTACAGAGTCTTACAAAACCTAGCAAAGAGTCAGCCTTTGAACGACTTACTGAAAAAATGGGCTGAATATAAGTGGGGCAGGAAAGTGCGAGAATGCTTAGGAATTATGCCAACTTTTATATATTTAACTACGCAATTCGCTACAGAGTTACCAGCTGCCAAGCTAATGCAGATTATCTCTCACGATTCCCATTAACAAGTGAAGCAGATGAGAAGATGGACAAGTACAAAAATCCTAAAAAAAACGAGTTTTAGGAAAACTTCATGAAGTACATATTGGCATTGTGAAAATATTTCATCGTATCGAATGAACCTGCCAACAAGTTGTGATTGAGACCGAGAATAGTTTACATGCGATTGATACTGTGAAGAGTCAGTTGTTATTAAACCAATGATGCGATAGGTTAGGTTAGGTTAAAGTGGCTGCCTGAGAAAGGCACACTTAGGCCAAGAAGGCCCATTGTGATACCACGTTGAGGCCACAAAAACTTTAGCAACCCCCATAAAAAATAACCCAATTAATAGGAGGGTGGACATGTACTCCCCTGTGCACCGAGCCAGCTCCCTGTTTCCAGTGGGGCCAGCTCTAGGAAACCAAACTAGATTTGCCTAGGTTGGGAAGGGTGTACGGCCCTAACTCGTCGGGAACCATTTTGAACTTTTGATAAATCGAGCTAGGTCCTCGGTTAAAAATGCGATAAGTTAAACGATGATGCGATAAGTTAAACGGTATTATGTGAAGAAAATTTTTTTAAGAAAATTGTAAAACGAATTGGACAGTGAATGGAATAAAGACTGCAAAAAAATTGTGATTGTAAATAAGTGTCTTAATTAATCCGCCGATCCAAGAGGCCCAACTACGTAACAATATTTTACAAAAGATATTCGCTAGATTTGGCCTACCTATTGCCGACTGCGTATGACAACAGACCCAAGAGTTTAGTCTTAAGGTCATATCAAGTTCTGCGCTCGTATCAACATATGAAGAAATAAACACGATGCTCTGCCGACTGCTTATGCAGTAATCGACATAGTGAAAATTAATATCGAAAGTAAAGTTTTTGAAAAACAATATCCAGTAAACTGTGAACTTAAACTAAGGGAGAAAATGAATTTAGACAGATGAATGGCTGCAGGAAAGAAAAAAAATATTCCCAAATTTTATTAAAAGAATTAAAGGAAACGTTGCCATTTAAAAAAATTCCTTAGAATGGAAAGCGCGACATATCAGGAGCTATTGTTATTATGCACTTAAGGGTAGGTTCTAGTCGCGCAATTTAAAAAAAAAATTTTTTCTCTTTCAATATTTTGAATCCTCATAGTGTCTAGAATAAGCCTCTAAAACGATTTGACGAAGTTTGGAAAAATGTAAAAGTTACAGCCGATTTAGTGCGAATGCGTACCGGCCGAAAATCATGCCTACGTTCGGGCTAAATGCAGATGCACGCGCGCCGTTTTGTTTGCTCAGCAGCTATAATATATTTTTTATATGTTCTGTTTGGACAAAATAATGTTCCTTGAATATAATAGTCAAAATCAGTTTCACAACGAAGAGGAAGGATTGCTCTATGGTTCAGGAACAGCTGACTAGCTGTAAGAAACAAAAATTATGTTTTTTCCCACTTTTTCTCTCTATCAGACTTTAAACGCATTTTTCTCAAAACCATCTTTTTATACAGGACGTGCAGAGTTGCACGGCGTGTCTAAAAGAATGGCTAAATAAAGATTATTGAATTTAGAGGGCCATGGACCATTATTAACTAAAAATATTAATATTTAAAATTTTTTTTAACCACTATGAACAACAAAAAAAGTTTAAACAAAATCGGTTTTTTTCTTCAAACGGTCACCATTTTATCAAAAATCACTGAATATATGTATCTAAAAATGGCCCATAGCCCCGCAAATTTATTCTTCTTTGCAAATAACTTTTTTTTTGGGTTTCAGATAAAAGAGGAAGGCGGAATTCTGCACGGTACAGCCCGTTGCACGGCTCCAGAAGCTCGTGGATATCTCGCAAATTTTACAATTTAAAGAAAAACATTTTCATGAGAGATGCTATCACTCAAAATGAGAGATTGTTGGCTACTATTTGATTTCTTGCATCCGGTGCAAGTTTTGAGGTTATAATTTTATACAGCCTGGAGGAGAATTATATTGGAGACCTCTAAAGTAACAAAAACTCTTTTGAAGAGTTATGTGAAATAAGACACATAAAATCAAAAAAAGCCTCCGCCTATAGTTATTAAAACGAAATTTCCTCATAACCTATTGACATTTTATCATTTATTTTAATACTGTGGTTTAGATAGTACATTACATGGTTAGTTGGTTCGCATCTTGCTTGCACTAAGGCCTTTAATGGCCCATTGTATGTCCCTTGTTCGGTAGTGTTCCCTAAAGCCCACTGCCGAGTCAATTGATCCCCATAACACGAATTGGATAATTTCTTTATATCCCGAGCAGAAGTAAAGTTGCTAGATCTTCACAAAAGTATCTTCCTAAGATTCTAAATCTTCTTTGCGTTAGCGCTAAACATTGACCAAAACGTGCAAGACGGTCTCATATTCTTCCCCGCAACCACTGCACAGACTGGAGTCCGATGATCCTATTTTTTTGCATGAGCCCTTAAACGTGCATCCCCAGTCACGTGGCCACCAAAAAGTTTCAATTTGGCCTCGCTCAGCTTGATAATCTTTTCAGATTCATTTGCATTAAGAGTTCCCCAAAACGCGTCTGTATGTTTAGCGATGTCGGATACATCCCAGTTTTCTCTGTGCCTCCTCATTATTCCATGATTTTTTTTTTGATTTCCTTAATGGGGATGCTCAGATTGAGCATTAATGGAGTATTTTCACTTGCGCTTTTCTGCGCCAGCTTATTTGCTTTTTAAATTCCTCTGATATCGCAATGCCCCGGCACGTATATTAAGGTGGCATCGTTTTGTCTCCCTAGTTCTATAAGGTGCTGCTTCCTTCTATCTTTTTAGATTTTACCGCGACTTTTGCTAATGATAGGATCTTACTCCCCGTTCCGTTAGCTACTTAGCACCTATCCCTATCGCTACACCAAGGAGGAGTCGGTTACCCCGTCCCATATCTCGAGGTTTTGTTCCTCGCACGATGCCACTAAGCCACAGCCACGCTTGCATTGTGAGCCGTCTGTGTAAATAAAGTACTATGGTATTTTCTTGGATCACTCACTCTTTGTCGGGAAATAAGTTTTGAAGATTTTTGAGGTTTCCTGTTTTGAAATATCAGCAATCTTATTCCTCAAACAGTCTTTGATAGTATATCCGTTGCAGATATAGACGATCTTTTAATGTTGGGTGTGTATTCCCCTTTTCTTCCTTATTTTATTCATGCGTAAACGTTCGGCCGAGTTAAGTGCCACCTGCTTAACATGAAATTCTAGTGGCGTAATGTTTAGAATGGGTCCTTGTCGGTGTTGACCTAGTAGCTCCTGTTATGCCAAAATGTTACATACGTTGATCCTGGTCAATAATCTTCTGGTTTCTGCCCACCTGCATTGCTTTCCACCAGACTATAGCTTCATGTGATCTGTTATGAGTACACATGTACATACGCCTTGCGAAAATATATTTAAAAGGTGGTTTAATTGAATTATTAACTAAAACCAATGATTTTCAAGTAACATATGTTTAGCGTACGTTATTCTATGTAGGGTTGGTTATTATATTATTATGCCTTTTTGCTTAAAATTACTAAGCCTAAAAAGAAAAAAAACGATATATTTTTTAAATTAATAGTCAATGCAGAATATTTGCACATCGATGCAGAATATTTAGTTGAAAACATAAGGCAATTAAAATATTTAATTTATAAGCAACTGATTTTTTTTCATTATAACAATATGCCTGTGCCAATAGAACAAAATAATTTGGAGGCTATAGGTTTTTTTTTTATTATTGACAACCACATTAACGTAATAAAAAAATATATAATTTTAATAATTTCACACATTTGTTAGTTTAAGTTCAGTAAATCTTCCCAACATTCCTCATTTGAAAATCCCGCCTTTTGAGCTCATTTTAATTAGTCTACACCGTAACAGAATTTAGGGCCTGTTTAGACGGTTCCTTTTAGAGCACTTTCGTCATGCAATGTTATGGTAAGAGGCAAGTTCGGGTGACCAGGAAGTGGGCCTAGATTATAATTGGACTCACGTTTGCTTTTCTAGTCACGGTACTGTTATTGGTGCATTTAATTGTAAGTGTTGTGTACGTGTTTCAATTAATGATTTAGTTAATATCCACTGTCATGGCACTCGACTCAAAGTGATACGTAAAGGTATGTATCCACCAAGGCAAACGAACATTTGTCCACGAGCAAAATGACGTCAACAAGAAAGTGCACACCGCAGTTGTGCACATCAACAATGCTTGCTCGTAGGCAATAAAACATGCGCACTAACTTTTGTTTCTAGGTTTTGCACGTCTTCAGCTTAAAGCGAATGGTTTCAAGTCATTTCATTTTGCGGTGCAAATGCGTGCGGGCAAAGTTTTGAAAGCGAATTTAATTTAAATTTTGAGTTTATTTGAGTTTAAAAATGGAATGGACAGCTGTTTTGACACTCGGAAGAGATACGATAAGCTTGAATAAGAGTCACCACTTCCCAGAAAACTTGATGTTATAGCCATTATCACTCCTGCGCTAACGGATTTTCTATAGTTGGTGTCAGATCTTGCAATGATGGGACTAATTTTGGTAATGAACCATTCAAAGTCTGAAGAAGAAATGCTGGAAAAATTTTTGAAACCGCTCAAAGGATCTGTTTTTAACTCCTGTATCAAACTGGTTTTCTTGTGCATATTATCTCTACTTTTTGGTTGGTTGGTTGGTTATTCGGGCGGTTTGTTGCTAAGAAGCACCAAATTCACTCGGAGGCCATGAAGACCCATTGTGAATGCCCTTAAAAAGAAGAAGCATGTCAGAAGCCACCCAGATCTCTGTATGAATCTATTTTCTATTCTTTCAGAGCTGGACATTCGCAGAGTAGGTACACTATGGACTGAATTTCTTCTTAATCTCTGCAGCTTCTACAGAACTCATTCGATACTACGCCGCGTCTAATGGCAATAGCTCCTATGGGGCAGTGTCCGGTGATGAAGCCGACGGGTGTTCGAATGCGCTTTCTATCTTCTCTACTTCTATCTCTACTTTTTAAGTACGGTCTCATCCAGCACTGCGGTGAGTTCCGCTTATTATTTAATGAATCCAGAATCACGCAAGAAGCACTTATCACAATTTCCTCCTCGTAAAACATGTCAAACCAAACTAACAAGGTGCTTGCGTGCAAATGTTATCCAAATCCAATGGGACGCAAGAATTTGCTCACTAGCATTCGAAATAAGCATTCCTAGCAAGAAAATGTTTCCTTCGTGCAAAGCTTTGCACACGATCATTTGTTTTCGGTGGATACTGACTTTATTTTGCATGCGAGCAAAAGCTCTTTTGGTTTGGAACAAGCTCTTTTTACGTCATTATGACGAAATTTTGATCGCGGGCAAATGTTCGTTTGCCTTGGTGGATACCCACCTTAATAACAAATTTTTATTTTGAGGAGCGACAAAAGTAAAGACAGAGCGAAACGTGTAAGCCAGCACTTATTCAGCACTGACGAATGTATGACAAATATTAAACAAACATAGTGGCGTGTAACTCGGCCCACAAAAAATTACACCATTTTGATTTTCGTCCAAATGCTTGAAACACCATCAAACTAGTCCATGCATAATCAGATCTGCATGACAACATTGCTGTCCAAGCTTTGGACAATATGCGTGACCGTGCATGGGCATGTAGAACAAATAAGAAATAATGAAAGTACGCAAGAAAACCGAAAATACCTGTATTTTCCGTAACTTAAAATGTGACCAAAGGCAACGCATCGGGCAATCCTACAGTCAGAACTAACAAAATTTTTACCGGGAGAATTTGGAGATAAGAGAAACGTATACTTTTCTGATGTGCATCTAGGCCCGTGCGAACGGTGGGCGGAGGGAGGGGGGTGGGTTAAACCTTCCCCCCAGGAACTTCTTTATTAGGAAAAATTTGACTGAAATACTAAAAACATAACCTAAAATGTATATGAAATTAGATAACCCCCCCCCCCCCCCCGGAGCAAATCCTGCGCACGGGCCTGTCTGCATCTACAAATGTCAAACGTTCCTCACTCATTGAAAGATCAGAATACATTGACAGTTGAAAGTTTCTTACTGTTTTCTGTGCGTCACATGAATTCTTTTTATTGGTGACACTTTTTGGTACATTTTTACTCTTCGACAAGATTTGGCGGTATTTTTTGACAGGAGGCTGTGATTCTCTCCGGATGAGAACAGAATTTGACAGGAGTAAGTGTTTCTTTCAAATAATTTTGACAGGAGTAAGTGTACTCTTTATTTGCATGGATATTCTTATGACTTTAAAAGTTGGATATATTTCGTTTTACTTTGGTGCCAGTGTTACTTTCTTAAGACTAGCTGGGTAATTTAGGGAGCCGGTTATCTAGTAGTAAGTAATCTTTGAAGAGACTGTAAGAAAGATAAAACATAACAAAGTAGACGAATATATGCTCAATTTTTTACAGGAATGCTGAACAAGCATCAAGAACTGATGGCAGGCACGGGGAAATCGCTAGACAGGATTTTTACCCCATGACTTACATTCATATGCAAAAGTAGAAAACCCGTCTGAATATTCTTACGATAGCGGCTTTGGTTGACATTAAAAACGGGTTTATTGAGTGTTTTCCAGAAATTAAGAATTTACGAAATTGAAGAACAGAAAATTAGAAAAATTCAAGAAAAACCCTTCCGTTTTTTTATAATTCATGGGGTAAAAACCGTCTCGTCTGATTCAGGACTAAGCAACGAACATAGCAAAAAACTTTCCCCAGCGGGGAGGAGAGGAGGGCTAATTTGTAGGATATAGTCAAGCACACCATACAAAATAAATAATCGGCAAATAGTGCAAAGTAGTGTCAACAACGCCATAGGGTGAAGCAGAGTAAAAAAAATAAAGAATTTCTAGATTACAAGGCTGCATTTTATTTCACTTTCCCCGCAATACACGATGTATCAATGCGATCAAGAGTTTAGTTCCAGTAATGCATGCTTAAAAACCTTTAAATCATCTAATTTCGACCTATAAGATCTGATGACATAATTAAAACCTTTGCATATGAAAATAACATTTTAGGTTAATTTCAATATTACGTTTTAAATGTTTAAATGAAATTAATAATAAGATTAGAATTTGGTAAAAATTAGATTAGTAAAGACTTATAAGTGTGATCAGGTGTATTCTCTATTTTATACGGACTTGAGATATACAATACTGGAGTGACTGGTGTTCTGAAATTTCTTCAAGAAAATGGTATCACTTTTCGCTAGTTGTCCCTTTCTGTGTAAGCATCTTTTTTTTCATGTCGGCTATTAAATGCAAGCGATAGAAATAGATCACAATATTGACAATCATTTTTTATCTCTTTCTGGGTAAGTATTTTGCAGTTTAGAATAACCTTTTTCTGTAATTTTTATTTCAGGAATTCCAATGATTTTTACATATTCCTTACAACCATATAAAAGATTAAAATTAAATATGTCATTTCGTATATATTTCGTTATTTTATTCTGCTTGGAACAGCTGGCAATTCACCGTAAAAATTGGAAATTAAAAATGGTTTTCCTCCACTGAAAATAAAATTGTACATTTCAGTAGCTCCAAGCGAGAATCGTAGAAATGTCGTTGTCTAACGACCCAAACAAATGCTTTCACCAGAAATGACAACAAAATCAAATGAGTACGAGAAATCAAGGGTACTCAAGCGATTTACAGTGGGAGATAAAGATAGGTAATAAAAACAAGAAGCAAGGTTGATAAAATAACTAGACCCCACATCACAATGATGGTGTCATTACCGAGGACGATGGAGAGGACTTTAAGATGGACATCCCAGCTACTATGCATATTCCGGGGACCTTAATTGAAAAAATAGCGGTCGTTTAACTACGGATTCAAAGACGTTCTTTTTGGCATCTGGGTAATGTCGAAAATAATCCAACCTATCACTTCTAACACCAGAACTGCCCGTAAAGAATTACCGATTAAGTTGAGGTAGTGGAATAAAATAATAATAATATACTAAGTGATATAAGATATGTTGAGCGGAATTGAAAATTGTCTGGAAGACAATTATTCTTTGCGGCCACTGTCCGGTTCGATAGGTAACGTGCGAAATATTTTAGTAAAGTACTTTCAAATTCTCTCATTTATCTCATAAATAATGTTGGTAAAATACTCCTGAAAGATAAATCCTTCCTACAAATAGCAAATAAGTATCTGATCAAATATTATTGTGTAGGATATAGCCAACAGCCATGTTCTTACATCTAGTAGAGACAGCTCCATCTTAATAAAAGAAGAAGAGAAATATATTCTTTAGGAAGCGCTTTATTTTCTATACAAGATCCTTCAAGAACAGAAGCAAATATTTACTTAAAACAGATACTACAGCTACAAAATAAACGCTTCTTTTCCGTGATTTCCGAAATTTCTCCCGCCCACCCATCATCTAATTAAATTATGTTAATATAGGCTTCGGACGCTTAAAGAATTCCACCCAGTTTTTTGCTAATCCAACAAAGCAGCGATACGAAAAAAAAGAAAACCTCTTCTGCTTCTTATTAGCAGCCCGTTACAACTCGAAAGGAACCAAATGAAATATCGCACCCATTGACAGCACTCCCATCTAATCCCGAAATCTCTTCGCGTTTTCGCAAATTTCTCATCTAAAGGAAAAGGGATCGATTCCGTTTGCAGAGTCAGCTCGGCTCCCGTATAATAAAGCACCTCGGAATATTTTATACTTTAATTAAATTTGTTTGCACCACTAGTACTGCACGCCATGCAATTCAGCAAAAAGCGGTTATGATCAATTACAGTTGTTGCTGGAAGAGTAGCAGACAGCTGTAAACGCCACTGATACCACAACACGAGACATGCAAATTGCATGCTCCACGGACCAGACTGGGATTGGATTTATAAATAAAGCAACGTGAACGATATGTATGGGCTTGGATGAGGTGAATGTGGCGTTTTTGGTTGTTTTTTATGGTACAGAAATAGCTAAAAGTTGAAAGGAAAAAACAACAAGAAAAAATCTGCAAGGGAAAAGCTCAAAGGAATACATTTTCTTTATACTCCACCAAATTCCACATACTTGGGATGTTATCTGCTGTAAACTTATTCCGAGAAAGATTCAAAGTCTGTGTTGCTGGAGATTAACAATTTACACAGACCACACGGCAGCAATATCTCACTTGCTGAACTTGTTTAATAATGTATTGCACTTTAAGCACATTTCACCAAAGGTAATTTTCCAAAATAACACACTTTATCCGTTTCTTTCATGTATTTTTCACACTATTTTGAGCTCATGTTTACTCAACTCGCACTATACTATTATCGGACACGCAATTCAAATGCGGAAGTTTTCCTTCCGAACAACTTTGACCGGAAATTAAACCCTTAATCGAATATGGGGCACAACAACAATAATATTACTCAAGCCCTTCAATACGATTCCCATATGAAGCCGCGGTTCAAACACAACGAAACCAAACCGTTACGGCATGCAATCACGAACGAAACCTAACTACTTGTTCACTTCCGTTCCTTTAGAAAAAGGCTCCATAACAAACGTCCGTTTTGTTTAAGGTTCCGATACAACTGATAACAGAACCGTGTGGTTCGTCACAGGAGTTGTACTTTGAAAACGTTTCGAAGTTGAAATTGGCTCCCAACGTGCGGCAATAACAACAAAGCCACAACAGAAATTCGAACACCGTTCCCCAGGGGAAGTTGTGTTTGCTATGCATCTGTGATATTGCGCAGTACTCTGTACCGATTCAACGTACCGGAACGTATTTACACGTGAGCTTAAACAGAAATGAGACAACCGGCAAGTGCTCCAATTGTGCACGTCTCCCCCAACCGTATTCAAACTACCGGCAGCAGCCGACAATTTGTCGCTATGACAATTTGGCATTCCAACAATGAGAAGATGTGTCTTCAGTTCTTCGAAATAATTGTCAACAACAATGAAAACGGCCGTTTTACATGACATGAAACGCGACTCGGTTTAGATCACTGAAAACAGCTGATTTAACTGATTCGAGTGGGTGCTCCCTGCCGACTCATGTAAGACAAGAAAGCTGGCAATTGCCGCGTTGCTTCCATTGCCAACTTTTTGTGGAGCTCGGGCCCTGCGGGTGCAGGAGATAAACTTTGTTTTGTTCAGTATTTATTTTGACTCGCTTTGCATTTCTATTTTGGTTTTAAGTATTTTCTCAAAAATATTGATAAAAAATTAGCAACGTGACTATGCGTTTGTATCGATTGTGAGTGTTCTGCCGGGACCAATTTCGTGGGTGGATGATTGTGGTAATTGCAAAATTTACAAATTGGCTCCACTTATCATATCGAATCAAATTTTAATTAATATTTAATGGATCGTTTTAAGAATGATTGTTTACTAAACAAGTAACGATTTTTTTCGGCATTTTCGGATTGGCAAACTACTATTCGTTTTCAGCCAAAAGAAAAATTCTTTTCAGTCAAACTAAACGAGTGCCAAGTGACGAGCACATGTTTAGTGTTCTGCAGAAATTCCTTGTATATGGTTGTTTTTCAAAGTTTTAAAATATTTCGATAAAAAATTTATTTATCTTTAGAAGGAAAGTCACTAGAGTTCGACCCGATTTTTTAAAGTCCAGTGATTGTGGCCCCTCCAAAATTAATTGTTTAATTGAAAGACACTAAATCACTTTTGCCCTAATATTCCTACATGTGGTTGAAAATTATCAGAAAACGATTTTTATGATCTCCGAATTTAATTAAAAGCCAAATCAGAGTTTAAACTTTAAATAATAACTAATTACTATAATAGATTTATACCAAATTTAGCCCATCATCTAAATTCTGTGGGGAGTAATGTATTGTAAATGCTGCAGTGTTAATTTTATTCTTATTAGTTTTATTAAATATAATGATTGAATGGAATACTTTGATTTACTTTGAGTAATACAGTTGACAAACACTTTGAAAGAATAAAAAGCTTTTAATCATATATGACACTGTACTCAGATAAATAAAATATTGCAATCAAAGACTTTAATGTATTAAATTTTGATAGATTTTGGATTTAGTCTCAATGTAAAATTTGTAACCTGAACATCAAAAATAAAAACTAATATAATATAAATTGTGTTAAAATAAATTTTGAGTTTAATTAAATATAGGATCGTCTTATACATGTTTTCCTAAAACCAAAAAAAATTGACAAAGCATGGATTTAGAGGCCCAAGGCTACACTGGAGTTAATATCCTCGCATCAACAGCTTTATTAGTGACCTCGACGTAATTTATTATTACAGCCTGCAAGAAAATCTAAAATATAAAATATTTAATCGTTATTAACTTATAAAATAAATATTTATTATTACATATTATTACTATTTTTTATAACCTTAATTAAATGTATAAACCATTAATTGTAGGAACTGCTAAATTACTCCCCCCCCCCTCAGTTTTAATCGTGAAAGTTAACATATTTTATTATAATTGAAATCTATCTTTTTTACCAGTGTGTCGAGCTATTGGTTTAATATGATTAACTGTTTTATCTATAAAAGCAATCACTCGACACATTGGTAAAAAAGGCCAGATTTCAATTATAAGAAAATTTGTTACTTTTCACGTTTAAAATATAACCGTTTTCACTGAGGGGGGGGGGAGTAATTTAGCAGTTCCTACAATTAATGGTTTATACATTTAATTAAGGTTATAAAAAATATTAATAATATGTCATAATAAAAATTGTTTTTATAAATTAATAACGATTAAATACTCTCTCGGAACAACTACACAATTAAATTATTCAATTTATACATTTGTGTGGAAATGATATTAGAAAAGAATTAATACTTCAGAAATATATGCAAAATAAAATAATAATAAATATATGCTAATTACTTAACACATAGCTAAATAAACTAACAAACTACCTAATAATAATCAAAGGTGTTAGATGAAAGATGCGAAGTATAAATAAAAAATCTAAAACTGAACAAATAATTACTAAGTATAAAAATAATTAATATTATATACATATACAACTCATCTGAAAAATACATAAAACATAATGTTATTGAAGTAATCATATTGAAGTAATCTAAAGTTACGGCCGTTGCTGCAGCACTTCATAACACGGTGGAGGGCGTTCCACAGTCTGACCGATTGAACAAAATTCAATTTATTAAATAAGTAAATAAGTTTCTGGTTCACAATAATATTTCGTATAAACAAAATTACTCTAATTTCGATGTTTGATTTAAGCGTACAACACACACAGATTTGGCGAATTCTTAGACATGGTCAAAGTGCCTTAAACTATAAATGTACCGAATCGCAGCGTTAAAAGCCACATTAAGTTTTCTCCAAGATAGATAGTCAAGTGCGCATAAAAGATCTCACATCCCTAAGTTATAAGAGGGACCACAAGTGATTTGACCAAGAACATTTGGGTGCTTTGGGGAGTATATGCTGCTGATGCTGAGAGTGCACGAAGAGAATAAGATACCCTTGCAATGACACAATTAATATCATGATTAAAAATGATTCCCAGATTATATCAATTAATAATCTGGTTATCATTATCATTTTCATTGAACGAAATAATCTCATCATTTAATTTTAAGGCGCAGGCCCGTAGGGACAAAATTCGGGCACGGGAGGTTTTTTACCTTCGCCCCGCCCACCCCCCCCCCCCCAATCTCTCGACGGTCCTGTTAAGGCGGGAAAGTAGATAGGATAGACTTCGAAGCATTAAGTGTCAACTTGTTGAGAAATGCCCACGATTCTATATGCATCAGATCCTCATTAGCCCGACAAACCGCATCTTCAATCAATCCAAGTAATTTGGAAATATAGAGCTGAAAGTCATCAGCATACATATGAAACTTACAGTGCTCCACCACGCAAGTTAAGTCGTTAATATACATTAAAAAGAGCAATGGTAATAGGACTGACCCTTGAGGAACACCAGAAAGGACAGGGAGAACGCTAAAAACCTTACTACCAATAATAACTTGTTGAAATCTGTCTGTAAGGTAGGTTCTGTGGTCAACCCTGTCAAATGCCTTGGAAAAGTCGAGTAGAATAAGATATTCGAATCAATTGAAACACAAACGTCATCAGATATTTTAATCAGTGTAGTTGTACAGTTATGCTCAGCTCTAAAACCTGATTGAAGTTATTATTTTCCATAGGATGTGTTGTTTGCTTACAGCGTTGTCAAGTGGCGTGTAATTACCCCAAAACGGGGTAATTTATCTTAGTGCGGGTAAAGTGGTGGGTAAAAATTATTTGCGTGTAATGTCGTGTAAAACACAAAAAAAAATTTTTCCTATATTTATCAGAAAATCAGCGATAAAGAAGACTAAGAACAGTGAATGAAAACAAAAGGCACACGACAGTCGAGAAGAAAGACAAGGGAAAGACAATAGTTTCTTTTGTAGCCCAAAAGAGAATAGTCTCGCGTCGCCAATAACTTTCAACTTTTGCTTCGGGTTTTTGATTTGTAGAACGAGTATTTAGCCGCCTTAAACCTTGTAAAACTGATGAGAGAATCAAACTAGCTACTGGAACAGTGGTGCCCATTTTAGCAGCCCGACAAAAAATACAAAATGAAGGCGGCTACGTATCATTTGACCCTAGGCAGAAAATGATTAATACGAAAGTACTTAGTATGTAATAACAGTAAGAGTAAATTGTTTCTTTGCGGATTTCCTTTAATCATGTAATCAAAACAACAAAATCCTTGCGGGTAAAATGCGTGTATTTTGATTTTTGGGGCGGGTTTTTTTGGCGAAATGTGGGTAAATTTGTGGGTAAAATATTTTTGTAGAATTGGCAACGCTGTTTGCTTATGTAAGATTTTTTTTAAACCTTAGAAAAAAATGGGAGAATAGAATAGTCGGGTTCTGATTTCTTCGGAATAGGTATAATCTTCGCCGATTTCCACTTAGTGTAGAAACACGACTTAGTCATAATAGTATTAAATATAAACGTAAGATACGGAATTAAAACCGGCAAAATCATTTAAAAAAATCTAGGATGTATTCTGTCCTTACCAACTTTACATTAGATTTAACAACAGCTACTGCTGGAAGCACCTCTAGATTCGTCAGACACATATCTTTCAGATTCATCCAAAGTTTCCTAGTAGGAACTCTAAAATCGAATTTAGATCTATAGTAAGAGATCTTGGAATGTTAAATTTCCTTGTTCCCTGTATTGCGCAAAGTTCGATAAATACTCCAACAATCGCTTGTGCGAAAGCGTTTCCATGTGCGGTAAGCCGAGTTGCGCTGGATGATAAGATTTTTAATTTGCCCAGTAAACCTAAGACAGCATGGAGTTATTATTCTTCGAGTCTTCGTTGGTACATATTTGTCAACAAGATATCCAATAAAATTGTCAATATAGCTGACTTGATCATCAACAGATGTAAATGAGTAAATAGTTTCCCATTCAAGTTCGTAACATTCATTTAAAAGACTATCAAGATCAACGCATTTAAAATCACGATATGAAAAGGAATGGCTTCTCTCATTTACAAGCACTAAATCATAAATGAAAAAAATCAATTAAAATTAAAAATTTGATTGAAGAACGTGATAAGCTCCTTGTTTTCAACAATGAACAGATCATGCAGGGATGAAGAAGTAGCTCTAAAATGGGATAGTTGTGTTTACAAAGTCTAAACCAAACCCTTGAATAAGATTAGTCAGAGTATTGGCAGAACAGCAGCGTCCAAAAAAGTCCGCATTAAAATCTCCGGATATAATTATATGTGTGTAAAGATGGCCGATACTTGTAAGTACAGCTTTCAAAGCACTTATGTCGGAATCATTCGCTGGCTTATCCACAGATCCAATCAGACACTTGGTAGAGTTTACCAGGATTTCTACAAATATATACTCAACTTCAGAAGAGGGTTCTGATTGTGTCACCAAACGAGCACGAAACGAATCCTTTTTCTTTCTTTAAGTGTTGTAATTTTTCTTTTCATAAGAAGTAATCTTGACGAAATGCTCTTCTTTAATTTGATGTCTTAATTTCATATATACAACACTTGTGGGGGGCATTTCAAATAAAAAGAACTGTTTGCAAGTCGTCGGGATTCTCATTCTTTTATAAGTGGGTGCCTTACCTGTAGGTGGGGGGGGGGGGGGTCACCTCTACTTAAAAATGAATAACGATATGCTGTTGGCGTTACCTAATTTAATATCAAATTTCTCTAACGTACTTTTTGTCAAAAAGAAGTTTAATTTCTTCAGGTAAACTTGCACTGCAACCTGCAAGTCGGCGAGATGAGTTATTCGTCAATTTTCACCATTCAAGTGAAGCTAACAGCACTTCATTGCTACAAATACATTTTGGTATTTTGTCCTATTTCATTTGTTTACAGAAATCATAGCAACATTATTTCATGGTAGATGGAAAACAAACAATTGCTTTTTAACTTCAAACCGTAAAGGTCCAATTATGACCTAATACTTTAATTTTAAATTGTTAACAATCACCACCCAACACCATTCTTATTAAGAACATTAACATTTATATTTTATTAATTTTTTTTATGTGCAGGTTACAAATTTTATATTAAGATTATTATATATTTTATTTATCTGAGTACAATTTCATGTATGATTAAAAGCTTTTTATTCTTTCAAAGTGTTTGTCAACTATATTAAGCCCTGTTTACACTTTGATTAGCGCGAGTGCCGGTGATTAATGATTAGTGATTATTGAGAGTGATTAGTTCAGACGTGTAGTGCGACTAGTGTCCAAAACTGTTTAGTTGTTACGCTTAGTAAAATCAGTTAATGGTCGGACATCGAACAGACAAGTGCAGTAAGTAATAAAACAAATATTAAACGTAGTTGTGTCCGAAATCAAATAACACGTGAAATCGGAACTTGCAAGACCAAAAGGACTATGGGAACGAAAATGAATAAGTAGAAGACCCATTCATGGCGCTAGCTACCAACTCCTTTAAGAATTGGCTTATGAGGATCCCATGGCATATTACTATGCACTCAGGATGACTGAAACTCGTTTAATGATTTATTAAAGCTTGTCGCACCCGTCATACAGAAATCTGATACATTCATGAGATGTGCTTTGCCGGCAAAAGTGAAATTGCATGCTATTTTATACTTGTTGGCAAACGGAATTAGTTTACGCTGCTTGCAAACCTATTCAGGGTACCGAAGTCGACAACCTGTTTAATGATATCTTAAGTATGTGATGCTATTTACAATGCACTGAGAGATTGCATAAAGGTAAGATTAAATAAAAAATATACTTTTTTAATAAAGTAGTTTATTTTCAAAATCATTCATGTTTTAGATATTCTTGCACAAATTTATAGGTTGTATCGTCGCACCACTTTGCTATTATAACGAAATACTGCGTACAACAATCTTCCCTGCAAAGCGGTAAACACCTAACGAAACAACAACTACTCGCAAAAAAATAGAACACCCTTCTAACCATTCTACTTCGCTAATCACTAATCAATTGCGGTCCAAACGTATTTAGTACTAATCAATAACCACCTGCAGTAATCACTCGCACTAATCACTAATGAAAGTGTAAACGTTGACTTTGGATGATGTTTGGTACGAAATTTGATTTTTTTGATTGCAAATACTCCTTTAATCTTGTTTTCATTTTCAGCTTAGTTTTTCGTATATAAATTGAATTACAATCAATACAAGAGATTCGGCATACACCACTTTCTTCTAAATTATTTGCCTTAGTCATTAGTTCTAACTTATTATATTGGAAAACGCGAGAAGAATATTGTTCTTTTTAAATTGTTGTCTTAATTTATTTGATAGAACACTAATGTAAGAAATCTTTTACCACTTATTGTTATTGTCAGTATCTCTGCCAATGGTTGGGAAGATTAATGAAAAATTTCGTTTCTTTAGTTTATTTTTTAAAATTGTATTAGTGAGGTTTTTTGAAGAACCATTATTATCGGCTAATGCTTTAGTAGTATTTAATTAACGTTGAGTGAAACGCTGAAAATTTTGTAGTCCAACGGTGTATAAAGTTAAACGGGAAACCTGCCTGAGGTACACCGGCATTTATTGCATAAGGGATCAGAACTAACAACAGCCTCAGAAAAACATTCTATCCATTTAAAAAGGAATACTAAACAAATTCAGAATACTAAACAAATTCAGAGCTCAGGCCAGGAACCTCGGCAACAAGGACAAACGATCAGGTGTCTAGAATAAGTATAAAAAGGCCCTGACCGAATACAACAAGGAGCTAAGAAAATTAAAGAGAAGAACTTGGAGGAGCTTCTGTCGAGATTGATGACTTATCTATCACTGCACGACTCCAAAATGTTCTATCGTAGGACTCCAACGGCATTTATTTTCTCCAAACGGCTGACACAGGCCGAGAGGAGACAATTAAATTACTCTTGGAAACTTGAAGATATAAAAAGGTTTTCCGAGGCAGATTGTTTCCACTACCGACCTTCTCTCTCTGGCGTATCTACTATAAATAATATCTACTATAAATAATAAGATGGACAATCAACTCATTTGAAACATATTAATCCCCTGTCCGTGACGGTATTATCTCAGCTCCAATATAATAGAGCCTAGAGGATTTACTACTAACGTTAATAAAACTTTTCAGAGCTAGCTACACTCTATCTCAAGAGAGCTGTCCTAATGAAAGGCAGCCTGGCTGATATTATTTAAGCTTAATTAGTGGACACCAGTTTGTAACCAGGTGGGCCTCACATAAACCTTAATATGGTCCGTTGTAATTAAAATAGATACTTTGTGATAAATATACAAAGATACCGGCTGAATATGAGCAAGTTCCCATTTGCACGGAAACACTTTGAAGTAAAAGAGGCGCAGGAGCTTTGGACACGTCGCGTTTAGATAGTACCTCTATAGCTTCCCACGCGCCAAAGGGTACTGGCTCTTTCCGGCTAGTGCACTGCGATGGAGATGGAAAAGGATAGAATGAAGTACCTTCCGTGTAACGTCGTCCTGGTCGAAATCGAATTAAGTCCGACTATTTACTGATTTGCACTTATTAGTGAACCATTGAAGTTAAAAATTTAATAATGTGGATTAAAATAAGTATTCTTAGCTTTCTTTCTTAGACATTTATGTAATCAGTATATAACCTTTTATGGGTAAACGAGGCTCATTTACTCAAAATACTTATATGCTTTGAAAATCTCAAAAAGGGAAAAAAGAAGTAATTTTATTAGAGAGAAATGTAAATCATGTCATAGTACCTCATGGAATTGAATAGCTACTAGATTTAAATTATAAGTGATAACAAAAAAAATCCGTAGAGCCAATTTAAGAAAGCTTTTAACAAAACTCCAGTTAATTTAAACCATAAAAAGCTTAGGTTGTGTTAGTAATACAAATACTCTTGTCAGTACTGATTAAAATTCAGGTGCGTTAAACTGCAGTATATGTAAACATTGTAAACGCTACCCACAGTTTGGACGAGTGTCTTCTATAAATTCAAATAATATTACCTTTATATTTCTAATCAATAAAGCACTTAAAAAAAAATATATATATATATATATATATATATATATATATATATATATATCTATAGAAAGTTTAAAACGTAAATAGTAAATAAAGAATTAAAAAAAATCAAATTAATAATAATAAATGACACGAATTAGTAGGTTTTATTTTAAGAACATCCACATAGCACGAAATTGTTGACGCAACTATAGAGACGTAGACGCATACTTGGATTGCCATTATAAATTTATAATTTCCTCTGCAGGTGAATGTATTTATTTATAATTTCCTCTGCATGTGTATGTATTTATTCCATTAGTTAATACTAAACTTTATTTGTCTCTTTTTACCTAATTAAAATAAATGTCACAACTGCTTAATAATAGTTTGAAGTATAGTTTAGTTACGTTAACATCTACAGTGAGCGAAATTAATCTTAAGTTAAAATTTAATGATAGTTTACTAAAATAAAGGTGAAATAATATCCCACTTTAATACAATTTGAACACTATAAGGAAGGTAAATTAATTTCTGGAACGCTCAATGTTGAAAAAGTAACGGTACTTTTTAGCAAGTTTAGGGAAAGTCTATGTTTGAATCTACAAAACGGTTTTAGCATACAAGGTGATGGGGTTATAGAACAGACAAATTTCGATGAAATTCATAGATCCCGTACTGATATAAACAGTTTTGTTAATCTAAGAAATAAATAATTATGCCCCTGGCGAAGAGCAACCTCAGCCTCTAGATGTTACGAGACTTGCTGTGCTATCCCTCCCCAACCTATGACTGCACCTAGCCCATAATTTGGTACAGTCCCAATGTCTTAGGCATGTGCCCGGAACCAGATGTTAGAAATAGTGTCGAGAAGTGGTGATCTTGTTAATTATACATTTACGCCATCACGTAAATAACGAATAGGTTCATATTTTTACTGACAAGGCCACTTGATCCACACCAGTCCTTGGAGGTATTTAAATCATGCTGAGTACGGGAAGTATAATAACGGTTTCTAACGCAAGAGAAAATATTCATATCGTCCGCAAATTTCAAGACTGTGGAGTACTTAATCAGGGGGACAATGTCGCCATTGACAAGAATAAACAGCAGCAGACCCAGATGGCTACCCTGTGGTACACCTAATGAAGCTCTAACGACTCTAGGTAAAGTGTTACGAAAAGATGCCCGAAGCAAGAGTAGATCCAATCGTCGATATACCTGACAGAAATCCATGCTGATTAGACAATATTAACCCTTTAAACTACCCCACAAGCTGTGAATATATAACAGATTCAAACAACTTGGTTATATAGGAAAGTTTTGCGATTGGCCTACGATTTGTTGTCAAGTTTTTATGACCCTTTTTATAAACAGGAATTAGTTTCATAGCTCAGGGGATCTACCGGTTTGAAAAGACTTGTTGAAGATGAGTGTCAATGGATTGAGTAGAACATCAGAGCAGGACCTCTCGAATGCAGGAGGAGCATCATTAGGACCAAAAGAAAACCCCAATTTAAGTTCCCTGATACTATCCATGATTACATCTTGATATATAATGAGCTTAGGAATGGAAGGAGTGATATGATCCTGGACGTTGCCGCTCGTACGATTTGGTCGACGAGCAATCATCGAACACGGCAGTTATTTTACCATTAAAGTGTCGACTTAGGAAAGCGACGTACTTTTGACATAAGCTGCCAAAGTTTATACACCCCTAACCACTTTGTGCAACAAATATCCACCGTACCATTTTTAATTCATACCTTCGAATAGTTGTCTTCGCGATTCTCGACGAAATACAGTTTCGTATCTTTAACAATCGGTTTATTTCCGATAACAATGTAATCCTTCTTATTGCAAAAGATAATACTCCAATGTGTCGCCTTTTTCTGAACATATGAAGCCTGCATTTTTGAAATCGACGGAAGTAGACGTTGAAGGCTTCGATTTTACATTCATCGCCGCAGTTTCATGTGGAAAAGATGACGAGGTGTTTGAAGACTCATCTTTAGATTTTCAGCATGTCGCAGCAACGGTCGGCGTAGGATAAGCTTAGCTTTTATAAAATTTTAGATGCAGACCTACAAGATCCATTGCTTCCAATGAGTCCTAGTGCCCATTATCCTCTCTTTGCTCTGCAGCCGATCTGAGCATAGCCAAAGCAACAAAAACTAAGAACAAGTTTTTGAACTCGCTGCATCATATAGACTGAGAAACGTCAATGGCTTCTGGCTTCAATTTCATAATACTTACAGCAGCGGCTAAGCAAAGGACTTAAATTATTTAAGAAATTACCAGCATAATCTAAAAATTAGCGGCATTTAAGAAAATGTTAGTATTATTGTCTTTTACAAATGCAACACCTTGTTAACTGTGGGGTAACTCCCTTATCAATGTTTTCTTAAGTCTCTGGGCAAGTGGACTTATTCCTAACCAACAGATAAATAATCTGCAATTTACTTTAATCTATTGTCAGAAGAAACTTAACCTTAGTTCCAGACGAATCAAACCACGACTATCATGCTAAAGACCCTGCACGTTTTTCTCTACATCAATGGTCGCTAGAAAAAGTTAAACTTTTAAAAGTTCCAAAACTTCGCGTATTTTCCATAACTGGCCTGAGGTAAAACAAATCGAATGTTGAAAAACTCTGCACGGAAAGATATATTGCCAGAATTAGAGATATTTCCAGTACTCCTTCTTGCTACGCAATTATATTACATCATTAACCTGAAATTACATTATTTTCTTTCGACAGGTTTTTATGGGTTTTGCACATAAAACCAAATTCTGTCGGCAGGTTCCTGACAAATTCCTGAATATCTACAGATGTCTATGGAAAGTTACACTTGTTATTGATTTTCTAGAAGATTTGGCAATTAATGGCTTGGAAAGTTTGTAATTTATACAATTACCCTCGTTCCACTTTGTAATGGTTTCGAAGCTCTCGCTTAATGAACCGAAAACTTTCTCCATTTGCGGCAATATGCAGCACATAAGGCCCAGGGCAAAGCGATAAAGTATTGAATTTAAACTTTTTGGATAATAAATTTCTTTTTGTCGTAAGTACTTCCTTTAATTATGAAGTAAGGTTTGCCAATTCTAATGCATATATATCCAATCCTTTTATTAATTGATTAATGAACTTTAGGAATTGTGTAATGAACTTTAGGTCGTGCTTAATTCCACCAGCTGAAGTTTCCACACACGCTCCACTTTCGTAATAGGGCTAATGCTTAACTCGAAGGTAGACCTTCACTGAGCTAAAATTCTGTTCAAATTGAATTTAAAGGGAAAAGTCAATAGAACCATTGACTAAAATTTCACCTTTGACAATTCAGCAGAACAGAGTCTATTTTGAATTTAGAGTAGATAGCAAGGAATGCTTTGTGCAGACACAAGAGTTTAACCGACCTTTGTTGAGGTACAGTAAATCAGTCGGAAGATACCTTGTGAAATTCCCTGGTTTGCTTTAAAGGAACGCTGCTGCAGTTTCTTGGGTATTTTGTACTTACAGCAACCAACAATTTAATATAGCTTAGATTGGAGGACGGATAAAAAGTTGGAGACTGATCTGATACCGAATAGTGATACATATACATATATAGATATCGTCTTTAATTCGCATAAATATTTTTATTTAACCTTCCCTGATTTACTTATAACGTAAAAGTAGATATTTTAGTGAATTTCTGATTGCATAAATGAGTTTCTTTTAGAAATTACTTCGGTAAACACTAAGCACTAACATCTGTAAATGGCGGAAAGCATATTTAGAACCAGAACTGAGTATGAACTGAAAAGATTATGGAATAAAGAAATTCTCTCTACAATTTCTGTACTTAACTATTTGTACATTTGTCAATTGAATCGTACAAATTAAATTTCAATCATTTCCCTTGAGAAATTTGAAATATTTTAGCTCTGAAAGGAAGTAAATTACAAAATTGTCACCGATGATATAAATTCTTTAAAGCTCACTAGAGGTAATATGTTGACACCATGGCTACGTTGAATAGTTCTACGTTTGTCTAAGGGTATGAAATGTTGCATTCTCAGCACATAACCAGCGTTTCTGTCATGAAAGAACTTTCCATAAGTAACACTACCCCTTGTCATTGGAAATTTACTGTAAAAATCACTGTTTATTTCGCCAAAGTTATAGGGCTCTTATTGAATTTTATGAACCACAAGGAAAAATTCAATCCGTTCAAAATAGAGCTACTTCAAGAAATGAAACCTAATGAAGTTTGCGTCGTTGGTTCGCTGATTGGGCCCATGCACAATTACATCTTGATCCAGTTTTCTATCGCTAAATAAGGTTTAGTAATAAGGCTCATTCTAGTTCAATGGATATGAGAATACGCAAAATTATCGTGTTTAGAGTGAGAGTAATCCTCAGGTTATTTATAAGACTTCATTACATCCAGAAAAATTTACCAACAGTCTGGTTTATGAGCTAATGGCATCATCGGTCCTTATTTCTTTCGAAATGAGGTTGAAACTGCCGTTACAGTGACACTTGTAGAGATGCGGCTGTAGACCATTTTACTGACACATCAACCCCAAAAACTCTTTATCTGCATATATTAAGACCTTACATATTCAATGTCATTAAAAGATAAAAAGCAAGGGGCCAACGTGTCTGCTCTGTGGAACCCCAGATTTCGTCTTTATTAATCTTGAGTTTAAATTGCAAAAATAAAAATACGACAGAAACAAAGTGCTCAGAGAAGTGTTAAACCCATGCTTGTGCAACTTTAAAGCGATAGGCGATAGGAGGCTTATAGAAAGGTTAAATAAAGTCAGTGTGAATGTAGTCAGTCTGTAGACGTTGTTCAAAAACACAAACAACGTCCGCTGTAAACTCGCGAAGGTAGGTTACGTTAGATCGTCGGCGGAATTAGTGATAAAGTGTCGGTCTTCCAACCCGGAACTCCCAGGTTGAAATCCCACCGGCGGCGACCGATGGTTGTTTTCTGCTGACAACATATTGCGATAAAAATTCTATTGGAGGTTGCAGATAAAAAAAATTTGGTTTGGAATTCACTTTAAATTGTAGGTCCACCTGCAATCGTTTTATTTCAATCGGGCGAAGTTCTTCTCCGGTCCTAAACCCCACGATGGGATACCGGATCTTCCCGGCTCAAGACTATGTTTATTATTAAAAAGCAGTGCCTTACAATACAGAGAAAAGTGTAAGTAATTAATCAACTCAATTGGCTTTGGAATAGAGGATGTCTTAGCAATCGGCCCCGTTTTTATGAACAGGTATAACAAAAGAAGCATTCCGCAGTTCAGGGAAATGCCCATTTCAGATTGATTTGATAAACAACCAAAGCGTGCCAACAGACCTTTAGCAACGTGGTCGAAATGCCATTAATATGGAGACGGATTTGGAGCAATTGGTTAAGCGGCACGACCACCATGCTATGGGTCTCGGGTTCGAGACCAAAAATTTTTAAAATTGAATTAGAAAAATCCACTTTGTCTCTGGGCTGTTGTCTAGCTCGCAGCAAAGCAAAACAGGACATTCAAATGGACAATGAATAGTTCTTTCCGAAGTAATTTCTCCCGCTGAAACCGAATCCGGGCTCAGAATTGCTCTATCACGTCAGGTTTTTGAGATATTTTAACCTAAACGTGCAGAAACGCTGTTTTTGTCATATTTGAGGTTATGTAGCACCACGATGTTTTTTTTTTTCAAAAAACTCTGTATGGGATCTTATAGTACAGGTCTTCCTCTTTCAAATGCCGTTGAGTTTGCCCAAATATCATTTTTTCGACGAGATATCGTATTTTGAAATTTTCATGTGAAAAGTATATGGTCACCTTATTCAAGTTACCATAAAGTTTTCGTATACCGATATATTTGAGCAACCTCAACGGCATTTAAAAAAGGAAGACTTGTACTGTAAGACACACATAGTTTTTTGAAAAAAAAGATTGTTGTAATACGTAACCTCAAATATGACAAAAAACAGTGTTTTTGCACTTTTAGGTTAGAATATTTTAAAAACGTGACGTGATAGAAACAACTATTCATTGTCCAGGGTAAGACATTTTCAAAATTTCGCAGGCCTGTGTTATTGGTTTCAGATCCCAAATAGAATATAGAGAAAACGTAAAAGTCAGCCTTCTTTTTTTTAATACATTTTAAAAACGAACGTCCGTCAAGAAAAAAATTGTTCCACAGTTAATTTTTTCTATTCCTTAATGCACGTAGGTCCGCGTTGTATCACGGAGGTGAGCTAGGTAATCTAATACGCTCAAATACCTTCTCACAAAGCAAAGCAACATCAACATCAGAATGGCCAGGAAACCCATTGAAGACTCACTTCCTTGTGAGGTTGCAATAGACAATTGCCGGTCAGTTTTTCTAAAGTTATACGAAAGTAAACTGGGATATTGCGACATCGGCCTTGCAGAAAAAGGATATAGACAAAAGAAGGGGCATGGAGCAAATAAATTCTGCACTGGTTCTACATCAGCGTGCTTATGCCAATACTTACAGGCCTGCATTGGAAAAATAGACCCATCAGAAGGAACTGGAGAAAGTTCAGAGGTTGGCGGCACTACTTATCATAAGCACTCAAAAACACAACCTATAAAGCCCTCATTACTATGCTCTACCTGACGCCGTTGGAACTCTTTGGAATGAAACCACATCCGCAATCGCTATTAGGTTCAATTCAGTTCAAACATGGATACATACTAAGTACAGAACCTACAAAATTCTGGACGTACGTATATCAAAAACAAAAAACTCATTTTTACCTCACTTAATAACCACAGGAATAAGAAACTTAGAAAAACTTTTGTTTTTAAAAATTACCAGTCCTCATAGCGATACTGATTTTACAAATACAAAATAGATAAGAAATGGATAGGGTATCATTAAGATTGGCTACATCGACAACTTCACCAAAAATTTATTCGGTTATCCTCCTCTCTGATAAATGATGTCTTTCAATCTCTGTCGATTTTTAAAGACGAAGACATTTCTCAATTTAAAAGTGCCTACATTCTTTATCCTTCTCCCAACTCAATTCGTGTTAACATGGGTCAACTTTGATATGTGAGATCTCAGATGTTAGAAATTTGTTTTCATAAACCAAGAAAAGTCCCCCAAATTTACAGGAATGAATAGAAATAAATGAAATTTGCCTTTTGTTAGAAAGTTCACCCCAATCAAGGAAAATACCTGATATTGTGTATTTAAAAGTGACACTTTGCCGTTTCATTTATCATTTAAAGAAATTATCTTTCATCCTAATGCTTCCAGCTGGTTTAATATTTTCAAGAACTTACGCCTTTTGAACTTCGCTTTAAATTAATTCTGGGTGAATACCTCATTTATGTTGCTCAAGTTATTCAAAATGACATATTCTTGTTAAATTGAATAGATATGTTAATTACCATACGAATGCACAGGTGTACGTTGAAGAGTCTTAAAGAAAAGGTAATAAGACACAGTTTGCATTCATTTCAACCTGTCAGGGATGTGAAATGGTGCAGCTGTATGAGAACACATTTAGTAATGACATGATGCGATGATGTAGCTATGAAGCTTAAAACCAAGTTACTCAACCCAAAATGTTCAGAGAATGAAATGACAGGATATCAAGAGGTATTTAAAGCATTTAAAAACGCAAGCCATTGACATATAATAATATTTTTGGGAGTAGGAGAATGCAAAGTTTCTGTAATTATATGCTGATTTAATAACCGACTTTTGGAAATGGCTGATTCCATGTAACATCAAACAACGAATTTTATGGGGGGTATTAGTGTGTAAGTTAGTATATAAATTCGTCATTAGAAAGTTAAGCTTTACTATAGGTAACATAAGACGGTAATATTTTAAGCACCTTACATACCTGACCTATGTTCATAATGTATATATTCTATCAAATTAATAAAGTTATGTAAGTCAAACGTCCAAAGCACCGATTTCCTAAGGCCTTATACTTATCAAGATCAATATATATAAACCCCAACTTATGTGTTTGGACTCTATGGGCCAGGTTGATATTTATTTTGAAGAGTAGATGGATAAACTATCAAGCTGAACAAAAAAACAAAAAGGCTTGAATTGCCTTTGATACTTTTGCTGAAATATATTAAAAAATAACATTTCCAGAAGCACTAAACTCCAGATCTTGTGTTATGGCTATGGACTATGAAATAATAACTAAGCTACAAGCCTATTAACATCGATGCATCATGTATCACCAATGAAGACCTACGCAGACTCAGAAGCTAAACCATGATAGAACTCGGTGTTCGACTATGAAAACGGCAATGGAAAGGTAGGCAAAACTACATCGCAAAATAGGCTCTAGATGAAACCCGCTCGGGGCACAAGCACAGATTGGACAATGACGCAAATCTTTGAGAAGGTCCATACAGAATGAAAATACCCAAATTCAAAAATCGTGGCAGGAATTGAAGGTGTGAGCCCAGAAATGAACCAGCCGGTTCGGTGTAGTAGCTATTATACAGGGTGTTTCAGATCTGACGTGTCAAAATGAGTGGGGTGATAGATCTCAACTAGACAAACAAAAGTACACACTTTAGGTAGGAAATTCTTTAAATAAAGAAAATTTTTAAGATAAAGGGTCGAAAATGTTAACAGGTAATTAATTTTAATTATTGCTGCAAAAAAGTTATAAAAATGTTAGTGGAATTTTGTTTTATTGCCGATATGAGCTTGTGTTAGCTAGAATTCACACCCTTGCATCCTGGCGTTCTGTTACTCGTACCTGATGAAAATTTTGTTATAAAAAAGTGTCAGTCAGCAAGAATACCTATCATAGTTGAAAAACAAATCAATAAGTACGGAGGTCTTAAAGCAAAAATTATAAAAAAATGGTAGAATTTAGATTTGAGGAATACGCGGATATAATTTACGTTGATGGTGTAGTACACGGAAAAGAGAGAGCGATTGTACTGGAATATCAAAGGAGATTCGTTAACCGGCGAGCACGCCAAAAAAAGGTATTTACACGGACTTTCCAAACGTTAAGAGAAATAGGAAGTGTAACTTCACACGACATGGAGACACCACCCGAAACTTCGGGCACTTCTGCCGATGTCGAGCACCAAATTATCGTGAGGCAGGACCCTGAGACGAGCAGAAAACGAGTCACAAGGCGATTAGGAGTGGCTTCATCTAAGACTTGGAGGGTTATTCATCGAGAGGGATTACGTCCACATCACCATAAATCAGTCCAAGAACTGCTGGAAGGAGATTCCGAGGGAAGACTGGAATTTAGCACCTGGATTCTGGAGCGCGTCATTGACTACAGGGTGTTTCTGGACCGAATTCTGTGGACGGATGAATCTCAATTCATCAGGGATAATATCACGAACTTCAATAACCTTCATACCTGGTCGAAAACTAACCCACACAGGACAAAGATGACCTCATTCTAGCAGAGATTCATTCGGATTAATAATAAGAATAAAATAAAACCTATTAATTTATTGATCAATATTTATTGTCCCTTTCAAAGTAGCCTTCATTGGACGGAATGCATTTATGCCACCGATTTAAACTTATCATATTCTCTCAAGAGAGCAAACTTTTTTTTAAGTCGTGAGAGCTAAAAAGTTTTACTTTATAAAAGTAAATTCAAAACTAAAAAATCCGACTGCGCAAAAAGCGAGCTATAAAGCTGAAATATCAAATCCTTTATGGGCTAGTCAAATTGTCAATTTTGCTGCGAATCAGTGCGGTAGCTACGAAACTATCTCCCATTCCTATTTTCGAGGATGCTGAAGACGATATTGATGGGTAAAATTCTCCCGATTATAGGAAACCTTTCTAATTATATTATATTTTGAGAGCGGTTGCTGGATAATGGACGGACGAGTTGAAGCCTTCTAGGATACGGTGATCCTCATCTGGATATTCTCAAGTGTTAGTTACAACTCCAAGTGGCAGCAACCGTGCAATGCATCCTAGAATGTAGCCAAGTAACTAATTCGGGAGGAGATAACCTCTTGAAAAATCCCCCTAACTCCAAGGGAGTCTGCAGTGTCGTCGTCCCCTCTGCAGGATCCAAGGGTAATTGGGTCGCGAATGGCGTTTTCCTCGGGCGCTTCTATGGGAGTGGAGGTGGATTGTATGGGTTACCCTAACAGGTTGGCTATACCCACGGTACCCACAACACAACAGTAGCAGCTTGGGGAGAATTACCTTTCGAAGGAACTGTGGCGGCTATGGAGGCTGGCTCGCCCCCGCCGGCTGAAACTGCTATAGAAATCCTGGCATAATAATAACTAGCACTTCCTCAGGTGCGGCGGTGCAGAGACGGGAGACTCTAACGAGTTGGCTATCTCCACGATACGCACACCAGTAAGGACTAAAGCGTTACGGCCTGGAACCGTTCAATGTCGTAGACAGTGAAGGGGTGAAGGTTGTAACTAACGCATGGACCAAGAAGGAACATTGGAGACGGTAGGAAAACATGGATTTATGCAGATAGGCTAGGATTCTAGCAGTGACCCAGGAAACCGAGGTTAGTGGCGACAGTGGGATAACTGGATACTCAGTTGCCCCCACTAAGGGAGAAGGGAAGGGGGCGAAAAGGGACCCGGTTATGTGGTCTGTTTCGGCTAATCCCCAGAGAAGTGTTTTTAGTGAGTAAGAATCTCACACTACCGGAGGGCACGGGCTGTCTGGTGTCTTTTGGAAGATTTTCACCTCTCCCGCAAAAAAAAAAAAATATTTTGAGAGCGATTTTTACCTTTCAACTAACTAATGAAGATACAAGCTTTGTTGCTTATTCGCACAACAAAATTTAAAACTAAACTCAAGCGCTGGGATTGTAAAGCCCACCAACAATTTTTTTCTCACGGAATCAACCAGGGAACATACTCTTCCCAACAGAAAAAGAATTATCCAAATCGGTCCACGCATAACAAAGTTAGACTACCTGTCCCCCTCCCCCACCCTACAGCAACTGTTTTTCTCTTATTAGCAATGGGGGTCATACTCTGTACAACAAAGAAAGAACCATCCACACCGGTCCACGCGCTACAAAGTTAAATATAGTAGTAGCTTTATGTAACGCAATACAAAAAGACCCGCAATACAAAAAGACCCGTAAAATAAGAACCAAAAAAAGGATGCTTATATCATCCTCTTGTGTCCTTAGAGATTTGAATTTCAATACAAAACATTTTCCTTTGAGCTCGAACATTTCACAATTGGCTGTATTTTCTTTTCATTTCTTCAAGATTACGGCATGCGACTAAAGTCTGTAGACAATGTAGACACGTTTATCAAATAAATAAGACACAGACAAATCCCAAAATCCAATCTCATCGATACATGATAGATACATAAAGAGGCGAACTTCAAGGAAAAATAAATTGGAAAAGTTAAGCCACATACGTAAAGCTTCAACAAGTTGCGACTGAACGTAGATGCTCACTTAGGCAGTAGAACAATTTGAGGAATTTCGGAAGGAAAAACTAGTAATTAAGAGATAAATTGAAGTGTAAATTCTGTTTGGGAAAAGTGGTTTGTTGCAATTTAAGAGGTTTAAGCACTTTTTTGAGGTTAAGAAGTTCGCAAGAAACTTGATCACTTGTGAAGTCTTCAACCCTCAAGTACATTTTATTTTAATGAGGGAGCAACGCCATCGGCATTCTTATCCTACTAGGAACATTTCCTGAGAAGATTATCCACACTGCTGGGTAATATGCGAATATTTCTGATAATAATGGCCATCTGTGCAGAAAGATAATGAGATTATATCTTGAAAATTGCAACCTTGCATATTCTTGATATCGAATTCTTCGAGAAAAGGCACTATAAGATCTTCAATTATCTTATAATTAGATTATATGGAAAAGGAAGTCTCTTATCTTGTTATGTAAAGAATTTTAGCATTTTAATTCTATTTTTAGCTTTGATGGTGGTATAATATCTCAGTAGTTTTATGAATGTATGGAAAAATCAGAGGGACTTTATTATTTACCGCACACCATCTTCCTGTCTTGTTAGGAACGTGAAATAATATATAAATGAGGCCATTGAATTCAGATATTTCCTGTGATTTGTAAGACGAGTGCGATTTAAATCTCGTGGAAAGAAGTCCATCACATAATACGTAGACTGATAGTAGATCTATAAGGATTCATAAAAGCAATTATAATTTATGTATGTGTGACGAAACCGCTTCATGACAACTGCTTTTTAGGTAAAAAGCAGCAAATACTTCATTATAGTATTTTATGTGCGAACTGCATAGTATAAAATTCAAATAAAATCACTAACCATTCGGCACTCTCCACCTACATTAATATTTTAAAAACTTTCTAAAAATATTGGAGTTGAATCCTAACAAATTATAAGGTATTTTAATGAAGTGTAAAAACAGACAATTTTTGGGATCCCGTAGCAAAATAAAAACATTATAGTTTTGGTTTCTCTTGATTTTTTTGGACTTCCATAGAGTGAAAAGCTTACTCTACATTTCGTTCACTTACTTCATTGAGTGTGGTGAATTTAGATAAGTCAATGGATCCTTTAGTTGCAGCGCACCCAATATAGCCGACAACTTTGCATTGTTTTTTGAAGGAGCCTTTTTATCAGGCAATTTTGTGCCTTCCCTGAAAGAGTTTGATCATATCCAGGATCGTTCCGCTGCCTCCATTGCTTTGCCCATTATATCTCTTGATATTATCATGGATGGTATCAAGGAACTTAAAATAGACTTTTCTGTTGGTCCTGATGGTGTTACACCTGAATTCTTGAGATCCTGCTCCGATGCCTTATTCACTCCACTGGAACTCATCTTCAAAATATCTCTTCAGGCCGGTAGATTTTCGACGTTATGGAAGAGCTCCATGCCCAAGTTATTCAAATCTGTTATATATTCACAGCTTGTTGGGCAGCATAAGGGGTTAATCTCATCTAATCAACATGGCTTCCTGCCTGGTAGATCGACGACAACTAACCTGCTTGAACAAGGTCTCCAGACTGACTGCGTCTACACCGACCTTAGCAAGGTATTTGATAAGCTCCCTCACTCTGTGATTATGCTTAAACTTGAAAAATTGGGTTTTTCACCTTTATTGCTGCACTGGATCTGCTCTTACTTAAAAGATAGGACATAACGAGTATCTTTCCGTAAAACTTTATCCAGAGTCGTTAGGGCTTCATCTGGCGTACCGCAGGGCAGCCATCTGGGGCGGCTGTCGTTTATTCTTGCCATTGACGACATTGTCTTAATCTACGCAGACAATATGAAGATATTCTAATGTGTTAAAAACAGTTATAATTCTTCCTGCATTCAGGATGATTTAAATACCTTCAAGAACTGGTGTGGTTAACGGCCTGCAGCTTAACTTGGATAAATGTGAATTTGTGTCATTCTCTAGGAACCAAAATTAGATCGTCTTTGATTATACCTTTGTGGAAACTAATATCTGTCGCGTGCAGACCGTTACTGACCTTGATCTGAGACTTGACCGTAAACTCGATTTCACTATGCACATTAACTACATTGTTTGTAAGAGTAATTCAGTTCTGGGTTATGTAAAGCGGTGGTCAAGAGAGTTTTCTGATGGGAGGACCTAAATTAATGGTTAGGCTAATTCTCGAGTATGCATCTTAGGTTTGGTCTCCCAGCTATGCTGTTCATTCCAGACGCATTGAGTCGGTGCAGAGGAACTTTGTTAGGTTCGCACTAAGAGACCTTCCGTGGAATGATCCACAAAGTGTTCCTCCTTATGTGGATCGCCTCTGGTTTCTTAATATGCACTCGTTGGAAGAGCGACGTAGAGTTGCTGACCAGCTTTTGAAGTCGAACATAGATTCTTGCAATCTTGGTATGGTTTCGTACCCCGTATAGCTCAAGAAGATTGCATTTACTGCATTTTGTTCACTTTCGGTCTAACTATGGTATGCATGAGCCTATAAATCGCATGTGTAGAGCCGTGAATAACTATCCTGTTTTTGACCTGACTCTTATTAAGGATTTGCTGAGACGATCTCTGTTGTCTGTACACCCCTGTTGTTTACTAATGTTTTTTTGCATGTTGGTGTGGGAGCCTAATTCACCTCAATATATTGTTAAATTCTGGCGAATAGGTCAATTGATTCAAGGCTTTTGCCTGAGAAGTGCGCCTTCTGAGTTAGAAGGAGTAATTCTATTATAAATGTTTTAGGACCTTTTGAGTTTAAAATTTCAATTACGAGATATTTGCTTTCAAACTCGTTATGAAAGCCTCCGCCACACCTTAAGCTTCTTAAATATCAATGCAAAATATCTGAAAATGATAACGAACAAAAATAGTTTATGGAAAATTTTAAAATAACTATACGGAACTCTATAATGTAGAGTACGCATTAACCAATTCCTTATAATTCTTAAACACAAGTAATTCTTTATTAAAGATTTTAAATTAATATTAGGAATAGGAATTAGAACAACACGATAACTTATTGTTTCTAAATATTTTTGGCCTGGAATGAATACAGATATTAACAATTGGACTAGAAATTGTATTAATTGCCAAAAATCCAAAATAACCAAACACACAAAATCAGAAATTGGTAAATTCGAACTACCCAAAGCAAAATTCGAACATATCCATTTAGATTTGGTAAGTCCTTTACCGTCTTCAAATGGATATTCTTACATTCTGACAATAATATATGTATAGATTAACTCGTTGGCCAGAAGCTCATCCAATTAAAGATATACAGGCAAGGATAATTATTAACATATCCAACAGAAGAATTACGGCAAAAACATCAAAATTTTAAAATAGAGATACCCCATCTTGAAATTTAATACTTATCCTTCAACTCTTAAACGCTTAATTGAGTTGCTCGTTCCTTGGTTTATACATATATTATATTTATTTATTATTATTTTTTTATATTATACATTCCTTTTTCTCCTCAATTGTCACTCCGTGTTATGTTATTTTCTTGTCTTTGTATAAGTGGTCTTTCCCAATCGTTACTTCTGCCTTTGTTGGTATAGGATCTTTTTCGTGTTATTATTTCGTAGCTCTATTTATTTATTCAAATTTTTTAGGTCATTTAATTTTATCCGTGACTTTTGATTTCTTTATTATGTATTTTGAGTTGTTACCTCTCCCTCTTTCTTTCTTCTATTTTTTCTATCTATTGGTAGCGCTGTCTGTTCCCTATTATTCGCGCCTTGTTTTTTTTTTTATATATGATGTGGAAAAATCCTAGGGGACAACCCTTTGATGCGTTAGTATGGTTTTGGCAGGAATTAGGGTAAGGGCAGTGAGGAAACTTGAGTCTTGTTTTTGCATTGCTGCGAGCTAGACAACAGCCCAGAGACGGAGTGGATTATTTGAATTTCTTAATAAAAGCTCACGGGGTCATCTGGTCTCGAACTCGGGACCCATGGCATGTTGATCGTGACGCTCAACGAATTGATCCAACTCCGTTTCCATGTTCCTCATGGCGGATAGCCGAGCTGATGGTGACCTTGGTAGTGACATTGTTGAGCTATCTGCCGTTCCTCGCCCGAAATTGATTTTTATCTCTCGATTTACACCTGGTACTTCTTTTAAGATGTTGTTGCGTTTCCTTAGGTCTAAGGGTATTGACACGTCTGAAGTGTCCTGTAGGAAGATAAGTAGTACTTCAAGGCCCTACACATCTTTCCTGTTGTCTGCTCCTACTCCAGTGGCTAATACTCTTCTTGGTGATAATTTTTGACCCGTGGATATCTCTTGTAAGATATTCGTACCCCGTTCTCAACGCCGTGCTATGCCGGTTGTCGCTCAGTCTCCCATTTTAAAACACGGGAACAGCTCTCTCTCTCTACTACCAGAATGTGAGAGGACTAAAACTATTTTTATTTTTTTTATTTCTTATCAGTTAATTGTGATTTTGATTTAATAGCTTTATCTGTGACGTGGTTACACCAGGGTATTTCAGATGCCGAGCTGTTTGATGACTCTTTTTAGGTGTTTCGTAGGGACAGGCATGCTGTTTCGTCCCCACCCCCGAGGTGGTGGGGTCCTCATTATATGTAGGAATTTTCTAAATACTAAGTTTGTCGACCCTCCTTCTTTTTCTGATCAACTTGATCTGGAACAAGTATCAGTAAAAATTTCATTTGATTCGGGCAATCTCTTTTTAATTTGTTGTTACATACCTCCAGATATATGTAATGTCGTTGATAATAATGGTCTGAGTCGGTATGATATTCTTATTCAACATATCGACTATATCCATGACCATTTGGGTTCTAAGGACGAAATTATCCTTTTGGGGGACTTCAACTAGCCGAACGTACAATAGGTAGTGGATGATGATGACGATAGCTATCTTCCCCATAACTTGACTGAAGGACAATCACTGTTCCTCGACACCTTATCTAGCTTAGGACTTTGCCAAATGAGCAATGTGACTAACAATATGGGAAGACAGCTTGATTTGGTGTTCTCTACGAACTCCACGCCCACTTTTGTTGAACCCAGTCGCCTCCCCTTGACGAATCTGGACATGTTTCACCCTGCATTGCTTGTCACTTTTCACTGTCTGTCGGACGTGCGTGTCGATAATCTCGAATGTGAATATAGTTTTAATTTCAGAAAGGCCGATTTTGAGGCTTTGAATGAATATCTTGGTAATTCTAGACTTCTAGACGTCTAGTGACGATATCGACAGAAACGCATCTGGTTTCCACGAAGCTTTATACGAACCTTTCGGGAGGTTTGTTCCCTATGTCCTGGTAAGAAGTAGAGAATCCGCTCCCCCTGGTTTAATAGAAAATTTAAAACTCTCAGGCGTGAATTTATTCTCTGACATGAAAATTTCATGTCTTTCTCGTTCCTTGTATGAAGAATACCTTCAGAACCTGAGAGGCAGCTTATTCTCTGACCCCCGTGAATTTTTTGATTTTGTCAATATGAAGAGAAGAGTGGATAATTACCCATCGACTATAGAACTCGGGTTAAGTTCCAGTAACGATTCTAAGATTATTTGCAATTTATTTGCTGAATATTTAAGGGGTGCATTTGAATCATCCGATTTTCGTCCAGATAGTAGCAACTTTTCGCACATTAATATTAGAAATACACCCCCCGTACCTTTTCCATATATCACGGAGGAGATCTTGGCCAAGCATATTGATCTTTCGAATGACTTTTCTTGTGGCCCTGACGGGGTTCCTGCTGCTGTCTTAAAAAAGTGTTCTTGTGCGTTATTATGTCCCTTTTGCTCTTCCGGCGGTCTTTCTCGGTTGGCCGTTTCCCTGCACTCTGGAAGACATCATTTTTAATTCCCGTTTTTAAGAGTGGCAACAGGAGAGAGATTTCTAATTACAGACTAATTGCAAAGTGTCTTGCATTCCAAAACTCTTCGAACAGATGATCCAATCTCAATTGTCCATGGGGTGCAGGGGTTTAACCTCTAGCCGGCAGCATGGGTTCCTTCAGGGTAGGTCCACGGTTTCCAACTTGTTGGAGTTTGTTACTAGCAAGGTGGATGGATTTTTGGATGGCTGCCAAACTGACTGCATTTATACCGATTTTAGTAAAGCCTTTGATAAGCTGTCTCACTCTATTATCATTTTAAAATTGGCCAAGTTGGGTTTCCCGTCACCAGTCATTGCATGGATTAAGTCGTATTTATCCAATAGGACTTATAGAGCGCGTTTTCGTGGCGTCCTCTCTGATGCTTTTCTGGCTCCTTCTGGCGTTCCCTAGGGTATTCATCTTGGTCCTTTGTTATTCATCCTATCTATTGAAGATATCATTTATTTACTTCAAAGAAGTAAAATTCTCATTAATGCGGACGATATCAAGATTTTTCACCCAATTAAATATTTTATGGATTGTGAGATCTTGCAATCGGACCTACAAATATTTTATAGCTGGTGTGGCAATAATAATCTTAAATTAAACATTGGAAAATGTCAGGTTATGAACTTCTCGAGGTCCCGCAACTATCGTACTTTTCAGTACAAGTTTGAAGTTACTTGTATTCAACGGGTGGAAGGAGTGAAGGACTTGGGTGTATATCTTGATAGACAACTTAACTACATCCCCCCCCCCATTAATAATATCGTTGCCAGGGCCAACTCTTTGCTGGGATTTATCCTCCGATGGTCCAGAGAATTTCCTAGCCCTCACATAAAACTTCATCTTTATACATCCCTTGTTAGACCACTGCTGGAGTATGCTAGTAAGGTTTGGTCTCCGTTTTACGGATCTCACATTAAACGTATTCAATCCGTTCAGAGTAGATTTGTGAGATTGGCCCTTCGTGCTCTGCCCTGGAGTGACCCTCTTATTCTGCCTCCATATGATGAGCGGTTGGGACTTCTACAACTTGCTACTCTCGAGAAGCGTCGCTGGGTTGCTGATACAATTTTTCTGCATCAGCTTCTGCAGGGAAATATTGAGAGTGCGGAACTTTCTTCCAAAGTATTACCTAGGGAACTGCCCTATTCCCTTCGCAACCATTCAAGTTTACAGATACCTTTCTCGCGCACTAGGTACGGTATGTTCGGGCCAATTAACCGCATGTGTAGGTTTGGTAATGATGTTGGGGATGCTTTCAGCACTAACGTGGACAAGCTAACATTAAGAAGGAGCCTCTACAACTTATAACCATTCTGTTGTACTCACTCGTTTTATAGGGTCTTTGAATGTTGGTTTGTGTCTGTTTTGTATTAGCTTGGCTTAAGCTTGCTCTGTTCCCTGTGCACCCCTGATTGTTTTGTTTGGTTGTGTTTTGGTTTTTGGGTTAGGGATGGGGGATCGAACTGAGAAAATCGATTCAGTACGGATCGATCTGCAATTTTTTTCCGATTTCGAAGATCGATTAATCGCCCTAAAAAGATCGATGTTTGTAGATCGATTCCATTTTTGACACCAAGTATTTTCTTCACCAAGTGATTAATTTTGCAATTTAAAAAAAATAAAAATCAGTGATGATTGTTCAGAAAAAGACCTTGCTCCAGACTGGATACCATATAGCGGAAGGACGGAGTGAGCGGACGTAAAACCTATCCTAGTTAGCAGCGAAAAATTTTCAAGGGCTTTAGATTTAATCAGGGATGCACTAAAATTGAATGCTGCCAACTACAATGTTTGGCAGTATATGTAATAACAATAACAATATTTTAGGTACGAAATTTTCAATTTACAGGATTATTACACAGATTAATGTTGATGCGAAAAAATTTCCACGTGAGCTTGCTCAGTTTTATTAGCGTGTCGCGTCTTGTCTTAAATAGATGTGAATCGGAAGTAAATAAATCGATTCGAGCCGAATCGGTTCCGCGAAAAATCGATTCAAAAATCGGCAGATCGAAGGCTAAAAGATCGATTCGCCCAGATCGAATCGAAGATCGCCCATCCCTATTTTGGGTTACTGACGTTTTTTTTTCCATGTTGGTGTGGGAGCCTCATTCACCTCAATATTTTGTTTTATTCTGGTGGATAGGTCAATTGATTCGTGGCTTCTGCCTGTGAAGTGCGCCTTCTGAGTTAGAAGGGTTCATTTTAATCTAATCTTAAGATTGCCCCCTTCCTACTCCCACATTTCAAAAAATGTTTGTCTCTCAAACGAAAACATCATGTTTAGTATAATTTTTAAACAGTCTTTATTTTAAGCCCCGGTTAGGTGCATTACAGTGAATACTTTTGAAGATCAACTACTTACTCAAAACTAAAAATTTAATTAAAATGTTCAGATACATTTACAATACATTCCCATACGACATCCTTAGTTAATCAAAAATTAGGTGCTCTATATTTACATTAATTAAAATTAAATGAAATAAATTGTGCGTAAACTGATGACTCAAAGCAATGCTGTTTTATCATACACTCAGAATTAATTGAATTTTCTCGAAAATTATAAATAAACCCTGTATCGTAAACCAAGTGAAATTGATACATTAAATATGATTCAATAATATTTTATTTACTGTGTTTACGATAATGTTGTATTCAAAAGGCATAAACATCTATAAATAGAATATTATTGAAGTGCTGAAATAATAATATCGACAGCTCGTATGCAGTTTATTGAATAACACCAGCTCTGACAGCTGAATTTTGTAGGAAGCATACTTGCAAAGTTCCTCCATTGGCACACAACAGCTACCCTGCACTACATCGGGTTAATCCTTTCAACAACAATATATCGCTAGGGGCGCTCATTTTTCCTATCAAAGGAGTTTTGTTGGTCAAATAAAATTTATGAAACATTGCCGTTGAAGCTTTTCAGGAGGAGTGTCGTGCAAAACGCATATGCATAATACACCAGAGAGTACCTTTGTTATTTATGTCCAAATAAAAATGGTTCCGTATCTCGCCAATATGAATTTATATCTCAACGCAAATTGAAATCGATGTGCTCCTTATTGTAACTGATGAATAATTGAAATAACGATCCCACCTGGCATGGGAAGGCTGATAAAGAGATAGAATTTATTCACCATACACAAACGTGTCTGTTACGTGGATCACGTTTCGTATACGTGTAAAAACTGATGGGATACACCTAATTCAGCAAATCATGAAATTGTTTCTTTATGTTACATAATTGATATGCATTGGACCCCACAACAAAATTACCAGAAATTGGTGTTGTGTTCACGTTTTCAACAATTGTGGGTGGTTTCAGGGGTGGATCTAATTCTAATGGAAGCGAAGACATGGATTAATTAAAAGAAGACAGAAACTTCCACGTTCCTTTTAATGAAATAATTAATTTAGTCGAAAGACATGTAGCAATAACTAACTATATAATTGGGCGGATGGAAGAGGTTCATAATTAATGTATCTATGCAGTTTTAAGGACGGCTAAGATTTATCTTCTTGATTCCTCTTTCAACAACATCAGAGAACGAGACTCATCTCTTAAGTTATTCTTAATAAAAATGGTATGATAGCTCATATATGCTGGCGAATGTACGTCATCATATGTCAAACATAAATTCCCCGCTCTAGTTCCACTGAGAGACATTTCGATTGCTTTCACAGCAATAAAAGTAAAATTTATAGTTCTCTTACAGAATTTGATTGATGTGCTTTCATATTTTCAATAAGCAATAAAATCATACATCAAAATTCACGTGGTGTATGCAACCATTTCTCACTGCCAACCCTATTCTGGATTTTTCTTGCGTTTATTTGAAAAGTTTTTCATCCATCGACATCATACATAATTTTAAACATTTTATTCGTTGAGTAATTTTGAATTTTTAAATAAGTAGTATAAGTTATTTATATTACAGTACGTTGTCGTTGGTTACATGTATGATTCCTGTCACGTAACTCTCCATTGAATCCTGTTTCCGCACAGTTTGTGAAGACAAGAACGACCAAATGTACATAATGGCAGGCAGTCGCTGATGCAGAATTCTAATTACAACTGATCAACATATTTTTAGGAGCAGATCCTGGAAATTGCCACCTATTGATTGAGGGAAGCATGAAATGAAGGACAGGTCTCTGCACTTAAAGTAGCACTATTCATTCACCAGTAAAAAAAAACATTTTACGCCAGAATACATATATTAATTTGGATAGCCTGTTTTTTTATTTGTATACAATTGCAGGTCTGCATGGCAGAGATATACATATACACTGGCTTAGATTCCATCTCATATTTTCTACTCGGTTCTCACGGAGTCCATTTTGAACATCACATATATCCCTTTGCATCTTGCAGAAAGGATACGGCAAGTGGACAACCTCTTCTCACTGCACCTGGATTACGCTAAACGTTTATTGAAAAATTAATTCTGTCTAAAAATCAAATCTTATCAATTTTTCACCCACTTTTACTGGTAATTGTCGTATTGATTTAAAATTTATGCGATTCTGCTGACAAATAAATATTTTGGTGTTGAACTTTAAGAGTGGGGGGGGGGGTGGGGGAGGGGAGGGTAAGGGCGGTGTAACCTAACTTCGTAACGCGAAGACTGATATGGATGATATATTTTTTTTGTTTAGAGTATGTTCCGTCATTGCCTCTATAAAAAAAAACGTTTGTACCATGTTTTGGTGGAGAGGGGTAGGGCCGATCTTTATAATGTGTAGACCAATTTGATGTTTCTTTTAACTTGTAACTAACTATGTTAAAAAATTTAGCAAATCTACTTTTATCCACTTCTAATTGTCGTATTCTTGCACACTTATACTTGTGTGACATGGAACGAGAGATCAACTTCAACGATTTCAAGTGAAGCTACAACTTCAGGTGGATTTGGAACCACATATATTACTCTGCAACCCGTAAAATGTCATTTAGTGTCATCTGTTGTCGGCAAAAAACAACCTTGGGTCGCATTCGGAGGGTTTGGAATCTGGTACCTCACGATAAGAAAATATATTGGATAACATAATAAACCCAATTATTTTATTTATTGGTCGTTATACCGGGGTATATAGAATCTGTAAAATTCCGTGACTCTTAGAGGTTGGTGGAGTATATTGCTAAAGAATTGCGTGGAAGCAAATTCACAATTAGTGGCGTGGTAAATGTTGAGTCCTTGAATCTTTGCTAAACCCGCCTTTAACGTGTTCACCAGTGGATTATGCTACGCCTAATTTGTGTTGAATGATCTTATGTATGTACAGTGACGAGCAAAATTGATCACATGTTTTTATCATATGCGTTTCTTTCTTTATAACAACAAAACTATAAGTCGTAGCATAATAAAACGAATTTCCAATTATTTCTTGTTTCTTAGATAATATTACAAAAAAAAAAATCTCTGCCAGAGTCGGTAGTTTTGTTGAGGGGAATATTGTTTCTGTGTGTTCGTCATGTGATCAATTTTGCACGCTTCTTCCAAATGAGTGCAAACCACAAAAATCTTTATTTTTTAAGGAGAAATTTTCCACTAACTTGTGTTCCATGTGAAATAATTACATTTGCCATTTTTTTGCCACTTTAGTCAGTTCGGATATTGCTTTTGCCAAGTAAATTTCATTCGTGATAGAAGATAATGCGTGCCAGTGATTAAAAATAAGATTTTAGAAGTGTTAGATCATGGAATTCCAAGTCGTGAAATAGCATCAACCAATGGTTATAAAAATTAAAAAGGAATTAGGAAAAAGCGGACGTGGTCTGAAAGCGGGTAGACCACGGAAGACATCTTTGCAGCAAAGATAGAAATGGCCCGTATGCTTACTAGGAATGGGCGATCTTCAATTCGATTTTGAGAGATCGATCTTTAAGCCTCCGATCTGCCGATTTTCGAATCGATTTTACGCGGGACCGGCTCGAATCGATTTATTTATTTCCGATTTCGATCTATTTAAGACGTGCCAAAAATTAAACAACCTCACTCGTGATTTTTTTGCATTATATTTTTAATTTGTGTAATAATCTGACAAATGTAAAAAAAAATTTTAAAGGATCGTAAATGCTAGATGAATGTATTTGCGATCGTTATAATATTTTAGTTTTAGCTGTGCAGTTTAGTGACTACTGTATAATTTTGTCATTGGTGACTTGTTATGTTTTATTTCTGATTTGGTGATTCCCCAACGAGAAAAAATAAGTTATTTAAAGAAAAATCTAAAATAAGTAATATTCGAATGTGGGATTGTTTTTTTCAAATTGGTTTTTCCTACGTTGTCAATCCAGTACAAAAAATCTCCTAGAATACACGATTCGACGTGGAATTCCTTTGAAAGTAAGTTGAATTTTGTATACCGATGGCCTAAACGTTATGCATATTAGTTTACGCGGAATTGCCAAATCAACTCCAAGTGGAATATAACTAGTGAAATAGACAAGTCTATATGCAGTCACGTATGATCCTAGCAAGAAACTCATGTGGTATACACGTAGATTCTACGTATCTTAATCTCCTGAAAGAAGCGTATATATTTTTTTGAGTTCTGCACATTTTTACTTTATCAAAAATTTGACACTTATTAATAGTTTTTTTTAAGTCTCAAATTTGGCAACTTTAACACTTTTAAAATAATATAAATTTAGATATTTAAGCAATGGTGAGTGGTATAAAAAAAACTTTTCTACAATAAATTAAAAAGACGAAAAATTTATTTTGCGTGCTTTAAAATCTTACATAGTCTTTTATTAAAACTTATATGAAAAGTCTTTATGTTTTTTCAATTACACTTACCACTTGAATAGTAAACCAAAACAGCAACTGAGAGGTAGTCATGTTACTCTCTTCAGTTATGTATGTCTTTTCGACAGGATATAAGGGTACACTTTCAGACTTTCAAGAATCATTTTAAAAACAAAGGAGCAGGCTCCTCAATTCTCATCTTTCACAATTATCTTTTTTGAATAGTACATGTTTGAATTTAACGTTGGCAACTTGCTGCGTTGGCCACTCTTTCCTTTGGCAAGATAAAGACAATGAGGAAGATGAAGTTGAACTTTCAACTTTTACTTGCGGTGACTTCCGTTTAAAACGAAAGAATAAAACACTCCCAGTATATTTTCAAAAAACGTCCCCAAGATATATATTTTTAGTGCTGAGACCAGAAACCTTTCCATTTCCGAGAATATTCTTCGTACATACTCATAAAATATTCTGGAATCGCTTCTGAAATCAGACATAGAAAAGCTTTGGGGTGGTTTTTTTGAAAATATTCCTGGAATGTTTCTGCTATTAGTAAAAATAAATTTTGCGCCTGCAAATGCGCGGCACAAAAGTTGTGCTTCCCTTTTACTTTTGGGGTGTACATTTTTAGTTGTGTTCCTTTAATTAAGACTAGTCAGTATTAGTATGTACTTTCAAAAAAGACTCTGTTCCATCGCAATTAATCAAGATTTATAAGCTATAAAGGCTGTTTTCTATTATTTAATAAATCGGTTTACTTAGAGTCATAAGTAAACCGATTTATTAAATAATATTTTTATATAGAGAAACAGTTCTAATTAACTGAATCGATCCATGGATATCGATCTTTTTAAGGCGATTAATCGAACTACGGAATCGGAAATAAATTACAAATCGATCCTTACTGAATCGATTTTCTCAGTTCGATCCCCCATCCATTGCTTACAACCGGCAGAGTAAAAACGCACAATGAAGCAGCTGCTGCAATTGGAAGCAATATCAGCGAGTGCAGTGCACAACGTACTCTAACAGATATAGGGTTGAAGGCAGTGGAAAAAACGAAGACGCCTCCTGAAGAAGGAGTTTGCTTCGAAACACGAAGAATGGACGTTGAATGATTGGAAACAGGTAAAATTAAACAAATATTATTGGGTTATAAACTTATAATGTTTTTTTGGTACGATGAAACTAAGATAAATAGTTTTCAGTCGGATAACCGAACCTCGTATTGGATAAATACTCCACAAAAGATCCAATCTAGTTCGCATGGAGGGGCTCTATTTTCCTTTGGGGGTGTATCACGTCAAAGGGAGTGGGTCCTCTGGTCAAAATTGAAGGTATTATGCGAAAAGAGGATTACCTGAAAACAACCTGCAAAAATAATTACGGAATGGCTGGGATCTCAAAGTCCTCTACTTTAAAATGTCCCGCGCAATCCCCCGATATAAGAAAGTTAGCTCAATACCCTGAACCCTCTGAGGGAATCCATGAGTTGTGGAACCATGCACAAGAAGAATAGAAGAGAATTCCTCCCGAAGGGGTTTTAAAATTATCTAAACTTCTTGATTAGGAAAAATTTGACTGAAATACTAAAAATAACCTAAAATGTAAATGACCATATTTTTTAATATATCATATTTTATGTACATCCATTTCTTGATAGTTTTCTTTATATAGCTCCTTTATTTTTTTAATGAAATTAAATAACCCTCCCGCCCCCACCCTCCAGGAGCACATCCTGCGCAAGGCCCTGCATATAGAATCTGTTAATTAGCTAAGATCCCTGACTCTTGGAGGTTGGTGGACTATTTTGCTTCAGAATTGCGTAGAAGCAATTCATCATTAGTGCTGCGGTAGATGTTCAGTCTTTGAATCTTTGTTAAAGCCGCCTTTAACGTGTTCACTGATGGATTATGCTACGCCTAATTTGTGTGATTCGATCCTTATTAATCCAGTCAAGTTGAATCATCTTATGGATGTACTTAACGATTACGAATTTTTCAAAAACGCACCGGTGATATTACTTAACGGACTTTTGAATTTCCACAATTGTATAATTGTATTTAACTGAAATACTAAAACAATAACCTAAAATGTATATGACCATATTGCATAATAAATCAGTTTTTATATACATCCATTTGTTGATAGTTTTCTTTGTACGTATAGCTCCTTTATTTTTTTTTATGAAATTAGATAATCTATTTTCGCAGACTTTCCGCAGGTCAAGAGAAACCGGAAGTGTAAATCCAAATAGCATGGAATTGCAATCTGAAATATCGGAAGTTTATGTCGACATCAAGCAACAAATAATCACCCTCGTCAGGCAAGACCCTGACACGAACCCGAGATGAGTTGCAAGACGATTAGGAGAATCTTCAGTTAAAGGTTGCAGGGTTACGTCCACATCACCATTCCAAGGACTACTGGAAGGAGATTCCGAGAAAAGATTAGAATTTTGCATTTAGCTTCTGAAATGAGAAATGGGAATAGAGCGTTTCCGGACCGAATTCTGTGGACGGATTCACCCTGGTCGGATACTAAGCCACGTACGACAAGGGTGGCCTCACTCCAATCCAAATTCTGTGCCAATGTTTGTTCTGGTATCATCGGCACCCATTTATTAGGAACATTTATATTGCCGCAAGAGCTTTGTAGCCAAATTTATGCGGACTTTTCAAAGAATACACCAGCCAGATCTACTAAAGAAAATCCATGTGGATAATCTTAGGCCCATGTCAAAGATTACTATTACTAGATAAACGGCTTCGAACAAAGAAGTGAACATTTTTTGATTGCCTTTATATATTTCCCGCATCGGGCAACCCTGCAGTCAGAATTAAAAATTTGTTTTTGGAGAGTTTGTGGGTAGGAGACAAGTATACTTTTCTTATGTGATTCTCTCTGGATGAGAACAGAATTTTGACAGGAGTAAGTGATTCTCTCAAATAATTTTGACAGGAGTAAATGACTGCACACTACCTGTACTCTTTATTTGCATGAATATTCTTATGACTTTAAAAAGCTGGATATATTTCGTTGCCAGTGTTACTTTTTCAAATAAGCTGGGTAATTTAGGGAGCCGGTTATCTAGTAGTAAGTAATCTTTGCCAATGTTTTACCAACACGATGGAGCACCAGAGCATTCTGGTATCATTGTAAAGGCAATGCCGAATGAAAAATTTCCTGATAGCTGGATTGGATGAGGTGCACCGATTCTTCGGCCTGCTAGATCTGCAAATCTTACCCCATTGGACTTTTTCTTATGAGGAACAATGATGGATGAAGTTTACTCACCGCCAATTTACAACGGAGACGAATTTCTTTGCAGAATTATGGCGACGGAAATATGGGAGAGGCTTTTGTAACATAATTACATTAATTGTAATAAGTTTGGAATTCAATGAAAAGTATTTTTGGGTTAGTATGAGTTTAAAAATTTAAATTTAAATTTTTGGAAAAATGCTGAATTTTAGGTAATTTCAAAATATTGTTTTCACTTTCGCAAGTGACTGTACCTGTAACCGTACGAGTTAGATCAACATTATTGACAATTTTGGAAAGGTTATTGGTATAGCAGCTTTTTGGGTCTTGTTTGATGTCGTTGCGTTGAGTAGATCAAAAGTTAGAAATCAAATAATGATAATGTATATCTTGTATAACGCGTTGTACTTTTTCGAGGTATCAGCCCTACATTTTGACGGCAAACAAATGTCGCTCATATTTTCCTAGGTAAGGTCAACTTCATCTAAATTATAATTTTTATATAATGTACCTCTGCGGTATGAAAAAAACTTAATGCAATCTTTTAAAGGTGGTATTATTGTCTGCTTTTTAAAATATTTTTGGAACGCCTTTAGGACTATACTAGAATATACCGTTGTGGTATTGAGAAGCAAGCACGTAAATTTCGACCAAAAATAATATCAGTTAAGACACGTGCGTTCCCGTACTAAGTAACTGCCACGAAAATGTTCCAACTTTCAGGGAAGCTACGTAATTAGCACGTAAATTGCTGTTTGGAAGTAGTATTTGTCTAATTGTAAACAACTTTTAGATAAATCAAGCATTTTACTGCCAGATATTACGAGACCTTCAAAGATTTACTACAAATAATATCGGACACATGCCAAAATAAGACAGTTTTGAGCATAACCGTCATCTATAAAAGCAAGGAAGGCAGAAGTTTCAAATTAAATGTGATTCAATTTGGGACGTGAATAATTTATTTCCTTCTAATGGTCAGCCAAAAGGAATTGATTTACCGAAAGTAATTTTAACGAAACCAAGAAAGGTTAACTTAATGTTAACTGAATGCATAAGTTTAACTCCACTAACAAAAAATTATGCTGTTGCGGTATTATAATTGCTTTGAGGAGAAACATCAGACCCGAAATTTTCCTGAAAAACATAAATTTCTTGGCGAAAACTACCGCAAGCCCATTTGCAGTAGAAGCTGTATACATACTGTTCTATAGGAACGTTTCCCTACAATTCTCACAATTTTTCCACTTCGTAGTTCAAGCGAGAATAGAAAGCAAAATTGAAAGAGTTCCTGAACGATAGAATTTCTTACAAGTCTTTTGTAACAAAAAATGCACTCAGAGTCTTCATTATCATAGAACCTTGCTGTAGTAAAATGGAGATGTTAACGTAAAAAGGAAGAAGAATGTTTTATGATGAATACTACAACTTACCCTTAGGTGTCTTTAGACTTGTTTTCCTCTTGCTGCGATTTCTTGAGCACCTATTCACAGTAACGTACTCCTCATCGTCGGATGATAAACACACTGCACCAGCACTTACACATCTGCGAAGTTCCTTAACTTTTCGGCGACGTTTCACTTTAAAGTCACTTGCAACACTTTGTCCTCGTTCAAGATACCTTGGATCCTGTGGGACGGTGAGAAACTGCTTACTACTTTTCACATCCTGATTGTCTTTGCTTTTTAAGTTTTGGCATCCTATTGAGTTTGTAATTATATCTGCATCTGTAGAATCACCTCTTTTAAGCGAAACCTTTGATATTAGGCTGTCCAGCTTCGATATGACCTGGTCATAAAGGTGAGAATCCACGTCGTTTTGCTGACCACCGTTGGTTCGTGGTTCTCCATTAGGATATACAAATTTTTGAACAATTTTTTCTTTACTGCAATTTATGTCATTTTCGTCGATTTCAGAAATTCGAGATATCGATCTTGGTCGCCGCCTAATTTTACGATTTCTAAAGTTTTCTTCGCATACAACCAGAGTTCCCGCATTGCTGGTCCTGAGAAAATATCTAGGACCGTGAGCTACTGAAACTACTTCTACGTCCTGGCTGTCTGTCGATGACGAATATTTCTTAAATGCACTCATTCTTTCAAGGATGGACCCGGAGAACTTGGATGGAACAGAATTGCTTGACCGTCGGGTCTTTCTTTTTTCCCTTTCAAGAACATCGGTAGCACTCTTGCTTTTTTGCAAATCAAACCTAACCCCCTTGACAGGTGTCAATGACTTCTCAACCTTTCTTAAATCACTTGTGCTAGCGTTTTTCTTCTCGTCAGAGAATTCTACTTCAACGGGAAAGTTCATTTCGTCGTTTTGCCGCAAGTGATCAAATTCTTTTGCGTTTAAGTTTCGCTTAAGTAACCCTTTTTCGCTATACACCCAAATGGGGATTTCGGGAACAATTACATTGTCGGCCAACTTTTTCAATTTCTTACAATTTCCATTGCTGATGGAAACTTCATTAGTCTCATTAGTATTCCAGTCGGCTTGGGAGAAATTCTCGGGAATGGTGTCTTTTGATGTCAGGTTCCCGTACCGTTTTAGTTTCCGCTCATTACTTCCTGCTCTGCTCCGATGAGGGGAGCTATTTAATTTGTAAGCGATACCGTTCGTTCTAAGATGGTCAACCAAATCCACCAAGCTCTCATTTATTTCGGTCAAATTTGTTGTTGATGAGCGTCGTTTCCCCATCGATTTTATGGAGGATGAAGTCGAACTCTTGTTTTTCGTACTCAAGGTCGACAAACTTTGTGTCTCACTTAGTTGAGCAGATCCCCGGTAATCTCCTTTGAATACGCAATTAGAGTCTCTGGCATCTGCCAGGATATCACCCTTGTCATTATAGAGGACGATTCTAGGAAATGCGATATTTGGTGATGATTTCGACGTAGTAAGCTCCCAATTCCATGCCTTCGGCTTTTTCAATTGCAAGTTTAATGTATTGCTTAAAATATCGTCATCGCTGTTCGCCTCCTCGTCATTGTTTTCGAATTTTGCACTGGCAGAGAACCCTGTATTGTCCATGAATAATGCCGTCATTTGACCTTCACGTTCTATTCTTGAACTACACTCCTAATAGCAACGCGAAGCACGTTTTGTTTGAATATTCTCTATTCTATGTCACCGTCCGTACATATCTACGGAATCTTTCATTTATTATTAAACTATTGTCGAGATTATTACGAGTTCCTGATTTTTGGCGTTCCGCCAAAAAATACTCTGTGATGTCAGCGAATTAATATTTTCACACCGAATTCCAATTCAACAGTGTTCGCAGCACTAAAACTTTTCGTCCAACGAATGATTTACCGCACTGAGGGAGAAGATATTTTTGAGATTTCTGTTTTTCTATTTTGGATGGGCGAGTTTACTTGAACTCTACATTAACAAGATCAATTTAAATGAGAAAATATTTAATTATTTTTTTTTTAGGTTATACAAAACAGGGAAGTGGAAATAAGAACAGTGTTAATGGCAATTTCGTGGTATTTTTGTTTTTTGTTCGGGGTTGGTTCTGGCATTTCACAGTTGTATAGCGAAAATTTGAAAAAATAAGACAAAATTTTTGGCGAAACAGTGAAAACACGTTTAAGCGCTGTTATTTGTAGAATTTTTGCTTAAATTACATAATAAAGATAAATTACGGTAGCATATTTATACGTTGTACAACAGAAACGCGAATTCATTCTAAAAAAAAAAGTTCTATTCTGGAAAAATTACATTTACACTGATTCCGACGTAATAAAAACGCCCCCAAAGAAGTGTAAGAAAGATTAAGGCAGTTTTGGGTAGGAGAGAAAATTCATAAAATATTGTTAACATTATCAAGGAATCATACTTGAGCCTAGTATCACTTACTTTATGGAGAAAATCTACCAAAATCAATACAAGTACTCATGATAGGAAGGCAATATTGCAATGCCGTATGCGAAACCATCATTAATGGAATGTAAGGACTCAGGACTGAATTTAATAATCAAATTACAAAATTAGCTCATTTCTAAGGTTAGAATTATGAAAACAAATAAAACAAAATCGGCTAAGTTGAATAAAAAACGCAGAGCGTGCTTAAGATCAATGCTGCTAAAGCCAAACTTATTAGCTTAGACTTCAAGAAACAACATAAAATTTGTCTGGAAGAGCAGCAAATAGAGCAAGTGGATAAATTTTGCTATCTCGAAAGCATAGTTACAGCATACAACGGAGCTGAAGCTGATACCCTTTTTTTTATACGATGTGGCCAAAGCCTAGGGGACAACCCTTTGATGAGTTAGCATGGTTTTGGCCGGAAGGGAATTAGGGTAGGGGAAGTGAGGAAACTTGTCTTGTTTTTGAATTGCTGCGTGCAAATAACATCTTCAGACGCACAAAATTCCGGATTTTCGAGTCGAATGTAATTGTATGGCTGTTCAACATGAAAATTGACCTGTCAAATAACGTCTAAGCTACAGGCCTGTGTCTCCGGCGCTTCCTTAACATCCATTGGCCGGAGGTCATTACCAACGAAGACCTATATAGACTTACAGGCCAAGACGGGATAGACAGGCAATGGATAGGCCACACACAAAATAAAGCAGGTTTTAGATTGGAATCCCCATGGAATTCAAGGAAGACGTCGAACTGGATGACCGTGCAACACATGGAGAAGATCCGTCGAGAGGGAAGGTACTCAGATCAACAAATCGTGGTCACAGTTGATTGCCTTGGCGCAGAACCGGACAAGTGAAAATTTGGTGTAATGGATCCGACACAAAGGGTTAAAGGAATTAGAGAGAAGGAGAGAGAAATAAAAAAACCAGTTGCATTAAATTTAACCAGCGGCTTTCAAGCGTGCCAAAGTTGTTGACAAATGATACACAATACACAAATGCAATCGAAATGCATACATTTATTCGATTACAGTAGCCAGTATTTATGACATCGGATTAACTTGTACACATCATGTTTGCAAAAATATTTGATATATTATATTTTTTTTTAATTTTTAGTGCATTACAAATGCATGACAAATCGATTACACGCTTAGATACTTGTAATGCATTAAAAATCCATTTAAATTTTATATAATGTTGAAGGTTTGTAAGAATTACAACAATACCAACACCAATACGTACATTACAGGCAATGAAATGGTAATGCATATTAGTTGCCAATATGATACATGTGGCTTCCCGGAGTAGATACATGTGGTTTCCCGGAAGAACAGAGACCCACCCAAATCAAGAGCATACAAGAAAGATTTTCTGACAGACGCGAACTCCTTGATTTTTAACTAGCCCTCTTTAGTTATAATATAAATAAATCACAGTTTAAAAAGGAACCGAACAGCATCCGTCAGCTCTATAAATTTAACCCCTATGGGAACCAACGAATAGTCTGGGTTGAATTATCACACAATCCAAGACATAGATTAATCAATACATAGTACGGAAATGGTCAAAAGGATAAAGAACAATAACAGGTTCCTGAAGGCTTCAAAAATCTTAGGCTCATACTGCATTGTATATAATGCATGTGTTTTCCGAACGATGAAATATTTTCAAAACCTTAAATGAAATCATTTGATTTTCCAAAATGACATATTCGCATATTTGTAACGCTTCCCGAGAGAACTTCATACATATACCAATTGTCTCTTTACAGTGAGATAAAATTTGTTGTCAAATGAAAATCGAGGAATTGTCACTGAGGTAAATCAGTGCTATTCAATACACAAGCCAGCGAAACTGACAGAGCAACATCTTTACCACACAGATCATATATTTTCATGATCTGTTTCGCACTTTTTTGTGTGTCATATTTTGTACCATTAATCCAACATAATTATAAGCTCAAAAAGAGCAAACAGAAATATTCACCTTAAAATACTATGCATTGAATGGGAGTCGTAAAGAAGAAACTTTTTCTATCACTACATGTTAAAAACATTTGTATGTTTGCTTGAGCTAAGTTTCAAGTTGACAGCTTAGATATTGTTATTTTAGACAGTTTAGATATTTTTATTTTCCTTAATGATTCGGACCATTGTCTTATCTACGCTCAATTCTCCACCTCCTCTCTGACAACCACTAGGAAATTTTACTGGACCTGATGGTTTCTCGCCCCTGGTTTTAAAATGCTGCGCCTCTGCTTTGGCTAAACCTCTGCGCAAACTTTTTCACCTGTCATATTCAACAGGAATGTTTCCAAGTGCCTGGAAACTTGCTCATATCTAGCCGATATTTAAAAAAGGAGAGGCATGCGACCCCTCTAACTACCTACCAATTGCACTAACTTCGATCACATCTAAAGTTTTTGAATCACTCATCAATTCTTAATTGATGAAATATCTAAAAAATAACCATCTTATCAGCGATGGCCAGTACGGTTTCCGCGCTGGCCGCTCTAATGGAGCGTTGAAATCTTTGTCTCCATAATTTTGGTGAGTCCGAAATAATCGCTGTTGATATTTCAAAGGCTTTTGATAGAGTCTGGCAAGTTGCCCTTTTAGCCAAACTTCAACATTTGGTCTGCATCCTACTCTCGTTAAATGGATAGAGAGCTTTTTGTCAGATTCCTACGAAATAAATGCCGGTATACCTTAGGGCTCAGTTCTTTCACCAACCTTATTTCTTGTTTTGTATTAATGATCTTTTATCCCTTACTCTCAACCCTATTCATAGTTTCGCTGACAACAGCACCCTTAATTTCACTTACTCATTTGTGTATGTAATGAATTCATGGGGAAATGCTACAGAAGGCAATCGAGAACGCATGTTTAGATCATTAAGCAACGACATTTCTAATCTTTTCTAAGCCGAACATGGTTCTACCTTCTGTTTTTCCTTATAATATGAGCCCGAAACTTTCATCGACACCTCCTTCAATCAACCTCGTAACCCATTTCCCTCACATTTAATTCCTTTCCTGCCAAGGCTGTGCTTTAGCATCATAGGGTATTCCCTGAGCGTTGGCAACATCATATATAAAGAAAATTATAGCCAAAGCCTTGTTGCATTAGAATGGCTATGCCCGGAAGGGAATGAGGGTCTGGAGAATATGGAAATTGAATGTCTTGTTATTGCAGAAAGTTGAGTGAGAGAAAGAAGTTATAAGTTTGAGAAAGTTGAATTTCCCAAAGTTCCGCTTATGTTTTTCTATGGAACTTACACTACCTATGCAATTTGTTTACATAGCCAGTCTCCAGCTGTTCGAAGAAGCAGTAAGTGATTGTGAAAAAGGGTTTAAAGCACAACTTAAGTAATGTCAGCGATTATTTGCGACATTTCTTGCTGGCAAGTAGATGTTTTATAGATTCTAAACGAAAAAAAAATTAATGCTAAGCCAAATACTTCATATAACCTGAATTCTCTCACGCGCTAGTTCCCTGAACCCCTTGGGGTGGGAGAAGAGCTTCGTCCGATTCGATGACAAGAAGTGCAAGGGAATTTGAAATGAGCGACATTACTCCGAAGCTTTTTAAAGTAATCTGTTTTTATAAAAAAAAGCTATAGGTTGCCGCCGAACCAATTCGAATCTGTGAATTTAGCGTTACAGAACTCCATTTAATGCAATATTATTACTACCACTATTAAATGCAAATTTCTTGGATTTGACTCTTACAAACACACCACATACCTTATAGTCGATGAAAACATTACTGTAAGATGTTTCCAACGCAATCAAAAAAATTATTATTTTGTTCCAATCCCGAAAAAGATCTCTCACTAAACTTTCTCGATAAAGTTATTAACATTTTTTAGCATCAAGGATTCCGTAGTCTAACACTCTAAAACGACTGTACCTTAAACCGTTCTTTAGATTTCTCTGAGATTTTAATGGAAAAAAACACCCAGCGTATCTATTTTCTGGGGTCTCACAAGGGTCCATCTTGTCTGTATAAGAAACCGGATTCTTTGCAGTTGAACAAGATTTTCTAGCTTCTTATGGCTAGATTTGTATTGCAGACGAATATTTTTACGTCGTAGGTGATATGAAAATGGAAACTATATCTGCTAGTTTAAAGCGGACATGCTCTTATAGGCTTTAGTTTCAACAGCTTGAAAACAAAAGAAAATTGTAGAAGGTGATAGTAAAAATAGCCATTATTAATTCTACAATTAACAGTGAAGCGTATTTTTATTTTACTTAAACGATTTTTCTTCTATTGGTTTTTATATATTCTTACACAATATTGCATAATCCTTAGTTCAATCCCTGTTTTAAACCTGACGAAACTGAATCTTCATATCATTCTAACACATTTGAAAATCGCTACGATCAAGCCAAACAAAGCATCGAAGAGACAGCCTCATAATGGTGCGCATCACGTGGAAAGGTACCAGCCCCAGCTAGCGTTTTATAAAATTGGCCAAACGAGTGTGTAGTATAAATTCATCATGACGTATTGATCATTAAAGTCTTTAGACCATATCTTTATAAAGCCCCATTGACAACATGGTATTAACCGAAAACCGCGAATTGATCAATCCGCTCAAAGAGCGACCGTTAATTGTAACAATAATGTAAGGGGTACATTAAAAAAGAAAAGTGATTTATGGTGCACCATATGTAAAATGCGAGGATATCAGAATTTAACAATGAACAATCGCGTTTATTTAAACTGCCCCGAAAACTCTTAGCACCACTCGCATAACAGAGTATTCCCGAGAGTACTATAAGATCAAGGATACGTAGTTAATATAAATTATAAAAAGTGACGGTATGATATGACTGCCCTGAGGTACACCTTACGGCACACACGATAGTGCAGCCGATGACGTAAAGTCTCAAAGACAGGAGAATTCATCGAATCCTTATATTAATTGCTACGTAGCCTTCGTAATAGTCACAAATAACTGCGTGCCATTGGGTCATGTAGAGTACTCCGGCGTTCTTCCCCAATGTAGCGCTTTTTCTTTACTTGACTAGTTCGAGACGCTGTCAAATTTGGTATTTCTTAGATTGTACTTGCGGATTTTTGAAGTACTGCGAATAATATGGTATATTATGCGATAAATATAGTAATTTTGAAAAAGTTTTAACGTCTTTGATATTTACAGAAGCAGATGCTTCGTCTTAAATACATTTAATATTTGTGAAAAATTAAAACAGCAAAAAGCCACCTATTCAGAGCTTTTGAAGCACAAAATCTCTAGCGGAAAAACTCGGCGGAGGTACTCTTGCAAATTACACCGATCTATCATCTAGTGTAGCTGAGCATAGTTGGGTGTACGCCGGAATACTCTACATGGTCCAATGGAACGCAGCTAATGCAGTCTCATTATTCTCAAGACCGAAGACTCACGCTTGAGTAATCTTAAGATACTTATGACAACTCCTCAAGATGTGGCTCATATAGAAGGCACATAGAGACCACCATGTTAGTAGAAGCAGAACTGACGTGAATTGAAGACTTTTTCGCAAAAGCCTTCGAGGTTTTATTATTAAAAATAATATTAATATTGTCTCCAAGGGCTGCTAAATATTCAATGGCTTTGTCAACAATTTTAAGTTGGGCGTTCATCTGTTCACCATTTCTAATTAACCTCGATCTTGGTTTGATATTTAGCGTATTAGTGTCATTTAATGAATCATTAAAGTAAAAATTAAAAATATTGATATATTAAGTAGCAGCACCCACCAAAATTTTATATTCTTTTCAAAAATTAGCAAAATTTCCCACGCAATTTAAAGGTAATTTACTTCGCAAGATTTTGTTATAGAAAACAACATCTGAGTCTATTTTTAAAAAGAAATATTGTGCCAAAGTATTTTGAGAAGAAATAGTATTTGTAATATTTTCAACAAAAGTGTGAGTATGGTTATTAACTCTTATTTTAACCCGAGGATCACATGTGGTTCAATGCCAACAATTGTAGTAATGTGTATTTGTGGTCAGAAAATATTTTGGGCAAAATATCTTTTTGTCCTTGCAATTCAAAAATTGTAACCAGAGTTCTGGTAATTTCCTATTTTACTTAGTGCCAGTATTTTTCATGGAGCTCTGAGACTCTGCTAATAGAATTTATAAGCACAGCTTTAATACAGAATACAAGATAGGTAAATAGAAATATAGTAAAACGGGTTGGATATGCCTCACTTCCCATTTATGTAATCTGGCCAAGAATAGTATATTTATGAGAGCGGGTTGAAAAGTTCGCAATAGCAAGTAAAAATTAATCCGAATATTAAGCGCGTGGTGATGGACGATTACTGAAAACGGTTTATTTAAAGAGACGGTAGAATAAAGATCAGGGAGAGACCGAGATCATGAGCATTTCTTATATGTAAATCTGTTCAAAACATAATCGTGAATGACTTAAAGTTTTCGAAAGAGTCAGCGAACTGGGTTTCTAGGTTTCATTCAGTAAATCAGAAACGCACGCAGATCACAATGCCAAGCGACTATTAAGACCGACCAGGAGAGTTTCTAGACATATTTGTGAACAAGAACGAAACATAAGTGCACCAGCATATGTACTTTAAAGTTCAAACAACAGTTGACTTAGTTGAAGAGTTAGGGTCCACCAGTCCCAAAGGTAGCTAAAACAAATAAGAAATCAAAAAAAATTGGAATGGATCAAAAGGTTCCGTTAAAGAGGTGACAATCCGCTTGAAAGTTTGAGACTCATACGACAAGCGGAAACCAGAAAATAGCAAACTATTCCACATTCGTGTTGCTCCGCTTAGGAAAGACTCCTGGAGTTTGATCGTAAATCCTATTTTGACCTCAAAGTTTTAAGAGTTAGAACGACTCGAGATGCAGATAGGGTGCAAGATTATTTACATCTTCGTAGAAACCGAAACAATTTTATGACAATTTTAGCGACTGAATATATTAGTCAGTCCAGCTAAGATTGCTGGATATATAAATTTGGGTATGTCTTAATTTGGTTAACTTGGGTCATATTAAAAGAGGATAAATAGATTACATTCAATCTATCGACTGAAATAGGTTGGAGGTAAGGGTGCCTTTTCAGAGGTTATACGCACTTAAAAATTTCAAAAAATTCATTTTTTTTATTGCATTTTCATAATGTACATATATTTTAGTATACTCTCTGATAATTTCAAATCGATCCCGAAAATATTCTTGGAGATACACGCATATTTGTAATGACGTCTCGGAGCGTTAGAAAGTAGGAGACGTATGCCAAGCAAATGAATTTCGTCAACAACAGTGAAACAAGTGAAACCATTAACGCGTTTTTCTCAAAACGGTGTTTTCAAAGTAAGCACGATTTCTCAAAAACGGCTTAACCGATCGGTCTGAAATTTTAACACATTCTTCTCAGATTCTTCAGGGATTGATCGAAGAAATAAGATTTCCGACAATTATTTCTAATCAGAAAGTTTCCTTTCAGCAACACTTGGTGGAAGTCATTTATTTAAAAATGAAAAGTTTTACTTCCACGAATAGGAGTGAAAATTTTTTCTTTGGGATGGTGATCGCGGAAAAATATCAGCGCTCAAAGAAAGATGATGGATCAGCGATCACCATCCCAAAGAAAAAATTGTCACTCCTATTTGTGGAAGTAAAACTTTTCATTTTTAAATTATTTCTATTTTTTTAAACAATTTAACGAAAAAATTTTGGTCGAAAATCGCAATTTTGATTTTTGACAAAATAGCGGCTCCAAAAAGAAATTGTATTCCTTCGATTAATACCTAGATTTATCTATCCACTAATAGAATCATTTTGGTTTTTTTATTTTGGATAATCCAAACCGGAGATATCGTGCTCATTGCCAGAAACCTTTTTTAGAAGGACCTAAAGGAGATCGTCTACAGGAGCAGTGTAACTCAATATTTTTTATATTTTTTTTTTGTTTTAATGCCGATATAAAGTTAAAAGTTACCACTACATGTTTTAATACTTCTTGCAATTCTCAAGTAAAATACCTTTTCAGAAAAAATTCGTAAATAAAAGACTTTTTTTGGCCTTCTAACTGCGTTTTTGGTGCGTTAAATATAACAAGATTTGCTCTGCCCCAATCGATGATCTAGAAATTCTATTGTTTAATGACAACGTGTTCTGGGTTGAGTTTTTTTAGGTCCCAAGATAAAGGGGTGCTGACGTCAGTGAAACTTTGATTGAGATGGAAAATGAGGGATTACATCATTAATAAGCAAAGGAAATAAGATTGGTGAATTAACTGAACCCTGAAGTAAACCGTATTTATTTCTCAGGGATCAGATTTAGGTAACTCATTTTGTATTAGTGCGTCAGCCTATTTTGAATTTTAAAGAGTTAAATGTCACTTACGGGTCAATCCATATCAAATCGACCAATTTAATTAGTAAAAATTTATTTATATTTTATTTTTTTACCTAAATTTGTACTAAACTTAGAGAGTTGAAGAAAGGTATTCATCAATTTTTTAGATGTTAAGTTTTTTTTGGAGCCACAATTTTGTTGTCGGCCCAGCCTATTTTGCATTTTACAGAAATCTGTGTTAAACGCTGTAACTTCTTGGTTTTTACAGATATTCCGTTCAAACAAAATCCATGTTAAAGAGAATAAAATGTACAATATTTTCTGTCCAGTATATATTTAAGCCAAATCTTTTCTTCTTCAATTTTTTTTCTGGATAATGCCTTTATAGGACAAAACTTTTTTTTAATGATTTTTCGAAAATTATGCATTTTTGAAAACATTTCATTATTGTATTGTAAGAAGTATTTAAAATTTCATCACTGAGACTGTATTATTTTTTTAGTTATAAATAAATTTAAAATTAAAATTTCCTATATTTAAAAATGTATAACTAAAAAGCTAATAAAGTCTCGGTGATGAAATTTTAAATACTTATTACAATATAAAGAAGGAATGTTTCCTGAAAATGTTGGATTTTTAATTGTGTCTCTTCTGCGTATTTCAGATTAAAAATGCGACATTTTCGAAAAATCGCAATATTTGAAGACCCATTAAAAAAAGGATGTAACTCTTAAGCCTGAAACTTTTTAGGGAAGTAGTATACTATAAAGGCATTAACCAGAAAAAAAATTTAAGGTGAGTCTTAGTTCTATCCTTAACATTTTTAATTTTAAAAGAGCAGATTATTAGTTTGAAAACGTTAATATTTAATGATTTTTTTCCGTATTTACCGTTAAGTTGGCCTATATTTATACTAAACAGAAAATATTGTACATTTTATGCTCTTTAACATGGTTTTTGTTTGAACCAAAAACCAAGAAGTTACAGTAACACAAATTTCTGTAAAATGCAAAATAGGCTGAGGCAACAATACAAAATTGCGGCTCCAAAAAAAACTTAACATCTCAGAAATTTATGAATACCTTTCTTCACGTCTCTAAGTTTAGTACAAATTTAGGTAAAAAAATTTTTTTGGTATATTTTTATTGCTGTTCTGACACAGTGGAAGAATTGAAACCTGGCAACGCCTCCTCGTTGTCTGGCTTAATTATAAAATAGTTTTTATATAAAAAGTTGAACCGACTTCACAAAGAGCGCTAAAAAGCATACAATAATTTTTAATTTTATATCTATTACGATATTTTGAAGTCGGTGCAAATCAAACAAACCAAACAACTACACAAAAATATTTAATCGTCATTTCTTATGATCCCGTAAGCTGAAACGTTCAGGTAGTATTGTGTATTATTTTCAATTGTGGTTATGTAGTTGTTTTATTTGTTTAATTTGCACCGACTTCAAAATGTCGTAATAGATATAAAATTAAAAATTATTTTATGCTTTTTAGCGCTTTTTGTGAAGTCGGTTCAACTTTTTTTTAAAAGCTATTTTATTTTACACTTTTTTGTGTCTTCTACTCTATGCAACGAATAAAGAACCATCCAAATCGGTCCACGCGTTAAAAGTTAGTTTTAACCTCCTACCTCACCCCCATTCCACTAAACATTTTTTCTCATGGTATCAATCAAGGAACATACTCTACCGAACAGAAAAGGAATCATCGAAATCGGTTCACGCGTTACGAAGTTACTACCCCTCCCCCTCCCCCACCATCACCATAGGACCAAATTATTCTCCTATTAGAAATGGGGGATCACACTCTATACAACAGCAAAAGAAGCATCCAAATCGATCCACGCGTTACAAAGTTATGTTCCACCCCCCTTCTCCCACCCCCACCCCAGCAACATTTGTTTTCTCGTAGTATCAACCAAGGATCATATTCTACCCAATAGGAAAAGAATTATCCAAATCGGTCCACGCGTTACGAAGTTAGACTACACCCCCCCCACCCACACCTTTCACCACTGGACCAAATTATTCTCCTATTAGCAATGGGGGATCATACTCTATACAACAGAAAAAGAACCATCGAAATCGGACCACGCGTTACAAAGTTAGGTTCCACCCCCACCCCCATCCCCTCAAAATTTTTTCACCTGGTGTCAACCACGGAACATTCTCTACCCAACAGAAAAAGAATTATCCAAATCGGTCCACGCGTTACAAAATTAGACTACCCCTCCCTCCCCCCTCCTCCACCCTAAGCCAAATTTTTTTCTCCTATTAGCAATGGGGGATCATACTCTGTACAACAAAAAAAGAATCATTAAAATTGGACCACGCGTTACAAAGTTAGGTTTCACCCTCCCCCCCCCCCTCCCCTTCCAAACATTTTTTTGACATGGTACGAATCAGTGAACATACTCTAGCCAACAAAAAAAGAATCATCAAAATCGGTCGACGCGTGACGAAGTTATGCCCGGTCAGACATAAAAAAAAAAGAAAAATAAAAAAAAAATATGCGTCGAACTTAGAACCTCTTTGTTTTTGGGAAGTCGGTTAAAAATCTTTATTTTGAAAGCAATCACGGTACGGAACATTAATTGCATAACCCCAACTTGTACTTGACCGGCATATTTTCACTTATAAAATTTTTCCAACTGCTAACGGTTTCAAGTTTTAAATTTGTGGATATGTCTTTATAGATCACACTATAATATGTTATGACAAAAACGTTATACACCGCACTTCAATACTGCATTCCATTGCTATTATGAGAAAACTGTGCAACTGCTGGGGGTGGAGGGACGGATGGCACCACATTTTTAAATGCGTGGACCGCTTTGTACGATTTTTTTTTTTTGGTTGTATAGCGTATTTTTTTTCATTAGTACCACGCCAAAAACTAATGATTTTTGATTTGTTGTACAGAATATCTTCCCTCATTGCTACTATGATAAAAATGTTGTTACTTGGTATGGGGAGTGGAGGGTGCAGTCGCCTTACTTCGCAATACGTGGCCTGATTTAAATGATCTCTACATCTCTTACTGTTACAATAGCTTTTTTCATACCAACAGCATATTGTAAGTAGCATATGTTAAGGCCGTACAGTTAAACAGTATAGTTTTTCTACTCAAATGTTAGAAAAGAAAGCTGCAACTTTAACATATGATAAAAAGGCGCAATTTTAAACCGCTTGCTAAAACACCCTATACATAAAAGTTGCATGTGGGTTATGTGTATGTATTGATGTCTCACATTATCATAATAGACTTGGCACGCTTTTTACTGACTACTTAATGTGAAATACTGTGTTGTTGGGACATCCCTCGCGCACCCTTACAATAGAGTAGAAGGACCTTATAGGTGAAGAAGCACCCACGATTCGTGATACATTCCTTCATTGCAGATCATTCTACAACATTTTGGAACATGCTTTAACATTGTGAAACATTTTGACTATTCTGGAATAGAGGTTTGTAGAAAAGTTTGGTACATTTTAGAGGTTTGTAGCAAATTATAATATATATGGAAACATTCTAGAACTTTCTAATATATTTCAGATCAAATTGCAATACATATTCTTATATTCTTTAACATCATTGTAAAATTGTTTAGACCATTTCTGCGATTAAGAACATCTCAAATGTTCTTTGGCAGTATTAAAGTTAAGATGTACGAAGTTCAAAGTTTAAATTCTTGATAGTAAGTGGATTTAGTGTTTATCAGACTGAACTCCGAGTCTACATTCGCGTATTGATTTGACTATGCCTAAAAGGAAACGGCTGTTCATCAGTCAAACCGAAATAAAAGCAGTGCTTTCAAAAGCAAACGAAACTGCTGATCATCGTCAACGACAATAACAAGAATTGATAGACAAAATTCACTCATTGTCTAGCTCGCAGCAATGCGAAAACAAGACTCAAGTTTCCTCACTTTTCTTACCCTAATTCCCTCCCGGCCAAAACCATGCTAACGCATCAAAGGGTTGTCCCCTAGGATTTGGCCACATCGTATAAAAAAAAAATCCATTTCGCGATCAGTAATATCGGTCCAGAACACTGCAAGTAACTAAAGACAACAACTTACAGCACAAATATTATTTACAACTTTAATGGTAAAACAGTAAAATTTAAATCAAAGACAAGTACAATATTTTACTAACAAATTCGTGCCTTAGTTTTCACAAAATTTCTGATAAAATGTTTGTTCTTAAATGAAAAAAGAATTTATAATTGTAGTTTACAGATGCAAATTATACTGTTTCTGACCTATACAAAACGTAATAGCATAGCCTGGAGCTGGACGTCAACCTTGATAGACGAAGACGTCGTTTTACCTTTTAGGGTACAATATGTGACACCTTTAGAATTTTTTAGAAGCAAAAGAACCTACACTTAATTTTTCGTCATCATCTTTAGGCGACATTGCATTGTCTACAGAATAAAGAAGATGGCTTGGACACGTTTTCAAGTCTCGCATATGCGATGCCATTGTTTATGAAATGAAATTTCAAAGCCATGTTATGCTGTTCTAAAACCCTACTAGTCTTTACTATTACCTCTTAATAATTACCAATTTTTGGAACGCGCTGATTTAAAATTTCAAGGGCGCGCCACGACACGTTTTGTTCATAACGCAAACATGGCGGAAGATCTACACTTGGGGAGAGATAATAAGAGAAAGCTAGGAATGTTTTTGCTTCCTAGAAGATTTCTAAAATTCTTACGGACAACCCTAGATACCTAGAGTATTAGAGTAGATAGTAATAGTAGGCTGGAAAATTCTTTCATTTCACAGTTCATGTTCCAATTCAACTTATTTTAATTGAGCTATATCCTGACAGGCTGAGTAGAAAATGCCCTACCTACAAGATCCAAGCAAAAGTGGCTTAGAAAATGTTCTGCGCGAAAACGAATCGTGCGAGGTACTAGGCAAAAACGAATCAGAGAAAAACTCCAGGCAAAAACGAATCAGAGAAAAACTGCGGGCAAAAACGAATCAGAAAAAAACTCCAGGCAAAAACAACTCAACTATAATAGTCGTTTTTGCCCACACACAGCCAACTCCAGATACCTAAAGCAGCAGATACTTCGAGTAGGCTGGAAAATTCTTTCATTTGACACTTCATGTTCCAATTCAAGTTGTTTTAATTGAACTATATTCTGACAAGCTGAAGGGGAAAATGTCCTACCTACAAGATCCAAGCAAAAGTGGCTTAAAAAATGTTCTGCGCAAAAACGAATCAGAGAAAAACTCCGGGAAAAAATTAGTCAGAGCAAAACTTTGGGCAAAAGCGAATCAGAGAAAAACTCCGGGCAAAGTATTAGTCGTTTTTACCCACACCGAAAAATCGAGTCATTTGCGACCGCGCAGAAAATTTGAATCGTTTTCGCCTAAACAGAATAATGTCATAACTTAGTTGTCACAAGGCTGTAGTACCAGCTTAACCTATACAAGTATCACCCGATGATATTATAGAAATCGAGGAAATAAATTAAATGACACTGATATTTCACATAATACAAAATAAATCCTTTGAATACTATGAGTCTTTTATAATACCATCTCTCTGAGTTGCACGCGCTCTTTTTTATATTATTTTCGTTTTTTATTAACATAAAAGTCACAACGGAGCAACTACAACATCTTGCCTTATTATAATGAGAATATCGCAAGTTCACCCATATTGTGTGAATCGTACCATAAAATTACAAATGAAACAGCCCTTCTAAACTACCCGTAACTTAGAAGACAATGCTTGCCGATAAAACCAAATGACAAGGAAAGTTTAAGAAAGTTATTATGAAAGCCAAAGCAACAGAATGAGAGTTTTCAGAAAGATTTGGTAGATTTAGCACAATTAGTGGCTTCTAGAATTAACCAAAATACAAGTAACGCACTTAAGAGCAGTGAATTTTGTAAAACAGGCAGAGATTAAATGTAAAATCGTTTATTTGTATCCATGCAATTGCATGGATACATTCGAAATTTAATTTACCCAACTATAAGTAATTCAATCTTGTTTATTTTATATGAAAAAGACAATCTTCACAACACTCCTTAAACCTTAAATTCACGGCTCTTATAAGACAAGCAACAGTAAATAACTTAGCGTTTAGAACGTTTGCAAACAAACCATAGAACAAAGCTCATCTCCATAAATCCACTTAAATCCTTAAATTCCCCACAAATAAAGAAAATTGAATAAGATGAATCTAATAATGCTATGAAATGTCAGAACCCAAATTAGTAAACATACTTCAGAGATTATCTCATAATTGGTTTCTAAATGGCGAAACCAATAGGCTCAGCCTTACTTTCGCTTATCTAAAGAAAACCGTCTCCAAAGGGATGACAAATTAGAGTCGTTGAGAGCTATTTTATGATAAAATACTGAGACGACACAGAAACAGGATGCTAGGTGTAATCCTTGTGGTAATAAATCAAATTGTACGAGAATGGTGCGAGGCAATAAGATGACTTCACCTCCACATATCCCGCAAATTCCGCGATAATTTACAAAATGTGGAGTATTGTTTGCGGGGAGTACCAAGACGGTTAACAACATGAATTCAGGCTCAAAAACGAAAATAATTTGCGTTCCGGATAATCAATTATCGCGATGTCTCCTTGGAGTACTTTAAATTCGCTAGCACGGACACCCACACTTTTCATTTATTGAGTGGAGAACACTTTAAAGCGAACGATTATTGAGAAAACTTATCCGCCGCGGACCGAGTTTACTAAAAACTAAGACCAAAAATTAAACGCGTATTCAAATGCGCTTCTGTTTTCTTTTTAGTACAAACGGAAAGAATAAACAAATTCATAACTTTTTTGTCTTTTTTTCGCTTGGATTTTTAAGAAATGTTTTTCACACTCGTTCGCAAATTTTCGCCACGATTTTTCCATATACAACGTTTTCACTAGCGAACTAACTACTCGACAAACGAAGTGAATCGGAGAAGTCGAAAATTCGAAAAAATTTATTTTTGCCGTTCGAAACACGGTCAAGCAAGTCGGCTGTTCAACTGATTTTGGCAGACAAAAATTAATTTAGGATGAATCGCCCGGCCGAGTACTCTGGGTATCCGCACGCCATAGTACCGATTCCTATACTATACTTCCTCCCTCGCTCCGGTAGCGGCCATTCAGCAAAAGTGTTCATTTTGAATTGAAGTAATTATAAACTCTCAGCCTATACTCGCGGCTGATTGTGTAAAATTAAATTGCCTCCATCGAGTCCACCTGACGAATATGTTTGTTTATAACAAGAACATAGCGAAAGGTAATTGTTCTTTTTTTCGCTCTTATATGTGAAGAGTGCCTACAAGTGGTATGGCGTATCGGCAAATGTTTTCACATTATGATAAAGAGATAAATCTGTTGGATTAGACAGAAAGTAGGAAAGCTTCCAAGTATTTTTGAAAAATTAAAATTGGTCATTTTATATTTTTTTTAATAAATGACCAAGAAACGAGCATAGGTGTTGGAATTAGGCCATGGTGGATGGTAAAAAATATAAGGGGCATTTCAAGCGAAGCGGAGAACCAACAATTTTGAAAAAGTTATGTATGACCTGCTTCAAAGGTAATTAATTAAGAAACTTATATAAAAATAAGTAAAATAGTGATTCTTATAGGAAATTGCATGCTCCTTACAGTCGTGGTATGGAATTCGATATTGGATTTTTTTTCATGTAAAAAATCCAAAATTAATATTTAAAATTAAATTTTGACAAACTTCGACATGTTTAATTTTTTTTTAAATAGCTCAAAAAATAACTTAAAATGTATAGTAAATGCCTGTTCAGTTTCATAATGTGATCTGCATTCGAACACAGTGCAGCGCGTAGTCGGCGTTTGGCCAGTGCGATAGTTTTGTATGGAAACATGAAAAAATTTCAGTTTAAATTCTCTATCTCCGATACGAATGCAGATCACATTCTAAAATTTTACACATATTATTTATGAATTATAAGCTACATTTGGAGATAAAAACAAAAATTTTTAAAAATGTCGAAGTTAAGTAAAATCCGATTTGATATGTTTACTTCCGGTTTTATATCCCTTTGAAGCCCACAGTTGCTTATAAGCAACTGCGAGTTTTGCCATCTGTTAAAGAATTGCACTTGCATATTCTGCCCATCTTAAAGGTTGGAATACCCGCATGTAACATTACTTATTAGCTTAAAAGCACAACAGATGGCATTGGTTGACTTAAGGGGAATAACGAAACAGTTTTATAACTCGTGCGCAGTGGTATTAACACGTGTAAAAAGTTGGCAGCAAAATTAGGCACTTTTATATTAACAAAGTTTGCTTGAATTTTTAAATTATTGGTTAAAGGTAATCTTAATAGGTTGCTTCAAATGCTTGATTACAAAGTTTTGAAGAAAAGTGAATATTTCATATAAAAAACTGCAGACAAAATTTTAGTTGCCTGTAGGCAACTTTGGGCAATAAAGGTGTTTATAAATAATCTGTTTTTTAGTGACTGAATACAACAGAAAAGGTTTATCGGAAGAAGAGCTCGAGAAGCTCCATTTGTGAAGGAATTGTTAATCCAAAATCGAAAACCAAATCCGTTACCCTAAATCTCGAAAACTAGAAAATTCAAAACCAATAAAGACCCAAAAACAAAAAGCGAAATCGAAATACAAATCTTTAACAAATTCAAGCACAAGTCATAACGAATAAACAAAGCAATCTAAGGAACACATTACTAGCTCAGATATAAGTACCTTCAATGCCGTTTAACAAGAGGATGACTACGAAATTTCTGTGGGGACGCTTCAAGGCACTCTTGATATACTCGAGCAGCATTAAAAAGGTTAATAACTTTTGAATCGCTGCAAATATCGATTTAATCCTGTTTTGTTGTAAAGAGCGCCCTGAGAACCTCTTAACGAAAAAAAATTATATCCTTCGTGTAAAAATTTGACAGGATCAAGGATAACATACCAAAATTTTTTGCAAAATTTTCCCAATATACATAAGGTCCAATAACTCGAAAATTTATAAGTTTATTATGGGTACCATTTAGTTTTATATGTTGATCTTGCGACGTCCTTGAAAGGACTTTCAAGCATTTAAGTGAGCACTCCTCCTTTGAAGGAACCAAAATTTTCAAACGCAATTTTGATCGGTACACTTCAAAGACTCCATTGGTATAGCGTTTCCTACACATTAACGAAAAGAAGAATAAGTGTCGACACTGCCATTAATATGCGACAACCATGACATGCTCCAAATGCAAAATATGGCTGTGTATTACTCAAAAATGAAACTGCTTTTTTAATTATCACACCAAATAACCTAAATACTTACCCGTTTCTTACCACCGATAAGACTTGTTATACATACATAAACATATTTATTTTATACATTGAAATATTTTATTTATGTTATTTTGTTAATTTTCACGAACATCTTACTGATAATACCTTATCTTCCCAAAGTTGCTTATAAGCAACTTTTTCCCACGGGATACCCTTTCATCCTGAAATAATAACTTTTTATTTGTTATAAAAGAAAGGAAATAGTTAACAAAATATGCCCCGAAAACAATTTTCTGAACGCAACACTAGGACCGGGCTTCAAAGGGATATACGAAAAAAAAATTTTTTTCAACTCTGTAATAACAGCCAAGAAAAACATTTGTTTGTCTTTAAAATAACACTATTTACTTTTTTTCTATCACTATGAATAATAGTAAATTTTTTTTTTCAAAAACCCGCTCCTCAAATTTTGTCAATTCTTTAATGGCTTAGAAAAGGGCAACTAGGCTTCATAGAAAAAAAATAAAAATGCAGATTAATTCAGGACATATAGAAGTACAATTAAACCAAATATGAACAAAATCCAGAACCTGAAATTTGTTTCGCTGTCCGATTCGCGTGAAATGCCCCATAAGTTAAACTTATTTAAGTTTTATTAAATAAAAAAAAACTAATTTTTATTTTATAAACAGCCGAAGCTAGTGTTTATTCAATCAAAGCCAAAACCTAACTTAACTTAATCAGAATAATTCTTATTAGGTAAATTATGAACTAGGTTGCTCACGTTGCATAGGTAACGCAGACATGCTGTCAGCACTTTTGAGTGGTTCACGTTGTCGAGTCGTTGACATAGCTTACGGCTCGTGGGAACTTCTGATTGTGGGAATACAATTTTCGGTTTTTCGTATTTTAGCTTACGTGGCGTTAACTCTTACCCCTTTAAATGAGGATGTCCTCATCCTCATAAATAAGGAATTTGGCTGATCCTTGTGGTATCAGGTAAGGATGATGTTGGCCCATGATGTTCTGCGGTAGACTCTACCGTTGGTATGATAGTGACTGCTTCTATTACAGGATTGGTAGGAAGATGATTGCTTCTGCAATGTTGAATTATTTTCATGCTTATTTTTTTGCCAAGAAAAGGATTATCAGAGTAGTTAAGTCAAAGTTCGTAAAGTATCCTGTCCGGCTTACCTTTTTAATTAATTTTATTTCTCCCGTGTTATTTAGGTGCAGTTCTTTCATTATCTGTAGGGTATAGATTTCTTCAAATGTCCTGAAGGAGAAGTCGGGTTGTACTATTGGAGGAAGTGGTTTTATCCTGTAGGCTTCTTGGGATGTGTACAGCTGCTTGTTGATCATAAGTGTTGTGTTCTGGTATTGTATGACGAATGTGCCTGTTAGGTCTAGGGCCTCGCCGTCGATAAGTATTGTCCATTAAATTGGTTTAGCAGCAATGTTCCCGGGAAGATTTCCTCTGTAGCTGGGATGTGCCTATTATCAATTTCGGTGCAGTTCGAAGGTTTACTCGGTCGGCCATAAGACCTTTGCAAGATGCGGAAGATTATGAAACCAGGAAAAGTCGTAATCGTCGTTAGTGGACGTTACGCAGGACGAAAAGCTATTATAGTGAAAAACTTTGACGACGAAACGCCTGAAAAGCAATTTAGACATGCTCTTATTGCAGGCATCGACAGGTATCCGCGAAAAGTAACCAAGAAAATGGGCAAAGGTAAACTAAAGAAGAAATCAAAGATTAAGCCCTTCTTGAAAATTCTTAATTACAATCACTTGATGCCAACCCGCTATTCTGTTCCGGACATTTCGTTTGAAAAGGTTTCTGTGAAAGATTTGAAAGATCCAGTCAAAAGGAAAACACACCGGTTCCGGACTCGTGTTAAATTTGAACAGAAGCACAAGGCTGGTAAAAATAAATGGTTCTTCCAGAAATTGCGTTTCTAAACATACGTTTGAACCATTTTTAAGCTCTTATTAATTTTAATGCAGCTTGATGAGCTTAAATCTACAATATTTTTCCTATTACAAATTGTTAACTTATTACTAGCTATACATTTTTCTCTTATTCCGTACATTTGGTCCTCGCATTGTATTACATTTTCGAATGGTAACTTAACTACAAAATTTCCTCTTTTTAACCGACTTCCCAAAAACAAAAAAGGTCTAAGTTCGACGCGTATTTTTTTTATTAATAAATTTTTTTTATTTTTATTTTTTTTATGTCTAACCGGGCATAACTTCGTAACGTGGGGGTGAAACCTAACATTGTAACGCGTATGTTGATTTGAATGGTTCTTTTCTTGTTGTACAGAGTATGATCCCCCATTGCTAATAAGAGAAACAAATTAGGCGTAGGGTGGGGGGAGGGGGTAGTCTAACTTCGTAACGCGTGAACCGATTTAGATAATTCTTTTTCTGTTGGGAAGAGTATATAAGTAGTAAGTAAGTATAAGTATATAAGAGTGGTTGATACCACGAGAAAAAAATTTTGGTGGTGAGGGGTAGGGGGTAGAACCTAATTTTGTAACGAGTGGTCCAATTTCTATAGTTATTTTTCTGTTGTATAGAGTGTGATCCCCCATTGCTAATTGGAGAATAATTTGGTCCTATGGTGGGAGTGGGGGAAGTAATCTAACTTCGTAACTGGTAAGAAATAGAAGAAAAATTTGGTCCAAGGTGGGGGGTTGGGTGGGGGGAAGAGTATTCTAACTTCGTAACGCGTGGACCGATTTGGATAATTCTGTTTCTTTTGGCTAGAGTTTGCTCCCTGGTTGATGCCACGAGAAATAAAATGCTGGTGAGTTGGGGTGGGAGAAGAGGGGTGGAACCTAACTTAGTAACACGTGGACCGATTTGGATGGTTCTTTTGCTGTTGTATAGAGTGTGATCTTCCATTGAAAATAGGAGAATAATGTGGCCCTATGGTGGTCGTGGGGGAGGGGAGGGGTAGTAACTTCGTAACGCCGTGGACCGATTTCAATGATTCCTTTTCTGTTCGGTACCATGAGAAAAAAATTTTAGTGGAATGGCGGTGGGGTAGTTAACCCCCTACACCACCTCCATTCCACTAACTTTTAAACGCGTGAACCGATTTGGATGGTTCTTTCTTCGTTGTATAGAGTAAAATACACTAAAAAGTGAAAAATAAAATAGTTTTAAAAAAAAGTAACAGGTCTAAAATTATTTTATGCTTTTTAGCGCTTTTTGTGAAGTCGGTTCAACTTTTTTTTTTAAAACTATTTTATTACTGGTTTAATTAGCATTGATCTACACAGATCTTCCGTCGTGCTTGGTATGCTTTCAATATACAATAATGTTTAATTGCTTGAGGCGATTTTGATGTCGGCAAAGTCGATGGCCTCTTCTAGATTAAGGTATGGTACGTTATTTTTTCAAAAAATTCTTTTACAATATTTATTTCACTATTTGATAAAACAAAGGAATTTACAATACCGGCTTTTGCCCAATGCAAGGCGTAATCAACATTTATGGTTCCTACGACAAAACTCCATTAACCCTTCTCCGGTGACAACGTCCAGTTAAATAATTTCTAAAGCATTTTAGTTCAGTCTTATTCACGCCGTATTTTTCTAATTTCTTTACTAGATCTAGGCGACTACAGAAACATAATTTTTTCTGACCTTTCCGACGGTTTATAATAAATAATATAATAAAGGCGATAAAGGTGAATTGGAAGAGTAGGTTGGTTTTGTTCCATGAACCATTTCCATGAACCGTTCCCATTATTAATGGGTGCATCTATTCTGACTAATTGCTTGCATAATTTTTATCGCTTGCAGTAAACGGTTCCACTAGGCGCCACCGATTCGCATTGAACTTATCAAACTTCAATTTCACTGCCAAAATAATCACATTACTAACTTGTGGGGGGGGGGGGGGGGGGGGGGGGGGGGAATACGTGTCTGCCTTGCACTGAGGCCTTAAGTGGTCCGCTGTACGCCTCCTGCTCGGCAGCGTACCTTAAAGTCCACTGTAGAACCAACTTATCCCCGAAACGAATTGGATAATTCGATTATACCCGGATTTCTTAACTTCTGCTAAATCTTCGCAGTAGTATGTTCCTAAAATTTTAGATCTTTTTTGCGTTAGGGCTGAGAATTGGCCGAGAACGTGTAACACGGTCTCGTCTTCTTCCCCACATCCCCTGCATAGACTAGTGTTTGCACTTCCCATTTTTATGGCTCTGATCTTGCATGTCCTGTCACAAGGCCAACAAGAAGTTTCAGTTTGGCTCTGTTAAGCTTAATGATCTTTTCAGATTCATGTGCATTGAGAGTTCCCCAAAACGCTTTGGTATGTCTGGCGATGTCGGATCCCTCCCAGTTTTCTTTGTGACTCCTCGTTACCCATTCCATGCTTTCTTTTCTGATTTCATGGTTGGGTATGCTGAGGTTGGGCATTATTGGAGTGTCCTCATTTGCGCCCCTCAGCGTCAGCTTTGCTTTTTCATTTCATGGGATGCCAAAGTGCCCTGACACGTATATTAGGGTGACATCGTTTTGTCTTCCTAGTTTCTTGAGGATCTGTTATTGCAATCCTGGAGGATGTTATTCCCCGTTCTATTAACTGTTTAGCTCCTATCTCGATCGCTGCGATTTCATATTGAAGGACCGAAGAGAAGTCGTTAACCCCTCACCTAAATCCAGGTTTATTTGCTCGCACGGTATTCCAAAGCCACAGCCACGCTCGCATTTTAAGTCGTCTGTGTAAATCGCTAAAGTGTTTTCTTGAATCACCCCACTGTTGATCCATTCACTTTTAGTCAGAAACTGAGTTTTGAAGATTGCCTCCAAATTTGGAATACCAGTTTTGAAGTCCCAGCAATCTTCGTCCTCAAAGAGTCTCTTAATCGTATTTCCATTACATATTCGGACGATCTTCTCATGTTGGGTTTGCATTCCCCTTACCTTTCACAGTTTATTCATTCGTAAACGTATAGCCGAGTTTAGTGCTACTTGTTTAACATAGAATTCCAGTAGAGTTATATTTAGAATTACCTCCAAATCCCTTGTCGATGCTAACCTGTTAGACCCTGTTATGCCTAAACAGCACATACGTTGGGCCTGGTCCAAAATCTTCTGGTTTCTGCCCACCTCCATAGCTTTCCACCAGACTATCGCTTTATGTGTTATCATGGGTCTGATTACACATGTGTATATCCATTTTATAATATAGGGTGATATTCCCCATACCTTACCTATAGCATTTCTATACGTCCAGAAAGCTCTAACCGCTTTGTTTTTCTTCCCGTGTAGATGCCTAGCCCAATTTAGTTTCCCGTTCATCAGCGCGCCCAGAAATTTGGCCTCATTCTTTAAGGTTAATCTAATGTTTCCGATGCACGGGGGAACTATTTTTCTTAATTTATGCCTTTTAGTGAAGCAGTAGAGTTTGGGTTTATCTTCAGTCAGCAATACTGCGCCCAAGAGATTGCCTTGTCGATTGCTTCTTGAAGTAGGTATTCCAAGTTTTCTTAAAACTTACTTCTGCCTAGGTCGTCCGCTTAACAAGTTACGTAGAGACCTTTATCCGATAGGGCTTCAAGTAATTCATCAATCACTATCATCTACAAGAATGGTGAAAGAATCCCTCATTATGGAGTTCCTCTTTTTACCCTCGACGTCAGTTGTTCATTTCCGAAACTTGTAATTATGGTTCGGTATCCCAGCATGGACTTGATCCATTTGATTGTACTGTGATCTGACCCTCAACCTATTGAGAATCTTATCGATTCTGACATTGTTGAAGGCTCCTTCTATGTCAATGAAACAGCCTAACGCTACTTCTTTGTACATCAATGCCTTTTCCACTTGATGTTCTAGGCTATATAGAGCGGAATCAACTGATCTACCTTTCATATATAGTATGCATGTTGACAACATGATAGTTGGTTTATGCCTATATGTTTCCTTACTTCCCATTCTATGAGTCTTTCTAGACTTTTCAGTAAGAATGAGGTAAGGCTAATTGGTCCCTCTTGTTTGGTTTTGGTAGAAATACTATCTTTACCACTTTCCAGTTTTTAGGAGTGTAACTGAACTTTCGACACGCTCCAAAAGGTAGGGCGAGTTTGTTCCATAGTTTGTTACCTACCTTGTGTAGCATGATAGGATATACCCCATCTCTTCCCGGTGATTTATATGGGCTGAAGACCTTGTTAAAAGTACAGTTTCTTCGTTTGCTCCTCTTCCATCCCAACTAGGGATCTCCAAGGAGTAGCGTCTTCCCTTATCGATTCCCCCTCTACTAGGGTACTCCTCGGGAAGCTATTTATAATCAGCTTCTCAAGAGATTCCTTCATGTTGGATGAGTTTTCGATGAGTTCTAATTGGCTTTTCGATTTATGTATTTTTTCAATCTACCTGCCTCACCCGTGCTTTCAATTTGGCTAGTAAAAACTTTCCATGATTCCCTCTGGGCTTTTCGGCACTCGGACTTGAATTGCCTGAGTGCCTTTTGTATTCTTCCTAGAGTTCCTCTCTTTGGTGAAAAGAATTCATCCAACTCTGATAACATCTTCAATGTTAGCAGTCTTATCATCGATTCCCTGTGTTGATTCCAAAGGAACATTTCTTGTACACAATTTTGTGTTTAAGACCTCCCTATATTTATCGCAGTTTGTTATTCTGGGGTTTCTAAAAGTCAGGGGATCATTCGTGACATTGACACTTAGCTCAAAGAGTATCCATCGATGGTCCGAGAATGATACCTCGTCAAATACATACTAATTCTTAATCTCATCAACAGTCTTCCCGTTCGCAAGTGTAATGTCTATAACTTGTTTTCTGTTTTTATTAATTAAAGTTGGATTGTTGCCCCTATTTATAATAAAAAGTTCTGATTTTACTCGATATTCAATTAAGGACTTACCCCTGTCATTGTTGTCCGTGCTGCCCCACACAGTATGACGTGCGTTTGCGTCACAGTCTATGACTAACCTTAAATTTCTATCCTTTGCATACCTTACCATATTCTTCAGAGTTTCCGTGGGAGGTAGATTTGGGAAGGCCAAGTCACAGTTTAGGTGGTTGGAGTCTGATTCGTTGGAAACAGTGCGATAAATCTTTGCATCGTCCGCATAACGCAGAATTTTACTACTAGACAGGAGAAACGAAACATCATTAATATATAACATAAAAAGGAACGAGCCAATGATACTGAGGTGGCAAGGGATTGGTCGAAAAGAGCTCCCCGAAACAGGACAACCCATCGATGAAATAAGATGGAAACCCGAGAAGAGACCAGAATTCCATGGTTATATAATGAAGAACTGGTAAAATTATTCTTTACTTCTTTCTTATATCTTTTACAAGATTCCGGAATGCCTCACGACCCTTTGGCTTGTAAATACATTCCGTCTAACGCCCTGATCGAAATTGAGCTTGTTCGCATCTCTATAGAGACTTTTATATTAACATAGTTGCGGATATTTACGACCTTACCCTTGCATATGAGCTCGGTACCAAATAGATTTATTTTTAAATATTTTCCTAAAAACAAGAAAAATAGCTTAAGCATAAATTTATTCACAGAATATGAAAACAGATACTAATATCGAAGAAATCTATATTTAACACTAAGCCCTAGGGTAGCCGATGACTCTTTCTGCTGCGTCCCTTTACAATAGAACTGCTGGGCACCTTTTCATTCTCCCTCTTTACACTTTCGATTAGAGATTCAATGACTGCTACACTTTCGGTCATCATTTCTTTGGCCATACTGTAAACGTTGTTGTCCTTTTTGTTGTACATTATTGCATTCTGGCACATTAACATCACATCTCTCTGAAATTCAAATGTGGACCTAATAACTCCGTTTTCAATATTCTTTTTAATAGTGTGTAAGTCCGTGGGGCGCAGAACAATCCCTTTATAATTAGGCGCCATTTCTTCAGTCACAGGACGAAGAAAAATTGATGCATGCCTATGCGTTGCAATGCGATTATAAATCATGAGAATGGATTTTTTCCATGCTTTGTATTCGCGATCATCACTGGAAGCTGGAGAGCTGGGTATGCTATCGATGATTGGTGTTGATGAGTACCTTCGTCTTGTTCGCGGTATGGCGTCTATGTTCTCGTCATCAACCAATGGGCTTTCCGATCCCTCACGTTCCTTTAATTTTCTTATGCTCAGATTTTGTTTGTTTTCTTCCAGAACTCCAATCTCTTCTGGTTTCTTATCGACATGACTGTCTAATTTTCTTGCCCGAGAATAGTCGCGTTTATTTTTGTTGACCTTTTCATCCTTTGTTACTTCAATAGGGGAATCATCATCGGTGTCTATAATTGTAATAGTGGCTGACGGTTCTTGTATAGTTACCGTGTCCAACTCTGTCTTGCTCTCTTTTGGAGTTGGGGGATTAGTTACAGAAGAAGGAGTTAAAGGCCTTTCTGATGAGGATTGTTTTTCAGGACTATTATTCTCGTCTTGTGACAAATGTTTAATAGGTGACTCTGATTTCATGGGAGAAGCCTCCTTCATATTGTTATCTGGACTCAATTTAGCTTCGTTTGAATCGGAATCTTCCGTAATAACAATAACATCAGGACTACCACTTGGAGATTGTTCAGGTTTCGCAGGATCTGTATCAGTTTTTACTCCGGTCATAACAACATCAGTTAAATTTACTGAACATTCAGTTATTTCTACCACAGGTTTTTCTTCATCCATGGTAGACTCGTTGTTATCAAGTTTTTCAGGGTTAATAGTGGTAATTTCCATCAGAACATCTTCGATCGGAGACTCTTTACCATCATTGTCCTCATTATTTTTCTGGTCGTCTTGAATTTTATCTTTTAACGTTTGCAGAGTAGTGTTGTCACTAGAATCGTCACTTAATTCAATTTTTTGGACGATTTCCTCAACTTTTTCTTCCTTTTTTTCAACTACTGGGGTCTCTTCGGCGGAACCACCATCATCGGGAATTTCTATTACTTCCTTTTTGGGTTCAACCAATTTTTTCTCTTCTTCAACTATTGTGCCGCCTCCTGAACTGTCCTCTATTTTTGGAACATTCTTGGGATCAAGCGAAGTCTCATTTTCTTCTTTTATTTCCTCTTTTATCTTAGAAGAATCGGAAGACTCTGGCAGGTTTTTTGACTCAGTACCTTCAGTTTGTTGTCTTTGTTGCAACACTTCATTAGAGTTTGTGCTGGGAAGACTTTTGTTATCGTTAGCCTCGTCATGGTCGTCCATTAAGGATTCCACATCTTCCAATATAGACTCTTCCTCAAGTAGTTCTGGATTAAGAATAATTGCGTTGTTATTTGTGAGAATATCCTCAAGTTCATCAATGTTGTCGGGTATAAGCCCGTTGAAGACTTCCATTAATTGCTGATCGTCGTCTTTACTAGGTGATGTACCGCCCTCTTCAGTTTCCATTGCTTCAGGTGTTTCAGGCTTTACCACAACTACCTTTGTCTGTCCTCCTTGATCTTCCTTGTTTTTATTTTCCAAAAGCATTGATAGAGTTGGAGCTGCCTGCGACGGGCTTGGAATAACCTGAAATTAAGTGAAAACTCATATAGCGAGTGAACTAAATTTGGTAAAAATATGGAAATATACCTGCTGTTGCGAATCGGTAGGAATCGGTCCTGTTAAAGGTTGCACGTGAATGGGATGGTATTGTTGGGTGTTTGTTGCTGGAATAGATGTAATTTGAGTTGTGGAGTGACCAGTTAGAAGATTAGTAATTGTAGGCGCAGACATCCTGACGCTTGTAGAAGCTGTTGGATGGACAATGCTAGATGTTGAACCAGGAGCAGGAGATGGCGATTTTAAAAGTGAAGTAAGCAGCGGAGCTGTCCCATGTTTAACATTATTGTCATCGACTTCCATCTCCTCTTGTTTTTGATTCATATTCAAATTGGCTGGCTTTTGTCCTGGTTGCCCCTGAGTTTGCGGAAAAGTAGTGGGCCTCCACGCTCGCTGAAGTTCCGATTTACGTTCTTCACGCTCTTTAAGCCATTGAGAGTATTTCTGTTGCTCAAGATTTTTTTGCTCCTGCTCTTGCTCAATTTGTGCCCACATTTCCTTAAGTTGAGCTTCAGTAACATTACTATTTTGAGCAAGCAAAATTTCTTCGCGCAATTTAGCGTAATCTTCTTGATCTTTTTGGATTTGAGTCTTCAGCTCCACGATACGTTCTTGTGTTAGTTTCCTTAAAACTGATTCCGTTGGTGTTTCTGTTATAGAACTTTCCCTTTCAGAAATTGTGCGTTTTTTTCTTTTTGGAGTTTCTACGTTTTCTAGCAATTCACCGTATTGAACAGCGCACGATTTCTGCGAAAACCAATCCGCGGGACGATTGGCTCCACAAAGCATTTTCAGGGATCTGCTGACGGACATCCAGTTTTGGTCGCCACTGCAAGATACAGCCGAAGCTAAGCAGAGTTTTTCTCGCGTAGACCAATTATCTAGAGCCATTCTCTTCAATTGAAGCCTTTCTTGTACCGAAGTCATGATTTTCTCTGAAATATTGTAAATTTAAGGTTGCGAAAAAATTTTATGTAATTCGTCAAAAATATAGGGTTTTTTTTCCAATTACCTTCTGCTGTTTACTTTATAAATGCTTAGTCTCCCCTAATATTTCAATTAATTTACAAGAAAGCAGAATTTTAATAGAAAATATTGGAAAATTGCTTGTAAATCCTCCCAACCCAACAAACAGCGACTTCTTTTGACAGCTGCCAAACTATTTGCTTAACAACAATTTCGAGATTTGTTGAACAAGTTTAATTCGATTATAAAAATATCGAAATAATTTTAAACCAATTTCTATGGCTAATAGACTTTACTGAGATTAAAGTCTTAAAAAATTAATTTAATTATTTAATTATTAAGATTAAGAAGTTTTCTTAAGAACCTAATCTATAAAATAAAAATTTAATTTTTATTTTGCAGATTTTTGATGCTTTAAAAAGTATTTACAGCGGGTTTCTGTACTACAGCGGCTTTAATTGGCAATAGGAAAAGGTGCTCGTAAAAAGTTACCTAGCTGAAATAAATATAAAACTTGTAAAGTTTTATGTAAAAAATAGTTTTTGATAGATCCTAGAACAGCATTGTATTTAATTAAAAATATCTTAGTTATAACATATATTTTGATGACAAAAAATTAACTAGTCTAACAAAATGCCTAATCCTACCACCCACGAATCAAGAAGAAGGAAGTGATGGTTAATTTCATGAACGAAAACAATACCCGAGAGTCTTGCATTTTCAACAATTTTTTTACTTGATGTTTATATAAAATATAAGTATGTTACCTTCAACTGGTTTATTTAAGTCAATAGTTTGCCCACACTTCGAGAGTGGCTCTTGTATTCGGCCTTATTGTCATTTTAAACATGCTAAAAAGGGTAACCTTCACATTAACTTCTTTGTGACTATTTCATAAGTATATCGTTTGTTTAGATGACGAAGCTGAACAACAAAAACAGGCGATATATATGCCCACGCCAAAATTGTTTACTGCTACACTGCTGACTATAGATGAGCCTGTTGCAAAGAGGCAAAAATTGGAGTACACCCCCATTAAACCGGAAATCAATGATGCTCCGAAAAGAAGAAACTACATGCCGAAAAGCAAGACTATTCCAGTTTATATTCCCTCTAATAATGTTCAAAGCAATAAAATATCCAGTAGTAGCACTAAACTAACGGGAAACGAGCAGGAATCTGTAGAGATTTTTAAGAAGCCTTTACAAAACAACATTCCCCCAAAGGATGATGAAAATGAGGAACCCGTCATGTCCGACGTAGAGGAAGAAGTAAGACTTGATGCAAATAAGGAAGACAACAAAAATGACAACAGACAAAAATTTTCAGGTAATTCTAAACCAAACTGTAAGTTCACAGAACAATCGCGTCTCCATACTATAACGCTTTTATTTTCCACAGTTTTATCCTACGATTTCTTTACATTATTTTATATAATCCACTTTTCACTGTAATTTGATAAAAAAAATTAGGGCCTTCTAGATTTGGCCTACATTTCTGACGAGACAGAGTTGGATCAATTGGTTGAGCGGCACGACCACCATGTCATCGTTTCCAAGTTGTTCGAAACTAGTTCTCTCTGTGAGTTTTTAAATTTGAATTCAAAAGTCACTGCTTCTCCTGGCTGTCTAGCTCGCACCAATGCAGAAACAAAATTTTCCAGTTCCCTCACCCCTTTCCCGTCACAGCCATACTAACGCATCAAATGGTTGTCCCCTATGCTTGGGCCAGATCGTAAAATAAACTAAAGAATTTAGTTGATAGAGTTTCTTGATGGCACTTGTTCAAATTTTTCCATAGTTGAGTTAAAACACTTGTTCTCATATAATAATAATTTTTATTTAAAAAATACAGAGTGCGACGCGTTTCGCCCTATTGAGGCATCCTCAGGCTATCGACTGTTTTCTATCACCGGTTACAATAAATTTTTCGGATCTAGTAACGGACTATTATTCATGTAATCTAACTGGTCATTAAGTATATTTTGTCCTATGTATTTAGCTTTCCTTATTTCGAAAATCTCTGCACTATTCAAAATTGCACCTCCATCTATGTAATATAGTAGTTTAATACTATTCGAATTTATTTTATGTTTATTGTCTTGTAAATGTTTTGAAATGGCAGATTGTGGCATCATACTTCGAGCTCCTGCAATATGCTCAGATAATCTTCTATTTAGCGTTCGTTTGGTTTTTCCAACATAAACACCGGGACAATCATCACATTTAATTTGGTAAACACCGCATTTTTGCAGCACGTCCGGTTTCGGTTTTATTTTATGATTGAAAATATAATTCTGCAAAGAGTTTTTACTGAAAAATGCGGGGTTGATATCTTTAGAATTTAAAATTTGTTTAATGTCATTGTCGATGTTTTTAATGAATGGCACTTTTTTCCATATTCTTACTTGGGAATCTAACTTTTGTCCAGCATACAAAAGTTGAATAGAATCTTTTTGTATTATTTTAGATAAGAAATTATAAATATGTCGTTTGTGATAACCATTATTTTTAGCTATAGTTAAAATCGTTTTTAATTCTTCGTTAAACGCGTTCTGCGATAGTGGAATTGAAATTAATCTATGTATCATGGAATGAAACGCTGACATTTTTATATTCCATGGATGGTTAGAAGAATATGGAATATAGCTAAGGAGCTGATAAACTTGACAGAAATATGTCTAAGCCAAAATTTTTTCTATTTTGACGGAAAATTCTATACACAAGATAAGGGACTTGCAATGGGAAATCCAGCTTCTCCTTTTTTTGCAGAATATTTTATGTCTTATCTTGAAAAGAAATTATTTTCATCACCTCATCATTTATTAAAATATATTTTAGTATGGTTTAGATATGTTGACAATATTTTTTGTATCTGGACCGGATCAGATCGAAAATTAGATGTTTTCCAAAACACAATATTAAATAAATTAGATGACTGTATAAAGTTTACAGTAGAACTTGGAAATAAGGAAATCAACTTTTTAGACCTGACTTTAAAAAACCAAAATAATTACTTGACCTTTAATATATATAGAAAAGATACCTTCTCTGATTCTATAATTCCATATTCTTCTAACCATCCATGGAATATAAAAATGTCAGCGTTTCATTCCATGATACATAGATTAATTTCAATTCCACTATCGCAGAACGCGTTTAACGAAGAATTAAAAACGATTTTAACTATAGCTAAAAATAATGGTTATCACAAACGACATATTTATAATTTCTTATCTAAAATAATACAAAAAGATTCTATTCAACTTTTGTATGCTGGACAAAAGTTAGATTCCCAAGTAAGAATATGGAAAAAAGTGCCATTCATTAAAAACATCGACAATGACATTAAACAAATTTTAAATTCTAAAGATATCAACCCCGCATTTTTCAGTAAAAACTCTTTGCAGAATTATATTTTCAATCATCAAATAAAACCGAAACCGGACGTGCTGCAAAAATGCGGTGTTTACCAAATTAAATGTGATGATTGTCCCGGTGTTTATGTTGGAAAAACCAAACGAACGCTAAATAGAAGATTATCTGAGCATATTGCAGGAGCTCGAAGTATGATGCCACAATCTGCCATTTCAAAACATTTACAAGACAATAAACATAAAATAAATTCGAATAGTATTAAACTACTACATAACATAGATGGAGGTGCAATTTTGAATAGTGCAGAGATTTTCGAAATAAGGAAAGCTAAATACATAGGACAAAATATACTTAATGACCAGTTAGATTTCATGAATAATAGTCCGTTACTAGATCCGAAAAATTTATTGTAACCGGTGATAGAAAACAGTCGATAGCCTGAGGATGCCTCAATAGGGCGAAACGCGTCGCACTCTGTATTTTTTTAAATAAAAATTATTATTATATGAGAACAAGTGTTTTAACTCAACTATTAAAGAATTTAGCTTTATTCGGTTCCCGTTCCATAAATGATTTTTGGTATTCGTCATATGCGTATGTCGCTATTGGTAATAAATCTCATTATTTGCCCATTATAATAAAAGCACTTGATTCAAAGACGCGAAAACCTGGTAATAAACTGGCACTTTAGTTCCCGTTATCAATCCCCTGTGGCATGGACTCGGAAAAACTATCTGATTCGCCCTATTAGTCTCTTGTGTTATTTATCTAAAGTGCTAGAAAATCTCATGAGTATTCAAATAAGTGAATTTGTTTCTGACAAAAATTAATGTACAAATGGCATTCGGGCTTTAGACCGGGACATAGTTGTGAGTCAGCGCTCTTAAAGGTTACAACGGACATTTTTATAAGCTTGACATCGATCACCTAGTAATTTTGACATTGCTAGACTTTTCGAAGGCCTTTGATACTGTCAATCACAGGCTCTTGATATATCTGATCCTATACCTGTTTTTTCAGGGGTTCCCCAAGGATCCATATGAGGCCCACTGCTGTTTGCATTATTTATAAATGATCTCCCTGATGTAATTGAGGATGCGAATATACACATGTACGCCGATGATGTACAGATCTATCTCTCTAGACTAACACAGATGCATCGAGCGCACAAACCAAGATATTGCTCGCATATTCGCTTGGCCTACGGCAAATAAGCTTACCCTTAATCTCGAAAAAATCCACGTGTCTTGCTTTGTACAGAACAGAACTAGGTCATTCCAGTTTACCACTCATATATCTAAATAATGTAGTACTTCCGTATGTAAACAAAGTGAAAAACATGGGGATCTTTGTAAATAAGAAGCTCTCCTATTGTGATTAAATCTCATTCACGTTACAGAAGATCTATGGTGGGCTTCGACAGCTATGGCTTTCAGCTTACCTTCTACCAATTGAACTTCGAAAAAAGCTCATATTATCGCTTATCAGATGTAATTGAGCTTACTGAAACGCACATAATGGAAGATGTGAATGATGATGCAATTGGTATAAAGGGATACAATATTATAAGGTGTGATTCTGCTTCTAAAATAACTGGTGGGGTTATACTATATTTGCGAGCTATGTGGAGGTATAAGATAGTGTCTGAATGTGTAATTGGTTTGGATGTTGAGTGGTTGGTCATCGAGTGCTCAACGAATGATGAAACAGTAATATTTGCGGCTACATATCGTTCACCTAGCTCGTCATCGAGAAGGTAGGAGAGTAATAGTTGTTGGTGATATTAGCATTAATTTATCAACTTATGACTTCTACGCGAATATTATGAAAGAAATTATCCCAGACTGACTGCTAATTCCAGGACATTGATTGACTATGTAATGACTATCTCCTATGATGTAGATGTAAAGGTGGAGAAAGATTTAAAAATTAGTGATCATGAGACTTTGTCTATTGGCATAAATCATACTGTATCGAAGAACTGTGAAACAAACAGGGTGGAATTTTTAGAGTATGATAAAAACCGTTTTGTTAATGAATTGAATGTTATTGGTATGTCTGAGGATCTCAATGAATGCGCGAATGGTTTTGGTGAAAAAATTAAAGCCGTAGTACAGAAATTTGTACAATGCAAAATTAGGCGAGGTGAAAGTAATGACTTGTTTACAGAAGATTTAAGAAGATTGAAGAACGAGAAAATTAGAAGATACCGAGTGGTGTCCTTGTCAAGTGACCAGAGTGATTGGGAAAATTATCAAATAACAAGAAATATTTACAAACATAAAATAATTGCGGAAAGAAGGAATAAAATCAGAAAAATTATTACTAATGCCTCACATCAAAAATGTGGAAAAAATTGAAAGAATACTTAAAAAAAGTAAATCAGAAATTAAGGAAATAATATATAAGGGAGAAACCTGCAAAGAGAGTACGCGAATGACAGAGAACTATAACAAATTCTTTTTTTAGAAAGTATCGAAGAAATTAGTAGATCTATTACATCAGTAGTTTATGACGATAATTTGCAAGAGGCGAATTTGTGTTTCGAAATACAAATTTGGAGGAATTAAAGAAATATATCTGAAAATTAAGAATAAAAGGGATGTTAATATGATAAATGTCAAAATGATCTTGGATAGTTGGAATATACTCGGCAGCGTACTTGTGAAAATTATCAATCAGTCAATGAACCAAGGTAAGTTCCCGGAAGAATGGAAAGAATCAGTCATTGTACCTGTTGACAAAATTAAGAATACTAATAAATGTGAAGAATTTAGGCCAATTAATATGCTGTTAACATACGAAAAAATATTAGAGAAATCTATACAAATACAACTGGAGGAATACATGGAGTAAAATCAATTAATATTACAAAAGCAGTCAGGTTTTAGAAAAGGCCACTCTTGTGAGACAGCATTAAATATGCTGCTAATAAAATGGAAAGAAGGTATGCAGAAAAGGCACAAGATTATTTCAGTATTTTTGGACTTCAAACGAGCCTTTGAAACAGTGGACAGAGATATTTTAATTAATAAATTGAACAAGTATGGGATCAAAGGAAAAGAATTGATGTGGTTTAAGAGCTATCTATCAGTGCGAACACAGCGGATAAAAGTTAATTGAGCGATGTCTCAAAGAATTAATGTAAGCTTGGGTGTACCGCAGGGATCTGTTCTTGGGACTCTACTGTTCCTTATATACATTAATGCTATAATGAGTGTATTGGACAACATAAATATAGCGCTATTTGCTGATGATGAATTATTATACGTTGCTGGTAATGATGTAAATGAGTGTGCATATGTAATGGAACAAAATTTACAAAAATTGAACGTGTGGCTACAAATGAATAAATTGTAATTGAACACTAGTAAAACGAAATTTATGACAATCAATGGTGAATATGAGGGTACTTTGAAGATTGCAGATTCTTTAATTGAGCAAGTGAAGAAGATTAAATATCTAGGGGTGATAGTGGACAATAAATTAAACTTTAAAGAGCATGGGAACCATATATGCGGGAAAATTGGTAAAAAAATCGGGTTTTTCAGGAGAATCAGAAAATCGGTGTCGGTACTTACAGCTATCAAGATTTATAACACAATAGTGAAGCCACATGTTGAGTATTGTTCGTTAGTGTTGTTCGTAGCATCCAGTGGAGTAATGGACAGGCTTCAGAAGCTTCAAAATATAGTAATGAGAGCGATTCTTCAATGTAATAGGTATGTGTCTGTTAAGTGTATGCTGGACTCGTTGATGTGGATGAGTGTGCGAGAAAGAATTGTGCTAAATGTGTTACTGTTGATTTTTAAAATGAAAAATGGGTTACTGCCTGAATATTTGAGTGATTATTTAGTTTATACAAGTGAGGTGCAGCCATATAACTTGAGACGAGTGAATGAATTTAGGTTAGTAAAGTTTACTACAGCAAGGACTTTCAGCTTTCAATGATTGCATTAGATTTATATATGGCTTAAGGCGATTTGCTCATTTAAGCCAATTTACCAACTCATTTTTGGGTTACTCAATGGGAACGTATCTGAAGTCGAGAGCTGTCGTTTTCCTCTTTAGCATCTTGAGTTCTTGCACTCTGTGCGCTCTTTGACAATATTGATGCCTAGATGTAAATACTTGGTAATGCAGCATCCTTACCTTGTGTTTGTTGCGAGAGAATGGAATTCCTTGTCTGTTGGCATCAGGGGATCGGCGACGGAGGGGACATTCCCGAAGCTATTAAATTAACATTTAGTGATTGAAAGTAGTAATAAAATGGAAGTAAATAGCAATAGGGTCCTAAGATACAACAAGAAAAATTTTGTAAGTAAAGTTAGCCAAAGTGAATCAGGAAATAGCAATGAAATAGATAACTTGAATGATATGGCACTGTTACTTAAAAGTGAACTATCTAGAGTGATATGTGAATTCGTGAGACCTGTGAGACAGCGGTCGGATAACCCGTGGTTCAACGGTGACATTCGTATTTTACGAGAAAGAAAAATTCGAGCAAGACAGCGCGCAATATTAACAAACCTTAATGTTGATTGGAAAGCGTATAAAGATACTAGAAATAAATATAAAGCTAAAATAAGAAAATGAAGGAGCGATTATATGAAAAGGAAAATTAGTGAATCAAACAACCAGAAGGAAATGTGGAAAATCTTAAAGGAGTTAGTGTTGAAACAAAGAAGGTCAGATATTATGAGAATTAAAGTAAATGGCAGAACTTTGGAGAATGATAATTTGAGCAAATGGAAGTGATATATTGGATTTAGATGAATTTTCACTTCTTACTGGACATTTTGCGAAATTAGAGGAATTGGTGTATGAGAGAGATTTTATATTATAGTTTTAAGTAAAATACTTCTTTAGGCCTATGAAAACTCCCAATGTTTATTGATTATTTTCATATTGATCTATTAATGCAAACTGTGAAAGTCGGAATATGAAAAATGTTATAGAGGTGGTCACAGAGACGATAAGAACTACGAGAAATTCAAGAACTTTCATAAAGGATTCGAAATAAGCTCGAATGCATACGTTCGTGCTGAAGATCATGAACCGATTGAGCTTAGGTTTTGAGGAAAAATTAATTTTTAACCATTGCATAGATTGGCAAAATTAGGCCCGATTTGACGCAATCCTTTGTATATTGCTGATAGCTTCGGATCCCCTGATTGCAAGTCTATGTGCAGCCCTGAAAACTAAACGTGGACAGATCAGACAAGAAGTCTGTGAATTGTTACCCTAACCTAATTTAAACAGATCAGAAGAATACTATTTCGAATAAATTTGAAGTCTTTTTCTTAAAAAATATATTTACTCTTTGTACTTGCCTAATCTGTTAAATAAACATGTAAATATGGTCATTTATTTGCTTCATTCTGCTGTTCTGCTAGATTGGCAATATTTCACACTGTGCGGCGGCTACCCATGGTTGTTATCTGCTAACAACAGATTGCGATTTAAAGGCCATGGGGTGCAGAGAAAATGCCAGTGGTTCGGAATCCAGTTTAAATTGTAGGTCCACTTGCAATCGTTGTTTCGAATCAGGTGAACTTCTTCTCCGGCGCCATATCCCACAGTGGGTTACGGGAACTAGAGAGAGAGACGAACGCATCTCTTTTATAGGCTTAGCATAACATTCCATTTAGTCTTTAATGTAAAAAATTGTTGACAGAATTTATATTTTTATTTTTAGATTCGCTTAAAGGTAATACCACATTATCAAAAGAAAAAGAATTTAAATTTGACAGATTAGAAAGTAAACAACCTTCATCGAATATTACACATGAATGTGAAACTGCAAAAAACAAAGAATCGGACAAAGAATCTAATAAAGAAATCACACCTGAAGTAAGGCGAATAGACTCGAAATCTACTTCCAGAGGAGAGTCGAAAGAAAAAGAAAAAAATCATAAGACTAGCTCAAGTAAATCGACGTCTACGTCTTCACAAAAAAGTCATCACAAATCCTCATCTTCATCATCATCATCATCTCACAAACACAAAAGAAGTTCCAGGGAAAAGAGTTCTGAACATGATAAAGAACGAGACAAAAAAGAATCGAGCTCTTCTCACAAGCATAGAGAGCGTGACAAAAGCTCCTCTAGTTCTAAACATTCTTCGAATACTAAATGTAAGTCGTCTTCTACGTCGTCGCATAAATCTCATAAGTCATCAACTTCAAACAAAGAAAAGTCCAGTCGACACAAATCTGCTTCATCCAGCTCCTCACGATCAAAATCGTCTCATCGGTCAAAGTCACCAAAAACAAAGTCCAAGCAATCGTCTTCAGAGAAAAAGTCTGAAAAATCACCTGTTGATGAAAACAAATATAATTTCCCTATGCCAGTTTCCGTCCCATCACCAAATTCTATGTTGGGATCTTCTAGCGACGAAGATGAGATAATGGAACAATGTAAGATGATATTTGACGAATTTACTACCAATTCAAATTCAGAAACCACTAAAGCAGAAATCAAACCTATAAGACCTAGTGGAGCTGACGAGGATGAGCAAGAAGACGATAAATATGAAGAACTTAGCAAAAAGAAGCGTGTTGCACACGAAAATGCTATAAATGCTAAAAAAATTTCAATATCGCAGCCCACAGTTAAGAAACCTAACCATTTGCAAAATGCAATGCAGGTACTTTAAGTTTTAATCTTTCAATTAATATTTTTCATTTAATTGAAATTTTATTTTAGTCAATTTTCCGAAGACAAGAGCTTATACGTCAAAAACAGGAAGCTGAGGCAGCAGCTGCAGCTGAAGCTGTAAAGGAAGCGGAAGAAAAATACAGGAAAGCTACCGAAGCGTTGAAACGCACTGAACAATTAACCCCTCTTATACCAAGAAGTTATATAACGCCGCCAAAAATCTCAAAACCAATTAGTATATATACGTAGCCTATTATTAAAGTGGCTTTTACTTTGCTTCATTTTTTAGTTAGTTGCAGTATTGCACCGGCACTGGAAAGGGCAAAAAGGAAAGTTGAAGAGCTTAAAGCAGCCAAACAGCAAACACTTTGTCAGACAGCTTCAAAATTTACACCGCGTGTAGCGCATAAAGTGCAGGCTGCTGCAGAACCAGTAAGTGTTTCTTGTTTTAGTTATAAATTAAATTTTATAATAATATTAAAGTAGAAGAAACTAGATTTAGAGAGCGTAATTGCAATGTTTAGGAGAACTTTTTTCAGCTATGAAACTGATCTATGGCGATTTTGAATCATATTTTCTGAGCTCAATAATACATACCAAATACTTTAATATTGTACAGGTCTTAAAAGTTTACTTATATTTAGTAACCTGGCAATTTTTAATGTATGGGGTACTTATTTTAAGGAAACTCCTAATGCGAATGGAATCAGTTGGGTCAATACCAAAATTATCGTGGCGTTTTGATTTCATTCATTCATATAAGTATACACCGCAGGTTTTTAAATGGTTTTAATTCGAGTTCCTGATTTTAAAACTGAATGTTTAGGTGTTCTTTTCACGAGAGAGTTTTATTTTAGAAAGCTGCCGTCTGCTTTGATATTTGTTCGAGTTTTAGTCTTTCATGCGATTGCTGTCATTTGTAGTGCAATAGAGTATGAGAACCAGTGGTTATTTTTCGCTGACAACAGATTACACCAAAAGCCCTTTGCGGATAGCACATTAATGTCTGGTGGTTCAAAATCCATTTTAAGCTGTGTTCCCTTGCAATTTATTTTCATCGAATAGCACGAACTATGTAGTAATCATAAAATAGCTCGAATTGTGTAGCTTATGTATCACGTCACCTACAAAGTGTGTCCGTCTGGCACAGCAATGAAGTAAGTCTTTCCGCTATTTCATATAAGTAACTATTTTTCCACATTATGTTATCTTTGCACATACATGGATTAATGGATTGAGATTTTTTTTAGAATTAACTCTTCACTTCTTGGTAGGAGCCAAGAATCAATTGACCATCAATTCCATCAAAACGGTGGAATGAGGATCCCACACCAACATGCATAGGAAAAAAAACAACCGAAGGAAGGAAAAGGAAGTACACAAGTAAAGAAAACTAGCACACAACATGCATAACAGATAGTCATGGTAGCATAGAGAATAGATAAATCGAAATTAGGACATGCATTAACAACCCTACATAAACGGTTAATTGGTTCTTGCATGCCATAATTTGATCTGGATGGGTCAACATACAATAGAGGCAGTTTTCGGAGATTATGTTGGGGCTGCCTGAAGGAAATCTTGCTAACAAGAGTACCCGAGTTTATATTAGAGTTCAAGAGCTGATCAATAAAGACCAAGTCATCGACTTTGCGTCTTTTCTCACGTGAGGGCAAATCGAGCAAACGGACGCGGTGTAGGTCGTCTAACCGGATCGTCCCAAGGGAGCCCTAGTAGCGAAAATCTGGCGAAATTACGTTGCACCGATTCGATGCGCTTGGAATGAATAGCGTAGTAGGGCGACCAGACCTGAGATGCATATTCTAGAATAGGTCTAGCAGTACTAATGAATGAAAGTTGGTAAATCCGAGAACTCTCTAGACCAACGCGTTACAAAGCCTAAGATTAAACTTACTATAGACACACAGTTAATATGCAAAGTAAGGTCAAGTTTCCTATCACGTTGTACCCAAAGGTCAATTACGGACAGCTCGCGACGGAGGCTATTTCTTGCAAAGCTGTGGTCAAAAACCTGTGGATCAAGGCTCCTGGAGAAGGACATAGCCTCACATTTATCAAAATTGAGATGTAAGCCATTGTGCTCGCCACACACCACCGCCCTTAACATAGAAGATGATTTTCATGTCATCAGCGTAGAAGATTAGAGTGCGAAAGAACCTACGAGGACGTAATTAAAGGAGAAGAAAGAAGCTCAGGAAATCGTGGCAATTTTAAGCTTGTGTGAGATTCCCATGCATACAATCTCATAAGCGAAAGGCAGGCGATAAGAAAAGTATTTTATATTCGGGGGTTTTGACGCGTATTTTAAAATATTGAACTAAATAATAAATTGTGTGCAGAACAAAAACTTGCCATGCTCACACACACGACATATATACGATAGGGCTTCTCCTTTAGTTACTTTCTCATAGGTCGAGACGACTACTTGTGGCACACCAGACAAAGCTCTGAAAATTCTTGAGGTAAAGCCACGGAGCGACACACGATATGTCCTATCTCTTAGACAGGATAAAAACCAGTCGAGAAGAACAGGGGGGAAACCCAAGAGTTTAGGTTTAAACACAATAACGGAGTGAGGGAGTTTATCGAAGGCTTTACTGAAATTGGTGTATACACAGTCTGTGTCTCGTTGGAAACCTGAAATAACGTGGGAGGTGAACTCTAGCAAGTTAGTAGTCGTTGATCTCACGGCAAAAACCTTACCATATGAGAGAAGCCTTTGTGAATCTAGTAAGCTATTGTCAACAAAAAGTGAGATGCTCGAACATGCGTTTGTGAAGCTTGATTACTGGGCTTCGAACAGTAGTTTGAGAGCAAAATCTTTGAAAAATATGCTTATGCTTTTCTCCATAAAAAATACTAGAGTTTAGACTCCCAACGCTGGGTGGTAAAAATGGGTGCTTTTTGTTGGAAATAAATATCTGAGTGTAACAAAGATTCCAAACTTTGTTGGAAGAAGAAATTATAAAAGACTTAATAAATCAGACCAGGTTCCGGATTTAACCTTCAAAGTTCTATGATATAAAGCTGCTTCGTAAGGTAAATCGAAAACAATTGCGGGTAATGGAATTGACACAAATCATAAATTGCGTAACAAATTTAGTGTTTTTCAGAGCTGCTAGTATATAGGTGTATCGGGTTCGATGCGTAAATTTGCATATGTACTGACAATCAAGAGGTCAATAACGCGCTACTCTCGTTACCTACACATTGCGCCTTAGTTAGCAGAAGACTAATTGTTTCAGAATAAGATTGTTTGCTCTTCTGTCAATGCTATTGTCTGCTGCAGCTTAATAATGGGTCAGAACTTAACAGAAGTCTGTTGCACATAACTCGTGAAAATTTGTTTATTCCTTGCTTCGACAGCTTCTGCTGAAAGTTGTCCTATTGGGAATATGCAGTGTGCAATGATAGTAAAATTTTATGTACTGTACTGTCCAATTGAAATTGTTTCAAGAATTACTTTGAACCTTTGGATCAAGCTTTTGCCTATTTGACACGGAAAGCTCTAAGCGTCTCTAAATACTTGTTGAATTTACTCTTTTCTCCTTTTTTTTATTATTAGCTGAACGTGCTTGCACTTTTTAATTGTCAATTTATATGAGCACCATCAGCACGTTATGCTTGCCTTCCAACTCCAAGTAATCGACGAGATCGCTTCATTGCAACATCCAACCGATAAGGAACATCTCTAGGTGATTATTTGATGCACGTAGACCGCGGTCAGAATGAATTCAGATTCGTCTGCCAAGTCAACTTCTGTCACTATGATATCCCCTATTCGGTTGATATAACGCAGCCAACTCGATTTGCATCGGTGGTTCGCTTGCTACACATTCCAGCTTTGCTGCCGCAATTTTTTCATTCGTTCGGCAAACATGGTCTTTCGATTGTTCAGTTCCTTAGACTCTGGTCTATTTGGGCTTCGTTGCTTGATTTTATACTTTCTCTGAAGATTTTTAATCTTCCGCTGTCTATAACGTTAAAATCACATTTTTTTTCATTTGTACCTAAGCTAATTTTGGCGGCACCACAGTACTGGAGAGGAAACCATGATGGATCTAAAGAAGAGTGTATAAAAGAATAAATTCCAATGAATCTATGTAGTACAATGTACCCATCTGGTGGCTTGTGTGATTGTGGCTTGAGTTATGTTGGCTGAAAGAAAGTATTTCGCAGCACTCTTCTAAACTAACCCAATCTAACTTATCTATTAACCAGCCAGCAGGGAAGTCTGAGCTGTCGAAGTTTTAAATTTTTTCAATTTCGTACAGTAATAATGACATTACAGCAATTATTAATATTGATTCCCTAGACCATTAATGCAACGTTCGAACTATATCACTTTTCTATCGCTGCTTCCATGGTTATTGTCTCAAGGTTATAGTTTTACTTTTTTACATAAACTACAAGTCGCTCTCATTTCATTCTAAGCCTACAAGTAAAATGTTACCGTACTGTTCAAAGAGCGAGAACTGCGTCCCCTCAGTTAATACCGAAAGTTACCGTTACCTTTGTTGCGAAATTGAGTTGGCTGCACTATAAGATCTTTTGGAATTCAAAATCATCAGGATGCATTCAGATCTGTCGATACATCTTCTCGATGTTTGTAGTGAACACATACTTATGATATCGCCATCAATTATGTTAGTTATATCTTACTCTAGTGTGGGGGGACCTACCAATAGGTTATCATTCAATGAGTTTCCAGTGGGTGACTTGCAGGAAGCATCAAAAACGACTCTTAATTTTGTTGTGTGACTTGTGAGTTTCAGCACAGCACAGGTGTTATAGATTGTAGCCATCAGTAGGAATGAAAGGAGTTGATATTTCTACCACATGAGATATACTCCTGCAATACCTCGTTGTATTAATTTGCTAACTACGTATGTTCCGTTGGGATTGCGAGTGGGAGTACTTTTATAGTGTTATTCAGATCGCTCGTCAACGGATGAACCTTGTTTTTGGAATACCTCTTCTTCTATTTCCCAGAACTTTCTCATCTGTTCCTCTATGTAATAAATGTTCCCATGAAAGATTCGTTATGCGTGCTGATGGAAGTAGCTCTATTAAGTTTTGTAGAACGACATCTTTTGTCGGAATACGACATGATGTTTTGGTCGATACAATTGTTGTTTCAGCCACTCTAGTGGCTCTGGCAGCTTCCTTTGATCCTAATCATGTGACTGTAATCATAGGCAATGATAGTTTGAGATGATGAAAATCGTTCAAAAAATATGAAGCCATAGACAAGAAAAGAATTTGAAAATAAAGTAAGAATAAAAATTGTTAATATTGAGTACATTTAAACGTTATTCTACGTTAGTGGACTATTTTCTTCAATCGGAAAGGGACATATTTTTGTTATAGGTCTTTTGAATTTTCCAGATGCAGCTTTCAGTTGTCTTTTCCCAGAAATATCTCATTTACTCTCGCTAACTTCCAACACGAAGGCACAATAGTTTTGTCTATTGCAAGTGCAAGATCCCCATTCTCTTTATTAGTTTCCTTCCATTTGGAACGTTGTTGCAATTGGTGGAGGTATTCGGCTGACAATTTTTTCCATAAGTATGATGTAATTTTTGAAGTAGCTGCCATCGGAAAAGTCAGATTATCGTGAATTTTTCGTAATTTGTTTCCAGCAGAATTTAGAGGCGCTTCCAACTAGAAAGTGATCAGACGTTAAAATATTTGTGCCATCAGACAACCAAAGCACGGAGAGGACTTGAATTCATTACTGCTTCAATTTGTGCAATTACTGCTTTCAATTGTTGCGTTATCACTGAATATCTTTTTGCTGAGTCCTCGTCTTGCTAAAAATCCTGGAATAGCGGACAGGAAGCTTACTGAAATGAGGTCACAGTTTCGTTTAGTTTTGTTAGTTTCTTCTAGTACAGGAACTGCGAAATCAATTCCCGTACAAGTAAAAACAAGGGTTGTGTTGCAATATCTGTCTGTTTCATAACTGAAGCTGCTCACTCAGAACTCGTAAGTGATCTAAGTTCAGAAAGCTTACTGGCAGCCCTTCGTAATTTTTTTTTTTGCATGATGTAGCCAAAGCCTAGGGGACGGCCCTATGATACGTTAATATGGTTTTGAGGGGAATTAGGGAATTAGGCAAGGGGGACGAGGGAACTTAAATGTCTTCTTTTGCTGGACAACAGCACAGATACGGAGTGGATATTTTAATTTTATTTAAACATCTCATGGGAGACCGAGGCGCGAACCCTGAACCCATGACGTGATGATCGTGTCACTCATCCATCGATCCAACTCCGTCTTCTTCGCAAGAAAGATTCAGTGATAACGCAACGAACTTTGCAGAAAGTATTTTCGGACAAGATATAGAGGTTTTCATTAAATATTAGGTGCGGTAGTGTATGTCAACAAATATGTTAAAAGGCATTTTAACCCCAACTGGACGCCGCACTTCAGTGGAATATAGGAGGCCGCTATTAGGTCAGTGAAACACCATCTCTTTGGTCTTTGACCACGCCGAACCTGGTCAAGGTGTGACCGCCCATGGAGTAGTTGAAGGAAATGGGACGACTTCTACGTGAAAAGGACACAACAACTGAGCACAGTCGTCGTCACAGGATACCGCTCGGAAGATTTTAGCATCATCAGCATAACACAAGATTCTGGACCTAGGCAGGAGCAACAAGATCTCATTAATATAAATTATGAAGAGGAGCGGACCAAGCATGCTACCCTGAGGCACAACAGATGTGGATAGGGCGCCACGGAACAAGACGCGCTGGTAGCGGCCGGATAGGTAAGATGACAGCCACTCAAGAAAGAGCAGCGGAAAACCGAGCAGGCAGAGCTTATGAGTGATAGTGCTATGGTTGATCCTGATAAAGGCCTTGCCGAAGTCGGTGAATATGCAGCCGACCTGCATACCCGACTCGATCAGGGCAAACAGGGATACACGAATTCGATTAAATTGGTGATGGTTGATTTACTTTTAATGAAGCCGTATTGGAAAGAGCCCATGAAGGATCTATAATGGAAGCGGAGCACGTCGCTTATCGGTGTTTCAAAGGCCTTCGCAACATGGGATAGATGAGCGATGGGTCTGTAGTTGGATATGTCTGCCTTCTTGTGATGGGGGATTATCACAGTCTTTTCAGAGTCCCGGAAAACTACCAAAGCGCAGAGACAGATTAAGCAAATGACAGACGATAGGAGTGACTGTTGAGAAGCATCTTCTCAAAAATGAGGCAGGAATTTGCTACCTCAACAGGGTCGTGTTTCTCGCGGTCACCTAGCCTCAAGGAGGAAGGCTATTCATTGCTGCGCCGCTTAGAATTAATGAACGTCCAAAGCTGTCTTGGATTGTTGGGCAAGGTGAATCTCGAGTTAGTCAGAAATCTGCTGTAAGACGTTTGTAGATCCGAGGAGAACCGATGGTGAATGTCACAGTAAACAAGATAGTCCTCGTGGTGCCTAGAGAAGCAGAACCTTTTCCAAGCTTTACACTTAAAATTTTTAAGGTGTCTCAAATCGTCATCAATCCAGGGCTGCAGGAGGAGCAATAAGAGGAGAAAAAGATCGCCCACACTGCGTGAAACAGGTATAAAGGACGTTGTAAAAGGAGTAGACAGCCCGATCAATATCCGGTTCAGCCAGAACAGCAACCCACTCATAGCCCAAAAGCGTTAGAAGTAAGATCTCTAAAGGAATTGAAAAGAAATTGACGAACCAAAGTGTTCAATATTGAGAGCTTTGCATTATACTTTTATCTTCTGTTCTTTCTAACATATGTGTTAAATGGTACTAGAAGAGCTTCACTTGGGAATTTTAAATGTAAAAATAAATGCGGGCTTATTTAATTTTGGATTTTGAATGTAGTCCTTTAAAATGTTTGGTTTAAATGATGCTCCTCATTGTAGTTGCTCTCTCTATATTTTCCCAAAAGCATCACTATGAATAAATTGGAATGACATAAAACGATTTTATGCCAATGATTGTATACCATTTCGGATTTTAATTTTGATCTAAACAAATAATTTGTTTTCTGTTCTAGGAAGCCAAACCAGCGCCGCCTATTCTAGAACCTAGTGCAACAAAAATTTCGTACAATGTGCGAACGCAGTACTATACTATGATGGTTAAACATTGCCTTAACATTTATCCGTCCTGTGAAGATGCCTGGGAAAGGGTAAAACGTAAATTTGTTTTATAACAATTTTTTTTACTTTTTACAATATGCAGGCTCAAACGGAGGAATTAGCTGTTTTTAAAAAATGTAGTACTCCTATCATATATAAAAGTAGTGCTCTCTTGACAATTAATAAACTCAGAAAGGAATCTATTGGTTTGAGAAACATTTTAGGATTTTGGTTAAAAAATTAAAATTTTTTCTTTCTTTTAGAGGCTGGAAATATAAATACTGAGAAAAACAAAACAGTGTCACACGAAGTAATTCTTGCCGGAAAGGCAGCACAAAGTGCCTCATGGAGTGTTAAAAAAAAGACGTAAGTATTTATTTGTGCTAACATAGTAAATGGTTTTAGTGACATTCTTTTTTAATACAGGACTGCAGATTCTAGTAGATCAGATCCGTTCGATAGGCTACCAGGTAAAAGCTATATGACTTCTTTGTATGCAATATTAAAATTAAATAGGCAGATAACTTTCGTAAAGATGCCGAATATATTTTTGTTCATTTAACTCATTTCGTTTTGATTTATAGGGTCTAAACTTTATGAGCTTATATTCGAATGTCAACTGACGGAAGAGCAATTAGAGTCCAATGGTTTTCCTCGACCTGGTAACAAACCTGGAACTGCTGTTATTTCCATGAACAAACCTATACGACCGCCTAGCGAATTTGAGAGATATTGTTGCCGGTGTTCTAAACTGTTCAATTTATCAATGTATGAAGAGGATGCTGTTGATCAATGTAATTACCATCCTAAAAGTACGGGCTATAGAAGAGGATTTGCTGATAATCTTCACAGGTGTTGTCAACAGCCTGCAGGAACTTTAGGTTGCACGTACGGGAATTATCATGTATCGCAATATGTGGATTTAGACAATCTTACCGGCTTTGTTACGACAATAGATCGTGGAGAAGATTACGTTTGCACCAAAAAGGATATTTTCGCTCTTGACTGCGAAATGTGTTACACAACTTGGGGAGTAGAGTTGACGAGAATTACTGTTGTAGATATTAATGGTAAAGTTGTTTATGATTCACTTGTTAAACCGGACAATAAAATCGTGGATTATAATACAACGTAAGAAATGTACAGTTTTGTGAATATTTTTAGAATAAAATAAATTTTTCTGCAGTTATTCTGGAATAACTGAGAAAATGTTAGAGAACGAAACCCGAAGCTTAAGAGACGTTCAGGCTGTACTGCTTTCCATGTTTCACTCAAAAACAATTTTAATAGGCCACAGTCTGGAGAGCGACTTGAAAGCTCTTAAATTAATTCATAGCGTCGTTGTAGACACATCAGTATTATATCCTCACAAAATGGGACCACCAAAGAAGAGAGCACTGAAGACTTTATGCATCGAGAATTTAAAAAGAATTATTCAAGAAGATGGTAGGCACCTTGGCTTACTTAAATGTGAATTGTTCCAATTAATTAATTTTAATTCTCTTTAGAAAAAGGACATGACAGTGTGGAGGATGCAGAAGTGTGCATACATCTTGTTAAGTTTTATTTAAGAAATAGAATTGCCTAGCTATGGTTTAAAGTACATTAATGCATCTTTAATACTCCTTGCAGCTGTGTAAATAAGACGAATAAAATGAAAAAAACAAGAATGTGATGACTTTTGAGATTTGTAACTTATATGCCTCTTATTGATAGCAAATCAAACAATGAATCGAATCAAATATTATAAAACGAGCAATAATTGTATATAAATATTTGTATATAAATTTTACTAAGGATTTCCATGAGGCAGGCTGAAATGAGAAAAGGAACTGGCTAGGTGTCGAATAGGGGAAAACTTATATTAATCGATGCTTGCTTAAAAAAATTTGACTCCTGTACTATAAAGCGAACGATTCTTTTATATTTGAAAATTATTTTTTAATGCTTGGTACCGATACTGAGTTAGCGTACCCTTGGCTGACATTGAGTCGATGAGCTATTTAGAAAATGCATTTAAATGGAGTTTAAGCTTGCAAAAGCAAAAAGTATATAGTCCTCTCTACAATGCCCCCATTGTAGTACTGGCGGGACGAAAGGAACTTATTGGCGTCATAGCGTATACAGTGTATACGGTGTGATAAAAGTCAAAGAAATAATAATAATTGTGTCATTAATTTACTGTATTAGGCAATGTTAGTAAATTTGTAATATTGAAGGCTTAAGGATCCTAATGTGGAAATTTACAAAAACGAGCTACAGCGTGTGGGGTTTTTCGGGTCTTAGCTTAGTGGGCTGGTTTTGTTTCATATTAATTTTTCTTAAACATTTGAAAATAAAATTATTTTCTTATTGGTTATATGGTATTGTCCGAATGTCCCATATATGGATCACTCACAAGCCAAATCGATTAACTCCATTCTGAATTTTTTCTTACTGTCAGAATATAAACACTTACATGTTTTCAATTTTCTTTTTTTAACAAAACCAGGATCTCAGTATATCGTATCTTAAGTTGTGGAGTGACCTATTTATTAAGATACTTGTGTTAATTTCTAAAAATAATTTTACAATAAAAGTATTTATATTCCGACGGTAAGAAGAAATTCAGAATGGAGTTAATCAATTTGGCTTGTGAATGATCCATATATCAATGAGAGCTTAACGGCGGGAAATATTCAAATTCTGAGGTAGGCGTAGCGATTGCGGAGATCTGGGAAAATTGCAGCAGTTTTCAGCTGAGATGGATTCATTTACATTAATTCAAACCAGATGATGCTCGTCTCAAAGTTGTCAGCTTTAATCAATTGTGTGAAATTACTGCAACCGTTAATGGTGGATCAAGCGTATCTAATGTAGTCGATAGTAATCAAAGATAACTTTCATTTTGGTAAATTCTTTTTTGATAAAATTATTTTTATTATAATCTGAACGTGTAGATATGGATATATTGTTATGTTACTGATTAACTTAATTTTGATTTAATTTTCAGTCTGGGCAGCTAAACGGAATGTTCAATGGTAGAAGTTAGATCAACATTGTGGATAGTTTTGAAAAGGTCATTGGGGTAGTAATTTTTTGGCGTTTGTTCAAGCGTGATGAATCACCCTGTAGCTTCCAAGCACCCCCCCCCCCCCCATATAATTTCTTGTTCATCTTCGCTTTGAGAATAGAATTTTTAAATTTCTTATCTAAAATAAAATAATTGCAAAAAATTTCCTTTTCTGCCAAAATTGTGTTTCAGCATCATAGGGCCATCTCCCGAGCTTTGGCATTATTCTAAAAAAAAACACTTCGTTAACAAATTTTCAAATGAAAGCCCTGGTCCAACATTAGTCTGCTTTTTATCAAATTTTGTGTATCATCTGATGACAAAATCCGAGCCAAGAGGTAAAGTTAAGCTTATCTGTAATACGCTCATAAAACTCCAGGTAGGTACTATTAGCGAGTAGAAAAAATCGGTTTTTTGTATATCCAAAATTCAAAATAGAAAGAATTTTGTATAGTCATGTTTTGACGACTCTGCGTAAACTCCTTGTAACTTTAAACTTTACCTTTTTGTCCGATTTTATTAAAACTTGGCTCATTTTGTTTATTATTATCTCTTTTGTGCGCCCCCCCCCCACAGACCCTGGTAACTTTTTTCTTTTTTCCCGTTAGAGACTTTAAAGCAGGGATGTGATGGAGCTCAGTAACCGTAACCGAAACTTTCGGATATCCAAAATAAAAAATTATCCGTAACCGTAACCGAATCCGATATAAAAGTTTCGGATAATTTCGGATAGTCTAAATGATACATGTTATAACAAGTTCTTGTTTTTGCCCAGCCGAGCCAGCCAACACACTGGCCACGCGCGTTTCTTGTATTGTTTATTATTTATTCTTGCTTGGTCATTACTAGTCAGTCATTGTGAGATTACGTTACAATTTTGCATTTACGTGTGTACCTACTTAGTGAAAAGTGTTGTGTAAATTACTAATAATTGTTTATATTTGGGCAAAATGCGTCCTAAGTCTATTGTAATTTGGACATTTTTTAATCAAGTTAATGCAGATTCCGCAAAATGTCAACAGTGTGGTAAAAACTTTTCACGGAAAGGAGGTGGCACTACTTTGCTGAAACTTCATCTTAAATCAAAACACATTGATAAGTATGAAGAACTGTTGTTATTGGAAAAAGACATTCAACAAAAACCACAACAGCTGACACTTTTATAAGATTGTAAAAAACAGATGACAATAAAAGATTCTTTGAAAAATAGGGGTTCCTGGGATGATAGTAATACTAAACAAAAAGAAGTTGATCAATTAGTAGCTAAGAGTACGCCAGTATTTTACAAATTTGCTTTGTACTAATATCTACGATAAAATGAAGTTAAAGGTTTTGGGACTGCTCAAGCAATTTGAAAAGAAATCATTTACTACAGATGTTTGGTCCGAGCCCAGTGCAAATGTTTCATTACTGAGTCTCACTGCTCATGGTATTACAAATAAATTTGAAAGATTGACTATAATACTCAAGTGTAAACAATTGGAAGGTCGGCACACAGGTGAAACTATAGCGAATAATTTGAACAACATTTTGAAAAAATGGGGCTTAAGCACGGAATCAGTCCATTGTATTTTACGCGACAGAGGATCCAATATGATAAAAGCTATGAATATGGCCAATTTCACTGATGCAAACTGTACTATTCATCAACTGCAATTGTGTGTCCGATCGGCGATGGAAATCGACGATTTTCTCTTGCCAATGACTACAAAATGTAAGAAAATTGCTACTTACTTCAAAATAATAAAATATATACGATAGCTACCTATCTAGATCCATGAAGGAACAGGTACAGTCCGAGATTCTGGGGATACTTGGCTGTTCAAAAACATCTCAAGATGAAGGTCCTTCTTCACCTAAGAGGACAAGGAATGAGCTGTCAACAACAAGCTCCTGCAACCATTCATACATTCAATCTAGTCTAACTGAAATATTAAGCGTAAGTGACGAGGAAGAGCATAATATAGATTGTGCTGATGAAGCTGAAGTGTACAATCAATTCATTGTTAAAAAGACATTACTAAATGAATACAATAGAGAGAAAAGGTTGATACTCACTGAAGATCCTCTTTTATGGTGGAAAATGCATATCAAGTACCATAGCTTTGGTAATGTAGTAAGACAGTACCTCTCACCACCTCCTGGAAGTGTACCAAGTGAGCAGCTTTTCAGTTCTGCTAGGTTAATTTACGACCCCTTAAGAAATCGACTCTCTGGTGATAAAGCTGCAAAACTGCTTTTTGTTAAGTATAATTTAAAACCCTAACAAAACAGAGTTAATACTCTTCTCTCGGAGGCATAAAACACCTCCTATTAATTGCCCTACACTAGACGAGGTTAGGCTGGAACTGTGTAATCAGGTTAAGTATCTAGGTTTAGTCCTAGATAGAAAACTTACCTGGAAGCCTAACATCCAAGAAAAAGTACGGAAAGCAGTAGCGCTACAGTAGCGCTGTACTCGTGTAAGAAGGCTATAGGGAAAAGATGGGGTATGGAACCACGCATTGTGAATTGGCTCTATACAAGTGTCATACGGCCTATACTCATGTATGGGGTGATTGTCTGGTGGCCGGCACTAAATATAGCAACCCATCTCAAAGCAATGGACAAAGTTCAGAGGATGGCAGCACTGCTGATAACAGGTGCCCTGAGAACCACACCTTCCAAAGCCCTGAACACTATTCTCCACATTCTACCGTTGGATCTTTTTGGTAAGCAAACCGCATCGTCAGCCGCAATTAGGCTTAACTCAATCCAGACCTGGAAGCGAACTGATTTCGGTCACTCCAAAATATTGCACAGTAGAACTGCCAGCAATATCGACTACACCTCGCCCAAGCCTTTCTTTGGAGCAAAATTCGATTCCTTCTTCCCCCCCAGATCGGAATGGGAGAAAGGTCATCCCCAATGGGAGAACTCAGTGCATCTCTACACTGACGGCTCCAAAGTGTATGGCAAAGGGGGGGGGGGGGGAGGAATATTCTCGGAACACTTGGACCTCGATGTCTCATTCCGCTTACCTGACTACTGCAGCGTGTTTCAAGCAGAAATCATGGCTATAAAAGTAGCTGCGGGCCGCCTGAATCAACTAACGCTACCTACAGACAATGTATGTATTCTCACAGATAGTCAGGCAGCTATTAAATCCCTTTCGGGAGTATACACAACCTCCAAAACGGTTATAATATGTCGCTCAACACTAAATGACATAGCTGAGCATCTAAAAGTACGGCTCATCTGGGTCCCTGGACATAGTGATATTCCGAGCAATTGCAGAGCCGACGAACTAGCGAGAATCGGTACCACACGTCCTGATTCGGACATTAACCACCAGCCGGGTAAATCGCTAGCTACATGCAAAATGGAGCTCTCACAGGAGGCTCTCAAGATTGCTAACACTAACTGGCAAGAGGAACACACCTGCCTGATTACTCGGTAGATATGGCCAAAGCTTGACCCTAAGAGGTCAAGGGGGCTCATCCTACTCGGACGCAAAATAATTAGCACTACAGTAGCCGTAATCACGGGTCACTGCCTCATAGGTAGACACGCCGATAGGCTGGGCGTGCCCTCAAACGACTTCTGTAGGAGTTGCCACGACGAGGAGAAAGAGGAAACCATACTTCACCTCCTCGGTAGCCGCCCGGCCCTAGCCAACCGTAGGAACCGATTTTTGGGCTCCCCCTACTTCAAAGAGTTAACCGAGCTGGGCTCCACGGATGTCAGAAACCTGACTCGATTTATCGGGAGTTCAAAATGGTTCCCGACGACGAATTAAGGATGAACACCCTTCACAACCCAGTTAAAATAATTTTGACTTCCCGTGAACTAGTTCCACTGGATGCAAGAAACTGGTTCGGTGCACAGGGGACAAATTTTAACCTTCTTATTCCTTAGGTAATTCTATGGGGTTGTTAATTTCAAGCTTCAATGTGGTAGCACAAAGGGCCTCTTAGGCCTAAGTGTGCCTTCTTAGGCAGCCACTTTAATCTAACCTAACCTAAGTATAATTTACCTTTGCTCAGTTTTGACTATTAAAACTATAATTAAGTGAAAGTTTAATAATATTTTGTAATGGTTTCGTTTACACAAAAAATTGATTGAGAAAAAAGCTGTTCTTGTTATGTTATACATTACAGTAAATAAATATGTACTATGTACACTTCAATTTTAATTTTTGATTTTAGTTTTTACTCTTTAAATCGTAATGACTCTTAAGAAGACTGATTGATGTGTCGTAATAATTATTTTAAAGATATAGAGAAATATATAAAAAAGAATAATGTTTTTTTGTTTATTATAATTTTGTTTTTGCATTTGTGAGTAGATAATTCTTAAAAATGAGCAGCTATAATAATTACTTATGTGACTGATTGTAGTACCAAATCAATGTATTTTACTTTTAAAATTCCTTAAAAATCTAATAATCGTAACCGAAACTAACGGATAAATCGAAATAATTTCATATCCTTAACCGTATCCGAAACCGATATTATATTATTCCTATATCGGTATCCGTATCCAGATCCGAAATTTCATATCCATAACATCCCTACTTTAAAGTGCGGGAAAATGAGGCTGTTTTTAAAACTTTTTTTTTTCAAATACGCGCCATTTTTCGAGAAAACGCTTTACTTCCGGTTTTGGTGGAGGGATGCACAACTAAATATGTCTTTACTAAAATGCCATTTGATTTTTTTTTTCTTCAGATGTACTGTAGAGGCTCTATCATTTCCGCAGATTTGGCATCGACTTCCCAAAAACAAAGAGGTTCTAAGTTCGACGCGTATTTTTATTTCTTTTTTATTTTTTATTTTTTTATGTCTGACCGGGCATAACTTCGTAACGCGTCGACCGATTTTGATGATTATTTTTTGGTTGGGTAGAGTAGGGTGGTGGTGGGGGTGAGGGTGAACCCTAACTTTGTAACGCGTGCACTGATTTGGATGGTTCTTTTTTGTTGTACATAGTATGATCCCCCATTGCTAATAGGAGAAAAAAAATTTGAAATAGGGTGAGGGGAGGGGTAGTCTAACTTTGTAACGCGTGGACCGATTTGGATAATTCTTTTTCTGGGGTGGGGTGGAGCCTAACTTTGTAACGCGTGGTCCAATTTCAATGGTTCTTTTTCTGTTGTATAGAGTATGATCCCCTATTGCTAAGAGGAGAATAATTTGGTCCTATGGTGAAAAGTGAGGGTGGGGTAGGGGTAGTCTAACTTCGTAACGCGTGAACCGATTTGGATAATTCTTTTTCTATTGCGTAGAATATGGTCCTTGGTTGATACTACGAGAAAACAAATGTTGGTGGAGTGGGGGGGGGGGGGGGTGGAACCTAACTCTGTAATACGTGGACCGATTTGGATGGTTCTTTTTCTGTTGTATAAAGTGTGAAAACCCATTGCTAATAGAGTAATAATTTAGCCCATGGCGGGGGGTTAGGTGGGGAGGAGTAGTCTAACTTCGTAACGCGTGGACCGAATTGGATAATTTTTCTTTTGGGTAGAGTATGCTCCCTGGTTGATACCACGAGAAAAAAAATTGTTTATGTGGTTGGGGTGGGAGAAGGGGGTCGAAACTAACTTTGTACCGCGTGGACCGATTTGTATGGTTCTTTTGCTGTTGTATAGAGTGTGAGCCCCCATTGCTAATAGGAGAATAATTTGGTCCTATGGTAATGGTGGGGGAGGGGGAGGGATAGTAACTTCGTAACCCGTGAACCGATTTTGATGATTCCTTTTCTGTTCGGCAGAGTATGTTCTTTGATTGATACCATGAGACAAAAAGTTTAGTGGAATGGGGGTGGAGTAGGGGGTTACAACTAACTTTTAACGCGTGGACTGATTTGGATGGTTCTTTCTTCGTTTTGTAGAGTACAAGACACTAAAAAGTGAAAAATAAAATAGTTTTTAAAAAAAAAGTTGAACCGACTTCACAAAAAGCGCTAAAAAGCATAAAATAATTTTTAATTTTATTTCTATTACGACATTTTGAAGTCGGTGCAAATTAAACAAATAAAACAACTACAGTACCACAATTGAAAATAATACATCACACTACCTGAACGTTTCAGCTTACGGGATCATAAAAAATGACGATTAAATATTTTTGTTGTAGTTGGTTGGTTTGTTTGATTTGCACCGACTTCAAAATGTGAATAATAATGTAATAGAAATAAAATTAAAAATTATTTTATGCTTTTTAGCGCTTTTTGTGAAGTCCGTTCAACTTTTTTTTTAAAAACTATTTTATTTTACCTCAACTTCAACGCCCTCTATTCTAGAGAAAAAAAATGTTTATTAAATATAGATCCTAATTTATCATATGTAAAAAAATTTAGCTCAAAACTAAATTTTTCACATTTAAAGAGGGTCTTTTTTTAACTCGCTAATAGTACCTTAAGCTAAGGATAATATCAGTCTTACCTTTATTATTAAAATTACTTAGCCTAGCATAACTCATAAATATCGATTATTTAATTGCTAAAATAAAGTAAAAACCTTTTAGCATAATACCATTCAAAAACAGACCAATTTTTCAGATAAAATCTGTTTTGTTAAAAGCTTTCTTTACAAGAAGGCACTAAATTTATCTGCTGTTAGTCACAGTTAGTTTTCAACTTTAAAATGCACGGGTTTCAATATAAGGTGTATTTTTGTATAATCTCAGTACAACACCATTTAAATAGGGTTTTACCACTAATGGTGTACTTTTATAATGAGAAGACCCAAAAAGTTTACACCAACAAAATCTCAGTGGCTACTTCAACGTTCTTATTTTTAATTACGTTTGCGATTGGCGTACAGTTCATGTTTCAATATCGTAATTATAATCCTGTCGATTTCGTGATAGGATTTGTGCAGGTAGCAATGGTTTTTTCGCACTGTGCAATACTTATTTTTAATTTTGTAAGCATAATAATATATAATTCGAAGATAGTGATGCTAGTAAACAACCTCATTGAAGTCTTTAAAACGACTTACATGTTAAGTGGACGAATTTTTAATGAAAAGAGACTATTTGTGATTCTTGTAAGTAAGGCTGGTGAAGCCATTTTGTTTCAAATTAGTCTGTTTCTAGTATTTGTGGATCTAATCCGAGCAAAGCAATTCGGTTTTTTTGAGGGACTTTACATGATGTACACTAACGGCATATTTTACCAATTTTTTAATACAATATTTCTTATAAAGCTTACTGTATGTATTTCCTTATCATCGTTAAACTTTAAGCTGAAAAAAATTTTGAGACGATTATCACCACAAAATCAAATTTTGACTACAACCGGCGTAGATGTTTTACAATTAAATAATATTTCGAAACTTTATGGGAATTTGTTATGCTTAGTTAATGAGCTTACATCATTATTCAGAGAACAAATGCTTTCAAGAATGATTAACCAACTTATTCAAGTTTTTGGTAAGCCATACATGCTATACCATCGGGAAACATATAAACACGAAGGAATAATAGGAAAATGCTTAATTTCATCTATTGCCAATTTCGTTGATATTTACTTTAGCTTATACGTGGAATCTTTAATAGGGCAACAGTCACAAGCAATTAAGAAGACAGTAGAGCTGTACTTAATGAGCGATATTCGATCGGATTTCCAGAAAATAGTTTGTATTTTTTTATCATCAACAATTGCATATTAATAGATTTTCACTTCAGGTTGAATCGTTGTATTTTCAAATTATCTTACAGAACTCAGATATTAAAGTGGGCGGCCTTTTCTCCATTAATAAAAATTTTATATTTTGTTTATTTTCAACTGGATTATTATATCTTATTACTTTAGTTCAATTTAAACTCTACTTAAGTACATTTTAATTTGGAAAACTGCATTAAGAATGTAATCATAACCACATAAACCATCAAATATACATATGTTTTTTTGGAATAGAGTCAATTCTTTAACACGTAGCACGTCTGGAGACAGAGTTGGATCAATTGGTTGAACGACACAACCACAATGCCATGGTTCCCGGGTTCGAGACCAGGTCTCCCCGTGGGTTTTTAAAAACAGAATTAAAAATTCCACTCCGTCTCTGGACTGTTGTCTAGCTCGCAGCAGTGCAAAAAGAAGATATTCAAGTTTCCTCACTCCCCTTATCCTAATTCCCTTCCGGCCATAGTCATGCTAATGCAACAAAGAGTTGTCCCCAAAGCTTTGGCCACATCGTAAAAAAAGTGTTTTTCGCTACAAAAATTTGTAATGAATAACAGTTTCTACAGAACGCTTTAAACAGGACACCCAATTATTAAGCACAAAAACAGAAAAAAATCTTAAAACAAAAAGTGAAAGTTTAGAATAAAATTGATATGTAAAATGTAAGGAGCACAAGTCACTGTAGAATTGGAAATTTTGTAATTCATAATAAAAGCTCTATTTATAATTCAAGATTTCTTTAGAGTGAAAGTTGCACAATTGTTTTGTTTATATAAGCCAATAGCCATCATAATTTTTTGTTCTTTACTGCCAATTAGAAAAGTTAGCAGTGGTTATGATTCTTATTTAGTAAATTTACAATAAATTCAAGTATTTTATAGAAACCAAAATAAAGTTGAGGCGCAAACAGATGTTTTATTTTGGGATTGCAGGAACCATTTGAGTCCCAATTCTTTACTTAAGGGGATGCTTCTTTTCAAAAAGTTCAAAATATTCGATTTTTCTTACATAAAAGTGTTCCTTAACATCACAGAAATACTGCTCTAAAACCGTTTTATTTAGTGTCTAGGGAATTACCTGAGTGAATGTTCTTCGTGTTCATCTTCATCCGCATGCTAAATAAATGATTCTGCAAAGAAATCTGCTTTATTTTCAGATACAACGATATAAGGTTAAAGGGACAAGGAGTATAATACTCACGTTATGTTCTAAGAATATCTGTTCTTAAGGATATTCCCCTTGGAATCTTTCCTGTCTGGTGATCCCAATAGCCTCTCCCATCCAATACTACATTATGAAGCCGATTGAATATTTATATAAACAAATCGTATTTAAAATTAACCTGGTCTTCGAAATTGATACCTGAGCTGGATTAAAGTACATAATAGTCTTGCTGTACCCGTTCAGAGCTAGTTAATGAGTTGGAGTTAATACGCCACGTGTAAATAAACCACTTGAATGGCACCCGCCTTAATTGAATTCTGGGCCCGTATTTGGTTTCTCGACTCGATGTCGATCTTTGTCGATATCGAGAAATTTGTATTTGGTAACTATCGACAAGGTTACAGTCGACGGTGATCGACAAAACTCTCGATGAGATTGACGTTGTCGACAGCTAATTTCAAAGGAAAGGAGCGGATTTAAAAATGTAAGTAAATGTCAATTGCCGGTTGCGAAATTCCAAATAAGTAGGATTCTCCAATAGTCTCCTGAAATGATCCAGTTGAAACAAATCTTAAATTTGCCGCAAGTTTTAATATAGGCTGCATTGATGCAGCTCTTTTCTGACTTGGGGTTATACTTATAAGTGGTCCAGCAGGTACCAAAAAACCTCTTTGCTTAAGCGAAATTTTTTAACAAATCTACATGAAAAAGTAGTTTTAATAAACTATTTTGATTAATATAAAAAAATTGTTTATACCTAGAGTCTCGTAATGATAAGGGGTTGGATGAATCTTGTAGTGATTTGAAATACACATTTCGTCAGCCTCATCCCGTAGAAAATGTATCCCGATTGAGTCCATTTACAAAATTTGTTTAAAATGAAAATTTTCAAATTAACACTAATTGCAGAACAAATTTTACAGTTTAAATAGGTGCTTCAAATGGTAACTCTTTTTTGTCGATTCGATCGAGTTGCCAAATACCAAAAAGTACACAAATCGACGGAAGAATATTGTCGACTCGTCGCCGGATTTAATTACCTGGGTAAGGATTAAGTAGTATTAAGTTTATTTCTTTTATTTTGATAATTTAGATATAAATTACTTACCTTTGTGAAGATCATGTACAGCAGAAAGGGTACCGCACGAAATGAACTTGGTAGTCTGGAAAAAGTATATAAACCAAATTAATTCATGGTTTTCAAAAATTCACAAAATGTGCAGGAAGTATTCTCATTACCCGAGTGAATTTTTAAACTAAAAATAAAAGCAACACTTGCTAAACTCGAGCAACGTAAGAAATATAAGAATTTCTTAACACGGTCGGCGTTTCTAATGAAGAAAAGTTAAGCTACCTTGGCTTGTTATCAACACCAGCAATAAAGGGTTAACTTTCCTTCAGCTGCTGGAAGCCTTCGCGACAAAACGAAAACTAGATGAAGAACCAACAAAATTTAACACCGAACTAGACAGCTGTATCAATTTATGATCACTTACACTGCGGTAAAAATTTTAAGATAAAAAAAAAATATTTATAAAATCAAACCGTTTTTAACCGATACAAAAAAACTGCTGGAAATAGGGGGCGGAAGTCGCAATAGTGGAGGATTATCTATAAAAGCTTTGGTATGTGAAGAGGATGGCCTCTCTCTCTGTCTTCAATCTTCTTGGTGAAAGCATGGTAGAAGTCAAAAAGAAAAGGTGAAAGTAGTAAAATTTGAAGCGAAATTAATTTTGGAAAGTGGAAGTGAAAGTGCGAGTATAATAAAAACAAAACAAAGGAATTTGTCGAGATAGTTGGCTTAGAAAAAGGAAAACGAAAAATTTAGTAGGTATATGCTGGAAGTAACGGACATTGGAGTGTAAAGAGAACTAGAGAACAGAAAAAGGAGGAAATACACGAAAAATACGTAAAATTTTTATTAGACTTTCTGGGAGGAAGATGTGTATTAATCAGGCTCTGAATTGCTTTATTAACAGGCTGTGATAAACTATTACCAGTAATATGAATATGGAAGTGACTGTTTGCACTTATCATGTACTTACGTGTAGTTCCGTGTATTTCCATATACATGGAAATTACACGGCAGTTTAAGAGTGGCAAATAGCACTTCTTTTTTAAAAGTCACTAACTAAATTTCAATTCCTCCACTTTTTGGAATTTAATCGCCTGTAACTCCATCAAATCTTATCTGATAATCTGCAAAACAGCATACCGTTGGAAAGAAGACAAAATTACCTTTCGAACGATATACAATATATGCAGATTGATTCAGATATGGTAAATAACTAAAAGAGTGCTTGGGGTTTTTTGAGGATATCCCGAAAACGATTCTTAAGAAAAAATAATGCTTGGCATTTTTTATCTACGCTCCAAAATACATAGAAAAAGGTCTATGAGAAACCAGCTCTCGAGATAAGGTGTTATGCTCTTACCTATAATAGCATAAAGGTGCACTAGCGTGAGTGGAGAAATAGGGTGGGTTGTTTTTAATGTTGGACGCTACGTAGTTTGAGAGTCCACGAACTTATTAGGTTGCCGGCGAAATAAAAAACGACGAACTCATAATAAAAATTTATTGACAAAAAATAATTTAAAAAAAAAAGTTGAACCGACTTCACAAAAAGCGCTAAACAGTATAAAGTAATTTTTCATTTTATATCTCTTACGATATTTTGAAGTCGGTGAAAATAAAATAAACAAAACACTCAGAAAATTTTCGTATTAAAAATAAGAAAAAAACATAAAATTAAAAGGTTTGCTGTATGGTTTTCGTCCAAAAAGCAAATCCTTTTAAGAACCAATCAGCACTTCCCTTGATATAAATGTTTATATATTTGATTTAAAAAATCCTTTCTTTAAAAATAAAATATATCTCATTTGGGAATAAATGCTTTTCTTTTCATTTTACAAAGTATTTTTAATGAAAATAAGAAGAGCAGTTTTAGTTTAAAATATAGTTTCTTTTAAAAATTTATAAATTGCTTTAAAAAGAGGTTTCATTTAAATTCTAAAAGGTTTTCCTTTTGAATAAGTAATTTAAAAGCTGTGAGTTTTCATGCAGATCTGATTCATTAAAGATTACTGGTTGAAGTGAAATTCAAAGACATTTTTAAAAATACATAATTTCAATTTTTGCAATACTCTTTGTTCCCCCATGTCAACCAGTAATCTTCATTGAATCAGATCCGCTTGAATAAACCTACTTATTATGGTAAATTTAAATAACAGCGATTAGTATTTTAGAATTTGTTTATTCTCGTTTCAAACAATAGTAAAGCTCTATTACACAACAAAACAGTAAAAACGTTAATAACGAAATGTAAAAAAATAACTTTTAAAATAAGGGCAAAGTATAAAAATAACGCTTTAGTCTTATTACTTTCTTAGAATCATTCAAAATAAAATCGAAAACATTTAGGTTTTGTGGTCTTCTATTTCATAGCACATATGTTTTTCGACATAGTTCTTTACATCCCACAGTTTACATACTGCGTAACAGTGGTGGTCGCTATAAATTTCCTGGGTAGTGAGATGTCAACTATCTCCAAAACATCAATGGAACAACTGCCCTTGGAAATTGTTAAAATATGACCCTTTTTGTAATTGGCTCCTTTGAAGACTACGCTTTCTAATCTTAGGACCATAAATCCCGAATCGTTATCTTCACTCGTATCTAGCTAAGGGAAATAAAACTCTTCTTTAAGGTTAGCTAATTTTGAACTCTTGTACACAAGATCGGCTTTAAAAAACCTTTGGAATAGATGACATAGAACAAGGATACATTTTTTTAACCTATGTTCAGCATCAAAGCGAAAACACCAGAAGATTGGAGCAACAGCGCTAATTATACCCGGACAGTGGATAAGGAAATTTTGCGTAGGTTTTAGGTTTTCTTTGAAAATAATCTTACAAATGTTATTATGCTTTGCAATCATATCACTCAAATAAATTAAATTTTGCTTATCAAACGACGGAAGAATAGGAAAGTCGATTAATTCCACAAGCATTCGTAAAAAAGTAAAAACTTCGTCTCTTGGTTGACTATATCACCAATTATTAAAAGTATTAAGTGTATAAAAGTTTTCTTGTGCCGTCATTTTAAAGCGTGCATTATCAATGTGATGTTTTCGATTGGTGGACTTAAATCAGAAATCTCGGTATCCCCGTAATTGAGAGTATCCAAACCAAAAAAAAATTTGCTATATAAATGCAATAATATAAAATCTTTGAAAATTCATAGTTGCAAATTCCATTGAAAATGTCATGCATTAAATCAAAAGCGAAATTTTGGACGTGGAAAAAAGACATTAAAGATGCTATTTTTGCGTATTCCCGTTTATCTGTAATCATTACGAGTAGTGTCATTCTCGTAATTTTCTCTAGTAAGTAAAGTTTCTTTGTTCTCTATAACATCGTTTTGGCATATGTTCTTAGTGGTCTGGCATCGCCGACAATAAAAATTGGAGTTAAAGGATTTTACAAATCCTAAAATTTCATTTCTATTCCTTCCTCTTCTAGAAAATAAGGGGCTGCAGAGATGCCTTCGAACCATATTCAGCTAAATCTGATGATTTTATGAATTCCGCTACAAACATATTGCTAAGGTGTGAAATTTGATGTGAAGGTATGAAAAGAAAAGAGTAATATATTCTACAAATTTTATGTTTTCCTACACTTGCGCTCAGAGGATCATTCACTTCAAAGTCATCAAAATATAAATAAAATAGTTTTTAAAAAAAAAAGTTGAACCGACTTCACAAAAAGCGCTAAAAAGCATAAAATAATTTTTAATTTTATATCTATTACGACATTTTGTAGTCGGTGCAAATCAAACAAACCAAACAACTGCAACAAAAATATTTAATCGTCATTTCTTATGATCCCGTAAGCTAAAACGTTCAAGTAGTATTATGTATTATTTTCAATTGTATTTCTGTAGTTGTTTTATTTGTTTAATTTGCACCGACTTCAAAATGTCGTAATAGATATAAAATTAAAAATTATTTTATGCTTTTTAGCGCTTTTTGTGAAGTCGGTTCAACTTTTTTTTTAAACTTAATTTTTCACTTTTTTGTGTCTTCGACTCTTTACAACGAAGAAAGAACCATGCAAATCGGTCCACGCGTTAAAAGTTAGTTTTAACCCCCTACCCGACCCCCATTCTACTAAACTTTTCTTCTCATGGTGTCAATCAAAGAACATACTCTACCGAACAGAAAAGGAATCATCGAAATCGGTTCACGCATTACGAAGTTACTACCCTCTCCCTCCCCCACCACCATAGGACCAAATTATTCTCCTATTAGCAATGGGATATCACACTCTATATCCAAATCGGTCCACGTGTTACAAAGTTAGGTTCCCCCTTCCCCCCACCCCAGCAACATTTGTTTGTTCTTAGTATCAACCAAGGATCATATTCTACCCAATAAAAAAAGAATTATCCAAATCGGTCCACGCGTTACGAAGTCAGACTACCCCTCCCCACCACCCATACCTTTCACCATAGGACCAAATTATTCTCCTATTAGCAATTGGGGATCATACTCTATACAACAGAAAAAGAACCATCGAAATCGGACCACGCGTTACAAAGTTAGGTTCCCCCCCCCCCCCCCCCCCCCCCAACCACACCAGCCCAATATTTTTTTCTTCTCGTATCAACCACGGAACATACTCTACCCAACAGAGAAAGAAATATCCAAATCAGTCCACGCGTTACAAAGTTAAAGTACCCCTCCCCCTTCCCCCCACCCTAGGCCAAAATTGTTTTCTCCTATTAGAAATGGGGGATCATACTCTGTACAACATAAAAAGAACCATCCAAATCGGACCACACGTTACACCCCCCACCCCCACCCTTTTTTTGACATGGCAGCAATCGGTGAACATACTCTACCCAACAATAAAAGAATCATCAAAATCGGTCGAAGCGTTACGAAGTTATGCCCGGTCAGACATAAAAAAAAGAAAAAAAAATACGCGTCGAACTTAGAACCTCTTTGTTTTTGGGAAGTCGGTTAAAAAAGGCATAACCATCTTTTCGGGTGAAAAGCATTTTTCTTTCTACAAGTGACCATTTAATAAATTACAACTTTTAAACAATTCAAAATAAACTTTTTAAAAACTCGAGTGACGTGAGAAATATAACAAAATTTCTCAACACGATCAGCGTTTCTGATAAAGAAAAACTCCTTTATATCTTCCTCAACAGCAGCACACTGCTGGACGCTTTCACACGAAACCGAAAACTAAATCTTATATTTTATCTGCATATTTTGTGCATATTTTACAACTTTTGCTTTGGATTTTCAGGTACTCCATATTTTCTATAACAGCCGTTAATATTTCGGGACTTTCGAAATATTTCGTAATTTGAAACCGAATTTTAAGCAAGCAAACCTCTAAAGTATTTGGAGCAAGCGTGGGGACCCCTCTTGATACAATGGCTGAACGTTCTTTTTTAATGATAACACTTTCTGGCGGCCTGTACAAGTTTTTATGTGTTAGGAATTTGAAAAATTTGAATTCAGTGGAGGTGTGTTCAAGCACATTTGTTAGTGTCATGCCAACTTTATCCAAAAAAACTGAGATTTTATCGCTGTTCAAAAGAGAAACTTTGGAAAACTCAATGCAAAACTTATTTACCGAATCTAAAAAATATTCTATAATATTATCCTGTATATAAAAAACATCTTTCCCAGATAAGTTGCTACGACTATGTAGCAACTCTAAATAAAATGTAAGAAAAGATTTCTTAAAGGAACTAATTATAATATTTCTCCAATTAAAAGTTAAAAATCAGATTCCACTCTTAGAAACAATGTAGTTAATGTGCAGAGTGTAATCGATTTTACGGTCAAGCTTCACTCCAAGGTCAGTGAAGGATTGCACACGATAGATATTAGTTTGCTCAAAGGTATAATCAAAGACGAGCTGATTTTGGTTCCTAGACAATGACACAACTTCACATTTCTCCAAGTTAAGCTGCTGGCCATGAGATCCACACCAGTTCTTGAAGGTATTTAAATCATCCTGAATGCAGGAAGAATCATAACTGTTTCTTACGCATGATAAATCTTCATATCATCTGCGTAGATTAAGACTTTAGAGTGCTTAATCAGAGGAACAATGTCGTCAATGGCAAAGATTAGCAACAGCGGCCCCAGATGGTTACCCTGCGGTACGCCAGATAAAGCCCTAACGCACCTGGATAAAGTATAACATACTTGATATAACCTATATTTTAAGTAAAAGCAGATTCAGTCGAGCAATAAAGGCGAAAAACCCAACCTTTCAAGTTTAAGCATAATCACAGAGTGAGGGAGTTTAGCAAATGCCTTGCTAAAGTCGGTATAGACGCAGTCAGTCTGGAGAGCTTGTTGAAAGGCAGAGATTATGTGGGATGTAAATTCAAGCAGGTTAGTTGTCGTCGATCTACCAGGAAGTAAACCATATTGATTAGATAAGATTAATCCATTACACTGCCAAACAAGCTGTGAATATATAACAGATTCGAACAACTTGGGTATGCAGGAAACCTTCGCGATTGGTCTATAATTTGTTATTAAGTTTTTATGCCCCTTTTTATAAATAGGAATTATAAAGAAGCTATTCCAAAGCGTAGGAAATCTAGCGCCCTGAAGATATTTGTGGAAGATGAGTTCCATTGGGACGATCCTGGATATGACCACGCTCTTCCATGGAAGGCACAAAATTGCCAGATGAAAAGGCGCCCTCGAAAAGCAATGCAAAATTGTCGGATCAGAAGAAGAGATAAGATCTAACTGTCTTCACATAGAGTTCTTTACATCACTCATTTGGTGTTAACCAAAGGAGGAGATGGCGTCAAGAAAATGGGGATCTTTAGCAGTAAGACAAGTAACGGGAAGGGTAGTCATCGTCATCAGCGTTGAATACCCATTGAACGCTGAGTAAGTTAAAGTCACCAAGAAGGATAATTTCACCCTCTGGGTTTGTCACATTATTGATAAAATTTAGGCTAAGAATTAAAATATCGTAAAGACTTCGATCATCTGCATCAGTATAGTTTGTCAAAAGTTCTACTTTCTCTATCTTGTTTTCACGAGCGAAAAATGATAGTCATCTGCGGCAGAGCACCGCATTTCCGCAGGAAGTCTAAAATTTAAATGTAGGTCACCTGATATTCAGAGTCCGCACTCTAGCAGCTAAGCTCCCCCTTAGTCACGCAGTCCTCCACACTGCTGTTTGACCGCGGCTTGGAGTATTTTATTTAAGAGAGTATTCTTCTTTCCGCACGACTACAATTATCCAGCACTCCTAGCAGAGATGTGAGCATTTCAGGAGTCTGTTTCCAGACGCTGCCACGAGGAATTTGTAGTCGCAATGTCATCAGCGTACTTGACAGCTGACGGCCGGACCTGATGGTTTCTCGCCAATGGTTTTAAAATGTTGCGCTTATGCTTTGCTAAACCTCTGCGCAAACTCTTTCACCTATAATACTCAACATGAGTATTTCTGTCTGCATAGAAACTTGCTCATTTTCTGCCGATACCTAAACTACCCTAACTACAGACCAATTGCACTTATACCGGTTTAATCTAAGTTTTATGAATCACTTATCAGCTCTCAGTTGATGAAATATCTAGAAAGAAACCATGTTATCAACGATTGTCAGTATGGGTTTCCGCGCTGGCCACTCAACCGAATACTTACTAACTACGCTGACGGCGCGCTGAAAGTATTGCCTCCATAATTTTGGAGAGTCTAAAGTCGTCGTTCTTAATATTTCCAAGGTTTTTTATAGAATCTAGTGTGCTGGCTTTCTAGCCAAACTTTAAGCCTTTGGTCTGCATTCTTACTTCTCAAAATGAATTACATTTGATCCCTTTTTTTTTTTTTATTTTATATATGATGATGCCAAAGCTCAGGGGATGCCCTATGATGCTTAAGAAGATGGTAAACTGTTCCACATTCGTGTTGTTCTGCTTAGAAAAGATTCCCGAAATTTGACGGTACGTCCAAATTTGACCTGGAGAGTATAGGGGTGGGAGCGACTTGTTGATCTTGTATCGCGCGTTTTCATGAGTCTACAAGGAATCAGGCTAGCAATTTCGTTAGAACAACGGCCATGGAAATAACGATAGAAGAGTGAGAGACAACCGACATTCCGTCGATGCTCCAGAGAGTCAAGACCCTCACAGATTGAGGGATCGCCAATAAGCTTAACAGCTTTACGCTGGACTTTGTCTAACGCGGACAGTGCGGTGTGTCCGGCGCCTGCCCAAATATGGGAATTATATTCAAGTCTAGGCCTAATGTGGGACTTGTAGATCAGCGCTAAGTCAGGTGGGGTGAAATATTTCTTACATCTCTGTAGAAAACCCAAACATTTCATCGTATTTTTAGCGATTGCAAATATATGATCAGTCCAGCTAAGATTGCTGGATATCTCGATACCCAAGATGTTTAGGGAGGGTGAATTGGGTATATTCACTCCGTCGACTGAAATGGGTTGGGGGTGAACTGGGCGTTTTTTAAGGGACATTAAACAGCATTGGGTTTTGGATGCATTAAACGTAACACGATTTGCTCTGCCCCAAGCAAGGACCTTGGAAATGTCGTTGTTTAATGATCTAAACATGCGTTCCCGATTGGCTTCTGTAGCATTTCCACGTGAGTTCATAACAGAATCAAATGAGTACGCGAAATCAAGGGTGCTGTCGTCGGCGAAACTATGGATAGGATTGAGAGTAAGGTATAAGAGATCATTAATAAAAAGAAGAAATAAGGTTGGTGAAAGAACTGAACCCTGAGGTACACCGGCATTTATTTCGTAGGAATCAGATGTAACTCCGTCAATTACTACACGAATTGAACGGCCTGACAAAAAACTCTCTATCCATTTAACGAGGGTAGGGTGCAGACCAAATGTTTGAAGTTTGGTTAAAAGGGCAGCATGCCAGACTCTATCAAAAGCCTTTGAAATATCAAGAGCGACGATTTCAGACTCACCAAAATTATGAAGACAATGATTCCAACGTTCCGTTAGAGCCGTTAGTAAGTCTCCGGTTGAGCGGCCAGTGCGGAAACCGTACTGGCAATCGTTGATAAGATGGTTGTTTTCTAGATATTTCAACAACTGAGAGTTGATGAGTGATTCAAAAACTTTAGATATGATCGAGGTAAGTGCAATTGGTCTGTAGTTAGAGGGGTCGCATGCCTCTCCTTTTTTAAGTATCGGCTGGACATGAGCAAGTTTCCATACACTTGGAAACATTCCTGTTGAATATGACAGGTGAAAAAGTTTGCGCAGAGGTTTAGCCAAAGCAGAGGCGCAGCATTTTAAAACAAGGGGCGAGAAACCATCAGGGCCAGTAGCTTTTGACACGTCGAGTTTTGAAAGTACTCTAAAAACTTCGCGAGTGCGAAAGTGTAGCGTCTTTTGCCTACTAGTACATTGTGATGGAGATGGAAGTGGCTGCGATGAAGGTGGTAAGTATGAATTAGCAGCAAAATTAGCAGCAAACAGGTTGGCCTTGTCCAATGAGTCAGTAAAAACATTCCCATTATAAATGAGTGGTGGTGTTGACGAACAGGTGAAATTGTTCTTTACGGTTTTTACTAGAGACCAGAAACCCTTACTACCCTTTTGGGTAGAAAAAACCTTCCGTCTGATGTTCTGGTCGAAATTGAACTTTGCCCGACTAATTGCTGAATTGCAAATATTCCGCGCATCTCTATAGATACGTCTTAATTCCTCTGAAGGGCACAATTTATATGCCTGGAAGGCTGCTTCCTTATTTTTAATGGCTGCGAAACAGTCATTATTGAACCAATTGGTGTTAGTTGGTTTGATGTTCTTGAAGCTATGAGGAATAAAGCGATGCATTCCAAACCAAAGGATGTTTAAGATATAATCGGTGCATTTGTTAACGTCTCTCACAGAAAAGCAATCGGACCAATCCAGCTCTCTGAGATACTTATTAAGTCCCGCTCAATCAGCATTTTTATAATGCCACACTAATCTTTTGGTGGAATTTAGGTTAGTGGTTGTCAGAGAGGAGATGGAGAATTGGGCGGAGATTAGACAATGGTCCGAATTACCCTAGGGAGACGTCACCCTGCGAAATAAATGCCGGTGTTCCTCAGGGTTTACTTCTTTCACCGAAATTTTTTCCTTCCTTTTATGACCTTTTATCTCGCACTGACAATCTTATTCATAATTTCGCCGACGACTGCACACATGACTCCGCGCACTCTTTTGATTCTGTCATGAAGTTTCGTTGGAACTCTACATTAATCAACCTAGAACGCATGTTGGTATCATTAAACAACGATATTTCTACGATCCTGGCTTGCCGCAGAGCCAAATATTTGAGTTTCAGTACCACGAATATGCGGGAATTGCATGTCGTTTCAAATGGTATTCACATGGTATAGGGTGACACTTATATGATATACGACGTTGTATTACTATACCGATACTACATGTCTGTCATAAGCATAAATATGAACAGATTCCATTGTTTCATAATATGTCCTAAGCCGTCAAATTATTTGTTCATAGCATACATAAAGTTTCATCTTCATTAATTTTCGGAGTTGTCCAGCTGCATGATATTTTTCTTCATAAATAACTTGCTAGACTCAAAAACAACATTCTCTGCTGTACTGTCACAATTAATAAATGTTTAGAAAAGAGCATACAGGTCGGGATTACGTCCGCACTTTCATAAATGTCCGTCATTAATTTCCTTTTCCAGGCTTGGCATTAGTCAGTAGGACCGCAATTTGTGTGCAGCCATTACATCGTTTTGTATTTATGAAAAGTTGTCAGTGCTCTTGAGCAAAATCTCAAACTTCTATGCTGAATTCCGTTTCATAGTTTTGGCTCCATTCAGCATCCAATCTTTCCGCACATTTCCAGATTTCCCTAATTGGAGTCGGATCTGCACAAGACAAAGTTGACCGAAGTCAGTTTTTGTCTATTCACTGGCAACTGGGCGCATCAGAGGTAGCAGTACATTTTACAGCAATTTTGCAAGTGTCCCACGTTTTTATTTCCCTTTTTATATCAGAAAAATTTGTTTGCAGAGAAAGTTTTATTCAAGAAATTAAAATTCAAACTCTTCGAAGGAAACTGGCAGCTGCTCATTGCCGCTAGGGATCCACACTTCCAATGGGAATCTTTGAAGTTGGACCCGGAAGGACGGTGGACGACTTGTACGTCTCGAATTTGCGGCGGTTTGTGAAGGTACTCGCTAGTGGCTAAACGACTTAAGGAAAAATTTTTCCAATTAAAGTTTTCTTTTAACCACTCCGCTGAAAAGGCTGGACGTCTCGTTTTCATTTCGTATTCAAAAAACTTTTTTTCCACAAGATTAAATAATTTAAGTGTCTCTTATTCTAGACGTGATTGCATAATCTCAACGCTTTTCTACACTTTAGCAAATTACATAATGAAAAGCTTCTACAAATGGAGTAAGCACGAGTAGTAGTAAAGGATACGTGTTAAAATTATTATTTAATTTGTTCATAAGAATTTAAACGAACGTAAATTAAATATGAACAATACTTAAATGAACTGACTGTCGACGCAAAGAAATGTAATCCTTTTAGCATTTAACTATGGTTTCATACTTAAACCAGTGGAATAACTTTAATGCATGTTGGGTTAAATGGACTTCTGCAATCTAAGTGTTCTGTGCTAAAATGAAAACCACTTATGAAAAAAAAAACCAGTAAAAATAAGACTCACCCATTCCTAGCCTGAAACAGGCACGCACAGCGTCAAAACGCCTAAATGGCATTCAAATGAGATGCGGTACGCCTGAGTAAAAATTATACTAAAATTTAAAATGAAAACAATAAAATTATTTTACCTCATTTGAGACCGACGTCTGGAATAACAAAACCATCTCCGCGAGCCTTATTTTTACTCGGGTTAACAAACTGCGTCTGGAAGATATATAAGAATAAAAATAACAAATTTCAAGTAATTGTTATCATTATAATTGTCATGACTTACCTTCTTAGTCATAGGCTACTGAGAATAATTTTAATATCAGGTGACCGATGACCCACAGAGCACAACATTCCTCTATACGGGTGAGATTTTACATTATCCACAGAAACGTGCATTTATAGCGGGCGTGTTTTTAAATTTTTGTGCCTGTAGCGGAAGCGTACATACTTGTGTGGCAGGTGTATTTTCAAAGTTTGGGCCTGTAGCGGTAGCGTGCATAATATTATCAGGCGTATTTATTTGCTATGCGTGCTCGCAAAGGGCGCGTTTATACACACTTTTAAAAATATTAACAGGTGTTCTTGCTTTGGGCGTGAATATATCAAACTCAATTACATTTACTCGGAAATTCAACCTCCTAGATTGGTGTGTCTAACCTAATGCTCGCTAGTGACCCATAATAAACTATCAGTTTCAATTATTTGGTTAAATTTGCCTAAGGGCGTACAGAAGGGGATTGGAAAGTAGAAGAGAAGGGGATTGGAAAGTAGCAGTAGCGGATGAACCAAGAGATGTTGGTAGAGGTTTTGTGATCCTTGCGGATGAAACCTCTGCCCCATTACAAGAAATAGGCAGGGAAAAATCCATTTCGAGGTTGACGAAGTGTTTCTCAGGATGTTTAAGAGGAAAAATCCAGGAGAAGGAGCTGTACAGATGCTAAAAGTAATGCAAATAAACCTCCACCATAGTAGAGCCACCACGGAAAACTTGATTTAGCATATATGTGGCCCTGACTTAAAAACCGTGGGTCCGTTGGAACAAGGTTCAAGGATTAGGGTCAAGAGACTATCGGGTCTTTTAAGGCCACGAAACGGGAAAGGTAAGATCTTGTATATAAGTTAATAAACATGCGCATGCTTTCAAATTGCACAGCTGTGAGGATCTTGTGGTCGCAGTAGTAGAAGATAGATCAAACAGTAGATGTAAAGACGGTAGTAGCAGAGTCGAAGAAGAAAGGCATTAGTCTTCTCCTGAGATACGATTCCAACACCCATATATATTATATTGGGTAGTTCGGATATATAGTAAAGAAAAATAACGAAAATAAGCTGTTTATTTTAATAGAAAGTTTTGGACTAGGAATTTTGGACTAACTGAAGAGTATCTGAGAAAGCGTCTCAATCATACTCTGCGAGGTTACGAAATATTCGTAGCGCATATTCGGAAAGATTCTGCGAGGATGTGGACAGCAGTGGACAGTGTAATCGGTACTATTAACATTGTGCTAAGCGAAGCATTTCAAGAATTATGTCCCATCAGCAGAGCTCATAGTAAGCCATAGCCGCCATGGTTGAGTACCAAAGAAAGGCCTTTTCAAGGTGACCAAAGAAAGCAGAGATCGAACAGACTGGTCCAGCTATAAGAGTAGTCTCAGATATTTTAACAAGACAAGAACCGCAAAGAGAGCCTCTTGGTAGATGTTTTGCGAGTCTATAGAAGAAAAATCAAAAGCGTCCAGATTCTGCAGGATCTTCTTAAAAGATACATCTATTAGAGGGAAGGATGGAGAATGGACATCTGCTAATGAAGAACTCTTAGAAGTATTCCTCGACACTCGTTTCCAGGAAAGTTGACAAAGATTGGGACCTTATTAAGGCTATAGTCAGACTTCAAGAAAACAGCGTTTGACCCTCTGAAATCTCCGGGTGTGGATACAACACCCGTAGCTTATCATACTCCAGAAGGCAATAAAGGACATCATAGAATGATTAGTAAGCTGTATCTGGCTTGGATAGATTCCTGCAGCTTAGAGGAAAGTAAGAGTGATCTTTATCCCGAAAGCTAGGAAAACGAGTCATGTAACATCGAAGGATTACCGACAAATTATGCTAAAGGTGTTGAAGAGACTGTTAGATGTTTACATAAAAGAGGTAATATTCAGCACGCTTACACCCTGGAGTATACACCCCTGGAGTATACACCTATGGTGCTTTCCTGGATATTGTTGGAGCCTTAATAATGTTTAAACGAAAGTAATATATAATCGACTGAGGAAGCTAGGAATTAAAAATTATCTATGTGACTGGATTAATTCAATGCTTCGCAACAGTCGGCTCCACTTGTAGTGAACTAGTGAGGTAAAGATCCGTCTGTAGAGGCACACCGCAGAGAGGAGTGCTATCACCACTCTTGTGGCTTGCAGTGATGGTCCAAGTCCTGGATACCTTAGAGAAGGAGGGTTTCATAGTAGCTGCCTATGCGGATGATTTAGTAATTCTGATGTCAGGCAAGTTTCTGTCCACAATAAGCGAAAGTCTCCAGTATGCTCTTTGTAAGCTTGATAGCTGGGTCTCAAGCAGTGGACTAGGTGTAAATCCTGCAAAGACAAAGCTGGTACTCTTCACCAAGAAGAGGGAAAAGCAAGAGTTTATTACCCCAATGGTAGTAGGAAAAAACCTGGATCTTTCCGGTGAAGGCAAGTATCAAGGTTTGATAGCAGACTCAAGACCCGACTGGAGGAGTACCATAACAATACCAAACAGAACCAGTGTGGCATTCTATACGTTCAAAAGAATGTTTGGAATTAGCTGGGAACTAAAACCCAAGGCGGTGCAGTGGATGTATGGTCCGGCCTATCTTCTGCTATAGATCATTGGTCTGGTTGACAACAGTGGAGAAAAAACGCAATCTGGACCTACCCGCGCAGTCGGGCTGAAGGCTGCGGGATGGTGGAAGGAGGGGCCATATGGCTACTCGGACATTATTAGGAAACCCGGGTACGTTTACCACAAGGAAGATAGAGATTACCAGATTACCGGTTTACAAGTAATGGATGGGACGACAACGATGTGTTGAGAATAGCAGAAACATTCATATAACCGAATGGGTCAAAATAAATGACAGTGACATGAATCATGCAGACTGCCGGACAAATGGAGTGTTTTCAGGTAGAAAGAGTAGTTATTTACTTATTTGCATTGCTGGTTATTTATTTGCATTGCTGGTGTCGAGAAGGGAAGAGTCCGAAAGGGACATCCACATATAAACTGACAGCCAGGCTGCCATTAAGGTGCTGGAAGCTGTGAAGGTGCAATCAAAGGTCGTACTGTAATGAGGTGACTCTATGCTCTGGACCGAGGCACAGTAATTTCCGGGGAATAAGAGAGCGGCTGAATTAGCGAGAAGGAGATCTATAAAGATGCTTTAGGAAAGCTGATCTCCGGTGGGAAAATAGGGACATATGTTGTATTGTCAGACAAATGTTTATATAGTAAGAAGAAAACTAGGACACTCCTCAGCGGAAACAGAAGTGATGTCAGAAGCTCAGTGAGGGAATTAACAAGACACTAGACCATAGGTAATTATACAAGTAAACTGGGACTTTTTGTTAACGACTTTCAACGTCGCTGCAAGGATCCGGAGGAGATCGAGTCAGTTCGCTATGTGCTTTGTGAACGCCCTGCTCTAGCAATAAGAAGAAAAAGGCTTATTGGTAGTTATTTCTTTGTGAAGCTCGGCGAGCTGAATAAAGTAGAGCTCAGAGATATCTTAAGATTCCTTAAAGAATCCGGATGGTTATGATGGGCCTCGGTGAATTAAAAGATGATCCCGCACGGAAAAAAGGTGTACAAGGGACCAAGACAGTGGTCTTAGTAGCAGTGGCGAAATGTTTTTCACAGCACCCCTATAACCCAACCTATCCTAACCATCAGGTCCAGTGAGCTGTGGACATGTCAAGTTTAGAGTGTACTTGAAAAGCTTTCCGAGTACGAACATTTTAAAAAATTTCCAATTTTTGCGTGTGACGCACATACTTAATTTGCTATAATTATCCTCTCCTCCATGGAGCAACTTTTCTCTGATTGTAAAATGTACACACTTTTCCTAATTTATGGTTACAAAAATGGTAAAGATAAGCAATTGCCCTGATTATATGGCCAGTAGCAAAGTAATGCGCACTCAGTTTGAGCCACAAAAACAGAGTAGGTACTTACTGAATTCAGTTAATTCAAATTAATTCAAGCTGGAGGTCACCTGTTATCCAGAGTTTGCATTCTAGCGACTTAGCCACTCAGCCCTCGGCGTAAACTTGCGCTTTGGCTTGAGTTCAATAAGACTTTAGCCTACAATAAGTGTTGTAAAATCGCTCGAGTCGGCCCTGAAACGTTCGAGTTCCAGTTTGAGCATTATAAGGTTGGCTCAAGCCTAGCTGAGCATTTCTGTTAGGTTCTTCATATACAAAACAAGACTTAATACTAAATGTTTTCGAACCAAGTAGATAAACATATGGAAGATTGCATTGTTTTTTGACCTGGGAAACGTTCCTTCACTTGGTATGCTAGTAGCTCGAATGCTAAGTATTATATGCATCGGCACGGAATGAAATGATGTGCCGACTATTTTTAAATGTTCCCGAAATTTTCAGAATTTTACTATTGGACAGGAAAAGTGGGAAAATCAGAAGTGGAGATATTATTGTAGAAATCACAGAAGTAAGTTCGGAAGAATTCCGCGAAGAAATGGGCAATTGTAAGAGATCAACGCTTTGACAATCACGATAATTCAAAAAGGATGGATAAGCGTCACATTTGCGCTTCGAGTTAATAAACCTTCAGAACTGTTTGGAATCGCTACGCAGCGTGGTTCTCATGTGGGACAGAAACTAGGTATAGTATTCCTGCAGCCGAGCGGAAAACGGGTGACAGAGATCAGATTATGCTAGGTAGTCATTGTGACTTCCTAAGGTTTAGAACCTTTTTAGTTTTACCCCTCAAGTTCCTCAGCTGTCACGAGACACCCAGGAGCCAGGGACGAAACAAATGAGGGGAACCCGACTTAGAATTGTCAACAGGAACACATCGGGTAAAACAAGCGTTAAGAACGTCGTAAAAAGCGTCCACAGCTAGGTCGACGTAGCACTCTCCTAGCATGCACGACCAATCACAAGAAAGAAGCCAGTCCTCGATAGACGAGAAGTCAACCTATTTCAAACTAAAGAAAAAAGTCACCAAGTAGAGAAAATGATTCGCCGGCGGCGTCGAAACGAATAACAACCAGGAGTGCGGGGTGATGAAACGATTTGGGAACCAAGGGTTCAAGCATTAACTTGACAATCGTACCGTTTGGGTCGGGCAAAAACACAAGGTCCAAAAAACAGTATCACAGCAATGAGCCAAGCCGGAAGAAGCTACAGAGTTCAAAAAGGACAGCGCTTATTACAGAGCAGATATAAATAAGGGTATAATCCCATCAGCGTCAGGAGAAGATACTCATCCACAGGTAGGTAGATTGAAATCGCCGAAAATCACGATGTCGTTCGTGGGAAGCAGGGTGTCAGATAGCCTGAAAGTCCGTACACTGCTGAGTGTTAACTAGGAGAATGTAAACAAAATTTTAACGGTTGAAATACCAAACATCACGCACATAATCTAAAGATCACGGGAGGCAGAAATACGAACGACTGAGCGTGAGATACTTTCCCTAATCGCACACAGGACACCACCATCGACAGGGGCACACAGGTCGGATAGGGGACGATCTCAGAGGAGGACCTGAAACGCAATGACGCCCGCACAGGAAGAGAGCGCAGTCTTAGACTTCAACTCCACAACCCTCCAGCCTTTAAGACTGGGGTGTTCAAAGTTCGCGAGCATTAAGCACTCTAGCGTTAAAGGATCGTAAGCAGCCATTCGGCTCCCACCGCTCAACGCTCAGCGCTAGTTTTTACACCACTACATACATGGAAGTTGGTGGAGTAAGTAATAACGTGTCGGAATATCAATTCGGAGGTTGTTTTTTACTGACAACAAATTACGATAAAAAGGCCTTGGGGTTTGCAGAGAAAATGTCACTTTAAGTTTTAGGTGCACTTATAATCCTTGTCTCGAATCGGGTGAATTTGTTCTCCTGCCCCATGCCTCTTAAGGCGTTGCGGGAATTAGAAAGAAAGAGAGAAACATACATAAAAGTACCTTACACACGTCTTCGCTTTTTCCATCGCTACGATGAGATTTTAGGAACTGCAGAATTAAATTGCTTGCTGTCTAATGAATTTTATTGGTTTTGAATCCGTGTTATTGAAGTATGAAGAATAGTGCTAAGTTAAGTAACCTTCATGAGCTATGACCTAATAAAACAATCATCATCTTAAACCAACAATGATTTCGGCACGTAATATGTTGTGACGTCATAAAATAATGTCAGTACTTCGTCCGTTTTCCTTAATGCATTATTATCATTTGAAAGGCTTTTTAAATATGAAACGGTACTTTCAAATTTAATCTTGATACTTACACGATTTCTGACCGAACATTCTGTGTATACCAGAAGAAGCTCGGGAGCTTATGCTAACAGAAGTCCTACATTTTGTCAAATATTTCCGTAATGCACGAAGACGATCCCCTTAAAGCCTCATCATATCCTTGACAAAGTTGCCCGTTGTGGTTGATCCGTCTTGTACGGTCCCGGCACACTTTGCTTCTTGGCAATTTTGAATTTTTCTTGAGACAAAACTGAACTTCAGATCCCCGGAGTGTTATTAAAGCGAAACTTTGCTAAATTTTCATGCAGCGTGTTCTTTGGTTTGGTGGATGTAAAATTCACAAAGGGCCCCCGTTAAACTTTTTAAAAATGCGAACTCCGTTATCCCTACCACCATATTCCGCCCGAAATTTCCGTCTTTCGGAGATTTTCCACGTTTTGTTCACTCATCGTGTGCTCTTTTTTATTTTTCTTCCTGTACACCCTGATAATAAAGACAACATAACTATTGCTGGGAAAATAGGGGCTCTGAGCAGGATTTTCCTTTATCCGATGATGGGAGGGTGGAATGGAAATTGTCACATGAAAAGCGGAAGTTGCGATGCGATACAAACCTCCAACCTCCATGATACTAGAATGGCTTTAACGGAATTAAACGCAAAGGAGGCAAAAACTGACTTATAATGCTCCAAGCAAAGTTTATTGAAGCTGTTAATGGCCTCTATAAGATTTTAATAAAGAAAACTCTACTGAAAAGCTGTGATGTTGGGTTTGTGTAACATTGCTGTAAATTCGGGTCAATAGCGATGACAGGAAAAACCTTCCAGTTTCATGACTGCAAAGGTGCGGACCGACATTTTTTCACGCTTCTGAGAATGTCCTTTGTACAATGCCTGTAGGCGGCCATTGCCTCTCTGACATCGGCAGATATGCAGAAAATGAAATTTAATTACAATCAAAAGGGTCTAGGGATCGTTGTAACGATGGCGGGTCGTTTCTGCCTTTGCTTTGGGTTACTGGGTTGCCGTTCCGTTTCAGCTTTACGGACGTTTTACTAACGACACTTTAAAGGGGTGTTAACGATTGCTAATCGATTTGGGTCCACAGCGCCATTCCTTTATTGCACCGGGTTATTGGGGCTGGAAACAGCGCGCAAAGGTGACATCAAATGCTATGCACAATTTAATACCACTTAATTACTTGACTGTCGATGTTTAAGGCAATTTTGCTTTAAAGAAAATATATTCGGAATTAAGTGGCAAATGGTAGCTTATAAAATTTTAACTTTAGTAGAATTACATGGAATATTATTGATAATACTTTAATGCAAAACAAGGACAGACAAAATAGGAAAGTTTGAAAAATATCGTAGCTCTAGATATTTTATCAAATTAAAAACACTTGTCGTGTTCTCCAATATTATTTATTTATAAAAATATATGACGCGTGTACATAGTTTCAAAGTTTCTTACGCACACAAGTAACCATATCAGTCATGTGCTTCACATGAATTCTTTTTATCGGTTGTACTTTTTGGTACATTTTTACTCTTCGACAAGATTTGGCGCTACTTTTCTGGCAGGAGTCTGTGATTCTCTCCGGATGAGAACAGAATTTTGACAGGAGTAAGTGATGCTCTCAAATAATTTTGACAGGAGTAAATTACTGCACACTACCTGTACTCTTTATTTGCATGTATATTCTTATGACTTTAAAAGCTCGATATATTACGTTTGCCAGTGGTGCTAGTGTTACTTTTTCAAGACTAGCTGGGTAATTTAGGGAGCCGGTTATCTAGTATTAAGTAATCTTTGGTACAACTCTCCGATTACTTTGACCTTGAAATATGTTATTCTTGGGATCATCCTGAGTAAATATATATGTATACATATAGGGCGCGCTGGGACCTTATTCATATTTTTTTTGACCTTGAAAATCGGGAAATCGCATTTTTAAAATTCTCAAATACCTTTCTTAATGACCGAATTTTTATTAAAATTGCTGAAGAAGAGGGTAATATCAATAATGAATTTGTAATTTTATTAGGAGAGAGGGAGGGGCCACCCCCCTCCCCATCCGCGTGTATCTATAACGCACGCTCAGAATTTGAATTTTTGATATATAAAATGAAGAGGTACATACCGCTCTATAGAGGTACATACCACTCTATAGGGGTATATTTTCAACGTCGAAATTACCGAAATTCTTTTGTTGTATTTTAATATAGAATATTTTACTAGAAAATTTGTTTTGAGTAATGGGCTTGAATTATTAAAGCTATTTAATTGTTAACCAAAACTGAACCTTTTTCTATTTCTCCTTTAATTTCCAAAATTTTATATTTACCGAGAATTTTTTCCACCGCTATTACGTTGCTACTTAAATTTGAGATAGACAAATAAAAATAAATATTTATAATCGAAAATGGCTTTTTTCTTTTTCAAAATAATCTCTTTGAAGATCAATACACTTTTGCATGCGTTTGAACCAATTTTCGAAGCACTTTTTCCACTCCGATTGAGGTACCTCAGAAACATGTGATTTGAACGCATCAACCGCTTCTTCAGGCATCAAAAAACATTGACCTCGCATTTTATTTTTGATCTGCAGGAATAAGAAGAAATCATTCGGTACCAAATCAGGACTGTACGGCGAGTGACCCATCAATTCGATGTTTTGAATGTACAAAAATTCACTTGATTGAGGGGATGTGTGAGAGCGTGCATTGTCGTGGTCTAGAATGATTCGTCTTCTGCGATTGGTTTCCTTTATTTTTCCAAACATTTCTGACAAACAAATGGTGGTGTACCATTCAGAATTGAGCGTTCTACGTTTCTGTAATGACATGATGGTGACATGTCCAATTATTCCGAAAAAACAGGCGACCATATGCCTCGAAGGGCTTCGTGCTCAAACAACTTTTGTTGGATTTGGATCGTCTTGAAAGACCCATACAGTCGATTGTTGGGTTCATATGCATAGAAACATGATTCGTCGCCTGTCACGATCTTATAGACGTCTTTTGAAGCACCGCGATTGAATTTTTTCAACATTTCTTTGCATCAATCGAACAAATCTTTTTGACAGCATCGATTTTTTCTGGCACAACAACCGATTTAGGACGACCTTCACGAAATTCGTCCTGTAGCAAAGTGCGACCACGATCGAATTCGGAAAACCTCCGAAACACGGCTCGAGATGGTGCGCCATTACCAAAAGTGGAAGCGAGTCGATCGGCACACTGTTGTTGGTTTAATACACGTCGAAAGTCATAGTAAATCATCGCACGAAAATTTTCACGGTTTAATTCCATTTTTTTACCAAGATGAATGTTTCAAGTACCTGTAAACTACACAAATAGTACTTATGACAAAACGTTCTGAGTACGATTACCATTAAAAATGTCACACTTTACGATGACAATGTCAGATTTGACATATTCACACTGGTGTTGCCATATTTCAAAACTTAAGTAGCTACGTATTGCGAATAAATTTTAATGATGTCAATTGATGTCGTATGTCAATAAGATGTCTACATACGCCTGAAGTAGCCCGATGTTTTAACAGACTTTCCAAAAGCAAAGTGGTTCAAAGTTTGAAAATTTTTTTTTTTTTAAAATTTTTTTTATGTATGACCGGCCATAATTTTATAACGCATCCACCGAGTCGAAACAATTTGGTGGGGAGGGGGGGGGGAACTTCGTTACGCGTGGACAAATTTGGACAATTCTTTTTCCGCTGCATGGAGTATGATCCACTCTTGCTACTAATGCAAATAAAATTTGGTCCTTGGATGGGGTGTGGAATGGAGGGGTAGTCTAAGTTCGTAATGCATGAATCGATTTGGATGATTATTTTTTTGTTGGCTAGAGTATGTTCCCCGATTGGAAACATGTTAAAAATCTTGCTGGTGGCGTGGGGGTGGAACCTAACTTCTTAATGCGTAGACCGATTTGAATGGTTCTTTCTTTGTTGTAGAATTGCCTATTGTTGAAATGGAAAAAAAATCTTCGCGGGGAAGGGGGAGATGGTAGTCCAACTTCGTAACGCGTAGACTGATTTGGGTGATTCTTCTTTTGATATGTAGGATATGTTGCCCCATTGGTTCCACGATAACAATTTATTGGGTGGGGTAGGGTTGAAAGGGGTGGATACCTAACATTTTAATGCGTAGACCTATTTGGATGATTTTTTTTGTGATGTATACATTGCTACTGTTAGGAAAAATGTAGACCAAGGGTTGTGGTGGTGGTAGTCTAACTTAGTAACGTGTGGACTGATTTAGATGATTCTGAATGCATAGAGTATCTATTTGTGTCATGACAAAAAATTTAGCTTATGGTTAGAGTTGAAGGAGGGTCGGTACCTAGTTTCGTAAGGCGTAAACCGATTTCGATGATTTTGATATTGTTGTGCAGAATACGCTTCCTGATTGGTTAATGATAAAAATGTTGTACCTAGAGTACAAAATGATGATTCTCTCTTGCTGTATACACTGTATAAAGTACGGTGGCTCAATAGTGCGGTGGTAAAAATTTTGTATTTAAGGATAGGGTATGAAATTGTGACCGTGACCAATTTCGTAATATGTTTCCGGATTTCGATTTCACATGCCGGATTTCATTTCTATAGAGTGCACCTATGTAACATATCTGTTGAAATTACTTTCTTCGCATGAGCAGCATTTTCTAGTCGTACTTACAAAGACACTTAAAAGTGGAAAATATATATAATATATTATATTATATTATAATAATTTATCATTTTATATCTATTACGACATTTTGAAGTCGGTGCAAATTAAACAAACAAAACTGCTGCTGATGTATGTTCTAAAAATCTAGATTTTAGAGATCTTTTAGTTTTGCCAACATAATTAGCATTGGAGTCATTACATTCAATGCTGTATACACCGCTTTTTGCATAACCTTCTACTTTTGGTTTAAACTTGTTATTAATAATTCATTTTCCAAGAGTTTTCTTAGTAAAGTAAGCTGATTGGATGCTTGTTTTAGAAGTATTTTATGTATCTAACCGGAAACGCCGGAAATTTTTTTCCAAATTTTATTTTCTCTAAGATTACATGGGTACATTAATTTAACCTTTCTGTTTTTATTTTTTAACAATTTCTACATGAAATTCTTCGAATAACCGTTATTAATTGCCATTTCAATAATGATATTAAGTTCTTCTTTAAATTGTGTTTTCTTAAGTGGAATGTTAATTAGTCTATGCAACATAGAATGAAAGGCAGATTTCTTAATGTTATTCGGATGACTTGATGAATTAGGAATTACAGTATCTGTAAAAGTAGGTTTACGATATATTTCGTATTCAAACTTATTATTTCTTACGCTAATGGTTATATCTAAAAAATTTTAATTTCACACCATCGAATTTCACTGTAAATTTAATATTAAATGTTAATATTTAAATGTTCTTTAAAATATTATCAATAAAAATACTCAGTTGTCGCTGAGTGCCCGTCCATACGCAAAATAAATCATCCACATAGCGATACCAACATAAAATCTTATTTACTAAATCAAAGTTTGTTTGGAATAATGATCGTTCTGTAATGTCCATATATAAGTCTGTTAAGAAGGGCGATAAAAAAGTAACCATGGCTAAGCCTTCTAATTGGACATAGAATGTCTTATTGATATAAAAATAATTTTGATTAAGAGATTTTTCTACTAATTCTTGGAGTTGATTTGTTTTTTTATTTATTTAAAATTAGCTCACTAATGCGATTAATTAAATGTAATTTTAGTTTATTCACAGAGACTGATGGAAATAAATTATAGACATCGAATGACACTAGTTTCGCGTTAGTTGGTAAATGAATTTTGTTAATTTTAGTTATTTAGTGTTGACTATTTTTGATGGAGTATCTACTTTTAAATTGTAAAAGATCGGGTAATATTTTACTTAACCTTTTGTCTAACTTCTGTGCGGGGGCATTGAAAGTCGACACCGGTCTCATTGGATGACCTGATTTATGCAATTTTACTAATCCATCTACTATTAGGGTTGAAGGGATACTATTTAAAAACAAAAAAAAAGAATACCGATCTCGCTCGTTAAGTACCTCTTTGCTTTTATTTATTGTCGAAATGACTATTTTATTGTATTATTTTTTGGGATCTTTAGGAACTTTCGAAAGACTCATTTTTGACAAAACTTCTTATTTGTTTACATATACTTCCTTTTTTAATATACAAATCGAATTTTCTTTACTTGGCTTTGTTATTACTAGCTCATTATCCTAAATTTTTTTTTTCGATTCTCTAAAATTAAATTTTCGTTAATTTTCTTCTATAAAATTACTTTTCGTCAAATACTGAACTTCCGGAACTATTTTCTCCGATAGGTCTTGCACACTCAACCTCATCTATACAGGGTGTTTCAGATCTGACGTGCCAAAATGAGTAGGGTGATAGATCTCAACTAGGCAAACAAAAAATTGTATGGCAAGAGCGGGGGGTGGTGGGATTGGGGAGAGTAATCTCAAGGGGGGGGGGGGGGGGTAATTCATAAATTTAAGTTTTTCATGGTATGCACATTACTCTTTTATTTTTATCTTTTGATCTACCCAACATAGCGACATAAAACAAACGCTAAAAAACTACTATCCCAAAATTGTCAACAACGTTGATCTAACTCCTACCATTACAGGTACAGTCACTTCCAAAACTGAAAAAAAATATTTTCCGATTACCTAAAGTTCAGCATTTTCCCAAATTGTCTCCGAAATTCATGTAATTAGTACACCCCTTTTTTATTTTTATTAGATTGCCCATCTTATTACCTTTCCAAAAAGGTGTAACATATCTAAGTAGAAAAAATATGTAGAAATTTATACGTAGAAATCCTATCGGAGAATATTATAAACATCAACAAATTAAAGAAATTAAACTCAAATTAATTCTAAAATGCTTTTTATTGAATTTAAAAATAATTACAATTAATTTTGATAAGTAAAAAAAAGCCGTTCAAAATGTCCACCGCCACTTTGCATGCCAACAATCTCCTTCTAAGTCCCTGTTTAAGGCGTATTGCAGCCAGCCTCTCCCGTATTTTCGTCGCTTCATTCCCAATTCGGCTAACTAAATCCTCCCTATTGTTAACAGGGCTTGAAAAAACTTCATTCTTCATTGTTCCCCATAAAAAAAAGCTCAATGGGGTAAGGTCTGGAGATCTAGCAGGCCAAGGAATCGGCTCACCTCGTCCAATCCAGCGGTTAGGGAATTTTTCACTTAGTATTACCTTCACAATGTTAGCCATATGCGCTGGTACTCCATCGTGCTGGTGAAACATTCCCCTAAGATTATCCATAGGGTTTCTCCTCTATTAGGTCTGGCAGGGTATTGTCCAAAAAGACCGCATAAATTTCACTATTAAGCACTTGCGGTAAAATTAATGGTCCTACCAAATGGTTGCCGATGATACCAGCCCAAACTGTGACACTGAATCTCTGCTTTGCCCTGTGTGGGTTAGTGTATGGAGGTTATGGAAGTTCATGATATCATTCCCGGTAAATATACATGAATTGATCTGTCCACAGAATTCGGTCCAGAAACGCTTGACGACAATGTCGCGTTCCAGAAGCCAAGTGATAAATTTCAGTTTTCTCTCGGAATCTCCTTCCAGTAGTCCTTGGGCTGAGTGCTGGTGATATGGACGTAATCCACCTCGATGAATTTCCCTCCAAACCTTAGATGACGACACTCCTAATCGACTTGCGACACGTTTCGCACTCGTCTCAGGGTTCTGCCTAGCGATGGTGATTATTTGCTGCTCGACGTCGGCAGAAGTTCCCGAAGTTTCGGGTCGTGTCTCAATGTCGTATGGAGTTACACTTCCTATTTCTCTTAACCTTTGGAAATCCCTTGTAAATACCCCTCTTTGGGGGGCTCGCCGATTAGGGAATCTTCTTTGATATTCCAGTACAACCGCTCTCTCTTTTCCGTCTACTACACCAGAAATGTAAATAATAACCGTGTATTCCTCAAATGTAAATTCCACCATTTTTAATAATTTTTGCTTATAAACACCCGCATCTATTGATTTGTTTTTGATAAATATTCTTGTTGACTGACTCTTTTTTATAGCAAAATGTCCATCAGGTACGTGTAACAGAACGCCAGGATACAAGGGTGTGAATTCTGGCTACCACAAGCTAATATTGGCAATAAAACAAAATTCCATTAACATTTTTATAACTTTTTTTAAGCAATAATTAAAACTAATTACCTGTTAACCCAAAACAAAAATTTTCGACCCTTTATCTTAAACATTTTATAAAATAATTAGGTAGTCAGGTATTTCTTTTTGGAAAAGCAATAATATGGGTAATCCAATAAAAATAAGAGAGAGGTGTACTAATTAAATGAATTTCGGAGAAAATTTGGGCAAAATACTGAATTTTAGGTAATTGGAAACAATTTCTTTCACTTTTGGAAGTGACTGTACCTGCAACGGAAGGAGTTAGGTCAATATTATTGACAATTTTGGAATGGTCATTGGGACGGTAGTATTTTAGTCGCTGTGTTGGGTAGAACAAAAGATAAAAATAAAAGAGTAAAACGTAAAACCATGAAAAACTGAAATTTATGAATCACCCTGTAACTCCCAAACGGTTGAGGTTGCTCCGCCATAAAATTTTTTGTTTATCTAGTTGAGATCTATCACTCCACTCATTTTGGTACGTCAGATCTGAAACACCCTATATATAGCCGAAAATGCCCTTTCAAAGCTGTATTGCGTTGGAGGGACAGCGTGCACGATAAGCGCCACTCTTCTTAGAGAAGGATATGAAGAAAAATTTGTAAAAGGAAAGAAAAAACATATACATAAATGTGACCGTTTCCGAAGCAACATTTAAATACAGATGACTCTAGAGAGCTGCCTAAAAAAAGCATTACACCATAAGCTTTGTTGTGTATCTACACTCATCCCACAAAGTTCTCACGTTCCATAGCCCAATCGTAGTCCGTTCCATGTGTAGTGTATGTTTTTTCAGATAAGCGGGTTACAAGCCTACCTGTCCTATTCCGAAAGAAGAGCTGCTCCGTAAGGCGTTCTGAGAGTCAACGAGAGTGTATTTGTATAGCGCGTAGTCTCTAAGCCGAGGTGTTCTGGCTGGCATGTGGGTTTGCCTACTCATACAACAGTTGCCCATCAGCGAATTTTAAAAACTTTTGCTTGCCCAACAAGCTTTTGTTGGTAATTCCATGTATGTGAAAATATTTTGTTAGACAACTTTGTTGTGTTGGACGCATTGTATTTGGGACTTAACTTCGTAAGGCGTGAATCGGTTTGGGTTTTTTTATTCTACAAAGTATGGTACACGATTGTTACTATGAGAAAAACTTAGCACTTAGTTGTGCAGAATAAGATACCTCTACTAATCAATTTACTATTAATAAGCGACAAATAATTTCATTTTTGTATGTCAATTTTATCTCATGTCGGATTTTCATGAAACATGCTAACTAATCTACTATTTTCGAGGTAAGGTAAATGATTGACTTTGGGAAATATAATTTAAGGGATACCTGTTTTTTGTTTCTTGCATATTCGTAATCTGTATGTAAGTAAAATTCAGCATGTTGAAGAATTTTTTCAAATTCGGTCACCTTCGGCAGTTTTAAAGCGTTTAAAAAGTTAGCGCTGATAGCGCTTTCTGACTCTCATTGCGACTCGCTATACTACCTGATTTAGAGCAGCCTTCATAGTGGTTCTTTTTATTAAAAAAAATTATTTTTTCCATAAACATTCATGCAATAAATACATGCCAAAAACCAGTAGTTCATCTTTACTTGTCTCACCAAAAAAATTGCATCTAAATGTTGTTGCTAGATAGAGATCTCTCGATGTGGCCAAATCCTAGGGGACAACCCTTTGATGCGTTAGCATGGTTTTGGCCGGAAGGGAATTATGGTAAGGGAAGTGAGGAAACTTAAGTCTTGTTTTTGCATTGCTGCGAGCTAGACAACAGCCCAGAGACGGAGTGGATTCTTTTAATTTCTTAATAAAAGCTCACGGGGTCATCTGGTCTCGAACCCGGGAACCATGGTATGTGGTCTTGCAGCTCAACGTATTGATCCAACTCCGTCTCTCTCTATTTTGGTAAAATAATCAGATCACTATAGTATTTTTACACTATTTCTGAAAAGAAATCCGTGTGCGTGTGTATGTTATGTACGTACGCACATGTTCAGTTATTTCTAGCTCTAAATCTCGCAAACAAAAAATGATGTCAACTTCGTTAGGTTGCCAATCGTACTCGGAATTACCCGTCACGAGCGTGCCTGGGTACCCGAGCAGTCTCATGAATAGTAGTCGATTCAAAGGAATGTTCCGGGCAGTGGTGGATGTAGGATTTCACCATGGGGAGAGGGGGGGGATTCTTACAATATCGAAACTTAATATTATTAAGACTTTGTGTGTGTCGTGCATCTAGATTATTGTTGAGTGGTGGGGAGGGGGTAGAAGTATAAGGTGAGATCTGTACGTCTGGCATTTTGTCACAGCCCTTATTTATAAACCTCTATTAAGATAAAATTTGATATATGAACGTTACCAAAAACAGATTTGTTAAGATTTTTGGAGAAATAATTTTTTTGCATCTCCCACTCAAAGAGTGGAAAGATTGCTGACAAATCCTTTTTACCTAAATCAAGGAATGGGCTGTCTTTAAATTGGTCAGTTCAAATGTGAAAATGTCTTAGGATCTTTTGAGTTTAACCCTTCAATCCCTCCCCCCGCATGAAGATCAAGATTTATTTGAATTAATATTGGAAAAAGATGTAAATTTTTCACGAACAGCAACATTTGACCTTCTTGCCAGTTCAGTCTTATTTTTCCAAAAATCTCAAATAAGTCTACATTTCACTCCTCCCAGCGTTTCGGTTTCGAGTAAAAACGCCTGGAGTAGGGTCAACTTTTCTCAAAAAAAGCGTAAGCAAGGAATAAAATAATTCCACCAATAACATCTTTTCCGAAAATTAATTAAAAAGGCAAAATAACGGGCTTAATGGGGGTTTGAACCCGAACTCTGTCTCTGAGGCTGAGACAACAAATTAGAATATGTAACTTTCAATTCCGTTAAGTTGATATTGATATCAACATGATCTGAAAGGAATTTTATCAAATTCGGTATATTCTTCTTAAAGGCAAAATATGTCTAAAAAAAAGTTTTTAATATGAGTAATATTTCCAAAAAAAAAAAATAGTTGACAAACAACAAGAATATAACGATCTAATTTTTCGAAAAAAAATATTGTAAAAGTGATTTGTGTATTTGAATTTTAAGCAGGTTTTTTTTAATTTCATGCCAAGGATGTTAAATGGAGCTGCCTCGTTAATGCAGCAAGGTCTTCAATTTTAGTCTTCCCTCGAAAATTCCTTTCAGTAGCCCTTGGACTATCAAAGTCAAGAGTGGGGGCGACCAGCGGCTCAACCCAAGGCATATCGGCCGATAAGCCTTTCCTCCGTCCTTCTCAAGTCAATGGAGAAAATCATTGACCAACATATTAGGTACGGTTGTCTGAAGGACACGCCGCTACATGATAACCAGCACGCTTATCAGGTAAGCAAATCAACTATAACAGCACTACATAATCTGGTTGGTAAACTAGAAGATGCTGTCAATGGTAGGGGCGTTGCCCTCTGTGCTTTCCTTGATATTGAAGGTGCGTTTAACAATACGTCTTTCTCGTCCATTGAAGGAGCGGCCACCTACAGAGGTATTGATCTGCTGGGGGACAAGTCGGTAACAGTAAGGGCCACTAGAGGCTGTCCTCAGGGGGGAGTTCTCTCTCCACTGCTTTGGTCCCTTGTTATCGACGATCTCCTGGTCAAACTGACTAATGCTGGCTACGATTGCCAGGGCTACGCTGATGACCTGGTCATTACCATCAAGGGCAAGCAGGATAAAACCCTATCAGACTGCAAAATGCTCTGAATATGGTACAATCCTGGTGTGCTAGGGAACGGCTCAGAGTCAACCCTAATAAAACAACCATTATACCATTCACAAGAAAAAGGAACCTAAGGCTAGAGGCTCCTACTCTTGAAGGAACAAGGATAGAATTCTCAAGTGAGGTCAAATATCTAGGGGTAATTCTAGATCAAAGACTCACATGGAATCCTCAACTCAATAGGGTTATAGGAAAAGCTATGACTGCCCTATGGTCCTGCCGAAGACTCTTTGGAAAGACCTGGCGACTAAGGCCCGAAATGGCCGTTTGGGCATATGAAACAATCATAAGACCCATGGTCACCTATGCAGCTCTAGTGTTGTGGCCAAAAGTAGAACAAAAGACAGCGCGATCCACACTGCTAAAACTGCAGAGGTCAGCATGTCTAGGAGTTACTGGTGCCATGCGCACATGCCCCACGGCAGCAATGGAGGCCCTATTAGACCTCCCCCCCTTTACATTTGCATTTAAAGAAGAAAGCTGCCACAAGCGCAATAAGACTGAATGGCACCAATCTCCTCTCGGAAAATCATTAAAGAATTCATGGGTGATCCGGTGATCAACTCAATATCGGATATTATGCCGAAGAGGCATAACTTTGATAAACCATTCAAGCTGATCCTTGAGAGCAGAGATTATTGGCTCAATAATAGACATATCTTTGAAAGGGGATCTCTGGTTTGGTACACGGACGGATCCAAGATGGAAGACAGAACGGGCATTGGGGTCTATGGACCAAGATTACGGCTGTATAAATCGCTCGGTTCTACACCAACCATCTTTCAAGCAGAGATACATGCTATCGAAATCTGCGCACGTGAAATTACCAAGAGAGGAATACGCGGTGCTAAAATATATATCATGTCCGACAGTCAGGCGGCACTTAAGGCTCTGGGAACCTACACCTTTGAGTCTAAAATCGTCTGGGACTGTCTCACTGCTCTTAAAGAACTGGCCCAGAGCAACAGCATCACGCTAGCATAGGTACCAGGGTACATGGGCATTGAAGGCAACGAGAAGGCGGATTTCCTAGCAAAAAAAGGTGTGGATTCTCAGTTTATTGGACCGGAGCCATTCTGTGGCTACTCAAAAAGCCGAATAGCAATGCGCATCCGGTCATGGGAGGACGAATGCAAGAACTCACACGTGGCAAATATCCCAGGGTCAAGGCAAGCATAGAGGTTTATAACCTACTCAAAACAGAAAACGAAGGAGCTGCTCTCACTCAGCAGACCAGATTTAAGGCTGATAACTGGACTTCTAACTGGTCACTGACACCTGGGCTACCACCTAAAAAAGTTGGGGCTGGCTGATGATGACACCTGTCGATTCTGTCTAGAAGAGGAAGAGACAGCAGAACATATCCTCTGTCACTGTGAGGCCCTCGGCCGTATCAGGCTTAGACACCTTGGTGGGGCTTTCCCATCAACATCAGATATAGCCAAGGCAGCCCCCAGAAAAATTTTAGGTCGCTCGCCGTCGGCAGAATCTTCCGATTTTTCAGATCGCAATTCCGTGCTGTTTGAAGTTACACTTCCGGTTTCCCTTAACATTCGGAAAGTCCAGGAAGATACCCCTCTGTTGGTCCACGCCCATTCGGGAATCTCTTTTCATATACCATTACAGTTTCAGTCTACTACACAATAAATGTTAATAACATCCGCATATTCCAAAAAAGTAAATTCTGCCAACTTTTTATAATTTTTGAACACCCATAGTTATGGAATTCTTTTTCAGTATGATCGATATTCTTGCTGACTTACTATATTTAATAGCAAAATTTCCATTAGATATTATCAACAGAACGTCAGGATACTAGGATGTGAACTCTCGCTAAGACAAGCTAATGTCGGCAATAAAAAAAACCGCAGTAACATTTTTATAACTTTTTTGCAACAATAATTAAAACTAATAACCTGTGTACGCTAAACAACCACTTTCGACCCTTTGTCTTAAAAATTTTGTTTATACATACATAAAGCGCAATAAAATAATTAAGCAGTCAAGGATTTCTAAGGATGCGGTTTTTCTAATGCTTTCTCTACGTAGACATGTTGTACCTTCTTGGAAAAATAATAAGATGGGCAATCTAATATAAATAAAACAGAGGTGTACTACTTACATGAATTTCGGAGAAAATTTGGGAAAATGCTGAATTTTTGGTAATTTCAAAACATTTTTTTCATTAACTGTTCCTGCAATGGTAAAAGTTAGATCAATATTGTGATAGTAGTTTTTTAGCGTTTTTTTTTCATGTCGCTGCATTGGGTAGATCAAAAGGTTAACACAAAAGAGGGATGTGCATATTATGAAAAACTGGAATGAATCATCCTGTAACACCCAAACGGTTGAGATTGCCCCCCCTCCCCACCTTTTTTTCGCACACCTTATGCGAAATACCCTGTATAGTAATCGTCAAGCTCTGTTAAACGACACCTCACACAATATTCTACACGTACCCGTTCTCAAGCAATACAAATTACATAATAACATTGACTTTCCCATAGTTTCCCCCCATAACGAACCCGTCAAGTAAAACATTTTGCATAAACAACAATGTTAAGCCCCCTGCATAATTCGGAACCTTCCACACGTAAAATTTTGCAACTATCTTGAAAACCACCCAAGGTTGAAAGTGTTAAAGCACTTGCTTATAAATGCACAAAAATAGAGGTGGTGGACATGTTATGATGATGTGAATTAAAAATTCGCGGCATAATGGCAAGCATGTTGGCTATGTATAATGAAGTAGAATATACTCCCTGAAAACGGAATTGGATCAATTGGTTAAACGGCACGACCACCATGCCATGGTTCCCGGGTTCGAGACCGGGTCTCCCCGTGGGTTTTTAAAAATTGAATTAAAAAATCCACTCCGTCTCTGGGTTGTTGTCTAGCTCGCAGGAATGCATAAACAAGACATTCAAGATTCCTGATTCCCCCCTTACCCTAATTTCCCTCCAATGCCATGCTAACGCATCAAAGGGTTGTCTCCTAGGTTTTGGCCACATCGTGTAAAAAAAATTTAAAAAAAGAGATGCTGTAGAATCATCAAAAGCCTTACTAGCTTTTTGACGAGACTACATACATATGTATATGGCCGAATAGTATATTTGCAGTTTTTATGAGCAATCTGGCAAATCTGCCTTGTGGATGGACATAGTTCGTATGCATTTTTCCATGGCGTACATATTTACATCTAAGCACCTAAATGTCATTTCTTTCCAGAAACTAAAGGTTATTTTGAAAGTACTTCAATTCTATAACAAATGTTAGAAAACACCACATCTTAACGTGACGTTTACCTTCATGATCAAAAAACTTCTACCGAAAGCTAATATGTAATTACAGGAGACATCAAAAAGGAAGGTAAGAACAGGTTTGTTACAAGACTGCTATTAGTAACAGTCAATCTTACCTCGCGACCTATTAACATTCACCTTAAAAGTTCTGCTGTGCAGCTGAGGTTAACTTAAAATAGCTCAACGGACGAACCAACCATTGATTGCAGTTGTGTGCTCCAGAAAACCGCCAGATACCCGCAAGAGAAAAGTTAAATCCTGAAAGGCTTCCCCTTGTGATAATAACTCTGCGGGAGACGTGTCTACACCTTGCTGTCAACCCTCTAGGTAAACACTTTGTTGTCGTAGTCCTACTTCTGCGAAAGGTGTAATTTATGGCGCAACAACTCGTTAAAATGTCCTCAAACACACAAACAATACCCACCAAGAAGACGAATAGATATAAATAATGCCACCGGCAGATGAATATATCCCCCATTTCTCTGGGGGCGAGTGTCATCTTTGTTAGGACGGGAATGAAAACTTAATCTCTTCTGTCTTGTAATTGATTTGTATCTTTCAATTTCAACTTTCTCAAGTTTTTAAGAGCTCTCATTGGAAAATTTCATTTGAACAATGGTCTGTAGCATTTCAATACTTTTGTCAGCATCTTCGAAGACTAATTCAAATTGAATTACGCAAACTTTCCAAAGCCATTTGAACCTACAGAAGTGGAGCTTTTGACTTAATTAATATTCCAGAGGACATTGGCATGCTTTATAATTCTAGGACTTATTAAAAATTCAGGCATCGTAATAAAAATTGTACCAGAAACCAATAAATTGTATAAATTTTTATTATGACAAAATAAACAACAAAGGAAAATGTATTTCGGTGTTACATGAACCGTCGGAGGGTTTACCAAAATAGGAATACTCGTGTATGTATCTTCTTCAGTTTTCAGTTTTATAATATATTATAATATCTTTCAAATTAAACTTACTTAAACAACTGAAACACAATAAATTAAACAAAACTAGATGAAGTCCGAAATTTGACCCTTGAGGCCAGGGCCTATCAACAAATGGATGTACATAAAATATGATATACTTTGCAATTAAAAAATATGGTCATATACATTTTAGGTAATTTTTTAGTATTTCAGTCAAATTTTTCCTAATCAAGATGTTCAGAAAATTTTAAAAACCCTCCTGGGGGCATTTGACAAGTGGACCTCCTTCAAGCCCAAATTCTGAGCCAATGTTTTGGCTTGTATTATCGGCAACCATTTAATAGGACCATTCATTTTGCCGCAAGGGCTTAAAATCCAAATTTATGTGAATATTTAGAGAAATACAGCATTAAATCTGCTATAGGAAAACCCTCTGGCTAATCTTAGGGCAATGTTTTGCAAACACAATGGAGCCCCAGTGTATACTGCCAATATTGTGGGGCAATATTAAATAAAAAATTTCCCTAATGCTGGATTGGACGAGGTGTACTGATTTATTGGCCTACTAGTGCTCCATATCTTACTCCACTGAACTTTTTTTTTATGGAAAACAATGATGGATGAAGTTATTCAAGGTCTGTTAACGGTAGAGACGTATTAGTTAGCAGAGTTCGGACTACAGCGACGAAAATACGGGAGAGGTTGATTAGAATACTCCCTAAACAGGGATTTAGAAGCAGGTTATTAGCCTACATCGAAAGTAACGGAGGACATTTTGAACAGCTTTTGTAACATAATAACTTTACTATATTGCTTTTGTATATTGCTTGCTTTCAAAAGCTGTTGTGCTCAGAGGCATTGAACTCCTTGCAGAACTTTCTGATTGAGTCTCTTGAGTCTTGAAAGTGTCGACTTCTGGCGGCGACAAGTGCAGAAAATATGGAGAATGTTGTAAAATCTAATTTTCTAATTTGCTTCGCTTTAATATCGTTCTAATTTCAACAGAATGTGTCACGTTTTGGTACAATAGAGTTGTACAGTGTTGCTGTTGACAAGTGATGGCTGCAACCGTTCGAGTTTTGTATGCCATCCGAAAAGAAGCAATGTCTTCCGGCAATCCTCCATCACCTAAACAGGATCTTCTGCCAATGTTGTTTTCGGGACTAATAGCTTATTCTGGCATATTATTTGCATCAAAACAATTTTTCCAAAATGTTTCCATATTTTCACGAAAAAGCAGTCTAAAAGTCCCAACTGACTTTCTGCTCTGATGTCATGAGTTACAAATGAGGTTTGATGGATGAATGTCAGAGTCTTTCATCAACAATACAATACTGCAGCTAATTCGCTAGATTTCAACAAGAAGAAAAGTATAATTTGACGGTCTCCTTTAATTTTTTTCTGATAACTTAAAAAATTCTCTTTACGTAAAGCCGAAATATATGTATAATATAAGCAAGATGAACTTGCATAGTATTTTAAACCTCTCACCAATCCTGTCCAAAGGTACAATTTGGCCGTGAAAGACGTTCGTTATACCACGGTGGGGCTAGAATCCCGTTTATATTAGTAAACACCTAAAACCACTTGGAGCTCTTAATGAACCGAACAAAGTCATAAGTAAATCCCAGTTCGAATAAGTCCTTGAAAAGGGAGGCCTAGATATCGACCCTTGCTATTCTTCTTCTTCATCATCCTGGCAACTTTCATAAAAGTTTTTTGATATTTTACTATTTTCCTTTTCTTTTCTAGCGGGAGATGTGAAAATCTTCCATAAGGGACCGGATAGCCCGTACCTTCCGGTAGTTTGAGATTCATACTCACTAAAAACACATCTCCGGGGGATTAGCCGAATAAGACCACCTAACAGCGGGTCCTTTTTTATCCCGTCTAAGTTTCCTAGAGATTTGTGGTCAAGTTCTTTTGCCTTTTTTATTGCTGAGCTTGACTGCCTGTCACTATATCGGAAGGTTTCTCCATGTGTTTCCGATTGAACAACTAAAACTTAACGATGATCGTGACAGTTTAATCTACTGTCTGCTTTTTTGACGGTCTCCGCATATTCCGTCAGACACCAGATCATCGGATTGGTTCCCCTCAGGAACCGTTCCCACATCTCGGCTCCCGAGACACTCTCCACTTGGATGTGTCATTGATGCACAGATTTTGGTTTCTCAACTTGTTTATTATTATATCCTTCTGATGGTTTTAACAGCATCCATGCGGTCCACGCTCAAGTTAGCTTCTTCCCATAGGTTGGGCAGCTTTTTGATGAATTCGAATACCTTAGTGCTATAAGACCATATTCCAAGGTCATCGATTTCACCCCTATACCTCCGTCGTTTTCAAAAAGGGAGGTTATAGCCTTCAATAGGCCCTCATTAAAAGTCCATAGTTGAGCCGGATCTATCCTCCATCCCTACTTGCGTCCATGATCCTAGATGCAGATCCTTGGCCGCTGGCAGGGAGAAGGTTGGTCCCCGCTGGCGCAGGCTGTAGGCAATAGCTGGAAACTTTTGCCTTCCTTTCTCCCACAGACATCTTGCCTTAGTCTGGACGGGTCTGGTTTTTTGGCTAGGGTTATAAGTTCTCACCTGCACAGAAGATGTTCTCTTGTGGCTAATGGTAGACTTTTTGATGTGCGTTTTAACGCTCTTGCCTGTTTCAGCTCCTGCTTCTCCAAACCGAGCACTGAGGCTTCTATCTTAGATGTTCTACCAACTATATTCAACTTTGGATTTTCACCATGTTTTGAGGATTCACTGAACCTCTCGGCCATTTGGTTGACCTCCTGAATCTTTCTGTCCCTCTTAGCGGCTCCTTGTCGGTTTCTATTATCCTATTTTCTCTTACGTGTGCAATTTTTAGTCTCTCTATGCGCTAGTTTTGTTTGAAAAAGACTACGGCAGTCTGGCAAACGACAACACATTTTGATGCAGGTGTCTACTCTGAAAAACCTCCATTCACTTTGTCATCCAACTTAGAGCCATCAGTCAGATCCACTGATTGCCCCCGTTGAAGAAACCTTTATTATCCCTGGTAGGAATAGAGCAGTCGTATTTGGCATTGTAGCCAGGTCTGGGTATGGTGAAGTAAATATTTTTTGAAATATATACATTCAGAATTTGAAACCGTTCGTAGTCCGTACGTGTCCATATATTGTTTGAATTGACCCTAATAGTGATTGAGCATTAGGTAAAGGATAGTATTTAGGGCTTTCAAGGCTGTTCCATTTGATGATCTGTCTTTCGCAATCTCACTGCTATTTGGTCAGTGCACACAGGAAAATTTATTTTATAAATAGCTTCTAGTTTATTTTCTCACATTTTTTCGCTTGAGACGCCCACTTGACAATGGACAATTTATTAATAATCTAAAAGGATTCATTTGAATGGTTATTTTGCAAGCTTTTACCAACGTCAATGTTAACAAATTACAAAAATGTATGTAATGACTTGTTTTCTAATTTTATTTTACTACTAGTTGGGTCTGCCCGCGTTGATCGGACTTAAGTGAAGGTCGTTTTCAATAATTCTTACAAGTTACTCGCAGCAAAATATTAATAAGTGTTTAATAATTATTTGAATATCTTCACTAAATTTATCATATTTCTACAAATAATAATATTTATAACATTCTACTTTCTGAATCGAACCATGCAATTTTTGTGCCTTCGAAAGTCTTATTTCGCCACTACTGCGGTAGTACGGGTGCCAGGGATAGTCTCTAGTCTACTCAATTCTCCTTATATTTTTAATACACTTTATATACGATATTTCTTATGCTAAGATAAGTTTTAAGCCAATTGTACTACGGCATCAAATAGTATTTTTGCCATTGGAAGATACAATTTTTCTGAATTAGGATAGGACGACTCTGGTCAGAAATATTCTATAAGTGAATTGGAAAAAACTCCAGTCACATTTTTTTTGCTTTTTCCGGAAAGATTAAGATTAAGTAAGCTACCTTATAAAGTTCAAGAAAAAGTTCAAAAAACTCACAGCTTGTTTCGAATTAATGACACTAAGCTTCATTATTTCAAAGCTTTAGGGAATTGTTTGTTGTTGATCATTTTTCAAGTATCTTCTAATTAAAATGAAGTACAAGTACGCCAAATAGCGCCAATTAGCCCAAATTAATGAAAAATGACGGATATTTGCTGAATAGATAGAAATGCACATAAATTTACTGAGCACTGTAATGACTGTTTCCGGCGCTACCTTAGCCAAAGCACAGGAACGGCTACATCTACAAGTTTTGGTGGATGCCACAGCCCGAATCGATAAGGACTTAAGGAGTCGTCTCCATAGTCTCCCTACTTGAGTTTCTATCCGTAGCCGGAGAAAATTAAAATTCATCAGCAAACAATTTCAGTGAATAACTTTGAATTTTCATTGGATTAAATGTGGCTACGAAGACGATTTCGACTTTCCCAATCTGCAGTCGAAGGATAATTAATTTAAGCATTCAAATGAGATATGATCTCGGCCGCTTATCTTGGCGGCAAGTCGCCTCCTCCATGTTGGCGGTAATGTCTTCAAAATTTAATTGCAAACAAGACATCTCCCAATTCTTCATCATTCCACGCGGTCGTATTTACTGAAAACTTTTAAATTTGGCATCCACTTTTCAAAAGGCAAATAGGCTTCGTCCTTGTGTCCTGGCATGGGTTTTCGGCGCAATTACGTTACGTAGATAATTCAACCCCATCAGAATACTACTTTCACTGCACCCTTCATTTTAATTTAACTAAGCCACCACCATCAGAGATTTTAGCTGAAAAAAATTTACTTTCTCGCAGTCAACTTGCTTGAGAAGTCTGGAGTTTTCCGGTGTTTATGTTATCATAAATTGTGCACTGTACTTGCGGTCATAAAACATGTACGTGCTTGGCTGCAATTATTAGAGGAAATGTGCAGTTCACGGAATACTGCTATTGTGCACGTTGATTTCTCTTAAATAATCCGAAAACACAAAAAGACTTCGCATACAATAGCACAACTAGGATCGGTCCATAGCCTGAAATGAAATCATTTTTAAAAAAAGCGTAATAAAAATAAAAAGTCAAAAACCGGACGGAAAAAATTGCTAAATGTACGTGACCGTCGTCATCATGCTAACTTCAGAAAGTTTTTACCCTGGTAAATGCCGAAAAGATTTTCTCCCTTTTTTTAAGTGAAATTGATTTTTAAAGGAAACAAAATTATTCACTCGACGTAAAGTGTAATTTCAAAAGCAAAAATGCACTCAGCCTTGCAGACCTAGTACACTAGTAATTATACTACCATCGTAAACCAGAACGTTTATGTGGCGATTAAGGAGGTGACCTGAAAATGGTTAAAGGTGGAACAAAAAGTCTGAAGTAAGGGTACCTAGTAAAGTTATGCATACAAATATATGCATGTTTTATACGCCCAATATTCTAGTTGTTTTGAGAGCGTTCGTAAATCAAGACATATTAGCATTACAATTGTGTTAAAAAACATGCAGGATGCCAACAAATTTCAACTCAGGAGTTAGTCTAAGCCTGAAGTCCCCAAACTTTTTGTCTCGTAGACCACTTGCCATGTTTTTCGGTTTTGGGTAGAACCTCTGCTTGCCTAATCGAATTTTTGCAAATTCATCAACTTCAAATGCACAGCCTACTCAAGATACAAGCTCGGAAACTGAAACGAACAGCTGAGCATTGGTGGTGTAAACAAACCGAATCTTCCTATAGTGAATAATAGGAACAGTTTGAGGAATTCTACTTTTTCGTAGTATTTCTCGCAGTACTTTTAAAGTCTCCACTTCTAATTTACTTGATGTGAACCTACAAATGTGCTGAACATGGGTTCACGATAAAAAAATTCTCAATTACAGTTTTCATGTGTTTTAATGGCAAGACTCTCTCTTGTGTTCGTTTTGTTGTAGTGTTAACGTTAGAATGCGTCAATGACATCAGCATTTCTCTTCAGATTTGGTTGGTTAATAAAGTGTGCAGTTTTATATGTGTGCAAGTATTAGTTAAGCTGTCATACAAAAACGCTTGGTGGTAAAATGGCCGAACTGTCATGTTTTCCGGGCTTGTATCTAGAGTAGGCTGTGTCAAATGTGTTTTTGGCAGTTGGCATATTTGAAACATTTAAATTTTAACTGAAGCGTGAAAAACTTACAAAAACACATTTAAGTCTTATACATTTATTAACTAAATTCAAATTAAAACGAACCAAATTAAAATTTAGTATCTATTACAATGAATTAATTATAATATTTATATATGTTATAATTACAAAAAATAACTAAGCAAAAATTAAATGCTTTTAGTGGGAGGGATGAACTCCTGAAATTTTTAATATTTGGCATAAATTAAGTTAGGTTTAATCTCAAATCTCGATCAGTGAATTCCCGCGATATTCCATAATACAGGATATCAGTAACTTTTTCAACCTTTTCAACTTCTTCATACCTGTTATTTGTCTTTTTGAAAAAGTTGCTGATATCCGTTTCTAAACTTTACTTTAAGTTCTTCGTTAGTGCTTATCTCGATCAGTTCCTCTTGTTATATAACACCGGTTTCTACAATGTGGATTGATTATCTACGGTGGTATTACCATAGTCAAAATATCCTCAAACCTAGTTTCAAAATCTGTATAAAGGGCATTTAAATGTTGAATATAGGTTGAATTGTCATCTTGTCAGTTTGTCTGTGATAAATTGAGAAACTGGGAACATTTGTGGCGTCCAATATTTGTATTCATTAGCTTAATTCTGGAAAGAAAAGCTGAAATGATTGACTCTGTTTTGATCAAATTTAAGCTGTAACCTTGTAACTGTGAGTTAACTTCAAAGGCGGACTACTTACAAAGAAAGTATAAATATAAGTAAACTTGTAAGGATATTAAAGAATATTTGCCTCTATACAATTTTAGATAAGTGAAAATCAATTTTTTCAAAATATTCATGAAAACAACGAGACATTGATGTACTAGGCTCGTGTAAACTATAATTAGTGCAGTGTTTAGGTACTTTTAAAAAATTGCGATTTCTCAAGGGGCGAGGTGTAACTGAGATATTAAAGGAGGACTGCAAGACAGGTGAATCAATTGTACCATGAAGGCTTCGAGAGAATCCAGTCTACTTGCGTAAGGGGGCAATAGTAATGGGTTAAGGAAGTCCACGAAGAGCAAACCGAACAAACCCACTGTGGACTGCCTCAACGCAATTAACGTGAACATTGTAAAATGCTGAGCAAACGCAGCAAGCATACTCAAGAATTGGACGAACGAAAACCATAAAGGAGCCGTGTAATATAAGAATGTCCTTAGCACACCTTTTAACGAAACCCAGCGTCGAATTAAAACGACTATTCAAGCAGATTCCCATTTCAATGGTTTTTTCAAGTCTCGTCAATGCACTACCATGTATAGTGTAGCGGAAGTCCAGTTGGATTCTTTTACGAAAAAAAGACATAGTTGTACATTTACTAATATTAAGAGGAAGGTAGTTAATGGAACACCACTTATGAAAGGAGCCCAAGTCAGAATAAATAAATATTTCATAATCACGGGTGAAGGAGACAACACGGAAAATCTTACATCTGCATAACAAAGAATATTCCAATTAGACAAAAAGAAAGATACATCGTTGATATAAATAAGGGACCAAGGTGGCTGCCTTGAGGTAAACCGAGGAAATGTATATAATATTGGAAAGAGAACCACGGAATGATACTCTCTGAGTGCGGTTCGACAAATAGGAACCCAGTTAACGAGCAGAGACGGGAATCCTAGGGCAGACAACTTGTAAATCAAAACTGCATGATTAGTTCTGTCAAAAGCTTTACTAAAGTCAAAAAAAATATGCAGTCAAGCTACTTGCCGCCTTCAATTGGCGAAATACAGAAGTTAGAAAATACTAAAAGGTCAGTCGTCGTTGATCTTCCTATCACAAAACCACTCTGAAAAGTACTTCAAAAGGTTTACAATGAAAATAAAGTATCTTAGCAATGCAGCATAATTTAGCAACCGTTCGATAATTGGCTACATCGCATTTGTTGCCATTCTTATGAAGAGGAATAATAATGGAAGATTTTAAAGATTTAGGAAAAACACCACCAGAACAGAAACTAAAGAATGACATCAATTCTTCAGCAGAAAAACAGGAATACCATCTGGTCCACATTAATAGCTATCAGTCAAGCTATTAATGTGTTGCATGATTGCATCGTCATCGAATAAAAGATCTTAGATATCGTTATCCCCTAACTTCTGCGAAGAGGGGTATCCGTCAATTCTCCGTTTAGAGTTCACAAATCTCCAAAACTGTTTAGGATTGTTACGTAAAACTGCTTTCATTCTCTCAACACAGATATTATAGGAGGATTCAAGACCTAAGATACAGGGTGTTAAAATAAATAGGGTGATAGATCTTACCTAGCCAAAGACCTCAACGGAGCTTAGTTAGATCAACAATGTTGACTTATTAAACCACCATGGCAGGTGCTTCATCTACTGCTATTGCTATTATATTTGATAAACTGATTGCTTCTTCCATGAAGTAATCCTTTAAAACATTAAATATTGATTTGCCTTTAGTGTCGGTTGTCAAGGTTTTCGCAAAAAGCAGTTCTTAAGGGATTTCTTGATCCATAAAAAAACGAACAAATGCCAATAATAGTGCTTCATTACCAGGTAAAGTTGACTTGTCCAGCTGTATAGAGAAATGTCAAAAATTCAAGGTTGTTTTATAATAAATGGAGTACGAACGGTTTAATGTAACTCCTGACTGAATCTAAATAATCTGTTAAAATTGACTTTGTCCTTTGTGCAGTTTCACGTACATGCCGAGTTTAAAATTTATAGATTATACATTTCTTAAATAGCGAACAAGCATATATTAAATGTTTGTGTGATACCCAAACTAGTGCTTTCAAGTGGTCGTTGAGCTTCCATTACAGGCTCCATCGAATCCCGACTACGAACCAGCAGAAGAGTTCGCTCTTGGCAGATAAATTCGAATGCAAGAAAAATTGATCCTATCAACTAAATTGAATTCGCCATTGCAATTGGGTGTATAACAAACGGCAGCAACTTCACATGAGTGCATCTATCTACTGTAACAGTGTCTAGGAGATAGTTGGTGGAAAGGGTTAGACGATTCATCAAGGGAAGGTAATGCCATTTTGTAAGATAACAAATTTTCGTTTGATCCAAAAGAAGAGGATCAGGTTATGGCAAAGTAATTACCGGTGATAAATGGCTGCTAGCTCCCTGGGTGCTTCTGCTTACTTCAGTGAACACCCCATTGCCTTACAATCTACGAGAGAAGGTGAATCCAAGACGGTAAGGTAACATCAAGTAAAAGGAAAAGGTAAAACTCTGGGTAGGATTCATGGGATTCAGCCGCCTTTTATCCGTCTATAACAACTTCAATCAATCAACGATGATGATGACATCCACAGCAGCCCTTCATCCCCGTCTTTTTTTATCTTAAACTTCTTCAATTGCCTTTGAGTGGATTCTTTTATGCAAGATTTTCGCTATGTATCTGCTTGTGATGTCTTTGGATCAGCTTCCTCCATCCTGAACACTCCTCTCATTTCCTTTATATAAAGCAGTTCATTTGACGAATTCAATTGAAGAAAATTTTTCTATTCCTTTGGATTTTATCAATGTACGACGGAAAAAACTGAGTTAAAGTTCGGGGAGATACCGACTTTATAGCCCCGGGTCCAGGATAATCGAAGCCGAATGTGGTGAGAAATCAGGGAGAGGTGTGCATCGTAACGTAAGGGGAAATTAAGGCATTGGCATGGACGAATATGATACTTTCGTTTTATAGAATTCAATGTAGTGTTCGTATTGCGACGAGATTACCCTTCAGTCATTTTTGTTTCCTTTTGGCAAATATCCTTTAGGAACGATCAAAGAGGGACTTTTGAACTGGAGACTCGTAATCAGCTTACGCTATTTCATTCGTGACTTGCGAGATTAGCGTCAAGCAACCCTTCTTATTAGGATGATGTGTGAAATCTGCATAAAAATCTTTTGCAAATGAAGAGATAACTGGTAACAGTTTAATATATTTTCCTTAGACAAGGCAGTGGATGCTGTTGATAAAGAAATTTATACTAAGGGTGTTGACATTAAGGGGAATAAAGACTAATTTATTTCTAATAAAGGAATATAAGTAAAACAAAAGCTAAAATATACTCTCGATAAGGAGTAAAGAATGGAATATTTGCTATGGTTTAATAGGGAGGTATTAATTAAAATAAACTTAGACACTTTTTGTCGAATAAAAACAATAATATGGTTTTCTTCGGCATCTTTCTTTTTCAACATGCGTAATAATATAAAAAAATTATAGGAAAATTTATATTATGGAGGAGCAAACTATGTACGTAAATTGTACCTCAGATTCTCCTCTAGTTGTAATTGTTTGTGTGACGGAAAGTGGAGGAGTGAAGATTTGTTGGATATCTTATTAAGGACTTATTCCGCATCAGGAGATTCTAAGGTGAACCTAAACAAAGGTAAAAAGACCAAACAAATTTTGTGCATTCTGTGAATAACCTGAAAAGTAGCCAAAAAAACCATTTTTCGAGTACATCACCTCAAATATTTGAAAATCCTGACCTGATTGCCGAATTCTGACCTCCCGTTCGGATTCTACGCAGCAAACTACTGCGGAAATGACCCCAACTGCCCAGTTACAGAATATTGTTGTCCAGTGTTTTAACTGCATTAATATTGCACCTCAATATAATTCGCATCCCCTTGTTTTGTAGTTTTTGCAATCGATAAAACATTTCATTATTTATAGAAAAAAGATACAAATCCTACTGCCGTGGTCATTAAATCCGCTTTTGCATATTTATAATCAGTGCCTGACTACCACTATTTTCCGTGCCACCTGGAAAATCTCAAAAGGCATAAGCGATAAGTACATGAGATTTTTGTCCGATTAGTATTTTAGGTTTCCTAGCCAAAGCATTAGAAAAACTAATGTCCCAACAATTAGTTAAATTTTTGGATGAGTATAAGCTTAATAAGTCGTTTCCAGTCAGGGTTTCGTAAGTCACATAGTTGTGAGACGGCACTGATCGACGTTACGTCCAATATTCGCAAGTTCCTTGATGAGAACCACTTGGGCGTCTTATCTCCCCTCGATTTCTTTAAGGCGATCGATTCAGTGGACCACTCTAAGATCTTTGCTATGTTTTCTCTGGCATGCTTTCTCTTAGTTCCGGCGTGCCGCAGGGCTCCCCCTTGGGTCACCTATTATTAATTCTATATATCAATGATCTTAACGACATTTATCAATGATCTTCCTGAAGCGAATGAAGATTATATATTCACCTGTAACAAAAAAAAAAATACTAATTTGCAAAATTACTATTATTAAACTTATTAAATTAAATTTGAAAATATTACTAAGTATATTGTCAAGGATGCACAAAAATCCATGTGCAGTTCAACGCCTGTATCGTCTGTTACTGAGCAATTGGCAAAGCCAGCTGTGCTCAACCTGTACATAGAAATTGTTCACGACATTTTTATATGCGCAAATAGCGTACGAAAATATAATTTCGTTGAAAAGGCCACAGCTGAAAATCGTAACTCTTCATATTCCTCTCGACAATTGAAGAGGCAAATAAAGATTTAAAGTAATCAGATGCTATTCCTTCATGTGCCTAAAATATCTGGATGTCGTGATTTGACAACGTTACTCTAGGTGGTTAAATTGGTCCAATCTGTAGCATCATACTCGGCCTAAATCTTCGTCTGGTTTTAAAAATTAAATCAGTCCTTCAAATCAAAATTTAAAATGAAAAGAAATTATCCGAATGGATCTCAAAACGAAAACTAGGCAAAGAAAAGAGGCAGCAAATTGAGGAAGTCGTCAAGAAGTTGTCCAAATTAACGTCGTTTTTTCAACCATCTACATACATTACCTTCGTGTAGTATTGCACTTACCTCACAAAATGTTCCTGATAGTGTTAATAATGGGGCAGAAGAGAAAAATGTGCAAAACATCCAGGATCAAGCGCTTATTATCGATAATGATGATCATCCAGTGATTCAAAATCTTGCCAATCAGGATAATAAAATCAACGATCCTGGCTGGTGGACTGTACTTAATGATATAAACTACTGCATTAATCAAGGTACATAATCATATTACTTAACTCGGAATTTTTATTTTTGTTGTCTGACTGATGCGAAGAGCTTATTGAACTAATGAGTAAAAAAGGCCCCTCTACGATTTTGGACGAAATAAAAGTTGCTGGGTATTTTAGTCTATCGTTCGATTCAACACCTGATCTAACCCACGTTGATCAACTCTGCGTCATAATAAGATATGTATCGCCGATAAATGGATTGCCTGTAGAACGATTTTTAACATTTATGGAACTGGAAAATCATGTTGGAAAACAAATTGCTAGTCAGGTTCTATTTATGCGAAGATTGTAACATTGATTTTTCCAAGTGATTCCAAGTGATGTCCGGTGGGTATAAGTATGAATTTAGAAAGAAACTCATATGAGATATATATATCTAATTAAATCTTGTTGGTTGTAGCGCAGGTGATTCTTGTTTGGAAGCTGTACATTTTTTTCATTAAGTTTTTTCTGCTTCAACACGCAGATAGAGTGTACTTAAGGGGGGAAGTACATAAAGAGGTCGAAAAAAAGGACTTTTTTGGGATTTATTTTTGGGAAAATGAAAAAGGTCCACATGAAATCGATATTATATGTACTTAGGGCAATGTTTTAAGAAGAGAAAAAACATTTTTTACATTTTGAAAAATGAAAAATTAATCAACTTTTGGTGGGTTTCGTAACTCGTGTCGCGGCTGACATCGAAATCGGCGTAAATTCTCCTGGCCGCAATTTTCATCTGAAAGCAAAAAACCAAACATTTTTATACTCGAGTGGGTTGTTTATTCTAGATAGACTACGATCTTTTCGAAATTCGAACATTTACTATAAAAATCGGGCATGAAAAAAAAAGTTGGCTTTTTTTGCAAAAATTTTGATTATTTTCGCGTCGCTATGTCCGTAGTCTATCTAGAGTAGTTGTTTATGCCCTTTAAAATGAGTGCTGGATGAAGAAAATCGGTTCACTAGTTTTTTTGCAATCTTTTACGCCAATTTGAAAAACATGGTTTTGAGAAAACGCCGTTTAAAGTTTGTCCCGAAAAACTGACGAAAAAGATGCAGATAAGTAGAAGGAAGGTAAGAGGGGAGGGGTATTCTCAGAAAAATCGGTATTTGGACTGAAAACATCGAGAACGCTCTTTAACAAAGTCGCATTCATCACTCTAAATTCCAGAGCAGAAAAAAAATCCGGTAAGCGGAATCACGCGCGCAGCAGAGATCCTCGATCCCGGATCGGCGCCGACCACTTTCAAGTGGCATACCTTTCACAATTTTCAAGATAGGCTTTTGGAATTTTGGAATTATATTCTTAGAGCATATACTTATCGATTAAGACAATAAAAAAAATCGATTTTTGAAAACGTCTTCATGTACTTCCCCCCTTAAGGAACTTGTTGGCAATGAAAGTCTCTTAAAGAAGCGCACGCTGTTGCCACGAAAGTAACTCGCGAATTCTTGACTCGTTAGATTTTATCTCCAACGATGATCATCAAAAAAAAGGATCTACTAAGCTAGAGGCAACAAATATCTCTAAAAAAAATCAAGAATATGAGTTTGTTTCCATGTTAAAAATGTGGAATGACATTTTGCATCGCTTTCATTGCAAATCTCAAGCCCTTCAAAAGAAATTAATTTGAAAGTTTGCAGTGATCTCTATAAATCGTTGACGAATTACTTGCACGACCTCCGCGAAACTTTTGAAAAATTTGAAAACATGTAAAAGTAGTTTTAGTTTGATACTCGGAAAATACAAGCGGAGGATGTTGTTTTGTGTACAATAGACAAATTTCGCGTTTTAGCTTTTTATATAATTGTTGACATCCTTGAAGCTCAGATGACAAGCAGAGGCGAGATTTATAAAAATCAGTCAGATAAGTTTTCTTTCTTGTTTAAAATGGATTTATACAACGATGAGTTATCATCTAATGTTGAAAAGCTTGTCGCATTGTATTCCGAGGATTTATAGATTTTAAATTTTGTCGGCGAATTACAACAATTTCATCATTACATATGTACTTGTATAAATGGAAGAAGGATGGATTCATGTTAATTATTCTGATTTCTATAAAATCATTACAAATGATGAACTCATCAGTTTTTCCGAACGTAGAAATCTGCCTTAGAATGTATTTACCATTGATGATAAGTAACTGTTCTTTTTCAGTTTAAACGGATAAAAAACCCTCTGAGGCCGAAAATTGATTGAGATCGTTGGCTCTATTGTCAATTGAATCAGATGTCATGCATCGGCTAAGTTTTGACGATTTAATAAAAGATTTTGCTCGTCAAAATTACAGAAAAACGATGTTTAAACGATTTTTATATCTACTGTACATACGAATAGTCAACTATGAATGTAAGTCAAGTGTAATAATGTATTTTTTATAATGCATAAATATTGTATTGATTTACTAGGTTAGTTATATTGCATTTTTTTATAAATTTTTACACAAAATTATAAAAAAATTTGTTTTAATAAAATTAAGTTTAATTTATACATTTGGACAAAAAATATATCGATGGGGCCCCAAAATATTTACTGCTTAGGGCCCTGCAAAGTGGTAATACGGCCCTGCGTACAGCTTTAACTTAGTAGACCCATTGGCCAGTCAAAGGATTGTATTGATCGGGTTAACTCAGACTAAGCGAGGATCTCTTCATGGTCTGCCAAAATTCACTTAACACTAAATTCACAAAAGCCTACTACTTCTTCCATACTCCGTTCAAGGCAATCTACTATTTTCTCATTTAGACTATTTGTGTTCTAGAAGATTGAACGTAGCATTTCAAAGGTTTGACCACATCTCAGCTCATTTCACTCCATAGAATAATATATGTACATATACTGATAAACCATTGTATCTATTTAGCAAAATTAAGTTTTTTAAATTTTCCACGACATAATAATTTACTAGTTCCTAGCTCTGAATACTTTGTTGAGGAGGACTCTTACTTCGTTCGTGCTGTACGTGCTTGGAATAATTTGTCCAGAAATATTCAGCGTCCTGCTCCGGTCAGTAAGTTCAAAAAAACTTCTTACTTCCTCAGTAAATTGACTTATTTATTTTAAAATAGTATTTTTTTTGGTTCGATATTTAGTATTCCGGCTCTTTGGGTAGTGCATGACGGCGTAGGGTGAGCTCTCGATTACTTATGTACTCTTGGTCTAATCTGTAATAACTTTTTTTTAGTGGTTAGCTTATTTCAAATATAAGTGGCTTTTACTTTTATATAAAAAAAATTTAAAATATATATCCGAAGGTTTTAAAAAATTTAACTTTTTATCTATACCTAAGTTGTTTATTTTTTCCACTTTTTCAATTATCTCATCTTGCACTCTTAGCCCCCAATTGCTATTATCATTCCTTATTAATTTTTGTCGTTTCCACAACACCACAAAGTCATTCATTAAGTTTATTTAAAGGGTTATACGCAGTTAGAAATTTTATTGCATTTTCGGATCGCACATATATTTGAGTATATTTTCTGAAAATTTCAAATCGATCCGGCAAATATTCTAATATTCACGCTTATTTGTAAGGACGTTTCGAAGCGTTAGAAAGTAGGCGGCGTATACCAAACATGTGAATTTCGTCAACAACAGTGAAACGAGTGAAACCTTCAACGCGTTTTTCTTAAAACGGTGTTTTCAAAGTCGTGCTCACTGATGGCTCAACCGATCGGTCTGAAATTTTAACACAATCTTCTCAGAAATATTCTTCAGGGATTGATAGAAGGAATAAGATTTAATTATTTCTATGTTTTTAAACAATTTAACTAAAAAATGTTGGCCGAAAATCGGAATTTTTTTTTGAAGCCGCCAATTTCTCAAAAACCAAAATTTCGACTATTCCTTCGATTAATACCTAGATTTATCTATCCGCTAATAGAATCCTTTTGGTTTTTTTAGTTTGCACAATCCAAACCAAAAATATTGTGCTCACCGCCAGACACCCTTTTTTGGAGGACTTCCAGGAGATCGTCTACAGGAGCAATGTAACTCAATATTTTTGAAAATGACAAATCCTAATATAAAGTTAAAAGTTACCACTACATGTATTAATACTTCTTGCATTTGTCAAATCAAATCCCTTTTAAGAAAAAATTCGTAAATAAACGAGTTTTTTTCGCCTTGCAACTGCGTATAACTTCTTAAGTTATCATTAAACTTTTTTATACATGATTTAGCTATATACCATATACATACACACGAACATAAAAGTTTCATTCGCGACCAAACACACTTCGGAATACTCTACCACTTTACTTCATTATTCATCTTTTATTTGATTTATTTGAAACAACGATTGCAAGTGGGACTACAATTTGAAGTTGATTCCGAATCACTGACCGTAATAAGTTGTTAGCAGAAAACAACCATGGATCGTTGCCGGTGGGATTCGAACCTGGGGCGTGCCGGTTGGAAGGCCGTCAAATTATCACTTACTCCACCGATGACTTCAGACCTTTTAAAATTATTATCATTTATAGAACTATTCAAATAACTTTTGATCCATTGTTGTTCTTTTTCTTTAAATCTATGTATACAATGAGTCAAATTTTCTGAAATGGGAACACTAAAAATCAACTTCAATTTAAATTTTTATTGCAGAATTTAGAAGATTTATTCATCAAGATTAATGTTTTGAAATATTTTTTGAAAATTTGCATTATTTAACAAGTTATTAAAAAAATTAATTTTTATGTAAGTTTTCTTTTAAATTACAATTTCTCAGTAAACGTTGAGTAATAGTTAATGAATTTTTATGGTAGTACTGAAAATAATTCACAATTTAGCTGAAATAAAGTTTTCATAAAAATTTTAAAAATTATTTATAAATAATAGATGTTATTATAAACAAAAAGAAATTTAACCAACTTCTCGTACATAGAATTAACCCTTCTAACTCAGAAGACGCACTTCACAGGCAGAGGCCTGGAATCAATTGACCTATTCACCAGAATATAACAAATATTGAGATGAATGACGCTCCCACAACCCATGCAATAAAATATTAGTAAACAAAAAACAAAATCTAGAACAATCCCAAACACTACAATCAGGGGTACAAAGACAACAGAGATCGTTTAAGCAAATCTTTAGTAAGAGCCAGGTCAAAAATAGGACACAAATTCACGGCTCTACACATGCGGTTAACAGGCTCATGCATACCATAGTAAGAGCGAGAATGGATAAAATGTAGTAAAGGCAATCTCCTTAAGCTATACGGGGTTTGCCTAAAAGTAACCAAACTTGCAAGAGTAAGAGAATCTATATTCAAGTTCAAAAGCTGATGAATAAATACTAGGTCAGCAATTCTACGACGTTCCTCTAACTAGTGCATATTAAGCAATCGGAGGCGATCCTCATAAGGAGGAAGCCTTAATGGGTCATTCCACGGGAGGTCCCTTAGAGCGAACCTAACAAAGTTCCGCTGCACCGATTCAATGCGTCTAGAATGAACAGCATAGCAAGGAGACCAAACCTGAGATGCGTACTCAAGAATTGGTCTAACTAAAGAAAAAAATAAGTGAATAAGGGTCTGTCGATCACAAAACTTCCTTGACCACCGCTTAACAAAGCCAAGGACTGAATTACTTCGAGATACTATATGGTTTATGTGCAGAGTGAAATCGAGTTTCTTGTCTAGCTTCACACCGAGGTCAGTAACGGACTCCACACGACGAATATTAGTTTCCGAAAAGGTATAAACAAAGACGAGTTGATTGATGTTCCTAGAAAATGACATAACCTCACATTTATCCAGGTTAAGTTGCAGTCCATTTGTGGCACACCAACCCCTGAAGGTATTCAAATCATCCTGAATGCAGGAAGAATCATAACTGTTTCTAACGCATGAGAAAATCTTCATATCGTCTGCATAGATTAAAACTTTGGAGTGCTTAATCAGAGGGACAATGTCGTCAATGGCAAGAATAAACAGCAGCGGCCCCTTGCTACCTTGCGGAACACCAGATGAAGCCCTAACGACTCTAGATAAAGTATTACGGAAAGAGACACGGTAAGTCCTATCTTTTAAGTAAGAGCAGATCCAGTCGCGCAATAAAGGCGGAAAACCCAACCTTTCAAGCTTAAGCATAATCACGGGGTGAGGGAGCTTATCAAATGCCTTGCTAAAGTCGGTGTAGACACAGTCAGTCTGGAGTCCCTGTTGGAAGGCAGAGATAATGTGTGATGTAAATTCCAGAAGGTTGGTTGTTGTCGATCTACCAGGCAGAAAGCCATGTTGATTAGATGAGATTAACCCCTTACACTGCCCAACAAGCTGTGAGTATATAACAGATTCAAACAACTTGGGTATGCAGGAAAGCTTCGCGATTGGCCTATAATTTGTTATGGAGTTTTTAAGCCCCTTTTTATAAACAGGAATTATAAAGGAGTTCTTCCATAAGGTAGGAAATCTGCCGGCCTGAAGAGATTTGTTGAAGATGAGTTCCAATGGAGTGAGTAAAGCATCAGAACAGGATCTCAAGAATACAGGTGGAACACCATCAGGACCAAAAGAAAAGTCCAGTTTGAGTTCCTTGATAGCATTCATGATAATATCACGAGATATAATGGGCAAAGAAATGGAGGTGGCGGGACGATTTTGGATATGACCAAACTCTTCCAGGGAAGGCACAAAGTTGCCTGATAAAAAGGCACCCTCAAAAAACAATGCAAAGTTATCAGCTATATCAGAAGCGCTACAACTAGAGGATCCATTATACCACATTGAAGATGGATAATTATCAGTTTTCTTTTTCAGATTTATGTATATTATGTATAGATAGAAACAACATTTTTCCACAGTATTGTTCTTTAAAATCTACACAACTTTTTTCCGCAAATAAATTTTAGTACATTTCTTAAGAGAAAAGTTACCAATGTATAGTTGCCGTGCTAATATATAAATTGTATTAAAGAATAATATTTAAATGTTGCTTAGATTTAAATATCGTTAATATTTTTTACATTTTTCACAAGCAGACTTTTTGTACAACGTTATTTGGATCCTCAACAAAAATCTTACAGTTCAAATTTTAATTATCGGAGGGATTGTAGTAGTGAAATTGCCGGGTCCCATTTACTGTTGTTGCTTTAACCCATTAGTAAGCCATACACTAACACTTTTTTCCACGCGCCAATTGCCACGCCACGCAATCTGTCGGTTTTATGCCAGGTGTGTGGTCAAATTTACACGCCAATTTTTTCTACATTCCACTTGACACTGAATCTTACAGTTTTTCTTTTCCTCTAAGCACACATGGAAAAATTCACAAAGTGGCGTGCCATTTGGAGTGTGTTACGTATTTTATAGTGGAGTAAAAAATGCCAGACAGAATTAATAATTCCAAGGAATTTATTAAAAAATTTCATAGAAATTTATAAAAAGCACCCGGCTTTATGGAAAATCAAATCCAATGAGTACAAGTACCAAGAGCTTGAGGTGATATTCCTGCTGAAAATTTTTAGCACTCGTAAGAACGACCTGTGGCCAAAAATCTTAATGTTGCTACAAGACGTTCTTCTGGTGGGATACTATTTCTTATTTCTTTCCATTCTTAAATAATTATATAAATCTGCCGGATAATTTGTTTCAACTTCTTTAGCAAATTTCGCCAATTTAGCATTTCTGTTAATCAGCCAACTTTTTTGCCAAAGCCTTTTAGGTTTTACTTTTTTTGCATTTTTGTACTTGCTAAAACCATCATTGCACAAATTACTGCAGTATTTAAATTTTCCGTCATTTTAAAACACACTTTTTATACACTTTTATACTCTTTTTATTCTGCTGACGTTCCGGTATTTTGGCGTGGAACGCTGAAAAAACCGACACTCCACACGCCGAGTCAAATATTCACATTTTGTTGTTGTTTTTCGAAAGCACTTTAACTGCCACTCAATTCGGCAGTTTAACTTTTACAGTGTATGGATAAATAGCTTTTTCAAACACGCAACGCAAAGTGACAGTTTTTTTAACGCGCCAACCGACAGTTTTTTTGAAAGAAAGAACTCTTAGTGTATGGCTTACTAATAAGTCCTGACAGGACACATTGTTTCAACTTTTTCCAATCACCATAAAATTGTCGAAAACTGCATAAAAACAATTTTACATCAAGCAATATCTACGTAAAATTTCCTGAACTTTCCGAATCCGCTGTTAGTTTTTTAGAAAAAATTGATCTAGATAAGTTATGTTTGGTTTTTTATCAAAAATTCATATTTTTTGAATTTTTTTTTCAAAATTCAATATTTTCAAACCGAATTCGATGAGGAGTGTGGTTGTAAAGTGGATATATCGTGTTCTCGGACCTTTTTCTTAAATGTTCATGTGTTTGCATATAGCAATTCAAAATGGCGTGTCAAAGGCGAACATTTTATGCAATATAGCATTTATTTTATACAGAACGGTTTTTGGGGTTGCTGATTACGAATTTGAGGTTTAATTAGAAAAATTCGAAACGGCGGATCCAATGTGGCGGCCAAAAAATTAAAATTTTTACGAATTTAAGCAAAAATTTGTAGTAAGGATTCATTATTTTTATATATTTTTTTTATATTTCTTTATATTTTTTTTTATAATTTTTTAATTTTTTTAATTTTTTTATGTTTTTTAATTTTTACACGTGAACATTTAAGAAAAAGAGAGAGGACACGATATATCCACTTTACAACCACACTCCTCATCGAATTCGGTTTAAAAATATTGAATTTTTGATAAAAAAACAAACAAAACTTGTCTAGATCAAATTTTTCTAAAAAACTAAAAGCGGATTCGGAAAGTTCAGGAAATTTTACGTAGATATTGCTTGGTTTGAAATTTTTTTCAGGCAGTTTCCGACGATTTTATGGTGATTGATAAAAGTTGAAACAATGTGTTCTGTGAAGACTTAATGGGTTAAGAAGATTGAGGTCTTAAGAAAATTTCAAGAAAAATAACTACGTTATAGCCGATACAGTATAGTGATACAATACCTTTGAGCACTCGACTCACAAGGAATAAGTCGGGCCTCTTATGTAGCACAAAAAAGTTTTCGGTTTTTTTTCTGATTTTCCGTTTTTTTTTTTTATATTTTAGGGTTTCCACCCCAGGAAAATAAATTGAAGTCGATTTGACCTTAAAAGCGTAGTAGATTTATTGTTTTCTGTGTAAGGTAAAGAATTTCGTTGTTCGAATTTCATTGCTCAAGTTTAAAATGCTTTTTTCTAGAAACCATGTTTTTCAGATCAGTGACCAAAATATCTCCACATCTACTACCGATTAACTTAAAATTTTTAATGGTTATTATATACGGGATCAGTACACAATCCCGTAAAAATTAATCCCTAAGCCAAGAAACCGAAAACGAAATCCCTAAAAATAGAAATCTTTAACGACAAAATTTCTAAAACATAAAAAATCCCTAAATACGAAATCTCTAAAGAAAGAAGAAATCCCGAAAAAAATCCTAAAAATCCATAAATTAAAAGAGAGATAAAACACTACTTTCAAAATAAATTCGTATTTCATGCAATCACTTTTATTTTTATTTTATTCAGGACGAGTTTTAATTTCCTCTCCCGAAATAATGCGATTTAATCGGTTTTTTACAGATACTCACTAGATTGCAACTATTGTTGAAAAATCATAATCACTTTGCAAGGAACATGTTAGAGTTTATATGCTCAAAAGCAGAAAATAAAAAGATTTAGATAAATGAGCCAAATTTCAGAACCAAAATATCTTGATGAAATTAGTATACAAGATGAAATATGAGTTGTAAATGGACATGATTCAAAAAAGTACACACATTTTGGAGGGTAATATGTAATAACTAATAATCGTTATCTCATTATACAATTTATGAATTTTATTAGAGAAAGATCTCTTCTTTCTTTTATAAAATTCACAGTTAAGGCTTTTTTGATTAGGGATTTTTTGAATTATGAATTTTTACTCTTAGAGATATTATCATTATGGGTTTCTTTTTTTTAGAGATTTTTCTCGTTAGGGATCTTATTTTTGGAGATTTTGATATTAGGGATTTTTAATTAGGGATTTTATTTTTAGTTCATATGAACCAGACCAATTATATACATAATTATCTAGTCTTTGTCGTAGTTTTCTTTTAAGTGACTTACATGTTGTTTTATCGGCAAAATAAAAACGGCTTTTTGCCTTAAAATCGCTACGTTAAGTTCAAACGCCCGCCATTTTGTCAAATAAAGATATTTTCAAAATCACCTACGACAATGACTTTATTATAGTATGAATTTTGATAATATTTTTGTTTTTTTTTGTTTCTGACGATTACAGATGAAAGAAGAGTGGTCACCGCGGCAGTTCAAAGAGGACGCGAATACTCGGCCAATATTGAAAATTTTTTAATAATCAAAATTAAATTAAATTAGAAAAAATAAATCCGACAATTCATATAGGCTTCCTTAAAAAATTCACAAAAATTGCCTTTTTCGTGCTTCCAGATGTAAAGTCCTCCTTAATAAAGCGTGGGTTTTGTGAAAAGATTCTTATGTGCTCATTCAAAAAGTTTTCTTGAATTAGTGATTTGCGAAACCAGTAAATCGGCTCGGTATGCGTTTCTTTAAAGACATATGTATTGTATGGCATCTTGCATATGAAATGAGTTATTCTGGGAGAAATCGAGAGTTCCAACAAATTCGCCATCTCCAAATCAATTTTTCAATTTTTCTAAATACGATGCTGCTACGTGGCGATGAAATCATGTTTCAAAACAATCAGGAAATTGGGTATAAAAGTTTGCATACTCTCAGTTTGTGTAAGCAATTTGCATCTATATAGTAAATTATGAATTTTAGAAAATTATTAACAATCTGGAGAAAAGTAAGCTGTTGTGAGCCATTGATTAAAGTCAATATTTTTAATATCGTATCTTTCTAAGGTTGCTTTTAACTCTTCAAGATTTTTTTTTGTTCCAGGACATTTTTTGTAATTTTCCAGGTAGCAGTCTGGAGTTTGACTGATAAAAATTATATGATTAAAAAATTCTCGGCAGCTTTTCTTAAAATCAAACTTTTGACTTATTTGAGGCCCCTTACCACATATCCGTCCGGCATTATTTTCATCGCCATAACTTTTGAAAGGTCTTATACTTTTTAGTGAAATTTTGGAACTGAAATAAAATGAAATTGTTTTTATATATATTCCCTTATTTTTAATATTTTTCTGTCTAAAGTTAAATAAAAATTAAATCCACAAATAAGTTGAAATGAATTACTGAAAACATAAAGTTTATATTCTCATTATTTTTCTAGGAAAAGTAAATTAATTTCGAAACTTTAATTTTATCAATACGCAGGCCTTTAAAATTTTTCCCTCTGGACAATGAATATTTGTTGCAGAAGTAATTTTTCCCGCTGAAACCGAATCCGGGCTCAGAATTGCTCTATCACGTCAGGTTTTTGAGATATTCTAACCTAAAAGTGCAACAACACTGTTGTTTGTTATATTTGAGGTTATGTAGCACCGTGATGTTTTTTTTAAACTATGTGTGGGATCTTATAGTACAAGTCTTCCTCCTTCAAATAGCGTTGAGGTTGTTCAAATACCTTTTTTTTCGTCGAGATATCGCATTTTGAAACTTTCATGTTCATGAATTTCTCGGTATATGAAAAGTTTATGGTCACCTTATTCAAGTTACTATAAAGTTTTCGTATACCGGGAAATTCATGAACGTGAAACTTAACGGCATTCGAAATGGGAAGACTTGTACTATAAGATCCCACAAAAAGTTTTTTGAAAAAAAAAAACATCGCGGTGCTACATAACCTCAAATATGACAAAAAACAGTGTTTTTGCACTTGAAGGTTAGAATATCTCAAAAACCTGATGTGATAGAGCAATTCTGAGCCCGTATTCGGTCTCACCGAGAGAAATTACTTGGGAAACAACTATTCATTGTCCAGGGGAAACAATTTTTCAAAATTTCGCAGGTCTATGATAATTAATAGTTTTTCAACGAATGAAAATCTTCGAAACATGTCGCAGTATGAAGGTGAATGTTGCAAAAGTCACATACGTAGCCAGCTTTACTTTTTCTGTTGTGAGCTTTACAAACTTTGCAATATTGTAAAGGATGTTTTGTCTTTGCTGCAGTCACTATTTTAACGCATTTATGTTTACGTAAATCACAATTAAGTCTGCCAGGTGTATCAAAATTTGGTGTACGTTTTGTTGGTTTTAATGAAATCGATTCTGATGGTGATATTTTAGATAATTTGTTGGTATTGCAGTGGATGTGCTGGGCATTTCCGTAGATGTGATTTATTCATCTTCCGGATAGGAGTCTTCGTGGTCGGTTAGCCAGGCAATAGCAACTTTGTGTGAAAATATTTGATATTTAATTTTAGTCGAATTTAACCTTGTGTACTCTTTTAGTCCACTTCTTTGTACTACGAGCTAACAGTTTAAGGTTCTTAATTAAGCAAACAGTACGAAATCCTTCTAAAGCTTTTAAGCATTGCTCACATTAAGTAGTGTTAGTTTGGTCATCACTGCTCTAGGTAAACAATTTTTATCATTTATCAATCGTATCAAAACTTATTCTGTACAAGCCACAATTTTTGTCAAAATACAAATAGATTCTTTATGCATTCAGAATCATCTAAATCATTGCACGCGTTACAAAGTTACACTCCCCCTCCCCCTCCCCATCCTAAACCATAGGTCACTATTTTTGGTCATAGGTAATAGTAATAGCAGATCATACTGTATGCGACAAAAAAGAATCATCCAATTAAGTATATCGCATATGCATTATGAAATTGGGGAACGCCCCCTCTAAACACCACCCCATCTTTTAAATTTTGGTCATCCAAATCAGTCCACACGTTACCCTAGAGCAAAATTTATCCTCATATTAACAATGTGGGATTATACTCTATATAACATAAAAATAATCATTCAAATCGGTCTCCGCGTTAAGAAGTTGCCATCCACCATCTCCGCCACTACAAATGCACCGTTTAAGATTGCATGGCGGTACCGATTGGGCAATATACTCTATACATCAGAAAAATGGGCATACGCGTCAAGAAGTTAGACTACCCGTCTCTCTCCCCACCCCACCCTAGAGCAATATTTTTCATTATTAGCAATGGGGGATCATACTCTATGTAACAAAAATAGAATTATCCTACGAGTAAGTAGCTAAATGGAGTGGCCAAGCAGTAAAGATTTTCGTAGCAAATTCTAAAATGTGTAGGTTGACACGTACACAAGACAAACAGCACAGGATAGGCTGAAGAAAAAATCATTATATGAAGTGCTTTGACGGAATTTTTGAACTTCTGGAAAAATTAAAAAAAATTTCAATCGAAAATAGTAATGAAAGGTTTTAATCGAATGAATGAACATTTTGAAACCATCGAATGGTGCGATAGTTTTTAGATTCTTTATTATTAACAAATGGATCAAGTTAATAAGCCACAACCAATTTTGAGTATTCAGAATCCACCTTAAATTGTAGCTCCATTTGTCATCGAATAAATTTAACTTCTTCTCTTACTCGCTTTTGCTAACAGTATCCTTATTTAAATTAACTTAAATTTTATTACAGTTTATTATTAGATCTATTTACACATACAGCAGTTCGGATTACTAAATTCAAGTCACAAGATAAAGACGAAAACAACTTGGAAAAGAAAAAGTTGAGCCCTTAAACACATTTCTCAAGCGTAAGGGAATTGCACTTCTTCGAGCACAAGCTGGATTCATTGCCGGGTAGAACTACTTTTTGAGTAAAAGTTTTCGTATTACTTTCATCTTTGCCGTCAAAACTAGCAAGAGTAATGGGTCTCACGTAGCAGATCATAGACGTGACTTTCTTTTGCTTATTTAAGCAGACAGACAAACTTGAGTTATTACATTCCGCCCTATTGACGTAATCAAATATTTTATTTTCTCGCTGTGGGTTAGTTTTATCTGAAACACGAGCGTAGTGTGAAATCAAAACGAACAAGGAAGTGCCCTGAAGCATCAATAAAGTTCTTAAGATGATAACTTACAAACAATTTGTGGACGTGTTACTTTCTTGTATGCAAACACAGTCAAACAATTTCCATAAAATTTGCATTCCAATCTACAACAAAGTGCAACAAAGCCCGCACTCAGCGCACAAAAAAATATGTGGCCGAAGAGAAAGGTTACAAACACTTTCCTCACGTACTGAGCAGAGTGCAGCACATCCAAGTATAAGATGGAAAACACAACAGAGTGGGGCTGAATTTGCAGAACAAGCGTAGGTAGTCCAGGCAGATAGCTATATGGGAAAAGAGCCCTATTCGCTGCAGTATGTAGAACACTTTCAAATGTAAAACGCTCACTGAATGTTAGCTAGCTTGAAATGCGCGGAAATGGAAAAATTACGTGTGACATTGCTCGGCATGCATAAAACATTTTAATTTGATGCTGTAAGGATGCTATGCTTCACACAATAGAAAACTACTCATCAAGGCGGTCTGATCCTGCATAGGATGGGTCTCTGTAAATACTTTAAACAAATTCCTATACCAAAATAATGTTAAAGTTTTCCTTGGAACACTTCCAAATGGCACCAGCAACTGAAAGGCGATGCTATTGTGACCCACATAATCTGCCAAAGTTTTATCATCAAAAGGGTTGCTCTAAGCTGGAATCACTTTATAATGGTAAATGAGCTCCAAAGCGCTAACAAACATCGGACGGAGATATTTTAGCACCAAGTGTTTAATGTAGAACTATCAGCTTTTCAGCAGTTTGCATTGAAAATTTTGGCACATTATTTCCTTAAGATTTTATCCTTTAATGGCAGCTGCTTAGTGTAGTTGTTTACGATTGTGAGACAGAAAATATTTACGAACAATAAGTCTTTTATATATTAAATATTATTTTTGACATGTGTAATTTAATTGAATAAGTTAAAAGCTCTTGATTGCGTCTTGTACAATTAGATTTTGCGATTATGCAGTTCTTTTTAAGGGTGGACTTGACCGTAAAATCGAATTTTTCTTCTTCTTTTTTCCCTCCCTTATGAAATTATTTGGACTCTAGCAAACGCCAACACCCGCAGAGCTATATAATTCAGAAACTTCTGCAAACTGTAAATAGCTTTTTTCTCAAAATACTGTTTTTAAACTGGCGGACGTTACCGCAGAGTCAAAATTTAGAATCTCTCTAGTTCCCGTAACCCCTTGGACATGGGGCTGTAGAAGAACTTCACCCGATTCGATACAACGATTTCAAGTGGAACTACAATTCTAAAGCAGATTCCGATCCAGTGACATTTTCTCTGCAACCCTTTTCTATGGCCTTTTCATCTTAATCTATTGACAGCAGAAAACAGCCATGGGTAGCCACCGGTATGATTTGAACCTGGGACCTCTGAATTGGTAGTAACTTTATTTTTAGAACAGTTAGGCATGAGGCATTACTTTTCCGTCTATCTAATAAAAACTGACTAGTTTGTTATACTTTTTTATTTATAGCTTCTTTTTGGGACTTGGGAGTGTATCTTGATGTTAAATTGAACTTCATCTCCCATATTAATAACGTCGTTGCTAGGGAAAACTCTATGCTGGGATTTATTCTTCGATGGTCCAAGGAATTTCCAAGCCCTCATATAAGACTCCATCTTTATACGTCCCTGGTTAGACCTCTGCTTGAATATGCTCGTCAGGTTTGGTCTCCTCGTCTCTCTCGCAGATTTGTGCAATCGGGCCTACGTTCTTTGCCTTAGAATGACCCTCTTATTCTACCTCCTTATGAGGAGCGCTTAGAATTACTGCAACTTGTTACACTCGAGAAGCGACGATGGGTTGCTGATTTGATATTTTTGCATCATGTTCTGCAGGGAAAGCTAGACAGCGCTGAACTAGCTTCCAAAATATTGCCTAAAGAACTGTCCTATTCCCTACGCAATCGATCACCTGTACAGATTGCTTTTCCCGCACTAATAACGGCATGTTCGAGCCTATTAACCGCATGTTTTTTTTGCATGTTTTTGTGAGAGCCTCATTCCTCTCAATATATTGCTATATTCTAGTGAATAGGTCAATTGATTTTAGGCTTCTGCCTAAGAAGTGCGCCTTCTGAGTTAGAAGGATTAATTCTTATTCTAATTTTTTGTACCAGAAGTTCGCGTTGTCAAAAAAAATATTTTGAAAAACTGGTTTTTATTACAAAGAAATTTTCAGCTGGTTTAGTTTAGGATGACCGGATTACTAAAATCTTCTCAGTTCTAATAAACTTGCTCTGTTTATTTTGGAACCTTGGTTTTTTTGAGCTTTAAAGTCGCCTGCCTATTCCTGTCATATGTATGAATAAGACTTTTTCCTTTTTTTTTTATTTGTCAACTCTTAAATATACCCATGCTTAACTGTGAAGTCTCCCTTACTTCTCGGTTGTTACACTTGCTTGTCTAATCCGACTGAATTATCACCGCCAGACTCCGGACTAGGGTACATAACATCTCAATAATTCAATGCTATGCGATGACCCAACAAGCGTACATTGCAACTAAGGAGGGCTTCTACCAGCTCCTTGGCGGCATCTTTGAGTAGGCTCTCAAAGGTAATATCAAAATAGTCATGAGGGATCTCAACGCTTAAAATGGAGAAGCTTGGACTCGGAAACAGAAACGCAAATGGGGAGTTGTTTGTTGAATTTGACCATATTGCTGGTTTGAAAAGTCGGACAGTGTGTCTTCTCGACGTAAGGTCTAAGCGCGGCGCTGATATTGGCGGCCATTACCATCTTGTAACAGATAAGTTTCGATTATGCATGGCAGCAGTACGCGAACGTAACACAATATCTAATATGCCACTGCTCAATGTGCAGAAGTTTAAAACACTGAACATCCGCAGCGCATATACCACCGCATTGCGCCACCATATATGAGCATATACCATCGCCGAGCAAAAATGGGAAAGGGCGAATGAATTTTTTGTGAGCTGTGGTACAGAAGATGTGGGGCGATTAGAGGGCGGATCAATTCTGCTACCGACGTTGCAATTAATGTTAGAACTGCATACCGATCTCAACAGAAAGGTGTTCAAAGAAGATCTTTACAAGATTATTAAAAAACTGGCAGAAACGACTCTTACAATACAACATCCTGTAGGAGATACTTATGGATCCCCCCTTGTCAGGGAAGAACATCAACTGCGGAGGTGGAGAGAATATTTTGTCGGAGTCCTAAACAACATCTTCGGATCGTCGAATACCTTTTGACACGATCCTTAGCACCCGCCGGCTGCGGCCAACATTAACACCAGGTCTCCGACAAGATTGGAGTTGGCCGACGCAATTAAGTAGTAGGACCAAGGTAAGGGCCCAGGGATTGATGGAATACCAGTGTAACTACTTAAGGCGGATCCCGTTGGTGCGGCTGATATTTTTTTCCCCGTAATTCAGGAATGTTGAGAATGTTGAATCATCATAATGCGAATCAAGAATTCGATTGAGCGCACTCTTAGCGATGAATTGGCAGACTTTCGTGAGGTTTTCTCCGGCAGCGATCACATCAACTTTGTCCGAATTATTATCGAGCAATCTGCCGAATAGAGGTCCAATTTACACCTCGATTCGTCGATTATGAGAAGGCGTTTGACAGTGTTGATCGTGAATATATATGGGTTGGTTCATGTAGGAGAGGCATCCCAGAAAAAATTACCACCATCATAAAGAAGTTCTACTCAGGAGCTTCAAGGGCACGTTCTACACAAGGGAAAACTGTCAGAACCCTTCCAAGTGCTCAATGGAGTCAGACAAGGATACATACTATCACCTTTGCTTATCCTGATAGCCATTAATGACGCTCTAGACGACCACCCATCGCGAGGGATTAAATGGAATCTCTTAACCACCTTACGCAACTGGATTATGCCGACGATTTATGTCTCCTATCCAACAAACAAATTCATGTAGCCGAAATGTTCGAAGCCCTGAGCAGAGAACGTCGCAGAGCAGGGTTTAAGATCAATGCTGCTTAAAACATATTTATGAATTTGGACTCCAGGAGATAATATGAAAATTATCTTGAAGAGCAGCAAGAGGCAAGAGGCTCGAGTTGCATTTCATACTCTTGCTGAGAACTGCCGCAATAACAACATTTTCAGACGCAAAAAACTGCAGATCTTCGAGTCGAACGAAAAATCTGTTCTATTTTACGGCCCTTCAACAATGACAGTGACCAGTCAAATAACACCTAAGCTGCAAGTTTTTGTCAAGTGATAGCTCGTCGGCCTACCAATCCGGAAGTCCCAATAAAAAGGTCATGGGGGTTGCAGAGACAATTTCAATGGTTCGGAATTCACTTTAAATTGAAGGCAATCGTTCTATTATATTGGGTCAAGTTCTTCTCCCGTCCCATGCACCACAGCGGGTTAAGGGAGCTAAAGAGAGTCAACAGCTGCCTTTGATTAAGTAATCCACTATTCACGCCCGCCTGTAATCTTAACCGCAGTTCGAGATTGTTTCTTTCTAAATCTCTTTCACATACCTCTCATGTTTCACACGTTCAAGTAAACAGACAAATTAAAACCTTAATTAAGCCGGCTTTGTCAACCCTTATTCTTTCACACCACCATAAACAATTTTGGGATATTCTTAATTACTTGAGGCGGTATTATTCGTGGATAAGGAAAGACTCCTTTTTTATTATTTCACTTCTCTCACACACACACACTTCTCCTCTGGTCGTATCTGGATTTAAATGACCAGCAGTTGTTAAGTTCAAGTTAGTTCAAGCGCACTCCACAAGAGTACTTCACAGGCCGGCCCGTGCACTGTATCATTCTAATGCCTTTTTCAGGTATGAACAATACTTTTCCAGTAAAATCGTTTTACTCACATATATATATTCTCAAGCCAGTAAAGTATCAAATTTTGCAAAAAAAGTTTATTTTTTTAAATGGATAGATCAGAAAACCCCCTTAACGGCTGACGTCAGCTGGTATATGAACAAAATCAATTAAAATCAACTAAATTGCACGTTCCTGGAATTCCTTTTAAGTGTACACACGTCTATATGATTATTACCCATTTGTTACAATGACATGATGGTGCGGCAGTGTCGATGGTTTTGCTGTCAAGTGTGCAAAAGGTCGTAAGATGTGACTTTAAGGCTTTTGCACTCCTTGCTTCAAAAAAAATTTCCCAATGTAACCAATGTAAAACTAAAATTATTGGGCTTTGCAAAATACTTCTTAGTGCAATTCAGGAAGAAACCTGGTATATAAACCTCTGTACATGAAAAAGCGTTTTTTCGGAATAACATCTTTCGGAAATAAAAATTAGGAGTTTCGTAACAATCTTCTGTTGTCTTAACATGACCCTAATATGCCTTTTAGCATGGCTATGGTCGACAGAGAATTTGGGAAAAGTAAATGACGGAAATTGAATGTTTGGCTATACATTGCTGCAACCTAGACAATTGCTGAGACAGACTGGACTATTTTATTAATGCAAATGAAAAAAAAGCTTACAGCTTGCCTATAAGGCTGACCATCGGCGTGGTCACTCCACCATTGAGCTAAATCTGTCTCCAATTGTGTTCTAAAGAATGAAAATAAATATAAATTTTCCCAAAATGATATTCGACAGATATACTCCGAGACCGAATTTTGTTGGTCCAAAAAACCATCAAAATTTTCCACTGTTGACGGACATGGTCCAAGTTGTTGAGCACAATGACGAATCGAAAATTTGCTTTCTGATGTACTTACTTTTATTATTTTCACATTTAATGCTGCATTTAAAATTCCGTACATAGAATTTTGGAATCAAATTTTATCATAAAAAAGTAATAAAAATGGCGGAGTTCTGGGAATCCGAAATAAGGTCCATCAAAAAAAGGTGGTTTGAGGACCCAAACATATCTTGACCAATAAGTATCTGAAACAGAAGAAGCTAAGTAGTCTTTGTGATGCCAGATTTTTAAAATGTAGATTTTTGACAAAATGGCGTACTTTTACATTTTGTACCTCGGTTTTTCGATAGAAAAAGTCTGCCTTCTGAACGCAAAAACACTTTATAAAAAGTATAATCTTGAAAAAACTGTTCTTAGTCGAAAAAAAAAATTAAGTCAATCAGTTGAATACGTTCAAAAAAATTTTCGGGAACTGATTGAAACGTTATTTTGAGATTATTTTGAGGTTTAAAATTTTACATAATATTAAAACGTAGGTAAATCGCTGAAGTGATATTATATAAATCGTCCTAAAATTTTCAATTTTTGGAATTTTTACTCCAAATTTTTACCACCATTCTTGCGATGAGATACTTTCAGAATATGGAATTAAAAATAATAATATTTTGAACCCAAAAAATGTGGAAAGGAATTAATTATACACTCACTTATTTATTTAAAAAAGCGATTTTGAGTAAAAAATCTTAATTAATTCTTTCTTTTCCTCTGACATGAATCTGAATTTTTTTCCCAATCTTAGGACCACTTTTTTCTGCTGTACTTATCTTCCAGCGTCGTACCTTATTCTTCTATTGCGCCTGCTGATGGATGGAGAGTGTAGGCTTAGTGTAGACTGATTTAGATGATTTATTTTTTGTTGTGTAAAGAATGAGAATATAAGTCGTCGGTGGAGTAAGCGATAACGTTTTGGCCATTCCTTCCGGAAGTCCCACGTTTTAACATCACCAATGGCGACCCATGGTTGTTTTCTGCTGTCATCAGATAACGATTAGTAGTAGGTAGAGTAGCGAGTAACGAGTTGTAGTAGGCAGAGTAATGCCTGTGGTTCGGAATCAACTTTAAATTGTAGGTTCACTTGTAATTGTTGTCTCGAATCGGGTGAAGTTCTTCTCCCGCCCCATGCCCCACAACGGCTTAATGGAACCAGAGCGAGAGAACGATAGAGAGTGTTCTTCCATTGGTAAGATTTTCCTTATTTTCCTTACATCTAGGATGGGAGAAGAGGAGGGGAGCCGCCTCACGTTGCAATGCACTGACCAATTTGGATGATTCTTTTTATGTTTACCTTTACTATTCAGAAACTTTGGGTTCGTCGTCGTTTTTCAATTGATTATTTTTTTTGTTAATATGATACAAATTTTATTCCTACGGACGACATCTCACTTTTTGAAAGGTATGGATCGATTTGAACGATTCTTCATTTTCTAGGGTAGAGAGTATAGCAGTAGAAAAGAAAATAAAAATATATGGACTTGCATTTACCTAATTTAAATACTTTTAATTAACTTTAATACGCCCGGGCCTTACAACGGATTACGGGAACTAAAGAAAGAGAATGCGATAATCGATTGTTAGGTAATAACATGCTTGTTCTTAAAACAGGAGTCGCAGTTTCGAATCTAACCCGTAGCTTTGTTTTCTCCTGACAGTAGATAATGGTAAAATTCTTGAAAGGGCTAATGTTGGTGTCGGTGACGAAAGTAAGATAATTCTTTAATTCATTTGGTACGGAACCCAAGCACAAATAACCAACCACTTTCTCTTCAAAATCTAAATCCAGAAAGGTTGGGCTAAAAGTGTTAAGAAAAGTTTACTCGATAGGCATTTATCTGATAAAATGGCCTACTTATCGGTGTTTCGGAATCTTCTAATCGTACAAAGTTCAAAACTTACTTATTGTCATCAGTACTATCCTGAAAATGCTTCTAAGTTTTCTGCTTGTCGTTATATTTTTAGAACTAACATCTGTATGGATGTACTTTAAAGCTTTTTAGAGCGCTCCAGCAAATGCTGGTATATTTTCATTACCATAAAATATGCCACAAAAACATGTTAAACACTGAATTAATTAACAGCAAGTTCTAAATATTCAAAGTTTCACACAACTGACAAATAGTTTGAAAACGACACTCAAACTATTTGCAGCAGTTTCCAAGGCGTCGAGATTTAATCTCGTTTTACTTGTGGAACTCCCGCTCAGTTAGTCATCTT